>CAWUFW010002862.1:0-1217500 GCA_963921515.1 Calotriton arnoldi
ATGTGAACACAACTTCCTAATTTTAGGAGGGTGGGGACTAAAAGGGGGAACTGATCCTGTGTTTCCAGGAGTTTATTATGTATGTGGGAACAATGCTTATTATAGGTTACCTACAAGATGGTATGGAAGCTGTTATTTTGGAATAGTTTTTCCAAAGATCTACCATGTAGACAGAATCAATGGAATCAATGAAAATTCTAATGGACTAACACGGAGAAAAAGAGCTAGTTTTTCTGAAATAGTAGGTGATATATTTAGTGCATTGATACCCTCAGTTGGAGTCATTCTAAATTCACGGAAAATTTGCAGATTATCAACCATAGTTGATCGTCTTTCTACAGACACTGCTGGAGGATTCTAAATGATTAGTACAGAAATGGTTGCAAAAAGGTCTATGGTTTTACAAAATCGTCTTGCTCTTGACATTTTATTGGCAAAAGAGGGTGGAGTCTGTGGTATGTTGAAAATTCAACATTGCTGCACTTATATTCCGGACAAAAGTAAGGAAATTAATCAATCAATCAATCAATCATGTCACTTATAAAGAGCACTACATACCCGCGAGGGTCTCAAGGCGCTGGTGGAAGAGGGGGTGGTGCTGCTACTGATCGAAGAGCCAGGTCTTGAGGAGTCTTCTGAAGGCCAGTAGGTCTTGGGTCTGTCGGAGGTTGGTGGGGAGGGTGTTCCAGGTCTTGGCGGCGAGGTGGGAGAAGGATCTGCCGCCGGCGGTCGTTTTCTGGATGCGGGGGACTGTGGCGAGGGCGAGGCTGGTCGAGCGGAGCTGGCGGGTGGGGGTGTAGAAGCTGAGTCGTCTGTTGAGGTAGGCTGGTCCGGAGTTGTGGAGTGCTTTGTGTGCGTGGGTGAGGAGCTTGAAGGTTATCCTCTTGTTGACAGGGAGCCAGTGCAGGTCTCTCAGGTGGGGTGTGATGTGGCTGCGTCGGGGGATGTCGAGGATAAGACGTGCAGAGGCGTTCTGGATGCGTTGCAGCCGTCTCAGGAGCTTAGCTGTCGTTCCTGCGTAGAGGGCGTTTCCGTAGTCCAGCCTGCTGGTGACGAGGGCCTGGGTGACTGTTTTTCTTGTTTCGGTGGGGATCCACTTGAAGATCCTGCGGAGCATTCGGAGGATGTTGAAGCAGGATGAGGAAACGGCGTTGACCTGCTTAGTCATGGAGAGGGTGGGGTCGAGGATGACCCCTAGGTTGCGTACGTGGTCGGTGGGTGGCGGGGCTGTTCCCAGTGATGTTGGCCACCAGGAGTCGTCCCAGGCTGAAGGGTTGGAACCAAGGATGAGGACCTCTGTCTTGTCCGAGTTCAGCTTCAGGCGGCTGGTCCTCATCCATTCGGCGATGGCCTTCATTCCTTCGTGGAGGTGGGCTTTGGCGGTGTGAGGGTCTTTGGTGAGGGAGAGGATCAGCTGGGTGTCGCCGGCGTTGGAGATGATGTTGAGGTTGTGCTGTCGGGCGACGTGGGCGAGGGGTGCCATGTAGATGTTGAACAGCGTTGGGCTGAGGGAGGAGCCTTGGGGTACGCCGCAGATGATCTTGGTGGCCTTGGATCGGAAGGGGGCGAGGCGGACGCTTTGTGTTCTGCCGGAAAGGAAGGATGTGGTCCAGTCCAGGGCCTTCTCTTGGATCCCGGCGTCGTGAAGGCGTGTTCATAGTGTGTGGTGGCAGACCGTGTCGAAGGTGGCTGATAGGTCCAGGAGGATGAGGGCTGCTGTTTCTCCGTTGTCTAGCAGGGTCCTGATGTCATCGGTGGCGGCGATGAGGGCGGTTTCGGTGCTGTGGTTGCTGCGGAAGCCGGACTGGGAAGGGTCCAGGATGTTGTTCTCCTCGAGGTAGCGGGTCAGTTGTTTGTTGACGATTTTCTCGGTGACCTTCGCGGGGAACGGGAGCAGAGAGATGGGTCGGAAGTTCTTGAGGTCCTTGGGGTCTGCCTTGGGTTTCTTGAGTAAGGCGGTGATCTCGGCGTGCTTCCAGCTTTCCAGGAAGGTTGCTGTCTCGAAGGAGATGTTGATTATTTTCCGGAGATGGGGCGCGATGGCTGTACTGGCTTTGTTGAAGATGTGGTGAGGGCACGGGTCTAGCGGTGAACCGGAGTGGATGGTGTTCATGATCTCGCTGGTGTCCTCTTCGTTGATGTTGGTCCAGGAGAGCAGGCGGTTGGTGGTTGTGGGGGCAGTGGTCTCGGTGGTTGCCGGAGCGGTCGTGGTGTTGAAGCTGTCGTGGATGTCGGCGATTTTGCGGTGGAAGGAGGTGGCCAGTGAGTCGCACAGGTCTTGCGACGGCTGGATGTCGTTGGTGTTGGAGCTGGGGTTGGAGAGTTCCTTCACGATGTTGAAGAGCTCTTTGCTGTTGTGTGCGTTGTTGTCTAGGCGGTCTTTCAGTGAGGCCCTTTTGGCGGATCTGATGAGGTGATGGTGATTGCGGGTGGCGTTCTTGTGGGCGGCGTAGCTGTCCGCTGTCCGTTCGTGGAGCCAGATCTTCTCCAGTTTTCGGCATGTTCGTTTGGAGGCCTGGAGGCCTTCGGTGAACCAGGTGGCTTTCTTGCTGGTGTGGCTGTTGGGCGGATTCTTGAGCGGGGCGAGGGTGTTGGCGCAGTCGTCGATCCACTGTCTGAGGTTGCGGGCGGCGGTGTCGGGGTCGGAGGGTTCGGTGGGTGGGATCAGGGCGAGGGTTGTGGTTAGCTGGTCTTCCGTGACTCTGCTCCAGCAGCGGCGAGGCATTTGTTCGGTGCGGTGGTGCGTGGTGGGCTTCCTGTAGGTGAAGTGGATGCAGTGGTGGTCAGTCCAGTGGGGTTCGGAGGTGTGGTTGAAGGAGACGTGTGGGCTTGCGGAAAAGATGGAGTCTAGCGTGTGGCCGGCGGCGTGGGTGGGTGTAGTCACGAGCTGTCTGAGTCCGAGGGTGGCGAGGTTGTCGATCAGGGTGGTGGAGTTGGTGTCCTTGTTGTTCTCGAGGTGGAAGTTCAGGTCCCCGAGGAGGATGTAGTCCATGGAGGCGATGGCGTGTGTGCTGACGAAGTCAGCGATGGACTCGCTGAACTGTGGTCGGGGTCCGGGGGGTCTGTAGATGAGGGTTCCTCTGAGGGTGGTGTTGGGATCGGTGTGGATCTGGAAGTGCATGTGTTCGGCGGTGCTGAGGGTGTCGTCGGTGTTGGTTGAGACTCTGAGGGTGTTCCTGTGGACGATGGCGATGCCTCCTCCGACTCCGTTGGTGCGGTCCCTGCGGGTGATCTTGTATCCGTCCGGGATGGCAATGGCGATGTCGGGGGCTGAAGCGGGATTCAGCCAGGTCTCCGTCAGGAATGCGACGTCTGGGGAGGTTGAGTCGAGAAGGTCCCAGAGTTCGATGGCGTGTTTGCGGGCGGAGCGGGTGTTGAGGAGGATGCATCTGAGGTAGTTGGGTTCTTTCCTGGGCGGTGGTTTGGCGGGGCGGGTGCTGGCGAAGCTGCAGTTCTGGCAGGTGAAGGGCCCTTGGGTGCGCTTCGGGGTGGCCTGGTAGCAGGCGTGATCTTTTCCGGGGTTGAGTGCGTGGAGGGTGCTGGCGTCGTATCGGCGTCTGTTGATGTGGCGGGCGCGGGGGATGCCCGGACCAGGGGGTCTGGCGCTGGGCGCGGCCACGGCGCGGACGGTCGCAGACGGGCTTGCCTTAGGCGTGCCTTCGGCGCGCCAGCGGCGCGGCCGCACAGCGGCCGCCATAAATGGGGAGGTGGGAGGGAGGAGCAGGGAATGGGGCAGCGAATGGGCAGTGAGGGGGCGGGGCCGCAGGGCGCAGCGGCGGGAAACAGGCACAGAAAGGAAAAACGATCACAATCAGGGGCAGCAAGGGGGCACAGAAAGGAAAAAACGATCACAATCAGGGGCAGCAAGGGGGCACAGAAAGGAAAGAACGATCACAATCAGGGGCAGCAAGGGGGCACAGAAAGGAAAAACGATCACAATCAGGGGCAGCAAGGGGGCACAGAAAGGAAAAAAACGATCACAATCAGGGGCAGCAAGGGGGCACAGAAAGGAAAAAACGATCACAATCAGGGGCAGCAAGGGGGCACAGAAAGGAAAGAACGATCACAATCAGGGGCAGCAAGGGGGCACAGAAAGGAAAAACGATCACAATCAGGGGCAGCAAGGGGACACAGAAAGGAAAACGATCACAATCAGGGGCAGCAAGGGGGCACAGAAAGGAAAAAAGCAATCACAATCAGGGGCAGCAAGGGGGCACAGAAAAGAAAAAACGATCACAATCAGGGGCAGCAAGGGGGCACAGAAAGGAAAAACGATCACAATCAGGGGCAGCAAGGGGGCACAGAAAGGAAAAAACGATCACAATCAGGGGCAGCAAGGGGGCACAGAAAGGAAAGAACGATCACAATCAGAAGCAGCAAGGGGGCACAGAAAGGAAAAACGATCACAATCAGGGGCAGCAGGGGGCACAGAAAGGAAAAAAACGATCACAATCAGGGGCAGCAAGGGGGCACAGAAAGGAAAAAACGATCACAATCAGGGGCAGCAAGGGGCACAGAAAGGAAAAAACGATCACAATCAGGGGCAGCAAGGGGGCACAGAAAGGAAAAAAATAAAAAAAACGATCACAATCAGGGGCAGCAAGGGGGCACAGAAAGGAAAAAACGATCACAATCAGGGGCAGCAAGGGGGCACAGAAAGGAAAAAACGAGCACCATCAGGGGCAGCAGCAGAGCACACAGACAGAGCTGTGTGGTGGGGGAGCGACCTACCAGTCAAGGTCAGGGGTCGCTCTCTTCACCACGCAGCGGCCGCCATAAATGGGGAGGTGGGAGGGAGAAGCAGGGAATGGGGCAGCGAATGGGCAGTGAGGGGGCGGGGCCGCAGGGGCAGCGGCGGGAAACAGGCACAGAAAGGAAAAACGATCACAATCAGGGGCAGCAAGGGGGCACAGAAAGGAAAAACGATCACAATCAGGGGCAGCAAGGGGGCACAGAAAGGAAAAACGATCACAATCAGGGGCAGCAAGGGGGCACAGAAAGGAAAGAACGATCACAATCAGGGGCAGCAAGGGGGCACAGAAAGGAAAAAACGATCACAATCAGGGGCAGCAAGGGGGCACAGAAAGGAAAAAAACGATCACAATCAGGGGCAGCAAGGGGGCACAGAAAGGAAAAAAACGATCACAATCAGGGGCAGCAAGGGGGCACAGAAAGGAAAAAACGATCACAATCAGGGGCAGCAAGGGGGCACAGAAAGGAAAAAACGATCACAATCAGGGGCAGCAAGGGGGCACAGAAAGGAAAAAAACAATCACAATCAGGGGCAGCAAGGGGGCACAGAAAGGAAAAAACGATCACAATCAGGGGCAGCAAGGGGGCACAGAAAGGAAAAAACGAGCACAATCAGGGGCAGCAAGGGGGCACAGAAAGGAAAAAACGAGCACCATCAGCGGCAGCAGCAGGGCACACAGACGGAGCTGTGTGGTGGGGGAGCGACCTACCAGTCAAGGTCAGGGTCGCTCTCTTCACCACGCAGCGGCCGCCATAAATGGGGAGGTGGGAGGGAGGAGCAGGGAATGGGGCAGCGAATGGGCAGTGAGGGGGCGGGGCCGCAGGGGCGCTGCGGCGGGAAACAGGCACAGAAAGGAAAAAACGATCACAATCAGGGGCAGCAAGGGGGCACAGAAAGGAAAAAACGATCACAATCAGGGGCAGCAAGGGGGCACAGAAAGGAAAAAACGATCACAATCAGGTGCAGCAAGGGGAAAGGAAAAAAACGATCACAATCAGGGGCAGCAAGGGGGCACAGAAAGGAAAAAACGATCACAATCAGGGGCAGCAAGGGGGCACAGAAAGGAAAGAACGATCACAATCAGGGGCAGCAAGGGGGCACAGAAAGGAAAAAGCGATCACAATCAGGGGCAGCAAGGGGGCACAGAAAGGAAAAACGATCACAATCAGGGGCAGCAAGGGGGCACAGAAAGGAAAAACGATCACAATCAGGGGCAGCAAGGGGGCACAGAAAGGAAAAAAACGATCACAATCAGGGGCAGCAAGGGGGCACAGAAAGGAAAAAACGATCACAATCAGGGGCAGCAAGGGGGCACAGAAAGGAAAAAAACGATCACAATCAGGGGCAGCAAGGGGGCACAGAAAGGAAAAAAACCGATCACAATCAGGGGCAGCAAGGGGGCACAGAAAGAAAAAACGATCACAATCAGGGGCAGGGTATATTAGAAATATTACGAGAATGCATAATGATTTGACCCAACTGGAGGTTGACAGTGTATGGGGAAGACTAACAAGAAGTATAACATCAATAGGGAATTGGTTTGCTAATTTTGGGAAAAGTTTTCTAGGTCAAATAATCTTACCAGTAATTGTGATAATAACAATAGTAATGATAGTAATGATCACATGTAAATATTGCAGAAGAAAGGGAAAGGGAAGAATACATTTAGAAAGAGAGGGGAGAGGAAAGAAACGAAAGAGGGAACATGAAGAAATTCAGTTAGAAGAAATGAAAGGAAAATTATACAAAAAGATGAAAGATTTAGAAGGGAAAGAAGTTACTGATGAAATGAGGAGAGAAAAAGGAGAAACTGAGATGTGCTAAAGTTGGCATCTGGGAAAGGATGGGTAATTTTGTGATGGCTCAAAATGCCATCAGAGAGGGGATTGATGGAGCAAGGTTTCGTAAGAAAGAGACTTGCTCGGAGGCAATCCGCTCATTTAACTTATTAACAAGTTACTAAAACGAAATCTGTGAATAACTAATACGCACCACATGAACATGCGGGTTAGAGAAGCTTGCTTATGTGTGTACTAACGCAGATAACAATGAAAATGGACTAATCCCGCTTTAAACGGGGAAACTGTTGTGCGCATGCGTCAACTGCGCCTACGCAAAATGACGAGCTAACACTTGGAGGGAAATTCTAGCGCATGAGCAGAAGGTACTAAAATGGCGTCTTGAGACTCGCGTGCATGGCATCTGCTTAGCTGAAACTAAAACAGGTTATTTTACTAATGCTAATGTGGGGAAAATATTAATAAGAAAACAGGAATAGAGTAGAGGTGGGAGGTATACAGTGAGACCATTTATTTTATGAAAATAACATTTGTCTTTTGATTTGATTTTTAGTGCGCAGTTGGGCCTTTTCGGCATGACCGGACTGGATGACATGACTCAACATCTGCGCATGACTATTGAGTGAAGCTATGAAGGTCAATGACGAAGCACTTGAATGGAGGCCAATTCGTAGCGACAGGTCCTGGGAACGGATGGTGAAAAGTTCAGCGATTTGATGTTCTATTCTTTATAGTGTCATAAATGTTGCAAGTTTGCTACATGAAGTGGATGGGAATAAAATCGTGAATAAAAATTAGGGGGATGGGTTTGCTAACAATAGTCTAATAGAGTATAGTGATATGTAGGCATGGTGTGATGATCATCCCCCCTTGCCTGACCAATTAGATTTCGTATTTTTACTATATTGTAACTTTAGTGGGTGGAACATGAGTAAACGAAGGTATAATTAAGGTAGCTTTAGTTAGTTATTGAGCAGATCTTGGAAGAAGCTTGACTGAGACGGAGATGCTGTCTGGGAGTCGGGGATGCTGTTGCTGGAGAGATGCTGTGAGATGCTGATGAAGAATCGAATGCAGACGCTGAAGAAGAACTTACTATCCTAACTTAATTGGGTTAGATCAGAAGATCGCGGAAGAATCTCGAGGAGGAAGAGAGTGTCAGAGAGGGGTGCTACGCAGTTGTCGGTATTCTAGAGAGGTTAAGTATCCTGTCCTGAATCCTGTCCTGAAGTCTTTATCTCCTGACCTATCCTGGGGGACCCTTACCAGCCCTTTGGCCAGGGGGTTGGTCTTTCACACCATTCTTGGTAACTATAATTTCATATTATTTGCAATATACTTTTCTCTCTGTCCTCTCCCTTTCTGAGCATTAATTATTGTATGAGTCCGAAGTGTATGTATTGATGTTTAATCAATTGAATTTCTCTCCTAAGAATGAGGGTGACTACGCTGTATTTTTGAGATGGTTCACATGCATTTAATTTAGATAAAGATTTTAAACCTTCCTGAGTCTGTGATCATTTACTTCAAGTTGAAGAATAGTTAAGGGTTAAGTTAATTATCACCATCAACTAGTTCAACTAATGGTCCGTCGACCAGAGGAAAGAACTTTTTGATCAGTGAAAGGTTAGTTAGGAAAAGTAAATAACTAAACCTGCACATTGTGAAGTATAAGATATAAAAATTTAACTATTTCCAGTGGTTTTACCCAGGTGTGTTGTTTGATGGGCCCAGGTGAGTATATGGTAGTGGAGTATCTGTTGTTGTTGGTTCACCGCTGGATCAGTTTCACCAAGGACATTCTGCAATACGAGCACCCACTACTGATATGCGTATAGAACGCACCTCAAAATGCCAGGGTGCCCCCCCTCCTCAGCGCAGCATCCGGCAGTAAGAACAAACTGATTGGTCATCAACTGTTGCTTGAGCACCTCCAAGTCTATATTATAATTGTAAAGGCATTTATATAGCGCTTACAACCCCTGACGAGGGATCAGGATTAAAACTAACACAGCAGCAGCCAGTGGCTGCTCCTCCGCTATGGCTATGGCGGAGGAGCGTCGCCCCACTGCTTTTAAGCAGTGCGAGAAGCAGAAACATAAAATGAAAATAACTTTGAGTTATTATCATTTTATGTTTCCTGCCTCTTTGCAGGCGGACGGGTGGGCGGTGCTGCTCTGCTGACGGAGCAGAGCAGGGGAGGAGTGGTTTGCCCACTCCAAAGTGCGCAATGGGGCCGCCCAAACCAGTCATGTGCACTTTCCCCGTTTTCCATGCAGGCTGCATTACAGCTTACGTGGAGAACATGCCCAGGCACGCATTCCCTGGCTGAGCAGCCAACCAGGACACTCAGACCAATCACAACGCTGCACTGCAGCGTTGTGATTGGTCAGGAAGCCTGGGTGCTTACCAATCACAACGCTGCATTGTAGCGGTTGTGATTGGTCAGTGGGGCCTGCTTCCTGTTCCTTGAGTTCCTTGAGTTCCAGGAGAGCAGGAGCAACGACGTGAGACCCGGCGGCAAGGTAAGTTATTATTATTTTTATTTTGGTTTGCGCACTCCCCTGTGCGACCCCCTCCCCCCTGATGTCCTTTACGGTCCCTTCATTTCCTACTGGCTCTTGATCCTTTAGTAGTCAAAATTAGCACCTCTGCTGTAATGACAGCCAGAGAAACAGGAGCTGGTGAAATCAAGTGGATTCTGTACACTTACAATATTCTGCTCCTACTTTACAAACGCACAAACCTCGCTGCCTCATGTTCTAGACACTATAACTCTATTTGGCTAATTCTCGGACGCCAAAATTAATTGGATCAAAAGTGGGGCGTAGACTCTGAACCCCACAAAACCCTATTTTTAATGCGAGAGTACTGGCACTTCTCAGGAGCAAACACGTACTGTTAAGATTGAGTACCTGCACTTGTATATTTCTATTTAAAGCGCTGCACGTTAGTAAAAAGAAATCACCTGCCCTTCAAGTTTCAACTCACTTTGAAGGACAAACCCGAAGATTTTTACCTGACCAGACAGAGCAATATTAGTATCCCTTATAGCCCACAATTTGTAGGTTACACTCAACTTTCGAACCAGAACCTTACAACCCACTAGCTGGTTTGCTTAACATTTTTTCGAGATAAAATAATTCACAGCGTCATTCCTACTGATGCCATTTGTGCCTTTCCTCGCATTCTAATGAAGTGCAGACAATGTCATACGCACGGCCGGGCTTTGGGTGGATTCTCAAAATGCTACTTCGCTTTCTCCTCACGCCGCATTCACTATGAAACATAGATTCCATGCTGTACAGATGCGCCGACAGCCTGCCGCTTTCTCCTCACGCTGCATTCACTATGAAACATAGATTCCATGCTGTACAGATGCGCCAACAGCCTGCCGCTTTCTCCTCACGCCGCATTCACTATGAAACATAGATTCCATGCTGTACAGATGCGCCGACAGCCTGCCGCTTTCTCCTCACGCCGCATTCACTATGCCCCATAGATTCCATACTGTACAGATGCGCCGACAGCCTGCCGCTTTCTCCTCACGCCGCATTTACTATGAAACATAGATTCCATGCTGTACAGATGCGCCGACAGCCTGCCGCTTTCTCCTCACGCCGCATTCACTATGCCCCATAGATTCCATGCTGTACAGATGCGCCGACAGCCTGCCGCTTTCTCCTCACGCCGCATTCACTATGAAACATAGATTCCATGCTGTACAGATGCGCCGACAGCCTGCCGCTTTCTCCTCACGCCGCATTCACTATGAAACATAGATTCCATGCTGTACAGATGCGCCGACAGCCTGCCGCTTTCTCCTCACGCCGCATTCACTATGAAACATAGATTCCATGCTGTACAGATGCACCGACAGCCTGCCGCTTTCTCCTCACGCCGCATTCACTATGAAACATAGATTCCATGCTGTACAGATGCGCCGACAGCCTGCCGCTTTCTCCTCACGCCGCATTCACTATGAAACATAGATTCCATGCTGTACAGATGCGCCGACAGCCTGCCGCTTTCTCCTCACGCCGCATTCACTATGAAACATAGATTCCATGCTGTACAGATGCGCCGACAGCCTGCCGCTTTCTCCTCACGCCGCATCCACTATGAAACATAGATTCCATGCTGTACAGATGCGCCGACAGCCTTCCGCTTTCTCCTCACGCCGCATTCGCTATGAAACATAGATTCCATGCTGTACAGATGCGCCGACAGCCTGCCGCTTTCTCCTCACGCCGCATTCGCTATGAAACATAGATTCCATGCTGTACAGATGCGCCGACAGCCTGCCGCTTTCTCCTCACGCCGCATTCTCTATGAAACATAGATTCCATGCTGTACAGATGCGCCGACAGCCTGCCGCTTTCTCCTCACGCCGCATTCACTATGAAACATAGATTCCATGCTGTACAGATGCGCCGACAGCCTGCCGCTTTCTCCTCACGCCGCATTCAATATGAAACATAGATTCCATGCTGTACAGATGCGCCGACAGCCTGCCGCTTTCTCCTCACGCCGCATTCACTATGAAACATAGATTCCATGCTGTACAGATGCGCCGACCTCCGCATTCACTATGAAACATAGATTCCATGCTGTACAGATGCGCCGACAGCCTGCCGTTTGAAATCTGCAAGCCATGCATTTGCCGGAGGAGCAGGCCGCCAGACTGAGCTCTGTAGAAGCAGCAGACGGCTTCCAAGTACGAACCTATTCATTAACATAATGCAGACTGCTTTCACAATTACACTACCGTACAGTGGCGGCTGGTGACATTTGAAAGTGGTGGGCGTAAAAGTTTGAAATGAGTGATCTGTGGCGAGTGTGCAAAGGGTGGGCAAATGGTGTATTTTTAAGCAAATTTGAGAAAGCAAGAAGGTTAATAAGGCAATTGTGAAATTGTATTTATGACATCAATAAAGGGATGTCATATGATAATGATGTAGGTAGCTGCTTATTCAGTATAACCACAGAGCTTCATAAAGCCAAGACACAAGATGAAATGTGTGAAATTTGCTGTTTGTGTTGCTTTGTCAGATGTGGCTAGCCTTTTTCTGTTTATGTTGGTGCCATTGTGTGTTGAGCGTTTGTGACACTGTATCTTTTTTCAGCCTGGGTTGTGCGTGTGTGGCTTGCTGCCAACCTTTAAAGTGGAAACTCAGTTTCTGTCCTGACTCCCGGGCAAACAGTGCTGGGCACACGCCTAACCACAACAAATCATGGGGCAAGGACGAGAACAGGACATGCTTGGGAGACTGTGAGTGGCTCTAACCACTTATTTCATTGATACTCTGGGTGTGAATGTGCATTGTGTGCAGACTACAGAGGCCTGCTGCCAGCCTTCCGTGGGCACAGATATTGCCAGGCTCATGCCTAACCAATGATGGCTCCACAGTGCTGTTCATATTGATCATGGCCCCCAGTACTGCTCCATATTGACTGGGTGCCAAAGTGATAATCCTTACTGGTCACAGCCACAGAGTGCCGCTCTGTTACACCAGAGACCTCAAACCAGTGAGAATGAAGCAAATTCAGCTGTCATATAGAGACAGCCGATTTTTAGTTATAGTGGCCATTTTTTTAAAACAGAGCCAGGATAGGTGTCAGAATTGCTGACAAGACAGAGCCAAGGGGCTGAACTGCAATGTACATGCTCTGATGCTCCACTACGTCATCCTAATCGATGTGTTTGCAAATGTATGTTGGTCTCAGCAGCCACAGCGCCATGGGCTGCAGTGTGTTGAGCTATGACACCCGGGGTAAAATGTAGGTGGCCTCAGCCGACCATGTGTGACTTAGGCGCAGCAGTGCGGAAAGGCACCATGTGAGGGAGGTGACAGGGTCGCAATGTGATCATCCAGTGCACGGAGCTGAGCTCAGGATTGACTGTGACACTGCTTTGTGAGGTGGTGGGATCGGGTCGGGCCAATCCATTTGCGCACTTTAATATTCCACCCAATGTGGGTAGAGGATGTTGGGTAGAGGATGTGGCCTAATGGCTAGGGGGTCGACCTCAAATCTGGGGAACCGGGTTCGAGTCTCGGCAACGACGCTCAACATCCTGTGATTCTGGGCAAATCACTTAATCTTCCTGTGCCTAACAAAATGAATGTGTCCTTGTGTAGGGCAACTGTTGCTCGTGTAAAGCGCTCTGATACCCAATACCTTCGGGTCAAGTTTGCGCTATATAACACTCTGGGAAGAAAAAAAACCAAGCATTTGCAATGCAATAGGTCTCGCATTCACACGAGTTTGAGCTATTGGCATTGTAAATGACAATGTCTTTTATTTATGTTTTGGGTTTTAAAACATAAATAAAAGGCATTGTCATTTACAATACTAATAGCTTAAACTCTGGAAAATGCGAGACCTATTGCATTGCAATAAAGGGCCTTCTTGACCGCTTGTTAGATTGTAAATATCTGAGGAAGAGGCCGGCCTGCGACGTCTTCAAAGCAGTGATAAATAGTGCAGTGAAGATGTGTAAGTGTTGTAAATTACACAGACACAAAGTGTGAGCCTTTAACACTAACAAAGCGCTGCAACACCTTTCGCTCTGTGATTAGACTGTCACGGCTCAGGAGGAAGAGCGAGAGGGGGGGCTATTTCCTGCCCTCTCCATGATTTGAGTGTGCAGTGTGGCATTGAGTAATGTCATTGCTATCTATGGCCTAATAAAAAATATTCCAGCTGTAGTAGTGCCCTGGCTTCACCTCCTGGTGCAGGGCGGGCTATGCTTTATGACAGGCATGGAGGGATGGTCTCGGCTGCAGCTCCAGCCTCGTACAGTGCCCCTGCTATTACTAGTGAGCGAGAGGCGCTAAGGTGGTGGTATTGGTATTGGTATTGGTAGTGGTGGTATTGGTGTTGGTGGTGGTGGTATTGGTGGTGGTGGTATTGGTGGTGGTATTGGTGGTGGTGGTATTGGTGGTGGTGGTATTGGTAGTGGTGGTATTGATGGTGGTGCTGGCATTGGTGGTGCTGGTATTGGTGGTGGTATTGGTATTGGTGGTACTGGTATTGGCGGTGGTGGTATTGGCATTAGTGGTATTGGTTTTGGTGGTATTGATGGTGGTTTTAGTATTGGTGGTGGTGGTATTGGTATTGGTGGTGGTATTGGTATTGGTGGTATTGGTGGTGGTATGGTGGTGGTGGTGGTATTGGTGATATTGGTGGTATTGGTGGTGGTATTGGTGGTCGTATTGGTGGTGGTGCTATTGGTGGTGGTATTGGTGGTGGTGGTATTGGTTTTGGTGGTATAGGTGGTGGTCATGGTATTGGTGGTGGTGGTATTGGTATTGGTTTTGATGGTATTGGTGGTGGTATTGGTGGTGGTATTGGTGGTGGTGGTATTGGTGGTGGTTGTATTGGTGGTGGTATTGGTGGTGGTTGTATTGGTGGTGGTGGTTTTGGTGGTGCTGGTGGTTGTATTGGTGGTGGTGGTATTGGTGGTGGTGGTGGTATTGGTGGTGGTGGCATTGTTGGTATTGGTGGTGGTGCTATTGGTATTGGTATTGGTGGTGGTGGTATTGGTGGTGGTATTGGTACTCATGGTGGTGCTACTGGTATTTGTGGTGGTGGTTTTGGTGGTGGTGGTGGTGGTATTGGTATTAGTGGTATTGGTATTGGTGGTGGTGGTATTGGTGGTGGTATTAGTATTGGTGGTGGTGGTATTTGTGGTGGTATTGGTGGTGGTATGGTGGTGGTGGTATTGGTGATATCGGTGGTATTGGTGGTGGTGGTATTGGTGGTGGTATTGGTGGTGGTGGTTATGTTATGTTATGTTATCAAGATTTGTAAAGCGCACAAATACCCGGAGGTGTCTTGGCGCTACGGACAAAGTAAGCCACTGGTGAGTCTCTAGTTGCGGAAGAGCCAGGTTTTTAGCTCTTTTCTGAAAGAGACAAGAGATGGCGCGTTTCTCAAGTCAATCGGTAGGGAATTCCAGAGTTTAGCAGCGCAGTAATGAAAGCTGCGACCACCCCAGAGTAAGGTACGAATTCTGGGCACTCTCAAAAGTTTAGCACCAGATGAACGAAGGTGTGTAGTTGGTTCATACCAAACAAGAAGATTTTGCAAAAGGCTGGCCCTGTATGATTCAGGGCCCTGAACACCAGGCTAAGAGCCTTGAATTTTATTCGCTGCGCTACAGGGAGCCAATGCAAATTACGGATCTCTCCAGATACCGATTTGAACCAAGGGGTGTTTGACAGAAGTCGAGCGGCTGAGTTTTGCACGCTCTGTAGTCTTTTCAGGCAATGCTTCTGGACGTTTATAAACAGCCCATTACAATAATCCAATTTAGACTGGATTAATGAAGTGACTACAGTTCTTTTCGTGTCCTCCGGAAGATAAGGGAGAATCTTCCTGATTTTCTTAATAAGGAAGTGGGCGGAGGAAACCACAGCATTAGTGTGTTGAACAAAAGAAAGTTTACTATCCACCCATACTCCCAGGTTCTTCGCCTTAGTTGCTGGTTCCGGTGGATCACCCATATCAGCGGGCCACCACACACTGCCCCAACTAGGATGCAGGTTCCCAAAGGTCAAGATTTCAGTTTTTCCAGAATTGAGTTTAAGGCAGTGTGTGCTCATCCAATTAGTGATGGCACCCATGCAGTTCTTAAATTGCAGAGCAGTGGAGGTCTGATTTTTATATGCTGCTACTACAATCTGGGAATCATCCGCATAAGAAGTAAGGCTGAAGCCAAAAATCCGGATAAGTGGGGCTAGTTCAGAGACGTATATATTGAAAAGGGTGGGGCTCAAGGAGGAGCCCTGGGGCACTCCACAAGGGAGGAAGTATGGCTCGGACTGGTATCCATCGATCGACACTACCAGTCTTCTGTCCTTGAGGAAGGAGGACACCAGTGCCAGTGCTGAACCCCCGACTCCCAGCATCTTCAGCCGCTGTTGTAGGAGGAAATGATCAACTGTGTCAAATGCGGTATTGGTAATGGTGGTTGTGGTATTGGTGGTGGTGGTATTGGTGCTGGTGGTTGTGGTATTGGTGGTGGTGGTGGTATTGGTGGTGGAGGTATTGGTGGTGGTGGTATTGGTGGCAGTGGTGGTATTGGTGGTGGTGGTATTGGAGGTGGGGTATTGGTGGTGGTGGTGGTATTGGTATTGGTGGTGGTATTGGTATTGGTGGTGGAATTGGTATTGGTGGTGGCATTGTTGGTATTGCTGGTGGTGCTATTGGTATTGGTATTGGTGGTGATATTGGTACGCATGGTGGTGCTACTGGTATTGGTGGTGGTGGTGTTGGTGCTGGTGGTATTGGGAGTGGTATTGGTGGTGGTATGGTGGTGGTGGTATTGGTGGTATTGGTGGTGGTGGTATTGGTGGTGGTATTGGTGGTGGTATTGGTGGTGGTGGTGGTATTGGTGCTGGTGGAGGTGGTATTGGTGGTGGTGGTGGTATTGGTGGTGGTGATATTGGTGGTGGTGGTATTGGTGGTGGAGGTATTGGTGGTATTGGTGGTGGTGGAATTGGTGGTGGTGGTATTGGTGGTGGTGGTGGTATTGGTGGTGGTGGTATTGGTGGTGGGATACTGGTGGTGGTGTTATTGGTGATGGTATTGGTATTGGTGGTGGTGGTGTTGGTATTGGTGGTGGAATTGGTATTGGTGGTGGTGGTATTGGTGGTGGTGGTGGTATTGGTGCTGGTGGTGGTGGTAGTGGTGGTATTGGTGCTGGTGGTGGTGGTAGTGGTGGTATTGGTGGTGGTGGTATTGGTGGTGGTGGTATTGGTGGTGGAGGTATTGCTGGTGGTGGAACTGGTGGTGGTGGTGGTATTGGTGGTGGTGGTGGTATTGGTGGTGGTGGTATTGGTGGTGGGGTATTGGTGGTGGTGGTGGTATTGGTGGTGGAGGTATTGGTGGTGGTGGTATTGGTGGTGGTGGTATTGGTGGTGGGGTATTGGTGGTGGTGGTATTGGTGGTGGTATTGGTATTGGTGGTGGTGGTATTGGTATTGGTGGTGGAATTGGTATTGGTGGCGTTGGTATTGGTATCGGTGGTGGTGGTATTGGTGGTGGTGGCATTGATGGTGGTGCTGGCATTGGTGGTGCTGGCATTGGTGGTATTGGTGGTGGTATTGGTGGTATTGGTGGTGATGGTATTGGTGATGGTATTGGTATTGGTGGTACTGGTATTGGCGGTGGAGGTATTGGTGGTGGTGGTATTGGTATTAATGGTATTGGTATTGGTGGTATTGATGGTGGTATTAGTATTGGTGGTGGTGGTGGTGGTATGGGTATTGGTGGTGGTATTGGTATTGGTGGTATTGGTGGTTGTATGGTGGTGGTGGTAATGGTGATATTGGTGGTATTGGTGGTATTGGTGGTGGTATTGGTGGTGGTATTGGTGGTGGTATTGGTGGTGGTGGTATTGGTTTTGGTGGTATTGATGGTGGTGATGGTATTAGTGGTGGTGGTATTGGTGGTATTGGTGGTGGTGATGGTATTGGTGGTGGTGCTGGTATTGGTTTTGGTGGTACTGGTGGTGGTATTGGTGGTTGTATTGGTGGTGGTTGTATTGGTGGTGGTATTGGTGGTGGTTGTATTGGTGGTGGTGGTATTGGTGGTGCAGGTGGTCGGATTGGTGGTGGTGATGGTGGTATTGGTGGTGGTGGTATTGGTGGTGGTGGTGGTATTGGTGGTGGTGGTATTGGTGGTGGTATTGGTGGTGGTGGCATTGTTGGTATTGGTGGTGGTGGTATTGGTATTGGTGGTGGTGGTATTGGTGGTGGTATTGGTACTCGTGGTGGTGCTACTGGTATTGGTGGTGGTGGTATTGGTATTAGTGGTATTGGTATTAGTGGTATTGGTATTGGTGGTGGTATTTGTATTGGTGGTGGTGGTATTGGTGGTGGTATTGGTATTGGTGGTGGTATGGTGGTGGTGGTATTGGTGATATTGGTAATATTGGTGGTGGTGGTATTGGTGGTGGTATTGGTGGTGGTGGGATTGGTGCCGGTGGTATTGGTGGTGGTATTGGTGGTGGTGGTATTGGTTTTGGTGGTATTGGTCATGCTGGTATTGGTTTTGGTGGTATTGGTGGTGGAGGTATTGGTGGTGGTGGTGGTGTGGGGGTGGTATTGTGGTATTGGTGGTGGTATTGGTGGTGGTGATATTCGTAGTGGTGGTATTGGTGGTGGTGGTATTGGTGGTGGTGGTATTGGTGGTGGTGGTATTGGTGGTGGGGTATTGGTGGTGGTGGTATTGGTGGTGGTATTGGTATTGGTGGTGGTGGTATTGGTATTGGTGGTGGTATTAGTATTGGTGGTGGTGGTATTGGTGGTGGTGGTATCGGTAGTGGTGGTACTGGCGGTGGTGGTATTGGTATTGGTGGTATTGGTGGTGGTATTGGTGGTGGTATTGGTGCTGGTATTGGTGGTGGTGGTGGTATTGGTGGTGGTGCTGCTATTGGTGGTGGTGATATTGGTGGTGGTGGTATTAGTGGTATTCGTGATGGTATTGGTGGTGGTGTTATTGGTGGTGGTATTGGTGGTGGTGGTGGTATTGGTAGAATTGTTGGTGGTGTTATTGGTGGTATTGGTGGTAGTGGTATTGGTGGTGGTGTTATTGGTGGTGGTGGTATTGGTGGTGGTGGTATTGGTAGAATTGTTGGTGGCGTTATTGGCGGTATTGGTGGTAGTGGTATTGGTGGTGGTGTTATTGGTGGTGGTGGTATTGGTGGTGGTGATGATATTGGTTGTGGTGGTTGTATTGGTGGTATTGGTGGTGGTATTGGTGGTGGCAGTATTGGTATTGGTGGTATTGGTGGTGGTATTGATATTGGAGTTGTTGGTATTTGGGGTATTGGTTGTGATTTTGGTGATGGTAATATTGGCATTGGGGGTGGCATTGCTAGTGGTGGTGGAGATATTGGTGGTGGTATTGGTGGTGGTGGTATTGGTATTGGTGGTGGTGGTATTGGTGGTAGTGGTATTGGTGGAGGTATTGGTGGTGGTATTGTTGGTGGTGGTATTGGTGGTGGTATTGTTGGTGGTGGTATTGGTGGTGTTGGGGGTGTTGGTGGTGGTGGTGGTGGTATTGGTGATGGTATTGGTGGTGGTATTGGTGGTGGTATTGGTGGTGGTGGTGGTATTGGTGGTGGTATTGGTGGTGGTGGTGGTGGTGGTATTGGTGGTGGTATTGGTGGTGGTGATGGTATTGGTGGTGGGATTGGTGGTGGTGGTATTGGTGGTGGTGGTATTGGTGGTGGTGGTATTGGTGGTGGGATTGGTGGTGGTGGAATTGGTGGTATTGGTGGTATTGGTGATGGCGGTATTTGGGGTGGTATTGGTGGTGGTGGTATTTGTGGTGGTGGTATTGGTGGTGGTATTGGTGGTGGTGGTTTTGGTGGTGGTGGTGGTATCAGTTATGGTGGTATTGGTGGTGGTGGTGCTGGTATTCGTGGTGGTGGTATTGGTGATGGTGGTATTCGTGGTTGTGGTATTGGTGGTGGTGATATTGGTATTGTGGCCGTGGTATTGGTATTGGTGGGGGTGGTGGTATTGGTGGTGGTGGTATTGGTGGTGGTGGAATTGCTAGAATTGTTTATGGTGTTATTGGTGGTATTGTTATTGGTGGTAGTGGTATTGGTGGTGGTGGTATTGGTGGTGGTGGTGGTGGTGGTATTGGTGGTGGTGGTATTGGTGGTGGTGGTATTGGTGGTGGTGATGATATTGGTTGTGGTGGTTGTATTGGTGGTGGTATTGGTGGTGGTAGTATTGGTATTGGTGGTGGTGGTATTGGTGGTGGTGGTATTGGTATTGGTGGAATTGGTGGTATTGGTGGTGGTGGTATTGGTATTGGTGTTTTTGGTATTGGGGTATTGGTTGTGGAATTGGTGGTGGTGGTATTGGCATTGGGGGTGGCATTGCTAGTGGTGGTGGAGGTATTGGTGGTGGTGGTATTGGTATGGTGGTGGTGGTATTGGTGGTGATGGTGTTGGTGGAGGTATTGGTGGTGGTGGTGATATTGTGGTATTGGTGGTGGTGGTACTGGTGGTGATTGTGGTATTGGTGATGGTATTTGTGGTGGTATTGGTGGTGGTATTGGTGGTGGTGGTGGTATTGGTGGTGGTATTGGTGGTAGTGGTGGTATTGGCGGTATTGGTGATGGTATTGGTGATGGTATTGGTATTGGTGGTGGTATTGGTGGTGGTATTGGCGGTGGTGATGGTATTGGTCATGGTATTGGTGGTGAGGGTGGTATTGGTGGTGGTGGTATTGGGGGTGGTGGTATTGGTGGTGGAGGTGGTTTTGGTGGTGGTGGTGGTGGTATTGGTGGTATTGGTATTGGTGGTGGTGGTATTAGTGGTATTGGTATTGGTAGTGGTGGTATTGGTGGTGGTGGTATTGGTTGTCTTGGTGGTATTGGTGGTGGTGGTGGTATTGGTATTGGCGGTGGTGGTATTGGTTGTGGTGGTATTGGTGGTGATATTGGTTGTGGTGGTACTGGTGGTAGTGGTACTGGTGGTGGTGGTATTGGTGGTGGTGTTATTGGTATTGGTGGTGGTGGTGGTGGTGGTATAGGTGGTGGTGGTATTGTATTGATGGTGGTGGTATTGGTGGTGGTATTAGTGGTGGTGTTATTGGCAGTGGTATTGGTGGTGGTGGTGGTATTGGTGGTGGTGTTAGTGGTGGTGGTGGTATTGGTGGTGGTATTGGTAGTGGTGGAATTGGTGATGGTATAGGTAGTGGTGGTGGTATTGGTGGTGGTAATGGTATTGGTGGTGGTGGTATTGGTGGTGGTGGTATTGGTGGTGCTGGTGGTATTGGTTATGGTGGTATTGGTGGTGGTGGTGGTGGTATTGGTGATGGTGGTATTGGTGGTGGTGGTGGTATTGGTGGTGGTGGCATTGGTGGTGGTGGTGCTGGTATTGGTGGTATTGGTATTGGTGGTAGTGGTATTGGTATTGGTGGTGGTGGTATTGGTGGTGGTGATATTGGTATTGGTGGTGGTATTGGAGGTGCTGGTATTGGTGGGGCTGGTGGTATTGGTGGTGGTGCTATTGGTGGTGGTGGTATTAATATTGGTGGTGGTAGTATTGGTAGTATTGTTGGTGGTGTTATTAGTGGTATTGGTGGTAGTAATATTGGTGGTGGTATTGGTGGTGGTATTGGTTGGCGGTGGTGATATTGGTGGTGGTATTGGTGGTGGTGGTAATGGTGTTAGTATTGGTATTGGTGGTGGTATTGGTGGTGGTGGTATTGGTGGTGGTATTGGTGGTGGTGGTATTGGTGGTGGTGGTATTGGTATTGGTGTTGGTATTGGTGGTGGTGGTGATATTGGTGGTGGTGGTATTGGTGGTGGTATTGGTGGTGGTGGTATTGATATTGGTGGTATTGGTGGTTTTGGTATTGGTAATTGGTGGTGGTATTGGTATTGGTGGTGGTATTGGTGGTGGTATTGGTTTTGGTGGTATTGGTGGTGGCGGTATTGGTGGTGGTAATTGGTGGTGTTGGTGGTGGTGGTATTGGTGGTATTGGTGGTGGTGGTGGTCGTATTGGTGGTGGTGATGGTGGTATTCGTGGTATTGGTGGTGGTGGTATTGGTGGTGGTGGTATTGGTGGTGGAGGTGGTATTGGTGGTGGTGGCATTGGTAGTGGTGGTGGAATTGGTGGTGTTATTGCTATTGGTATTGGTGGTGGTGGTATTGGTGGTGGTATTGGTACTGGTGGTGGTGGTACCGGTATTGGTGGTGGTGGTATTGGTGGTGGTGGTATTGTTGGTGGTGGTATTGGTATTGGTGGTGGTGGTATTGGTGGTGGTATCATGGTGGTGGTTTTGGTGGTATTGATGGTGGTGGTATTGGTGGTATTGGTGGTGGTGGTGGTATTGGTGGTGGTATTGGTGGTGGTGGTGGTATTGGTGGTGGTGGTATTGGTAGTGGTGGTGGTGGTATTGGTGGTGGTATTGTGGTATTGGTGGTGGTATTGGTGGTGGTGGTATTGGTGGTGGAGGTATTGGTGGTGGTGGGGGTATTGGTGGTGGTGGTATTGGGGGTGGTATGGGTGGTGGTATTGGTGGTGGTGGTAATGGTATTGGTGGTGGTATTGGTGGTGGTGGTGGTATTGCTGTTGGTGGTGGTGTTGGTATTGGTAGTGGTGGTATTGGTGGTGGTGGTATTGGTGGTGGTGGTGGTATTGGTGGTATTGGTGGTGGTGGTGGTATTGGTGGTGGTGGTGGTATTGGTGGTGGTATTGCTGGTGATGGTGGTATTGGTGGTGGTGGTGTTGGTGGTGGTGATATTGGTGGTATTTTTGATGGTATTGGTGGTGGTGATATTGGTGGTGGTATTGGTGGTGGTGGTGGTGGTATTGGTGTTGCTTGTATTGGTGGTAGTATTTGTGATGGTGGTGGTGGTGGTATTGGTGTTGGTGGTATTGGTGGTGGTGCTATTGGTATTGGTGGTGGTGATATTGGTATTGTGGTGGTGGTATTGGTGATGGTGGTATTGGTGATGGTGGTATTGGTGGTGGTGGTGGTGGTAGTAGTGGTATTGGTGGTGGTATTGGTGATGGTATTGGTGGTAGTGGTATTGGTGGTGGTATTGGTGGTGGTATTAGTGGTGTTGGTGGTGGCGGTATTCGTGGTATTGGTATTGGTGGTATTGATGGTGGTGGTATTGGTGGTGGTGGTATTGGTACTAGTGGTGGTGGTATTGGTGGTGGTATTGGTGGTATTGGTGATATTGGTGGTGGTGGTTGTATTGGTGGTATTGGGGGTGGTATTGGTGGTGGTAGTATTGGTATTGGTGGTGGTGGTGGTGGTATTGATGGTATTGGTGGTGGTGGTTGTATTGGTGGTATTGGGGGTGGTATTGGTGGTGGTAGTATTGGTATTGGTGGTGGTGGTATTGATGGTATTGGTATTGGCGGTGGTGGTATTGGTATTGGTGTTGTTGGTATTGGTAGTCTTGGTTGTGGTGGTGGTGATGGTATTGGTATTGGGGATGGCATTGGTAGTGGTGGTGGTATTGGTGGTGGTAATGGTGGTAATGGTGGTGGTGGTGGTGGTGGTATTGTTGGTGGTGGTATGGGTGGTGGTGGTGGTCGTATTGGTGGTGTTGGTGGTATTGGTGGTGGTGGTGGTACTGGTGGTATTGGTGGTGGTATTGGTGGTGGTGGTGGTATTGTTGGTGGTGGTATGGGTGGTGGTGGTGGTATGGGTGGTGGTGGTGGTAGTGGTATTGATGGTATTGGTGATGGTATTGGTGGTGGTATTGGTGGTGGAATTGGTCGTGGTTGTGGTGATGGTATTGGTGGTGGTATTGGGGTTGGAATTGGTCGTGGTGGTGGTATTGGTGGTGGTGGGATTGGTGGTGGGATTGGTGATGGTATTGGTGGTGGTATTGGTGGTGGTGTTGGTGGTGGTATTGGTGGTGGTATTGGTTATGGTGGTGGTATTGGTGGTGGTATTGGTGGTGGTGGTGTTGGTGATGGAGGTGGTTTTGGTGGTGGTGGTATTGGTATTGGTGGTGGTGGTGTTGGTGGTATTGGTATTGCTGGTGGTGGTATTGGTCTTGGTGGTGGTATTGTGGTATTGGTGGTGGTGGTTTTATTGGTGGTATTGGTGGTGGTGGTATTGGTGTTGGTGGTATTGGTATTGCTGGTGGTGGTATTGGTGGTGGTATTGTGGTATTGGTGGTGGTGGTTTTATTGGTGGTGGAGTTATTGGT
This sequence comes from Calotriton arnoldi, assembly GCA_963921515.1. Taxonomy (NCBI): domain Eukaryota; kingdom Metazoa; phylum Chordata; class Amphibia; order Caudata; family Salamandridae; genus Calotriton; species Calotriton arnoldi. The sequence continues at coordinate 23,260 of CAWUFW010002862.1, forward strand.
GGTATTGGTAGTGTTGGTGGTATTGGTGGTGGTGGGGGTATTGGTGGTGTTGGTATTGGTATTGGCGGTGGTATTGGTATTGGTGGTGGTGGTACTGGTATTGGTGGTGGTATTGGTGGTGGTGGTATTGGTGTTGGTATTGGTGGTGGTGGTGTTATTGGTGGTATTGGTGGTGGTGGTATTGGTATTGGCGGTGGTGGTGTTGGTGGTATTGGTATTGCTGGTGGTGGTATTGTTATTGGTGGTGGTATTGTGGTATTGGTGGTGGTGGTTTTATTGGTGGTAGAGGTATTGGTGGTATTGGTAGTGTTGGTGGTATTGGTGGTGGTGGGGGTATTGGTGGTGGTGGTATTGGTATTGGTGGTGGTATTGGTATTGGTGGTGGTGGTACTGGTATTGGTGGTGGTATTGGTATTGGTGGTGGTGGTATTGGTGGTGGTGGTGGCATTGGTGGTGGTGGCATTGGTGGTGGTATTGGTGGTATTGGCAGTGGTATTTGTGGTGGTGGTGGTAATGGCGATGGTGGTATAGGTGGTGGTGGTATTGTTGGTGGTATTGGGGGTGGTGCTGGCATTGGTGGTATTTGTGATGGTATTGGTGGTGGTGGTATTGGTGGTGATGTTGGTGGTGGTGGTATTGGTGGTATTGGTATTGCTAGTATTGGTGGTGATCGTGGTATTGCTATTGGTATTGGTGGTGGTGGTATTGGTATTGGTGCTGGTGGTATTGGTGGTGGTGGTGGTATTGGTGATGGTGGTATTGATGGTGGTGGTGGTATTGGTGGTATTGGTGGTGACATTGGTGATGATATGGGTGGTATTGGTGGTAGTGGTATTGGTGGTGGGTATTGGTGGTATTGGTGGTAGCATTTGTGGTATTGGTATTGGTGGTATTGATGGTGGTGGTATTGGTGGTGGTGGTATTGGTCCTGGTGGTGGTGGTATTGGTGGTGGCATTGGTGGTGGTGGTATTGGTGGTGATGGTATTGTTGGTGGTGGTGATATTGGTGGTGGTTGTATTGGTGGTATTGGTGGTGGTAGTATTGGTGATAGTGGCATTGGTAGTGGTGGTGGTGGTATTGGTAGTGGTATTGGTGGTGGTGGGATTGGTATTGGTGGTGGTGGTATTGGTGGTGGTGGTATTGGTGGTGGTGATATTGGTGGTGGTGGTATTGGTGATGGTATTGGTAGTGTTGGTGGTATTGGTGGGGATGGTGATATTGGTGGTGATGGTATTGGTGGTATTGGTATTGGTGGTATTGGTGGTATTGGTATTGGTGGTGGTGGTATTGGTGTTGTTGGTATTGGTGGTATTGGTTGTGGTATTGGTGATAGTGGCATTGGTAGTGGTGGTATTGGTAGTGGTATTGGTGGTGGTGGTATTGGTATTGGTGGTGGTGGTATTGGTGGTGGTGGTATTGGTGGTGGTGGTATTGGTGGTGGTGGTATTGGTGGTGGTATTGGTGGTGGTATTGGTGGTGGTATTGGTGGTGGTGGTATTGGTGGTGGTGGTATTGGTGATGGTATTGGTAGTGTTGGTGGTATTGGTGGGGATGGTGATATTGGTGGTGATGGAATTGGTGGTATTGGTGATGGTATTGGTGGTGGTATTGGTGGTGGTATTGGTGGTGGTGGTGGTATTGGTGGTGGTATTGGTGGTGGTATTGGTGTTATTGGTGATGGTATTGGTGGTGGTATTGGTGGTGGTATTGGTGATGGTGGTAGTATTGGTGGTGGAGGTGGTTTTGGTGATGGTGGTGTTGGTCATGGTGGTGGTGGTAATGGTATTGGTGGTGGTGGTATTGGAATTGGTGGTGGTGGTATTGATAGTATTGGTAGTGATAGTATTGGTGGTGGTATTGGTGTTGGTATTAGTGGTATTAGTGGTGGTGGTGTTTTTGGTGGTATTGGTGGTGGTGGTATTGGTATTGGCAGTGGTGGTATTGTTGGTATTGGTGGTGGTGGTGGTATTGGTATTGGTGGTGGTGGTATTGGTGGTGGTGGTTCTGGCGGTGCTGGTATTGATGGTGGTGTTATTGGTGTTGGCGGTGGTATTGTTGGTGGAGGTATTGTATTGGTGTTGGTGGTTTGGTGGTGGTGGTATTGTGGTGGTGGTGGTATTGGTATTGGCGGTGGCATTGGTGGTGGCGGTGGTATTGGTGGTGGTGGTATTGGTGGTGGTGGCAGTATTGGTAGTGGTGGTGGTATTGGTGGTGGTGGTATTGGTGGTGGTATTGGTGATGGTGATATTGGGGGTGGTATTGGTGGTGGTGGTATTGGTGGTGGTGGTATTGGTGGTTGTATTGGTGGTGGTGGTATCGGTATTGGTGGTGGTGGTATTGGTGGTGGTGGTATCGGTATTGGTGGTGGTGGTATTGGTGTTGGTGGGGGTGGTGGTATTAGTGGTGGTGGTATTGGTGGTGGTGATATTGGTAGTATTGTTGGTGGTGTTATTGGTGCTATTGGTATTGGTGGTGGTGGTATTGGTAGTATTGTTGGTGGTGTTATTGGTGGTATTGGTATTGGTGGTAGTGATATTGGTGGTGGTGGTGGTATTGGTGATGGTATTGGTGGTGGTGGTGGTATTGGTGGTGGTGGTATTGGTGGTGGTGGTATTGGTGGTGGTGTTATTGGTGGTATTGGTATTGGTTGTGGTGGTATTGGTGGAGGTGGTATTGGTGGTATTGGTATTGGTGGTGGTGATATTGGTGGTAGTGATATTGGTGGTGGTGGTGGGATTGGTGTAATTGGTGGTGGTATTGGTATTGGTGATGGTATTGGTGGTATTGGTGGTGGTGGTGGTATTGGTGGTAGTGGTATTGGTATTGGTATTGGTGGTGGTGCTATTGGTGGTGATGGTGGTATTGGTGGTGGTTTTAATGGTGGTGGTGGTATTGGTATTGGTGGTATTGGAGGTGGTGGTATTGGTATTGGGGGTGGTGGTATTGGTATTGGTGGTGGTGGTGTTGGTATTGGTGGTGGTGGTGGTATTGGTGGTGGTGGTATTGGTGGTGGTGGTATTGGCAGTGCTATTGGTGGTGGTGGTGTTGGTATTGGCGGTGGTATTGGTATTGGTGGAGGTGGTGGTATTGGTGGTGGTGGTATTGGTGGTGATGGTAGTATTGGTGGTGGTGATGGTATTGGTGGTGGTGTTGGTATTCGTGGTGGTGATATTGGTGGTATTGGTGGTGGTGGTATTGGTGGTGGCATTGGTGGTGGTATTGGTATTGGTGGTGGTATTGGTGGTTGTATTGATGGTGGTGGTGGTGGTGGTATTGGTGGTGGTGGTATTGGTGGTGGTGGTGGTATTGATGGTGGTAGTATTGGTATTGGTGGTGGTATTGGTGGTATTGGTGGTGGTGGTGGTATTGGTGGTGGTGGTATTGGTGGTCTTGGTATTGGTGGTTGTGGTATTGGTGTGGTATTGGTGGTTGTCGTATTGGTATTGGCGGTGGTATTGGTGGTGGTATTGGCATTGGTGGAGGTGGCATTGGTGGTGGTGGTATTGGTGGTGGTGGTGGTATTGGCGGTTGTAGTATTGGTATTGGTGGTGGCGGTGGTGGTATTGGTGATGGTGGTGGTGGTGGTATTGGTGGTGGTGGTGGTGTTGTTAATTAAATAGGCTTTTGAAAACAACCGGTCAGGTGGCTTTAGTACAGATGACATGTAGCACAGATGTACTGTTGTCAGCTTCGGCCCATTTACACAGGATTATGTGCTACCTGGAATTCACATGACTTAATTTGCTAATCGTTTCTAAATCCATTTTACTTGGGGTGGGGGGGTTGAAACAGACATGAGATAATGCCGGGTTAAAGTGATTGAAAGCAGGCGCCCGTGTTACAGGGGCGGCTGTGCTGCTTAAAAAACACAGAAGCGGTTTCAGCTGAAGCAGCGCATGTCCGGGTGCAGTAAGAGAAACTCAATAAAGTAAATAGTGCTTATAGACTGAATAACAAGTCCCGTGTAACAACCAAAGTAAAAAGGCCAGTAGCCATGGGAGGTTACAAATGAAGACAAAGCCGTACTAAGAAGGGACTAACAGGCCTATTAAGGAATCCGATAGCAGCATTTACGAAAGACAATGACACAAGCCAATGAAAAATATGGGCAGGGAGTGGGCGCGGCTTCTCTCCCATACTCTTCTACAGCAGTCTCGCAGAGCGAGCAGCGCATGCGCGCTACCTCTAGGCTCGACCTAATACAGGCCTCTCATTATGAAAGTATGTAAAAGGCAGTTTTACTTTTCTGAATTCACAGATACCCAGGCCAGCACATACATACCAACATTTAAAAATTTTAATCGGGAGAATGTATTTCTCCAATTTACTTCAATTGAACTAGAGGGAATTTCAGGCGGGAGGCAGCAAAACTGAAGCCATTTTCGGCTTTAAACATCGGGAGTTGCACGTCTAAATCGGGTCAACTGGCATGTATGGGAGCATAAAACGGCTTCCTGCAGTGACTCGCTGTGTGTGCACATCATGGCACTTACTGACTGTGCTGGTCTCCAGGGTTGCCACCTGTACACGGAAGCCAGGCAGGATGCGGCCACAGAGCAGGCTCACCAGTGCCCCATCGCTGAGGGTCAGGCTCAATAGTTACTCTTGAACAATTGAATTTCACTTTAGTGCATGATGTAATTGCATTACATCTGTGAAAACGTCCGCATTTTAGCTATATTCACCACAATAAGTAAGGGGCAAGGAATGAGGAGGGATCATGTTATGTTATGTTATGTTATGTTATGTTATGTTAATAAAACTTATTGAGCGCACGAATACCCAGAGGTGTCTTGGCGCTGAGACAGAAGTAGCCCTAGCTGAAGCAATTAGTTTTGGAAAAGCCATGTTTTGAGGTCCCTTCTAAAGGTGATAAGTGAACCAGCATTTCTAATAGCGAATGGTAATTTATTCCATAATTTTGCCGTTCCGTAAGAGATATTGCGGCCTCCACAGCATAAGGTCTGGATCCTTGGAACCTCCATAAGTCTAGCATCTGAAGAACGCAGTTGTCTGGCTGGATGATACCAGGAGAAAAGCTTCTTAAGATACATTGGTCCGGTGTTGTTCAAGGCCTTATAGGCTAAGCATAGCGCCTTGAACTTAATGCGCTGTGCCACCGGGAGCCAGTGAAGTCTTCGGATTTCCTCGGTTACTGACTCATATTTAGGGATATTTCGTAGAAGTCTTGCAGATGCGTTTTGAATCATCTGGAGCTTTTTTAAATATTGCTTCTGCATATTTAGGTAGAGTCCATTGCAGTAGTCTAGCTTAGTCTGCACAAGGGTAGTCACTATCGTCCTTTTGGAGTCATCAGGAATGTATGGTAAGACCTTCTTCAGTTTTTTGATCAGAAAGTGGGAGGAAGATACGATGGCATTGGTCTGCTGAGATAAAGTGAGTTTATTATCGATCAGCACCCCCAGGTTTTTTGCCTTCTGAACTGGTTTAGGTAGTTCCCCCATCTCCGACGGCCACCAAAGGTCATCCCATCTGGGTTGCAGATTCCCAAAGATCACCACTTCGGTTTTCCCAGAATTGAGCCTGAGGCAGTGGTTACCCATCCATCTATTTATTTCCACCATACAGTTTTGAAACTGCGTTGATGGGGAGGTTTGCCCTTTAGATGCCGCCACAACCAACTGTGTGCCATCGGCGTATAACGTAAGACTAAAACTGAAGTCTTGGATCAACGGGGCCAGTTCTGAAACATAAATGTTAAAAAGTGTCGTACTGAGCGACGAACCCTGTGGGACCCCGCAAGGGAGGACATAGGGTGTTGATTTGGACTGGCCTATTGCCACCGTTTGTCTCCTATCTTTAAGAAAGGAGGACAGCAGGGCTAGTGCCAGGCCCTTCACCCCTAGCGTTTCCAGCCGCACTAACAGTAAGTTATGATCCACCGTATCGAAGGCCGCCGAGAGATCAAGAAGGAAGAGGGCAGCAGCGCCCCCCTTATCCATCACCTTCCTGATCTCCTCGATGGCCCTGATTAGTGCTGTTTCTGTACTGTGTTGTGGGCGAAAACCAAACTGGGAGGGGTCAAGCAAGTAATTTTCTTGTATAAACTGTGATAACTGCCTATTCATAATTTTCTCCACTATTTTTACCGGGAGTGGTAGTCTGGATATCGGGCGATAGTTATTGGGGTCAGACTCATTTAGATTGTTTTGTTTTAACAGAGGCAGTATTGATGCATCCTTCCATATGGATGGGAAGGTCCCAGAGGTGAACATATTGTTAAATATTTCTGAGTACCGGGCTAACCTCCTTTACTAACTCTTTCAAAAAAGTGGGGGGACACGGATGTAGAGGAGATCCGGATTTAATTTCAATTATATGTTTTTCATAGTGTCTGTGGCTCTTAACAGAGACAGGCAACTGTGTGGCCCTGTCGGTCATCGCCTTGATGTCAATATGCCTCAGAGAACTTACACCTCGGACCTCCTTGAGGGCAGTAAATGTTTGAAGAATATTTAACACACAAACCCTAATGGCCAACAGCAGTAACAGTCAGAGACAGACAGACAAATGCGTTTTGGCGCAGGGGGTCTTTTCCATGCTTGCGCGATTTGCATTTGCTTTGCCCTTTATCAGATCCAGACATAGAGCAGAATTTCATTAGCTTTAAAAGTGTGCACATTCTCTCTGTTTTGCAGCATATGTGTGCACGTTCACTCACATTTTTTATTTAGGGCATATCATTATTCACATTTAATATATAAGTGTACTTATTCAATGTTGTTATAAAACTGTACACACTGATCATAGCTATATGAGTGCATTTTAATTATTTGAGGTTTAGTACAGGGCATATACATATACATATATATATATATAGGTAAACAGCTGGTATAAACTAGAAATAATTAGTTCTTCCTCCACTGGGATAAGTAGCAGGGTTAGGGTCAGACTACCCTCATCCTGTTTGTTTGGAAAGAGTGTGGGTATGCGAAAATAGGAACATGGAGGTCCAAAATGGCTAAGGTTCAACTCATGGAGTGTCCTACCCCCTTTTAATGTAAACAATATGCTTTAACAGCATGTGCAACTGTATAAAGAATGGGGTAAGCGCACTGATGAAAACACATGCATTTTACAGGAAGAAGATCCCTTCAACACTGAAACTATTAACGATCTTAAAAAGAAATTAAAAAAGAAAACTCATGAGCTGGCCCAAGGAAGCCTTAAAAAATCAGCAGGAATCTCAAGTCGTCATGGGTGTTAAAATGTCCAAGAAAAATTGAGATATCAGATTAGTCACATTATTAAAAATAAGGCTTGTTTCCAGTCTCTTACCCGTTCACCTAAATCACAGATAAGATTATTAACGCTAGTGAAGCGGATGTCTTAGATAGCCTGAATTACCCTAAGCCTGCTGATCGAGCTGGGGTCCTCGGAAATGTACCAGCCAGTACACCAGTTGGCTGTGCAGTGCCTGCCGATGGACAAGCAGATGGGACACAGGGATCAGCGTGTGAGTTAGATTTTTAGTTCCCTCTAAAAGATCTGCAAGGAGGATGGAGCTTCGGCTCGACCAAGATGACCTCTCTCTGACTGGGCTCTGTGACCCTGAGATGAAGGCCTGAGGACAGGCACGGTTGGGAGGCCAAGACAACACAACTGCCCACCGGCACTGGAAGGCTCGGAGTGGTTCTCGTCCAGCCCAGAGGCAGAGCAGAGTAAGGGGCTGCCAGCACGCATTAAGTGGCACTGGTAATACCTTGGGCCCCACCCAGCCCCCGAAGCAGGAAAGCAGCGCTCACAGTCGCTGAATCTTCGAAGCAACAGAGTGAGTTGTTCGGCCTTTTGGAGTTGTAGGGCCCTGGGGGGAGATGCCTGCTGCCTATCAGACTCAGCCCTAACGAGCCTCAGCGCGGAGCACGCCCTGATGAAGGTGAAGGGGAGGCCGTCGAAGTCTGGTATAGGGACATACCATGGCAGCGGGGGGAGACCTGCGGGCTGGCCACCACCAGTGGGTGTAATCAATGAGGAAGCCCCGCCCACAGCTATAGACCCCATATGCTCCCAGACGCTCGGCTGTACCCCAACAAAGAACTGTAAGGCACACTTGTATACCCTCTCAAATACAGCACAGTGCCACAGACAACTTAATCACAACAATGATATATGATACAATGATGTATGGCATACACGTTCGGCATACATGTTCACTGAGGGCAGCGCTTGAGCAGCAGGGAGGAAAGGAATCTGGCATTTAATACCGCTTGACCAGCTTCTCTGATTAATGCTGGCAGTGCTACTGTGCCAATGTTATAGTGCCACCATTGCAAACATTCCCCACCCACACAACACATAGCATGCATGCTAAATAAATAAATACACAAGACAACTTTGTTTGGGTAAATATTGCTGCAGGTTTATTCCATACAACAGTATGCAATATGGTGGGTTTTCTTACTGGCGATCCAAGGGCAGACAGCTGGAACCAACTACGCTGCCTGCCCGCCTGATGAGCCAAGCAGCACTGGGGAGAACCCAATCTGTGCTACACCTTATGGTGTGATCCTCTTTCCGGATCACGTGACACATTGGTCCCTTATTACTCACGCCCCTTTCAGGGCGGAGCGTAACAAGGCAATCCCCCGGTTGTTCAGGCCCACAACCGCCCGAAGGACTAACGGGACGCCGACGCGGTTTTCCCGGAACCTCCCATGAGGCTCCTGGGATTTGGCTCTGGCACCCCTATTGTGCCCTGCAGAGGTACCCTTCTGTACCCATTTGCTTTCAGATCGCCCTGTAACTCCGCCTGCAAGGAAAAAGAAAACATTACAACATTCTATGTATGGTGCCTGCCTCCCCATTCCGGGAAAGCGGTAGGGTGGGAGACGGTGTGACCAGCGCGACAAAGAGGATGCCAAAATGGCAGGGGAGGCCTACATACCCCCCCTATCCTAGGCGCGCAGGAAGTGACGCGCCTAGCGCGCCACCGGCCAGTCTGGGGGGACTCCTCCCTGAGTCCCCACAACTAGAAAGGGGGTGGGTTAGTGCCCAGATGGCACTAGAGGGCCACCCTCTTGAGTGGCCCCCTGCGTGGGCCACGGGCAGCCGCATAGTGCCACCATTGGCAACATTCCCCACCCACACAACACATAGCATGCATGCTAAATAAATAAATACACAAGACAACTTTGTTTGGGTAAATATTGCTGCAGGTTTATTCCATACAACAGTATGCAATATGGTGGGTTATCTTACAGGCGATCCAAGGGCAGACAACTGGAACCAACTACGCTGCCTGCCCGCCTGATGAGCCAAGCAGCACTGGGGAGAACCCAATCTGTGCTACACCTTATGGTGTGATCCTCTTTCCGGATCACGTGACACATTGGCCCCTTATTACTCACGCCCCTTTCAGGGCGGAGCGTAGCAAGGCAAGCCCCCGGTTGTTCAGGCCCACAACCGCCCGAAGGACTAACGGGACGCCGACGCGGTTTTCCAGGAACCTTCCATGAGGCTCCTGGGATTTGGCTCTGGCACCCCTATTGTGCCCTGCAGAGGTACCCTTCTGTACCCATTTGCTTCCAGATCGCCCTGTAACTCCGCCACAGCTCTGGAGGCAGCCTCCATCGCCGCCAGAGCCCCCCACCAAACAGCTATGGTCTTACCTGCAACCTCTCCTCTCTAGAGCCTCCTGTAAATCTAGAAGGAAGAGATCCATCCCTACTGTTGATAAATGAACCCCATCATTATCAAAGTATCCTTTAACCTTAGCTTGAATCATCTCATGTCTGATGAAGCCCAGACCCCTCTGATCTGTGAACTTCCACATTGAACTAATCACCCTCTTCCGGGAATGTTCAACAGCCTCCTCTGATTTGGACCCGTGCCACACTCTGTGTGGAATTATCTCAGACCACCAGAGCTCACATTGCCCCATGTATTTACTGATTTCTCCCAAATCAGCTTTCATGGCTTGTACGAGTGACCTCCTCCCCATGGCAATGAGGTCGTTGCCCCCCAGGTGTATCACTAAGAAATTTGGGGGGACCTCCCCTTGGACTAGTCTCTGTTCCAATCTGTTCATGAGGCTGTTCCATCTCATTCCGGGGAAACCCATCCACACAAACTGCGTTTGCGAAAATCCCCGCATCCAATTCCGGCGCGCAGCCCTCTGCGCCACCCTGGAGACTAATGAATGCCCGATCACCGATACTTGGAATCCTAGTAAAGTAAAGGACACCATTTTTACACTCTGCTACTTTAATGTTCATTGTAATCACGCATAATTTGACATTTAGTACACTGAAAGTCACTGCACACTATAATTACTATGTACAAATTGCCTTCAAGGGCGGATGTAACGCTTGTAGCAGTGAGACTCCCAACGTCCCACCTTTTTTATACCCTCAGGCTCCATGCCTACCTTGAACGCAGCCGTGGCTGCCACGATCCTGAAGGAGTGACTAGAGTACTTTTTGTCAGGCCGGGCAAGACCCACCCGTGTTAAGCAAGCCCTCATTATGCGCTCTATCTGGTATTTGGTCAGGGGCCCCTGGTCGGCGTGAATCAGGAGGTAGCCAGGGACGTTGGGGCGTAGCGCCAAGTACTCTTTTACCATGGCGACTGGGCAGTATCTCTGATCCCCTAAAGGCCTAAGTACCACCACAGCCCCTCGCCCTGACTGATCAGTCTTGGACCTTCTGATATGTACGGCCAAGGTACCATCCAAGGGGATGTCCTGTCTGCTTAAGGCGCCGCCTGACCTATCTGCCTTAGACTTGGCAACCAGTTCACTGATTCGCAAAGCCCCAAAGAACGCCAGGCAGAAGGCCGCTGAGAAGAGTCTGGCCTCAAACTGTGAGTATGTGACCTGCTCCCTCTGTGGTGAAACCCCCTAGGCATACCAGCTTAGTGAATCTGTCTGATTTAATACAGTGTGCACTGTCTGCAATATGGTGCCTAACATTCAGGATTGACTAAGTCCTACTTTACCCCCATCCTAGAATATTCCCAAATAGGGGGGGGGGGGTTCACACTGTCCACCCTGTGCAGCCCCAGCAGTGGAAAATTACCTGCTCCGTTAAATTTGAATTTTTGTGGACTACTGGACGTGCCAAATGTTCTTTTTACATAGTAGCCTTTTGTGCTTGACACATTGTTTCCCCATTTATTGGGACAGCAGCCACTATGTTGGCTGACAGCGTCCCCACCCAGCGTGGCTAGTATAGCAAACCAGGCGGGGCGTTTGAGCTTAACTGCAGGGACATGTCACCTACCCTTGGTTCTGGGGTGCACTTACTTCGCCCCGTTGACCAGACGATTGCACAAACCCCTTTGATTGCTAATCCCTGATGGACACCTTAATGGTGTCCAATCTGGTTGGAAACAATTTATGTCTTGCGCCCACTATTGGCGACACCTCACCCTTTAGTGCAGTGACAACTTACGCAGCGCACCCCGCTTGCTTAACTGCCGTCGGATCACAGATGCACAGTACCTACTGTCCATCTCTGACCCTGGATGCTTAAACCCGCTAAAGTGTCAGAATCCCAGATTCCCAGTTTCATGTTTAGCAGCATGTTACCTCGCTACCTCATGGAGCTCCATAATGCCCTAGTGTGTCTTTGACAAACACCTGACAGGCTGAACTATCCGATGAACCAGGAATAAGTGATAATAAGCAAGTGTGTCCTCACGTACTTGCCATGAACCCTTTTTGTCTTACAGAAATGACGCCTGTTCAGCTCCATCTGAGGGGACTTCCCGTTTGCTTAACTGCTAGCATGATGTGCAGTTGTGACATTAATGGGTAACATCCCAGTTTGCGCCCACCTTAATGTGCCATGCTGAGCGCAACTAGGTACCCCACCTACCTCTTCTCTATGAAGAGATAAAACAGCCGGCTGAATCCACAAGGCACAGGGAGTGTGCCCAATGAGAGACCCTCAGTTCTGCGAGTTTGTACCTATCCTTTTGGGGTGACTAAGCCTTAGTTTGCCCATACTTGGATGATCCCCAGTACCAGGGTACCGACTGATGGGAATGCTGAATGCTTCTAAGAACTGTTGCCTGGGAGCATTAATTGGGTCATGGCACACAATTTAACAGGCAACCCCACTGGGGTGTGTAGTAAAGATGGCCATGTCGCCTCTGGTGGGGACTTGAACCCTCCCTACGAGGGCCCCCGAAGCTGAAGCCCGGCCTTTGGGCTTTAGTTCCCAACCCAGCAAGGACTGCCCACACTTGCCGCGCTCAATCCGACCCGGATCATACTGGTTTGCACAGTCCCGTTAGCCCAGGTGAATGTTCCCTCAATGCCCTGTGTGGGGCCTAATTCACACTTAAAGCCAAGCCTATTCTCTTGAATTTAGAGTGATGCAAGATTGAACTGGCGGCTACCCTTCCTCCTCACGCCTGCATATACCAGGCTCAAAACACGGGACACTTGCTCTACAAACCCTTGGATTCTAGCCTGGCAATCTTATATCCAGCTATACCAATCGATATTGGCTCTACTTGATCATAATGACCCTAATAATTATGTACAGCTACTGCCCTTACTTGAGTGAGGGAATGCCGAATGCTTCCTAAGGACTGTAGACTTACTGCTCAAACATAGTTTGACCCCAAAACTTTGGGACAACCTTAGTAGTAACCATGCCCTTAATGGTACGCCTACCCCAGCTTTGACCATCAACTTATTTGGGACACAGGTCGCAGAAGATGCCCCTTCCAATCTCTGGTTCTAGCCCATAGAAGGATAACCAATGGAGCAGACAAGTGTGTGGGAACAGGAAGGGAACAATATGAGCAAATACCTGCCCCTTCTTGAATATTGGGAATGCCAAATGTTCTATAATACCTTGCAGCCATTTGTGCTCTAACGCCGCGTTTCCCAAACTTTTTTGAACCGCAGCACACTTGCTAGATGACAACTACCACAACCCACCTGCTGCCATTGCTAATGGGCGGGTGAGTATGGCTTAACTGAAACAACCTGTAACCTGCCCTGGTTTACAGAGTGCACCTCTTCGCTGCATCGACCAGGCATTTGCACGGGGAAATGCTGAATCTCTCGCTTACTACACCGCTTAGTGAGCCCAATATATTTACAACATTCCGTTTCCATTTCTGTTTCTGACTGTAATAGTGCTGAGATTGCAAGCCCCACTCCCACACAACTACATTAAACATGGTCCATCAGGGGCCAAGGCCTTGCCTTTGCCATCTTTGGTGTGATCTGGACTGCTAAGACCGGGCGTCATGAGGTCTCACATTCACGTGTACCCATTCCACTTGTGCTACACCCGCTGAGGGATTAGTATACTCCCTATCCGTGATACTTTCTTACCTCCATAGGTAATGATAAATCATTTGAATGGCCACCGGAGGATGCAAGGCTGAGTGGGCCTGCCGGGATCAAAACCTGTGACCATGAGGTCATACTACGACCCCTACCTTGGGTGCCTTAGCCCGTAGCCACTAGACCCATGTCTGCCTACTATAACAGGGAACTAATGCTTTAGAATCTTTAAAACAGGGAATGACCCCGCGGCAGCGCTCCTTCACTACCGATTAATAATTGTCTGCACTGGGAAGCTCAGATGGAGTGCAAGTGGAATTGCCTGATGATTTGAGCTGGAGCTGCCCCTTGCCGCTGGGTCATCCTACCCTATTGGAGCCCCTCAGAAAGACCAGGGAACATTATATCACCCTCAACACTTAAGCCTAAATCTTTGCTTAGCATAGGTGCTGAAGGCACTGTGTACACCTTCCACCTGGTCCCGGACACAGCGGTGAAGAGTTCCAGAAGGACCTGGCCAATATAAAAGACACCCACAGAGCTGAGGGAGCCCTGAGCAAGCTTCAAGGGTTGTTTAAGAGTTAAAACAGAGTTACCCAGCTTGCTCAGGCAATGACTATGGCATTCAGACCGGCCACCGGCACACCGCGCATTTACTAGATATTCCGCTCCCTGAAAAGCCTGACCGATCCGCCATTCATAGCGTTAATCTAACGCGCATTGAGAATTACATATTAATTATACAAATGTAACGCGTAAGTGAATGCAAAGGTATTGAAACGCTATACATGAGCGCCAGTTACATTACATCTTCAGCACAGCTATCCTACTGTGCCACCTGAACGCTTAACGGTACTTAGTACCGTCACACAACGTCTAATTATTCGGGCCCGCACCTCGGACCAAGGTTTATTCGCCCAGTCCTCCGACCCTTATTGCCCCCCTGTAAGGCGTACCAAGCTGACTGCACCAGGGAGACCCACCCTTGGTGTGCCGTCCCAAACTAGACACACTGCATTTGGCATGGACAGCACCGCCCTACTTACTGCTTTTACCGTTCGCGTTGCCCAGCGGCGCGAGTTGGTCCTGGCCGGTCCGGTGCGACTGAAAACTCGCAGCATTACTGGGGAGGAGAGAACAACATGTAAATAACTCTGGGGCGGCACCCAAATTAATGGTCCGTGCCATCCGCAACTTTCCTACACAGAGCACCCCCCGCTCTGGTGCGCGCCCGCTGTCCCGTGATGCCACCTTTGCGAAGATGCCTTAGAGTTACCCTTTTTGGCGCAACAAAGGGGGAACAGGAACACTACACTCCCCACAATCCCATACTATTCGCCTTGATCATGCCTGTTAGTTGTAGGAGCTAGCTAGGCCACAATTGTGGCTACGAGCATGAGTCTGTAGGAAATGCTTCCATTAAGAAATAGTGAGACACCAGTTACATTACACAAGGACACATTCATCCTTTGAATCACAGGATGTTGAGTCCAGGTGAGGCTCGAACCTGCTTTCGCAGCTCAAAGTCGGCAGCTCTAGCCTTACGCCACAACCTCGCACCATAGATGGTCCTGAACATTGAATTGAATGTCCCGGTTGAGTGGGAAGCAGTTCATTACCCTTACGCGGCTATGCATTGTGATGGGGGAGCGCCGAAGCCAGCCTGGGTCACCCTCACCCCCCCCTGCACGGGCCCTGGCGCCGCTCACCGGCCCGATGCCGCTCGGCACCGCACAGTGTACAACGTGTGCAGAAGCCCCTTAAAATACCTGTTATGCGAGGGCTTGGCCTGGCGCCACATGCCCAGAAACATGCACAGGCAGTCACCTAGACCCGAAACCCGGCTACACTGCTGCACAGCTCTGGCCGCAAGACGCACCTCTACAACTCAAGCTGCCCACCCCAAGTGGCTGCGATCCCTTACTTGTGCCGCCTGTTTCTTCGCTCCAACGAGAAACCTATGTGTGCCCCTTGCGTACACCGACTCTGCCTCGCGCAGCCTGCGAGCCCGAACAACTCGGACGAATGCCACCGGGCAGTGCACCAACGGCCTCCCAGCTGGGCAACCCTCCGCCCTGGCGGACTAGCCCAAAAGGCACTGGCCGGTGTGCAGTGGCAGGTCATAGGCAACGCAAATGCGCTTGGGGCCTCCTGCAGCTGCCCGTGCCTGCCTGCGCATCACTCTCTGAACTTGCCAAAAACCCTTGCCTGTATTTTGCTCTCAAGAGAAGACTCATTGAAACACCAGGATTTGGAACAAAACCTGTGGCGTAATGGAAAAGACCCTCACTTCCATGCCATCCTCATGTCCCGTGACCCCACAGGGAATGATTAACTTTTACGTAGACGCCCTGAGTTGCCATACCCATACCTGGGAATGCCCGCAGCGCCTCGGGCGCCCATGCAACGTGCACCGCGCCTCAGGACCTACACCACCTGCAGGCCTGTGGTCGGGTACCCGAGCACCAATCTCAAATTTGAGCCGCACCAGCCTTACCGGGCTGCCGGGGCAGTGCACAGCCATGCGTGAGGCACCCGAGAGAACGCTGCGGCGGCCCCCGGTGCTTGCTGAGGGCGGGGAGGTCGGGGGGTGCGATGGTATTATTTAAGGGTGCGGGCGCTGGGGGTGGCTTGGGCAGCCGAGCACGTGGATCCCACAATCACGGCCCAGTGGGCCCAACAAACCCCCCCCCCCAAGCATAGTAACTGCCAAGGCCTTCCCCACGCGCTAGGCACCGCGCATTTTCCGGCCGTGACTCGCCCGCACCAGAAGAATACCTCGTCGGAGGCCGGCAGCCGGGCTCGCCGGGAGGTCCTGAAACGCCCCCTAGGTGTGTCGCTGCCCGTGAGCATCCTACCAGACGATCTATCCCCCCCTCTTCAGGGTTTCACTGAAGTCTGGATCCCCGGGAGGTGGAGGTTAGGCTCTCCGGCAGTGTGCGGCGCCGTACTCGACTGCAGCCCACCATCCGCTGACGCCTGCACCGCCTCCCCCGGCTGTAGTTTAACACCGCGGCTTAGACCGCTCAGCCACTCACCTTACTTTATCAGCACGCCCGGGCCTGAGCATGCGGCTCGCCCCAGGCTAGGCTGTGCAAACCCCCAGCCGCCGGGGTGGAGGGGGGGGGGGCGTGCGGGTACATCCCTCACTCAGCCCGGCCAACAAAACGTTGCCCTGCAGTCCCGGAGAGATTCAGGGAGGCCGTGCTGAGGAGATTAACGGGGCGCTAGGGAGTAAGGGCCCCATCGCGGAAATCCGCCGTCAGATTCAATGCGGGGAAACGATGAAGGGACATATTTATTCTGGGTTTTGCAGGATACTGAGCTCACCAAGACTCGAACCTGCTTCTCGAGCGCCACAGTCTGCCGCTCTGACCGCTAGGCCACAGCCGCTCCACGAGCGACCTCGCAGTCGGGCCCACTGCCTCTTGCAGCATCGCCTCTATAGCCCTGCGGGTGCCGAGGCCGGGAGGGACCGTGCATGAGGTTGCGAGAGGAGCTAGACAAAACTCCTTGGTTTGCGGGACAAGGCTGCGTGGCGAGATGCCGTGTAGCATGAGCCCCACCCCCCCTAAACTGCCCCCGTCCCAATCCATCACCACAACACTGCGGGCCGGGCATGAGAAATTGCTACTGGGACGGGGTCTCACACGGGCCATGGCCAGCGTGGTGGGACCCAAACGGGGGGGGGGGGCGTTTGGGGGTAGCACTCACCTCACTTCTCACGCACCGAAGGACGACCTCAGGGCACCGAGTCCCGCAGCAACCCACAGCGCGACCCACAGACGGCGTGACCAGCGCGACAAAGAGGATGCCACAATGGCCGGGGAGGCCTATATACCCCCCCCTATCCTCAGCGCGCAGGAAGTGACGCGCCTAGCGCGCCACCGGCCAGTCTGGGGAGACTCCTCCCTGAGTCCCCACAACTAGAAAGGGGGTGGGTTAGTGCCCAGATGGCACTAGAGGGCCGCCCTCTTGAGTGGCCCCCTGCGTGGGCCACGGGCAGCCGCATTTACTACATACATTAACTCACCATCTGGTAGTCCCGGCCTGGACCTTCAGAGACAGCGAAGAACAGTCCTCGACTTGTTGGGTGCGTCGTACCTCCAGGCGTGCTTCAAACTAAGCTTGTGAATGACGTGATCACCAGCTCAGCCCCACCCCCTCTGTGACTCCTGAGCCAATCTAGACGCTGCTCCCTTGCTGTTTATGTCAAGAAGCAGCATGGGAGCAGCGTGAGGATTGGCTTGGCCAGGTGCTGCCAACGCTCCAAAGGAGCCTTGGAGGCTGTGGCAGCAATCTCCCGGGCTCCCTACATAGTG
The DNA here is from genome assembly GCA_963921515.1 of Calotriton arnoldi. Taxonomy (NCBI): domain Eukaryota; kingdom Metazoa; phylum Chordata; class Amphibia; order Caudata; family Salamandridae; genus Calotriton; species Calotriton arnoldi. The sequence continues at coordinate 40,850 of CAWUFW010002862.1, forward strand.
CATACAGGCGAGGGTTCAAGTGCGCATGTCGGGCTGGGCAGAGCAAGGCACCCGTCCAACCCGACATGCGCACTTCACGGCAAGGAGGCCTAGCAGGTGAGCTGACCTGTCAATCACTCAAGCAGCACCCGGTCCCAGGGACATCTTAAGGATTTTGGGGGCCCTGGGCCAAACGTATTTTGGGGTCCCCCGTTAGGAACAGCTTTGAATTTATGATTCAATTTCAGCTTTTTCATGTTGATTTTGGCTAGGTCACTGACCCTGCAGGGGCACACTAGTCCAAATTCTAAGTGTGTTTTCATCCAATATTCAGGGATAGTGATGTGTGTTTTCTATATTCTAATGTAGCAGCAGCTCAGTAATATTATTACAAATAATTTCTGTGAGCCACTGTAATTTCTCAAATGTGAGGTCCGGTTTCGTTCTAAAAGGAACTTTTTTTATGGATGTTGCATGGTGTTGAAAAACATAAACACAACATTTCTCCGACTAATGTCTGTAAAAGACTACCACTAATCACCTGTATTAAAAATAAACTAAAAGGAAGTGGTATTTAAAACAATCTTTCTATAAGAATCATTCAAGGTCATCAGGGCAGGACTGTGTGGAGAACAAAGATGAATCTATCAGGGGCCCCCCTAAAAGGCTGGGGCCCTGGGCCAGAGCCCACTTTGCCCATGCCTTAAAACGTCTCTGCCCGGTCCAACACAAACCCCCTACCGGCAGACTCACTGTCATGTTAGAGGAAAATTTTGCCCGGGTAATGCCGCGTACTGCGGCTAAAAACCCCAAAATAAAAGCAGTCAACAAACATGAATGATTTAATGGGGCAAACAAACAGGGGGGCGACGCCCCCATGCCCAAATAAAGAAACCGCCGCTGCATCCGTAGCTGCCAAGTTTTCAGATTGTTTACCCAAGGCTGGTCAGCTTAGCTTCGCCTTTTAATCCGGTGCAGGGCAAGCATGTACAAGTATACTGCATGCTTCTTCCAGAGCGGGACGAAGAGGCGGCGGCCGACAAGGACAACCAAAGCTGCTGCCCACCGCCTCAGGGGCCAATCACTGCATGGCATAAGTCACAGTGGGATGTCGCCGTGCCTGGTGCTGAAAATAACAACAGGCAAGGCACCATCGACAGAGTGAGGGCATAATAGCTGGAGCGCGAGCCCTTGCTCAAGTGACTATATAGCACAGTAGAAAAGAAAAATATATGCAGTGCAATAGGCCTCGCAGTTAAATGCGAGACCTATTGCATTTCAAAGAAGCGCCCGCCATTGTCCCGGGCTGCTTCAAAAGAGAAAGCAGGCATGGTGCGCTGAACGTAAGTAAAGCACGTCATGCCTGCAGCAAGAGAAACTCAATAAAGAAAATAGTGCTTACTTACACACTTAAGAACACGTACCATGTAACAACCGAAGTAAAGGGGCCAGTCGCCATGGGAGGTTACAGATTAAGACAAGGCAGTAGTATGGAGGGACTAACAAGCCTCTTTACCAATCAGACGCCAGCATTTACGAGGTACACTGACACAAGGCAATTACAAACATGGGTGGAGAGTGGGCGGAGCTTCTCTTCCATACTCCACTACAGCAGTCTCGCTGCGCAGCGCATGTGCGCTGACTCCGGCTCGACCTAAAAAGGGCAGCTCAACTAACCGTCACACAACTATACGTGGCTGTGGTGAAATACACTAATTCAAACATCCTGGCAATTAGGTGGGTGGTGGTGTCGCCAACAAAGAGGTGGGGAAAGCAAGTGACAAAAATGCCCATCCCGCACGGTGAAAACTATGCAGAAATGGAGCGTCCAGATTATATGGGCAGAGTTCAGTTCCGGGAATGCGCTGGACTGACAGACCACAAAAAACAACTCTCAGACAAGAGGCAGTACAGCCTTCGCTGTCTGGAGTGAAAGCAAAATATTGTTTCTGTTGTTGGGCAGTCAGGAACATCCCCAGCATGTATGGCACCCGACTCTGCCACACTGCAATAGCCCATATAGTAGCCCATGCGCCCTGGTCATTCCTCAGTGGCCATCTTCCTTCCACATGCTGATCAGCAGTCTGGCATAGTTAAGCAGTAACCTGATGGTTGTGAGTGATGCCTAGACATTGTGAGTAACATTCTAGGTGCCTTGACATTGTGAGTAACATTCTTGGTGCCTTGAGATTGTGAGTGACATTCTAGGTGCCTTGAGATTATGAGTACCATTCTAGGTGCCTTGAGATTGTGAGTGACATTCTAGGTGCCTTGAGATTGTGAGTGACATTCTAGGTGCCTTGAGATTGTGAGTACCATTCTAGCCTTGAGATTGTGAGTGACATTCTAGGTGCCTTGAGATTGTGAGTGGCATTCTAGGTGCCTTGACATTGTGAGTGGCATTCTAGGTGCCTTGAGATTGTGAGTGACATTCTAGGTGCCTTGAGATTGTGAGTGCCATTACAGGTGCCTTGACATTGTGAGTGACATTCTGGGTGCCTTGACATTGTGAGTGACATTCCAGGTGCCTTGAGATTGTGAGTACCATTCCATGTGCCTTGAGATTGTGAGTACCATGCCAGGTGCCTTGAGATTGTGAGTACCATTCCATGTGCCTTGAGATTGTGAGTACCATTCCATGTGCCTTGAGATTGTGAGTACCATTCCATGTGCCTTGAGATTGTGAGTGACATTCTAGGTGCCTTAAGATTGTGAGTGACATTCCAGGTGCCTTGAGATTGTGAGTGACATTCTAGGTGCCTTGACATTGTGAGTAACATTCCAGGTGCCTTGAGATTGTGAGTGACATTCTAGGTGCCTTGACATTGTGAGTACCATATTCCAGGTGCCTTGAGATTGTGAGTAACATTCCATGTGCCTTGAGATTGTGAGTACCATTCCAGGTGCCTTGAGATTGTGAGTAACATTCCAGGTGCTTTGACATTGTGAGTAACATTCCAGGTACTTTGACATTGTGAGTAACATTCTAGCAGTTTTAGAAGAAGCCTGGTACATCTGACCAGCCTCTTGCCGTATGTGACAAGCAGCTGGCATGTCTGAGCGACACCCTTGCATATTAAATCTAGCTTGATTTGTCAACGAATTAGGCACTCAAGGCTGATGTGCAGTGCGTTCGACAGGCAACGAAATAAAATTTCAGATATGTCAGCTCCCCTTTTCATCCTTCCAAGGTCAAAAATGGCGCACCATTGCACTCTGCACTAGTGACGGCTGTTAACTACAACACTTTAGAGTGAACACAAACTGTGGTGTGAAATGCTACAGAAAACATTATTTAGTATGCAAGGTACACGTGCAATCTGACCAACTGTGCCCTACGCTTTGGAACATTGGCCTAGACGCTAGCACGCCAGTCTGCACACTGGCACCATCCGTGCACTACTCTGGCAGGTTTCAGCAGCACCATGGCGCACTGGGCCAGACCCGCTCCTTTTCTAGCCGCATAGCGCACTGAAGCAACCTGTCTTGTCTGAGCAGCACCCTGTATATTATCAGAGCAAAAATCCCGACACACTGAGCTGTGCCCCGGCAGATGTGAGAACCAGCCTGGCACAAAGAGGTGCGCCCTGTCATATTTGGGCAGCGCACTGGTGCAGCGAGCACCGCCCTTGCATGTTTGATTCACAGACCCTTGCCTAACAGATTCACCCTGTGGCGAATACAGCAGACTGAGGGGCACAGATGAAGTATTAGAAAGTGTAGAGCGCTGACGTCCAGAACGTTTCCTACGCTCCGGATACAGCGCGTAGACATATTTCTCAAAGTGTGTTTGAACGCCCCCTCCCTCCCCCCCCCCCTCTGACGTGCTAGCAGCTGTGCCGTGGGCAGGGAAGGGAGCCCCACATGACTGGGCACCCAGTGATTACACGCTGTGCGCCAGAAGGGCAGCAAGGGCAGGAGGCGGGGCTCCGATCTGCCTACTATCTGCTGCCAACGCCCTGCGCAGGACCCCCAGCGGGTGCACCGCAGATAAGGTACCCGTGGCCTTCTGACCTCCAGTAGGGTTTGTTGTTGCTGCGCCCGGGGCTCCCCGCTGCATGCCCTGCCAACCTAGAGCCCTGCACACAGCTCTGTCAAAGTCCCTCAGCCCTGACCCGAACCACCCCTGCTATCGCAGGATTCAGGGAGAAGCACACCTGTGCGCAATGCCCCTGAAACTCGAACTGTACTGTACAGTGTTGGGGCATACACACAGCTCTCCCAAAGGATCTCCGCTCTGATCTGCCTCAGCCCCCTGCTCACCCACTACAGGTATCTACACACAACTGCCTGAGGCCCGTCCTCCCCGTTACATTTACCTTACCTACACACAACTGCCTGAGCCCCCTGATCCCCCACTACAGGTATCTACACACAACTGTCTGAGCCCCCTGCTTCCCTGCTACAGGTATCTGCACACAACTGCCGGAGCCCACTGCTCCCCGCTACAGGAATCTACACACAACTGCCAGAGCCACTGCTCCCCACCAACAGGTATCTGCACACAACTGCCAGAGCCCACTGGTCCCCCGCTACAGGTATCTACACACAACTGCCAGAGCCCACTGGTCCCCGGCTACAGGTATCTACACACAACTGCCTGAGCCCCCTGCTTTCCCACTACATGCATCTACACACAACTGTCTGAGCCCCCTGCTTCCCCACTACAGGTATCTACACATAACTTCCTGAGCCCCGTCCTCCCCCGCTACTGGTCCCTACATACAACTGCCTGAGCCCCGTCCTCCCGGCTACAGGAATCTACACACAAATGCCGGAGCCTCCTGCTCCCCAGCTATAGTTACCAACACATAACTGCTTGACCCCCGTGCTCCACCGCTACAGGTACCTACACACAACTGCTTGAGCCCCGTGCTCCACCGCTACAGGTACCTACACACAAATGCCTGAGCCTCCTGCTCCCCCGCTATAGTTACCAACACACAACTGCCTGAGCCCCGTCCTCCCCGCTACAGGTATCTACACACAAATGCCTGAGCCTCCTGCTCCCCGCTATAGTTACCAACACACAACTGCCTGAGCACCCTGCTCCACCGCTACAGGTACCTACACACAACGGCTTGAGCCACGTGCTCTTCCTACCCGTATCTACACACCAGGCGTGCAACGCCTATTGGGCTGAAAGTTCTTTACCCCGTGCATCTTCATTGCTGTGCAGTTGCCTTATTGTGCCACAAGCAGTAGCAGCATACTGATCCAGCGGTGTATTAACAACAGATACTCCACTACCATATACTCACCTGGGCCCATATAACTTCTTCCACTAATACCTAGTAGACCGCTGAGGCTTGTAGTTTATAGATTTCATGTTTCCAGGAATAGTTATTATTCTGTTCTAACTAAACCTTTCACTGATCAAAAAGTTCTTTCCTCTGGTGATGGACCAATTAGTTGGAACTAATTGATGGTGATAATTAACTTAACTTATTAAACATTCTTTAATAAAATAATCACAGACTCGGGAAGTTTTAAAATCTTTATCTAAATTAATTGAGTGTGAACCATCTCAAAGTTTCAGTACAAACACCCTCATTTGCAAGAGTGTCAATTCAATCAATAATCAATAAGTAAAATATTTCAGACTCTCACAATAACTATGCCTAGAAAGGAGAGGACAGAAAGAGAAGAACATCTATCAATACAATGAATTTATATTTACCAAGAATGGTGCGAAGACCAACCCCCTGGCCAAAGGGCTGGTAAGGGTCCCCCAGGAAAGATCAGGAGACAAAGACTTCAGGACAGGAATCAGGACAGGATACTTCACCTCTCTAAAATACCGACAACTTCGTCGCACCCCTCTCTGAACACTCTCTTCCTCCTCGTGGTTCTTCCGCGATCTTCTTTCTAACCCAATTAAATTAAGGAAGTTTCTGCATTCAGCTTCTTCATCAGCGTCTTCACAGCATCAGCACCACCCACAGCACCGACAGCTTCCCGAGCTCTGCAGCATTGACGTCTCAGCTCTCCCTTCTGCTCACGTTTCAGCTAACTAACTAACTAAAACTACCTCAGTTATACCTTTCAATATTCACGTACCACCCATTAATGTTTCAATTTCGCAAAATATTAACTCTGATTGGTCAGGCGAGGGGGATGATCATCACACCATGCTTACATTTCACTTATTTCATTGAACCATTGTCTTAAACCCATCCCCTTAAACTTTATTAAATCCTTTCCTTTCCCATACATTTCCAAACTTTATTAATACAAAATGTTTCAACTTTATGAATAAGGCTTCTTCATATGAACTCTTCACCCTCATGTTCCCAGGGCACATCTTCTCTGGCCTTGGACGCGTGACAAATCCTTACTCATCCTTCCTTATTCTTTCTCATCTGCGCATGTGCGGGATCAAGTCAGTCAGCTCAATTCAGACAAGTATGATAGGCCCAAATGCGCACTAATAATAAAGTCAAAAGAGGAAATGTTATTTTCAAAAATAAATGGTTTCACTGTATACCACCAACCTCTACTCTAACCCACTTTAATTATTATTACCCTTTCTGCATTTGCGTTAATATAAAAGCTTATTTCTATTTTAGCCAAGCAGATGCCATGCATGTGAACTTTCAAGCTGCCATTTTAATGCCTTTTGTGCATGCGCAAGATTTTCCCTCCAAGCGTTAATACGTCATTCTACGTAGATGCAGTAGACGCATGCGCAGTAAAGATCCCTTGTTAGAGTGCATTTTAGTCCTTTGTTCATTTTGTTATAGTTAGTAAACACATTCGCAAGCTTCCTTGTCCCGCGTGTCTTTCTAAAATGCGAATTATTAATTACAAACACATAGTTAGTAATTCGTTAGTGGGTTAAAACGAAAGGATTGCTTCCGAGCAAGTCTCATTTACGAGTCCTTGCTCCATCAATCCCCTCTCTGATGGCATTTTAAGCCATCACAAAATTACCCATCCCATCCCAGATACCAACTTTAGTACATCTCAGTTCTCTAATTGTCTTCTCAATTTTCCATCAATCAACTTGTTTCCTTCTAAATCTTTCATTTTCTTGTATAGCTTACCTTTCATTTCTTCCAACTGTATTTCATCATATTTTCTTTTTCGTTTCTTTCCCTTTCCTTCTCCTTCAAAATGTATTTTTCCTTTCCTTCCTTTTCTACAACACATATATATAATCATTATTATCATTACTACAGTTATTACCATAACTAATGGCATCATTACTTGACCTAGAAAACTTTTCCCAAAATCGGTAAACCATTTCCCTATTGATGTTATACTTTTTGTAAGTCTTCCCCATGCACTGTCAACCTCCAGTTGGGTCAAGTCTTTATGCATTCTTGTAATGTTTTCAATATATCCTTTAATTTCTCTGCTCTTGTCTGGAATGTAAGTGCAGCAATGTTGAATTTTCAACATACCACAGACTCCACCTTCTTTTGCTAACAAGACATCAAGAGCAAGACGGTTCTGCAAAACCATAGATCTGATTGCAACCATTTCTGTGTTAATCATTAAGAATCCTCCTGCAGTATCTGTAGAAGGACGATCAACTATGGTTGATAACTTACAAATTTTCTGTGAATTAAGAATGACTCCAACTGAGGGTATCAATGCACTGAAAATATCCCCTACAATTTCAGAAAAACTAGCTCTTCTGCTACGTGTTAGTCCATTAGAATTTCCATTGGTTCCACTAATTCTGTCCATATGATACATTTTTGGAAAAACTATTCCAAAATAACAGCTCCCGTACCATCTTGCAGGTAACCTATAATATGCATTATTCCCACAAACATAATAAATTCCTGGAAATACAGGATCAGTTCCCCCTTTTAGTCCCCACCCTCCTAGAATTAGGAAGTTGTGTTCACATTCACTGGAACCAATGTAACTATTGTTATAATCTGTCTTTAATCTATGGAGGCAGAATTTTCCCCTTTTAACAAAGTCCAGGGACATCGCAGCATGAGCCTTGCCATTTGCATAGATTCCCTCTTTCCCAGCCCATGGAGGTACATGGGTTTTCTGTTCAGTCGCTTTCTTTATTAAATCCTGTCTCCTTTCTTCTACTAAATTCAAAAAATCTTTTTCTTCTTTACTCAATGTACATGTTAGATTATCTTTATGTGCCTGAACTAAATCTATTGAACTCATTGTTAAGAAAAATTCACCCATAAACTGTGCATTTCTACTACTAACTACTGGATTCATATTCTTTGTAATAGGTAATTCAGAAAATACTATATCTATGTCTGAATAAAAATATTGAAGTTTCCCTGTTGCATAAAATAAACTTGATAAGATACTACATGACACACCATATGTTAAAGGTATATGGTGATACGTTACCCCTTCTGATACTGATGTGGGTAACTTCATACACACATAACAATTACTAATCTCCATTGTATTGACATACTGAAATAACAATTTAATAAACATATTTGAAGACGTATTATAATCTGATTCATTATGATAATTTGTTTCATCTACTACCCCTATTTCTATTTTAGTTCCTTTTATTCTATCTATCCTATCATTAGTATCTGTATTTTTCTTGTCACTTGTTTTCATTAACAAAGGTACTCCTTCTGTTAGGAATAACCATACTAATAGTACTAATAGAATACTGCAAAAACAGAATCTAAAACATTTTCTTTTCAATCCTTGTTTTGGTCTTTCGGTAACTTCTGCCATTTTACTCTAAGAAAATTTCTTTTCTCTTTTCCTTTCTTTGTCAATTTAACTTTCTTTTTGCTCTTAAGGAGGCCTCAATTTGCTTTCATCAATCTGTGGAACATGAACTTCTTCTGTTTCATCACTTAGATCTAGGGATTCAAATTCTTCGAGTATTACAAAGGTCCATTCAGGGGCCTTGTACCTTCTATTTAAATTTCACAATCTTGGACTTCTTCGAGTTATTTTCGCTAAAGTTTGTTTAGATTGTGTTTGACTTGTAATTTCATTTACTTGTTCTGGTTTCTTTTCTGATTTTCTCAAATGATATCTTAATTTCTTTATTCCAGTTGGCCAATTGTCTCCCTTTCTGATTCTTTTAATTTGTACTACACTTTCACCTTCTTTATCTCCTTTCAAAGTTCTTTTAATTTCACTTAATCTAGGCACAATCTGTTCTCGTTCTCTGTTTTCTGTGCTTGAACCTTCTTTTACTTTCTCCTGCTCAGGTCTTATTGTATTTTGTTCTTCTTCTTCCTGAGCTTGTTCTTCTAATTCTATCTGACCCTGTTCAGGTCTTACTTCAAACTGTTCTTTTTCTGCCTGAACTTGTTCTTCTAATTCTACCTGATCCTGTTCAGGTCTTATTTCAAACTTTTCTTCTTCTTCTGCCTGAATGTTTTCTTCTAATATTTCCTCCTCAGGTTCCTGAAAGTCTTTTTCTATCTCCACCTGAGTATGTTCTTCTTCTCCTGTCTTTTCCTGACTACTTTCCTGTCTTTTCAGTTCTGTTCTTCTTCTTGTTTCAATAGCATCATCAATTACTTCAATCACTGGTATCCACTCTTCCTGACTTGTACTTGGCTGTTCGTCATATGGTTGTCTCTCAGAATCTATTACTCTTGATTCTTCAATTTCACAGCTTACAACTCTTGACGCTTCAGCCTGTTCAGTCAGTGGTTGCTCTTGTTGTTCTGATGGGCTCGGAACTCTTCTGGTATGACTAGCATGAATCCAATTGGGCAAACCTGCACACTTCACTGCTGTGGTGGTGACTAGTATGACTTGACGCAGTTTATCCCACCTTGGTGCTAGACACGACTTTCTTGCATGTTTCTTCACTAGCACCCAATCTCCAGGATTCAAATCATGTGCTTGGTCTGGCTGTCTTTCAACTGCGTCTTCTCCAACCTGGCGAGAGACAGAACGCACCATTTCAGCCAATCCTTTGCAATAGTCCAATACCAGATCATCAGTTATATTCATTAATTTATTTCCAGGAATAAATGCCTGTCTCATTGCTCTTCCCATGAGAACTTCATGGGGGCTCATTCCTGTTTTTCTGTCTGGAATACTTCTGAGACCCATCAATACAAGAGGTAATGCATCTGGCCATTTCAGCATTGTGGATGCACACACTTTCCCTAGTCTTGACTTGATTGTGCCATTTAGCTGTTCAACTATTCCAGAAGCCTCTGGACGATAAGCACAGTGCAGTTCTTGTTCTATGTTAAATGCAACACAGATTAATCGAATTATTTCATTATTAAAATGAGGGACTCTATCTGATTCCAAAGTGACTGGAATACCAAAACGTGGAATCAACTCCCTCAACAATAATTTTGCAACTGTAAGACTGTCATTTCTTCGAGTGGGATAGGCTTCCACCCATCTTGAAAAGAGGCATACTATGACAAGTATATATTTCAGTCCAATGCATGGGGGCAATTCAATAAAATCCAACTGTAATCTGGTGAAAGGTCCTTCTGCCTTTCCAATCTTTCCCCAGCTAACCACTGTCTTCCTACCTGGATTTTGCTGCTGACAGGTTAAGCATCTTTGGCAGAGGCTCTCTGCGACTACCCTGAATTTCGAATTGTACCAACTCTGTCTGAATAGCCTGATCATTGATGCTCTCCCTATGTGTGTTGCTCCATGATACACTCTTGCCATTTTTGAAAGCAAACAATCTGGCATGACTGGTCTTCCATCTAAATACACCTCATCGTGTGGTCTCTTTGTACAAGCTGCCTTTATCCAAATTTCCTTTTCTTTTTCCTCAACTTCTTCCTGCAATTGTCTAATCTCATCCCATGTTTCTGGTACTGAGAAAAACATAAGTTGGCATCTGGTTTCACCCGTTTCAATTTTTCTGTTTATGTCCACTGTATTTTGGCACAGTATTGAGCCACTTGGTCAGCATATCTGTTGCCAGCAGTCACATAGTCATTTCCTGACTGATGTGCAGCGCATTTTACAACTGCTATTTCTTTTGGCAATTGTAATGCTTCCAGCAAATCCTTCACATTTTTGCTGTTTCTAATAGGAGATCCTGAGGAAGTCAGAAATCCCCTCTGCATCCAGAGCTGGCCGAAATCATGCACAACCCCGAACCCATATTGACTGTCCGTAAATATGGTTACTCTCCAATTTTTCCCCTTTTTGCATGCCATTGTTAAGGCTACCAATTCGGCTACTTGTGCAGATTTGACCCCCAGTAAACAGGATGCTTCAATTACCCCAGATATTTTACAAACAGCATCTGCAGCACTTAATCCTCCTTCTTGTGTCCTGAGGCAGGACCCGTCTACAAATAACTCATGGTCAGCCTCTTTCAAAGGTGTCTCCATATGTCCGGACGGGGCTTAGTACATAATTCAGTTACGTCCAAACAATCATGATCACTCTCATCTTTCACTTCTTCATTGCATGGGTCTGGTAGTAGGGTAGCTGGGTTCATGATCGTACACCTTATCACTGTCACGTTCTCAGCTCCCAAAATCACTCTTTCATACTTAGTCAATCGACTAGGGGTGAGATGTTGTGTTCTTGTTCTTGTCAAAAGAATCTCAACTAAGTGTGGAACATAAACTTTTACTGGATGTCCCATCACTATCGTCTCAATTTGCTCCAGACTCATACAAGTAGCAGCTACTGCTTTTAAGCAGCCAGGTAATGCTGAAGCCACTGGATTCAATGTAGCTGAAAAATATGCCACTGGACGTCGACTCAATCCATGTCTCTGTGTTAAAACTGAAAGTGCACAATTTTCTCTCTCATAACAAAACAACGCAAAATCTTTTGAATAATCGGGCATACCCAAGGCAGGAGCCTCACACAAACAATTTCGCAATTTCACAAATGCCTCTATGCAGTCATCATTCCAATCAATCGGATCTTTTGCTCTTTTCTGGGTCATTTGTATTAATGGTTTCGCTAACATAGAAAAACCATTAATCCATTGCCTACAGTACCCAACCACTCGCAGGAACATTCTCATTTCTTTCTGAGTCTGCGGCAATTGCATTTCTTTGATTATTTTTATTCTTTCCGGTGTCACTTTTCTAACTCCTCTTTCTATTTTATGCCCTAAATATCTAACTTCTTGTCGACAGAACTGTAATTTTTCTGGAGATACCTTGTGTCCTCCTTCAGCCAAATGGTTCAGTAATGCAATTGTATCTGTGACACAATCTTCTCGTGTTTTTGATGCCACCAGTAGGTCATCAATATACTGGACCAGAACAGATTTTCCAGGCATAATCAATGATTCTAGACACTTTTTCAAAATCTGATTAAAAATTGAGGGACTCTCTGTGTACCCTTGAGGGACTCAACACCATGCGTAGATACGATCCTCAAACTTAAACGCAAAAAGATACTGGCTGTCTGGGTGCAAAGGAATAGAAAAGAACGCTTGGCATAGATCAATTACTGTAAACCAGCCTGCATTCCAAGGTATCTGATAAAGGATCACTGCGGGATTTGGCACTATTGGACAACATGGCACTACAATTTTATTTATTTTTCGTAAATCCTGCACTATTCTATATTTTCCGCTAGGCTTTTTCAGTCCCATTATTGGCGAATTACAAGGACTACCCATCACTTCTTTTAAAATACCTTGTTTAACCATTCGTTCAATTTCTGGAATAATTCCTGCCTTTACTTCTGGACTCATCTTGTACTGTCGGGAATTTGGATACACCGCACCTTCTTTCACTGTCACTTTAACTGGGTCTATATTTGTCATTAACCCAATGTCTTTTCCTGTGAAATCCCACACTTCTGGATTAACTGTAGCTCTCAATTCTTCTGGTAATTCCTTTTCGGTCATTAGTGAAAACATTTAATCTACTTCTGTTCCCTGTTTGGCTAATATCATCTTGTATACAACATCTTCATCAGAGGTTTGAAAGGCGACACCATCTGGTGTACAATAAATTGTGCAGTTCATCTTGCACAATAGATCTCTTCCCAACAGATTTACAGGACTGGAATTGTAAACTACGAACTGATGCATTTCTTTAAAACTTCCAATGTGCACCTCCATTGGTTTTGTGATTGGGGTTCTAATCTGTTGGTTAGACACGCCTACAACTTGGATTGATTCTCCCGAGAGGGGTAGGTTTGGGATGTCTGCTGTTCTCACAGTAGACCTGGTAGCACCAGTATCCAATAGGAAAGTAATGTCTTTACCTTCTACTTTCCCATCAACAAATGGACCTGACTGATCTACCGGCAAGGATGCGCCAAGCACGCACTCCTCTTCCTCCCCCCTCAGGCACCGTCATTGTGCGTAATCCGAATTTTCCTCATCATTCTGTAACAAATATTGTGTAATTGTTCTATTATTCTTACCACTTTCTCCTTGAAATCCGGTTTTCGACCTGAAACTCTGATGATTCACAAAATTTGGCATAGGAGCTGGTGCCACCTGATATTGTGGAGTAACTACCTGCTGCTGTTGATTCATATGTACTTCATTCTGCATCTGTGGGATTAAATTTTGATTTGGCCCATTATTACTCTTATTATTCTGAATGCTCTTACACTCGTTCTTCCAATGTCCAAGCTTTCCGCACGCATTTTATTTTTTTATTTTTTTTTTATTTATTTTTTTTTAGAGTTTTATATAGCGCTGGCTAGACCCGGAGGTATCAGAGCGCTTTACAGAGTATCAGCACGAAGCAATTTACACAAAGTTATAGAACAATTACACAATGTTACACAATAGAAAGAAGAAAAAGAACACGAGTTAAGGATATGAGAATACTCGAGGATGGCACTGAGAAGACGCATGATGAGGCAACAAACAACAAGAGGAATAACAGTAAAAGCAGAGGTTAAGCAGCGGCAGGAAACAGCCTAAGGGGCAGGGGAAGAAAAGGGGGAGCAAAGAAAGGAAAGGGTAAGGAAAGCAGATAAGGACAGGAAGGTGAGAGGGAAACAAAACGGAAAAGGCACCAAAGATGTCAACAAAAACAGAAAAACGAGGAGCAGGTCCATGGTGAACTAGATACAATTGCGATGTTGCCCGGCAGACCAGCGGGGACCGACGATGGGACAGGGATTGCTAAAATGGCAGATCGAGGGTAGGAGAAGCAGTGGAAGATAGTCGCAAAATGGCGGGGAGCATAAGGGTCCAAGTCCAGAAGCTAAGTCCAGAGGAAAAAGAAAAATAAGATCGGATTTCATGGAGAGGTACTAGATGGGGAAAAGAGCCAGATAGTCAGGGGAGGGGGGGCAGTCTATTTTCGAGTCGCAGCTGTGCTGTGTCCATGTGCAAATGTTCTGGGCAGCGGTGTCCGATCCGTTGTCGAGAGGTCTTGGGAGGAACTGTTACGGGCGTCAGTGCAGCAGATCAAGAGAACAGGAGGCAGCAAAGTTGGAGCCAGCATGGGCGCTTCTCTGGCACGGACGGGAGAGTGACAGGCTCAGAACGCCACGCAGAGCAGTGCTGATAGTTCTTACCTCTGCTAAATCCCAAATCGACCCCGTTGACTTGCGGGAGGCGCAGTAGGCGAGGTAACTGAAGGGGAAGGCAGCGGTAATCAATCTTGGAGGCAGGGGGAGAGTCGGGAGGGTAGAACCTCCACCCGGCTCCTCTGAGGCCATCCGGAGAGATCAGAGAGGCAGTGGCAGCGTTATAAAAGGTTCAGCCGCATGTTGGTCACCAGGGACGTCAGAGAGGAAGGTGGGGGTGGAGGAAGACGAACAGCAGAGTTGAGAGGGGAGCTGTGCCCGATGCCCGGCTGGGTAGGTGTCGGCCGCGGCGAGATACCTGGGCCAGACTCCCCTATAGCTGAACAGAGCGGCTCCACCGGACATCGGCCATGCTGGTCCTGGAACTCCGGGAGAGGAAGCCTCAAGTGCAAATTCTGACGAGAATCGCATGCTCACAAACGCAGGAATGGAGCATCGAGGACCGCAGTTGAGGACGGAAACCCAGGTGAGTAGGTTTCATCCCCGGAGGAGGTGGGAGTCCAGGGATTTTAGCCAAAAAGGCTATGTCTGGCCGGGAGCCCCCGGCCGGAGCTCCTCACCGGGCGGCCATCTTGTGGAAGAATGACACAGAAAGAAGCATGACAAGGAAACTTCTTTTTTGCTTCTTCTCTGTCCATTCGGCCCCTATATTTATTACCATTCGCTCCTTGATCATTCTGACTCTTCTCTTCCGCTTGATTATTATTTTGGGCATTCGTTTTCTCCTCTTGTTGTTCTGCCAATTTTTACTTGTGCCCACATCATTTTCTCTTTTAGCTTTCTACACCTGGCCTCAATGTCATCTCCGCAATATTTTGCGTACTTTAAAATTTCATCCACTGTCTTGCTTTGCCAACACAACATGTGCTGCTGTATCATCTGACTAATCTCTGGTTTCAAACCATATACAAACCAATACACAAAATGTCCCATATCCTTATCACCGATATTCTCAAAACCACTATACTGCTTAAACACCTGCAATAACCTCTCATAATATGCATGTACAGATTCATTTGGTTCTTGAGTTGTTCTATCTATTTTTACCCAGTCTGTTTCTTTAGGAGGAATTTTCCCTTTCAAATACGTAATCACTTGGTGATACTTTTTCATCACCTCCTCCGAAGGTGCTCCTGTCTTTGAGTCTCTAGCATACTCCTCATTAGGCCAGTCAATTGTAATTTTACATTCCGTCCATAAATCAGCAGGTACCACTATATCAAATAAACCATCCAAATCCTTCAATAAAACCTTTGAAACCTTCACAAATCTCTCTACCTGTTTATACCATTCAACTGGTTTTTCTCTCAGTTTTGGGAAATCATTTGTAAATGACAGAATATCTTGTCTACTCCAAGGAACATGAACATATCCTCCTCCGGGAACCTCTCTCATTGGACACAATTTTTCCACTTTGCTTGTTTCTCTTACTGGAAATGCAGCTGCTGCTTCTCTCGCTTGTACTTCCTCTTTCTTTCTTATCCATCTAATTCTCCATTTATCAATGTCTCCCCATTTTCGCAAAATGCTCATTAATTCCTTTATCTGTAGTCTCTTTCCAGAAATATTTACACTTTCTAGATCTTTATCAGTAAAGTCCACTCGATATGGTTTCTGTAGCAACTTTGATTTCCCTATGTCTATTCCAATCTCTGAA
Source organism: Calotriton arnoldi (assembly GCA_963921515.1). Lineage (NCBI taxonomy): Eukaryota > Metazoa > Chordata > Amphibia > Caudata > Salamandridae > Calotriton > Calotriton arnoldi. The sequence continues at coordinate 56,916 of CAWUFW010002862.1, forward strand.
GCAACTTCAGTCAATCTCTCATGAAATACCCTTGCTCTCCTGGTTATGCTCTTACATAAAAATAATAATTCTTCTTCATTGTAAGCATTCAATCTTTCTGTGCCCACACATCCTGTCATCATCTCTTCCAATTCCACTTTCAATCTGCTGATGTCTAATATCCTTGGTGTTGGGTTCTGATTATCTCTTTCCTGTGCCCATCTTTCTATATCTTCAGAGGTAACTACTGTTGCACCTCCAGTTCCTGTATGAACTAAAGATCTTCTTTCTCTCAAATTCATGGGCGTAACTCTTTTTGGAGTTTCAGTCAAAGGTTCCACATTAGGGAGATCCATTAATGAAATAATTGACTCACTTTCACTAGCCTGATCATCTGTAATTATTATTTCTTTCCTAGGACTATTTAATGGAATTGTCACAGGTTGTGGTTTCTCGCAAATCTTTTTATCTCCGTACAATGGGATTACCGGACCAATAGTCACTGGTACTGTCAAAGCTTCAGTATTAAAATGTAATTAACTTATCTTCTGAACTAGTTTTTCTCTAGTTTTATTTAGAACATCTCTCTCATTATCCTGCAACACTCTGCTATATGACGTATCATGTAAAATCTGTGGGGTCAATGGCACTCCCATTACTGGTGCACTTGGGGTAACCTTACTGGTTGCTTCTTGATACGGCGGTGGATTTTTAATTAAAATATCTTCTAACAACTCGTCATCTGATTCACCATATCGTGCTGTATTCATATGTTTCGTTTTTTCCTTACACTTTCCTCCAGACTGTTCCTCAGCCATTAACACTGGATATAAACCTTCTGATACCATAGCTCTCCTCCATTGTTTCATCTGCCCTTCATGTGACTCATGCAAGTGTCTCGGAAAGAATCCTCTATATCTCCCACCTCTGCATTTCTCTCGTTCATATGACTCAGTCTCCCATTCTTCCAAAGCCTCATATTGAGTTAACCTAGGTCTAGGTTCTAATTCATTCATTTTCAATCTCAAATTCTGAAGAATCCTTCCATTAAACGCACCCTCTTCAGGAAATGCTAACACTCCATCATCCTTCGTATATTCTATCCAATTTTCCAACCACACGCAAGTATGATATCCTCTTTCCATCATCATAAATGATGCTGGTGTTTTCGGTGGCGGAATAGGAATTCCCTCTCTGGTCAACACAGGCTTATCCTTTACAAAGAAATTCTTAATTTTCTTTATAAATGACATTTTTCTTTTCTCTCCATACATCCTTGAGGAACAATGTATAAAATTGTATTCTGCAAACCCTTGAAATCTTCTTCCTGTACGCCTTGTAACAACAGTCAAATCAAAATCCCTCATACAATCTCTCTCTCCACCAATCCCAACGCGGCTTCTAGCTAGTTATCCAATTATATCAGGCTCACGTTCGTGATCTGACCAATGCCAGCGCGACCTTTTTCTGACGTCAGTTCTACTCCTCTCTACTGACCCCTCCCTTATAGGGCTGCTCCTGTTACACGCCCGCTGTTTCTACCAATCCCAGCACGGCTCACTGTGACGTCAGTTCTACTCCGGCGACTACTGACCCCTCCTTTACAAAGCTCCTCCTGTCACACGCCCGCTGCTTCTACCAATCCCAGCAAGGCTTACTGTGACGTCAGTATAACTCTAGCAACTGACCCTCCCTTCACAAGGTAATAGGAAAACTTATTTCTCAAAATTTTTCTTTAAAATTCTTTGTTATTAACGACATAAAAACATTCGCTACTCTGTCTGTTCCACTAAATCAAAGGATAGTTTATTTCTTTTTACTGCGAGTAAAACCTTCCGCTTACTCTTCATATACTACGAGTAAAACCCTTCCGCTTACCCTTCATTCAAGCTCCAGAGAACCTGCTACTCCTCCAGTGTCACCCGTTTTGGGAAATTTTGAGACCAAAGTTTCACCAGCGAACTCCTTCTGCTGTCAATCTAGCTTGGAAGAACCTGCTACTTCTTCAGGGTTACCCTTTCTAGGTGATATAACGCCTAAAGTTTCACAAGCGAAATCTTTGCTATCAATCACTCTCACTTTTACACAGAAAATAGTCCCTACTTTAACACTGCCAGCCCTACCTAGCTTCTCAGTGTTATTCCAACAGACGAGTAACCTCACTGCAGTGTGGTTTCTATCGCCACACACTATTCATTCCCCGGGAATTTTCCAGACAACATAAAACAAGACGCTAACTCTTCTTGTTAAAATATAAATCAATAATCTATACTTATCACCAATCTAGTCAATAATAACCATAACTCTGCTGATCCAGCGGTGTACTAACAACAGATACTCCACTACCATATACTCACCTGGGCCCATATAATTTCTTCCACTAATACCTAGTAGACCGCTGGAGCTTGTAATTTATAGATTTCATGTTTCCAGGAATAGTAGTCATTCTGTCCTAACTAAACCTTTCACTGATCAAAAAGTTCTTTCCTCTGGTCGATTGACCAATTAGTTGGAACTAATTGATGGTGATAATTAACTTAACTTATTAAACATTCTTTAATAAAATAATCACAGACTCAGGAAGTTTTAAAATCTTTATCTAAATTATTTGAATGTGAACCATCTCAAAGTTTCAGTACAAACACCCTCATTCGCAAGAGTGTCAATTCAATCAATAATCAATAAGCAAAAATATTTCAGACTCTCACAATAACTATGCCTAGAAAGGAGAGGACAGAGAGAGAAGAACATCTATCAATACAATGAATTTATATTTACCAAGAATGGTGCGAAGACCAACCCCCTGGCCAAAGGGCTGGTAAGGGTCCCCCAGGAAAGATCAGGAGACAAAGACTTCAGGACAGGAATCAGGACAGGATACTTCACCTCTCTAAAATACCGACAACTTCGTCGCACCCCTCTCTGACACTCTTTTCCTCCTCGTGGTTCTTCCGCGATCTTCTTTCTAACCCAATTAAATTAAGGAAGTTTCTGCATTCAGCTTCTTCATCAGCGTCTTCACAGCATCAGCACCACCCACAGCACCGACAGCTTCCCGAGCTCTGCAGCATTGACGTCTCAGCTCTCCCTTCTGCTCCCGTTTCAGCGAACTAACTAACTAAAACTACCTCAGTTATACCTTTCAATATTCACGTACCACCCATTAATGTTTCAATTTCGCAAAATACTAACTCTGATTGGTCAGGCGAGGGGGGGATGATCATCACACCATGCTTACATTTCACTTATTTCATTGAACCATTGTCTTAAACCCATCCCCTTAAACTTTATTAAATCATTTCCTTTCCCATACATTTCCAAACTTTATTAATACAAAATGTTTCAACTTTATGAATAAGGCTCCTTCATATGAACTCTTCACCCTCATGTTCCCAGGGCACATCTTCTCTGGCCTTGGACGTGTGACAAATCCTTACTCATCCTTCCTTATTCTTTCTCATCTGCGCATGTGCAGGATCAAGTCAGTCAGCTCAATTCAGACAAATATGATAGGCCCAAATGCGCACTAATAATAAAGTCAAAAGAGGAAATGTTATTTTCAAAAATAAATGGTTTCACTGTATACCACCAACCTCTACTCTAACCCACTTTAATTATTATTACCCTTTCTGCATTTGCGTTAATATAAAAGCTTATTTCTATTTTAGCCAAGCAGATGCCATGCATGTGAACTTTCAAGCTGCCATTTTAATGCCTTTTGCGCATGCGCAAGATTTTCCCTCCAAGCGTTAATACGTCATACTGCGTAGATGCAGTAGACGCATGCGCAGTAAAGATCCCTTGTTAGAGTGCATTTTAGTCCTTTGTTCATTTTGTTATAGTTAGTAAACACATTCGCAAGCTTCCTTGTCCCGCGTGTCTTTCTAAAATGCGAATTATTTTAATTACAAACACATAGTTAGTAATTCGTTAGTGGGTTAAAACGAAAGGATTGCTTCCGAGCAAGTCTCATTTACGAGTCCTTGCTCCATCAATACTACTCCATTGAAGGGGTGAGCTGCAAATTTGGCCACTTTACTCAGGACAAGGCAGGCAGACAGTGATGCAGATAAAAATATTTTTTTGCCGACAGCATTGATTATCCTTGAACCTTTCCTGCTTGTGCCCATTGCACCCTTAATTCTCATCGGAAATATCACAGCATGTTGTTTTTGCTTTTTTAACTGTTTTTATTAAATTCCAACAAATGGAAAAAAACAACATTTACCAGTATATGTGTTAGGTTATATACAGGGCTACTGGAATTATTGGCACAGGAGGATCAAATTATGCAGCAGGGTTGGCTAAATTGTGCAGCAATAAAAGGCAAATTATGTGGCTTAAGAAACTAGTTACCTACCTGTACACTGTGGTTCTCCAGTATTGATATCTTTTATAGATTCACATGCTTGAATCTTCCCCATCGTCATGGTGGGAGTCCCACGGTAACAGTAACAAAAGAAGTGCTAAAGCAGAATTGATCTGCAAACTACTGCGCATGCTTTCGAAGTGCCCCTGCTGGCCGCATTCCTCTAAATGCTCTGCCGGCCGAAGGACCGGCTCATCCACTCATCCGTCCGGACCTCCATTGGAGCTTCATTCCTCCCTTCTTCACCTCTGCTGCAGTTGTGTCCTATCCCGGGCAGCGCTGCCGAGTGGCCCCATGGTGGGGCTCACACCAGTCTGCTGCTCCCGCCAAAGTTCCCGGGCTGACATAAGGGCGTTGCCGCTTCGGCGCCTGCCCCTGTAACCTCTGCCTGCTGGGGGTGCCTCCCCCGGGGGTGGCCAGGGGTGTGGTGTGTCGCCCGTCCCGCACGCCTGCGGCGCTATAAGCCGGTCTAGGTCTTAGCCGCCTGCTTGCGGCAGGGTCACTGCGGCAGGCCAGCGCTTCACGCTGTGGGGTTCTGGCACACTCGCCCGCCCTGAGTGCCTTCTGGGTCCTGGGAGGCTGTTGTGGTCCCTCCTGCTTCCCCTGTAGAGCCGTATCCCTGCCCTGTACACTGCCCTGCTGCTACCCCCTGCTGGGCCAAAGATCCGCCTAGGTAAGTGAGTGCTGATACACACGCCTAGGGCCCACTGACTGGGACTGGGACTGACGCCATTGACTGCTCTGTCTCTCGGCTTCTGCCTCCCCTCCTGATCTGATCTCTTTTCCTCCTTTTGCATTTTGTGCTCTTCTGTCACGCTATTCACCTTCTGCATCTTCTGCTGTTTTGTCACTTTCTTCTCCTTCTGCTTTCTGCATTTTCTCCTCTCTTACCGCCTGTCGCATTGTGCCTTTCCTCGCCATGACCCTGCAGCTGCTAGTCCCCTGCAGCCCCGCCCTCCTCCTGCACAGCTCTTCCTTTTACAACCTCTCTGTCCCCTGTTGGCTAGCCCTTCCCCTCATGCCACTCCATGGTCACTGCAGCGCAGCCGACTAGCGGGTGATGGAGCAGGGGAAACGAAATAATTTTGTACCCCTTGGAAGTCAATGACCCCATAATAATTAATGATACTAACCGTTAGAAATGCATGGACTAATCAACAAAATACACCTTTTTAGTAGACATTACACGTGGGCAACTTGCTAAATGTTGCAAAATCTAATTTATTTACAAATGTGAAACTAATTAACGTGAGTATTGTGATTTACGTAGTAAATAGAGTGAATTGCATGATTTGTGTTGCGTAATAGAATTGTATTGTGGCAAAGAATGCAGATGGTAAGTAAAATGGCTTTAAATGTCGCTTCTGCTAGGTAATATCTAACACGGGCCTTTAGAATGGCGGGTGGTAAACAGAAAGGCTTATTTTCCATATTTTAATTTCTATTGTGTTTGTTCTTATATTAGTTTCGTTCGGGCCTGCTAGGCCATGCTTCTAAAATGGCCGCTGGAAAGGACGAGATCGCGTACGCTGAATAAGATGGCCCCCGCGCAGACTCAGGTGGAGAGGTGTGGTGCAGCGGCCAGGGCAGCTGACTTCGGAGCACAGGGCTCATGGTTCGATCCCCGGCTCTGGCGGCAGCTCAGCTCAGCACCATGTGACTCTGGGCAATAGCTCACTTAATTTCCACGACGGCCCCCAGCGCCTTGAGACCCGTAAGGGTGAGTAGTTCGCGCTTTACAAATACGGATTTACTCAGTATGAAAGCTCCAGTCACGTGTATGTGGCCTGCGCTCGGAGTGAGAGATGTCAAGGCCAATCTGACCTGCAACGAGGAGCGTGCCAAGTGTTCAGCATCTATGCCTGGGAACGGATGGGAAAAAATCGAGCGACAGGGGATGAACTAATGTGTGACCATCAAAGATTGTTACAAAATGTATTAACAAATTGGACTACTTTTGGACACCATGATCATTAGACTTATTGTGTACTTTTTTGTCCCCAAACCGGTTCAAACAAGGTGGGCGATGAGGTGACCATCACCATCCCTCCAATGGACCAATTAGCGTGATTCTTGCCCCTAAGGATTGCAACTTTTAAGTGTAGTGAGCCAGAGAATAGGGTATAAGAGAGTCTGCTCTTACGTTGTGAAAAAACTTGCTTTTTCATTTTTCCACCTTGATGCTGCGAGAGACTCTGTCATTTTGGACTTTGAACTTTGACTGGGGAAGGAACAAGATCGTTGCGGGAATTTTGCCCGGGAGGTGATTGCGTCTGAGGAGGTTAGCGGGACAGTCAGTCAGTTTGGGAGTCCTATCCTGTGACCTGCGGTTCATCTTCCTTTGGTGAACCATTCTTGTCATCGCCCTATGGCCAAGGGTAATAAGTAATTTTATCTTTTCCTAAAAATCTTTCTTAAAAATGTTTATTGATATTTCTAAATGTTTTACTTAATAAAGAATTTTACTTATTTGCTCGAAGAATTTTAGATAAAAATATATTCTAACTCTAAAATGAGTCTGTGGTTCTTTAAAACAAAGTTTATGATTTAATAAATGTTGAAGGTTTTAATTGTGATTGAGCTGGTCTTAATCTCCATCAACTGATTCTACTAGTTGGTCCATCGACCGAATAGCGGAGTACCTTGATGTTTAGAACCGACAGGATCCAAAGTTAATGTATATAATGTATAGGTTATTATTCTGTCAATTTTAACAAGGTATCCCGTTTGTCCAGCAGCTCATTCTCCTTAGCGTTTAATCCAGAAATTGAATGAATGTATGTATGCGGTGTCATGGGCCCCACCGACATAAGTTCTGTGTAGGTGTTTTTCCTGGATTAGTGTCATAAGGAGAAATTTATATTAGCCGCGCTGGATCACGGGCGTGCCGCAGTGGCGCCAAAGGCACCTGGAGTGCTCCCAGCACCACGTACCCCGGTCCTTGGAACATCCCCGCTACGACGCCAGAACCCTCCACACCGTTAACACCGGACACCACACTGTCTGTCGCCAGGCATCACGGAATGACACTCAGGGTCCCTTCTCCTGCAGACACTGCTGCTGCACCTTCACATGCCACCGCACACCAGCCCCACCCACTGCACGACCAACACATACCAGACCCAACTCTCTCACCTGTATCCTGCTCAACACACGCTCCCTCCACAAACACGTAGTGGAGATCTAGGACCTACTCAACTCCGGCCACCCCGACATCGCCTTCATCACGGAAACCTGGATGAACCCTACCTCTGCCAAGGACATCGCCATGGCCATCCCGGACGGCTACAAGATCATTCACAAGGACCGCATCAACAAACCTCGCCATCGCACACAAAAGCTACCTTCGCCGCACCTCCCACTCAGATGACCGCTCAACCAACATGGAGCACCTTCACTTCCAGGTCCAGACCAACCCGAACACCACCTTCCGAGACTCCCTCATCTACAGACCTCTTGGACCCCGTCCACCCTTCAGCGACTCTATCCTCGACTTCATCGCACCCCACGCTCTTGCCTCCTCTGACTACATCTTCCCCGGTGACCTCAACTTTCATCTGGACAACCCCAATGACAAGAACACATCGTCCCTGCTGGAAAACCTTGCCACCGTCGGACTCAGACAACGGGTTACCTCTCTGACCCACTCAGCAGGACACTTGTTCGACCCCGTCTTCTCTGCCAGCCATAACGTCTCCTTCAGCCACACATCCGAGCTGCCTTGGACCGACCACTGCTGCGTCCACTTCTCCTTCACGAAACCCACCGTACACCACCACGCCCACCGCTTCCCTCGCAGAAGCTGTAACAAGGCCACTAAAACAGCTCACCACCTCCCTCGGCAACACCCCACCTCTGACTTCTCCGGACGCTAATACCTCAGCTCACAACCTCCACCAATGGCTCTCCAACTGCGCCGATGCACTGGCTCCTACCAAGAAAGTGCCAGGCAAACCACACACAAAAAAAGCCAGTTGGTTCTCTCTGCCCTGCATGAGTCAAAGCACTACTGTAGATGGCTCAAAAAGAGATGGAGGAAGACCGCTCAGGAAAACCACTGTCACCACACATCATCACCTCATCAGAACAACAAAGAAAGAGGCCCTAAAAGAAAGGATCAATGCCAACGCACACAATAGTTAGGACATTTTCACCGTGGTCAAAGATTTCACCAAACCCAGCACAGGGACAGCAGACATCCCACCCTCACAAGCCCTCTGCAACAACTTCAGCGCCTTCTTCCACCGAAAGATTAAGGGGATCTATGACAGCTTCAACAACCTCGATACCCAAGACCCTCTCACCCCACTTGCAATCATCGCACCCGACACCAGACCCCAGCAGACCCTGATCAGTTGGACTCCCCTGGCTACTGATGACACCCTCAAGATCATGAAGAGCATCCACTCAGGCTACTCCTCTTGTAACGTATAGGGAACCCTGGTCATTGAAGGATATCTTAGTACATAGCTTTCAGGAGCCTACATCAGCTATCCCCTGGATGGGGGAACGGGGGGTTTCTACACTTGCAATGCTTGCAAAGCCTGTAGAAACAGTCAAAGCTGCAAAAGCTATACTACTTGGAATGGGAGGACTAAATACATTTGTAAATTTATAACATGCACCACTGATTTTGCCATATATGTCCTGGAATGCCCTTGTGGCTTGATACGTCAGTAGCACCAAGTTACCATTGAAGATGAGAATACTTCAACATCTACGAGCTATAACCAATAAAGATTTTAACTATCCGGTAGCTCGACATTACCAAATCATGCATGATAGCAATAGCATTCAGATGAAATTCTTTGGAATTGATCGCGTCTTGAAGCACACGAGAGGGGGTGACAGAGAAAAACAATTGCAGATTTTAGAATCCAGGTTTATAATTGATCTGAATTCCAGAATGCCTAATGGCATGAATAGCAGTGAGGAATTGACTACACACATTGGTAGATAGAAATTTCCCTTACTATCTCTCGTATCTCTTTCAGTATATGCTTATTGTAACTCACGAACATCACTGATTTCACTTAGCTTTCACTCACAATGGCACTTTTAGTATAGGTTGATACCGATCATCCTATAATATGGGCACTGGCCCTTGATTGTTCATAAATAAATAAATAATTTAAAAAATTGAATTGCGGCAATAATTTGTGGTTTCTCTTTCGATCTTGGACTTTCTGTGGTGAATTACAAAATTTTAAATTTATTTTATGGACATATTCATGTCATGAATTGATCCGAGAGGTAGAGTCTTTGGTGAATAGTGCTAAATTATGTGTGCATTCCAATACCGCCATTACCCCGTCAGAGCCTAAATAGTATTTTACTAACAGGCTGATAGCTGAATAGTGAGCCCATATTCCATAATTGTTGTCAGTGATATCTTTCACAGGCAGGATGTTGGGTGACTGGTATCTCTGTTGGATGTATATATATATATATACATATATATATATATATATATATATATATATTACGTGTTTTTCTCCGCTTCAAACAGGATACATCCATCCAGTATATATATATACTTTGCTGTTTCAATATTTTCACAAATATCACACACTGGGGAACATATTGGACATTTTCATATACTTGTCATCAATTGATGAATTTGTTACGTTCATATGAATTCTGAATATGATTAATTTTTGTTTTATTATCAATTTAATTTATCTTACGAAACTAAAAGGATTGGGCAATGCTTATTTCACATTGTACAATAATGGATTTCGCAATGTATGAATTCACAGGTAATTTAACCTGTATAGTATTTTGTTTATGTCCATCATGTTACTGCTTATTTCTACGGTGAGTGGAGCACATTGTGTAAACTTGACAAAGGCTCCTTAGCTGAAACGCGTTGTTTTGCACAATAAACATTTGTGCTTTCACTTGGTGTGCCGCATCCGTCATTCTGGGTTTCTGGAATGGATTTTGTTATATATATATATCATTCAACAAAACATCCCCAGTTGAAGATACATTCGAAGAGCAGATGAATTCCACTGATTCTTTTAATAAAAGGAAACCAGCATTTTCATTCAGATGCATATCTTGCCTTACGCATTTCAGAGCAGCAGCTCCTTGGTCACAGGCCTCGTGATACTGCACAGAAATGGTGAAAAGGCACTCCCCTCTGCATGTCCATTTAATTGGCCCTCAATGGGCCTCACAGGTGAGTTCAACTAGGTGTTGCATGCTGGGATCAGTAGTGCACTTTCAAAATTCCTTTACCTTTAGTAGGTTTCTGTGCTATAGCAAAGTGTTCATTCAATTTAAAAGCCCTCCAGTTTGCCTCCGAGATGAAAATGTTCAGTTTATTTTTTCTTTTCTGCTGTTCCACTAAGGAAGACTCGGAGTAGTTCCATGTCCTAGTGGCCCCCTAACCTTGACCTTGAGGGGTGGCACAGTCTTCCCGGCTGGACTGCCGTTGATCCTTGGTCACAGGCCTCATGATACTGCACAGGAAATGGAGAAAAGGCACTGCCCTCTGCATGTCCATTTAATTAGCCCTCAGTGGGCCTCACAGGTGAGTTCAACTAAGTGTTGCATGCTGGGATCAGTAGTGCACTTTCAAAATTCCTTTACCTTTAGTAGGTTTCTGTGCTGTAGCAAAGTGTTCATTTAATTTAAAAGCCCTCCAGTGGGCCGCCTTCGAGATGAAAATGTTCAGTTTATTTTTTCTTTTCTTACTATATAAAACCTACTGGCAGACGCCAGTAGGTGGTTATAGTTAGGACCAAAGTTTCCATAGGAAAAGCGTTTTTTGTTTTGCCAATAACCTTGGCGCCGCTTGATGAATCTCCACAAAATTTTCATAAAACCTCCCCTTGTTGGTTTAGCTGCTGTGTTTAAAGTTTCAGGGTGATCTGTCAAGCGGGGGCTGAGAAAAACGGGAGGTCCCAAAATGCGTGTTCCTCTTGTTAAGTCAATGGGGATTTTTCATTTTTTGAACACGACTACAGCCCGAACTGCTGAACTGAATTACACCAAATTTGGCAGAAAGCTATATGTTGGTCCAGAAAGTGTGCTTTTTGTAACTTGGTGTAAATCCGTTCAGTAGTTTTTGAGATATCTATCTTTAAAAAATATAGATATCTGGGGACGCGGGTCCTTGCAGTGGACTTGCGAATCCTACTAAAATTTCATTGGCTGACAATATTAGGGGGCTCGCAGACCCACCACGCCCCGGGGACCGCCACCTCCCTGGGGCTAATTTTAATAATAACATGGGGGCTTCGTAGACCCCCCCTGGCTTGAGGACCGCCACCTCCCCGGGGCACACTGTTTTTTTTAAGTAATGCGGGGGAGGATGTAGGGCCTCCCCTGCGGACAGCCACCTCCCTGGGGCACATACATTTGTAAATAAAAAAGTGGTGGTGGCCCTACGGCCTCCTCCACAGCCCCGGGACCGCCACCTCCCTGGGGCACAAATGCAATAATTAAGGGGGTACGTTGCAGACCCCTGGCCCCAGGGACCACCACCTCTCCGGGGCACATGGGACCAACGGAGGGGGGCTACACGCAGCAATCTAGAGGGAACAAGAGATGATTTTCCCCTATTGAGTTTGAGGCCCTAGGGATTGGAACAGTTATAGATAGGCCTTTGTGGACTTATTTGCCGACTGGAAGGAGGGACTTTTGATTAACCAATCATCCAGGTAGGGAAGTACCCGGTGAGCGGACCGTCAGTGAAACGCCGCCACTGGTGTCATGTACTTGGTAAATACTCTGGGGGCTGACTTTAGCCGAAGGGTAGCACCTAGAATTGATAATGGCACCCTGCAACCTTGAACCTGAGAAAGATTCGGTGCTTCGGATGTATTGGGACATGAAAAAATGAGTCTAGTAGATCCAGGCAAGAGAGATGGTCCCCTGTGTCCACTATTTGCAGAATCTCCTGAAGAGACAACCTTCTGAAAGGTTGTTTTTTGGTGAACTTGTTCGAAAATCTGAGATCCATCACTTGCTTCCACTTTCCTGACTTATTTTTGATCAGAAAGAAATGGGAATAGAAACCTTAGTTGTGTTGATTGTGCGGCACCTCCTCTATTGCTTTTTTGGAGAGAAGCAATCGGATTTCACTTTTGAGAATTGGAAGCTGACAATGGGAAGTCTTCAGTGGAGGAAACATTTGGAGGCTTTTGAACAAATTCCAGGGTGTCACCATGCTGAAATACGTCTAACACCCATTTGTCGGAAGATATGAATTTCCATTGATTGAAGAATTTGGATAACTCATGACCTAATTGAAGTGGGACTGCGCTGACAGGGGCCTGTGGTACATCATTGTCTCCTGTTAGTATCTTGAGACCTTCATCCTGCTGAAGGGCATCAATGCCCCGGATGTCTAGAATATGTGGAAATTGTGGTTGGTCTGTAGGACAGAGTGGAATACTGTGAGCGGAAAACCCTGTTGTGAGCAGTGGTTAATTTGTAAAAAAAAATAAAGTGTTGGGGCTCTTGTCAGGAGGCAGCTTGCACTAGCCCATTTCTTTTGTAAGCGGCGCCTAAAACAGAACTCCTGTGCCTATCAAAAATGAATGTTTCCGCGCTCCAATACCTTTGGGTGGCATTCGCGCTATAACCGCCGATGTTCATGACTAAGTGCCGGTGGTGAGCACCAGAAAACGCCAGCTCAAATTAAGCACTTGTGAGTAGGGTTGAAAGCGCTGCTAGAATTGCGGACGAGAGGTATACTGGCCTCTACCTCTGCCTCGAAAGGGCTGAAACCTCCTCTGCTGCAAGCTGCTGAGTGACTTGGCCGTGTCTGTGTCTGACTTGATTGACTACAATGTGTAGTCGATGTCTTTCCCAAAAATGAACTCTCCATCGAACGGCATGTCCAGTGCCTTGGCCTGCACCTCTGGATGGAATGAAGTTGCTTTAAGCTAACCCTGGCGTCTCAATACAGCTGCTCCTGCCATCTGTCTGAAGGCTGTGTGAGAAATATCCTTGGCCACATCTATGATCTCGGACGAGGACTTTTCACCTTCTGCCAGAATCTCTCGACTCTTTTTTTCTTGTCCTCCGAGAGATACTCCAACAGAGATGAGATGTCAGACCACTTCTGTTTTGGAATGACAGCCAGCACAGACGCTAGAGTTTTCATTAATTTTAGGCCCTCTTGCCATAAAAAATCAACGATAGAGATAGCACGAGTGGTACGTTGTGTTCCTGCTTTAACATTGTAGAGGAATCACTCTGCTTGCTTAACTGGCATAGGAAGGTCGAAGCGCTTAGATTCTCAAGCAGGTCGTGGAAACTGCCAATATCCACAGGTGGTGAATCTTCCAGTGCTGGGGTAGGAGATTTTGGCATTAGTGAGACGTTATCGTCCCACTCATCATGGGCATTAGGATCTGTCTGAAGCTCCTCCTCTTCTAAATGCTGTTCATCACTATCCTGGAAAGTATCCGGAATTAATACAGGAGGTGGTATAGGCCTGTCTTTCTGAGGTGCAGGTGTACTCTGCGGAGCAGGAGGTGTGTCGGGGACTGAGCAAACACAAGGAGATGATGGACGGAGCGCTGAAACTTTTCAGACACTCACCCCCAGCCACAGATCTGGGTTGAATCCATCATCGTTCTTTAGCTAACTTCGCCACCCCAGTTCAGACACAGCTATATGCAAATCAGTCTTGACCCTGTGCCTCATGGGAACAGTCCAGCCCGAACTGCCAAGCCATGTCTTCCCTGGACCGAAAACAGGCATCCTGGGACCGGTTTCGGGCTAACAGCCCTCATCAGCCAGGCTAGCTTGAATCCAGTGGCAAAGTGAGCAAGGGACCCACGTCTGGGCATACCCTGCCAACTTAGGGTGAACAAATCAAACACAAGGAGATGATGGACGGAGCGCTGAAACTTTTCAGACACTCACCCTCAGTCACAGATCTGGGTTGAATCCATCATCATTCTTTAGCTCACTTCACCACCCCAGATCAGGGGACTTCCAGTTCAGGGGACTTCCTGCCACAGCGGAGACTGGTGGGCAGAGCTGGCCTTAGGAAACCATTTGAGATCACGCCGCATTATACTGCTGGGCTCCTGGAAAGAGGTGCATTGACTCGCTCTTGTATTTTTTACTGCTAAGGCTTTTTTAACCTGCTTTTAATCTTGTCTTTTTTGCTCATTTGCACTCACCGATTTCAATTTACTGGCTGGGCTTCTGCCACGTGGGGTGATCAACAGTGCTGCCTCCTCGTTCCGCCGCGAGTGGTTCTTGCTGGTTTGATGCGGAAGGAGGCAGACACCATTGGGTGGGCTTAGCACACTTCCGGTCTCCCAGTTGGGAGGAGCTTGGGGTCAGCTTGCGGTCTAGTGTTTTGGCTAGTACCGCTATTAAATGTGCATGCTGACGTGGACGCGCAGTGGACGCGCGCAGTGGGCGCACCGCTGGCGCACCAAAGGCAAGCCCGTCTGCGCTTGTCCGCGTCCGGACTGCGCCCGGCGCCAGGCATGCTGACCGCTGTGACATGGTTAGTCCTAAACCCATCATATATTCTGCAAAAACACTGCTAGAAATTAGAAATGCTGTTAGCCACAATCAATGCACACGCGCTATATTTCCATCAGAGAGTGGGCAGGATTCTCCTAGTCAAGCCTGCATGGTATGCGGCTATTCCATCCCCCCCCCCAAGCAAACACTCTGGCTGCCCATGGAAAGGGAAATTGTATAACTCCATTGGTTACCACCCCAGGTAATGTAGAGGGTTACAAGGGGCTGCTGCTTAATGCACACTCTCTTATCAAACACAGAATTGAGTTTGAGACACTAATTGAGGACTTGGAACCTGACTGGGTCTTCATAACTGAAACTTGGACAAATGCTGCCTTAGGACCCGACTTAATTGACTCTATCTCGGATAATTACTCTATCCAAAGGGTAGATATGGTGGGCCACATAGGAGGGGGACTAACTATCGTTTTTAAATCCCAATATAAATGTATTATTGAGTCAGACCGGAATACACATACGTGTGAGGCTACTAACTTTAAACTCATTCTCTCAGCCACCTG
Source organism: Calotriton arnoldi (assembly GCA_963921515.1). Taxonomy (NCBI): domain Eukaryota; kingdom Metazoa; phylum Chordata; class Amphibia; order Caudata; family Salamandridae; genus Calotriton; species Calotriton arnoldi. Next base: position 72,291 of record CAWUFW010002862.1, read on the forward strand.
TACGTTTGGAGGATTACTGATTTATAGACCTCCAGGACCCAGGGCACCTTTCTTACAAGAGATTAAGCAGCTTCTAGAGTCAGTTTTAGTTGAGAATTAGCGAACAGTCCTAGGGGACTTTAACTTTTATCTAGAAGAGAGGGACAACTCAGATTCTAATACCCTCATAGAGATGCTTGGTAGCATGGGTTTTGCCCAACTAGTAACAGCCACGACACACAAAGCTGGACATACATTGGATGGTATTTTTTCCAATGATTCACGAATTGCCTTCCAACATACAATACCCATTTGCTGGTCGGATCATAGTGCTGTAAGGTTCGACTTCCTCCCTCCAGCATTGAGTGGGGAACAGAGACCCCCTCACTATCCTAGTAAATTTAGAAGCTGGAAAGGTATCTCAGCCGCCACTTTGATCAGCACCCTAGAAAATATTCCCTGTACTATTCAAGAGGACTCTAACCTTGGGGCTGAGGCTTTTGCTACATGGCTAGAATCTGCAGCTAACATAGTAGCACCCTTTAAATCATATACCCAGAAAAAACGCCGCCCCTCGGCTCCGTGGTACAACGACAAACTCAAACGATTAAAACAAGTTTGTCGTCGCGCTGACCGAGCTTGGAGACTAACTCTAGAGGAACGGGATAGAACACTATATAAAGCTAGTGTTAAGGAATATAAATGCGCACTAGTGGAAGAAAAATCCACATACTGTACGCACATAATTGATAACTCAACATCCACTAAAGAGCTATTTAAGCTGGTACAACAGCTCTCATCCTCCCAATCTATGGCAGAACCAGAAACATCACAAACATTCTGCAATCAATTGACTACCTTCTTTCAAAAAAAAATCATGGACATATATACCGACTTTGACTCACACCCTGAAATGCCCATTATAACTCCAGCAGTCAGCAGTTCTATCGAAGATGCTCCTCTGTTGCCGGGTAGCGAGAATAGAGGCCTCTCAAAATTCTCTGACCTCACGCCACCTCTTCTTATACAATACCTTATGAGAACGCACTCGGGCTCTCTGATGGAGGCGTGTCCACCCGCAATCCTCCATATGGCGGCTGACACCATAGTAGAACCCCTTTGTGTATTAATGAATACTATCATTTGATCCGGAATCTATCCCCAAACTTGGAAACAGGCCATTATTAGACCTCTTTTGAAAAAACCTAATCTTGATCCTAGGGACTGCAAAAACTACCGTCCCATTTCCCTGCTTCCTGCCACAGCAAAAATCCTGGAGCTGCATCTTAATAAGCAGCTCATGGAAACTGCAGAACATCAATCATGGTTAAATGATTCGCAGTTTGGATTTAGGAGGCATCATGGAACAGAAACGGCCTTAATATCAGCCACTGACTACATCAGGCGCACGGTGGATGAAGGACAGGGGGTAGTGCTAATCCTCCTGGATCTGTCAGCAGCATTTGACACCATTTCTCCTACTCTGCTGCTGGACAGAGTCCGGAGTCTTGGCATCTCACATCAAGCACTAGCCCTCCTGTCTCCATTTCTGACAGGGAGATCCCAAAGGGTGAATTTAAAATCCTTTCACTCGGACTCCTATGTTCTACCCTGTGGAGTTCCGCAGGGATCATCTCTGAGCCATACTCTCTTCAATCTGCATGTGGCACCCCTTGCAACTGTGGTCCATTCTTTTGGATTGGAGGTGGTGTCATATGAAGATGATACACAGATCATGGTTACTATCCCTAAAGGCTTTGCTCATTGTCAGAAAATGTTCTTGGATGCATGACTAGAGTGGCAGATTGGATGTCTGCTAACTTTTTGAAACTTAATGGGGATAAAACCGAAGTGATGATATTCGGACCAGGGGTATCTAAGTGGAACAGTAGCTGCTGGCCTCAGTCCTTGGGATGCTGTCCTGTCCCGAGCAAAAAGGCTAAGAACCTTGGAATCCTGATGGATATTGAACTCAGGTTCAATATCCAAGTGAATCGCACCATCTCTACATGCTCCTGGCTCATAAGGATGTTAAAAAAATCTTCCCTTTTATCCAACGACCAGCTCGGATACAGGTAGCACTGGCCTTGGTAATGTCCAGACTTGATAACTGTAATGCTTTGTACCTGGCTGCTAATAAGAGCTTGCAGCACAAACTTCAGGTACTGCAGAACGCTCTGGCAAGACTCATTCTAGACATTTCCAGAAAACAATTGGCCAGGAAGGATCTAGAGCGCCTGCACTGGCTCCCCATTGAACAACGCATTAGCTTTAAATCTCTTTGTATGGTTCACAAATCATTGTATGCTCTCTACCCTTCAAGGTTGAAGACTATGTTCAATTGGCATTCTCCCAGCAGACCACTACGTTCTTCGCTCCAAATGCAACTGGCTGTACCAAGAACCAAGGAGAAGAAGTGGGGGGATAGGGCATTCTCGGTGGCAGCAAGCAAACTTTGGAATTCCCTACCCCTTGCTCTCAGATCTATCCCCCTTCTGCTCCCCTTCAGAAAAGCCCTCAAAACCTGGTTGTTCACAGTCTAGCTGCTAGCTGGAGTTTTTTCTGTCTTTTTCCACTTTCCTGGGTATGTACCGCTGGTCTCTAGCGCCTTGATGCCTTCGGGTGACTGTTGCGCTTTATAAATATCAAATCAATCAATCAAATTTGTTATAGTCATTGAGCATCATACGCAAGTTTGTGACCAGTTAAATCGGAACATTGATGGAAGGTTCCTGAACATGATGCTGCTCATCCTATTGTTCCTCATAAGGATAATGTTCCTGGAATGTATCAACTTGTTAAACAGAGGGATGCCCCCTATAGGAGACAGAGTAATCGCCTTCAGGGTTGACTGACAGATCACCTTTCGGTTCCTTGTCCTCAGAATCCTGACACTTCACCCTTAATTGTGAAGGGCTGTATGCAGGGCCAAAAATAACTTCATCCTCAGATTCCTGAAAATCCTGGAGGCAGTGGGGAAATTTTTGAAAAGTCCTGAGTTAGGGATGGAGTTCCCCTACTGGGATCATGCAGGATGTCCTTTTACCCATCGACGGAGTCGTAGACGGCGGCACTAATGACGCATTGCTGAGAGGAATCTTTGTCGAGGGGCAAGCAGTGCACCAACCGTCGACGATGAAGTGGTCGACGAGGAAATCTTGATCGACGGAGACGGTCTCATTGTCACCGACGACGGTGTTGTCATGGTTTTCGTCAACGATACGGCCACCGGCAGCGTCTTGATCGTCGACGTAATGGAAGTCGCCATCAGCGGTGATGATGCTCCTGGAGAAGTAGACATCGTAGACGGTAAGTTCTTCATCGACGGTGCCGTCAACGGTTGGTTTTTCTTTGAAGAGGGCACCTTCAATGGAGTATGAGGAGCAGAAGGAGGAGCTGAATCAGACCTTTGATGAGAGGAAGAAGGACCAGCTGGCTCCTTTCTTGATCTTTTTTCCTCATTAATTTCTCTGCTGTGAGACCTTGATTCTAAGGAATTTTACTAGTCGTATATTTATGACTGCAGAGTTTCAGCACATAAAAAGATAGGGTAGTCCTATCTTTTTATGTGTGCAGTCTCCGCAGTCATAAAGATACAACTAGTAAAATACCTTTGTGAATAGCACGCAATTGTAAACTTACATAAAAACATAAGTTAACCTTTGTGAATAAGGCCTTCTGTTGCAAAATGCCTCAACTTGAGGTCAGTCCTATGCTGCATGTAGGGAGGTTCCTTCACACCGCATCTCCATAGACACTCACTCAATGTGATTCTAGCTGAATGTGCAAGTTGTATGTGCGTAAATTAGAGATAATGCAGGATTTTTAATTGGATCGTTTTGAACACCTCTTGCATTGACACCTTTGAGGGATATTTACATGCTTCTTCCCAATCTTTATCTTCCAGTGTGTCAGCATACTTTTCCCATTGCTTCTAAGGCTCCCTAGTATGTCTGTGGTGTTGTAGAGTAATGTTTTTTAATGCTTTTGATATTGCTTTAGTAAGTAGTAGTTTGAGAAAACTATGGGGCATATTAGCAAGAACGGCGTTAAAATTATCGCCGCTTTAGCGGCAGGAAACTGCCGCTAAAGCAGCGATAATGGGCTTGATAATATGCCCTTGAGAATTCCAATAGAAGCCCAGGATCACAGCAGAACATGGGCTTCTATTGGTGTTCTCAAGGGCATATTATCAAGCCCGTTATCGCCGCTCTAGCAGCAGTTTCCTGCCGCTAAAGCGGCGATAATTTTAGCGCCGTTCTTGCTAATATGCCCCTCTGTATTTAAGTGGCGAACTATCATGGAGGGCTATCTACTTATCATTATAGACTGGCAGACAGCTTGCCTCAAAAAAAAAAATATATATATATTCACTAAAAACAACAAAGGTTACAGGGACGTTATAGTTAGGGATTAGCATTTAAAAAACCTTAGAAATTCACTGGAAAAACCACAGGTTACAGGAACATTATAGTTAGGCTGACATTTCACTTGTACAAAACCAGTGAAATTCACCCATTATAGTTAGCTAACTATAACTCGCGCCCCCCCAGTGCACTGCTGATGACGTCACATATTACATCACTATGACAGGGTGTAAGGAAGTGGGTTTCTGTTGCAGTAACCCCCCACTTTTTGCCAGACCACTGATGCACTTTGACTTGATGTGCCCTGGGTCCCTGCCAATCAGGTTCCCAGGGCCTGTGTTCTTTCCCCAAAACTGTACCCAATTGGCATCTCTGGCCACAGGTCAGCCCCTGGTAAATGGTACCACAGGTACCCAGGGCACTGTGACCAGGGAAGACCTCTAAGGGCTGCAGCACTTATTGTGCCACCCTTAGAGGCCCTGTACCTTTACACACACACACTGCCTTTGCAGGCTGCGTGTTTTGGTGCAGAACAAAGTGAATAGTCGACATGGCACACACCTCTGTGGGCCATGCCTACAACCCACTGCCCTGGCATAGGTCAGTCACCCCTCAAGCTGAGTGCACTATACCAGTGGTGAGGGTACAGGTGCATGAGCTCTGTACCCTTACAGTGTCTAAGTCCATTCTTAGACATTGTAAGTGCAGTGCTGCCATTAAGAGTATATGGTGCTGGGAGTTTGTCATTACGAACTCCACAGCACCATAATGGCTGCACTGAAAACTGAGAAGTTTGGTATCAAACTTCTCAGCACATTAAACCCACACTGATGCCAGTGTGGGATTTAATGAAAAATGCACACAGAGGGCATCTTTGAGATGCCCCCTGAAAAACGACCAGCCTCTGGTGGGTTCCCTGACTGGTACACACCAGCCTGCCACCACGAGACATGTTTCTGGACCCCTAGGGTGGGAGCCTACGCTCCCTGAGCCCAGAAACAAAGCCTTTCCTGGGCGGAGGTGTACACACCTCCCCCAGGCCAGGAAGAGCCATCTGTGGCAGGGGAGCTTCAAAGGCCTGGCAGCCTTTGTAATGCGACCCCCCCAGCCTCTCCTGCTATCAGGAGCAGGCCCCCTTCCTGTCTCCCCTCCCTTTTGGCGGGAAGACAGGCGGGAAAAACTATCCAGCCCAGGAGGTGTGCCCACCTCTGCCAACTCCACCCCTCAGGTGGGGGAGGCGAAGTGAAGCCCACTCTCCAGTGCTCGCCATCTTACAGATGGCAGGCACTCCCCAATCAGGACTAGGGATTGTGCTCACTCCCCCACGTGGGGTGAGCACACCAAGGGTGTAGTCACCCTACGGTCAGTAGCCCATTGGCTACTGAACTCAAGACCCCTAAAACGCCCCCTAAATACAGTATTTAGGGGGCAGCCCTGAACCAGGAAGGCAGATCCAGCAACAACAAGAAAAGGAAGAAGAAGAAGAAGGACGAGAAGCCGTGCAGAGCTAACAAGAGGACAACGCCCACTGACTTGGCCCCAGCCCTACAGGCCTGTCTCCCCTCGAACCTGCTCCTGCAAAACCCCGGCGTGTCCAGCGGCCAGCAACCTCAAAAACCCCGGAGGACCTGCCTGTCTTCCCTTTCCAAGCTGTTTCTCCCGTGAACACCGGACGTGTTTGAACTGCAGCTCTTGGTGCCAGCCAGGAACCGCGAATCCTGCACACCCTGCACCCGCCGAATCCGGCCCGAGCTCGAGTGGGCAAATACCCAGAGGAGGTCCCCCCGGCGATCCTGACCCGAGATCCGGCGACCCCTGACCTGCCTCAAGCCTCCTGACGACGCCTGCAGCCTCAATCCAGAGGACCCCCCTACCACGACCAGAGCGGGTAAGAAAATCCGACGTCCCAAGGCACCCCTGCACCCGACGCCCCACGGCCTTGTGTGCCCAAACCAACGGTGCCTAACCAACCCTCTACATCCCAACTTACCCCTCGAAGTGGTGGTAGCTCCTGGAAGATCCTCGTCCCGAGCCTGCAGTGTTTCTTTGTCCCGGAGAATCTCCATTGAAATCAACAGGGCACCCGACCTCAAAACAGCACCCTGCACCCGGCCGCCCTAGTGCCGCTGAGGGTGCCCCTTTGGTGCTAACTTGGTCCCCAACGTGCCCTGAGCTTAACCCTAGGAGCTTTGCTCCCACAACCCTGTGGCCTGCTTGCCAGCAGCCACCAACCGGAGTCCCCCTATCCTCCATAGGATAACATTGGGCCTCATCACTCTGCACCCGGCCGCCCTAGTGCCGCTGAGGGTGCAACAACAGTGCATCACTGACCCTGGGAGACCCCTGAGTCTAACCCCAGAACCCTAATTCAAAAGACCGATTACTTACCTTGAAACCGATAACTCATTTTTCCTCATAGGATAACATGGACACTTTTTCTCCCAAAAAGTTTCTAAGTGTCGACTTTTGAAAACTACAAATATTCCTTAAAAATCAGCCGAATAGCAAAAACGCATTTTCTCAACTGTTTTCAGGAAATGTCCCAGTGCTGAATCTAGGATCCAGCACTGAGTAAGAAAAAGTATCGATAACCTAACTTACCTGTTAAGTGAATTTCCTCCCATAGGATAACGTTGGTGATTCCATGTGAAAAAGTTTCTAAGTGTCAACTTTTGAAATGCAATAATATTCTTTAAAAATCGTACAAACCACAAAAACGTAATTACTTACCTGTTTTAAGTAAATGTCCCAGTGCTGAATCTAGGAGCCCAGCACTGGATTACAAAAGTAACGTTAAAGTAACTTACCTGCGAATTGAATTTCCTCCCATAGGATAACATTGGTGATTCTATGTGAAAAAGTTTCTAAGTGTCAACTGTTGAAATGCAATAATATTCTTTAAAAATCGTACCTTTAACCAAAACGCATTTACTCACCTGTTTTCAGGAAATGTCCCAGGGCTAAATCTAGGATCCAGTCCTGTGTTAGCAAAAGTAATCTGAAAAGTAATTAACTGCATTTTACTTAAAAAGCCCATTCAATTGAATGTACGATACCTGCAATGTGTTGCAAACTGCTTACTTAAAACTGTAACCAAAACCAGTACAAGTTACACTGCAATTTTGAACTGTGTTCATACAAGTAATTTTCTACTGAAAAGTATTTTTATGCTTACCTGTGCCAGGCTTGCTTGGTTCTAGAAATAAAACAACAGTATATTTTTTTATACAAAACACTTGGCCTAGAGTTCAGTTCTTGAGTGTGTGGATTCATTTGCTGACTGAGTGTGTACATCAAATGCTTAACACTGTCCTCTGATACTGCCTTACTGCTCGACCAAGCTACCACTTTAGAGAGTAAGGTTCTATCTAACTTTAACCTCTGCCAAACCTCTGGAGACCCTTGGACTCTACACACACTGTACCTCACTTTGGGTCAGTATATATAGAGCCAGTTTCTTACACAGGGTCAGTGACATCACTGATGACATCTCAAATGACATGCAGCATGCAATACCAGGTAAGGGGCACTTAGTCAACAGTTTATTTTAATCAGAGTATCGACCAACCACTTTGCATATCTAACAACCTCAGAATCCATTAATTATTCTCAGCCACATATAATTATAAAGCACCCACATATAGGGAGATCATGTTATTGCATTCTCTATCCCCCTAAAGTTCACTAACTAGCACATCTTTGCTCACCAAGCATGGCATTGGTTCAAGCACTAGTACAAAGAGCAGCTGGGACAAGTGGCAGCCTTTTCATAGCCTGTAAACCAAACTGAAAAGGGGGAAGTGGCAGCATACCGTTAACCTTCACCCTTGCATTTGTGGTAGTATACAGGAGTCTTACTCACGATAGGAACTTTGAGCATAGTCCCATATACCAAATCAAAAGCCTTTTGGGCATCAGGTGATGAAAGAACAATCTGTTCCCTAACTCATTTAGCATATTTCAGAAAACACTGCAATCTACACAGGCACAGTTTTGTTGACCAGAAAGGCATAAATTCAGACTTATCTGGATGCATGAGTCCATTTTACCATTGCCACCCTATATAGGGGCATATTATCAACGAGGCGATAAACAATTATCGCCGCTTTTGCGGCCGTTTTCGGCCGAAAAGCGGCGATAATTATATCGCCTTATCAGCAAAGACACGCTATTGCGTGTTTTGCTGATTTTGCTCCCGTTTCCAGCACGTCTAACTTCGCATCGCTAATGAGATGCAAAGTAGGCGTGTCTGTGGAAACAACATGGGTAAATATCGCGAAGGCAGCTTCGCGATATTTACAATGCGGGGAAGCGATTATTTTAATCGCGTTAAGTATGCCTTAACGCAGGAATTTAACGTCTGTTAAATTCCTGACTAGGGCATACTTAACATGGGGGGTGGATTCTGTGGCTAAGACCACAGGCCCTATCATCTAGGATATCGCCGTTTTCCACCATAAACGGCGATATCCACGCTATCTCTGGAATTTTATCGCCTCGGCGATGCGCATTGTTGATAACGCGCTAACTGGGCGATAAATTGCAGAGATAGCCGGTGATAAATATGCAAGCGCTAAGCGCGCTTTGCAATATTTATCGCCGGGCCTTGTTAATATGCCCCATAATCGGTTGGCTGGTACCTTCGCCAAAATGTTAATCTCAGTTTTGCGGAATTTGGCCTATACATGGTGCATTTCTGAGGTGCTTTCAGGACTTGATGCAATAGAGGTATTGTGGCATTCATGGCTATACTTAAGTCTGGTGGCACACCCCCAATCAATGTAGCCTCTTCAAACATACACAACATATGTGTAGGAGGCTGGCTCAGTATATGGTGAGGCATTGTTCACTGAGTCCAGGCAACCCTCAGTGATAGTAGAAGTGGTTCCTGATAACCAAAGCTCTCAAGGGGTATCAGTGGAGAGCAGCCAAGGCTTATTCAGGAGGGTGTAAAGGGGGTACATTACCACACAGGTAAGTAAAGCACATAAAACACATGGGCCCCTATGGGGGGGGCCAAACCATATGCTAAGTAAATGGAATGTCAGGTGAGTAGCAAACCATGACTTACACCCAAGGAACTAGGGACCAGGGGGAGCCCGGAACCACCACAGGTAAGTAACTAAGAGTTGCTATGCACCCGTGTGTATAGGTGATACCCCAGGTCAGTGTCCATAGGATAACGTGGGGAAGTCGCGGTTGGAGTTTTACTGTTTCAGGACTCTTCCCAGAGTACCCAGAGGAAACCCGTTGGAACCAGGGCGGTTGGAGGACACCCCCACCCGTGGATGCCTAGAGAACCAGAATACCTACATCAGGGAGCACGGGTGCATAGGTGCAAAGTGGTGTCGGAAAAGCCTGTTGACGTCAATGGGGAACCTCGAATGTTCGGCTGCTACAGAGTCTCATGGACCAGGTCAGTGGAATGCAGATGTGGATTCTGGACAAAGAGTACCTGCAAAAAGAGAGCACAAAGTCCAAACCACCCGGATGTGTCCAGGACGAGCTGGAGCACGATGCCAGTCCTTGACGGAGGAGCTTTAGTGTAGCACAGAGGTCTTCAAGCTACTGCTGTGGAGCCCAGGCAACGTTGCAGAGGCACGGGAGACATCCACTAGCTGTCCCACGTTGGTTGACGAGATGCAGGAAGGTCAGTGGCCGACAGGACCACCAACAAGCCTTGGAAAATGCAACAGACGTGTTGCATGATGAAATGCTTAGTTGCAGACCAGCAAGCTATGAGGGACTCACCCAAAAGGGGTAAGTCAGGGCCGGGCCTCACCAAGCAGGAGAGCCAGCAGGAATCAATGGAGACCCCAGGAGAACACTCTGGCAGCAGGCATAGCGAGTCGCAGGGAGGCCTCAACAGCACACAGAAGATAGAGGCCTACATCGCAGGAGATGCAGTGGGGATGTCACAATTGGAGTTGTGTGATGCTTGAGGCTGGGGCTTCTTGGAGCTCAAAGATCTTTGGCCAGGAGAGACAACAAGTTTGGCAACGGTAAACAGGCGCAGTGCACAGGGATGCCCTTTGGAAGGCTGGAGAGGGATTGCAGTCTCCCAATTTGCAGCGGCAAACGGGTTGTGAGGTAGTGGCTGACTAGCACTCTATCCTCTACCACACGAGCAGCTATTTTATTCTATTTTATCTGTTTTAACACTGCCTTTTTAATTCATTTTTAAAACTCGTTACTTGCTGGGGATTTGTATTTTAAAACTTTGTACTTGCTGGGGACTTGCATTGTACTCCCGACGCCCTCCGGTCCACCGCGGTTTCCGTTTGTGTGGAGGGGGCGCGGGAGCAGGAGGCGGGGTGGGGCGGGGCCAGGCTGACGCTCCTCCGGGCTGGATTTATGAAAAGGCAGGGGGGAGAACGGACGCGCAGCGCAAGCCCGTCTGCGCCCGTCCGAGCCCGTCCGGGACCAGGGGCCAGAACCCCTGGTCCACGATCCTCCTATAAAGTGACGTATACCCCTTTACAACTTATAGAGCTTAGGGACCTGGACAAAACAGATTGCCTCCACTCTATGTCCCTAGGTCATGGGGACTCCTCGTGTACAAAATGCCCTTTCACACTGAATAGCAGTCTGGGACATCACAGAGAGGACCTTGTATATACAACCTACAAAATGTTTTCACTTAACTGTAGGTCCCTTCCTAAACACTCGGGAGAGCTTAAAATGCTCATTGAGGACAGGAAGCCGGATGTCCTTTTCCTAACAGAAACATGGATGCACAAAGACTCAGCCCCTGATGTGGTCTGTACGCTACCCCCAGGCTATAATAGCCAGCACAATGATCGAGTGGGGAAAAAAGGAGGGGGCGTTGCCATAATTTACAAAGATATTTTTAATTGTAGAACTAAACCCAACCTAGTACCTAACTCTGAGAGCCTTTTCTTCTCTCTCTCTCTTTCAGCTACTCTGTCCTTCACGGGAATTCTTATCTATCGACCGCCGGGACCAGGGGGCCCTTTTTTTAGCTCACTCCCAGAAGTGGCAGCGGCGCTTGCAAAATCAGCCAGCAATTTTACTTTGATAGGGGACCTAAACCTCCACTTTGAGGACCCTAGTAAAAGAGAGGCATTTGAGCTGATACAAGATCTTGCCGCAAAACAACTTGTACAAAAAGTTACCGCACCCACGCACATAAAAGGTCATACCTTGGACCCAGTGTTCACTAATATCTTGGAGTTGACAGTAGAGACTCCTACTCCGCTACCATGGACCGATCATTTAATGATCCCTTTCTCTCTAAAATTTCCCTCTCACTGCGAAGCCAAGGAGCATAAGTCGGCGAAAGCCCGACCATGGTCCAAGCTTTCTGCCGGGACATGGTCAACACAACTTATAAACTCAAAACCTATTTTTGAGACTGACATCCCCTCGGCAGCTGAGTCATTCAACTGTTGGTTAGAATCCACACTGGATAAAGTCATTCCGGTAAAAAAATGTAATCATAGTATGAGAGAAAATATCTCCCCATGGTACTCACCCCAGCTTAGATCGCTCAAACAAAAATGCAAATAACTAGAGAGGATTTGGAGGAAGGATTTCAGTGAAAGCACAAAAAATACTTACAGAGAAGCCATAAAGCGATATCAAGCGGAAATCAAAAGGGCACAGTCATCCTATTATGAGGACAAAATTAAAGCAGCATCTAATGCACCCAAAGAAATCTTCCGAATTACCAAATCTCTCCTTGAGCCCACTCTCCATGATACTTCCAGAAATTCATCCAAGGGACAGTGCAATGAACTGGCGAGTTACTTTCAGGGAAAAATACAAGCTATCTATAAGACCCTCCCTGCATCCCCACTACCTAGTGATCTAGATATCCCTTTGATGGAAGTAGTTGGGCAACAGGATCAGGGAGCAGTGGTAGCAGCTACTCCCACCTTGGAGAAATTTCCTCTCTTGGATATGGAGACTCTTGCTAAAATTTTTACTCAAATAAAATCTGGATCTCCTCTAGACCCCGACCCTCCGCACATCTTATTTAAGGCCAAAGATGTGATTTTTCCAGCTATCCAGGAGGTGCTTAACATGTCCATTACCAACGGACTCGTGCCACCGGTATGGAAGCATGCTATGGTAAAAGCACTACTTAAAAAACCTAACCTGGACCCCGAAGCATTGAGCAACTACCGGCCCATATCCCTCCTACCATTGCTTAGTAGGATCTTAGAAAAACATATAAACTCCACCCTATCAGCCTTCCTAGAAACCCATGAGCTACTTCATCAATCTCAGACGGGTTTCCGCCCACAACATGGCACGGAATCCGCACTAACGGCTGTGGTTGAGGAAGCTAGGAGGATAGTGGATCAGGGAGGAGTGGCGGCCATTGTCCTCCTGGACCTCAGCGCGGCCTTTGATACGGTCAACCTCAATGTTCTCATTGAACGGCTAAGGAGAGCCGGGGTAGCAGGAAGTGCCATCTCCTGGATCCAATCATTCCTTAATGGCAGAACTTTTCAGGTCTTTGCGGGGGAATCCATCTCCAGCCCTCTCCCTCTGAACTATGGAGTGCCCCAGGGATCCTCCCTAAGTCCTACGTTATTTAACGTATATATGAGGTCACTGGCGGAGGTCATCCAGCCGTATGGGATCAAAGCGGTCACCTACGCGGATGACACTCAGCTGGTGATATCTCTAAATCATCCACGGACTGACCCTGCAGACCTGGAGCTCTGCCTAGGAAAAGTAGCCACCTGGATGCAACACTCCTGTCTCAAATTGAATGGAGAAAAAACAGAAATCATGTATGTGGGCAACACTGCCAAGCTAACCCCCACACTATCATGGCCTCAGTGCTTGGGCGCCCCTCCAGCTCCGAAGTCCAAGATCAAGAGCCTCGGTGTGTGGCTGGATGACTCACTTAAATTTGACCAGCAGGCAGTGGCAGTGACGGGGGCCTGTCACGGCATCCTTAGAAAGTTATGGAAGGTCCTTCCCCTATTGCCCACTGAAGCTAAGAAAATAGTAGTCCGGGCCCTGATTCTTTCGCGGCTGGACTACTGTAACTCACTGTATCTGGGAGCCCCAAAGTCCACCCTAAGGAAACTCCAGGTGGCCCAGAACTGCGCAGCACGACTTCTGACAGGCTGCAGTAGCACGCAGTCAGCTAGCCCCAGTCTGAAAGCCCTTCATTGGCTACCAATAAAGGAAAGAATCTCCTTTAAAGCCTTATGCACTGCTCATAAGACTCTTAGGGGCACAAGCCCCCGAATTAATCAGTCTCTGATCACCGCCTACCTCCCCAGGAAATCTCTTCGCTCGGAGAATTTAAATTTAGCCTGCACTCCTAAAATTAATAGGCAGCGGAGCGGAGGCCGCTCCTTTTCATTTAATATAGATGGACTGTGGAACTCCCTCCCTCTCAATCTCCAACATGAAACTGCCCACCTCTCTTTCCGGAAGGGTCTTAAAACATGGCTATTCCAGAAGAGTAATTGCTAGCTTTCCCTTATCAGCCTTAACTGCCGCTAGCGCTGGGATGCCTCAGGGTAGCCATGCGCTTTATAAATGCTAATTAATAATAATAATAATAATGTCAAGCCTCTGGGGAGCCACCAAACCACCACCTATGTTGTAGAGCCTTGAGGTGCCCGTGGAACAACAGGATCCACATGCCGGTCGTCGTTGTCAAGGTGCCTGTGGATGCAGGGTAGGGACTCCTTTACTCTGAAGCAGATTCCTTCTTGCTATCCTGATGCATGCCTTGGCGACTGAGGAGGATGCACGGCCACGGAGGCTGCAGCACTTGGAGGAGCACGTCGACAAAGTTGCAGTAGGAGTCTTCTTACCAGAGGCAGTCTCGTCTTGGTTCCTGGCTCGGTCCAGCTCCAGCAGCAGAGTTCAGTGTCCCACAGCAGAAGAGTCTTTAGACAAATCTTCACATGAAGCTAGTCGGTTCTTAAAGACGAAGTCCGGACGAATCTAAGGACCCACCCTCAGGTGAGCCCTAAAGTAACCCTGAAAGGGGGTAGGACTACTTCTGCAGGGACCCACCTATCGGGGGGGGGGTCAAGGATGCTACTCTGGTGGACTGACCTGTCAGATGCTCCCATGGGCCTCTGCCCATCTAAGATTCAAAATGGCAGAATCAAGTGGCCACCTGGAAGAGCTCTGAGCACCTCCCAGGGTAGCAGCTGGGCAGGGGGGTGGTCACTCCCCTGTCCTTTGTGTAGTTTTGCACCAGAGCAGGAGCCAAGGGCTCCTGGACTGGGGCAAACCGGTTTATGCAAGGAGGGCACAAAATGTGCACTTCTAAGCAGTCTGGAGGCGCTCGGAAGCACCCCCACCCTAGCCTAAGACACCTAGTTCTAAAGGAGAGGTGGCAACACCTCTCCTCTACAGGAAATTCTTTGTTCTGCCTTCCCCTGCCCGATTTAAGCTCAGCAGCAGGAGGGCAGAACAGTGTCTGGAGTCAGCAGCAGCACTGGCTTGCACGCAGACCCTGCAAGGCTACACAGGTAGACATGGAGGAGCCCTCTAAGGAGCCCCCCCAGCACTTTTGAGGGTGCCCCTGCGTGTGCAGGGGCACCCTCAATCTTAGCACCATACACGATACCTGTGGGCTGTAAGGCCTACCCAAGTGGTGACTTATAGGTTTTATGTGAAGTGACTGGGATATAAGGAAAACCTTATTTCTGAAGTGAAAGGTGCATGCACCATTTCACGCAGGCTGCAATGGCAGACCTACAGACACAGTTTGCATGGGCTCCCATGGGTGGCACAATACACGTTGCAGTCTATGGGAGACCCCTGGTGTGCCAATGCCCTAAGTACCTTAGTACCATATACTAGGGACTTACAGGGGTACACCAGTATGCCAATTGTGGGGTGTATAATGTACTTGCCAATGAATTGAGATGAGAGAGCACAGACACTGGGGTTCTGATTAGTAGGATCCCATTGTATTACAGTCAAAACACACTGACACTAGGCAAAACGTAGGGGTAACTAGACCATAACGATCTTACTTTCCTACATAACCCCCTCCCAAATGAAAGAAGATAACACTAACCTTGCCCAGTCGAGTCTTCATTTTCTAAGTGAAAATATCTGGAAAACCCATCTGCGTTGGAATGGTTACTTCTAGGTCTATGTTCCACTGAATAGTCCATCCTCTGTAGGGAAATGGACCACCTCAAACGTTTAGGATTTTTACCCTTCATCTGTTTGAGCCATTGGAGGGGCTTGTGGTCTGTCTGGACAATAAAGTGAGTGCCAAGCAGGTATGGCCTTTTCAAGGCCCAGACTACCGCAAAGGCTTCCCTCTATATAGCTGACCAACGTTTCTCTCTGGGGGTCAACCATCTGCTGATAAAAGCTACTGGTTGATCATGGCCCTCTTCATTGAGTTGTGATAACAATGCTGCTATTCCTTTCTCAGAGGCATCTGTCTGAACAATAAATTGTTAGGAGTAATCAGGACGCTGCAGAATGGGAGCTGAACAGATGGCCTTCTTCAGGGCATCAAAGGCCTCTTGACAGCTAACTGTCCAATTCACCTTCCTAGGCATCTTCTTAGAGGTGATATCATTGAGGGGTGTCACAATGGACCCACACCCCTTAATAAATCTTCTGTAATACCCAGTCAGGCCCAGAAAAGCTCTGACCTGAGTCTGGGTAATTGGAGCAACCCAATCCATAATCATTTGGATTTTGCTCTCCAAAGGTTGAACTTGGCCTCCACCTACCAGGTGGCCCAAGTACACAACTTTGCTCTGCCCTATCTGGCACTTGCTGACCTTGATAGTGAGGCCTGCCTTCTGAAGGGTATCATGTATGCTCCTGAGGTGGACCAGGTGATCCTGCCAGGTGGAGCTAAAGACAGCAATATCATCTAGCTATACTGCGCTAAAGTCTTGCAGGCCTGTCAGAACTTGATTCACAACTTCTGGAATGTGGCAGGTGCATTTTACAAACCAAAGGGCATTACTGTGAACTGGTAGTGCCCACCAATGGTTAAAAATGCAGTTTTGGGTTTGGGAGCATCTGTGAGCCTGATTTGCCAATAGCCTGCAGTCACGTCAAAGGTGCTGAGTTACTTGGCAGAAGCCAGTGTATCTATAAGTTCATCTGGCCTGAGGATCGGATGGGCATCAGTCCTGACTGCATTGAGGCCTCTGTAGTCTACACAAAACCTCATCTCTATCTTTCCTCCCTGGAAAGAGGCTTGGGCATAAGGAGTACCAGACTAGCCCAAGGGCTGTCTGACGGCTCAAAGACCCCTAACTCTAGCATCCTCTGGACCTCTGCACTTATGCAATCTCTACCATAGTCAGGTTGCCTGTAGATTGTATTCTTGACAGGCAGACTGTCACCTGTGTCCAACTCAAGGGCACACCAGGTAGTCTGGCTGGGTGTCAGAGAAAAGAGTTCTGGAAACTGACTGAGAATTTGTCTTCAATCAGTTTGTTGTTGATTAGTGAGGCTGACTGCCAAGACTACTCCATCTACTGAACCATCAACAGGGTTGTGCAAGAAGAGATCACAGAGAGGGTAACTCTCTTCCTCCTGTCCCTCATCAGTTGCCATGAGCAACCTCATGTCAGCTCTGTCAAAGTAAGGCTTCAGGCGGTTCACATGAAGCACCCTATGGGGGCTTCTGGGAGTGCCTAGGTCCACCATGTAGGTGACCTCACCTCTCTTTTCCAAAATTGTATGGGGCCCACTTCACGTGTCTTGGAGTGCTCTTGGGGCCACAGGCTCCAAGACCCACAACGTCTGCCCCATCTGGTAAACAGTCAGAACCTCCTTTTGGGTCACACCATAACTTCTGAGGTTCTTGGCTGGCCTCCAGGTTTTTACCGGCCTTCTTTATGTACTCAGCCACACGTGAACGCAGGCCTAGCACATAGTCTACAATGTCCTGCTTGGGAGGTTTGAGAGGCTGCTCCCATCCCTCCTTCACTAGACAAAGTGGACCCCTAACTGGATGTTCAAACAGAAGTTCAAATGGATGGTAACCCACTCCCTTCTGTGGAACCTCTCTGTTGGCAAAAAGAAGGCAAGGTGATAGGACATCGCATCTCCTCCTGAGCTTGTCAGTGTTAGAAATGGGGGTCAGTGGTATGCACCCTGTCCAAGTGGGGACCCTTCCTTCTAGTCAGGATAAGGGGATTACACACCCAAGATAACCCCTGCTGACCCCCTTGGTAGCTTGGCACGAGCAGTAAGACCTATCTCAGAGGCAATGTGTAAAGCATTTGCACACAACACACACAGTAACACAGTGAAAATACTACAAAGGGCCACCACACCAGTTTAGAAAAATATCTTTATCTAAACCAAACAAGACCAAAACAACAAAAATCCAACATACACAACTCAAAATATGACTTTTAGAAGGTTTCAAGCAGTTCTGTCTATAGGAAACTATGGATGCGTGATTTTTATAAAAAGTACCTCAAATGCATCATAATCCACAAGCCAAAACAGCCGCAGAGGAAGGAAGCGTCGGAAAACACAGCGATGCGTCAGTTCCTGAGTCATTGGGGAGGCGATGCGACAGTTCTGCTGCATGCAGGAGAAGTGATGCATCGAATCCAGACTGCAGGGGGAAGTGAGGTGTCGATTCCAAGACGGTTCTGGTCTGCAGGTGCTGCGTTGGTGATGTGTGGCACACAGGCACGATGCGTGGAAATCAGGACGTGCTGGAGGTTGATGCTGCGGTGACAAACAGGTGCTGTGTCGATTTCTTCATCCACAGCTCTACAATGTGTCGTTTCTTGACGCCTCACAGCAAGGCCTGCGCCAGAGTCGGTGCGGTGATCTCAGCCTTTAGAGGTCGGTACACTGGGTTCAGCGTGCGCAGGTTCTTTGGACTGCTGACAGGTACTGCGTTGGGGTGTGCGTTGTGATTTTTTCCCGCATAGCGGTGCTGCGTTGAAAAATACGGCTCCAAGAAGGGCGAATTATCGATTTTGCAGGTTTCTTCAGTTTTTTGTACTTCTCTGCAGCAGGAATCACCTCCAATGGCCCACAACTGGCTTTGGCACCACAAAGCAGGTCAGAACTCTCAGCAGTGGAGTTCCAGGCAGCAGCAGGTGAAGTCTTTGTGTTCCTGAGACTTCTTATCAGTAGGCAAGCTCTACATCAAGCAAAGTGGCAGTACTTCTCATGGCAGCTCTTCAGCACTTCTTCTTGGCAGGGTCCTCTTAATCCAGAAGTAATCTAAAGTTCTGGGGTTTAGGTCTAATACTTATACTCCTCTTTCCCTTTAAAGTTTTTGTCCAGAAAGTCTCTCTTCCTCTGTAAAACTAGTTCTGCCCTCCCTGGTCCAGCCACACTACAGGGGGTGGAGACAGTTTTGTGCAGGGCAGCCACAGCCTATTCAGGTGCTAGTGGCAACTCCTCCCACCACTCTAGCCCAAGAGGGCTCATCAGCATATATAGGGCACACCTCAGATCCCTTCGTTTGAGTGTCTGGAGTGAATGCACAAACAGCCCCTGTCAGTATAAAACCAGACGGTTAGTCCACAAATAGGCAGAGGCACACACGATGGTTAAACAAGAAAATGCCTATGAGGAGCAGAGTCAAGACTGATTTGCATATGGGTGAGTCCAAACGGGGTGGCGTAGTGAGCAAAAGAATAATGGATTTATCCGAGATCTCTTGACTGTGGGTGAATGATTGATTCATTCAGCATGCCGTCCAATCATTTGTTGCCGTAGCACTTTCTAAAAGTGGCATTTTCAAATTCAGGTCTGTTGTTAAATTCTGAGTCCAAACTCCAAATCTCTAGCTGTCCCCAAATGAAAGTTGCTCTTGTAAAATTTTACAAGGCAGCTCCAATGATAGCCAATGGGAGAGCTAGTCCTTTCAATAGTGAAAAACGAAATACACAGTATTTCACTATCAGGACATGTAAAACACATCAGTAAATGTCCTACCTTTCACATACACTGCACCCTGCCCATGGGGGTACCTTGGGCCTACCTTAGGGGTGCCTTTCATGTAAGAAAATGGAAGGTTATGGCCTGGCAAGTAGGTGCACTTGCCAAGTCAACATGGCAGTTAAACACTGTGCACACAGACACTACAGTGGCAGGTCTAAGACACATTTGAAAGGCTACTTGTGTGAGTGGCACAATCAGTGCTGCAGTCACACTAGTAGCATTTGATATACAGGCCCTGGGCACACACACTGCAATTTACTAGGGGCTTACCAATAAATCAAATATGCCAAACATGGATATCTAATCATAATCACAATTTACACAGGGAGCACTTGCACTTTGGCACTGATCAACAGTGGCAAAGTGCCCAAAGCATCTAAACCAGCAAAAAAATCCAGCAGAGAGCCAAAAATACAAGATGTAGAGGCAAAAACTCAGGGGAAAACCACACCAAGGATGCCAAGTTTAACAGTCAGATAGTCCCATAATCATACCTTTAAGGGTTTTGTTGACTCTTTCAACTAACCCATTGCACTCTGGATGGTAGAGTGTGGTCAATTTATAATTTACTCCACACTCTTTCCACATAGCCTTCAGGTAGCCAGACATGAAGTTTGCAACTCTGTCTGACACCACCTCCTTAGGAAAACACACTCTGGAAAAGATTCCTAATAGGGCTTTGGTCACTGCAGGAGCTGTAGTGGTCCTAAGGGGAATAGCTTCTGGGTATCTGCTGGCACGGTCCACCAACACCAGGATATAACTGATCCCAGAGGCTATTGGAGGGGCTCTAGCGGACCAACTATGTCAATCCCCACCCTCTCAAAGGGAACACCCAACCACTGGACGTGCAATTAAGGGGGCCTTTGTAGTGCTACCTGACATGCCACTGGCTTGGCAGGTGACATAGGAGCAACAAAACGCCTTGGTGTCTTCAGGGCGAGTGAATGTGTGGAACAAGCCTGTCCCAATTTTTGATGCCCAAGATGTCCAGCAAAGGATATGTCAGGTGGCAGGGTTAAGAGGAATTCCCTAAACCTCTGAGGAACAACCAACCTCCTGGTGGCACCAGGCTTGGGGTCTCTAGCCTCAGAAAAAGGAGTCCATCTTTCCAGTAGACCTTATGGGTCCCACTGCAGCAGCTTGCTGTCTGAAGCTCTCAAGAGAGGGGCATGATTTCCTCTCTAGACTCAGTTCCTCTCTGGGCGGTCCCCTTCCCCCCAAAAACTCTGCTGTGTCAGGCCCAAGCTCCTCTTTGGGATGTTTCCTCACAAGGGGCAAGATCACCTCCCTCAAGAGACTGATCCTCACTTGAACTCTGAGAGGAGGATAATTTTTTACCCTTCCTACTTCTCTTCTTGGTAGCAGTCTAGGCCATTATTTCATGCTCCACTGCTTCTTGATTTCCCTGTTTCTTGAGCTGTGCTCTAGTTGTCACAAAAATACTTTCAGAGAAGCCAAGAACAGCTGCATGGGTCCTTAACTCCACTTCAGCTCATGCTGAAGTCTGAAAATCATTGCCCACGAGACACTCTACCGGAATGTTTGAGAATACCACAACCTTTTTAGGGACAGTAACCCCCCTCCACCTCAGATAAGGTTAACCACTGCCATGGTGTGGAACTTTGTGGTATTATCAGCGTTGGTTACTTGGTAATTTTGCCTAAGTAAGATCTGCTCAGGTGGCACCAGTTTTTTAGCCACCATGGTGATACTGGCACCTGTGTCCCTGTAAGCTTCTGCTTCAATACCATTAATGAGGGGATACGGCCTGCATTTCCTCATATTAGGAGGCCAGGCAGCCAAAGTGGCAAGGTCAATGCCACCCTCTGATATGAGGACAGCCTCAGTGGTCACTCTATCTAGGCCAGAGCCCACTGTAGTACCCAAGTGGATCCCCACCGAAACAAGAAAAACAGTCACCCAGGCCCTCGTCACCAGCAGGCTGGACTACGGAAACGCCCTCTACACAGGAACGACGGCTAAGCTCCTGAGACGGCTGCAACGCATCCAGAACGCCTCTGCACGTCTTATCCTCGACATCCCCCGACGCAGCCACATCACGCCCCACCTGAGAGACCTGCACTGGCTCCCTGTCAACAAGAGGATAACCTTCAAGCTCCTCACCCACGCACACAAAGCACTCCACAACTCCGGACCAGCCTACCTCAACAGACGACTCAGCTTCTACACCCCCACCCGCCAGCTCCGCTCGACCAGCCTCGCCCTCGCCACAGTCCCCCGCATCCGGAAAACGACCGCCGGCGGCAGATCCTTCTCCCACCTCACCGCCAATCCCTGGAACACCCTCCCCACCAACCTCCGACAGACCCAAGACCTACTGGCCTTCAGAAGACTCCTCAAGACCTGGCTCTTCGATCAGTAGCAGCACCACCCCCCTCTTCCCCCAGCGCCTTGAGACCCTCGCGGGTATGTAGTGCGCTTTATAAGTGACATGATTGATTGATTGAAGGTGAATCCAGCTACACCCTTGGAGGTAGTACTTCTACTAATGCTAATGCTAGGGGCACCAGGGAAAGTAGTAGTAGTATTGGTCCCTTCAAAGCACCAAGGTTTCCTATTATTATTATTATTTGAGGAAGAGGATGATTTGGACCCAGCTACAGAAGAAGATGTTTGTGAGCCTGAAGAAGTCTCTTTCTGTTTGTCTTTATTTAGGTTTCACCCAATCCTTCTTTAGGGACTTAAAATTATTCTTTTTCTTCTGGCCTCCTTCACTTTGAGACTTATTGCTCACCCTGGTGCGAACCCATTTGTCTGCCTTCTTTCTCAATTCTTGGGGAGAGGTCAGATCAGAGTCCACCAGGTATTGGTGTAGTTTTTCAGACACACAGTTATTACCGATGTACTCTCATGATCAAATTGTACAGCCCATCATAGTCATGGACATTACTACCATGTAACCAGCCTTCCCGAGACTTAACTTCACAGTCAATAAAATCAACCCAGTCTTGTGAAGTGGCTTTCTAGTAGCTCTAAACTTAATTCTGTATTCTTCACAGTTAAACCCTAACCCTTCAATGAGTGCCTCTTTCAAGATCTGGTAGTTATATGCAACCTCTTCTCTAACTGCCGAAAGTTTGTCTCTGCCTTTGCAAAGGAAAGCCAAAGGATAGCTGCCCACTGCCTCTGGGGGACCTTTTGGACTTTGTAGGCCCTCTCCAGTGCAGCAACCCACTTGAAATGAAATGAAATGAAAAAAACATTTATATAGCGCAATAGCTACCCTGAGGCATCCCAGCGCTGTGGACGAAACGCAGACAGAAGGAGGACTCAGTGGTTATTAAAGAGAAAAGTTTTTAGGAGTTTGCGGAAGGACAAGAGATTAGGTTCCGTCCGCATACGGAGGGGGAGTGCATTTCAGATCTTGGCAGAGTTATAGGAAAAGGATCGTCCGCCGCATCTGGCTCTCTTTATAGTAGGCAATAGGGCGAGGGAGGAAAAGGTTGATCGGAGATGCCTGTTTGGTTGGTAGGGTGTTATCAGGGACTGACTGATTAGCGAGCCGGTCTTCCTAAAAGCCTTGTGCGCAATGCACATGGCTTTGAATTGAATTCTCTCCCTGACTGGTAACCAATGGAGACTCCTTAGAGCAGGGGCTGCGGACTGTCGGGGAGGGGTCTGGAGGAGAGTGCGGGCTGCACAGTTTTGGATTACTTGCAGCTTACCAATGGTGGATTGCGGGGCCCCCAGGTACAGAGCGTTCCCATAATCCAGGCGCGATAGGAGTAGACCTTGTACCATGATTTTTCGTGCTTGAAATGGAAGGAGGGGAGTATCTTGCGTAGCATCCTCAGGAGACCAAAGCAAGTGGCCGAGAGTTTCGCAGCCTGGTAGTTAAAACTGAGGGAGCGATCCAGCCAAATGCCCAGGCTTTTGATTTGGTCGGAGGGTCCTGGAGCGGGGCCAAGACATTTTGGCCAGAATTGCTCCGTCTTGAGAGAGGGGAGTTCCCGAGAAGCATAATCTCCGTTTTATCCCCGTTAAGCTTCAGGCACGAGTTTTCCATCCACTTAGCCACCTCGATGAGACAGCTCTCAAGATTATTTGCAAATTTTTTGGGGTCGTTTAGTGCCACCACCAGCTGAGTGTCGTCAGCATAGGTGATGATTTTGATGTTAAATGGGGAAACGATCTCTGCTAGGGAGCTCATGTAAATGTTAAATAATGTGGGGCTCAGGGAGGAGCCCTGAGGCACACCACAGCTTAAAGGCATTTGTTCGGAGACCACGTCGCCATCAAAGACCTGAAAGGACCGATCACTTAAGAAGGAATGTAGCCAGGCAATAGCATTGCCTGATACACCCATGTTTTTTAGTCTCGAAATCAGCGTGCTGTGGTTTACAGTGTCAAATGCAGCACTGAGATCGAGAAGGATGATGGCCGCAGAGCCTCCCTGATCCAGGATCCTCCTCGCCTCCTCTGTTACGGCAAGGAGGGCTGTTTCGGTCCCGTGTTGGGGACGGAAGCCAGTCTGAGAGGGATGCAGTAGGTTGTTAGATTCTAAAAACTCTCCCAGCACTGAATTGATGTGCTTTTCTAGTATCTTGCTCATCCATGGGAGTAGGGAAATTGGGCGGTAATTACTCAGGTTATTCTCGTCTAGGTTTGGTTTTTTTAAGAGGGCCTTTACCATTGCACATTTCCAAGCCGGGGGAACCACTCCGGCGGAAATGGAGGCGTTCAGTAGGTCAAGGACCGTAGGTAGGATGTTTGCTGTGACTTGTAACAAAGCGCAGGGAGGAGCTGGGTCTAGGGGGAACCTGATTTTACCCGGTGCATGATGGAGTCTAGGGATGTGGAGTCTAAGGGAGGAAAAGAATTCAATATGGCTTGAGTTCCACAGACTGACCAGTTAGTGGAGTCAGGCTGGATAGGGGTAAAGGTAGAGTAAATGTTTTGTACTTTCTGATGGAAAAATTCCACCAGATTGGTGCACCGGGATAAAGCATCATCAGAGGTGGGTTGCTTCTGGGGCAATTTTAAGAGAGTTTTAGCGATCCGATAGATCTCCTTAGGGGAGTTGGAGGCTGCCTTAATTTTCTCTTCATAAAAGGCGGCTTGGGCGAGTTTAATTTCTAATTTATAGGTTTTTATAGCTTCCCTGTATTTGGTTTTGCTCGGGACTGCATAGGTTTGTCTCCATTTCCTCTCAAGCTTTTTACAATTTTGCTTGAGCTCCCGTAATTTCGGGGAGTACCAGGGGGACATCTTTGCTCTACCTTTAAGATGGATGTGCCTTATCGGAAGAATAGCGTCGAGGGAGCTTTGGATCCAATAATTAAAGTTCTCATTGGCTAGGGTAGGGTTAGGGTCTTTGTTAGGTCTGGAGTTTTCAAGGACTGAGATCCAGCATTGCCTGGAAAGCTTGGACCAATTACGTTCCCGTCGGGAAGATGAGATGGAAGGAAGAGAGTATTTCGGGATTTCCCAAGTTATGGGAATCAAAAAGTGATCGGACCAAGGAAGCGGCGAAGGTTTACCAGCTGTAAGTTCAAGGCAGTTGCTAAAGACGGGGTCAAGTATATGTCCTTTGATATGGGTGGGAGAGGTTACTAATTGCTTTAGCTGAAGTGCGGAGAGGCTCAAATTAAGTTCAATTGTGGTGTGATCGGAGGTATTGTCCAAATGAATGTTAAGATCTCCCAATATTGTGAAGTTGGACGATGAACAAGCTAAATTAGCAGTAGTTGTCGGAAGAGTGTTAAGGAAATGTCCTAGAGGGCCAGGTGGGCGGTAAATTAATAGCCCAGAGAAAGTGACAGTGGGGGAGAAGTTTATGGAGAAAAGTAGACTCTCACAATCTGAGACCTGATCTGGGGAGATGCGACACTTAAGGTGGTCTTTGACGATAATTGCTAAGCCCCCCCCTCTACCTTCTTTGCGGTCTTTTCGTTGTATAAGGTAGCCGCCAGGGAGATTTTGTGCGAGGACTGGCTCAGATTCATTATTAAGCCACGTTTCCGTGAGGAAGAGAACATCCGGTTTGAGTTCTTCCAATAGTAGTGCAATTTCAATGGCATGTTTAGGGTACGATCGGCAGTTTAGCAAGAGCATTTTTATGTTAGCAGGGTCTATAAGGGAGTTCTGTGTTTTAACAACCGGCCGGAGGTTAAACCCACAGTGGGGGCAGTCAATGTATTCATCTGCTATATTCCACGAATGGCAGCACTTGTCGGATGTCGGTCCTCTTAGATTACGTAGGGTGAGTGGGCTATAGGATCTGAGGTGGGACATGGGACGGGCAGGGGTTCTGGCCCCTGGCCTCGGCTAGCCGCGGACGGGCGCAGACGGGCTTGCCTTTGGCGTGCCTTCGGCGTGCCGGCGGCGCGCCCGCTGCGCGTGTCCGCTGCGCGAGGTTTGTGTCATGTGGGCTAAGTAGCCACGAGGCTCCGCCCCCTCCGGTCTCCTGCCCGGAAGGGAATGAGTAACGTTGCCGGATACTCCCTCCACGCAATCGGGACTTCCCGTGGTGGACCGGGGAGCAGTGCGGTTCAAGAGGACAGGTGAGTAAGGTAAAAATGCGGCGCAAATAGAACAGGTTTAGTGAGATTAAAATATTGTTTTAAAAATAGATATAGCAGCGAGTAGTTAAAAAATACAGTGGCAATCAGGTCAAACCAACCAGCAGCGAGTCAAGTCAGCCTGTTGAGGTAATTAGCAGCGCTGTTGCCTGCCTTCAGCCTACGCGCGTCCGCTGCGCGAGGTTTGTGTCATGTGGGCTAAGTAGCCACGAGGCTCCGCCCCTCCGGTCTCCTGCCCGGAAGGGAATGAGTAACGTTGCCGGATACTCCCTCCACGCAATCGGGACTTCCCGTGGTGGACCGGGGAGCAGTGCGGTTCAAGAGGACAGGTGAGTAAGGTAAAAATGCGGCGCAAATAGAACAGGTTTAGTGAGATTAAAATATTGTTTTAAAAATAGATATAGCAGCGAGTAGTTAAAAAATACAGTGGCAATCAGGTCAAACCAACCAGCAGCGAGTCAAGTCAGCCTGTTGAGGTAATTAGCAGCGCTGTTGCCTGCCTTCAGCCTACGCGCGTCCGCTGCGCGAGGTTTGTGTCATGTGGGCTAAGTAGCCACGAGGCTCCGCCCCCTCCGGTCTCCTGCCCGGAAGGGAATGAGTAACGTTGCCGGATACTCCCTCCACGCAATCGGGACTTCCCGTGGTGGACCGGGGAGCAGTGCGGTTCAAGAGGACAGGTGAGTAAGGTAAAAATGCGGCGCAAATAGAACAGGTTTAGTGAGATTAAAATATTGTTTTAAAAATAGATATAGCAGCGAGTAGTTAAAAAATACAGTGGCAATCAGGTCAAACCAACCAGCAGCGAGTCAAGTCAGCCTGTTGAGGTAATTAGCAGCGCTGTTGCCTGCCTTCAGCCTACGCGCGTCCGCTGCGTGAGGTTTGTGTCATGTGGGCTAAGTAGCCACGAGGCTCCGCCCCTCCGGTCTCCTGCCCGGAAGGGAATGAGTAACGTTGCCGGATACTCCCTCCACGCAATCGGGACTTCCCGTGGTGGACCGGGGAGCAGTGCGGTTCAAGAGGACAGGTGAGTAAGGTAAAAATGCGGCGCAAATAGAACAGGTTTAGTGAGATTAAAATATTGTTTTAAAAATAGATATAGCAGCGAGTAGTTAAAAAATACAGTGGCAATCAGGTCAAACCAACCAGCAGCGAGTCAAGTCAGCCTGTTGAGGTAATTAGCAGCGCTGTTGCCTGCCTTCAGCCTACGCGCTGAAGCCACGTACTTGTGGATGTCATCTCCAGTTTTGTAAAGAGGGATTATCCTGCTAAGATTCCTAGAGTCAAAGTGTTCCTACCTGACTCTGTAGTCTTTAGTGCTGCGACCATGGGGATCTAAC
This sequence comes from Calotriton arnoldi, assembly GCA_963921515.1. Lineage (NCBI taxonomy): Eukaryota > Metazoa > Chordata > Amphibia > Caudata > Salamandridae > Calotriton > Calotriton arnoldi. The sequence goes on from CAWUFW010002862.1 coordinate 99,432, forward strand.
CCCAAATTCTTCCTTTCTCTCTCCAGCTCTAGGGATTCCCTATCAAGTGCCAGATGCTCCCTCATCAATTTGAGCTTTGCCTTCTCAAGTCTGAGCATGCTGTACCCTCTATCTAAAGCTTCCACCTCTATTTTAGAGTGGATGGACCCAGCATGAGATGCTAAGGAGAGTGAGGATGAGGAGGACCTGTTCCTCCTAGGAATCCTCTGTACCAACCCAGGGGGAGAGAAAATGGGCCTGCTGCTGTGACCCCCTTCTGCACCATCAGTACCTCCATTTACTCCTGTACAGGTGTAGGGTTGTTCATAGGAGTCTTTTCTGACTCCTGATGGCCATGTCCAGAGACAGAGCCAGCAGTACTAAGTACCTCCTACTCTTGTCCTGTAGAGTCATCCCCCCACCAAGGTCTCCCTGATCTAAGTGTCTCCCAGGATTCAGGAGGTCATTTTGACAGAGTATCTCTAAAAGTTAAGCCCTGGTAGGATTACAACCTGTTTTGGATTTTCTAGTCTTACATAGGCCCCTAAGTTCCTGGATCTTAAAGTCACTGTACCCAGACTCTTGAGTCTGGCTAGATTCCCCTATAGTAAGTAGACATGGGGCAGAGTAGTGTATGTGTATCTCCCATGCCTAGTATTCTAAACTTTCAAGGGATTGGAGAAAGGGCTATGCCAGACCCCTGGCACTCAACCCAAAGGTTTAGCAAAAGACACTACCTATCCAGTATAGTGTATTCCCAATTTAGTAGTGGTTTCTTGTGAAAACCTCACTGATGACAAAGTGGTAAAGCAATGCAAGTCTTTATCCCAACCAGTGCACCACTAATGTAGGAGGCTGGCTCAGTATATGGTGTACACCTACTGGTACACTAGGTCCAGGCAACCCTTAGTGATAGTAGAAGTGGTTCCTGATAACCAAAGCTCTCAAGGGGTAGCTGTGGAGAGCAGCCAAGGCTTATTCAGGAGGGTGTAAAGTGGGTACATTATCACTCAGTCAGTGAAGCTTACACACAGGAAAGAACCACACCAGTGTTAGAAAAATACCTTGTATTTATTATACACCAACACTAAAACTACTTTGGTATATCTCCTACCCGAAGATATAAATATACAAAAAATATACTTCAAAAGAGGTAAGTAAAGCACATAAAACACACGGGCCCTATGGGGGCGGGCCACACCATGTACTAAGCAAATAGAATGCGAGGTAAGTACCAAACCAAAATTAACACCCATGGAACAAGAGACTAGGGGGAACACGGAACCACCACAGGTAAGTAATTAAGAGTTGCTAGGCGCCCGTGTGCAGAGGTGATACCCTGGGTCAGTGTCTATAGGATAACATAGGGAAGTCACGGTTGGAGTTTTACTGCTTCAGGACCCTTCCCAGATGACCCAGAGGAAACCCGTTGGAACCAGGGAGGTTGGAGGACAGCCCACCCATGGATACCCAGAGAACCAGGATGCCTACACCAGGGAGCCCGGGTGCATAGGTCCGAAGTGGTGTCGGAACCGCCTGTTGACGTCAATGGGGAACATTAGATGTTCAGCTGCTACAGAGTCTCGTGAACCAGGTTGGTGGAACCCAGATGTGGATTCCGGATGAGGAGTACCTTCAGAAAGAGGGGACAGATTCCCAACCACCTGGAGGTGTCCAGGAGGAGCAGGACCACAATGTCAGTCCTTATGGGAGGTACTTTACTGTAGCAAGGAGGCCTTGAAGTTGCAGCTGTGGAGCCCAGATGGCATTGCAGAGGCACAAGAGACGTCCACGAGCTGTCCCACATCGGTTGACAAGATGCAGGAAGGTCAGTGGCAGGCAGGACCACCAACAAGACTTGCCAAATGCAACAGATGTGTTGCATGATGAAAGGCTTAGTTGCAAACCAGCAAGGTCTGAGGCACTCACCCAAAAGAGGTGAGTCTGGGTTGGCCCACAGCAAGCAGGAGAGCCAGCTGGAATCAATGGAGACCCCAGGAGGACCTTCTGGCAGGATGCTCAGGGAGTCAGAGGGAGGCCTCAGCAGCGCACAGAAGATGGAGGCCCACGTCGCAGGAGATGCAGTAGGGAGATCACTCTTAGAGCTGTGTGATGCTTGAGGCTGGGGCTTCTCGGAGCTCGAAGATCTTCAGTCATGAGAGACAACAAGCCTTGGCAATGGCAAACAGATGCGGTGCACAGGGATGCGGTTCCGGTAGGCTGGAGAGGGATTGAAGTCTCCCAAGTTGCCATGAAGATAGTTCAGGCCTCTGGAGAGCCACCAAACCAGCACCTATGTTGTACAGCCTTGAGGTGCCCATGGGACAACAGGATCCACACGCCGGTCGTCATCATTGAGGTGCCTGCAGATGCAGGGGAATGACTCCTTCATTCCAAGGGAAATTCCTTCTTGCTATCTTGATGCATGCAGAGTCCTGGTGACTCAGGAAGATGCACGGCCACCGAGGCTGCAGCACTTGGAAGAGCACAGAGAAAGTTGCAATAGTAGTTGTCCTACCAGAGGCAGTCTGAGTTCAGTGTCCCACAGCAGAAGAGTCTTTAGACAAATCTTCACATGAAGCAAGTCAGTTCTTGAAGATGAAGTCCAGACAAATCTAAGGACCCACCCGCAGGGGAGCCCTTCAACTAACCCAGAAAGAGGGTAGGACTACTTCTGCGTTGACCCACCTATCGGGGGGTTCAGGAACGCTACTCTGGTGGACTGACCAGTCAGATGCTCCAAGGGGTCTCTGCCCATCTAAGATTCAAGATGGCAGAATCAAGTGGCCACTTGGCAGAGGTCTGGGCACCTTCCAGGGGAGGAGCTGGACAGGGGGGTGGTCACTCTCCTGCCCTTTGTGTAGTTTCACGCAAGAGCCGGAGCAAAGGGCTCCTGGACTGGGGTAAACCGGTTTATGCAAGGAGGGCACAAAATATGCCCTTCAAAGCAGTCTGGAGCTGCTCGGAAGCACCCCTACCCTAGCCTAAGACACCTATTTCTAAAGGAGAGGTAGCTACGCCTCTCCTCTAAGGGAATCCTTTGTTCTGCCTTCCCCTGCCCAAGTTAAGCTCAGCAGCAGGAGGGCAGAACAGTGTCTGGGGTCGGCAGCAGCACTGGCTTGCACGCAGACCCTGCGAGGCTACACAGGTAGACATGCAGGAGATCTTCTAAGGAGCCCCCCAGTACATGGGATCATGCAACTAGCACCGGAATCAGTGTAGTGGCATGATTCGAACATGTTTTATTCCAAACATGACCAGGTTCGGTGAAGCCATTAAGTAGCTGGACATCTCGACTTTGCCAGGGTCTACTACCTACCTTAAAATGGCTTCCCCGCACTTACAACTGCCATTTCACACAGGCTACAATGGCAGACCTGCAGACACAGTTTGCATGGGCTCCCATGGGTGGCACAATACATGCTGCAGGCCATGGGAGACCCCTGGTGTACTAATGCCCGAGGTACCTTAGTACTATATACTAGGTACTTACAGGGGTACACCAGTATACCAATTGTGGGTTGTATAAAGTACTTACCAGTGAATTGAGGAGAGAAAGAGCACAGACACTGGGGTCCTGATTAGCAGGATCCCAGTGCACTACAGTCAAAACACACTGACACCTGGCAAAACGTGGGGGTAACTTGGCCAGAAAGAACCTACATTCCTGCAATATGTGCTGCCATTTTACTAGAATAACCTACACATTTCAGCAGGGAACTTATTTGGTCTAAGGGCCTTCCCTCCCTTTAATTGACTTATTGCAGTTCTATTTCTTCACTGTCACGACCACTTCCAGCCTCTTCCTGTCTTCTGCACTCATTTGTAGAACTGGTAACTGCAAAAAATGATCTTTGAAATGTGAAATACCTGGTCAGTACTTACTAAACGTATTATCTGTAAACACATAAGCTACTCAAAGTTTAGTGACTTTCAGACCAAGTTTCAGAAATTACAACATTTACAAAACTAGAATTTTTATGATTGTATATTAAGGATAATTAACTGATTACTGTGCATTGTGGTCCTATTTGTTTCTATAATGCTGTTATATCTTATCAGGTGTAAAGTTAACTTTAAGAATAGTAAGAGAAATACAATACAAGACAGAGAATTTATGAAAAATGGGGGAGGATTTCTGGGAAGACAACCACAATCAGGTTTGGGGATGTCAGGTCTTTAACCAAGGTAAAAGAGGGTGGGAAGAAATGGGTTCATTTAGTGGGAAGAGCAGTGCATGAATTTGAAAACATCTTGTGTAGGTTTTTGGTCTTTTGTAGTATCTACTTCCTTTCAGAAGATCAAAAATCAGAAAATCAAATGAGGTTGGAGTTAGGATTGCCAGTGTGCCTACTTCATGCCTGCTACAAACAGTAGTCTACAGAATATTTGCAAATAACTCTTATCTTCCAATTATAAATGCTCCTGATTATCCAAAATCTTTTTTTAATGTAATTTCTAGTTAGCCCCACCACTCCTTCTAGTTGACAGATGCATGCACTTACAATTCTTTATGCAAGAACCTTGTTTTGCAATTAGTTGCTGAACACAAATTCTCAGAAATATCCTAGAATTTCATAGTCTTACATTGAGTTTTTCTCTAGACACAGTTTCCAAATATTTTCAAAAATGATATTACTATTAAATAGTCTGCTGCTACCAAAGTTAATGGCTATACGTCAAGTCTGGGTATCTAGTCCCTGTCGTGGGACCACGTTAGATAATCACACTGTGTACTCTGTGTCTGTGTTCCATGCGTGTTTCTACAGCAGTATCTTTCAAAATATGGGCTGTATTTGAGTCTGTGGTTGCACCCTAGTAAGTCTCAGCCAAAAAAGGTTAACAGGAGCTCAAATACAGTTATTATGTATAACCATGTGGTACTGTGTGCTATAGAGCCTTGACATGAAGAGTCCACTCCCCCAAGACCGCAAGAGAGTTGTCTCCTGTTATAAAGTTCTCTCTTGAAATGCAGTGAAGGTAGCGTATGCTGGTAAATGTAATATGAACAAAATATATAAAGAAATGTGCTTAACTAGCACCATTTGCCACCACTTTTCCAAAACTGGATTTTTGGCGAGGGTACAAAAATATCTCCTAAAAGTTGTTTTCATTAAGCCTTTTAGGGTGAGATCTAGGCAATGGTTCCAGTGCATTTTATAATGCAAAAGAGTGACCCAAGAACTAAAACTCGAAATTCCAGATCATAGTGCAGGTCAACAGCATCTTAGAATGCAACATTTGTAATGCCTGATGCTAACACTTTCTTGAGCAAGAACAATAAACCCACTGTAAAATGTGTTCTTGTTATGCACTTTAAGATTCAATAGACTCCACTTATTGCCCAGGAAAATGACATGCCCTATTATGCATTATACAAGAACCGTGAAGGGAGCACCCACAAATAATTTTCACTTGGGCTCTGGAGATGTTTTGGCCCTTACTGTTCAAAGCGTTAGCCTCACCCCTCAAAGTTTGGGTCTGGTTGCGCCCCTGGTACCTACACAGAAATGCCTGAGCCCCTTGCTCCCCGCTACAGGTATCTACATAACTGCCTGAGGCCCTTGCTCCCCCACTACAGATCCACACACAACTCTCCCAGACCCACATCCATGCAGTATTCAGACACAATATTGAGAAAAAAAATATCAAGTAGCTGAAATATCGAGTTTAAAATATTGTGATGCACAAATATTGTGAGCAATATCTTTGACAAGAATATCGATTTTGAGGTAAGTAATATCGATGTTAAAAATATCTATGGGCCTCATTTACAAGAAAGTGCCGCAGCGCAGCACCGCAAGCCCTTTGGCTGCGCCACGCTGCGGCACTTTCAAAGCACAGGGATGCGACATATTTATAATATTATGTTGCATCCCTGTGCTTTCCCCTGCACGGGCACACAATTGGCTGCCATGCGCCGACGCAGGCACCCTTGCACCAGGGTGCAAGGATGCCTACGTCAGGGGGATGTTTGTTTATGTCCAGGAAGGGGTTCCTTCCTGCACATAAACAATCTGAAATGGCGTTTCACAACTTCTGTGTGTGCTGCATTAGCACACATAGAACTTGCAAAATGTCCTTTTTCGAAATGATTTTTAATGTGCAGGAAGGGACACATTCCTGTACATAAACAATCACCAGAGGTGATTTCCTTGTTCTATGTGTGTTGCAGAATGCAGCACGCATAGAAAGAGGACAAAAATGAGGAGAAATTAATACATTTCTCCTCGTTGCACCTCCCTACGCCTCGCTTGGGGAGGCATAGCATTCAGACGCATTTCCAAGTTTACGATTTCTCGTAAATCTGGAAATGTGTCAGGTTCCATGGGTGTTACGTAGGAACACCCACAGCAACACCCATGGAACGCCCCTTTCACGCAAAATGCTGCATGTAAAGGGGCCATATTTACAAGGACAGGAAGAGCCACGCAGGGTGGCTTTTCCTGTCCTTGTAAATACGGGGCAGGAGAATGCGTCGCCAGTGTGTCACAAAAAGTGACGCACCGGCGGCACAAGGGGCTTGTAAATAAGCACCTATGATGTTAATATCGATGATAAATATATCTATGTTGTGAATATCGTTTACCAAAATATTGTTGTTAATATTATTGTTTTTTAATTATTTTTATGTATTTTATTATATATTTCAATTGCATATGTTATATATTGTTTGTATAATTATTGTTAATGTTTTTTAATAGAGTTTGTAAATTTGTAATTGTTTTTGAAATGTAATTAAATTGTTTATTTGTATTTTTTGTGCCGTAGCAGGTTGTGGGGTTTATAGGGGTACAGGGTGGGAAGAAATTAATTATAATTAATTATTAATTAATATTCATTATATAAATTGGTAATCAACTATGTTAATTGTGTAAATAATTTTGTTTTTATTAAGTTTTAGGCACAGCTTGTGAGGTTTGTAGGGGTATAGGCTGGGAAGTAAATAATTCTAATAACTTAATAATACATTTTTAATGATCATTAATTATTTAATTGATAATTGGTTATGTGAATTGTGTAATTCATTTAATTTTTCATAAATAATTTTTTATGCATGTTGTGGTGTTTATAGGGGTGAAGCGAGTAAAGGAAATTAATTATAATAATTAGTGTTCATTTTTAATAATTAGTTAATTGATAATTAAGTACATTGTGTAATTAAGAAAATGTTTAAGTTATATATGAGGTGCGGGTTGTTGTGTTTGTAGGGGTAAAGGGTGGGAAGTTAATTAAATATAATTAAATTATTATTACTTAATTGTTATTAATTGTTTAATAGATAATTGTGTAAATTATGTAACTAAGATTTTTTTCATACATATATATATTACGTGTGCATTGTTGGGGTTGTAGGAATAAAAGGTGGGAAGTTAATTAATTATAATCATTTTATAATTAGTTAATTACTATTAAATATTTAATTAATAATTAATTATGTAACATTTTTAATTATTATACTCTTAAGATATATTTTAGGTGTGTACCTTTGTAGAGGTATAGGGTAGTAAGTTATTTAAGTAATAATAAACGTAAAAATATTTATTTATTGTGTAAATAGTGTGTTATTATGTTATGTGCTAATAGTGTTATGCTTTTTAATTGTAAATAACAGATTTGTTAGTTGTTATAACTGTGAAACTATAGTGTGGTATTTTAATTATATTATTATTTGTTTTAATTCAAAATGTTTATAAAACATTGTAATTAATATGTAATTTATTTCATTAAAAAAAGTATATATATTTTTTTATTTAAATATTTATATTTCTTGTTATTTAATGTAGTTGTTAAAATATTTTATGTGTCCGAAGTGAGCTACTCTCTTTCTACTGTTGCATAGACTGGAGTGGGAATAGTAAACCTTACCCCTCCGCAATCCAACACTTTACCAATTGTTGCACCAACTGGAGTAGAAATAGTAATTTTTACCCCTCCGCAATCCAACACTTTCCCTACTGTTGCAGTGACTGGAGTGGGAATAGTAAATGTTACCCCCCCCCAATCCAAAACTTTCCCTACTGTTGCCCCGACTGAAGTGGGAATAGTAAATTCTTACCCCTCATGAGTCCAACCTTTTCCCTACTGTTGCACCGACCGGAGTGGGAATAGTAATTTGTACCCCTCCACAATCCAACACTTTCCTTACTGTTGCACCTACTGGAGTGGGAATAGTAAATTGTTACCCCTCCTGGTCAAACCTTTTCCCTACTGTTGCACCGACTGGAGTGGGAATAGTACATTTTACCACTCCACAATTCAACACTTTCCCTACTGTTGCAGCGACTAGAGTGGGAATAGTATTTTGTACCCCTCCTGAGTCCAATGCTTTCCCTACTGTTGCACTGACTGGAGTGGGAATAGTAAATGTTACCCCTCCACAGTCCAACACTTTCCTTGCCGCTGTTATATATATATATATATATGTATATAAAAAGCAATCCTTACTCCTCACACGAAGAAGGCACGCACTCAAGAACTGCAGGTTTAAGGCTTCTTTATTTTAAAAGGGCCTCCCTCGACCCAGCGACTGAAGAGACGCGTTTCGGCTGACCCAGCAGCCTTTCTCAATCTGGCCTGCGCCAATCACATTCAAATATTTATATTACTCCCCAAACATAGATATAGAAGAAATTCAACGGAAAACATACTAATAGATCGTAGGAGATGCAGTCACTTTACAAACATGAACATACATTGTGCATTCTGTAAAACTTATTGAATGTATAATACATCAGTGACCCCCTCAAATAAATGTGACAAATCACATCTGAATTACCAGCATGAATAAATTCCACCCACTTCTGTCAGGGATATGTAAAAAAAATATACCATAAATAAAAAACAAATTTTGAGCGCAAAACCGCTTCAGGTAATATTACCATGCACCAACACTAGAGTGGGGATAATATTTTGTACCCCTCCTGAGTCCAATGCTTTCCCTACTGTTGCACTGACTGAAGTGGGAATAGTAAATGTTACCCCTCCACAGTCCAACACTTTCCTTACCGCTGCAGTGACTGGAGTGGGAAGTAAATTTTACCCCTCCTGAGTTTAACGATTGCCCTACTGTTGCAGAGATTGGAGTGGGAATAGTATTTGTGTTATTCCTGCAATTGTATGGTTTTGTTTATATTGTTTAGAGTTTTATTATTATGTTTCTGTGTATCTAAGTTTATATAATTTTTCTTTATTAACATGTAATATATTTTTTATCAAACTTAATGTTTTATTATTTTATGTGTAATTAAATTGGTATGTTTTTTAGATTTTTTTCCTGTTTATTTGTTACAGTTTGTAATTTCTTCTGTATGTATATATATATGTATATATATATATACTCACACACACACATATATATATGTGATCAAGGCCCGTGTGGGGCTGAAACGCGTAGTGGCGGAGATGCAGGGCATGGAATAAACTAAACTTTTGGGTCCGCATTCGTCTTTCCCGATTGGTATTGGAGGTTCTTTGGCGAAGCCAGCATATATATATATATATATATATATATATATATATATATATATATATATATATATATATATATATATATATATATTCACTGAAAAAACCATAGGTTTCAGAGACGTTATAGTTAGTTGGACATTTCACTCGTATAAAGCCAGAGATATTCGGCTGTTATAGTTAGTAGAGCTAACTATAACTTGCGCCCCGCAATGCACTGCTGATGACGTCACATATTACATCACTCATGACATGGTCAGTGAAATCACTGATGACATCATTGATGACATCTCAAATGACATCACTGATGACATCACTGATGACATCATCCAGTGACTGAGTGTTTCTAAAAAGTTCAAGAATGTTATATCTATATATGCCAAGGTATATTGGAGAATGATTGGTTGTCTGAGAACCTGTATGGGTGCCTGAGTGTCTGTGTGGGTGGGGGTGTGTGTGACTCCCTGCATGGAACTGTGAGTGGGTGATTCTCTGGGTGTATGCGTTTATTAGTGCGTGTTAGGGGCTGTATGGGTGAGTGAGTGTACGTATATCTGTGTTGGTGAGTGAATGGATGTCTTAGTGGTATGTGTGGAAGTAACTACATATATGAAAGGCAGTATTTGTGAGTGTTGGAGTATATAAGTGAGTATATGTGACAGTGAGTGATTGTGACAGTGGCTGCATGGATAAGTGTGTGCTTATGTCAGTAATTGTTGAAGACAGTACGTATCTGTATGAATAAGTGACGTGTGTGTGTATAACTGTATAGGTGAGTAAATGGCAGTGTAATTAATTCTTTGGGTGACTGACTAGGTTTTTGAGTAACTCTTTGGGTGAGTGGCAGTGTGTGAGTGTCTATATGGGTGTATGAGTGGATATATCAGTGGCTGTATTGATGAATGACTGCGTGTATGAGTGACTGTATGGGTTAGTGGGTGGATGTGTGTGTAGACATATGAATCACTGAGCGGGTATGTACTAACTGCTATTGGTCTGTCTATGGTTTCGATATTGGTAGTCTGTATTTTAGAGTGGGTGTATCAAAGGTTTTATTAGGGTGTGAGGAGGTGCATCAGATGATCACGTGGATGATGTCATCAGTGATGTCATTTGAGATGTCATCAGTGATGTCATCAGTGATTTCACTGACCATGTCATGAGTGATGTAATATGTGACGTCATCAGCAGTGCATTGCGGGGGCGCGAGTTATAGTTAGCTCTACTAACTATAACAGCTGAATTACTCTGGTTTTATACGAGTGAAATGGCCAACTAACTATAACGTCCCTGAAACCTATGGTTTTTTCAGTGAATTTCTAAGGTTTTTTAAATGCTAATTTCTAACTATAACGTCCCTAAAACCTATGGTTTTTTCAGTGAAAACCTCCCTGAAACCTATGGTTTTTTCAGTGAATTTCTAAGGTTTTTTAAATGCTAATTTCTAACTATAACATAGCAGTCGCGTTTGCAGAGTGGTGGAGAAAGGTGAGCGTGGCCTCCGAACACCTCTTAGCAATCCCACTGTGTGGGATTTACTGGAGGTAACAGGAGGGGTAGTTAGCCCCCAACGTCAACCTTGGGGGCCAACTACCCCTCCTATTACCTCCAGTAAGTCCCACACAGCAGGATTGCTAACTTCTCATACCAGGCCATGCCCCCTTTCTCCACCACTCTGCAGACGCGCCTCCTGGCGCGTTCTGGGTTGGGGGCTTAAGTCCCCTTGAATCCTGAGGGTCCCTGGGGGCCAACTAGCCCACCAGGTACCTCCAGTAAGCGCCACAGAGCTGGATTGCAGAGAGGTGGTCCGAGGCCACCCCCCCTTTTTACACCACTCGGCAAACGCGCCTCATCACGCACTGCTGCTCGGGGGATGAAGTCCACTTGTGTCCTGAGGTCCTCAGGACACACAAGGACCTCATCTCCCCACCAGCAGTGCGCCAAGAGGCGCGTTTGCAGATTGGTGTAAAAAGGGGCGTGGCTTCGGACCACCTCTTTGCAATCCAGCTCTGTGGCACTTACTGGAGGTACCTGGTGGGCTAGTTGGCCCCCAGGGACCCTCAGTATTCAAGGGGACTTAATTCCCCAACTTACAACGTGCCGGGGGCGCGTTTGCAGAGTGGTGCAGGGAGGGGGCGGGGCCTCCGGCGTGATGCCGGCTTTTTTTAAATATATTTTGTTTTAGAAGGGGGCTGTGTGGCCCCCCTTCTTTTAGTGTTTTTGGGGCCCTGGAAACTCCATCCCCCAGGGCCTGACCCCTTTTTTAAAAAAAGAAAAAAAAGAAAAAATGGGAAGGGGGCCGCGCGACCCCCCCTCCCATGGCCTCCTTTTTTATATTTATTTATTGGGAAGGGGGGCTGCGTGGCCCCCGTTCCCTAGGCCACTATTGGCCCCGGGGACCCCATCCCCTGGGGCCGGCCTGCCGTTCTTTTTAATTAAATGGGAGGGGGGCCGAGTGGCCCCCCTCCCGGGCCACTTCTGGCCCCGGGGACCCCATCCCCCGGGGCCTTGCCTCACCGTTGGGGACCGTGGGGGAAGCCCCAATGCCCCCACGGTCCCGCCGGCTCCCCGCCTCCTGCGGGAGCCGGCATTGATTTGCACAAGGGGAGCTGCTGACATGCAGCTCCCCTTGTGCAAAAGCAATCTGCTTTGGTTTTTGGAAGCGAGAGCAGGTTTCCTGCTCTCGCATCCAAAACCAAAGCAGAGCTTGCTATGACAGGGCGGGAGCCGTGCTCCCGCCCTGCCATAGCAAACGGCAATGTCCCGGGGGTGGGCACCCCGGGACATTGCAGGAGCCAGCCCTGGGGGGTGGCGGTCCCCAGGGCCATCAAGGGCTCCTAGAGGGGGGCCGCGCTGCCCCCCTCCCATCATTTGAAAAGCCCCGGGGAGGTGGTGGTCCCCGGGGCTGAGGGTCCGTAATGGCCCCCGAATTTAAATAAACAGTGCCCCGGGGCGGTGGTGGTCCCCGGGGCAGTGTGGGGGGGGCTCGAGCCCCTCCACTGTATTTTAATAAAGCCCTGGGGAGGTGGTGGTCCCCGGGGCTTGGGGGGGCCCGCAAGGCCCCCCCACCCTATTATAATAAAGCCCCGGGGAGGGGGCGGTCCCCGGGGCTGCGGTGGAGCCGCTTGCCCCCGCGCATAAATTATGAAGCACCCTATTATAATAAAGCCCCGGGGAGGTGGCGGTCCCTGGGGCTGCGGGGGCCCCCGTTATGTTATGTTATGTTAATCACACTTATACTTACCCTGGGGTGTCCTGGCGCTAAGCACTGCCTGCTGGGGAAAACGTGAAAGAAATGTTTTACTGAGAAAAGAGCCAGGTCTTCAATCCCTTCCTGAAGGAGAGAAGATCCGATGCATTCCTGAGGTGAAAGGGCAGTTCATTCCATGCCCGAGAGGCGCAGGTAATAAAGCTCCTGCCCGTGGGCCCCCGCTACAGAAATGAGGATTGCCCCCAGGACCTGGCCCACCTGGGGGCTTTAAAAAATAAAGCGCAAGAGTCCGCGCTTTGTTTTTTTTTTCATTTTTGACGGGGTTCGAGCACCCGGCGTGACCCGGCCGAAAATGTTTTTAAAAAAAGATTTTTTTGGGGCCTGGGGGTCCCTGTGGGACCCCCTGAGCAGCCCTAGGGGGTCAGGGTGTTTTTACCCTGCCCCCTTTTCTTCTTTTTAATGTTTTACTCACCTTTTTCCTTGTCCCTCGGTACCGAGTCACAAGATGGCTGCCAACACTTCCTGGTTTGAAGTGTTGGCAGCCAATCAGAGGCAAGCTCGTGCTCGGAAGGGCTCAGCCAATCAGATCTCACAATTCTCAAATATCGATATCTGTAAATCTTTAAATATCTCAAAAACTACTGAACGGATTTACACCATTTAAAAAAAATCGTGCTTTCTGGACCAAGAGCTATCTCTCTGCCAAATTTGGTGTAATTCCGTTCAGCAGTTCAGGCTGTAGCCGTGTCTAAATTTTCCTATGGAAATTAACATGGAGAAAACACGTTTTGGGACCCCCCCTTTTTTCTCGGCCCCCGCTTGACGAATCACCCTGAAACTTTCAAGACAGGAGCTGACCTGAGTGAACAATTCATTTTGAAAATTTCGTGAAGATTCGTCAAACGGCGCCAACGTTATTGGCAAATCAAAAAATGCTTTTTCTATGCAAACAAGGTTCTAACTATGCTATATACACATAGCAGAGAACTCTGGCTAGTTCCTATGTTTAGGTGGAGAGCAGCTCTATATAGAGCACCCTACAACATCAGCAACAATTAATTTCCTCACCTCAGATGTCTGCTTTTCTATCAAAGTTTGAAAGTATAGGAATAGCACAGTGCAATCCACGCAGAGATAGAAAAGGACAAAGGGCCTGATTACGACCTTGGAGCAGTTGTGCCGGCTCTCTGCCGACACAGCTGCGCCAAAGCGCGCAAGGACCGCCCGCCTTATCACGAGTTGAACTCGTGTAAGGGGGATGGTCCTTCGCCTTTTCTATGGCGGTGCCTGGAAAACAGACACCGCAATGGGAATGGCAAAATAGTTCCAGCACGGCATGGATGGTGACGTCCATATCGTGCTGGAACTTTGGGGAATACAGACAGGGGGGCACGTTTCATGCCCCCTTGAATGTATCCCCATGGTGGGGGGGAAGATAGGGGCCCTGTAGCGCCCCCTTTGTTTTTCCACCACCAGCCTTTTCTTGGTGGGGCTCCCGGCCTGTAATGGCTGGTGGTGGCAGAACTCGTAATATGTGGAGCAGGACTGCACCACATTATATTTATGTCCCACAATGTTTGTGGTTTGGATATTTTGTCAGTGAACCCATACATGCTACTGCAGCGCTAAGATTCTAAGGCGTATCCTTACTGATTCTCAGTTGGGTCATATTTTGCTAGTATGGAGGGCAGTAGGGTACTGTACTCTGAAACTGCAAGGCACCAACTGCAAGTGAGCTGCTTATCAGCTGTTCAAAAACAGCACTTTCTAAAGGAAATTCCCTATTCAAGGTAACAAATTTAGTATTTGTGGAATTATTTTTGTGCGCTACAACTGTGACATGGAAGTGGCACTTTCTCAATTTAATGATGTAGTGGGATTGCTGTAGTTTTGGTGGGGCACACCTTGCAAACGCAGGTGAACCAGGACAAACTGGAAATTCACACCGTAGAAAAGCACAATCCTTTGATTCAGGGAAATGCACTGGTTATTGCCTTTCCAGGGTGGGTACATAGGTCGCAGAACCCCGCCACTGCCTGTAGATAACAGGAGTGCAGAGGAAGGGATCTCACCACAGGGAAATATTTTTCCCATTGAGAAAAAAGAGGGAAAATCATGCACTAACGCATATTTGCATATTATTTATGCATTCTGATTTTTTCACCTGATGGAAAATCCGAATATGCGAACCTTATAGAATGGAGTAGATTTTGTAGATTCTCAGGAGCATGTGCGGGATCCTTTGAGATTCCAGAAGAAGTTGGTAATCTGCTCCAAATATAGGAATAACCCTGTGGAAACAGAGACCTTTTAAGGTTAGGCTTGAAATCCGGCCCCCAGGGTTTAGAGAATCCCAGTGATTTTGCCTGTCTTTTCAAGTAGCAGTGTTTGGAACCCTACAGACTGTACTTGGATACAGGGACCAGCCCCAACAAATCATCGCAGCGGTGTCCCAGACCGTTGTGCCAATGCTAGGACCCAGGCAATGGTGCCTCTATACATTCGGTGTGCTTCACAGTCTATCCAATTCCTTTTGTGTTCAAGCGGTGTTCTGGCTGATATCCTCTGGAAGTCAAAATCAAGCCTTGGCAAAGTCAATCGGTCTAACTTTTGCAAGAGCTATTGGCTTTGTCAATGTGTTTTAGCCATATAGAACTCCAGCGTGTCTGCGGTTCAGCATGGCTAAGTAAGTGGCATAAAGGAAAGTGGTGTGGAGTAGAATGTCATAGAGTGGAGTGGCGAGGACTGGAGCAGTGTTGTGGAGTGGAGTGTAGTGGAGTGTCATGGAGTGGAGTTTCATGGAGTGGAATGCTGTGCAGTGGAGTAGAGTGGCATAGCGTGGACGGGCATACAGTGGAAGGGCATAGAGTGTCGTAGAGTGGAATGGATTGGAGTAGAGTGTTGTAGAGTGAATTGGCTTATAGTGGAGTGGCATACAGTGGCGTACAGTAGAATAGTGTAGAGTGGAGTACAGTGGAGTAGTGTGTCATAGAGTAAAGTAGAGAAGAGTGGAGTGGCAGATTGGAGTAAAGTGGCATAGAGGGAGTTGAGTGGAGTGAAGTAGAGTGTTGTAGAACGGAGTGGCATAGAGTGGAGTAGAATGTCAGAGTGGCAGAGTAGAGTAGAGCAGAGTAGAGTGGAGTGGCATAGAGTGGAATGGAGTGTCATGGAGTAGACTGGCACTGAGTGGAGTAGAGTGTCATAGAGACAAGTAGCATAGAGTGTAGTGTCGTAGAGTAGAATGGCATAGCATAGAGTGGCGTAAAGTGTTATAGAGTAGAGTGGGGTGGCATAGAGTGGAGTGGCATGGAGTGGCATAGAGTGGGGTAAAATGTTGTAGAGTGGAGGGACGTATAGTGGAGGGGCATAGAGTGGAGTAGCATAGAGTGTTGTAGAGTGGAGTGGCTTCGAGTACCGTGCTGCGGAGTGCTGTAGAGTGGAGTAGTAGAGTGTAGTACAGTGTTGTAGAGTGGAGTGGCATAGAGTGGAGTGAAGTGTAGAGTGGAGGGTCGTGGAGTGGAGTTGTGTAGTGGAAAGGGGAATAGAGTGGAGGGGCATAGAGTGCAGTAGAGTGTCATAGAGTGGAGTGGCATAGAGTGTCGATGAGTGGAGTGGCAAAGAGACGTATAGTGGAGTGATCTAGAGTGGAGTAATGGAGTAGAGTGGAGTGGCAGAGAGTGGAGTAGACTGTTGTACAATGGACTGGAGTGTCGTATAGTGGAGTGTCGTAGAGTGTCTCTAGATTTGAGTGCTGTAGAGTGGAGTAGAATGTTGTAAAACAGATTAGAGTGTCAGAGTAGAGTATTGTAGAGTGGAGGGTCGTAGCGTGACGGGGCCTAGAGTGTTGTGGAGTGGAGTGTTGTACAGTGGAGTGTCGTAGAGAGGAGGGGCATAGAGTTGAGGGGCGTAGAGTGAAGTGGCATAGAGTGGTGTAGAGTGGCGTGGCATGGTGTAGAGTGGAGTGGAGTGGCATGGCCTGAAGTAGCGTAGCGTGGAGTGGCATAGAGTGGAGTATCGTAGAGTGATGTTGTGTAGAGTAGAGTGGCATACAGTGGCGAATAGTAGTGTGTCATAGAGTGGGGGGTGTAAAGTGGAGTAAAGTGTTGTAGAGTGGAGTAGATTGGAGTGGTGTAGAATGGAGTGGATTAGAGTGGAATGGCGTAGCATAGAGTGGAGTACAGTGTGATAGAGTGGGATGGCACAGAGTGGAATAATCGGGTGTGGAGTGTCATAGAGTGAAGTGATGTAGATTGGCATAGCGTGTAGTAGAGTGGGGTGGGGTAGAGTTTAGTGTCGTAGAGTGGACTGCCATAAAGTGAAGTGTCATAGAGTGAAGTGTTGTATTGTGCCGTGAAGTGTCGTAGAAGGGAGTGTCATAGAGTGGCCTACAGTGAAGTGGCATAGAGTGGAGAAGAGAGGAATAGAGTGGAGTGGAGTGGAGTTTCTTCAAATAGAGTGTAGCAGAGTTGAGTGTCGAAGAGTGGAGTGGGATAGAGTGGAGTGGCGTGGGGTGTCATGGAGTGGAATGTTGTAGAGGGGCATTGAGTGGATTGGCATAGAGTGTCGTAGAGTGGAATGGCATAGAGTGGAGCTGCACAGAGTGAAGTGGCATAAAGTGGAGTGCGTAAAGTGGAGTATATATGCAGTGGTATCGCACTGCCATTACAGACGACACATTTTCAATTGAAATGACCATTACATTTGCACATACAGTTTTACTGAAAACACTAAACAGCACACAAAAGATAATGTATGGAAATTACATCACCTAGTGTATTGATTTGTTTTGATCATATTAAAATATTTGTTTCCACTACACTTCAGAATTACAAAATATGTGCTTCATTTGTGCTTTCCTAATTCTGATCTACTCTAAAATATTTGCACTATTCATTTACAGACATTTACATTTTGTTGAGTGCTAGAAAAAAATATTTCCTTTCCCACCCCCAGTATCCAGCAAGATTGTCACATAAATCCTCTCACTTTGAAGTGGGAGAAAGAGAAGTATACACCACGCTCCCTCGGAAGACTAATATTTGACTTCTGTCTTTGAATGCAAAGCAAATGTGACAAGGTAAGAAGAAAATTTAAAGGCCTGTTTATAGAAAGCGAGCACTTGTGGAGGAATACAAGGAGCAAGTCAGAGAGGTGGTAAACAAGATATGCTCTACAGCAGAGACAAAGACATGCTGGGCAGCCTAAAACACCTCAAGCCATCAAATAGAAAACAAGCATATGAGCGTTACAACCCACAAAAAGAATGGTAACCAATGGGTTAGGCTTTGAACCTAATGAGCACAACTAAAAGGAACCTCACAATCCAGTCAGAGCACACACAGCTGTCCATCAGAGGAATCAAAGATACACCTGTGCAATTCAACTTCCCAAGTTGTTAGGAGAGACACAGAGTTTTAAAAGTGTTTTTGACTCTCTCAGGCTCTGGGTCTCCGTCAGATTATTGTTGTATGTATGCTCTGTCGAAGTGGTAGGTATGTCTGTCCATGTATTTCAGTCCATGCTAACAACCGGCTGACAGCACAGACGACAAACTGACATTTATTACTACTTATCTGAACGTATTTTAACCAAACATAGCATCATCAAGATTGGGTTGAATCAGCAAGTTTTCAAGTTTATTCTTAGCAGTTACATGGAACTGTCTGAAGCGGCACACAACCCTACACACTACTGTAACATTATTGTAATTCGAGGCCACAGTATCCACAATGATCTCTGCGGTGACAATTGTAATCCATAGATATATCTTACACAAAATAAAAAAAATCGATGACTACACTTAAGACCTATGCAGCTGGAACAATAATGCTCTGCACAATTATTTGGTTACAGCTTGTGAGCAGAGAGTACCACAGAGCTTTGCATCAAGTGCATTAACCACCAGAGTTATCCTGCCAGCATTGTACCCTCCAAGCACTGGGGTTACGTAAAATATTGGGGTCCCCAGCACAATGTAATGTGGGGCCCTGGAGTCTCCCTGATTGGACAGATATTTATTCGTCGGGGCTCAATGGGGGTCCCCTGAAGGGTTCAGAACCCCCAAAAAGGGTCGGAGCCGCCTCACTCGTGCACCTTCACTGGGCCTCTGTCATGCACCTTCACTGGGCCTCTGTCATGCACCTTCACTGGGCCTCTGTCATGCACCTTCACTGGGCCTCTGTCATGCACCTTCACTGGGCCTCTGTCTGCCAGCAATATGTACTTAAAGGTTTTGAGATTTTGTTTCTTTCTGCTCAGAAAGCAGAGTGGCTTTCCCGAAGCGCGTTCTTCCGTCATGCAATGGCATGGCTTATGGGCTGATGAGGCCGCCCCTACCAATACAAGAAGTCCTGGAGCCCCGCCTCCTACATCACAGCTGATGTGGGCGCCTCCGTTATGCCCCTGTCTCAAACCTGCAGGATATACAGAGATCCTTGAGCAAGTGTATCAGCCCCATAAACCAGTTTAAATGCAGTCTGTTTGTGGCTCATTAAAAAGGGCGGGATAGTATAAGCAGTCCATCTTTCCTCTGTGCATAGGGTGACTGTTATGGATTCTGCTCCTCATGGTGCCAACTCTCATGACTCCACTCCTCATGATTGCATCCCCTTTCTACCACTATTTCCCACTCTCCAATTATAGGTTCCCGAAGAAAGCGTTTTCCATTTCCAGTAATGCTTACAGGAGTGAGAAATTTCCGTGAACAATCATGTAATAAACAAGACTTGCTATTTCAACATCTCCTCGAACCCCAAGGGTTTGGGTCCAGGTCCACATGATTGTGATCCTGAATGTTAGCATTCCTAAAGACTAGTGCATAGCCACATGATTGTTATAGAGTTCTGTTTATTGTTTGCAGTCTGGATCCCTGCCGGCAGTGTTGTTTTATCTGGCTCTGTACATTCGTTATTGTATATTATTCACATTTTGATGCAATAGCAGGTTTACCCTCTATAGTACGCTGTTGCACAATAAGTCTTCCTCACTAAAGCCAAATAATGAATTAGTTCTTTATTGCAGCACAGGGAACAAGCAGCTTAATGGAGAGGGGACCCACAGCAACTGCCACCCAAAAGAAGATTGTTATGGAAACCTCCAATCACACACTTCTATCATTCTATTACAATGTCACTCATTCCACTCCGTAAATATTAACAGATAGCTTAAGAAATTACATTAAAGTATAACTGCAGAGCAACCTCCTTTATATGCAACAGGTGATAAACCATGGATAATAAAGGAACATACAATAAAACATACAGCACAAGAGTTGCAACTGATGTTAAAGAAAATATAAAATGCGAGGAAACCTCAGACAGACAAAAAAACACCACTGCTGTCAGCAGAAAGCAGGTAAAACTGTATGTAATCAAAGAACACATACAGACCCAGGTTACACAAGGACAGAGTAAAGGCCAGGGTTCAGAAGAGAGCAAAAGACAAGATCAGCAAGTTCAGTAAAATAGGAAGACATGATTAACAAAGCTTTGAAGAATTCACGATCACAGCGCACAAGCACATACTCTATTCCCATTATTAGCAGAGACGTGGTTCAGAAAATATGTGGTCAAAGATAGTTTTATTCAATAGTATAGAAAGCAAGATAAGAAAACCTGAGAACAGCAGAACAAACACACACTCAGGAAGGAGAGGTTAAAGAACAATGTTTCATCAAAGCTCTGTCAGGATTAAGATCAGGGAAACCGAGGACATGAGTTCAAGGTGTGGTGTTTACGTGGAAATATATCATTAACTCGTATTATTCTGTGACTTGCTATTGCTTTTTAAGATGACATGTATGAAGTCAGCATAATTTGTGAGGATATAAGAAGCTGCCTGCATGTAGCAAATTGACACAGTCTTCAGTCTCTCAGGGAAGAGGTGTGGCGCACAGGTCAGGGCGGCTGACTCTGGACCCCGGGGGCTCATGATTCAATCCCCGGCAGCAGATCAGCCCAGCACCATGTGACTCTGGGCAGTAGCTCGCTTAATCTTCCCGACGGCACCCAGCGCCTTGACGTCCTCGGGTAATTGTTTGTACTTTGCAAATGCTGGACATTTACATTCAGTCTTAGGTGGTTGACTGTTTCCAGCCATATTGTAAGTAAACCTATTTTCTTTTGCCAACGACCTGTGTCTTTGATTTTTTCTTTCCTTGTTGACACATGGCGAGCCAGATAGGAGTCAAGTCCAGTTGACTGTGCCCAAAGTAACAAAGGCTGCCCCGATTGAATAGAAGCACATAAATCAAGGTAAGCAGACAACTTGTTTATACGAGTGGGTCTTTCTGAGGTTGTGCCGTCACATAGGTGAGACTGACTCTGACTACGTAGCTCTTTGATTATGTGACACATATTTTTGTCAATAGAAAAATATAAAACAGGACAGTGATGTTTTTATATTTTGTGGATTCCTCAAATTCTAGAAAAATATGAGATGAGGCATGACCCGGGTTAGACCAGAAGATTAAAGACGTAACGTATATTGTGGATTACCCAGTACTGGACACTGGAACACCTAGGTTGAAGTATTACCCAGTTTTATATTGGAGGTATAACCTTCACGGACTTGACCAAGACTGGGCAACAATATAAAATTTGTTTTAGAAATGGGATCCTTCTTGAATACACGAGGAAACTATATCTGTTAGGATTAAAGGGAATAGAAGAACATTGCAAGGAATGGTGCAAGGATACACCAATGCCTGTCCTTGACCCAAGGAGGGATAATAGTGGGACTCAGTAGACTAAAACTGCAGTATAAAAGTATGTAATTTTTGAGATTACAATCACATTTCAACATAGATATAAAAGTAAAATAAGATATTTTTCTTGTATATCTAAATGATGTAGAGAGTCTAGGATGCTAGACCCGTCTTAGCCAAATACCACTATGGGCTCACTGGGATGGTAAGTTATGAGGGAAAAAAAGGATTTGTGAAGCAGAACTGTACTTGCAGGACTAGGTCAGCCTCACTGCCAAAGATTTAACAGGGCAATTCTCCATTGATGGGACATTAGAGAGAAAAGAACCTCTATTATTTAGAAGAATGCATGAGTTCAAGTTAGTAGAAAGGGAAGAAGAATAGGTTGTTCATATGGGATGCATTGCATTCAAGTGAAAAGTACACCAGGAGTAGGAGACAGGAGGATCCCCAGGGAAATAAGGAATAAATGGAAAAATATAATCTTATAAAAAGAATTCAGGAATACATAGAGCTCAAACAAGGCTACTAAGGCAATAGGCCAACCCACCTGTCAGCGGTAAGGGGTTTGGAGGTTGAGGAGGCAGAGGGAGAAGTGGACAACAGAAGTCAAGGTCAGTTCCTTCCTCTGGACAGAACACTAACTACAATGCTGCTTCCAACCTAAACAACGTTGTTATAATTATGGGGGCACTAACTACTGCAGGCGAAATAGTCCTAAAAACATTCAGACAATGAGGGAGAAGGGTAAATAGAAGAGGTCCAAATACAGCGGATGAACAGAGACAGAATATTCATCTGTCACAGAATTATTTTTAACACTAGATTACCTCAGACGCAGGTGATGTTAGTTGGTTATAATTGTCAAATGTTTGACAAGACAGGCTATGTCTAATGCAGTTATCTATGCCTGAGAGCACTGCATAATGGACCGTGATCTCAGTAGACGACACCGGTCCATATGTACACAGAAAGGTTGTAGGGACATCTGTAGAATTCCTCCTCAATACAGGAATTGCAAATTCTCCTCTTAGCAAGAAACAATCGCTAAAGTTCCATTCTCTGGAAATAGCAAACAATGTGTGGGGTCCACTAATGTTCTGGTGTTCAGTGCAATATTCACCCCTCTTAAGCATACTATAGGCCCAATAAGAAATAAACACTAATTTCAAAGGACAGACAAATGTACATATCATTTGTTGGGACTAGCCTGACGGAATGTATTGGAGGAAAAAGGTGGGTTTGAATTGTTTGATTATATGGGTATTGTCAGATCAGGATCACAGACTAAGGGCTTAATTACGAGTCTGGAGGTCCACGGACCGCAAGACTCACGGGGGCGCGGCAGTGATTGTCTTCTGACCACCCCATTACAATCAGGATGGTTGGGCCATCCTGGGACCACCACAACCGTCAGGGATCAGAGATCCCTGGCGGTGGCGCAGCAGTCTTGAGGCTGCAATATGCTTGGCTGTGTTGCTGTGGCTCGCCAAGCATATTACGAGTTTCCTCACCACCACACTTTTCATGGCGTTCCGACCGCCATGAAAAGTGTGGCAGTGAGGAAACAAAGGGGGACCTACAGGGCCCCTTGGTGCCTTACGCCATGTGGATGCACACAGGGGGGCACAGTCCATGCTGTGCAGGTACTGCATTTGACGTTCCCGTTGCGGTGCCTATTTTAAAGGCACCACCCTGGGAACACCAAAGAACTGCCTGCCAGACAGGAGAAAACTATTAATCTGGCAGGTGGTTCAAATGTGGGCTTGGCAGTGCAGGAGAAGGGCGGTCCCGCTCTGGCACCCCCAAACTCATAATTAGGCCCTATAACACCACATATACTATCTATGATAGATGACAGAGTATTGGTCAAACACTAAAAAAAATAGGCAAAATGCATATTGACGCAGTAAGGATTAATGTCAAGTAGAATTTTGCCCTGCCAAGAACACCACAGTACAAAATTTCGCCAGAAGGGTTGTAAAGAAAGAACAAATTACACAGTAGGACCTGAACATTTGGCTCCAGGATCCGAATGATCCATTAATGGAGTAAATATTGATGCATTACCCAGAGTACCGTCCCTATTCATAATTAAGGGTTCCCGAGAAAGCTTAAGCAGTGACCGTCATATTAGTTAAATTGGAAATGATAATAGCAAGACGCTAAATTGATTGTGCCAAAATAAAACACTTCTAATGACACTATACAAAATACTTTTTGGATGTGTCTTATTTAAGGTAGTAGGAGTCAGAGCAAATTCTGATCACCACACAGACAGCTATTAAATTCACTAAACATCAGGACCAGATACATGCATTCCTTCTGAAGAGAATACCATTGTCCATGGTGGTATCACTATTAGACACCAACACAACGGAGACATTGGCACAGGTATCAGAGCCCCTCAAGGAAACCAAGAATCCATACAAGTTGAGATTACTGAAGAGGAATATTTTGAAAGATGCAACATGGTTCAGCACTCAATTTAACAATTAGATAGTCAAGTAGCATGGGTTATAGTCCATAGTCTGCAAATAGAGAGAACAAAGTGACAGTCTTCTTAGTAAAACATTGCGCAAGTCGTTCTTCCTTGGAAAATAGATTCTTTATTCTTTATTTAAAACTTGTCCATAAAACCACAGCATTCAACTGATAGCCGACGCGTTTCGTCCCCCTGGGACTGCTTCAAGGCTTAGCATGCGGATGATGTTTTCCGCATGGTCTTCAAGTTGTGTTTCCTAGTTTGGATACAATGTTGTATACAATTCATTGGGGTACAGTCGCTCCAAACCGTAATGGCGTGACGTCCGGTTCAGAAGGTAAAGGCTCAGAAGTTTGAGTGTGTTAGGCAAATGTCTCAATTGTCAGCAAAGTGGTCTATCGTAGCAGATCCCCAAATTAGTTTCCTATCTTTATAACGGTCAGATTGTTGCCTTCTCCCATGGCACTGACCCCAGCAGAGGACCAAAACCAGTACCGTCTAATAACCCATTAATAGGAGAAATTCTTAAACACTACACAACACAACATACATCAATGTGACAAGAGTAGATCCCACAGGCAATTGGATGAATTCTTAGAGGAACTATTTGAAACACCTCTAAGACTGAGTACTTGTGCCACTGCAGCATTCAGCAAAGGACATTGTCATCGATATCAGAGGATTATAGTAGTGTAGTGGCCTCATGTACACCATAAAAAACAGTGACAATACCACTTATTAGCCCCATGATAACTGCACCCCAAGACACACAGACAGAGGAAGAATTATTGGACAGTATAGACAAGGCAATGCAGGACCTAGATCGCTATCTTGAGGGTGACTTTGATACAAATGAGATAGAGGAGTTCTTAAAACGGATAACTGAATGTAACTTTGATAAAACTAGAATAGAGGAGTTTGTTGCAAATTGTACAAAGCCTGTTGCGGTTGTCTGACCAATGGTGAGGTATCCTCTAGGGGAGAAATCGGATTAGTAATGGTAAGGAAGGGTAAATATGTGTTCATTGATCCACCCACTCCTGTGCCATCTCGACCTGGAACAGTGGCCATGTTGGCCATAAGAAATGGTTACAAAGGAAATTGTAGGGAAAGTTATTGATTACAATAGTACTGACATAGCTACTCTTTCTCATTACATGTTATTCCTTGTACATAACTGATATGCTTTTTTACACATGGACAAGTAGGAAAGAATGAAACTGAGGTAAATAATACAGAATTAGTTCTCTTCACACAACGGTTTCATGACATATTCTATGTGGGCCCGTGAGAAACCTCGAAAACATCCCTAAAAGAAAAGGCATGAAAAAGCAGCAGAACGAATGATGAATGCATATAATAATGTTTTAAATGCAACCAATTAAGAATTGTGCATGGTGACCTCTTGTTTAAGTGGCGGAGACATTTGGATTTAGAGTACATGAAAACTATTTTTCGGGGTCCCCAATTTCTCTTATCAACAAAAGCATTGCTGGCTTAAACCTACAAGGACACACATGAGCCACTGCTGTGGATATCAGATCATGTAACCAGCTTTCTTGCATTTCGTCAAACTCTGTGCGAATCTCCCACTTGGAGTTAATCTGACTATACTAACAATTTTCCTCTCTTTACTCATGAATCTGAAAGGTGTGCTCTTGTGTTTTTCACCCAGTAGGAGGGCAAGCATAAACAAAATATATATACACATGTACAAATTTCTCAGCCGCTTTAGATATAGGTGCCAAAATGTCTTTGTAGATGAAGTACCACAGATGCACACAGCACAGCAGATGTACTAGGAAATTAAATCGGGGCATAGATGTCTCAACTAACAAAGGTTGCAAAGTTCTTCCCTAAACAGGTATCCTGGAGAAAGGTACCCACCGATGACCAGCAAGTCCACCCTGCGCAGAAAGGCCAGAATTGGAAGTCACTGGGTTGGTTTACATCCATGATCAGCAGCACCCCAAAATCACTCTTTTCTATAGAACCTTTTTCTATGGAACGGCACCCACACTAATAAAGGCACTATAGGGAAATGTGAGAGTACATGGTACAAAAGCAATGCATGATACACTTGGATGAATGGGACAGTAGGCCCGATCAGTTATCACATTAATATAGTTTCTTTATGTTTTAGAGGGAATGGCACCATCAATGTAGGAGAAAAACACCAACTGCAATGCCACAATAGATAATGCTGACATGCAGGATGGCACCTTCAGTCTCATGGATTTCTTTTGGAAAATGCAAAGAGCTGCTACACGTCAAACTACCTCCAAACTGGGAAGGCCTCTGCTCTCTGGATTCCTGGCAAACACCCACTCTAGTCATCCCAGTAGTAAACATCACCAACCGGCAAGAGCACACCATGAGCTGTCCGTTCACTCTTCTTCATCATCACTGCTGGAAAAAGGTCCGAAGAGTACTATGGGACCACCTCTTGGAAGGCTGTACCCCAAGAGTTCAGACCACTCAATGATGCTCAACTGTTCTTTGAAAATGTGTTGGCATTCCCCCAGCTCCAAATAAAATGCTGGGAACTAATAGAGAAGATTAATTCCACCGGAAAAGGGTTTAACGCAATTAAGGAACAGTTGCGAACAATGATAATAATGATCATGTAGCACCTATATCTACTAGACCTTATGATGGCCATTGAGTGGGTGCTTGAGCAAACGATGAGGACAATAGAACTTTGACCAAAGCGATACAAACTATACATGATCTACAATGGGCAATGGTAAGCAAAGGAGGCGCCCCAGATAAATGGTTTAAGGGTTGGTTCGAATGGCTACCATCCTGGATGTCAGGAATGTTTAAGGCCTTATTGTCCCTCATTGTGGTCTTGCTTTTGATGTATTGTGTCTTTCAAATAGTAATAGCATGTCGGAAAAGATTTAGACCTATGGTGGGAGGGATGTTCATAGTGGAATCACCAGCACAGGTGACAGATGCCATGAGGAATACATATCAGCTGATATTTAGTAAGCACCAGGAGTTAAAGGAAGTAGTTGAAATATCAACTAGAGGGGGAATGTTAAAGAAAATATAAAATGCAAAGAACTCTCAGACAGACAAAAAAACACCACTGCTGTCAGCAGAAAGCACTGTAAAACTCTGTGTAATCAAAGAACAAATACAAACCCAGGTTACACAAGGACACAGAGTAAAGGTGAGGGTTTAGAGGAGAGCAAAACACAAGATCCGCAAGTTTATTTAAATAGGAGAACATGATTAGCAAAGCCTTGAAGAATCACGATCAAAGCACACAAGCGTGTACTCCAGTCCCATTATTAACAGAGATGTGGTTCAGAAAATATGTGGTCAAAGGTAGTTTTAGTCAATAGTATGGAAAAGCAAGATAAGAAAATCTGAGACCAGCAGAACAAACACACACTCGGGAAGGAGAGGTTAAAGAACAATGTTTAATCAAAGCTCTGTTAGGATTAAGATGAGGGGAACCGAGAGGAGAAGACATGAATTCAAGGATGAAGGTGGTATGATGTTTACTTGAAATATATCATTAACTCATATTATTCCATGAATTGTTATTGCTTTTTAAGATGATATGCATGAAGTCAGCATAATTTGTGAGTATATAAGAAGCTGCCTGGATGTAGCAAATTGACAGTCTTCAATCCTATGGGGCTGACTGTATTCTAAGTAAACCATTTTTTCCATTTCCAACGACCTCTGTTTTTGATTTTTTTCTTTCCCCAGTTAACACTGAACATTTCTATACAATAAGATATGATGTGTTTAGTGTCACCACAAGATAGCATCGATCAATGTAATTTGTACAGAAAAATTATATTATTACAGCTTTGTAATTATCGTATTAAATAATTCTACTTCTCTTACCTAGGGGTCTAGATTATAGTCTTTCCACCAAACTGGATGTCTTCGCATATGACCGCAACCTTCCTTACTTCCATCATCCCTTTCACATTCCTTTATCATACCTCAATACACAATCAGGAACTTTCACAATTTTACTCATCTTCCAAACATTACCATGAGACAACTCTACTACATAGCTCTCAATTCGAATCAGTTTCAATGGTTCTGAAAACCTTGGCTCTCCAGACTTCACCTTTCTGTCTTTCCTTATTCTGACCGAATTGTTCACCTGAATTTTTATTCTCTATTTTTAGATCATTGACTTCTCCTTCTGTGATTGCATATGGCAAAATGAATTACCACTCTGTGAGAATTGCGACCATCTTCGGGCTCATTAACATTATGTAATTCCTACATGCAGGGCTGATTAAGATTGCACAACCTAATTCTAAAACACACAAGATGATGGACGGAATGCTGCACATTGGCAAACATTCACCCCAGTCACAGATCTGGGTTTAATCCATCGTTATTTTGCTTCACCACGCCACCCCAGTTCAGACATAGCCATATGCAAATCAGTCTTGACTCTGTGCCTCATGGGAACAGTCCAGACCGAACTGCCAAGCCATGTCTTCCTGGACCGGAATCAAGCATCCTAGGACCGATTTCAGGCTATCAGCCTTCATCAGCCAGGATAGCTTGACTCCAGTGGCGTAGTGAGCATCGGACCCACGTCTGGGCATACCCTTCCACATAGGGCTAAATGCAAAACACACAAGATGATGGACGGAATGCTGCACATTAGCAAACATTCACCCCCAGTCACAGATCTGGGTTTAATCCATCGTTATTTTGCTTCACCACGCCACCCCAGTTCAGACATAGCCATATGCAAATCAGTCTTGACCCTGTGCCTCATGGGAACAGTCCAGACCGAACTGCCAAGCCATGTCTTCCCTGGACTGGAATCAAGCATCCTAGGACTGGTTTCAGGCTATCAGCCTTCATCAGCCAGGATAGCTTGACTCCAGTGGCGTAGTGAGCACGGGACCCACGTCTGGGCATACCCTTCCCACAACGTGCAACATTCCGTCCATCACCTTGTGTGTTTTGCTGTTCGCCCTATGTGGGAAGGGTATGCCCAGACGTGGGTCCCGTGCTCACTACGCCACTGGAGTCAAGCTATCCTGGCTGATGACGGCTGATAGCCAGAAACCGGTCCTAGGATGCTTGATTCCGGTCCAGGGAAGACATGGCTTGGCAGTTCGGGCTGGACTGTTCCCATGAGGCACAGGGTCAAGACTGATTTACATATGGCCATGTCTGAACTGGGGGCGTGGTGAGCAAAATAACGATGGATTAAACCCAGATCTGTGACTGGGGGTGAATGTTTTGCCAATGTGCAACATTCCGTCCATCACCTTGTGTGTTTTGCTGTTCAGCCCTATGTGGGAAGGGTATGCCCAGACGTGGGTCCCGTGCTCACTACGCCACTGGAGTCAAGATATCCTGGCTGATGACGGCTGATAGCCAGAAACCGGTCCTAGGATGCTTGATTCCGGTCCAGGGAAGACATGGCTTGGCAGTTCGGGCTGGACTGTTCCCATGAGGCACAGGGTCAAGACTGATTTGCATATGGCCATGTCTGAACTCGGGTGGCGTGGTGAGCAAAATAACGATGGATTAAACCCAGATCTGTGACTGGGGGTGAATGTTTTGCCAATGTGCAACATTCCGTCCATCACCTTGTGTGTTTTGCTGTTCGCCCTATGTGGGAAGGGTATGCCCAGACGTGGGTCCCGTGCTCACTATGCCACTGGAGTCAAGCTATCCTGGCTGATGACGGCTGATAGCCAGAAACCGGTCCTAGGATGCTTGATTCCGGTCCAGGGAAGACATGGCTTGGCAGTTCGGGCTGGACTGTTCCCATGAGGCACAGGGTCAAGACTGATTTGCATATGGCCATGTCTGAACTGGGGTGGCGTGGTGAGCAAAATAACGATGGATTAAACCCAGATCTGTGACTGGGGGTGAATGTTTTGCCAATGTGCAACATTCCGTCCATCACCTTGTGTGTTTTGCTGTTCGCCCTATGTGGGAAGGGTATGCCCAGACGTGGGTCCCGTGCTCACTACGCCACTGGAGTCAAGCTATCCTGGCTGATGACGGCTGATAGCCAGAAACCGGTCCTAGGATGCTTGATTCCGGTCCAGGGAAGACATGGCTTGGCAGTTCGGGCTGGACTGTTCCCATGAGGCACAGGGTCAAGACTGATTTGCATATGGCCATGTCTGAACTCGGGTGGCGTGGTGAGCAAAATAACGATGGATTAAACCCAGATCTGTGACTGGGGGTGAATGTTTTGCCAATGTGCAACATTCCGTCCATCACCTTGTGTGTTTTGCTGTTCGCCCTATGTGGGAAGGCTATGCCCAGACGTGGGTCCCGTGCTCACTACGCCACTGAAGTCAAGCTATCCTGGCTGATGACGGCTGATAGCCAGAACCCGGTCCTAGGATGCTTGATTCCGGTCCAGGGAAGACATGGCTTGGCAGTTCGGGCTGGACTGTTCCCATGAGGCACAGGGTCAAGACTGATTTGCATATGGCCATGTCTGAACTGCGGTGGCGTGGTGAGCAAAATAACGATGGATTAAACCCAGATCTGTGACTGGGGGTGAATGTTTTGCCAATGTGCAACATTCCGTCCATCACCTTGTGTGTTTTGCTGTTCGCCCTATGTGGGAAGGGTATGCCCAGACGTGGGTCCCGTGCTCACTACGCCACTGGAGTCAAGCTATCCTGGCTGATGACGGCTGATAGCCAGAAACCGGTCCTAGGATGCTTGATTCCGGTCCAGGGAAGACATGGCTTGGCAGTTCGGGCTGGACTGTTCCCATGAGGCACAGGGTCAAGACTGATTTGCATATGGCCATGTCTGAACTGGGGTGGCGTGGTGAGCAAAATAACGATGGATTAAACCCAGATCTGTGACTGGGGGTGAATGTTTTGCCAATGTGCAACATTCCGTCCATCACCTTGTGTGTTTTGCTGTTCGCCCTATGTGGGAAGGGTATGCCCAGACGTGGGTCCCGTGCTCACTACGCCACTGGAGTCAAGCTATCCTGGCTGATGACGGCTGATAGCCAGAAACCGGTCCTAGGATGCTTGATTCCGGTCCAGGGAAGACATGGCTTGGCAGTTCGGGCTGGACTGTTCCCATGAGGCACAGGGTCAAAACTGATTTGCATATGGCCATGTCTGAACTGGGGTGGCGTGGTGAGCAAAATAACGATGGATTAAACCCAGATCTGTGACTGGGGGTGAATGTTTTGCCAATGTGCAACATTTCGTCCATCACCTTGTGTGTTTTGCTGTTCGCCCTATGTGGGAAGGGTATGCCCAGACGTGGGTCCCGTGCTAACTACGCCACTGGAGTCAAGCTAGCCTGGCTGATGACGGCTGATAGCCAGAAACCGGTCCTAGGATGCTTGATTCCGGTCCAGGGAAGACATGGCTTGGCAGTTCGGGCTGGACTGTTCCCATGAGGCACAGGGTCATGTCTGAACTGGGGTGGCGTGGTGAGCAAAATAACGATGGATTAAACCCAGATCTGTGACTGGGGGTGAATGTTTTGCCAATGTGCAACATTCCGTCCATCACCTTGTGTGTTTTGCTGTTCGCCCTATGTGGGAAGGGTATGCCCAGACGTGGGTCCCGTGCTCACTATGCCACTGGAGTCAAGCTATCCTGGCTGATGACGGCTGATAGCCAGAAACCGGTCCTAGGATGCTTGATTCCGGTCCAGGGAAGACATGGCTTGGCAGTTCGGGCTGGACTGTTCCCATGAGGCACAGGGTCAAGACTGATTTGCATATGGCCATGTCTGAACTGGGGTGGCGTGGTGAGCAAAATAACGATGGATTAAACCCAGATCTGTGACTGGGGGTGAATGTTTTGCCAATGTGCAACATTCCGTCCATCACCTTGTGTGTTTTGCTGTTCGCCCTATATGGGAAGGGTATGCCCAGACGTGGGTCCCGTGCTCACTACGCCACTGGAGTCAAGCTATCCTGGCTGATGACGGCTGATAGCCAGAAACCGGTCCTAGGATGCTTGATTCCGGTCCAGGGAAGACATGGCTTGGCAGTTCGGGCTGGACTGTTCCCATGAGGCACAGGGTCAAGACTGATTTGCATATGGCCATGTCTGAACTGGGGTGGCGTGGTGAGCAAAATAACGATGGATTAAACCCAGATCTGTGACTGGGGGTGAATGTTTTGCCAATGTGCAACATTCCGTCCATCACCTTGTGTGTTTTGCTGTTCGCCCTATGTGGGAAGGGTATGCCCAGACGTGGGTCCCGTGCTCACTACGCCACTGGAGTCAAGCTATCCTGGCTGATGACGGCTGATAGCCAGAAACCGGTCCTAGGATGCTTGATTCCGGTCCAGGGAAGACATGGCTTGGCAGTTCGGGCTGGACTGTTCCCATGAGGCACAGGGTCAAGACTGATTTGCATATGGCCATGTCTGAACTGGGGTGGCGTGGTGAGCAAAATAACGATGGATTAAACCCAGATCTGTGACTGGGGGTGAATGTTTTGCCAATGTGCAACATTCCGTCCATCACCTTGTGTGTTTTGCTGTTCGCCCTATGTGGGAAGGGTATGCCCAGACGTGGGTCCCGTGCTCACTACGCCACTGGAGTCAAGCTATCCTGGCTGATGACGGCTGATAGCCAGAAACCGGTCCTAGGATGCTTGATTCCGGTCCAGGGAAGACATGGCTTGGAAGTTCGGGCTGGACTGTTCCCATGAGGCACAGGGTCAAGACTGATTTACATATGGCCATGTCTGAACTGGGGGGCGTGGTGAGCAAAATAACGATGGATTAAACCCAGATCTGTGACTGGGGGTGAATGTTTTGCCAATGTGCAACATTCCGTCCATCACCTTGTGTGTTTTGCTGTTCGCCCTATGTGGGAAGGGTATGCCCAGACGTGGGTCCCGTGCTCACTACGCCACTGGAGTCAAGCTATCCTGGCTGATGACGGCTGATAGCCAGAAACCGGTCCTAGGATGCTTGATTCCGGTCCAGGGAAGACATGGCTTGGCAGTTCGGGCTGGACTGTTCCCATGAGGCACAGGGTCAAGACTGATTTGCATATGGCCATGTCTGAACTGGGGTGGCGTGGTGAGCAAAATAACGATGGATTAAACCCAGATCTGTGACTGGGGGTGAATGTTTTGCCAATGTGCAACATTCCGTCCATCACCTTGTGTGTTTTGCTGTTCGCCCTATGTGGGAAGGGTATGCCCAGACGTGGGTCCCGTGCTCACTACGCCACTGGAGTCAAGCTAGCCTGGCTGATGACGGCTGATAGCCAGAAACCGGTCCTAGGATGCTTGATTCCGGTCCAGGGAAGACATGGCTTGGCAGTTCGGGCTGGACTGTTCCCATGAGGCACAGGGTCATGTCTGAACTGGGGTGGCGTGGTGAGCAAAATAACGATGGATTAAACCCAGATCTGTGACTGGGGGTGAATGTTTTGCCAATGTGCAACATTCCGTCCATCACCTTGTGTGTTTTGCTGTTCGCCCTATGTGGGAAGGGTATGCCCAGACGTGGGTCCCGTGCTCACTATGCCACTGGAGTCAAGCTATCCTGGCTGATGACGGCTGATAGCCAGAAACCGGTCCTAGGATGCTTGATTCCGGTCCAGGGAAGACATGGCTTGGCAGTTTGGGCTGGACTGTTCCCATGAGGCACAGGGTCAAGACTGATTTGCATATGGCCATGTCTGAACTGGGGTGGCGTGGTGAGCAAAATAACGATGGATTAAACCCAGATCTGTGACTGGGGGTGAATGTTTTGCCAATGTGCAACATTCCGTCCATCACCTTGTGTGTTTTGCTGTTCGCCCTATGTGGGAAGGGTATGCCCAGACGTGGGTCCCGTGCTCACTACGCCACTGGAGTCAAGCTATCCTGGCTGATGATGGCTGATAGCCAGAAACCGGTCCTAGGATGCTTGATTCCGGTCCAGGGAAGACATGGCTTGGCAGTTCGGGCTGGACTGTTCCCATGAGGCACAGGGTCAAGACTGATTTGCATATGGCCATGTCTGAACTCGGGTGGCGTGGTGAGCAAAATAACGATGGATTAAACCCAGATCTGTGACTGGGGGTGAATGTTTTGCCAATGTGCAACATTCCGTCCATCACCTTGTGTGTTTTGCTGTTCGCCCTATGTGGGAAGGCTATGCCCAGACGTGGGTCCCGTGCTCACTACGCCACTGAAGTCAAGCTATCCTGGCTGATGACGGCTGATAGACAGAAACCGGTCCTAGGATGCTTGATTCCGGTCCAGGGAAGACATGGCTTGGCAGTTCGGGCTGGACTGTTCCCATGAGGCACAGGGTCAAGACTGATTTGCATATGGCCATGTCTGAACTGGGGTGGCGTGGTGAGCAAAATAACGATGGATTAAACCCAGATCTGTGACTGGGGGTGAATGTTTTGCCAATGTGCAACATTCCGTCCATCACCTTGTGTGTTTTGCTGTTCGCCCTATGTGGGAAGGGTATGCCCAGACGTGGGTCCCGTGCTCACTACGCCACTGGAGTCAAGCTATCCTGGCTGATGACGGCTGATAGCCAGAAACCGGTCCTAGGATGCTTGATTCCGGTCCAGGGAAGACATGGCTTGGCAGTTCGGGCTGGACTGTTCCCATGAGGCACAGGGTCAAGACTGATTTGCATATGGCCATGTCTGAACTGGGGTGGCGTGGTGAGCAAAATAACGATGGATTAAACCCAGATCTGTGACTGGGGGTGAATGTTTTGCCAATGTGCAACATTCCGTCCATCACCTTGTGTGTTTTGCTGTTCGCCCTATGTGGGAAGGGTATGCCCAGACGTGGGTCCCGTGCTCACTACGCCACTGGAGTCAAGCTATCCTGGCTGATGACGGCTGATAGCCAGAAACCGGTCCTAGGATGCTTGATTCCGGTCCAGGGAAGACATGGCTTGGCAGTTCGGGCTGGACTGTTCCCATGAGGCACAGGGTCAAGACTGATTTGCATATGGCCATGTCTGAACTGGGGTGGCGTGGTGAGCAAAATAACGATGGATTAAACCCAGATCTGTGACTGGGGGTGAATGTTTTGCCAATGTGCAACATTCCGTCCATCACCTTGTGTGTTTTGCTTTTCGCCCTATGTGGGAAGGGTATGCCCAGACGTGGGTCCCGTGCTCACTATGCCACTGGAGTCAAGCTATCCTGGCTGATAGCCAGAAACCGGTCCTAGGATGCTTGATTCTGGTCCAGGGAAGACATGGCTTGGCAGTTCGGGCTGGACTGTTCCCATGAGGCACAGGGTCAAGGCTGATTTGCATATGGCCATGTCTGAACTGGGGTGGCGTGGTGAGCAAAATAACGATGGATTAAACCCAGATCTGTGACTGGGGGTGAATGTTTTGCCAATGTGCAACATTCCGTCCATCACCTTGTGTGTTTTGCACATCCTAATTCTACCCATCATTTTTCAAACTAACTTGTCA
The DNA here is from genome assembly GCA_963921515.1 of Calotriton arnoldi. Classification (NCBI taxonomy): domain Eukaryota; kingdom Metazoa; phylum Chordata; class Amphibia; order Caudata; family Salamandridae; genus Calotriton; species Calotriton arnoldi. The sequence goes on from CAWUFW010002862.1 coordinate 134,689, forward strand.
CCATCGCTCCAAGATGTAGTGCGATACACCCACAATATTTCTCTAATAGTCTCTATACAATTTCTCCTATTGGCCACTGCCAACTGTATACCTGTCACGATTCCGGCTCCCCGACTCCCCGAATGTATGCGGGAGGCTGAATCCACGCTGGGTAGACGGAGCAAGGTCAGCGGTCCAGCTTCCAGTGGCCGGAAGCTGACGTCACCTTGATCACGGCGCTTCCGGGGAATCCGCATAACCAGCGCGGTTCCCGTTACGTCCGTGCTTTGGATTAACGCCTTCGCCAAGACAGGACGTCCTTGAACCACCGCCTCCGTCTCTTCTTGCAGGCAGAGACCTCCGCGCTGGACGCATCTCTACTAGTCGAGGTACGCTGCTGTTTTTGCCACGTCTCGCTACACGCTGTGATTGGAACCAGCGATCCTGGTTCACAGCGCTGGAGCGCATGTTTGTTTTTTCCGGTTTTCAAACACCGGAGTACTTGCTGGGTGTCAGGGTTTCCATGCGCAGGAGCGCTACATTACATTTGGGATTTTCTACGCGCAGGAGCGCTTACTTGTTTTTTGGTTGTTTATGCGCAGGAGCGCTGGTATGCTTTGCAGTTTCCATTGATGACCTGCTAACCTTGCTATATGTTCCCTGGTGCTTTCCACAAGGTGAATATGTGGATGTGTCTGTAGATTGGGTTCAGGAAGAAGGTGGGGGAGTGCATGTTTTGGTAGTGTTAATCCTTCCTGCTCTCCCTTCCAGGTGGCGTCTCCCAAGGGGTCGTAAGGAACAAGAGGTCACCATCCCGTTTATTCCACATCCATCCTTGTTTCCCTGGCATCTTCCCCCGGTCCATCTACATCCTTGTTAGTGTCAGCTTCTACTAAGTGGTAGGTGGAATCGGTGGTGGATGCTCATGTCATCTCTGCGAGATCGCCCCGCCAGAATACGGTAAGATAAGCGGGGTCCTGACAATACCTTCCTTCAAGAACCTTCTCCACTTCTCTGCAATGCCATTGCTTTGAGAGAGTACGAATGTGTTCTATGGCATGGTTGACAAGAACTGATTTAATCTCTGATGACATGTGCTGAATACTATTATCTCTAACAATAGAGGAAGGAAAATCTGCTTTCCCAAAGACCTCCTCCAGGACATTTATACTAGTTCAAGACGTTTCATCCAGCACTTTTTTGACTTCAGGCCACTGTGAATAATGATCAATCAATACTGTTAGACCTGACATCCTTGGCATAATTTTTCTCTTACTTTTTGCCTTTAACCCTCCTGTTTTGCTGACTTCGTTTTCGCTAGCTTTAGGACTGCACTCTCTACCACTGCTAACCAGTGCTGCAAGTGCTTGTGCTCCCTCCTTAAAACCTAGTAGAATTGGCTTATACCTGATTGGCATATTTATTTTACTTGTAAATCCTTAGTAAAGTGGCACAACCTGTACCAAGGGCCTGTAAATTAAATGCTACTAGTGGGCCTGAAGCACTGTTTGGGCTGCCCAATTAAGTAGCCCTATAAACACATATCAGGTCTGCCATTGCTGCCTGTGTTTGCAGTTTTAAACTGCCATTTCGACCTGGCAAAAGAAACCTTTTTCTAGGCCTAAACCTTTCTTTTTAATACATATATGTCAACCCTAGGGTAGGACCTGGACAGCCCAGAGGGCAGGGTGCAATGTATTTAAAAAGATGGACATGTACTTTAAAATTTTACATGTCCTAGTGGTGAAAAACTCTTACATTCGTTTTTCACTATTGCAAGGCCTACTTCTCCCATAGGATAAGATTGGAGTTACCTTATTACATTTAATGAGCTGTGACTTCCAAATGGGCAGGTAACCAGTTCATGTTTGGTGTCTTTGGAATTGTAATGAAAAACCATTTCTTTTGGTAAAGTATGATTTTAAATTACAATTTAGTAAATGGCACTTTTAGAAAGTTAAAGTATACAAAAAAGTGATGGCTGGAATGCTTGAATTAATCTCAGCCACTGGTAAATACTCCGGCTGCATCCCAATCCATCCTTATTTTTCACGCTATGTCACCTCAGTTTGGACCCAAGCCAGGTCCCCGCTGAACCTGAACCGAAAAACAACCAACCCACCAGTTTCGTCCTAGCTATGGGCTCATCAGCAGGGTACCGCTTGGTTCCAGTGACACAGTGTGCACGGGACCCACGTCTGGGCATACCCGTTCCACTTAGGGTGACAAACTAAAGTATACAAAAAACTGATGGACGGAATGCGTGAATCATCTCAGCCACTGGTAATTACTCCAGGCCGCATCCCAATCCATCATTATTTTGCACACCATGTCACCTTAGTTTAGACCCAGCTAAATGCAAATCAGTGTCCCAGTGGTGACGTAAAAAAGTCAACACCAGCTACGGGACCGGTCTTCCGCTGACAACTCGTATGTCAATGTTACCAGCACCAGGACCATACACAAACGCAGGTGTAGTGGCGACTCAACACTTAACGCATAGCTAAAACCCATTAACATTGCCAACACCTACAGCTCTCCAATTGCTGAGACCTATTGGCTTTGCCAATACTTGTTCAACAAGTAAACATCCTGCCTTGAATGTTATAATGCTTGGGTTCTAGCACTATGAGAAATGAAAGATGGCTTTGAATTGCAATCTTATGTCTCTGGTACTCCATCTCAGTCCCCCTTAGAAATGCCGCTCACTGATTCACACCTTGTCTTTCAGAAAGCAGGAGTCTGGCAATACATGAGCATTGTGCACCTTCAGCAAGTAAACAATGTGAAAGGTCCTGGCACAACCATTGGGCACTTATCATAAATTGGTGGTGCCCAAGCCCCATAAGCCCCTATAACTTGGCGCATACCAGTCGGACACAGCGCCTTCCTTCTCTGCCACCCACACCATGGGGCTCCTCCAGGCGCCACTGTGGGGCTTCATTGTGCTGTGCCTCACATGTCATCACACACAAGCTCAGGAGCCAGAGTTCAGCTATGGGTGCACAGAAGGAAGCTGCTAACCAGCTACAGGCGACCTTCTTATTGGCCAAGCGCAGCAGCTGAAGGCAGACTGCACAAGCCCGAGTGCTATTGTATAGTGAACCACCTGCAGGGTTCTTGATCACTTTTTATTTTAGTCCGTCTCATCACTATCCCTACCACATACTCAACAACCTAGCAAAATACATGTAACACAAAAGAATCCCACCCTTGCGACCTAGCCTCTTATGTTTATTGCAAAACGTGAACCTTGGCAGAATTGTTTCTTGAGTATCTATCAGATGGGACAGGGGCCAAAGTCAGATGGACAAGCAGCAGGCTTTGTATGCGTCTGTCCAAGAGTGATTTTAAAGCTCTGTGTGAGGGCTCTGCTTCGAGACTCTCACGAACCCTTGGGAGTATTCTTGTCCAGTTTGCAAGGGCTAGGAGCGTGCCTTTAAAATCTGTGTTTAGAGCAGCAAGACATAGAGGGTCCAGCGGAGGGTTGTGTGCTTTGTGGCCTGGCCCGGGCTCGTCCGACGTGTGGTCCCGGGTCCGCTGAAGTGCTCCACCATGCCCAGGGACCGGTGCATGGGAGACTCCTATGCACCATCTGGTGTTTGGGAGGCTACTGTTGATCTTTGGCAATATGGCCCCAGGTCTACTGCAGATGCCCCCTGTACCCAGCCGACTGGTAGCAGGGAGACTTTCGCGGCCGACATGAAATCACCAACTAGCGCCAAAGGTGAGCCCACGGCCCCCTCTGACTTGGACATCCCTGTGGACCGTCCCACTCGGCCGCCCCCTCTCCCCCATCTCAACCCCCAGTCCCTGCGCTGGGTTCAGCAACACCGAAGCGAACTTCCGTAACCCCATCAACACCTTGCTGCTGCTGCCTTGGAGTTGTTGAGGCAACCAGGAGAATGGGCATGGGGGACATCTGGACATCACCAGCTCGAGGATCCCTCCAGGCCCTAGATAACCGCCGTGAGAGCAACAGCACCCTGAAGGCTTAGCTGAACGTGCACTGCAAGAACCCCAGCAATGGCAAGAAGATCATGCTCTGTAAATATGTAATATATAGTTGTCCAACACTAATCGCTTCAACTCTTCCTCAAATGTAATCTTGAGTGAATTAGCACCTTGTATATATGTAGCTCTAACCGCTAATATCTGTAGTAGACATGAACTTGGTGTGATGGCACGCGCCAGGCCTAGTGGTGGTCGGACAGGGAATGCACAGTGGGGTGCTATGACAACACGTACACGATCAGAGACAGTATCGGAGATGAACCCCGAGTGGTTCACTCCCATTTTATTCACTCCCCGCGGGACAGGATGACGTGCAACTGCATCCTGTGTGCAACATAAGCAGCAGGAACGCTGACCTGCTACATCCCTTCCGAACTTGGTCTTGCAAAGAGTTTAGGATGTTCAACACGCAAAGTCTTTGAGCCACTGGCTTGCTTGGGGGTTCGGACGGAGCCTATAGCGATGGGACTGGCCTCAACGAGGCGACTCACTATGTAGGGCTGTACTCGGTGAAGTGCATTGGTAAGGTCCTGGTGTATCCGCTGGGCCTCGATCCTGGGCGCCTCTCTTGACGGTGTCTCTGCCTTCCCTGTCCAGCCAGCACCTGTCCTCTTCCTCCGTCGTCAGGCCTGAATCAGAGGGGGATGGTATAACCTCTTTAAACCAGGAGATATTTTGTAATATTTCCTCAAGTCCCTTCCGAGCCGTCACCATGGTGTCATTGTTCACAGTGACTGTCCAGGTCCTGGGTTCTATGGGGTCCTGAACTTCCACCCTGGGCTGCAGTGATCTCGGCCCGGCCCACCGCCATATGCAGGCTTGTTCATTGCGCCGCTTGCAGCGTGCTTGGGACTTTTGGATTTCATGAGGTGGTGATGTCCACCCTAGATAGGTGGGGATCAGGTCTCTCTGTGGTCCGTTGGGTTGTGCAGGGGGGGGTGCTCCGGTACTCTCGGAGAAACAGGTAGAGATGTTGTTCAGGATCGGCTTGTTCACCGGTGGCGATGCGTGGTGTCTTGTTTAGCTTGCACATGAACCTTTCAACATCCCCGTTGGCTTGCGGCCACTGTTGGGTAATACGGTGGTGCCGGATCCCTCGCAGCTTGAGGAAGTCAGCAAATTCAGCCCCATGGAACAGGGACCCGTTATCGCTTCGGATTTCCGTGGGAAGGACAAAGGTCGCAAACACTTTTTCGAGAACGGGCGTGTGAACAGTTCGGGGCACGTATGGAGAACTGTCCCGAGAACTCCAAAATGGTGCCCGCGCTACCCCAGCCCGGAAGTGAGGGTAGCGCTCCAAGACCCTCGACAGAGCCTGAAATGCAAACCCCGGAAATCCGACTGCTAGAGGGCAGAGGGACGGGGGATAAAAAGAGACCGGCAACAAGGAGCAAAGAGAGGAAGGAGGAAAGGGAGGCGGAAGGATCGACGAAGACGCAGAAACTACGAGGCAGCTGAGAAAGGGAGCAGGAGGAGCCAAGCGAGCCGGTAGAGCACGGAGACATTGTCTACGAGGAGAAATTGGACGACGCTGGAGGATACCGCTCAGGGAGCAATACGGTCGAGTCCAGTGCTCCTACAAGGGCAGTGGAAGCTGCGACTACCCTCCCCACGGCCCAGGAGTGTCGTGGGTTCAGGCAAGTGTCTCGCATACCATTATTTTAACTAAAAGGTTGGTGGGCAGGGTTGCGGGCCACACCACCTTAATTGTCACTGTTTATTCCTGCACTGAGGCACGAAGCATGGCAGAATACCGGTGAAGGGTGCGCACTAAACCCCCTCCCTTTTTGCTTTGTAACTGATTGTTAGTTGGGCCATATCCTTACCCCGCTTTACTTTATCTTTCCAGTTCCCTTGTGAGGAGATGACCCCGACTGCGATGACCGCAGGAGTACGAGACAGGATCAGACCCTATTCCCTGTTTACCTGGTGACTTAGACCGAGACTAAGGCCAAGCTATAGAAGTATTCTCGTTTTGCTGTTTTTCTAAACTCAACTTATCCATCCCAAGAAGTATTGGGACTATACTACTTTGTCAATAATTATCACTAACCCTTACTCCAGGCTCGTGTATCATTGAGGTAGAGACCCCTCTGGAGCACCCCTTGAGTCCAAATCCTTACATGTGGTGTCAGAAGTGGGACTGGAGTGTCTAGCCGGCATGACACAACCCATTACAATGGAGTCAATAATAACCCAATTGGCGGAGGGCCAACGACACTTACAGCTAATCTTTGAACAACAGACTAAAATAGTCCAGAAGGAACGCGACGCCCTCCATTCAGCTCTGAAAGACCAAGCGTCCCTTTTGACAACTAACCAGCAGGTACAGGACACAGCTATTCTACGATTAACTGACGCCATCTCAAGTGATGACCCCGACTTCTTCTTTGTAAATTTTGAAAGGGTCGCCACCACAGCTGCCTGGTCACCAGAAAGGTAGGGTCAATACATATCCCCATTGTTGTCGGGTGAGCTTCAAGCCGCATACCAGGCAGCTAATCCGGCGGGGACAACCGCCTATCCGGACATAAAAAAGGCTATATTAGAGCGCCTAGGTTGTGACCAGGAGTACTACCGCAGTCGTTTCCGGAAAGAGAAATTGTCTGCAGGAGACAATCCATGAGCCCTATATTACCGAATACGAGATCTAGGAAACCGTTGGTTACAACCCACATCTTCCTCCATAGACGACCTCACTGAAAAGGTCTACTTGGAACAATATCTAGAAGCACTCCCCTCCAATACCAGGGCATGGATCAAACAACATCCCAACCTCACGGTCACAGTAGCTGTCGACCTCGCCTGTGCCTATCACCGGTCTCCTGAGTTTAAGGTCCAACCCCATCGTCTTCCCATCAGCCTCCCCAGACCGGGAAGTAGGACCCCTACTCCACCCACAGATCATAAAATTCCACCAGCCTTAAAACATCCTCCCAGACCCACCTTGGGAACAGGTTCCCTACAGGGACCCCAGTGCTTCCACTGCGCTGAGTGGGGACACATTGCTCTTCATTGTCCTAGACGTACCCCTCCCCAGGAACCCATGGAAGTGGGGTATACTCGTGGACGGGTGTTAGTGGCAGGAGAGCCCCCAGAGAGGTACACAAAGAAAATACATCTTAATGGGAACCCCGTAGTGTGATGAGTGAAGTCAAGTATTTGTTGCTTTGTGGGCGATGTCTTGACAAGCTCCCAAAGTCCCGAAGTCTCGGAGAAAAAAAAGGGAAGAAGGAGCCTTATATTGTAAACCCTGTCATGTCTTGCCTACACCTGTCCTTCTTTCCCCAGACATGCCACAAACACCAAGTCGGAGCGTCCGAACAGCCCAGAGGGACGATGATACCCTACATCACGTCTGGGCCCAAGCACAAGAGGTCCACCCCGAAAATGTAGGCCCCTTTTGTGAGAAAAGAGGCCTGTTATATAGGATTACCCAGGAGAACAAAAACACCAAGGAGCAGTTGTTGGTCCCGAAAGCCTTTCGGGAACAAGTGCTAGGCCTAGCACACAGTCGGACAGGGGGTGGTCATTATGGTAAAGAACATACCCTGGAGTACCTATTAGACCGTTTTTACTGGCCAGGAGTATACCAGGAAGTCGCCCGATTGTGTGCTTCCTGTGTTAGATGTCAGTTAGTCAATGCACCAGTCCTTCCCCGTGCTCCATTACAACCACTCCCCATCATTGATGTCCCCTTCAAGAGGGTGGGTATGGACCTAGTGGGCCTGTTGCTTCCCTCAGGCCGAGAACACCAATATATTCTGGAATTGGTTGATTACGCTACACTCTATCCAGAGGCAATACCTTTAGCCAGAACTACCACCTCAGCAGCAGCTCTAGCCATGGTGTCTCTTTTCTCGTGTTGGTTTCCCTCATGATATACTAACTGACCAGGGCACCCCATTTGTGTCTAAACTGATGAAACAAGTATGTGAAGTTTTAGGGATCAAACAGATACGAACAGCAGTATACCACCCTCAGACTGACAGTCTAGTCGAAAGGTATAATAAGACCATTAAAACAATGCTTAGAAAGGTCATAGACAAGGCAGGACGCGACTGGGACCACCAATTACCTTTAGTACTGTTTGCCATTCGTACACACAAGCAGAAATCTACGGGGTTCTCACCATTTGAACTGCTGTTCGGAACAAAACCCCGTACCCTCCTCGACATGGCGGTTGAACAATGAGTCGAGGAGGAAGATGAGAGCAAACCCCTGTTACAGTACAGCACAGCCCTAAAAGACACCCTTGCTACACAATGGGAGGAGGTACACACTAATATGGAGAAGGCACAAAACCAACAAAAACAACACTATAACCAAAAGACCAAACTAAGGGAATTTCGGGTGGGAGACCATGTACTCATTCTTCTACCCAGTACAGAGAAAATGTTATTGGCCACATGGCAGGGTCTCTATCGAGTCTTAGAGTGGATCACTCCTGTCACATATCGCTTGTCTGTACCCCACAAACCCCAAACAGGCCAAGCGTACCATGTAAACCTCTTGAAAGACTGGGAAGGACCCCTGCCTGTGTCTCTTTGCACAAAAACACGCATACATCAGGTGTCCATAGAGAAACCCCTAGATATTTCCTTAGCCCCAGAATATCCCAATAGAAGTGAGTTTGTTCATTTCGGACTACAACTCACAGAGGAACAGAAACACCAGCTCCAAGATCTCTGTGACTCCTTCTCCACCGTAGTCTCTGGAAATCCAGGACGCACGTCATTAGTTAAGCATAAGATAATCACGGGAGGAGCTGGTCCATTACGGTTAAGACCCTACCGTATTCCAGCCGCAAGGAGACAGGCCGTTGACCAGGAAATAAAATCCATGTTGGAAGCAGACATCATAGAACCCTCCCACAGTGCCTGGTCCTCCCCAATCGTCCTGGTACCGAAACCCGACGGAAGTATAAGATTCTGTATTGACTTCTGTCAACTAAATGCCATATCAAAATTTGATGCGTACCCAATGCCCCGGGTTGATGAGTTAATAGAGAGGTTGGGAAACGCCAGAGTGATGTCCACAATCGACTTGCCCAAGGGGTATTGGCAAATTCCCCTCTTGTCTGCAGCCAAGGAAAAGACAGCTTTTTCCACCCCTTCGGGCCTCTACCAATTCAAAGTACTCCCCTTTGGTCTTCATGGTGCCCCCGCCACCTTCCAAAGGCTAATGGATGTTCTTTTACGCTCCCACCAGGAATATGCTGTCGCCTATCTAGACGACAAAGTTGTGTACAGCCCAGACTGGGAAACACATCTTCTCCATAGGGGAAATCCTGCACACACTCCAACAAGCAGGCCTCACTATCAACCCTAAGAAAACAACATTCAGCACAGACCACATAGAATATCTAGGTTACGATATTCAGGGAGGATGTATCAGGCCACAAATAAATAAACTAGAAGCCATCACCAAAATCTCTCGTCCCACGGTTCCTTTTCGGGACTGGTAGGTTATTATAGGAGGTTCATTCCACACTTCTCGAATATAGGCAGTCCCCTCACAGACCTCCAAACAAAACCAAAAATAGGAAAACCCATCCTATGGTCCAGTACTCTCGAAAACAGTTTTTGCCGACTAAAAGAGTCCTTATGTAGCGCTCCTATCCTAACTTGCCCTGATTACAAAAAAACCTTTGTTCTGCAAACCGATGCCTCTGATAGGGGTCTCGGTGCGGTCCTATCCCAACCTGACAGTAAAAGGGATCTACGTCCTGTTCTTTTGCTTAGTAGGAAGCTCTTCCCGAGAGAGACCTGGTACGCGACTATAGAGAAAGAATGCCTGGCAGTAAAATGGGCCATGGAGGCCCGTCAGTATATTCTCTTAGGTCGTTCCTTTTTACTGCTCACAGACCAGGCTCCTTTAACTTGGCTTTCCTCACATAAAGACTCCAATCCTAAAATACTATGCTGGTTCCTTGCTTTACAGCCATTCACCTTTCAGACCCTGCACGTCCCGCGTAAGCTGCAGTCAAATGTGGATTTCCTATCCCGTTACCCTGTTTCCAAATGACCCTCACGTCCATTCTTGGAGGGAAGGCAGTGTGAACAGTTCGGGACACGTATGGAGAACTGTCCCGAGAACTCCAAGATGGCACCCGCGCTACCCCAGCCCGGAAGGGAGGTTAGTGCTTCAAGACCCTCGACAGAGCCTGAAATGCAAACCCCAGAAATCTGACTGCTAGAGGGCAGAGCAACGGGGGATAAAAAGAGACCGTCAACAAGGAGCAAAGAGAGGAAGGAGGAAAGGGAGGCGGAACGATCGATGAAGACGCAGAAACTACGAGGCAGCGGAGAAATGGAGCAGGAGGAACCAAGCGAGCCGGTAGAGGACGGAGACATCGTCTACGAGGAGAAACCGGACGACGCTGGAGGATACCGCTCAGGGAGCAATACGGTCGAGTCCAATACTCCTACAAGGGAAGTGGAAGCTGCGACTCCCCTCCCCATGGCCCAGGAGTGTCGTGGGTTCAGGCAAGTGTCTCACATACCATTATTTTAACTAAAAGGTTGGTGGGCAGGGTTGCGGGCCGCACCACCTTAATTGTCACTGTTTATTCCTGCACTGAGGCTCGAAGCATGGCAGAACACCGGTGAAGTGTGCGCACAAACTCCCCCCTTTTTGCTTTGTAACTGAATGTTAGTTGGGCCATATCCTTACCCCGCTTTACTTTATCTTTCCGGTTCTCTTGTGAGGAGACGACCCCGACGGCGTGGACCTCAGGAGTGCGAGACAGGATCAGACCCTATTCCCTGTTTACTGGGTGACCCGGACAGAGACTACGGCCAAGCTATAGAAGTATTCTCGTTTTGCTGTTGTTCTAAACTCAACTTATCCATCCCAAGAAGTATTGGGACTATACTACTTTGTCAATAAATATCACTAACCCTAACTCCAGGCTTGTGTATCATTGAGGGAGAGACCCCTCCGGAACACCCCTTGAGTCCGAATCCTTACAGGGTGCCACATGGACGAGTGCAGGAGAGGTGATCACTTCCACTACTGGATATTTGGAGTGGGCATCCACGTGGACAAGGGTGGTTTTTCCATCGGGAAAACTCCTAAAATCCATGCTTAGTTTGGACCAGGGATCGGTACATGGTTCTTCCATGATCACCGGAGCCGTTCGTTCTGGCATGCTCGTCATCTGGCATGCTGGGCGTCTTCGCACTAGGTCTTCTACCATCACTTCCAGCTCCGGGAACCATACTTTCTCTCTCATCCTCGACTTCATTTTTGTGGCGCTTTGATGTCGACCATGTGCCAGTTGAGTGACCTGCTGTCTAAGTGCTTTGGGGACCCCGATGCGAGACCCTCGTGGTAGGATTCCATCTTGGGTAGCACTAAGCGCGTCTTGCACCCTCCACATTTCCATCAGTGCTTCTTTGCCCTCCTGAGCCCAATGGTCCGCATCCCGGAGGAAGTCTCTACAAGTTCTATCTTGGATGGCCTTGAGAACCCATGCGAGGACTGGGTCTGATTCGGCCGCCCCTCTGATTTCTTCGCAGGTCAGAGCTTGGGGGCATGCTGCGTTCGAAATCATCTGGATATACTCCTCAGCCTCGTCTGTGTGTTCGTGTTTCCTCAGGGGTGTGGGGTGGCAAGATAGGAAGTCTGCCGGGTTCTTGGACCCCAGCTGGAAGACCACCTCTATTTGATAATGTTGCAGCTGAATGGCCTACCTCTTGATCCTCGGTGGTGGGTGAGGGGCCGAACCCTTGAAAAGCGGGACCAAGGGCTGGTGGTCAGTCATGACTTTGAAGGGCTGGCCGCTCAGGTAGAGGTGGAAGTGCTTGCATGCCCATTTGATGCCCAATGATTCTTGTTCGATCTGGGCATACTTCGCCTCCGTCGGTGTCAGCGCCTTGCTTGCAAATGCTAGGGCAGCCCATTGCCCAGGCTCCTGTTCTTGAGTCAGCACTGCCGCAAGCCTTACGGGGCTGGCATCTACTAACAGTTCCTTGTGTTTCTCAGGGTTAAAATATACCAGCGTGGCTTCGCTGAGGAGGGCGTCTTTGATCTTCTGAAACGATTCTTCCTCTCGGGGGGCCCAGTTCCACTTAGCATCTGTCTTTGTGAGGGCCATGAGTGGTTCTGCCAGGGTAGCAAGGTCAGGATTGAACCTCCCGCAGTAGGTGGCCATGCCGAGGAAACTCCTCACTTCGGAGGGTGTGCCAGGAGAGGGTGCCTGTTTTATCGTCTGTGACTTACTGGGGTCTACTTGAATGCCTTCTTGGTTGAATACGTATACGAAAAATTCCAGGGATGGTTGGAAGAATGAACACTTGTTGCGGTGTAGTGTCACCCTGTGCTCACTGAGGCGTTGCAGTGTGTCCTTCAGATGTTTGTGGTGTTCTGCTGCAGTGGCGGAATGAATGAGGATGTCATTGCTGACATTCAGGATGCCGGGGAGGCCGGATAATTGTCACGTATGGTGTTCTGAAAGGCTTCGCCAGCGGACGGGATCCCAAAATTCAGGCGCTTGTACCGGCGTAGCCCAAGGTGTGTGCTGAAGGTGGTTATGTACCAGCTTTCCTCTGCTAGGAGCAGCTGGTGGTACCCGGCGTTGAGGTCCAACTTCGAGAACCATCAGGAGCCATTGACATCCGCAATTATATCATCCATAGTGGGCGTGATGTGCCGCTCTCTCTTGATTGCGCGGTTAGGTAGCCTCATATTGATACACAGCTGTATATTCCCCGGTTGTTTGAGTTTCTCAGCGATCACCATCGGGGAAATCCATAGGGTCAGGCCTGACACTTTTTCTATCACCCCTTGCTGTTCCAATTTCTCAAGATCTTTTGCCACCAGTGGTCCTAGGTGGAACAGGATGCGGCGGTGTCTCAGTGCCACCGGTGCAAATGACGGGTCGATGTGCAGCTTGATTGGGGCGAATTTGAGGCGGCCCAGGCCTTGGAATAGCTCGGGGAAGTGATCTAGTAGGTCATCGACTTGGTGTGTCCGGACACTCCTAGCGAAGGATACTAGTCTCAGATCTTCGACGGTGTGGTTGCTGATCAAGGTGTCCGCCTCTTGGCCAATTACGTGGATTGTCGTCATGACTTCTTGCTCATCCGACCTCACGGGCACTGACATCCACCCTTTGAGGAGTAGCGGGGAGTGGCTCCCATAGGCGAAGATCTTGGTTCGGGAGGGTGTTAGGGGCGGCTTGGGTTGAAGATGTTTGTACTGCTGGATCACCATTACATTGACCGATACCCCCGTATCGATGATGGCTTTGACCTTGGACCCAGCTACCTTGACGATGCATGTTGGCTGTGGTCGTCGGCGACGTTTCAGCTCCTGCGTGAAGGATTTGAGAAAGGTCTCTTCGTCTTCGTGAGAGGAGTCTTCGAGACGTCTGTATGATTTCCCTGCCCCCTTGGGGTCATCCTGTTGTGCTATGTTCGTGATGGATAGTTGGCATACTGTCTTTGTCAGTGGTCTCTGACTTCTGGTGTGTTTTCCTCGGGACTTCTTCTGGTAGACCACCGCAAAATGATTGGGAATGCCGCAGTTGGCACAGGTCCATCCCTGTGCGGGGCACTCACTGGCGGGGTGTTCGTCACGACCGCAGCACCCACACTTTGACTTGGTTGTTGGGAATTTCTATTTTCTGTTTGTGTCGCTCCTGTTCCTCGCCCGGATTGCATCAGTTCGCTCTGTCTTGATTTTTACTGGTTTCTCTTGAGCTCTTATGAGGGCTTGGTCCATTTCTCTGGGCCGCACCGCCGACAAATTGTGTGTTCGCGCCAAGGTCAGGATGTCTTCTAGGCTTATGTTGCATTGGTGCAGGATTAGGCCTCTGAGTACCTTGTCTCGACATCCTTGGATGACCTGCGCCCTGATCTCCTTGTGCTGGTCGTCCGCAGTGTAGGTGCTGGTCAGTTCGCGTAGCCTGGCATAGAAGGTATCAATGGATTCTCCTTCATGTTGTTGGGCTTGGCACAGCTTGAACCTCTCGAAGTCCTGGTTGAGCTTTGGGTCGAAGCGGGCATTGAGGGCTCTCACTGCTGCGTCATAGTCTGTGGAAATACCTGTGTCTGGTAGGTGTTTGAATAGCTTTAATATTTAGTCTCCGGCATAATGGAGGAGCAGCGACCTCTTGACGGCTCCGTCTGCCTCTCTTGTGACGACAAAGTAATTCTCGAGCCGCTCCATCCAGATTTTCCATCATGGGTACGCCGTTGACGGGTCTTCTAGTTCACTGAATGGTGGCAGCACCACAGTGAGGGCGTGCTGCACTTTGGCCCTCTTCTGGGGAGTGGCTCAAGCTTCATCCGCCATGGTGAGTTACTTCTGGATGTCGCCTCGATTGTTCCAGACCGTGGCCGGCTAGCTTTTTCTTCCCCCACTTCTTGGGCCTACACCCGCTGTTGGGTCATTGTAGGGATTGCTGGGATCGTGACCTGTCTTGACCATGGTCTTTCAGAGCTTCTTCCTCTGTTTACTTTGATGTTTTCTGCCCTCCTTGTGGTCCCTTTTATTGAATTACTCCTTTTTCGTTTAAAAAAATAATAATTTGTAGTCTGTCCTTCTCCCTGTTCAATGGGAGATTGTTTCAGGCCCTCCCAGGGGCTTTGGCTGTGGCAGGGTTCTGTGCATGCTTGACGGGCCTCCCTGAGATGGTATAGTCGGGAGGGGTCATCATTATTGGGGCGACATTTCGCCCCAACACCAATGGCACAGCTGAAACTGCTGCTGCACTTTTTTCTTTCTCACATCTTTTTTCAATGAACACCTTTTTTCTCCATTTATTCATCCCGGTCTTTCATTTTAAAACTGTTTAAATCCGCATGCAAGGTGATGCAATTTTCCCAAGCTTCTCATGTTTAAGATGTGTCCATCCGGACCTCTATTCGAAAACACGTACAGACGCAGTGTTCATCAGAAAGCAGTTTAATAAAACCCAATGCATTTCGGGCTACTGGGGCCCTTCGTCAGGGGTAACTGAAAATAACCATGAAACAAGCATTAATGTTGCATTAGACAGTATGTGTACAAAGTCTCTCTCAACGAAACGTAAGTTTACAACTCATTTCTCCAAAATATATATCTTGTCAAAAATCATGTTATGTGCCACAGTGCAACCACAAATAACCTCATAATACCTCTGGCAAAACTCGGTCCCTTCACTTTACTGTTATTTTTAACTCAATATTCACTCAGTCAGTGACACCCCTATCAACTCCAACCCTGTGTATCTCCTCTTTTTCTTTCCCCCACTATCTGCATATCCCGTCTTCAACCACCATGTCTCTCCTCTCTTTCTTCCACCCTCTATCTGCGTGTCCCACCCATCACATCCTTCCCTTTCAACACATCAATTACTGCCGTTTGTATTCACCTCAATACCTCATCACCCATCTGCTCCCGCCCATAATCACCGCTTCATCCCTCCTATTGTTATGCACTACACGTCCTACTTTCTACAATCCCCCCTTACACGTACCTGCCAAAAAACGACCGTAGTCCTCTCTCATACACCGGAAGAGTATCCCTTCCCTTTTCACTGCCTGAATTTAAACTCGACACTCATATCCGGTAACCTCCCACTTTTACCGCAGCATGATTCACACCTGTGATGTTCTCAATCACCCGAGCCTGCCTGCAAATCTCTAAATACTACAACTCCCATGGTGCACCTAGCTAAATCACAAAATAATAACATGCTGTTAATTAAAAATGTATTCCTGCAACTTCAAACGTATCAATACCACAATCCTTTTTATAAACATTTAGACTGTCCAATGTTCATTGCTCATAATTCAGTGCTCATCTGACGTCTTTAACAACAAACTTGCTTGATGAACGAAGATGTCCCGCCTTGCATACGGATGATGAGACACTTTTTTCAAACGTTCCTTTTCTTTAATGTTCATATTCATTGTGGGTGCCATAGTCGGGAGGGGGCCTCCTGGGAGCACACGCGGCGTTGCGGAGGGCGGGGCGAGGCCCGCTCACCGCTCAGTCACTGCGGAGCCGCTCTTCTCAGCGGGCAGTGTGAGAGGCTGGCTTAGTATATGGTGCTCACTTATGTAAGTGTAGCACCCTGCACTAATTCAGACAACCCTAATGGTGATTTTAGTGGTCTTAGACAACCTTGGAAAGCTCTTTAAGTGGTAGCTGGGGAGAGCAGCCTTCAGGCTAAGTCTAGAAGGAGTGTAAAGCAGCTTGTTTTACCAGTACTTAATCTTATGGTACAGGTTAAGTGAAAAAGAATCACACAGTGTAGTTATGAAAATATGTATTTTATTACAAACACTCAATAACACATTGTTTTATCTCCTACCCGGAGATATAAACACAATACTTAGGAAATAGAACATGTAAGTAGCACAAATACACAGTTGTCTCCACGGGGAGACCAAACCATATACTAAAATAGTGGTATGCGAACCACGACTCAAGTCAAGAAGGGACCCAGAAGACGTAGAAGAGACCCGGGGACCCAAGGGACCACCCTAGCTGAGTAATTAGGAACCCCACGGAGGTTGTGTGCAGAGTGGGAACACGACCGCGTGCTCAATGTTAGTCAATAGGTAAGTCGTGGTTGCAATTTTAAAGAAGAAGGACCCTTCCCAGCGGACCCTGAAGAAACGCCGTGGAAGATGGAAGGTTGGAGAGTCACCCCACCCGTGGATACCCCAGGAAGCAGGATACCTGCACCAGGGAAGCCTGGTGCATAGGTGTCAAGTGACGTCAGAAACCACTGTATACCACAATGGAGGACTTCAGGAAAGATGCCTCTGGAAAAGAAGACGAAGGAGTCCGATGGAACCCAAAGGTGGATTCAGGATTCAGGATTTGGAGAGAGGATGAAGCCTTATGGCTAGGGCAGTCGACCTCGAAGCTGGGGAACCGGGTTCGAGTCTCGGCATCAACGCTCAACATCCTGTGATTCTGGGCAAATCACTTAATCTCCTTGTGCCTAACAAAAAGGAATGTGTCCATCTGTAATGAAACTGGTGCTCATGTAAAGCGCTCTGATACCTGATATCTTCGGGTATAGTTTGCGCTATACAGAACTCTATTAAAAAAGGGTACCTACAAGCAGAGGGGACAGAGTCTATGCCATTAAGGAGTGACCAGGAGGCACGGAAGACGAATGCCCACCAATGTCGGAGATGCAGGAGAGGTTGACCGTGCCCTTGAAGTTGAAGCTGTGTGAACCAGGTAACACTATAGGAGACCAAGTACTGTTCACGAGCTGTCCCATGTCGGATTTCGTGAGCCATGGGGTCAGTGTCCGGCAGGGGCACCAACAAGCCTTGACAGCGGCAAACAACGTAGTCGACGAAAAAGGTGCAGCGTCGGACCAGCAAGGTTCAAGTGACACACCACGAGCAAGTAAGTTGGAGCAGGCCTGAGCAAGCAGGGGAGCCCACTGAAGCCAAAAAAGCCCCTCAAGAGGACCCAGGGGCTGAAGGCACAGGAGTCACAAAAGGGGCTCGAGCAGCTCACCAATGAAGAAGGCCCACAGTGCAGAGGAAGTGGTGAGGGTGAAGATCCTGGCTGCAGGAGTTGCTTGAGGTTGGAGCTTCTTGGAGCCCGAAGATCTCTGGAGGAGAGAGTCAACAAGCCTTGGCAACAGCAAGTCAACGCAGTGCACGGGGGTCTTGTTCCAGCTGTTCCGACGAGAGATACTGGCCTCAAACTTGGTATGAAGACAGTGCAGGCCTCAAGGGAGTAGCAGAACCACCACCTGTGTTGCTGAGCCTTTCAGAGTCCATGAGAGCCCAGGATCAGCAGACCGGTCAGCTGTGTTGCGGTGCCGGCAGATGCAGGGGAGTGACTCCTTCACTCCAAGGGAGATTCCTTCAGGTGTCTTGGATGTCCACAAGCCTGTTGAAGAACTTGTATGGAGCACAGACACATACGTTGCAGAAAAGAATCAGGACGACGAGACCAGGAGCAGCAAGAATCTTCCCCATTGCAGTCTTGGTTCCGAAAGCGAAGTCCAGAGTGTCCAAATGGTCGAAAGTTGAAGTGGTGTGTGATCTGAATCTTGTCCCACGACGAATCTAGGGACCCACCCACAGGTAAGCCCTTAAGTACCCTTAGTAAAGGGTTGGGACAATTCAGGGACCTATCCCAGAGGAGGGCCTGGTCAGTAGGGAGGATACTCCCATGTCCTTTGTCCAGTTTTGCGCCAGAGCGGGAGCCAACAGCTCCCTGAACTGGTTTGGACTGGAGTATGCAAGGAGGGCACCAAATGTGCCCTTCAAGCAGTGTGAGTGACGCTGGCAAGCGCCCCCACCCTGTCCCAATACACTAAACCCTGTCTGGGAGGTCGTCACACCTCCCTGTGTAAGGATACCTATTGTTCTGCCTTCCCCTGCTCGAGCTTGGCTCAGCAGCAGGAGGGCAGAATCGTGTCTCTGGTCAGCAGCAGCCCTAGCTTGCTGTCCGGTTCTAGAAGACTGGTACCGGGAGCACTGAGGTCCTCCCAGAGGAGCTTTACAGTGCAGGGAATCATACCTCCCACACCGTTTACGGTGTGGGGGTATGATACCAAACATGACAGGGTTTGTAACAGCCAGTTCAGAGATGCTCATCGCCTAATGGCGCATGGCCACTCTATATGTTGTAACGGCTGACGCACTTACACCCCGGGAGAATGGACTCCGAAGATTGTAGGGGTGTCCTGCTCATGCAGGGGCACCATCACACTTAGGACCCAGCACCCTGCCTTCAGGATTGAAAGGCCTGCCTTAGGGGTGACTTATAGGTTTTAAGTGTAGTGACCTCAGATATTAAGGAAACTTATATCTGTTGTAAGTGGTGCTAGCACCAACTTACACAGGCTGCAATGGCAGGCCTCTTGTCACAATTTGAGTGGTCTTTCATGGGTGGCATAATACATGCTTCAGCCCATGGGAGACCCCTGGTGTACCTATGCCCTGGGTACCTGAGTACTATATACTAGGGACTTATCAGGGTCACCAGTAGCCAATCTGCAGTGTACCTAAGTACTCGCCATGTCCAAGTTAGGGAGGAAGCACAGAGACTGGGGTCCTGGTTAGCAGGATCCCAGTCAGATTAGTCAGAAAAACATAGCAACACTAGGCAAAAAGCAAAACCATGCAGAAGGATCCTACCTTCCTACTTAACCCCCCACCCGTCCCCCCACCAATGAAAGGAGATAAGGCTAACCTTGCCAAGCTGAGTCTTTATTTCTTAAGTGGCCATATAATGAAGGTCCTGCACTGGCATGGGTACTCCCTATGTTATGGTCCACTTAGAAGTTCCTCCCTGTAGGGGCTTGGATCCTCTCAACAGTTGGGGGTGTCTATCTCTCAGCTGCTTGAGCCAAGAGAGGTGCTTGTGGGATGTCTGATTAGGGAAGTGAGGCCCTAACAGGGTTGGTTTCAACTTCCTCAGAGCACTGGCCACAACGGAGGCCTTTCTCTCTAGGACTGACCAGTACTTATCCCTGGGGGTCAACCTTGTGTTGCTTACAGCTTTTGGTTGAACCTGTTTGGCTGGAACAATGTAGGGCCAGTGAAGGTTTGGGACAACCTTGTCCCACGTTTTACTTTGCCCAATGGAATCCATTTGTATTGTAATTGTAATTGCATTTATATAGCGCTTACTACCCCTGACGAGGCTTCAAAGCGTTTTTTCGGCAAGTAGCACGCTACTCCGAAACCCATAAAGGATTAGTGGTGAATTAGTATAGTGAAAATATGAAAGTAATTTGAGTGGTGGATATGTTAGTCAGTTATTTGGATTGAGAAGGATAGCGAAGGGGTAGAAGAGGTAAAAAGGTTTGCATTTATATAGTGCTTGCTACTCCTGATGAGGTGTTGAAGACCTTTTTTGGTGAGTAGCATGCTACTCCGGAACCCATAAAGGATAAGTGGTGAATTAGTATAGTGAAATATGAAATTAATTTGAGTGGTGGACATGTAAGTCTGTTATTTGGATTGAAAAGGATAGTGGAGGGATAGAAGAGAAGGATTTAGAATTTTTGTTTGTTTGTTTTGGAGCTCATAGCAGTAGGAGGAGGCTTGGGATGAGTAAAAGGGAGGTGGAGGGTATGAGTAAAAGGGAGGGGGAGGAGTCAGAAGGAGGGTTTAGAATGGCTTATTTTGGGGGATTGGAATAATAAAAAGAGGTATGAGATGATGCAAGGAGGGGTGGAGTAGGTAAGAGTCTCAAAAGGTTTTTTTTGGGGATCATAGTAGTGATATGGGGTTTGGGATGAATGAGAGAGTGGAGGTAATGGATATATTGATAGAGTTATAGGGTGAGAAATAGGCTACTGCATTGGAAAGAGTATTAGAAAGAGGTTTAAGATGAGTCAGAGAGTTGAGCTAGAAGATATATTGAGAGCGGTATAGGGTGAAAAATAGGGTAGTGCATTGGATATTCTGAATTAGAGGAAAAGTAATAAATAAGTAAAAGTAATAAATATATAGATCCAAAAGTAATAAAGATATAGATCCATAAGTACATGGAAGGTATATAGCTGCATAAAGGAAGGTAGTATATTTAGATTAAAGATGCATTAAATAAACTCTGGCTTTCAAGTGTTGTACTTTAAATTAGTTTTATTTCTTTATATATATTTTTTTTTAGATCAATAGTGAAGCAATTGTAGATAAATAGTTATGATAACAATATTTACTTATTTATGCAGTCACTGATATACATGTTAAAAACATGGAATAATGTAACTATCAGTAATATGTACATTTGTTAAGCAGAACTAATGAATATCTATATATAATAATTTTTTTAACATAGGTGTTCTACACGTTTATACAAAGCAATACACATATATAGGTACATATCTATAGTACAGATAAATGCTTATATACAGAGAGATATGCTGCATATTTATATCTGTTTGCTTATGGTGGTTATGTGGGAAAGAGCCAATTCTTGAGTAGTTTTCTGAAGATAAGGTGGTTATCTGTGGATTTTATGTTGGGGTAGAGTTCCATAGTTTGGCTGCTTCAACAGAGAATGATGTGCCACCCATTGTTTTTTTCTTGTATCTTGGGATTTTGAGGCGAGGTGCAACTCTAGAGCTGAGGTTCCTTTGTCGAATGCGTTTGGTGATTTTATTCCCGATGAAGAGCTGTCCTGTTCCATGTGTCGCTTTGTGGGTGATACAAAGCAGCTTGAACGTGGATTTTCTGGCAACCGGTAACCAATGCAGGGCTTTCAAGGCAGGGAAGATGTGGTCTCGCGGTTTTATATAAAAGTGTAGTCTGGCAGCCTAGATTTGAATCCGTTGTAGTCTTTTCGTGGTCGTTAAAGGTGATCCATGGTAGAGGCTATTGGCGTAATCGAATTTGGACAAAACAAGGGAGATGGTAGCCTGGACCTTGTGTGGAAATCCCAAATGGGGGAAGATTTGTCGAAGAGTTTTTATAGTAACAAAGCTTGATCTTGGTAGTTTGTCCACTTGGGCATTCATCGATAGCTTGGAGTCCATGGTCATTCCGAGGTTTCTTACTTGCTTCGATATTTTAGGCAGTGTTCCCAGATCATCAGGTCACATGGCGAGTGGGTCATAATGTTTCCAATTGCCACACGTGAGTATTTCCATTTTGGAAGCGTTCAATTTGAGATGGCTCCACGTCATCCATTGATCCACAGCTCTGAGACAAGTGAAAATTGGCGAGTTTCCAATGTCTTTGGAACATTGCAGTTGTAGGAGTATTGGTGTGTCATCTGCATAGTTTTATCATGTGAGATGAAATTGTTTGATCAGTGCTGGTAATGACTTCATGTAGATGTTGAAAAGCAAGAGCAAGATAATAGAGCCTTGAGGGACCCCTGCTTTTGTGAGGTACAGTTTGGACGAGAAAGGTGGGGTATGGAAAGGTGGGGTATGGATGACATTAGTTCTGTTGCAAAGGTAGGACGCGATCCAGTCTAGAGCAGTTCCCTCTATGCCGGCTTCGTGTAGTCTTTGTATCAGAGTGTCATGGTCAACCATGTCAAAGGGAGCTGAGAGGTCCAAGAGAAGTATCGCAGCAACCCTGTTACAGTCAATTGTCTTCTTCAGGTCATACCAGATGGCAAGAAGGGCAGATTCTGTGTCTCTTCCCGGACGGAATCCCGTTTGGAAGTCTGAAAGTATGGCATTCTCTTCAATGAATTGTGACATCTGGGTGAAAGCTGCTCTTTCTATCAGTTTGCCCAGGAAAGGTCCATTTGAAGTCGGTTTGTAGTTGTCAGGGTTCAGCTGGTCCAAGTTTGTTCTCTTCAGTATTGGGCGTATGTATGACTTTTTGAGTTCTTCTGGAAATATTCCGGTAGTTAAGAAGTTGTTGATTATTCTCCTTACTGGAGTGGCAGCAGAGGCTGTTAGAAGAATTGTCTTGAAGGTTTACAGTGGACACAGGAAACGAAGGGCTGCCAGCAGGCCCGCTTGCTTTGACCAGGTCCATAAATTCATCATGTGAAATGTGTTGGAAGAAACGGAGAGGGTGGGTTGGAGTATTCTTGGATTGTAGCTTTGTAAAAGGGTTAGTGCTGATGGTTTGTCTCTGTTTTAAGTATGAGTCCAATGTGTCCGCTTTGTCCGTGTAATGATTTGCCAGTTTGTCTGTGAACTCTTGAGTAACGGGATGAGCTACTTCTAGGCAATTTGGTTTACGAAATTCATTAAGAATTTTATAGAATTCTTTATTTGCACATTTAGCATTTTGAATTCTGTCTGAATAGTATTTTTTCTTCACTTTTTTGATAGCTTACGTCTGTTAATTTTCTGAATGCAAAGTTTGTCTTGGTTGGCGTTTGTTTTGAGCCAGGCACGTTGCAGCTTTCTAATTTGTTGTTTTATCTCTTTTATCTCTATTTCTCCAAGGTGCTTGTTTTCTTGTTTTCATGTTTCATCCATGTGCGAAACCCAGGAGGATAAGCTCCTTGCTACTTTGAATAGCGTACAAGTGTTACCGCAGAAGCCTATACATTACACTTGAAACCACACCATATGCCCGGCTATCCCCCTACTGGGAACACCAAGGGGAGGTTTGCCTACCACGTCAGTGGAGCTGTGCAGTTGGGACGCGGTGGATATTCACGACACAAGAGACCTCTTTCGTAATGGCACTTTAATTCCATATGCAGAGCTCATTTTAGAGTAGGGTCTACCCCTGGGACATTTCCTATTGCACCACGCGCTCATAATCCGCTGTCATCTAGGTGGGGTAACTTAACGACAGAGCCTCCCACACACGATTTGATTCAGTACTTACATATAATGGGGGAAGGGGGCAAACTGACCTGTTGGTTTGCATCGACCCTCCGTCAACATACGGCGATCTCACTGGCCCCCCTAAAATAACATTGGGAGGGCAACCTGGGGCATGCCCTCTAGGAAAAGGAATGGATGGCAGTGTTTGAGGGCCCGACGTGCGTCTCTCGTAACCAGCGCTTTTGGCAGATTCAATACTTTATCCTACACCGAGCATACCTCACCCCTCCTCAGATAAATAAGTACTTCCACCGTACCGACTCTGTCTGCCCCAGATGCCGTTTACCCAACGCAGATCTACTGCACATGCTATGGCATTGCCCTGTCCTGGGAGAGTACTGGACTGACATAGCGACTACTTGAGCCCACTGCACCGAACGCGACATCCCTTTTCATTGGGAGGTGTATATTTTGCACCTCTTTAAGAGGGGCAAGAATAACAGGGTCACCTCCTGATTCTTGGACCTGGGCCTTGTCACAGCAAAACACCTGATCACTAAGAGATGGAAAGCGCCAGAGGCCCCACATGCATTGGCCTGGCGCCGTTCATTGCTCAACTGGGCTAGGGCGGAGGGTGTGGCCCTGCAAAGGGAGGACCTGCTGGGACTTTGCACATTTCCCCTTGCTAGTGGTTGGGGGGCTATTGTGAATGACCTACAGAGGCTAGATACACCCACTGAGAATATACAAGAGGGGATGGGAGTCTAAGCAGCTCTAATGTCGGAAATTGCTGTCGCTACTGCGAAGACTCAGGTGTGGCAGTGTTCCTCAAACTCTATTCGGCCAGACATAACATAGTTGCTTAACACCTGCTACAAGCAGATAGACACCTGATGTAGTGCCTCACGGCTATAGGTCATGGGCGGTTATCCCTCCCCTTCGTTAAGTTATTTTGTCCTCATTTTGTTGAACCCTACTCCCACTGTTCAGAGATGCGAAATACCATAAACAGATCATCGGTGAGCCGCGTACTACGCGGGCATACTTCACAGTTACTCCTGCGTGCATGTGACTCACCGATAGATTCCTTTAATCTCTCATGCATGCCACATTAAACACATATTATCACCGCTGTATCAACAACAGTTGACATGCTAATGTGTTTATCCTTTGTGTACTGTGTCGATCTATTGTTGTTATTTAACGTAAAATGTCAATAAAAAGATTTAAACAAAAATATCTGAGCTTTAAACCCCCCAGGAAAGAGAGAGAATAGGGGATAAAGATGCACCGCTGACCAACATTAAAAGGATACCATCTGCTAGTCTGGAATAAGGGTCAGCCCTAGTTTGCTGTGAGGTTTCGGTGATATAGGAAAGTGCCCCTTTTTGACATGGTCGTGCCCACTTTTTGCCTAGTATTAAATGCAATATTGACAGGTAGTGCGCTGTGCCGAACCAGATCCCCAGTGCTAGATCTCTTTCCCTAAACTGTACACTTGTTCCCCCAATTAGCAATACCTTTAGCATTCCCTGTAAGTCTCTAATAAGTGGAACCCCTGGTACCTAGGGCAAGGAGGTTTAAGAGGGTCCCTAAGGGCTGCAGCTTGTATTGTGCCACCCTAAGGGACCCCCCACCAAACACATGCAGACTGCCACTAAAGGCTGCGTGTCTTGGTACAGGCAAAAGTAAAAACACAACATGGCCCTGTGTGCCATGCCTGTAGACACTTAAGGCAGGGTGACTATACTCCATGTGGGGCAGATCTGCCCCTGTGCTGGCCAGTTCAATTACTGCCATTACAAGTGACCAGAGAAGGCATTTTAGGTAAATGTGCAGGGCACTGGTCAAAAAGGAGCTCTACAGCTACGTGATGGCTTCACTGAAACCAAAGATGTTTGGTATCAAACATCTCATATTAATAAACCCACACTGATTCCAGTGATGGATTTATTAATACAGACCTTAAAGGTGCCCCCTGGAAACCTACCAACTACTAGAGTGCTGGCTGACTGGTTCTGACCACCCTGCCACCACAGACAAGTTTCTGACCTCCCTACCCTCTGCCCCCCCCAGGAGTGAGGGCCCACGCTCGCAGGAGGTTAGGAACAAAGCCGGTCCGGCAGAGGGTGTTTACACCCCCTTCAACAGCATGACCTGTAAATTAGCACTCGAAGGCAGGGAGCTTCAAAGAGCCCATCACCTTTGGTATGCAAATCTGGCTTCCCTCAGAGGTGAGGGGATGCTGACCCCCCCACACTCCCAGGCCAGAGTTCATATGGCACCTGGACTGGCAAGAAAATTAGTAGTCAGAGAGGCATGTTCACCCTCAGGCTAGTTCCATCCCTAAAATGGGCTAATCTGAAGTGGACACGAAAATAAAAAGTCTGCCATCTTGGTGATGGCAGAATTAGGAACTCTGGGACACAGGAAGTGGTCATATAAGGGGCGTAAGTAGCCCATTGGCTACAACCCTACACTCCCCCAACACCCCATAATCTAGTATTTAGAGGAGCCCCTGGCACAAAAAAAAATCAGATCCTGCTGACCTGAAAGAAAAAGACAGACACTGAAAAGTTGCAAGAACAGAAGACCAGCAACTGATTTGGTGCCAACCCTGCCAGCCTGCCTGCTGTCCTAAACAACTGTGCCAAAGACGACTCGTCCTGCAGTTGCCTGTGTCTCCAAAAGCCTGGGAGGACTGCCAGTCTTCACTCAAGACCCAGGAGCTCCCGTGGAGTAGCGGAGCTGCTCCCCTGCATCCTGCAGGCACCCCAGAAGAGCTGTGAGAACTCCGGACTGTGAAAAACCCGACACCGGAAAGCACCACTGCACCCAGGGCCGGACTGGCCTTAGCGGGCACCGGGCGTTTCTTCGGTGGGCTGCCAGGTTGGGGGCCGGTTTTAAGCCCCTGGGGTGCCGTTTTTGTTACCCGGCGCCGGCAATATCGTCCCCCTGTAACAAAATCGGCCGAAACCGGCCCTGCAAACAGCTCGGCTGAACCCCCTTCATCCCCCCTAGGGGGGCCGGCCGAGCAGTGTGCCAGGGCCGGTTTCGGTTCCCAGTCCGGCCCTGACTGCACCCGTGCCCCCTAGCCAGATTTGAAGTGGGCCAACTGTGCCAGGGTGGTCCCCTGACCCTCCAGATCCGAAGACCACCTTGGGTTTGCCAACTGTAGACTTCCCTACGCTGCCTGCAGCCTCTTTGTGCAGGCCCCCTCTGCTACAAGTGTCTCCAGTGACAAGAACTGGACGCCTCAAAACACCTCTACACCCGGCCCGAGGAGAAGAGGACCAAAGGTGTCCTCACGTCCCTGAGCATCGTGAGACCTGAGCCCTCTTGTTGGTTCAGCCAGACTGGCCTCCCAGTCCCAGCGGCTATGTGACCGGACCGATCATCATTGACTTACACGGGGCACCAGACGCTGTATAGCACACCTGCACCTGGCCGCCCCAGTGCTGCCCGAGACGACCTGCTGGTGTTGCCTTGGACCTTTCCCTGTATTCACCTTAAGTCCTGAAGATTGGTCCCGTAAGTCGCTGTGAAGTATCTGTATGCAGTATATGTCTTTCTTCCATAGGATAACATTACTGCTTCAGAAATTGCACTAAGTGTTGGTTTTTGAAAACTATAAACTTTTCTATCTCGAATCTGGGGGATGTCACTTGCTAAGTGTACATGGGATCCCTCAGATTGCTGAGGATTCTCCCCCTGGCTAGAACTACTAGGCTAAGGGTCCCGAATCTGTGGATGAGGGAATTCCTCTTGGTAGTGGGCCCTGTGGGGTCCACTGACATCCGTGGCCTCTGCAGCACTAGGCTTACTGAGGCCTGGCAGAGAGGGTCAGGATACCTGCTCCACACTGGGTACCTCCTTGGAAGGCTTCCCTGTCCTCAGTTGCTCTGGCAGGACAGACCTAACCTCCCTGGGGCAGTTTTTTTCACAAGGGGTAGGATCAGTTCCCCGAGGAGGCTGACCCTCACCTAAGGTCTGGGGGGAGAAAGACTTTTCTTCCTCCCTTGTGCTCTCTGTTGGAGCGGGGTGGTTCATTCTTTCAGGCTCCACTGTTCTTGGATTTCCCTGGGGTTGGACTGGAGCCCTGAGGGTCACACCAACCTGCTCAGGGAGGCCTAACATTTCTAGATGGGCCTTCAGTTCTACTTCAGCCCACGCTGAAGTTTCCAGATCATTGCCCAAGAGGCAATCTACAGGTAGGTTTGGGGACACTGCAACCCTTTTAGAGGCCAGTGACCCCTCCTCAGCTGAGATTGACTATGGCCATGGGATGATCTATCCTAACAACATCAGTGTTGGTCACCTGATACATGTACCCAGCTAAAGGCTGAAGTGGGGACACCAGTTTTCCTGTCACTATGGTGACACTAGCCCCTGTGTCCCTACGGGCTACAGCTTTCTGACCATTAATCAGAGGCTCCTGTCTGTACTTGCCCAAGGTATTGGGACTTACAGTAAAAGTGGCTAAGCCAGTATCCACCTCAGTACCCCATGAGAACTCAACTAAACTTTTGGGTGCACTACTATCAACTGGAGGGCTACTATTTGGGGCACTAGGGGGTGTAGTAGTAGAAGTAGTAGTAGTAGTAGTAGTAGTGGTGGTATTCTTATTGCTAGCCTTGGGGCAATTGGAGTCCCATTTCTTGTGGCCTTTCTCTTTGTAGACATAGCAATAAGATTTCTTTCCAGGGGAAGAAGGAGTTTGGGCCCCACCCCCAGAGGAAGACTTTTGGGGACCTTCAGAGAACTTCTCTTTAGACTTATCCCCACCTTTCTCTTGGGCCTTCGAAGAATCCTTCTTCTGGTCACTACCACCTCCCTGGTTTTTCTGCTTAACCATGGTGCAGACCCATTTGTCTGCCTTCTTTCCCAATTCTTGGGGAGGGGTCAGATCAGAGTCCACCAGGTACTGGTGCAAAAGTTGATTCTGACAGTTATTAAGGATGTGCTCCCTCATTAACAAATTGTACAATTCTTCATAGTCCTGTACCTTGCTTCCATGAAGCCAGCCTTCCAGAGCCTTAATAGCACTACCAATGAAATCTACCCAGTCCTGGGTGTGTGTCTTCTGGGTGTCTCTGAACGTAATCCTGTATTGCTCAGTGGTTAAGACAAACCCATCAATGAGTGCACTCTTCAGAACTGAATAATTGTCAGCATGCTCTTCTCTAACAGTGAGGAGCTTATCTCTTCCTTGTTAGCAAAGGAGAGCCACAGGATAGCTTCCCACTGCCCTTGAGGGACCTTCTGAACTTTATAGGCCCTCTCTAAAGCAGACATCCATTTCTAAATGTCATCCCCCTCCTGGTAAGGAGGGACTATCCTGCTCAGGTTCCTAGTGTCAAAGGATGGTTCCCTGATTCTAGGTACACTTGGACTGCCACCATGGGAATCTAAGCCCAGATGTTTCCTAGCTTTTTGGACTTCCAGGGCCTCCTTGTCAAAGGCCAACTGATCTCGCCTGAGCTTGAGTCTAACTCTCTCAAGTTTAATCTGGTGGTATTCCCTCTCTAAGGAGTCCTCTCTCTGGCTAGAGATTGAGGTCCCTATGGAATGTCCTGAAGCATTGGATTCAGCAAATGGAGATCTAGATCTCCTCTGCCTGCTCTGAACCCTCCAAGGAGGAATAAAGGGGGGCCTACTTCTAGGGACACCATCTGTGCCATCTGCACTATCCCCTGGATCAGAGTTCATCAGGGTGGAGTCCTCAGACTCCTATTGGTCATGCTCAGAATTAGGGCCACTGGGGGTTACCCTCCTGCCCCATCTTATGAAGCATTCCTACCCACGTTGTCCTGACCCCCTGACCTGTCAAGGTTCTGGAGATCATCTAGGATAAGCAGCTCTAATAGATGCTTAGTGGTTGGATTGCTACCTGTCTTTAAATTCCTAGAAGTACACAGGGTCCTTAGTTCCTGGAACTTAAGACCACACTTTCTAGAAGACTGGGCCCCATTGAGGTCCATTACTAAAGACATGTCGAGGTGTAGTGTGGTGTTGCACCTACCTACCCTAGCAGAAACTAAAGTTTCTAAGATTGAAGCAAGGGTTGTGCTAGACCCTTAACAACCAATCTATAAGTTCAGTAGAACTTACTTAGTCCATCTAAATATTATATGTGCCTAATGCTAGTGATGATTTTTCAATTAATCCACACCTAGATTAGCTGGTAGAACAATTCAGGCTCGAATCCCAACCGGGCACACCAAGGTGAGAGGCTGGCTTAGTATATGGTGCTCACTTGTGTAAGTGTAGCACCCTGCACTAATCCAGACAACCCTTATGGTGATTTAAGAGGTCTTAGACAAGCTTAGAAAGCTCTCTAAGTGGTAGCTGTGGAGAGCAGCCTTAAGGTTTAATCCAGAAGGAGTGTAAAACAGCTTGTTTTACCAGTACTTAATATTATGGTATAGGTTAAGTGAAAAAGAATCACACAGTGTAGTTATAAAAATATGTATTTCATTACAAACACTCACTAACACATTGTATTATCTCCTACCTGAGATAGAAACACAATACAGACAGTACTTAGGAAATAGAACAAGTAAGTAGCACAAATACACAGTGGTCTCCAGGGGACACCAAACCATATACTAAAATAGTGGAATGCAAACCACGACTCAAGTCAAGGAGGGACCCAGAAGTCAAAGAAGAGCCGGGGACCCAAGGAACCAGCCTAGGTGAGTATCTAGGAACCCCACGGAGGTTGCGTGCAGAGTGGGAACACGACTGTGTGCTCAATGTTAGTCAATAGGTACGTCGCGTTTGCAATTTTAAAGAAGAAGGACCCTTCCCAGCAGACCCTGAAAAGACCCTGTGGAAGATGGAAGGTTGGAGAGTCACCCTGCCCGTGGATACCCCTGGAACCAGGATATCTACACCAGGGAAGCCGGGTACATAGGTGTCAAGTGACATCGGAAACCGCTGTACTCCACAATGGAGGACTTCAGGAAAGATGCCGCTGGAGAAGAAGACGAAGGAGTCCGGTGGAACCCAAAGGTGGATTCAGGATGAGAGGTACCAGCAAGCAGAGGGGACAGAGCTATGCCACTCAGGAGTGACCAGGAGCCACGGAAGACAATTGCCCACCGATGTCGGAGATGCAGGAGAGGTTGACAGTGCCCTTGAAGTTACAGCTGTGCGGACCAGGTGACGCTATAGGAGACTAGGAACCATTCACGAGCTATCCCACGTCGGATGTCGAGAGCCAAGGGGTCAGGGTCCGGCAGGGGCACCAACAAGCCTTGGCTGCGGCAAACAATGTAGTCGACGAAAAAAGTGCAGTGTCTGGACCAGTAAAGTTCAAGTGCCTCACCACGAGCAGGTAAGTTGGAGCAGGCCCCGAGCAAGCAGAGGAGCCAACTGAAGCCAAAGAAGACCCTCAAGAGGACCCACGGGCCAAAAGCACAGAAGTTGCAAGAGGCCCTCTAGTAGCTCATCAATGAAGAAGGCCCACGTGCAGAGGAAGCAGTGAGGGCGCAGATCTTGGCTGCAGGAGTTGCTTGAGGTTGGAGCTTCTTAGAGCCCGAAGATCTCTGAAGGAGAGAGACATCAACCCTTGGCAATGGCAAGTCGATGCGGTGCACAGGGGTCCTGTTCGAGCGGTTCCGACTAGGGATACTGGCCTCAAACTCAGTATGAAGACGGTGCAAGCCTCGAGGGAGTAGCAGAACCACCACCTGTGTTGCTGAGCCTTTCGAAGTCTGTGTGAGCCCAAGATCCGTTGTGTTGTGGTGCCTGCAGGTGCGGCGAGTGACTCCTTCACTCCAAGGGAGTTTCCTTCAGGTGTCTTGGATGTCCACAGGCCTAGTGAATAACCTGTATGGAGCAAGGGCACAGACGTTGCAGAAGACCAGCAGGACGACAAGACCAGGAGCAGCAGGAATCTTCCCTTTTGCAGTCTCGGTTCCCAAAAGGAAAGTCCAGAAAAAGTCCAGAGTGGCCAGACAGTCAAAGTTGAAGTGGTATGTAATCTGAATCTAGTCCCACAACGAATCTAGGTACCCACCCACAAGCCCTTAAGTACCCTTAGGAAAGGGTTGGGATGATTCAGGGGTCCCTCCCGGAGGAGGGGCTGGACAGTATGGAGGATACGTTGATGGTCCATTCACAGCATCAGAACCAGATTGATTCGAGTTATACCGGCACCTGGTTTTAGAAGAAGTACTTCCGATTACAAAAGTGAAGAAACGCCGATTCTGGTGTAACTTGTTGTACAAAATATCTTTGAGCAGGCGTCGTATTTTACCTACACAGTAGACTGAGTGCCGCTCTGATATACCTGGAAATCTGACTCTTAGTCTACAGGACACCACCTGTGAGTGTTCTAGACTACCCTTCATTATAGGACATTGCTGCATACTATGACAGTGTCGTAGTGGCCATTTCTCATTGAAGTATCACTTACATTAATATATCGTGTACCCCCTGGGTGTTTTGTGATCTTGTGGTATCTGGAAAGGTCCTGAAGAAGGTGATCTAACTACCTTTTGTATCCCACTGAAACCCGCGTCGACCTTGTGTGTTCAGATCCTGCTGAACATATCTATCTTACATGGTCGTGGAGACCCTGCAACTCTATGTCTCCCCTTTACCCAGATATATATGCTTGTGTGAATGCTGTATGAGTTTGGATGGCTTCTGTTTGAGTATGTATGAATATTTTTTTGTATGCTTTTTTGTCTACATTCGGGGGTTATAAGTTTAACAGTGCACTTTACATTTTCTAGAGTTTTACGTAGTAGTTTTGTACATATTTATGTTTATATCCAAAAAAAGTTTTTAAAAAAGGAGAAAAATTATTCTATCACAAATGTGTATTTGGTTTTATGTAAAACATGAGACAAATTAATGGAATTGTTGATACATATAGCTTTCAATGTAAAAAAGAAGCTAAATAAACAATCATGTTAAAATCAATTTCATTCTATACATCTTTGTTGATATGACTATATTGCTGTTTAGCCCATACTGAATTTAATTTAATTTTGATGAAAGAAATACAGATCGCGTGGGAGCTCTTTATTGACAGTAGGGAGGATACTCCCATGTCCTTTGTCCAGTTTCGCGCCAGAGCGGGAGCCAACGGCTCCCTGAACTGGTTTGGACTGTAGTATGCAAGGAGGGCACCAAATGTCCCCTTCAAGCAGTCTGAGTGGCGCTGGCAGGCACCCCCACCCTGTCCCAATACACTAAACTCTGTCTGGGAGGTGGTCACACCTCCCTGTGACAGGATACCTATTTTTCTGCCTTCCCCTGCTCGAGCTTGGCTCAGTAGCAAGAGGGCAGAATTGTATATCTGGTCTGGACGGCAGCAGCCCTAGCTTGCTGTCCGGTTCTAGAAGACTAGTACCGGGAGCACTGAGGTTCTGGAGGAGCTTTACATTGCATGGAATCATACGTGGGGGTATGATTCCAAAATGTTTGATACTAAACATGACAGGGTTCGTTACAGCCAGTTTAGAGATGGCCATCGCGTAATGGCGCATGGCCACTCTATATGTCATAATGGCTGATGCACTTACAACCCGGGAGAATGGACTCTGAAGGTTGTAGGGGTGTCCTGCTCATGCAGGGGCACCCTCACACTTAGGGCCCAGCACCCTGCCTTCAGGATTAAAAGACCTGCCTTTGGGGTGACTTAGAGGTTTTAAGTGCAGTGACCTTAGATATAAGGAAACATATCTGTCGAAAGTAATGCAAGCACCACCTCACACAGGCTGCAATGGCAGGCCTCTAGTCACAATTTGGTCTCTCATGGGTGGCATATTACATGCTGAAGCATGGGAGACCCCTGGTGTACCTAAGCCCTGGGTACCTGAGTACCATATACTAGGGCTTTATCAGGGTACACCAGTAGCCAATCTGGAGTGTACCTAAGTATTCACCATGTCCAATTTAGGGAGGAAGCACATTGACTGGGGTACTGGTTTGCAGGATCCCAGTCAGACTAGTCAGAAAAACATAGCAACACCAGGCAAAAAGTGGGTAACCATGCAGAAGGATTCTACCTTCCTACAGTCGGCGATACTGGAGCTGTCGTCCAGGTATGGGGCTGCTAGAGGCTGCAGCGGGGGTCGCTGGCACTTGTGGCAGCGGAGAGGCAGCAGCCGCTGGCCAGGAACGTGTCTCAGCGTCTGCGGGGGAGCGTGGGGCACTGCCCCCTCGTCACCAGTGTGATGGCGCACGCCAGGCCTAGTTGTGGTTGTGCAGGGAATGCACTGTGGGGCGCAATGACGACAAGTACATGATCAGTGGCAGTATCGGAGATGAACCCTGAGCGGTTCACTTCCATTTTATTAAGTTGCCGCGGGCCAGGCGTGGCCCGCGGATGACGTGCAACTACATCTGGTGTGCAGCATAAGCAGGAGGACCGCTGGCCTGCAACACTTAGTACCGTTCTTATGTGAGTTTAGAGTTTATATGTTTGTTCGTATATTTTATGTTATTTATGTACTCTAAAGTCCTTATGTAATGTAACTGGTCCTATTGTTAAGCGCTCTGACACCTTCGGGTAAAGTTCGCGACATATAAAAAGGCATAAATAAATAAATATGTTTCCAGCACTCTAGTGTGAGTGCAGACTAAACATGAAGCTGAAGGGATGTTTCTGCGCAGTGCAGCATTTGGCCGGTTTTACTCTTTTATTGCGGGGTATAACATTGTCTTCTCGAGCGGCATTATTTTTGGTGGAGAACATTTTCAATGGAAACTGCAGAACTAGTAAAGGCTCCTAAAGAAACGTACACACTTTGTATAAAATGTGGTATTGGATATGCTTCTCACTGTATCGACCTGTGGAAATTGCTGGATAATGACACAGAATCCGCAGCCCAACTTGCCTTCAGCGGCTTAGTATGCAGATTGCACCCCAGGTCACATAATTGCCTTTTCCTTGCCACATAATACATACAATCCAGCCGCATAATTCTGTCCTCCTTTGGCTCATGTTAATTCCAGTGCCTGTAAACATCTACCAAGCCGGGCATGGGTAATGCACTTTAGCCGGTGCCCCTCCTTAGTAAAACTGGCAGCGTCCTCTGCGAGGAGGCACTATCCTGCCAGCCACCAAACTCTGAAGTGGCCTCAAACTATCATCACGTGCGTCTGCAGCGATAACGAATGAATAAAGTCCAAACAGTCGTAAAAGAAGTCGGCGAGCCCCGTCGCTGGGTCTGAAATCTGATCGTAACCGGGCCGGCGTGATCCGTGTTCAAAAAATAAGTTAGTCATAAACGACTAAAAACAGAAAGAGTGAAGGAGGGCGCGGCGCGGCGCGCCAGCAAGTGCGCACTTGGCATCCTCCCTGCCGAGGAAGTCGGCGACTTCCGCTACTCCTGGCCCGCCGGTGATCTGGAGGGGGTGGCACGCACATGGGCCGAGGGGGTTGGCCCGTGTTTACAACATGCCTTCCTGCTGCACCGGCCAAGGAAGCGCACACGGAGATGCAGGGCAAAGGCGAGGCCACTGAAGTGACCATTCTGAACCCCGGCAACCACGCGCAGCGCCATGGCGCGCCCAGCGACAACCTGCGCAAGCTGCGCCGGCGCCAGGCGCTGGTGGAGGAGAAGAAGTCGCTGGCCGCCTGCAGCCTGGTGCTGGCGCTGCTGGGCATCCTGCTCATGGTGCTGCACACCGAGCTGCTGTGGTTCGGGCACTGCCAGGTGAGCCGGTACTTTACTCCCCTGTCTTTTGAAATGGAAGTATCACGTTTTATACTGCGACCGACATGGCGCCTAGAGGCGGTTCAGTGCGCACTGCCTAAACCTAAATAGCATATACTTGCAACTAGCCTTTTTAGGTTCTCCCAGGTTTGCTGAATATAGTAACCTCGGCAGAAAGTGTGCCTTAGTCTGTCGAGCAGCGCCCGTGCGCTGGATGACATTCCTGGTCTCCCGCACCACACCACCTAGTTTTAAGGCACATCACTTGATGCGCGCGCTTCACAGAAAGGTGCAATGTGGCAGAGAGGGCTCGGGGAACCATTGGGGTTGATCTGAACATCTACCATCGGTACCTCACCCGACACCGGTTACCTACCTATTCCTTGGGACTTCCAAAAGAAAAGGACACCTGAAGGAAGTCTTAACACGTTCGGCCCATTAAAATAAAGTTCCAAGGCTGACGCAGCATCGTTATGCAGGTTACCCCCACCACCCTGCTAGCAAAAAACGGAACAACATAGCAGGGGTATTTGGAAAGCTCAAGCCCGCCACAAGGGGCTGCTGCTACTTTGTGCTACTGTGAGATGTTTGATATTCCCCAACTGAACCTATACTCGTGTTATCACCTTCAGGAGGATGAAAGGCTGAGCAGCCCTGCCAGGATCCAAACCTGCTAAGTTGGATACCTCAGTTGTCTGGGGCATCAGTTTCTCTCTTGGCCTAACCTATTTCATCTTTCTCTCTGGTCTTCTTTTCCCCTTTTTTTTCTATTATTTTCTTCCTTTTCGCCATTTTCTCTCCCTCACTGTTTCCCTTCATTTCTTTCTCGATTTCTCACTTTCCTTAATCGCCTTCTTTATTCCCAAATTACTTTTTATGTTTTATTTATTTTTTCTTCCTTTCCTTTCTATTCTGCCTCCCTTCACTTGTTTCTTTCCCTCTTCTCTTTTCTCAGTTTTCTCCCTTTCTTCTTCTCTTAATTCTCTCCTTAACTTATTTCTTTTCTCGTTCGTTTTTACCTTTTCAACTTTAATTTCAGTTTCTTTTACTTTCTTTTCAGGCTTTCTTCTCTTGCTTCCTTCTTTTGTTCATTCGTCCTTACTTTTATATAGCTCATATTAATGTCCTACTGTCTTTCTCACTTTTGGTGTGTGACTTCTCCTTACAGCGTTTGTCCAATCTTTCTTTTTCGTTGCCTTATTCAGCTTCCTTTTTTGCCTGCTTTCTACTGTCATACATTTCTTTTTATTTAACGGTCAGTCTTTCTCCGATTCCCACCCACCCATCCGTTTCGGCATCATGTAGTCCTAGTTCTTTCTCCTGCCAAATTGTCCCTCTATTCCCTTTACCTGACTGCCCTTGGGGGCCAGACGATTTTTATGTGCCAGGAATGTGTCCTTTATTCCCTGCTTTGTCAGACCTGTCACGTAGGTTGGATTTTCCCGGATCTTGAGCCTAAATAAATCATTATTTACATCTGTGATGTACTTTTTTTTTTATTTCAAAATACTTTATTGAAAATTTTAAAAGGAAACACATATACAAAATAATACTGTAGCAGGGTTAGCATACGATATAAGATAAGTGTAAGGCAAGGTTATCACATGTACATTCACAGAGTGGTGTTAATACGCCTGTATGAGTATCAAGAATCTAACCCAATTGATCACTAATAGAAAAAGAAAAGAAAGGGAAAGGCAGGCAAAAAGGAAGGAAAAGGAGTGAGAGAGAAGAGAAAGAAAAGGGGGCGACGGCTTATCTTTATCCAGGGAATAGATCTACTATTATCCAACTGCAAGCAATCCTGGATAATTGTTTGGGTAAATTTTGTCTCATCCTTGACCCAGATGGATCTCCAGAGCATAAGTGGTCGCATAGCAATCAAGTCTGACAAATAACTTATTCCCACTTCTCGGTGTACTATCTCAGTGGATGCGGAAGCTGGCAGGCATAGGAGACGTTTTAAAAAAGAATTTTCCTCAATTTGCAGTGCCTGGCTAGTATTGTGGCCCCACACCCCTGCACCATATAATGCAATTGAAGCGCATCTAGCTTTATAGATATCTACCATGTCTTTAATGCGGCGATCTCCCAATTTGGATGCAAATCGGAAGACCCCATGTACGCTCTTTAGCATCTTTGCTCGTATATTAGATAATTCATGTGACCAGTTACCATTTGCTGAAAAAGTTATCACCAAGTAACAGAATTTATTGACAGTTTCCACTCTCGTGCTATCTATACAAAAAGTTTTGGGCTTTCTAGGCTTTAAGCCACATACCATGGTAAATGTCTTTGCTTTGTTGATTACCAACTTCCTTCTAGTAATAAAATCTTCGAACTTATCAATTAAACGCTGCAAGCCGACCGGGGTTCTAGATAAGAGGACAGCATTGTCTGCATAAAGCAGAACCGGTATGGCCTGGCCTGCTGCTTGTGGTGCATCCGCCTGTACTGACTTAAGGACTGTATCAATTTCATTTATAAATAAGGTAAAAAGCAAAGGTGCTAAGACACACCCTTGGCGGATGCCTCTTTTAACCCTAAAATTCCGTGTACACTCTCCCCGCTGGCCAAACTGGACTCTAGTTGTTAGTTTCTCATACAACCTTGCGAGAAAGTATATGATGGACTCTGGGGCACCTAGTTTAAGTAGGACTGGCCAGAGAATAGTATGATCAACAAGGTCAAAAGCACTGCTGAGATCAGCAAAACATAAAAATAGACTCCCTTGTTTGGCGCGAGTGTATTTGCCTATTAAAAGCTCTAAGTTAATACATTGTTCTGTCGTACCTAGCCCTCTTCTAAAACCATATTGTGCCTGTGATAAAATCTCATTTTCCGTTACCCATTCCTCCAATCTTGCTAATAAAACTCTACTCATCACTTTTACTGAGGAGTCTAAAAGGGAAATAGGACGATAATTTTTCGCTTCTGATTTATTCCCTTTTTTATAGATGGGGGATAATAACCGATTGCCCCCAGGTGGGGGGTGTATCCTCAATTACTGCGGAGTTAAATACTCTAGTGAGTATTGGTCCCCAAAGATCCGGTGCCGTTTTATAGACATCAATTCGGACCCCGTCAGGGCCCGGGGCTTTTCCGCCATTACTATCCCTTATCCCTAGCTTCACCTCATCAAGCGTGATATTTAGGGGGTTATTTGGCCACTTACGATCTCCTGAGCTAGGGGGGTCTAAAAACATCCTGATCAAGTGGATTAAAAATACTGGAGAAATGTAGCACCCATTCTTCACGACTGACATGGGACAGTAAATCCGGAAGAGAATCATTAGGTCGAGCCTCGAGTAGCGCGCAAGCGCTGCTTAGAGGCGAAGACTTATTGTAAGTGAGTTTTCAAAGCAGTCCAAGAAACGCTCGTGCGTCGTGGCTGGCCTTTTTGAGATGGGTACGCGCGGCAAACATGTGTTTCCAATCATCGTGCCCAGACGCGGGCGCGATAAGTGGAAACACATGTCTGCCGCGCGTACTCATCCAAAGGCCAGGCACGACGCACAAGCGTTTTTGGGACTGCTTTGCAGGGTGCCGCGCTCGCTCGCCCCCGCTCCTCCGTGCTTGTTTAATTCAGAAGTGCCCATTCATAATGCCGTAGAGCCAGTGCCTTAGAACAGACAGTCCCCTCTCATCTCAAGAAAGCTGGTAAGTAAAGATGGATGTACATGTGTCTCAACCCTCTTCCTATTCACGGGAAAAGGGTGACAGGCATGTAGGTAAATACTACCGTTGTGTCCAGACATGATAATACACATTTTCAGTGCTCGATATGGAGGACTTTTTGAGTGTGCCCATTATACCTATTATTAAACTCTTCCACCCTGTCAAAGATTGACTAATTCCATTGTGGGTACCCTTCTAGAAGAGCTTTCCAAATCCGTGTCAGAGGGGAGGGGTCTTTAGCATTCTGGAATAAAACGAGTATTACTTACTTTTACATACGACTAGGCAAAGAGGTGGAAGCAAACCTC
Organism: Calotriton arnoldi; assembly: GCA_963921515.1. Classification (NCBI taxonomy): domain Eukaryota; kingdom Metazoa; phylum Chordata; class Amphibia; order Caudata; family Salamandridae; genus Calotriton; species Calotriton arnoldi. The sequence continues at coordinate 173,520 of CAWUFW010002862.1, forward strand.
GCCAAAGCTTCCACTTCCTGCCTAATTCCAACACCTGTTTGTCCAAGAGCACGAGTTCCACGGTACTGGTGGGGCTAGTAAGTCTGCACTTGTAAAAGCGGTACCATTAGGTTGCACCTCATCAGTACCATGCAATTGCGAGTTTGTCTACACGGAACTGGGAACAAGCACACAGATCTGGTTTTATCAGGCAGAATTACGGACAATATTGCCTTTCCTGTGGGTATTATCGCTCACATTTACCGCCTGCTCTAGGCCGAGTATGAACCTGAGGGGGTGCTGATGCAGGGGGAGGAGAAAGGATCGATGTGGGGAAGGACGGGGAAGACTGTAGTTTGGCAGGGGCGGGCATTACAGCTTAGAGTTGAGGAGAGGCGGTAAAACCGGGTCAGGCTGCAATGAAGCCAATTCCCAAAGTGATTTTACCGGTCTGATTTTCTGTCGGGTAAAATCAGGTTTGTTGTTCTTGTACCCTGTACATCTGTGTCGGGGATCAGCAGCCCACTAATGTTTGAGCGCAATCCCGTACAGGAATTCCACTCTGCTCAACTCCTAATCTTGGCCTATAGATTTACAGAAAGGTGGCACAATCAGAACCGAGCTGGAATCCAATCCCTGATATTACACGAGCCCTGACCTAATCAGAGAAGCTATTGTCAGAGCTTTTATATAATGAGAATGCTGTCATAATTGGTCACCTCTCTGCATGGCACCAAAATGGACAAGTGTTTTTTTTTTTTACATGACTATTGGATTTTGGAAGCATCCCATCCATTGGACAAGTAGATGGGTTATAAAATTATGCATTCCTGTTTAATTAAGGAAAACGAAATGGAGCCCAGTGAGCATGTGGAAAAGGGTAGCAGAAGTAGTTGCACAGCAGCAAGATAACCGCACAGTCATATGTTTTCTTGCAGTTAGTATTCTGCAGCATTCTCAACACAAGCATTGGCATAGCCAATAGGTCTCGCCTTTGGGACCTTATAAGTGTTTAGCCATGCAACAGTTGATGTTGTTGTACCAAGGATATTGTGCTGCATAACTAAATACTTATAAGGTCCCAAAAGTGAGACCTATTGGCTATGCCAATGCTTGTTTTTAAGGAATGGTGAGTTGACTGTTTCCCAGAAAAGCTTATTATTGGAAGTACTCGCAGCCAGGGATAATTTATCCCACGCCTCTTCCTGAAGCTCTCTTTTCCTCATTTTAAGGACCGATTTATAGTCAGATCTTAAACTCTGTACTAATTCCTTATTCCTTATACTGAAGGCCTGTTTTAATTGATTCAGGGCTTGGGTGCATGCATGGTTAAACCATCCCCTACTTTGGGTAGGTTTGTCTCTACAGGGTGTAGTCATTATCATTTCAATAGTTTCATTGATTTTACAAAAACAAGTTAGTAACCTTGCAGGGTCAACAGCTTCTTTGAGGCAGTCAAATATCTCCACACCACATTTTGAGATTATACTGCTTAACACTGTGCCTGGGTCAATCCCTACCCATTTGATTCTTGTACCATTAGGTCTAATTGGAGCGATATTACCAATGACTGTATGCTGAAGCCTAATTTTTATGCCCCATATCAGTATTGGCATTATAATACAATTATGGTCGCTAAGTAACAATTGTGCAATCCTCGGCGTAGAGCATAGATGAACAATACTCGTAGACATTAGAACATGATAAATCGTTGTGTTAGCATTTCTTCCAGTATAAGTCGGTATCACCCCACCATTAGTATCACGTGCACTTTGTACCAAATCAAGGTCATATTTTGCAATCATTGTGTTTAGGGTATCTCCATATTTATTATGTGGAAAATGGGAAACATCGGTTACAACGCGGTCTTTACACCGCAATACGTTTACAACGTGGCCATTACAACGCAAGTCGTTACAACGACTTGCGCTGGATGGCGCTATACACTAAGGAATAGTATGATTTACTATTCCAACACCTTCCCTACTGTTACGTAGGCTGGAGTTGGAATAGTAAATCATACTATCCCTAAGTCCAGCGCCCTCCAGCGCAAGTCGTTGTAACGACTTGCGTTGTAATGACTGCGTTGTAGACGTATCGCGGTGTAAAGACCACGATGTAACGTCATACATTCGTATATTAAAGTCCCCTACCCACACAATGGCGAAATTGGTATTTACTGCTTGGATCAGATTATCTAACCCTTTTCCCAATTCCAGGGCTACATAGTGGCGAGTTGAATCAAAAACATTGTTATAAAAATTGACCAGGAGTACATCCCATCCGTCTTTACAGCACAACCATAATATCTGCGAGTGATCTCCTATTTTAATCACTATTTTAACCATCACAGGGCGTTTATTTGATAAAAGAATTAACAACCCACCGTTTGCTCTACCTACAGGAGAGGGTATTGCTGGTAATTCATAGGAGGTAAACCCTTCGAAATGTACTTGATCTGTACTCCAAGTTTCTTGCATGCAGATTATATCATGTTTATTAATAAAATCTACCCAGCCTAGTGAGTCCTTTTTATTAGCCATTCCGGCTATATTCCATATGGCAATTGTATAGCCATTTATTGGGGAATTCTCTTTATTATCATCAAGGTGTTCGCCTATTCTTTCATCGTCCTCACTCATATGTGGAAGCACTACGGATGGGCTTATTATATTTAAAGGGGAGTTAAGCATAGTTAGTCCCAGCGTATCTTCATTGGATATTCTGTCTCCCATCACCCCATCTCCCGTCAGCCCTTCTTCATCGTATCTGACCTCCACACTGGGTAGACGGGCATCATAATGTCAATCATTTTCTTGGCGTGTACTAAGGACTTGAAATCTGTTAGACACTGAAAATGCGTATAATGGATGGGCTGGCTCTACGTAATTCTCGCTTGACGGCCCCCGCTCACCTCCCCTGTTGTGTATACGCCTTCGGTGTCTATAAAAATAGCCGAGGGGTAGTAGGGACAAATTGAGGTCATGATATCACAGTGCACCCGCTCTTTCTAGAGCATTTCTTGCCCATATAGGGCTTCTGAAGTTGATGATAATACAGTCTCCTTGCAGATTTTTATCTAGGGGACCAATCCAGCTTACTCTTCTGGTTAGGAGTATCTGGTCTTCACAGCCCACTGAGTAGCCACAGTTCTTATTTAACCAGCGAACCACTTTATTTTTTAAAGCCTGGTCCAATTCCTTTTGTTCAGGCTTTAGCTGAGGTACATTCACCATGACTGCCACATATGGGCAGCATTCAGGGGGTAAATTTATAGAGATGCCAGTTCTACCCGTGTACGCCCCATCTCTCCTGACTTATTATGGCTCGTGGGCATCTGCGTCCTCTCAATCCTATCCCCTCTAGTGGTATAAGGTGGGTTATTCAGGGCCTCACTCTGTTGATGGTTGGTTGAGACCCCTTTGGGACCATTTTTACTCCCTTGGCTTGCTCCACCTTGAGCCCCGCGATCCCCATTACTGTTAGCTGGTGAGCCAGTTACCATATTGATGGTGGTTGTTTCCTGTGGAGATTGCTCGGCAAGACCCCCCAGTATTACATCCGTCTGTTCCCGACCATCTACATCAATATTCTTTAATCTCTCGCTAAGCTTATCTACATCTCCATTCAATTTATCTAATTTACTATAAAGTGGTTTTAGTAATTCTTCTAACTTTTGTGCTACAAGGGTTACAATTTGTGTGGTTGTAAATCCATTGTCAGCCCTTGTTCAGGGGGATCTTTATGTGCTTCATCTATCATGTTCTGTGTCGGTCCTTTCTTGTTTTTGTTATTCCCTGTCTTCGCTTGACTCTTTTTGCAACCTCTTTTCCTTTTTGGGGTCGGGGATCCGCTTGGCGAATGTAATGGTTGTGCATCGGTCTGTGTGTGTGGATCTGTACCTGGATTCCCTGTACCCTCTATTATCAATGAGGTGCCTTGATGTTTATTGCAGGGAACCTCCTGGGTGTTCTCATGCTGGGTTTTCCCGCTACCCCCCCAACTATGTCTTCGGTCATCATACCAGCACCTAACGAAAGGTGGCGTTCTGCCCTATCAATTTCAACATTAATCGCACTAACTGCGCGCACTAAGTAAGAATCAATAGTGGTACATGGGAGGTCAACTACAAGTTTTTGTATTTTACGCTTCGCCATTTTGGTTATCTGGTTTAGTGCAGACAACCTTATCCTAAGAATGTCCTCAAAGTGTTCACAAAGTGCGAAGTGCAAAGTGCAAGGTATTAAAAAATAAAGTGCTGAGTGCGTAAATTTTAGGAACTCGGAGTTGATAAAGGTGCAATACAGAGGGCTAGGTCCAACAGTTACAACCTTCAGAATAGTCTTTAAAAAACAGATTGAGTGGTTTTTAAAATACTGTGGTTTGGTAAAGTGCCAAGTGCAGTAAAAAGGGTCAAATCGAACAAATGTAAGACCCTCGAGATAAAATTTAAAGAGAAAACATACTATGTAACACTAATCACCAAAGAAATATTCGCTCTGACTTTTGTGAATATATATACACTACTCCTAAATAGAATTAAGAACAAACAAAACCTATCTACTCCTACTACAGGTGGATTCCCTTTACAGAACCTCCTTATTTCAGAGTCAATGGGGATCATACAATATTTAAAAGCATGGTCCGTAAAGAAAAAGAAGAAATGAGGTTAGTTCAATCAATCAATCAATCACAGAATTTGTAGAGCGCACTACTTACCCGCGAGGGTCTCAAGGCGCTGGGGAGAGGGAAGGGGGGGGGGATGCTGCTACTGGTCGAACAGCCAGGTCTTGAGTAGCCTCCTGAAGGTCAGCAGGTCTTGGGTCTTTCGTAGGCTTAGTGGAAGGGTGTTCCAGGTCTTGGCGGCGAGGTGTGAGAAGGATCTGCCGCCGGTGGTTGTTCTTCGAATGCGGGGGACGGTGGCGAGGGAGAGGTCGGCGGAGCGGAGCTGGCGGTTGGGGACGTAGAAGAAGAGCCGTCTGTTGAGGTAGTTAGTTACGATTTGCGGCACACCACCTTACTGTTCAGTTTGGTTTTCGAAGATTTAATTCAGCCAGGGTTCAGTCCACAGTGTCAGATTAAGTTTTGGGGCAATATTCCATCTTTGGCCCCTGGAGCGCAAAGCCAAGGGGGGTGGCCCTGCCCTGCCTCGTCCGGCCGCGGACGGGCGCAGACGGGCACGCCCGCGCGCGTCCCGCGCTGCGGGAGTGTGGTGGCCCTTTTTTGCGCCTCCAGGCGCGGAGAAAACACGTTGCGGCCTTTCCTGCCGCAAGAACAGCTGGGACAGGTAGTCTCATACATGGATAAGTGAGCAACGATTCACATTAAACCACTCTTAGAGGCTGAGGACTCAGCAGCAACGGTAGTGCCATAAAATACAAAAACAATATACCAACACATAATACATACAGAACTACGGCCATTATGCAATTGTAAGCATTAGCCAGGCCGGCAGGTATTGTGAGCACCTCTGCTTGTGCTTGCTTGTGCTTGCAGTCGTGTACTTTACTGAGATAGCCTAATGCATTCTGGGTGTTGTAGTCTTACCTTGCTTCCACTGAACTAATTAGACTAACACACCTGAAATATATGATTGTTAGGTGAAAAATTCAGGATTGGAGGCAGTGCTGTAAGACCCTGGATGGAGGTGGCCACACTAACTGGGGCGAGCGCATCACTAAAGTGTGTCTCCAGTTCATCGGTGATTACAAGCACTACGCCAGTGCAAGCAATGCACCAGAGTGTTCACCATTGCGCCAAGAAGCCCGCAGTCTGCCCAGAATTGACAGCATTACGCGTTTTGAGCTGTGGTCGAAGTGCGCAGGATCGGCAGGGCACGGTGCCACCCCTACTCCTTTAATTTCATAGAGTCCGTTCCCCTACTTTCTTATTTTAAACATGCCTCCCGGACGGCAGAAATCGCCAAGGCCGATAGTTAAGGCTCGGCTTTTGGGAACGGGCAGAGAAGGAAAAGGACTCTGGGGCATATTAACAACCAGGCGATAGTCAATTATCGCCGCTTTAGCGTCCGTTTTCGGACGGAAAGCGGCGATAATTCTATCGCCTAATCAGCAAGGTCACGCTATCGCGTGAATCCCTGCACTATCGCCCTTTCCCCCAACGCCCATCCTGCATCTCTAATGAGATGCAAGGTGGGCGTTACTGGGCGTACCCCAGATGGGCCACGTTGTAAATATCGCCGATGTGCACATCGCAATATTTACAAGGCAGCCCACAGGATGATAGCAGACGTTAGATTTTGGCGAAAACGGCAGTTTTCGCCAAAATCTAACGTCTGCTATTATCCCGACTTAGCCATCCCTAACATAGGGGTGGATTGTGCTGATACGACCACAGGGTCGTATCAGCAGGTGATCGCCGTTTTGCAGGGAACATCGCTGGAAAACCAGCGATGTTCCCTGCAAAACGGCGATAACCTCGCTATCTCTGGAATTTTATCGCCCTGGAGAAGCGTGTTGTTAATAACGCGCTACCAGGGCGATCATTTCCGGAGATAGCCAGCGATAAGAAATCTATCGCTAAGCACGGCCAGCGATAATTATCGCTGGCCGTTGATAATATGCCCCTCTGTCTTTTCCTTCGTGCCCAGAGAAGACAGGGACAGTGTCCAGTTCTCCTGAAGCTGGCAGCGGCCCCCCCCCCCCTTTGTTCCCCCTCTTCCCTCTCTTTCTGTCTCGCTCCTCCTCATTTAGTGAAAACTGAGACTTCAAGAAACAGGTATTACCATCTCTTTCCTCCTTTCGTTTATTTGCTCCCCTGTGAAATGTATCCAAAAAAGAAAAACACTTTTGCCGGAAACGTCGTCTTTTTCTGACATTTTTCAATTTCTAAGTGCAGCCTCGGGGTGGAGAGAAATAAAACATTCAAAATATGAAAACGAACTAACTAACTAACTAACTAACTAACTAAAGCAAGACAGAGTGGTTGCAAGGTGGCCAGATTGATTTATTCACACCTAAACACATTAGTGCCACTTTACAGTGTTTGCCAGTGAAGCGCTACTTTTGTTTTCTCGTCGCTCTTTGAACAACATTGCTTTCCCTGGGTGGGAAAGTGTACTATTCCTGGAGGTACTGAAATACCTGCTTGATGGGTGAATTGGAAAACAATATGCATACCGCGGCTCTGTATACACAAATGTAGTCTTTTTAAATCATACTGCTTACGTTTTGTAAGGATATAAGCAATGGGCATTGAAGCGGTCCCTTCTGGGCCCTGTAGTCATGGCCTTAACTTTTCAGGCAAAAGCACTCACTAATTTCTGAATAATGAGTGTAAAAAGAAAAAGGTAACCATGTTGTTTCTGCTTACATTTCACATGCTTTACTTAATCTTGCATTCCCTATGAGTGTTTGCTTTTTCTAGGATGTTGTTAATTTTTTTATAGGCAGCATATTGCTCTTGTCTAGTGCGTAATTTGAATTGAGTCACATCCAGGTGTTTATAGCGGGTCAGTGCAGTGCAAGTTTCTCTCAGTGGGGCAGTATAGTGTTCAGTGGGGGAGAGGATGTGGCACTATGGTCAGAGCTGCTGAATTTGGACCTGGGGAACCAGGTTCAGCCTTCATGACCAGTCCACCAGACCACTCCCCCTGAGGGAGCACATTCCCATGCTAGACCTTAGAAGGCCCCGCAAGATCTTAAGAGCCCCCGGTGTCTTAGCACCAGCAGGTGGACCCTAGCAGTGGCAAGTGTGGGTTAACCTTGAAGGCATGTCCACCACAATTCATTCTGAAGTTCACCTCCAGTCTTGCAGGCAGGCCTTTGAAGCAGCACACCATCGAGTGACAGTGACACTGTCACTGAGGTCACAGGATCCGTGAGCAGCATGGCTCTAGGGCAGTGCGACCGCACCAGGCGCTGACCAGCCACGGTCCGTGCAGCTAACAGCGGTGTGGCAGAGGGGCCGGGTAAGGGGGGATTTCGAGGGACGATGCAGAGGGAAAATTAAATAATTAATTTTCCCTCTGCATCGTCCCTCAAAATCCCCCCTTACCCGGCCCCACCGATGTTACCTGCATGGACCGCGGCTGGCGCTGACTTCAGGTGGGGTCGTCGTGTTTGCAAGTATAATATGGTTTTAAAAGCACTTGCTGCCTCCTTCCTGGCCTCCAACAATTTTCGGCAACAATAAAAATGTCATGATAACTCCAGTGATTAATGTTCTTAGTAGAGAGAGATGGTTTTTGTCTAGTGGACGTTTTGACTCATGGAAAGGAAGCGCAGAGGGTTAATGTGCCTGCTGCTAAGAACATGTACCATGCAGATCACAAAGTGCACATAATGTAAATAGGTCACTGGGTTACTGCTTTTGTCAGAGAGACCCTATTGTTACTTGCAGTTAATAAGTTAAAATACTAACATAGAACAGTGAGCTTTTAACTGTCATGTAAGAGCTGCATGCAAACTGCAAGGTATAAATTAGAGCGTTATGGTTTTTTCCCCAGTCTTTGATTATCCTAATGTTGCAGAAAAAGGGTTCATTTGGGTAGAAATCAATTCTGATTATTAAAGAGAACCACCAACCATGGTATTACGTTTTAAATTCTGAGTTTGTGTTTCTCCAGGTCAATCACTATTAAACTATGCTGCCTACTAGTATGGTTGTCATGTGACTCCTACACCTTGTAGTCCTTTGTCTTATGTAACATTCCCTATACAGTGATTTACACACGTATGATTGATTGTCTCTGTGTAATATGTGTGATGTAAAGTGCTCTGACACCCTACACTGGTATTAGTGATGCTGTAAATTTTCTGATACTTTATTATTTTGACATTTTTAGGTCTCGCCTGAGCCAGCGCATGCGCTGCTCTGGCGAGACATTTAGTGTGTGGGCTTTAAAAAGCCGACCACAGCTTTTTGGCTGGCATAGAGCGTGCGGTTACGTGCACAATGACGAGCGGAGGCGCCATCTGGCTTTCCTCGATCGTCATGGTGCGCGCACACCACTCGCCAGCCTGCTTCCACTTTTGCCGTCGCGCGCGCGCTTTTTTTTTACTTTACGGTGAGCTGACGTGACCTGCATGTGCATCTGGTAACAATTATCCCAGGTCAACCTGTGCCATTTCTACTTTTTTTTTTCGAATTTTATCTTGCGCACGATCACTTTCACGGCGGCGCGGCCGTGTCGCTCTGACGAGTAATACATTTATTACGCACCACTCGCGTGCTTTTGCGCGCAGCCGCCATCTGCCTCCCTTCCAGCGCGATCACTAATGCGCGCGTACCACTCGCGTGCTTTTTTAAAAATTTCCTTTTGCTGCTTAGCGCATGCGCGTGCACTCCCCCCACCCCTCCCACTTGTTTACTTCTTGATCCCTTGCCTTCTCTTACACTTCCTCCTTGCCACTCTCCAATCCTACCTTCCTCCCCCAAGTCCGTACCAGCAACTCTCTGTGTCCCTGCCTTCCTCTCCCCTGCTCGCTCTGTCTGCTTCCTAGGTGCCCCAGCCTTTCTCTCATGGCTGCCCCTCCCTCCCTCATCTCTACTCCTACCACCCTCCATGGTACTTGCTTCTCATTTTACCCACTTCGTTATTCTTGATACCCTGCCTTTCTCTTATGCTCCCTCTTTGCTGTCCTAGTTGCGACGATGCCCCGCCTCTCTCGTCATGCACCCTCTCTGGTACCTTCCGTGCCCAAAGCCTTATTGCCTTCTTCTCTCAATACTGCTTCCGACTGCACTGCATCAATCTGTACTATACTGTGATTTTTATGTCTCTGCCTTCCGTGATCGTTCAGTCTCCCTACCACCACTCCATGCTCCTGCCTTCCGGAATCAGCCTCCCTCCCTCCTGATGTAGGGGCCGTGGGTGGTGGGTGCGGCACTAGAATCGGGGATTTCCGCAGGTCTCCCGGCCTGTGGCGTGTTTTTGTTGTGGGCTTTTTTTTAGGGGGCGCTCTGCTGACTGCCAGGGCGGGCTGCTCCCAGCTGCCATTTGCACACAGCAGGGGCTGCCTCTCGCCATCAGGTCTGAAGTTATCACGTACTCCGGCCCCAAAGACCCCTCCCCCTTTGAGCCAAGCCATTTGCTTTTTAATTAGTCAGAAGGACCTTCCATTTTCGCCCTTTTTCCAGGTTTACATTTCAATGGGATCACACAGATTCCTTTTACAGGGAGAACAGTAGGTGTGCTCCCACCCCCAGCAGTCGGAGCGCATCTTTCAAAATTTAAAAGTTATGTATTTAATGCGTTTTTTGGTGTTTGGGTCGGGAGGAGGCTGTAATTGTGTGACAGTTCTTACATCCCAACAAGCGTTTTTATTGGGATGGGGGCTCTGTCGTGCGCCATTCAAAATCTGCACTTGGTGTTGGGTTTCAGATCCCAACAAAGATTTCTGCGCGTAAACATTTCTTTGTTTAGCGACTTCTCAAACTTTGCTACACTTTATCATAGAACAGTTACGTTTGCTTGTTCCTAAAACGCCGGATCGAGGGCATTTGATAGGCTACAAAGTTTGGTATTGGTGGGGTGGAAGGAGGGAAGGGAAGTCGGTTGGAAACGAGATTTTTGACAACAGGTTTCCATGACAGTCTGGCCTTGTGCCGGAGGCTGAGCAGAGGCTGGGGCTCCTCCTACCACGACCCGCTACTTCAGAATTTCAGCACAGCCTTAAATTATTTTTCCCTTACATTTTCCCATATTTTGTGTTATGCTCAATTGCTTGGTTATTTCATTTATTACCTACCGGCAAACATTGTTCCATGCAATATTTTTTGGGGCGGTGAAGGGGGTGCTTTCACTGAAAGTTAATTACTCGAGGTGGAGCCATTTAGGTCGTTTCTTTACCTTTCACGTACTCGATTTACTCTTCCCGGTGATAAGTACTTGCGTCGGTCTCCCAAGGCTATACTTATTTTCTGAAACCGCAGGTTGCCCATCATTTTATCCCGATTGTGTTTAAAGGTAGCTCTGATGATGTCACCGCCAGTGACAACATGGCGCCTACAAGTGATTTCATCACCCTTGCCGACCTTTTGACACTGCCCTACTGCGTGCATTGCTTCTTGAATTTGATCTGATTGTCTGTTTTGCATCCTTGAACGGTTACTGTGTAACTGTTGGTGGTTGTTTTTATGGACAAGGCCCAAACGTTTTATGTTAATACTTAACATGTAAACCCATTTTTAAATGCTTTGTATTTACCACTACTTATTTTTTGTATTGTACTGCCACCACACTGGAGCAACTGAGCGATGTTTATCTGCTGGCACAGGTGTAGTACCCCTTTTCTCGTGTTTAACGTTTAATGATCATGAGGCAGCAATATTTGTTGCACAATAAATCCCATACCACTATTACTTTGTAAGCAGAAATGGTCACTTTTATTACGACAGGTATGTAACATAACTTTCCATAAATGCAAAACATTGTAAATAACTCAACCTCACTAATACATCGATCACACCTGCTTCTTGCCCTCTTTCTTCCCCATTTCTCTCCCACTGAGATCCACTCATCCTTTTTCCCCCCATCATACTAACAAACTCCACGCCCACTCATTCCTTCACCCATTCTTTGTCCTCGGTGTTGTACGTGTAGCACAGGTGATGTTGTTGCACCAAGGATATTGTGCTGCAAAACTAAATACTTATAAGGTCCCAAAAGCGAGACCTATTGGCTATGCCAATGCTTGTTACACATGCTAACAGTCTCTGCAAAGATTTTTCCTTATTAGTACCAGTGGAACATACAACTGCAGCAGTGAGAAAGGTGACCAGTCAACCTTTGCAAAGGGCCCTTCACTTCACAGCAGCACAAGTCACATTTTTTAGGAACTTTTGATCCGTTTGAGCTATAAACAATTTACTAGTTAAAATCGTCAGATTATGCAGCAGATGATGTATTATGTGGCAAATATGGCAGAGCCATAATTATGTGGAAAACATTTGCAAACTAGGATATTTTGCCATTCATGTTTGAACTGTTCTTGTGGAAAAATGGAGGAGAAGTGCTGATGACAGAGACTCCATGGCTGGGAGACAAATGGCTTGTGATTCCATTTCTAAGGATATTTAGGACATTCTGTGATTGGAAACGTATCCCACTTTGTGAATGTATTTTAATGTCAATAACTCATATTAAACCTTAAAATAAACATGTGTATCCATTGGTTAAATTAAATAACGTAATAAGCTGTAACCGGTTAGTGAAATGGGAAACAAATACTAAAAATTGGGATATTTTGCTCTTTCTGCCACACCTCTGACTCCGCCCACTGACCCAATCCACGGGTTATTCCCGCCCACTGATTCTCCGCCCACAGTTCCCCTACTTTTTTCCCCCCACTTCAACCACTAGTTTTGAGATTTGCCCTTTCATTGAGTAGCTCTTGGCTTATGTCATTGTTCAGATTGGACACCACTCAGTGTTCCTATCTGCACCGTTACATTCGCCTCCTTATTCTGCAGTCTTGACGTGCATGGTTGTACGCGCACCATCATCACTCGATATTCGGGGATGCATGCTGGGATTCGCCCTGAGAAATCCCGCGTGCAGCCCGGTTTTCACCATCACTTCCTAGTCTTGGCTCTGTTTTCACATGTATGTATTTGTGACATTTACAAAGAGACGTGCGTGTCCATTCGGCTACTTGAAAGTCTTGGAAGTTTAGAAAATAGAAAGAAACATTAGTCACTAGAAGGGGCGTTTCATTGTCCGATGTTCCTTAGTTATGACCTCTCAATACCTAAACTGTCTGCCGTAGGCAGCTTTAAAGTGTCTGCTTCTGCAGCTTTCTGCACCACATGTAGATTTTTCGGCTGTCAGGTTAGGGTTGGGTTCCATCGCCGCGGGCTGTGAACCTCCAAGGATCAGCTTCTGTTTGTAGCAGCTTGAAGGGTCGCTGAGTGACGAGGCGAGCGAGCAGCGACCGTGGAACCCTTCTTGAATGATGTAAGCAGCTTGAAGGGTCGCTGAGTGACGAGGAGAGCCAGCAGTGACTGTGGAACCCTGCTTGAATGATGTAAGCAGCTTGAAGGGCCGCTGAGTGACGAGGCGAGCGAGCAGTGACCGTGGAACCCTGCTTGAATGATGTAAGCAGCTTGAAGGGCCGCTGAGTGATGAGGCAGTGACTGTAGAACCCTGCTTGAATGATGTAAGCAGCTTGAAGGGCCGCTGAGTGACGAGGCGAGCGAGCAGTGACCGTGGAACCCTGCTTGAATGATGTAAGCAGCTTGAAGGGTCGCTGAGTTATGATACGAGCCAGCAGTGACCGTGGAACCCTGCTTGAATGATGTAAGCAGCTTGAAGGGCCGCTGAGTGACGAGGCGAGCGAGCAGTGACCGTGGAACCCTGCTTGAATGATGTAAGCAGCTTGAAGGGCCGCTGAGTGACGAGGCGAGCGAGCAGTGACCGTGGAACCCTGCTTGAATGATGTAAGCAGCTTGAAGGGCCGCTGAGTGACGAGGCGAGCGAGCAGTGACCGTGGAACCCAGCTTGAATTATGTAAGCAGCTTGAAGGGCCGCTGAGTGACAAGGCGAGCGAGCAGTGACCGTGGAACCCTGCTTGAATGATGTAAGCAGCTTGAAGGGCCGCTGAGTGATGAGGCAGTGATTGTGGAACCCTGCTTGAATGATGTAAGCAGCTTGAAGGGCCGCTGAGTGACGAGGCGAGCGAGCAGTGACCGTGGAACCCTGCTTGAATGATGTAAGCAGCTTGAAGGGTCGCTGAGTGACGAGGAGAGCCAGCAGTGACTGTGGAACCCTGCTTGAATGATGTAAGCAGCTTGAAGGGCCGCTGAGTGACGAGGCGAGCGAGCAGTGACCGTGGAACCCTGCTTGAATGATGTAAGCAGCTTGAAGGGCCGCTGAGTGATGAGGCAGTGACTGTAGAACCCTGCTTGAATGATGTAAGCAGCTTGAAGGCCGCTGAGTGACGAGGCGAGCGAGCAGTGACCGTGGAACCCTGCTTGAATGATGTAAGCAGCTTGAAGGGTCGCTGAGTTATGATACGAGCCAGCAGTGACCGTGGAACCCTGCTTGAATGATGTAAGCAGCTTGAAGGGCCGCTGAGTGACGAGGCGAGCGAGCAGTGACCGTGGAACCCTGCTTGAATGATGTAAGCAGCTTGAAGGGCCGCTGAGTGACGAGGCGAGCGAGCAGTGACCGTGGAACCCTGCTTGAATGATGTAAGCAGCTTGAAGGGCCGCTGAGTGACGAGGCGAGCGAGCAGTGACCGTGGAACCCTGCTTGAATTATGTAAGCAGCTTGAAGGGCCGCTGAGTGACGAGGCGAGCGAGCAGTGACCGTGGAACCCTGCTTGAATGATGTAAGCAGCTTGAAGGGCCGCAGAGTGATGAGGCAGTGACCGTGGAACCCTGCTTGAATGATGTAAGCAGCTTGAAGGGCCGCTGAGTGACGAGGCGAGCGAGCAGTGACCGTGGAACCCTGCTTGAATGATGTAAGCAGCTTCAAGGGCCGCTGGGTGATGAGGCGAGCGAGCAGTGACCGTGGAACCCTGCTTGAATGATGTAAGCAGCTTGAAGGGTCGCTGAGTGATGAGACGAGCCAGCAGTGACTGTGGAACCCTGCTTGAATGATGTAAGCAGCTTGAAGGGCCGCTGAAGAGCCGCTGAGTGATGAGGCGAGCCAGCAGTGACCGTGGAACCCTGCTTGAAAGATGTAAGCAGCTTGAAGGGCCGCTGAGTGATGAGGCGAGCGAGCAGTGACTGTGGAACCCTGCTTGAATGATGTAAGCAGCTTGAAGGGTCGCTGAGTGATGAGGCGAGCGAGCAGTGACCGTGGAACCCTGCTTGAATGATGTAAGCAGCTTGAAGGGTCGCTGAGTGACGAGGAGAGCCAGCAGTGACTGTGGAACCCTGCTTGAATGATGTAAGCAGCTTGAAGGGCCGCTGAGTGACGAGGCGAGCGAGCAGTGACCGTGGAACCCTGCTTGAATGATGTAAGCAGCTTGAAGGGCCGCTGAGTGATGAGGCAGTGACTGTAGAACCCTGCTTGAATGATGTAAGCAGCTTGAAGGGCCGCTGAGTGACGAGGCGAGCGAGCAGTGACCGTGGAACCCTGCTTGAATGATGTAAGCAGCTTGAAGGGCCGCTGAGTGACGAGGCGAGCGATCAGTGACTGTGGAACCCTGCTTGAATGATGTAAGCAGCTTGAAGGGCCGCTGAGTGACGAGGCGAGCGAGCAGTGACCGTGGAACCCTGCTTGAATGATGTAAGCAGCTTGAAGGGCCGCTGAGTGACGAGGCGAGCAAGCAGTGACCGTGGAACCCTGCTTGAATGATGTAAGCAGCTTGAAGGGCCGCTGAGTGACGAGGCGAGCGAGCAGTGACCATGGAACCCTGCTTGAATTATGTAAGCAGCTTGAAGGGCCGCTGAGTGACGAGGCGAGCAAGCAGTGACCGTGGAACCCTGCTTGAATGATGTAAGCAGCTTGAAGGGCCGCTGAGTGATGAGGCAGTGACCGTGGAACCCTGCTTGAATGATGTAAGCAGCTTGAAGGGCCGCTGAGTGACGAGGCGAGCGAGCAGTGACCTGTGGAACCCTGCTTGAATGTTGTAAGCAGCTTCAAGGGCCGCTGGGTGATGAGGCGAGCGAGCAGTGACCGTGGAACCCTGCTTGAATGATGTAAGCAGCTTGAAGGGTCGCTGAGTGATGAGACGAGCCAGCAGTGACTGTGGAACCCTGCTTGAATGATGTAAGCAGCTTGAAGGGCCGCTGAAGGGCCGCTGTGTGATGAGGCGAGCCAGCAGTGACAGTGGAACCCTGCTTGAAAGATGTAAGCAGCTTGAAGGGCAGCTGAGTGATGAGGCGAGCGAGCAGTGACTGTGGAACCCTGCTTGAATTATGTAAGCAGCTTGAAGGGTCGCTGAGTGATGAGACGAGCCAGCAGTGACCGTGGAACCCTGCTTGAATGATGTAAGCAGCTTGAAGGGCCGCTGAGTGTGAGGCGAGCCAGCAGTGACCGTGGAACCCTGCTTGAATCATGTAAGCAGCTTGAAGGGCCGCTGAGTGACGAGGCGAGCGAGCAGTGACTGTGGAACCCTGCTTGAATGATGTGAGCAGCTTGAAGGGCCGCTGAGTGACGAGGCGAGCGAGCAGTGACTGTGGAACCCTGCTTGAATGTGAGCAGCTTGAAGGGCCGCTGAGTGATGAGGCGAGCGAGCAGTGACTGTGGAACCCTGCTTGAATGATGTAAGCAGCTTGAAGGGCCGCTGAGAGGTGAGCGAGCAGTGACCGTGGAACCCTGCTTGACTGATGTAAGCAGCTTGAAGGGTCGCTGAGTGATGAGGCGAGCGAGCAGTGACCGTGGAACCCTGCTTGAATGATGGGCGCGGGCGCTCAGCAGGCGGGTATTTTATCTTTCACGCAGTCAGCTTTGTGGACAATGCGGATGACCTTAAACTTGCTCTTTGCTTGCACCGGGAGCGCGTTGAAGGGCAGTCTGGGCCCGTTCGGCAGGTTCAGGAACATTCTCGCTCGAAAATCGGAAACCTCTGCCAAGTGTCTATGGATATTAAGGGAGCCCTTGAGCAGGTGACAATACAGAAGTCAAGGCGTGTCATGATGGATGCTCTCATGTACTCCACGCATAACTAACTGCTAAGGGGAAAGAATGCAGAGAATGTTTTATTGGCATGAGAGGTGCATATTAACCCTTTTAACTACTTTTAAAACTAGCATGGGTGTTGGATGTAATGACGGAGCCAGAAAGTCAGTATAAAGGTTTATTTATACGTTAGAAATACACCTACGACTGGAGAAGGTCTGGAAGCGTTCAGAAACAAACAGCAACTGACATAACTTTGTTGGGGAGACACCTGAGGCTACATGGAATGAGCATTATCAATTAAAACAAGCACATACCATTGATTACATACTACGAGACCTTCCCCGTTTCCAAAAACCACAACAGAAAGTGTGATGGGTGCATAAGGTGACCTTGAAATAGATGTTAATAAACATAAAACAATATACAGTCACTAAGTTTTCTCATTGGCTTTGTTTGACAAACTTCAATCTTTCGTTTCCCTGGAGATATGGTAAACCTGAATGAATGTTAATAAAACTTAAAACAAATCAGTCATTGAGTTTGCTTGGTGCCTTTCTTTGACAAACTTCCAACTTTCTTTTCGCTGGTTCACTCATCACATTGTATTGCACAACCTTAGAAGGATGAAAATCTGAAAGCTCTTCCCAAGAGGTACTATTGATGGCACCCTGAAAGAACCTCAAACCTTGAGAAGATTGGGCGCCTGTTTGCACCACCTCTGAATTCAATGTTGCCTCCACTGGCTGCAACTAGCTAGGCCAATTACAACCTTCTATTTTTTCCTTACCATGGCCTCTTATCGTCTCTGCTTGTTGTTTTGAAATGTGAACAAGGTTACTCTTGTTCCACCAATCTTTGCTGTGAAAAAGAACTGAACCCTCCCTTACCTTTGCTACTTGAACTGCTGATGAAAATGTTGCTGCGCCTTTCTGAAATCTCTTCGGATTCTTTATCAAATCCCAATCACCAACGTGTAAGTCTGTGTTCTCAGAATTCTTCCCTGCATCAACATTTTGCTTTATTTGATTTTGCTCCTGTAACACATAAGACTTTATTTCACTGTCTGCCTCAATTTCCTCACAGTCCCCGTTACAGCTAAACCAATCCGGAAATAAGTTTGTGTGTATTTTTCTGCCCCTGATTCACGTAAAAGGAGCTTCTCCAGTTGTGGTGTGAGGCGTTGTGTGATAACTCCATACTTTTGTTTTCAATAGTCCTGTACATTCTGCCCTGAAGATAAGGCCGTTGAGACGCCTTCTTTAACTAATCTGTTGGCCCTCTCCACTAACCCCTCGGAGTACGGAGAATAGAGAGCCAATTTGAAGTGTTGTACACCATGAAATTGTAAAAAAACATGCACATATGGTGTGTTGCAAAATGTGTGCCATTGTCTGTGACTATTCTTGAGAGAACCCGCTAATGCAAATATATGTTCCAAAACGTTTACAGCATTTTCTATGCTGGGAGCATCACAAAAAACATAGTAAATCCATTTTGAGTGGTAATCAATTAGCAAAATTAAATACCTGTTTTCATCAGATAACACCTCAATGCTCTTGAAAAATCCAATCCCACTTTTTCCCATGGGTTATCTGGAAAAGGCACTGAATGATGTGGTGTTTCAATGCTTCTCCAGTGCTTGTCTGAATGGAGACATTCAGTCCAGCCATCAATGATACATTTTACCCGAGCACCCATGTAAGGCTACCAGTAATATTGCTTTAAACGTTTACAAGTTTTAGTAATGCCTAGGTGTCCCTGATGAGCTTCACAAATGTATCTTCTTAGACTTTCAGGGGTAACAAACAGATCATGGCGCCTGATGAAATCAGTGATGACAGGCAAATCGGTAGCCACATGAGGAAAAGTTTTCAGTTCCCCTGACAGATTTCTGCTCTCCAGCCATGCCTTGATTATGAAATGCTTAACCTTATTGAGTTTTTAATCAACAGAATATGCATTTTGGCAAGTTTGTTCAGATTTTTTAGGAGCACATTCCTTAACAGCATCCACTGCAGCTACCACACATTCAGTGTCATCCAGCTTACTATCAAGTGTTTCATCCACCAATGCCATTCGTGATAGTCAATCACTGTTGGAAAGTGGGTTATTGGTAGGGGCAAATGTAGATCTGCCACTAGTAATAAGACCACAAACACTTGATAGGACCCAGCATAGGTCTTAGAAATATAATCCTATGCTCAACCCTTGGTAGCTTGGCTGCGAGCAGGCAGGCTTAACTTCAAAGACAGGTATGTAAAGCATTTAAAAACACCAATTCAGTAAATAATTAAGACACAACTCATAATAAAAATCCAACACCAATTTATAAAAATAGGAAATATTTTATCTTTAAAATGACACCAAAACGACAAAAATCCAATGTAGGGAACCGGAGATATGAATTTTCAAAGTTTAAATAAAATATAGCACTTAGAAGCATATAGCACCATATTGGGACATAGGCTCGTGATAGACCGGGCCAAAGTCAAAGTTTAAGGCCGACCGCGATGGAGCCCTGAGCGGATACCCCACGCGGAAGGTCCCGGTCAATGTTTTTACCTTCGCACTTAGAAACTTTTCTGGAGCTTTTCTCCTCGAGGCCCCTCGACGCTCTCCGTCAATCCGGATCCGGTGCGGCTCCGCCGGATAGCCTTTCGACGATCTCCCATTGAACTTCCCTGGAGCGGACTTAGAAACTTTTTCAAGATCGCTTCAGCGGGGCAATCCAACAATCCAGGCTGACACGCGATGGAAGGCAGGCGGATTGGCGCTCGCGGTTGTTCCCGGTCGACTTTCTTACGAGCGGACTTAGAAGCTTTTCTGGAGCTTTTTCTCGTGGGGTCCCTCGATGCTCCTCATGTAGCCGGATCCGGTGAGGGTTCGCCGGCTTCAGATTTTCGCTAGTCCCGGTCAATCTATGGAAGTCGATGCGATGGAGCTTTTAGCGGGACGAACCTGGTGGGCTTGGCCGACTCGCGGTTGAAGGCTGACCAGGTTGAGTCGGTCCCCCTATGGAGCTTTTTTCCAAAGTTTCTCCAAAGTTCCCCAAACTTCTTGAACTTCTTCCTGAAGTTCCTTAAAGGGTCCCAAAGTGTCTCAAACTTACTCCAAGGGTCTGGAAGCTCCAAGATGGTCCTTGAAAGTTGAGGACTTCAATTCCCACAATACACTGGACTTCACCCTTACAAATCCACTGGTAGCTCCCCAGGTTGATGATTCTTGGTGGTGAGGGTCCAGATGAGCTCTGTTAACCTGTAGCTTGCAGGGAGTCCACTCTTGGCTTCTTTTACTCAGCACCGTTAGTCCACAAAGCTGTAGTTTCAGGTGGTGCAGTCTCCAGAGGTCAGGCCTTAGAAGTCTTTGCACAGCAGAACTTTTCAGCAGGGCCAGTCTTGCTTTCTTCAGTTTCAAGCAGCAGATCTGAGGGGCTGGGCCTCTCTCAGATACTTATTCCACAGTCTCTGGGTCATCCAGGAGGTCAAGCTTCACCAATAGGAGTAGGGTAACCTCCCACTTGAGTGACTACTTCCTGCAGAGTGTGGCATTATTCTATCCCAGAGTGCAACAAAGCTTCCAAATCCATAATGGCTGATTTTCCAGCAAGGAGGTAAGAGCTGGCTAAACACTCCCACTGAGTTGGCTAATTAACCTAGCCTCTCCTCCCTACATCTGCACATATCTTCCTTAATCCTGCCATCTGGCTAAGGTGGGGGTTCAAAGCTGTTAATGACACTGCTCTGGGCTCTGCCCCTTTGAAACTCATTGTTTACGACCCCTCCCCCTGGCCTGGCATTCCTGCAGAACAGCTCACTGCCCTCCCAGGCCATCTGGCTGGCCCCAGTGGATCTTTATCACCTCTTCCGGCAGGCTGGCTAATCCCCTTAACTCTGACCAATCAGGGCAGAGCACTGGAAGGCTGGATTTGGAACTAAAACCCAGAAAGTGTTATAACTTCTTGTCTGTTCACTTTGGGAAAAATTCAATAACATCATATTGTAGGATTTATCAATACCATTCTAGTGAGTCTTTGAATGGAATCTTTATCCCTCTCCTATCAGAAGTTATTGTTTAATA
Organism: Calotriton arnoldi; assembly: GCA_963921515.1. Taxonomy (NCBI): domain Eukaryota; kingdom Metazoa; phylum Chordata; class Amphibia; order Caudata; family Salamandridae; genus Calotriton; species Calotriton arnoldi. Next base: position 194,113 of record CAWUFW010002862.1, read on the forward strand.
ACTTTCCCCCATGTTAACCTATGGGGCAGGGGGTTTGCAATGGGAAAAATGACATGGGCCATTTTTCCAGCACCAGAACCTACAAAAACATATTTTATAAGTACTTGGCTTATGTTCACAGGACCCCCACCCCATAGGTCACCTAGGGGAGACCCTAGGGGTGCTGAATCTGTAAAAATATTGCAGATCCTCCATGCCCAGTGCCCCCAGCATCAAAGTCGAATTTGGGCAGCACTTTACACAATGGGGAGAGTGAAATGTGAATTTCACTTAACCCAGGGCATATATAAACTCATTTTATAAGGGTCTACCTTATAGATACCTGACCCTCCACCCCTGGGATACCTAGGGAGACCCTGGGGGTCATTATTATGCCAAAACATTTTAGGTTGACCAGTTTTAAGTGCCCCAAACCCCAAAGTCGAGTTTGGCCACAATTTACATGTTTAAGAGCAATCCTGGCGCCCAGGGCTGCTTTTAAACTGACCACAGGCTTCAGCAGGGCACACATGCAAGTGCAAAAAGGCTGCTGGCCTCTAAACTGCCATGCCCCAGGATACTGGGGACTTCTAGGTAGTTTCAATCCCCTGCCCTATTATATACTAGGGGCTTATGGGGTAGGGCATGCCAATTACAGGGGTACCCCACCATCCCATAGTGTACCCTAGTGTATGTTGGGTGTCTTAACTGTATTCTAATGTGTTCCTTTCAGCTTGGCACTGGCCCTGGGCCTAGTTAGACAGAGCCCAGGGTCAGTCAGAGTCCGTTACCACCACTTCCTCTCAGCAAAAAAAGTTGGGGGGTGCCCAGGGCACAGGATGACTTTACAACATAGCCCCCCCCCCCCAAACGAAGGGTGAGGGGTTACTAACCTACACCCTGGTAGTCCTCCTCAGCTAAGTGGAAAAACCTGGAAAGTCCATCTGCATTTGCATGGGCAACCCCAGGTCTGTGTTCCACTGTAAAGTCCATTCCCTGTAGGGAAATGGACCACCTTAACAGCTTGGGATTCTCCCCTCTCATCTGCATGAGCCAGCTGAGAGGCCCGTGGTCAGTTTGAACACGAAAGTGAGTCCCAAACAAATATGGTCTCAACTTTTTCAGTGACCACACCACAGCAAAAGCCTCTCTCTCAATGGCACTCCATCTCTGCTCTCTGGGAAGAAGCCTCCTGCTAATAAAGGCAACTGGCTGATCAAGGCCCCCTTCATTTAGCTGTGACAACACTGCCCCAATCCCTTGCTCTGAAGCATCTGTCTGAACTACAAATTCTTTTGTGTAGTCAGGGGCCAGTAACACTGGGGCTGAACACATAGCAGCTTTCAGAGTGTCAAAAGCCGTCTGACACTCTGGGGTCCAAATCACCTTCTTGGGCCTCTTTTTAGAAGTCAGTTCTGTGAGGGGCCCCACAATGGTCCCATAATTTTGAACAAACCTTCTATAGTACCCTGTCAGTCCAAGGAATGCCCTGACCTGAGTCTGGGTAACAGGTGCTGTCCAATCCAAAATAGTTTGGATTTTAGCTTGGAGAGGATGTACATGGCCCCCACCTACCAGGTGGCCCAGGTACACCACAGAACTCTGCCCTATTTGGCACTTGCTTGCCTTAATAGTCAGGCCTGCCTGCCTCATGGCCTGAAGCACTTCCCTTAGGTGGCTTAAGTGATCCCCCCAGGTAGAACTGTATACAGCTATATCATCCAGGTAAGCTGCACTGAACTGTTCCAACCCAGACAAGACCCTGTTCACCAACCTTTGGAAGGTGGCAGGTGCGTTCTTTAAGCCAAAGGGCATTACCTTGAACTGATAATGTCCCTCAGGGGTGGAGAATGCTGACCTCTCCTTTGCTCCATCAGTGAGGTCAATCTGCCAGTAACCTGAAGTCAAATCAAAAGTACTCAGGTATTTAGCAGCCCCTAACCTATCAATGAGCTCATCAGCTCTAGGTATAGGGTGAGCGTCAGTCTTTGTGACTGCATTCAATCCTCTGTAGTCCACACAGAACCTTAACTCCTTGGGTCCCCCTGAGGATTAGGTTTAGGTACCAGCACCACTGGACTGGCCCATGGACTCTCAGACGGTTCAATTACCCCCAAGTCCAGCATCTTAGCAACCTCAGCTTTAATGCTGGCTCTGACATGGTCAGATGTCCTGTATAGTTTATTCTTGACAGGCAGGCTGTCACCAGTGTCAATGTGATGCACACACCACTCAGTGATACCTGGGGTCAAGGAGAACAGGCCAGCAAACTGCTCCAGCACTTGCTTACAGTCTCTGTGCTGCTGGTCTGTCAACTTGGGAGAGAGTACAACCCCCTCCACTGACCCATCTTGCACATTAGTGGAGAGGAGGTCGGGCACAGGCTCCGTTTCCTCCTCCACACCCTCATCAGTGACCAGTAACATGGTCATGTCTGCCCTGTCATGGTGGGGTTTCAATCTATTCACATGCAGGACCCTATGAGGGTTCCTGGGGGTGCCAAGGTCAACCAAATAGGTAACCTCACCCTTCTTTTCTAAGATTGGATAGGGCCCACTCCACTTGTCATGGAGGGCCCTGGGAGCCACAGGCTCCAACACCCACACCAATTGTCCTGGAGTATACTCAGGCATAGTAGCCTTCTGATCATACCAGTGCTTCATGAGCTCCTGGCTGGCCTCCAGTTTCCTGTTTGCCTTGTACATGTACTCTGCCATCCTAGATCTCAGGCCTAGCACATAATCAAGCACATTGTCCTTAGCTTCCTTAAGAGGCTTCTCTAAAGACTCTCTTAGCAGGCTCAATGGCCCCCTCACAGGGTGTCCAAACACCAACTCAAAGGGACTGAAACCAACCCCTTTCTGTGGCACCTCCCTGTAGGCAAACAGTAAGCATGGGAGGAGAACATCCCATCTCCTCCTGAGTTTCTCTGACAACCCATTTATCATGCCCTTCAGGGTTTTGTTGAATCTCTCAACAAGACCATTTGCTTGTGGGTGATAGGGGTGGTGAACTTGTAGTTGACACCACACTCATCCCACATAGCAGTCAGATAGCTGGACAGGAAGTTCGTGCCCCTATCTGACACCACCTCTTTTGGAAAACCCACTCTGGTGAACACACCAAGTAGTGCTCTAGCCACTGCAGGAGCATCAATGGTTCTAAGAGGTATGGCTTCAGGGTATCTAGTGGCATGGTCAACTACCACTAAGATATACCTATTCCCTGATGCAGTAGGTGGATCCAGGGGACCAACAATGTCCATCCCCACCCTTTCAAAAGGAACCCCAACCACTGGCAGTGGTATTAGGGGAGCCTTTGTCTTGCCCCCTGCCTTGCCACTGGCCTGACAGGTGACACATGAGCTGCAAAACTCCTTTACCTTTTCAGACATATGGGGCCAGTAGAAATGGTTCACCAACCGGTTCCATGTCTTTGTCTGTCCCAAATGTCCTGCCAAGGGGATATCATGACCCAAAGTCAGGATGAACTCTCTGTACTTCTGGGGTACCACCAACCTCCTGGTGGCTCCCTCCTTGAGGTTTCTGGCCTCAGTATAAAGCAGTCCATCTTCCCAGTAGATTCTATGAAACCCACTGTCATCCCCTTCCTCTTGCTTAGAGGCAATCCGCCTCAAGCTCTCAAGGGTGGGACAGTCACGCTGTCCCTCACTGAACTCCTCTCTGGAGGGTCCACCTGCTCCTGTCAGTTCTGCCAAATCTGACAGCTCTGGCAGGGATGGAGTCCCTCCCTCCGAGGCCAGATCCTCCCCATCAGGGTTAGATTCTGCCTGCACCTCTGGAGTTCCCTGGGCTGGCTCACCAGGCCCAGTACCCTTGACCATGGATGCTTGGCCCTTTGTTCCAGGGTCCAAGTGTCCAGCCCCTCCCTTCTGGCTAGTCTGTGACCTAGTCACAGCACATACCCACTCAGGGAGCTCCAATATTTTCATATGGAGTCCTCCCTCCACCTCTGACCACGTAGAGGCTTCAAGGTCATTGCCCAGTAAACACTGGACTGGGAGCACCTTTGACACAGCTACCTTCATAGGGCCTGTCACACCTCCCCATTCCAAATCCACCACAGCCATGGGATGGATTTTGGTAGTGCTGTCTGCATAAGTCACCTGGTGAAACTCACCAGGTATCACCCTCTCTGGAGGCACCAGCTCAGCCAGGACCATAGTTACACTAGCCCCAGTGTCTCTGATAGCCTCAACCTCAGTCCCATTCACTTTAGGTCTCTGCCTGTACTTATCCATGTTTGGAGGTAAGGCATCAAGGGTTGCAATATTCACCCCACCCAGGGACACTAAGGTTGCTGCCACTACTGGAATACCCCCTTCTGGTGTACCACTCTCCACCCCTACACTCACACTGGCAATCCCTGTGGATGGCCCCTTAGGGGGGAGCTTCTTAGCGCAGACATCATCTCCCTGCTTGTGCCCTGGCTGGTTACAGTCAAAGCACTTACCCACCAAAGAACCTACCAGGCTTTCCCTGATACCCCCTCCCTTTGAATTTGGGTTGGCTCGGGGCCCCCCCTCCTTGTGCAGGTTTTTGTGGGTCTTTAGAGGACTCTTTCTGATTTTGACCTTCTTTCCCTTGGGCTTTCCCCTGGGGAGGGACCTGTCCTCCTTTCTTCTGGTCACCCCCTGGTGCTGTATGGAAACCCGGGTTCTCACCCACTCATCAGCTGCTTCCCCAGCTCTCTGGGGTCTGTCAGCTTAGAGTCCACTAGATACTGGCGTAACTTCTCTTCTGCACAATGAGTCAAAATGTGTTCTTTCAAAAACAGATTATACAATCCCTCATAAGTGCTCACTTTGTTACCACAAATCCAGCCTTCTAGTGCCTTCACTGAAACATCCACAAAGTCTATCCAAGACTTGGAACTCAATTTCTGGGTGTTCCTAAACTTCACCCTGTACTGCTCTGGAGTCAGACCAAACCTCTTGACTAAGCAGGCTTTCATCTGCTGGTATGATTCTGCATCCTCTCCCTTCAGAGTCAGGAGCCTATCCCTCCCAGCTACTGGAATCAACTCCCACAGGAGTGCACCCCAATACCTAGAGTGGACCCTACTCATCTTAAGGGCCCTCTCAAAAGCTGCAAGCCATTTGTCAATGTCATCCCCTCAGTGTACTTGGGCACTATGCCCTTGGGAAGTTTAGGTTCAAATCTGCCACCCCAGGACATCTCAGCATCTTCTTCGCTTTCGCTGCCACCATTTCTCTTCTCCTCCTCCCTCTCCCATCTTCTCTTAGCCAATTCGAATTTCTCCTTTTCTAGGGCAATCAACTCTAATTGTGCCTTAAGCTGTCTCTCTGCAAGGGACAGTGATGGTACCTGAGTAAGGGACCCTTCCCCACTCCCACCATCAGGATTCTGTTGGCTTACACTAGTTATAATGGAAGAGGCATCATCCTCCTCTCCTGGGATGATGTTGGGGGACACCCTCTACCCCCCTTGATTCTCCTCAGCTGCCTGGTCATGGGCTTGTATAAACTGAAACAACCCTGCCTTCCTATACCTCTTGGAAGCAGGCAGCCCCCTAAGCCTACACTGTTCCCTAAGCTCAGACAACTTAAACTGGGACAGTTTAGCCAGGTCCAACTCAATGGTTCCCTAGTTTTGGGTCACAACACTAGGCACAATAGACTTAGAACAATTTGGAAAAATCAAAACAATGGATTAAAAACAGTTTAGTCCAAATTCCAAAAATCAAACTCAAAAGTTTTGTTCTAAGGCAATTTAGAGGATTTTTATAATCTTAATTCATTCACTGAAAGGTGTACTTTTTAAACACAAGTCCACATCCACACCGCTGAGCACCAAATGTTGTAAAGTGGGTTATTGGTAGCGGCAAATGTAGATCTGCCACTAGTAATAAGACCACAAACACTTGATAGGACCCAGCATAGGTCTTAGAAATATAATCCTATGCTCAACCCTTGGTAGCTTGGCTGCGAGCAGGCAGGCTTAACTTCAAAGACAGGTATGTAAAGCATTTAAAAACACCAATTCAGTAAATAATTAAGACACAACTCATAATAAAAATCCAACACCAATTTATAAAAATAGGAAATATTTTTATCTTTAAAATGACACCAAAACGACAAAAATCCAATGTAGGGAACCGGAGATATGAATTTTCAAAGTTTAAATAAAATATAGCACTTAGAAGCATATAGCACCATATTGGGACATAGGCTCGCGATAGACCGGGCCAAAGTCAAAGTTTAAGGCCGACCGCGATGGAGCCCTCAGCGGATACCCCACGCGGAAGGTCCCGGTCAATGTTTTTACCTTCGCACTTAGAAACTTTGCTGGAGCTTTTCTCCTCGAGGCCCCTCGACGCTCTCCGTCAGTCCGGATCTGGTGCGGCTCCGCCGGATAGCCTTTCGACGATCTCCCGGTGAACTTCCCTGGAGCGGACTTAGAAACTTTTTCAAGATCGCTTCAGCGGGGCAATCCAACAATCCAGGCCGACACGCGATGGAAGGCAGGCGGATTGGCGCTCGCGGTTGTTCCCGGTCGACTTTCTTACGAGCGGACTTAGAAGCTTTTCTGGAGCTTTTTCTCGTGGGGTCCCTCGATGCTCCTCATGTAGCCGGATCCGGTGAGGGTTCGCCGGCTTCAGATTTTCGCTAGTCCCGGTCAATCTATGGAAGTCGATGCGATGGAGCTTTTAGCGGGACGAACCTGGTGGGCTTGGCCGACTCGCGGTTGAAGGCAGGCGGCTTGGCTGACCAGGTTGAGTCGGTCCCCCTATGGAGCTTTTTTCCAAAGTTTCTCCAAAGTTCCCCAAACTTCTTGAACTTCTTCCTGAAGTTCCTCAAAGGGTCCCAAAGTGTCTCAAACTTACTCCAAGGGTCTGGAAGCTCCTAGATGGTCCTTGAAAGTTGAGGACTTCAATTCCCACAATACACTGGACGTCACCCTTACAAATCCACTGGTAGCTCCCCAGGTTGATGATTCTTGGTGGTGAGGGTCCAGATGAGCCCTGTTAACCTGTAGCTTGCAGGGAGTCCACTCTTGGCTTCTTTTACTCAGCACCGTTAGTCCACAAAGCTGTAGTTTCAGGTGGTGCAGTCTCCAGAGGTCAGGCCTTAGAAGTCTTTGCACAGCAGAACTTTTCAGCAGGGCCAGTCTTGCTTTCTTCAGTTTCAAGCAGCAGATCTGAGGGGCTGGGCCTCTCTCAGATACTTATTCCACAGTCTCTGGGTCATCCAGGAGGTCAAGCCTCACCAATAGGAGTAGGGTAACCTCCCACTTGAGTGACTCCTTCCTGCAGAGTGTGGCATTATTCTATCCCAGAGTGCAACAAAGCTTCCAAATCCATAATGGCTGATTTTCCAGCAAGGAGGTAAGAGCTGGCTAAACACTCCCACTGAGTTGGCTAATTAACCTAGCCTCTCCTCCCTACATCTGCACATATCTTCCTTAATCCTGCCATCTGGCTGAGGTGGGGGTTCAAAGCTGTTAATGACACTGCTCTGGGCTCTGCCCCTTTGAAGCTCATTGTTTACGACCCCTCCCCCTGGCCTGGCATTCCTGCAGAACAGCTCACTGCCCTCCCAGGCCATCTGGCTGGCCCCAGGGGATCTTTATCACCTCTTCAGGCAGGCTGGCTAATCCCCTTAACTCTGACCAATCAGGGCAGAGCACTGGAAGGCTGGATTTGGAACTAAAACCCAGAAAGTGTTATAACTTCTTGTCTGTTCACTTTGGGAAAAATTCAATAACATCATATTGTAGGATTTATCAATACCATTCTAGTGAGTCTTTGAATGGAATCTTTATCCCTCTCCTATCAGAAGTTATTGTTTAATAACTTTCCCCCATGTTAACCTATGGGGCAGGGGGTTTGCAATGGGAAAAATGACATGGGCCATTTTTCCAGCACCAGAACCTACAAAAACATATTTTATAAGTACTTGGCTTATTTTCACAGGACCCCCACCCCATAGGTCACCTAGGGAGACCCTAGGGGTGCTGAATCTGTAAAAATATTGCAGATCCTCCATGCCCAGTGCCCCCAGCATCAAAGTCGAATTTGGGCAGCACTTTACACAATGGGGAGAGTGAAATGTGAATTTCACTTAACCCAGGGCATATATAAACTCATTTTATAAGGGTCTACCTTATAGATACCTGACCCCCCACCCCTGGGATACCTAGGGGAGACCCTGGGGGTCATTATTATGCCAAAACATTTTAGGTTGATCAGTTTTAAGTGCCCCAAACCCCAAAGTCGAGTTTGGCCACAATTTACATGTTTAAGAGCAAACCTGGCGCCCAGGGCTGCTTTTAAACTGACCACAGGCTTCAGCAGGGCACACATGCAAGTGCAAAAAGGCTGCTGGCCTCTAAACTGCCATGCCCCAGGATACTGGGGACTTCTAGGTAGTTTCAATCCCCTGCCCTATAATATACTAGGGGCTTATGGAGTAGGTCATGCCAATTACAGGGGTACCCCACCATCCCATAGTGTACCCTAGTGTATGTTGGGTGTCTTAACTGTATTCTAATGTGTTCCTTTCAGCTTGGCACTGGCCGTGGGCCTAGTTAGACAGAGCCCAGGGTCAGTCAGAGTCAGTTACCACCAGTTCCAGTCAGCAAAAAAGTTGGGGGGTGCCCAGGGCACAGGATGACTTTACAACAATCACCATTAAAGTTCTTGCCCCCAGGCAAATGTCTACCTTCAAAGTGATACTCTTGCATCTTGGAAAGTAAGCATACTAGTCTAGCAGAAGCTTTATGAGCGCCACCACCATTAAGGATGTGCACCAAAGGTTTGTGATCAGTATAGATTTCAAATTCACACCCCCATATATAGCTTTTGAATTTTTGTACAGCACATACACACCCAAGAACTTCACGCTGTATTGTATTGTAGTGTGTTTCCGCTTGTTTTAATATCCTGGAAGCAAAAGCAACTGTCTGTTCTCTTCCTGAGACCCACTGACCACGAATGGCACCTTGACCAGATGAACTGGCGTCAACAGTGATTATAAAACTACAGCCAGAGACAAGGGCAGACTAGAACAACTGCACCTCAATCGTAGTTCATATAATATATAATGTCCTGTGCACACTTTTCCGGCACCTGCCGCTGTTCGGTGCCACTGTCCAGCAGATCAAAGGATTGAAACAAATGGAGAGGTGCACCAGAAAATAATGAGGGTCCAATATGTATTCCAAAATATATCCTTTATTATGTTTCTTGAGTAAACGAAAGATAAAATCCAGCCAACGTGTTTCGTTCCGATAACTCCTGGAACTTCCGCAGGGCTTATCATAATCTTGAGCAAAAGTTTGCTTGTATTATTAGAACTGATCGTCCATCTGAAATTTGAGGTCTGAAGTTTCTTTTTTAGTGATTGACCAGTCCAAATCAAATCCCTCCAGTATTCGCCGAAGGAGTTGTGAACAACTCAATTCAATACCTTGATATGTATCTCACGAGTCCATGAGAGTAAGAAGAACCGATTATAAGATTATGACCTGAGATCATACCCTGCACTATAGGGCTATCAAAACTCTCAGATCATCTGATACCTTGCTGGCACATATCCCCATGTTCAATCACACTTGACCTGGGGGCTGCTCCTTCTCTGTTTTGGCATTAAGGAAGGCAAATTACTCCCATTTAATTTGCGTTGCATCAGCAGTGAGACTATCTCGAAAAATCTAAAAACAAGACTATTGGTTATTGTATGGTATTGTATTACAACATTTAAATAGCACTTATGTTAGAAACGGGTAGCGTGGTGCAGAGCGGGCGGGCCAAACTCCGGAGGAAATGTGTAAAGCATCCGCGCAGCACTCACAGGCGACACACCAGGCACACTACAAAAAGAGACTCCACACCAGGTTGCATGAGAAATAACTTGTGTATTTATAAGACACATTAGAATGCAGAACATAGGTGCATATCTTCCGTGCCAGCCGGCACCGGATAACCATCCACAGGGGACTATTTACAAGGCAGGGCCAATCGGGCCGCTGCCAGAACCATCACAAGGTGTAATCAGTAATTATAAAGTCCATCAATAGCCAAGGTATGACGTGTAAAACAGCCCCTACATAACTTTAGGCACGCATCCTGAGCCGGGGGCATAAACCACGTGAACATCGGGCCTAGAAACACATTTAGCACCAAAGCAATGCTTCCAATAGGCATGACTCACATTATGCATGACACCTTAGCGCAGGCATAACCTTAGCACTGCATAACAGGACATGGGGCATCTCATTAGGCCATAATCACCTTTGCCGGAAGCCTGGAATGGAAGCATCAGGTTAGGCATAGAAACGCAATATCATTAGGCGTCGGTCACATTGGGCATGAACATAACCTTGTGCGTAACCTTAGGCATAAAAGCACATTCTGCACAGAACCATCAGTGTAAGCATTAGGCATAAACGCATAAATCACATTAGGTATAAATCATATTAGGCCCAAAGCTCATCAGCATAAACACATTACGCAATAATCATGGGGCCTGAATCACATGAGGCATGTCATTAGGCAGGACACATCTTAGGCATGAAAGCAGCAATGCCCCATAGTAACACTGGTAAGGGCCTTGTGCCCTAACACCCAAAAATGACCCCAGGCCAACTGGCCTTACACCGGGGCTCAAATGCCCTATGTCCCGCCAAGTCAGGGCTGGCTGCAAGGGCAGTGAAAACAAAGATGCGCAAAGCGCTAGGGTAGGAGGGTCCCTCACTCCTCTCTCTTTCCCTTCTGGGTAATCCAATGCCCCCAATGCGTGGAGCTGCCCCCTGTCCTGCGGGATAGCTGGGTAAACCCAACAAGCACTGGCGCCAACAATGCAGCGATGGGAGCCCCACTCCGGGCTCTAACAGGAATCTGCCCACAAGAACACTGGCACGGTGGAGCCCCTCTTCTGGGACTCTAGAATTTCCCAAAATGCCTCTGTCGTGCAGCTGAGGGAGGAAACAAATACTGAGCAAGTGGGAGCCCCCCTCCTATGGGACTCTAAACACAACCAATGCCCTCCAAAGAATACTGGCACCGGGGGCGGGCACCGACAATGTGCCCCGACACACCCCACAACCACAGGATGACTGAGCCCCACTCACCGGCAGTCTGGGGCCCCTCTGGATGTCTCTGCAGTCTCCGGGCACCGGCAATGTGCCCCGACAGGTCCCGCTTCTGGGACCTCTCCTGGCTTCACCCTCAGCGGAGCCTTCTCCTCGTCAGCAGCGCGGAGGGGCAGGCACCGACAATGTGCCTCGGGCCCCCTCCGCCGCAGGACTCCTCCTTTGCAATTTACATATAGCGCTCACGAGGCGCTAGGCGGCAGGAAAGTTCTTGGGCTGAAATTAAGTTGTAGCGCCCACAAAGCGCTAGGTCCCACACCATAAAGTGGTAGCACTCCCCTTCACTGGCAATGAAATATAGCCCTCCCGAGGCGCTAGGGAGCAGGCAGGAAGGCACAGTCACTGGAAATGTAGCGCTCCTCTTCTGCTGGGCACAGTTATAGCGCTCTCGCAGCAAGCAGAGCACAGTCAATGCAAATATGGCACTCCGGCAGCCCAGCGCTGCAGGACCCACGCACCTTCTTCTCCTGGGCAGGGCTGGAGGCAGCGCTCTCCTGGTGCAGGAATAAGGTTGTAGCGCTAAGTCCCACAAAATAAAGTTGCAGCGCTCCTCTTCCCCTGTGGCACAGCACAGCGCAGCGCTGCAGGCATCAGCTCCTCTCTTCTCCTGGGCAGACCACATGCTCACAGGGTGCTAGGCAGCAGGCAGCTGGCAGTAAGATATAGTTGATCCAGCGCAATATTAGCCAACAGCATTCATACACCATATACTCACTTGGGCCCATACATTCACACTACACTAATACTTACGCTGGGTGTCAGATGTACTCTTTTATCAAAAATCCCTGCTACCAATTACCTTCTGATTGAAGAGTAATAACTTACCAATGGATCCTTTGCTAATTGGGAAGTTTAAATTGAGTGACATTCACTATAATACATAATCCTGAAATAATCACTGAGTCAGGAAGTTTTAAAATGTTTATCTAAAGTTTTAGCAGAGTAAAAATACAGAAAACACAGTACTTGATTATATACCCAAGAAAAAGCATAGAAATGATTTGCTAATAAATGACGGTGTTTAAGGAAGAGGAGAAGATAGAGACAGCAGCGCAACTAAAGGTTGCAGTATAGTTACCTAAATGCGAGAACCAAGCTCCTTAGCCAAGGAGTTGGAAAAGCTAGGACCCAGGAAGGATGAAGAGCAAAGACTTCTTCCAGGATCAGGACAGGACCGGTAACCTCTCTACAACGACGCCTGCGCCATTCCCCTCTCTGATACTCGACTTCTCCTCGATTCTCCCGTCTAATGGACTCCGCCGCCCCCTCCTCAGGACCTCTTCCGGACAGGAATTCAGTCAGCAACCGATCAGCATGGCAGCCTGGAGCTCTTCTGTATGTTCTGAGAGTCTGTGCTAGCTAATTACTAATGCTATATTCTATAACACCCTTCTACGCCCATGTACCTCCCCTTAATGTTGCTAACATTATGAGACCACTACTTCTGATTGGACAGGGACAGGGGGTGGATTCTCGCACCATGTCAATTTTGGCCTAAATTGTGAAGCCTATTGTTTTTAGCTTCCCGCCCCTTCAAATTAATACATTCACTTTATTTCCCACCCGTCTCACGACAAATGTTATACATTTTACAGGAGAAAAGTAACAATTTTTCCGCCGGAAACATTGAGTACATCATCTTCGGCCAATAGGTCGTGGCCTTGGGAGACGTCCAAGTTGACTTCACTTGGCAGGCAGACAGGACACATGCGCAGAACCATCTGTCTCTCGAGTTTCAAGACACCAACCCAGGCCCAAGTTTACGAATTACTAAAAGTGCAAGAAGAAAATATTAAAATCACAAATAAAATGTTTCACTCTATGCCCACTTTCCCTACTCTATTCCCATTTAATCATAATACTATCCTGCATTAGTAGCGTTAAGAAAACGACAATTTAATAATGACATGAGAGCAAGCTTAAGCATGTGAAAACATTTAGCGGCCATTTTAGTGCACACTGCGCAGAAGCAGAAGTTTCCCACCAAGCAAAGAAAGACGTCACAACATGTGATCAGGTTGCGACATGCGCATTGAGGTTCCCGCGCTTTAGCGGCCATCTTGGTTTATAGACAAGCGTTATTCATTAGTAAAACACATAGGCAAGCGTCTATCCCTTTTGTGTTTGTGAATGCAAAGATTAGTATTGACAGTACAAGTTTAATAAATTAATACTATGAGGAGGATTGCATACAAGCAAGTTTCAATTTTGAAACCTTGCTCCATCAATCCCCTCTCTGATGGCGTTTCTGAGCCATCAAAAAATACTACCCTCAATCAAATGCCAACTTCTAGCAAATTGTTTCATTCTCATTTTTACTTTTTCTATTCTTACAGTCTCCTTTTAATTTCTTGTATAAATCACTTCTCCATTCTTCTAGTTCGATTTCATCTAGTTTTCTCTTTTTTCCTTTTCCTGTCACTTTATATGTTCCATTCTTTCTACAGCATTTGCACCATATTGTTATTGCTAAAATTATTATTGCTATCCCTGCTAAGGGTACTAATATTTGACCTATAAGTCCTTTTCCTATATTAGCAAACCAGGTTCCAATTGACGAGATACTATTTGTCAATCTTTCCCATACACTATCAACTTCCAGTGGTTTAAGTTCTTTCTCAAGTTTAGTTATGTTCTGAATATACGTTCCAATTTCTGCTCTCTTATCAGGAATATAAGTGCAACAATGTTTCGTCCTCAATAATTTACAGACTCCTCCCTCTTTTGCCAATAGAATGTCAAGAGCACGTCGATTTTGCATCACCATAGATCTAATCGCAACCATTTCAGCATTAATCATTAGAAAACCTCCAGCAGTATCCGTTGATAAATGATCAACCACTGTAGACAATTTACATATTTTCCTTGAGTTCAGAATTATTCCCACTGAAGGTATCAATGCACCAAATATATCACCTACAATTTCTGAAAAACTAGCTCTTTTACTACGTATTAATTCATTATAGTTTTCATTGCTTCCATTGTTTCTTTTTACGTGGTATATTTTTGGAAAAACTATTCCAAAATAACAACTTCCATACCACCGTGCAGGAAGCCTAAAGTAAGCCTTATTCCCGCATACATAATAAATTCCAGGAAAAACTGAATCAGTTCCTCCTTTGAGTCCCCAACCTCCAGGAATTAAAAAATTGGGTTCACATTCACTGGTACCAATGAAAACATTGTTAAAATCAGTCTTTAACCTATGAAGACAAATTTTCCCTGTCTTTACGAAATCCAGAGCCATTGCAGCTTGAGCTTTGCCAGGTGTATAACTCCCTTCTTTCTCCGCCCAAGGTGGCAACTGAGCCTTATGCTCTGAAGCTTTCTTTTGAAAATCATGTCTTCTATCTTCTACTAAATTCAAAAATATCTTTTCTTCTTCTAGTAAAGAACATGTTAAATTGTGTCTATGTGCATGTGTTATGTCTATCGATTTCATTGTTAAGAAAAACTCTCCCATAAACTGTGCGTCTTGACTACTAAGCACTGGGTTCATACTCTTGTGAATCGGAACCTCAGAAAATATCACATCTAAGTTTGAATAATAGTACTGTAGCCTACCTGATCTATAAAATAAACTTGTTAATACACTACATGAGATGCCATATGTCAGTGGTAAATGATGGTATGTTAATCCTTCCGCTACTGATTCAGGTAATTTCATACAGACATAACAATTACTAACTTCCATTGTGTCTACATATTGAAACAATAACTTTGTGAAAACATTTAAACTAGTGTTGTTGTCAGCTACTTCGTGATGAATTTCTGCCTCATCTTCTGCCATTAGTTCTACTCTATTGCCCTTCATGTTTGCTGTCCTCCCTTTGGTTTCGTTATTAAGCTTCTTATCTATTATCATAAGGTAAGGAACTGCTACAATCAGGACTAACCATACTATAAGCACCAATACTAGACTACAGATGCAGATTGCACAGCATCTCCTACACCAATTTCGTTTTGGTCTCCCAGTAACTCTATCATCAGGCATTTTTCGACAAGGAAGATTGCTCTTCTTATCTCTTCTTCTTTTCTTTAGAGGATTCTTTTGTTTAGTCAGGGTGGTCTTGTTTCTTCTTCGTATGTTAGTTCTGCACTTGTTCCTTCGCCACCACTGTCACTTGACTCTGAGCTTTCAAAATCTTCAAGAATAATATAAGTCCAGTCAGGACCCTTGAATTTGTTATTCACAAGTCTCAGTCTTTTACTTTTTCTTTTTCCTGACTTTTTCTCTTGTTCAGTTTGATTTGTCACTTCAGGTACTTGTTCTGGATCTTCACTTCTGGTTGTTATGTGGTATTTTACTCTTTTGATGACACTTGGCCAATGATCTCCTTTTCTTGTTTTCTAGGTTGGTACTGTTTCTCTGTTTACGTCTTCGGAAATCTCATTATTTTCACCACTCAATACTGTTTTGTTTTCTTTGATTACTGCTTCTTTTGTTTGTTCTTTTTCAGGTCTGATTGGTTTCTCTTCTGTAGCTCCACAATGACTTTCAAGATGTTGACCTTGTTCCTTTTTTATTTCTTTATGTTCATTTGTATTAACCCCTTTTTCTTTAGTAAATTCTTCTTGATCTAACTGCTTCTGATCAGGGCTTATTGCACTGTGAACTTCTGGAGCCTGACCTGATTCTTCTAGACCTGTCTGTCCCTCTTCAAAGTTTATTAAATCGTCACTGTTTTTAGTCCAATTTTCTTTCCCTATCTGATTTAGTTCAGGATCTATTACTGTCTTGTCTTCTTGATCCCGAACTATTTCTTCTTCACCTATCTGATCTTCTTTAATTTCTTCCAATTTAGTTTGATTTCTCGTTCTGTGGTATACTTCAGGCACTTCTACCACTGGTATCCAATCCTGAGTTGTGCTCGGTTGTTCTCCGTCAGCTTCTCTCGAACCTCTAGCTTGAGATTCCTCAGCTGGGCAACCTTCAGCTTCTTCAGTGATTGTCGTTGTCTGTGGATTCTCTTCTTCAGGTTCTGGTACTCTCTTTGTGTGGCTTACGTGAATCCAATTAGGAAATCTTGCACACTTCACTGCTGTATTGGTGGTCAATATGACTTGACAAGGTCTGCTCCACCTGGGTGATAGACACGTTTCTCTGGTGTGATTCTTCACTACCACCCAATCACCAGGATTCAGATCATGTTCTAGTTCAGGCTGCCTGGAAACTGCGTCTTCTCCAACCTGATGAGAGACAGAACGCACTAGGTCAGCCAATCCTTTGCAATAATCCAAAACCATATCATCAGATATATTCACCAGTTTGTTTGTGGGAACATGTGTTTGTCTCATTGCTCTTCCCATCATTATTTCATGGGGGCTCAATCCTGTCGTTCTGTCAGGTATGCTTCTGATTCCCATCAAGACAAGTGGCAATGCGTCTGGCCACTCTAATGATGTTGATGCACACATTTTTCCCAATCTTGACTTTATAGTGCCATTTAATTGTTCAACCACTCCAGAAGCCTCTGGGCGATATGCACAATGCAATTTCTGTTTGATTTGAAATGCTTCACAGATTATCTGGATCACTTCACTATTAAAGTGTTTTCCTCTATCTGATTCCAAAGATACTGGAAAACCAAATCTTGGTATGAGCTCTCGTAGCAATAGTTTTGCGACTGTAATGCTGTCATTTCTTCTAGTAGGGTAAGCCTCCACCCACTTTGAAAACAGGCACTCTATGACTAGTACGTATTTCAGCCCTCTACATGGTGGTAACTGTATGAAGTCAAACTGGAGTCTTATAAATGGGCCTTCTGCCTTTCCAATCTTTCCAAACCCAATTATCGTTTTCCTGCCTGGATTGTGCATTTGGCAAGTTAGACATCTCTGGCAAAGACTCTCTGCAACAGCCCTGAACTTGGGATTGTACCAATTTTGTCTGAACAGCCTAATCATTGCATCTCTCCCTATGTGTGTGTCTCCATGATTCATTCTGGCCATTTGTGAGAGTAAACAGTCTGGCATGACTGGTCTGCCATCTGCACTGATCCACACTTCATCATCTCCTCTTTGTGAACAACCTACTTTAATCCACAAATTCTTCTCACTTTCCTCAACCTCATCTTGCAATTTCTTCACCTCATTCCAAGTTTCAGGTGGCATATACAGCATAAGTTGGCAGCTGATTCCCATTCTTTCCACCCTCTTATTTACTGACGTTCTGGTTTTGGCACAATGTTGGGCCACCAGGTCTGCATATCTGTTGCCGACTACCACCCAGTCATCTCCTGACTGGTGTGCGGCACATTTCACCACAGCCAATTCTTTTGGTGATTGTATTGCTTCTAGCAATTCCCTTACAAATTGTCCATTTTTAATGGGGGATCCTGAAGAAGTCATGAAATCCCTCTGCATCCACAGTTGGCCAAAATCATGCACAACCCCGTAACCATATTGACTATCTGTAAATATGGTCACTCTCTGATTCCTCCCAATTTTGCAAGCTTTTATCAAAGCAATCAATTCAGCTACTTGTGCAGATTTTACTCCTGGTAAATAGGATGCTTCGACTATTCCAGTTAATTCACATACCGCATAGGCAGCAGTTAGTTTACCATCTTCATGTCTTTGACATGATCCATCGACAAATAACTCCCTGTCTGGCTTTTTAAGAGGCTGTTCCTCAATGTCTGGGCATGGTTTTGTACATAATTCTGTAATCTGTACACAATCATGTTCATCTTCTTCGTCATCTTTATTTGTTTCATGATATGGGTCTGGCAATAGATTTGCTGGATTTATTATCGTACACCTTACCATGGTCACATTTTCAGCACCCATTATTATTCTCTCATATTTAGTCAGCCGACTAGGAGTAAGATGCTGAGTTCGGGTTCTTGTCAACAGAATCACAACTGCATGTGGAACATACACTTTTACAGGATGTCCCATCACAATTGACTCGCTTTGTTCAATGCTCAAACAAGTTGCTGCTACTGCTTTTAAGCATCCTGGCAACGCGGCTGCTACTGGGTCCAAAGTAGCAGAAAAATATGCTATAGGACGTCTGTCTAGTCCATGTCTCTGAGTTAGTACAGAAAGTGCACAATTTTCTCTCTCTTGACAGAATAATGCGAATTCTCTTTTATAATCAGGCATGCCTAAGGCAGGTGCTGAACAAAGTGCGTTTCTCAATTTTACAAAAGCTTCTACACTTTCATCCTCCCACTCTACAGGGTCCTTTGCTTTCTTTTTCGTCATGTTAATTAAGGGCTTAGCCAACATGGAAAAATTTGGTATCCATTGTCGACAGTATCCTACTATTCCTAGGAACATTCGCACTTGTCTTTGGGTTACAGGCATTTGCATTCTCTTTATTAATTCTACTCTTTCAGAGGTTATTCTTCTTTTTCCCCTCTCAATTTGATGTCCCATATATTTAACTGCTGTCCTGCAAAACTGTAACTTTTCAGGTGAGACTTTATGCCCTTCCTCAGCCAAAAGATTTAATAATGCTATGGAATCAACAACACAGTCTTCCCTGGTGGTCGACGCTTCTAATAAGTCGTTGATATATTGAACTAAAACTGAGCTTCCTGGCATCACTAGTTTTTCAAGGCACTTTTTCAGTATCTTGTTGAAAATGGAAGGACTTTGTGTGTACCCCTGAGGAACACGATTCCACACATATACTTTATTCTCAAATTTGAATGAGAAAAGATACTGGCTGTCTGGATGCAATGGTATTGAAAAGAATGCTTGACACAAGTCAATTACTGTGAACCATCCTGCATTCCAAGGAATCTGATATAGTATTACTGCAGGATTTGGTACTATAGGACAACATGGTTCCACAATCTTGTTTATTTTCCTCAGGTCCTGAACAATCCTATATTTTCCACTAGGTTTCTTTAGTCCCATGATTGGTGAATTGCATGGGCTACTCATTACTTCTTTTAGAATGTTTTGTTTTACCATTCGATTGATTTCTTCAATGACTCCTGCTTTTACTTCTGCACTCATTTTGTATTGTTTAGTATTTGGGAAAATTGCACCTTCTTTTACAGTAATTTGAACTGGATCTATTTTTGCCATAAGTCCTGCTTCTTTTCCGGTGAAATCCCATACTATTTGGTTTACTGTACCTTTTAATTCTTCTGGCAATTCATCTTTTGTTATCAACGAAAACATTTAATCTATTTCTGTACCTTGTTTTGCAACCATAATTTTATATACATGGTCCTCATCTGGTGTCTGAACTGCCACACCATCTGGCGTGCAGAAAATTGTACAGTTCATTTTGCACAATAAATCTCTACCTAATAAATTCACTGGGATAGAATTGCACACTACAAATTGGTGCATTTCTCTGAAGTTTCCAATTTTAACTTCCATTGGTTCTGTAAGAGGTGTTCTAATTCTTTGATTAGCTACCCCTACTACTTGGATATCTTCACCAGAGAGAGGAAGGTCTGGGATGTCTGCTGATCTCACAGTAGACCTGGTAGCACCAGTGTCCAAAAGGAAAGTAATATTATTACCTTTCACATTTCCTTCAACATATGGACCAGACTGATCTACCTGTAAGGATGCGCCAAGTATGCACTCCTTCTTCCCCTCTCCTAGGCACCGTCATGAGTCGAATTTACAGTAATTGTCCTGCAAAAGAAATTGTGATGTCATATAATCATTCTTACCACTCCCTCCTGGGTATCCAATGTCTGTACCATGTTTTGCTCTGCTTATATTACCCTGAACAGGTGGAGGTGGTAATTGATTCTGGGGATTTACACCCTGCTGTGAATCATTCTGCATCTGTGGATTTAAGTTTTGATTTGGGCCATTATTATTCCGAATCTTTTTACACTCGTCCTTCCAATGCCCTAATTTTCCGCATCCATGACAAGGAAACTTCTTTTTAGCTTCTTCTCTACTCATTCGTCCTCTAAATTTTCCACCATTTCCCGTATCACCACTCGTTCCAGACTCTTTTCCTGGATTTTCACTCGGATTTTCCAAATTAATTCCCTGTTTCTCAGCCATTTTCACCTGTGCCCACATCACTTTTTCCTGCAATTTCTTGTGTCTATCCTCAATATCGTCTCCACAATATTTTGCATACTTCAAAATTTCATCTATGGGCTTTCCCTGCCAACACAGCATGTGTTGTTTAATCATCTGGCAAATCTCTGGCTTCAGACCATAAACAAACCGATACACAAACTGACTCATATTCTTGTCTCCAATGTCCTCAAATCCACTATACTGTTTAAACACCTGTAATAGGCGCTCATAGTAAGAATGTACTGTTTCACTGGCTTCTTGGGTGGTTCGATCTATTTTCACCCAATCTGTTTCTTTCGGAGGTATTTTCCCTTTCAGGTATGTTATCACCTGCTGATACTTTTTCATCACGTCACTTGACGGGGCACCTGTCTTTGGATCTCTGGGATACTCATCACTAGGCCAATCCACTGTGATCTTACAATCTGTCCACAAATCAGCAGGTACCACTATGTCAAACAAACCATCCAAATCCTTCAACAATACCTTTGACACCTTCACAAACCTTTCAACCTGTTTGTACCATTCAATTGGTTTTTCTCTCAGCTTTGGAAAATCATTCGTAAATGATCAAATATCCTGTCTGCTCCATGGGACATGTACATATCCTCCTCCCGCAACTTCTCGCATTGGATACATTTGATCTGCTTTTCCTGCTTCCTTCATCACATATTCAGATGTTGTTCTACTTGTTCGTTCTTCTTCCTTTTTCTTGGCCCACCTAGATCTCCATTTATCTAGATCTCCCCATTTTTGTAAAACTAACATTAGTTCTCTTATTTGCAGTCTTCTTCCAGATGCATTCATATTTTCTAAATCTTTGTCTGAAAATTCTGCTCTATAGGGTTTCTGTAGTACTTTTGATCTCCCTATTTCAATTCCCATCTGTAGTGCTAAATTGGACAATTTTTCATGAAATACTTTCACATTTCTAGTGATACTTCTGCACAGGAACAATAATTCTTCTTCATCATAGGTATTCAAGCGTTCTACTCCTACATTTCCTACTATTATTTCTTCTAATTCAACTTTTAATTTATGGATATCCAGTACTTTTGGAGGTGCGCACTGTTTAACTGACCCTTGTACCCATCTTTCTAGATCTTCAGGTGTTACTATGGTAGCACTTTTTGTTCCTGATGAAGTTACTAAACTGGCATCTTTTGAACCTCCAGGTACATCTCTTCTTGGAGTATTATTTACAGAACCTCGAATAGGTAAATCCATGAGTGATATTGTGGATTCACAGTCACTAAATTGATCCTCAATTATAACTGGAGCTTCAGGTTTGGGGTTACTCACAGGAGTATTCATAGGAGTCGGTACAGGTATCAATGGAGGGCAGTTTCCTTGAGTACCATATAATGGAACTACTGGACCAATTGTTACAGGAATAGTCAATGAATCAGGATGTACTTTTATCTGAGTTATGTTCCGTACTAATTCTGCTCTAGTCTTTTCTAAAGCTTCCTTTTCTTTGTCATGAAGTATTCTAGTTGGGGTGAATTCATGCATTACCTTTGGTACCATTGGAGTTTGTGGTGGTGCACTAGGAGGGCATCCACTTGTCCCTTCCTGATATGGTGGGGGATTTCTTAACATTTCTTCCATAAATTCGTCTTCTAAATCCTCATTTCTTATTAAATGTTTTGTCTTTTCTGTACATTTGCCTCCTGATTTTTCTCCTTCTGTGAATAATGGATACAGTCCCTCTGTAATCATTGCCCTTCTCCATTGTTTCATCTGACCCTCTCTTGACTCACGTAAATATCTGGGGTAAAATCCTGGGTAACTTCTATTACTTCTAGATCTATCCCGTTCAAATGCCTCGGTTTCCCATTCTTCTAGGGCTTCATACTGGGTTAATCTAGGTCTGGGTTCTAAATCATTCATCCTCAATCTCAAGTTTTGAAGAATTCGCCCATTGAACGTGCCATTTTCAGGAAATGCTAATACTCCATCATTTTTGGTATATTCTATCCAATTCTCCATCCATACACAAGTATGATAACCTCTCTCCATCATCATAAACGATGCTGGCGTTTTAGCTGGTGGAATAATAATTCCTTCTCTAGTTTTGATTGGTTTGTCCTTTTTAAAATAATTCTTAATCTTTTGTAAGAATGACATTTTTCTCTTTTCTCCGTACATTCTATCTAATCTTCGGTGTACGAAATTATATTCTGCAAAACCTAGGAATCTCCTATCCGGACGAGTTCCTGTTAAAGTCGGATCGCGTTTTAACATGCAATCCTTTCTCCACTAAAAATTTTGCTTCTAAAATTTTGTCCAATCAAATGTCTGCTACCTTTTATTTCCAAACCAATCCTTGTGCGGCCTTTTGGTGACATTTCTCTGTCAACCCTTCCTTTACAATCTGCTCTTTTCTGTTCTCGCTGGTTTAACCAATCCCAGCGCGGCACCTGTGACGTCAGTACTACTCCTGACTACTGACCCCTCCTTTACAAGTGTCTCTCCACACCCGCTGTTTCAACCTACCACAGCGCGGCGTTTTGTGACGTCAGCTCCCTCTCCGGAAACTGACCCTCCCTTTACAAAATTACAAAAACTTATTTTCTCTATAAATCTTAATTAAATTTCAGTAACAACATAAAACATTCGCTATCGTGCCAGTTTCCTCTAATTTCGAAAAAGATAGTTTCTTCTACACTTTAGTAAAACCCTTCCGTTTACTAATACATACACTACGAGTAAAACACTTCCGTCTACTCTTCACACAAGCTCCAGAAGTACCTGTTACTTCTTCAATGTTACCCTTACTAGGTGATATAACATCAAATTTTTATCAGCGTACCCTTTTTGCTATTACTCACACGCATAGAGTCCCTAACGAGTACTGAAAGTCCTGCTTAACTTCTCAGTACTATTTCTGCCTGACAGATAACCTCACTGCAGTATGGCTTCCACTTGCCACCCACTATTCTTTTTACCTACCCCGGGGTATTCTGGACAACATATAACAAAACTCAAAAATAAGCGGATGTTAGTTCATAAAAAATACAAATAAAATTCTCATTACCCTCTGCTTACCAGAAAACTGATCCAGCGCAATATTAGCCAACAGCATTCATACACCATATACTCACTTGGGCCCATACATTCACACTACACTAATACTTACGCTGGGTGTCAGATGTACTCTTTTATCAAAGTCCCTGCTACCAATTACCTTCTGATTGAAGAGTAATAACTTACCAATGGATCCTTTGCTAATTGGGAAGTTTAAATTGAGTGACATTCACTATAATACATAATCCTGAAATAATCACTGAGTCAGGAAGTTTTAAAATGTTTATCTAAAGTTTTAGCAGAGTAAAAATACAGAAAACACGGTACTTGATTATATACCCAAGAAAAAGCATAGAAATGATTTGCTAATAAATGACGGTGTTTAAGGAAGAGGAGAAGATAGAGACAGCAGCGCAACTAAAGGTTGCAGTATAGTTACCTAAATGCGAGAACCAAGGGGCACATGCATCAAGGTAGGCTTTTGCGATTCCTTAATTGCGATTATTAAGGAATCGCAATTAAGGAATCGCAAAAGCCTATGCATGTAGGAATCGCTATAAAAATAGCGATTCCTAAACATTCCTTATTTGCGACTTGCTAATTGCGAGTCGCAATTAAGGAATACCTCCCCATTAATTCCTATGGGCCTAGAGGCCCATAGGAATGAATGGGAAGACATTCTCAATTAGCGATTCGCAATTAGAGAATCGCAAATTGAGAATGCAATTTCAAGGGTGCCAGGGTGTCAAAATGACACCCTGTTGCACCCTGAAATTGTGATGTGCACCCATATTGCAGCACACACATGCCCCAAGGGCATGTGTGTGTGTAACCTAAAACTTAAAAAAATGCATTTTAGAGCATTTTTCGAAGGTATTGCAAATTACAGACAAGTTTGATTTGTCTGTAATTTGCGGTCCCAAATAGCGAAATCGCTATTTGAAAGTGCTTCTAGCATTGCATTTAAGGAATCGCAAATTGCGATTCCTTAAATGCAATCGCAATTTAGGAATTCGCAATTAATTGCGAATTCTTAAATTGCGCATAGGAAACACTTTCATGCATCTCCAAAGGCCAATTTGCGATCGCAAACGGCCGATTTTTGCGATTCGCACCGTTTGCGATCGCAAAAACCTTTGATGCATGTGCCCCCAAGCCTCTTAGCCAAGGAGTTGGAAAAGCTAGGACCCAGGAAGGATGAAGAGCAAAGACTTCTTCCAGGATCAGGACAGGACCGGTAACCTCTCTACAACGACGCCTGCGCCGTTCCCCTCTTTGATACTCGACTTCTCCTCGATTCTCCCGTCTAATGGACTCCGCCGCCCCCTCCTCAGGACCTCTTCCGGACAGGAATTCAGTCAGCAACCGATCAGCTTGGCAGTCTGGAGTTAAGAGCGCTCTGGCAGTATGGACGCCTGTTCTTCGTGAACGCATGCTCTGACTAATTAACTAATGCTATATTCTATTATACTCTTCTACGCCCATGTACCTTCCCTTAATGTTGCTAAAATATGGGACCACTACTTCTGATTGGACAGGGACAGGGGGTGGATTATCGTACTATGTCAATTTTGGCCTAAATTGTGAAGCCTATTGTTTTTAGCTTCCCGCCCCTTCAAATTAATACATTCACTTTATTTCCCACCCGTCTCACGACAAATGTTATACATTTTACAGGAGAAAAGTAACAATTTGTCCGCCGGAAACATTGAGTACATCATCTTCGGCCAATAGGTTGTGGCCTTGGGAGACGTCCAAGTTGACTTCACTTGGCAGGCAGACAGGACACATGCGCAGAACCATCTGTCTCTCGAGTTTCAAGACACCAACCCAGGCCCAATTTTACGAATTACTAAAAGTGCAAGAAGAAAATATTAAAATCACAAATAAAATGTTTCACTGTATGCCCACTTTCTCTACTCTATTCCCATTTAATCATAATACTATCCTGCATTAGTAGCGTTAAGAAAACGACAATTTAATAATGACATGAGAGCAAGCTTAAGCATGTGAAAACATTTAGCGGCCATTTTAGTGCACACTGCGCAGAAGCAGAAGTTTCCCACCAAGCAAAGAAAGACGTCACAACATGTGATCAGGTTGCGACATGCGCATTGAGGTTCCCGCGCTTTAGCAGCCATCTTGGTTTATAGACAAGCGTTATTCATTAGTAAAACACATAGGCAAGCGTCTATCCCTTTTGTGTTTGTGAATGCAAAGATTAGTATTGACAGTACAAGTTTAATAAATTAATACTATGAGGAGGATTGCATACAAGCAAGTTTCAATTTTGAAACCTTGCTCCATCATAGTGCTCACCAGGTGCTGGGCTTAGGACGGCAGGAGAGCAGGCAGGCAAAACTGGGCAAGATCAGCAGGCAGTGGGTACTCATCAGAACAGGACAGCAGCTCCTAGAAGCAGTCATCTCCCATAAAGTGGCACTCCTCCTGACACAGGAGTCTTCACTCCAGTAAAGGGCTCTCACTGGCCCTGTGGACAGCGGAGGGGTGCAGATGGGCACAGGGGCCAGCACACAGGCCCAATGTGGCGGTACCTCCTGGCAGAGTGTCCCCTCTCAATCTAGTCCACGCTCCGTCTGAGCACATGGAGGCACAGCCCCCCTCACCCCACCTACCAGAAAGGGCTGGAAGCTTCTGGAAGGTTCCCTGGGAAACCGGTCCCAACTGGTTTAGGGGAGGTGTAGAGCACCCTGGGTGCCAGGCTTCCCTCCAAAAGCTGGGGGTGGGAAGCAGACAGCTAGACCGCCAACTCACCTCAGACAGGCGGCACATGCAGCCAGGAATGGCGTCCATTTTGAAAGTAACATTTACACAATGGTCAAAATAAACCTGCGTACACCATTGCGCAGTATTTAACATTTGCATTTCAGATTCATCAACATGACATGTTTATTCCCACAAAAGCGAAAAATTCAGGGAAAAAGGGCCAAGTCCAACAACTTACTACTGCTATGTGTGGCGCCGAAGGGCTTTCCGTCATGGATAGCACACTACACCATGTAGGAGTTTTGGCTGGAACTGTGTTGTCTTTGTTTTGATCTTGTGTGGGAAGTGTTTCCATGTTGTGCATGAGTACCCCCGAGGTGCAGTTATCGTGTTATGGGATGCAGCGTTTAGCAGTGTGATAGATATCCATTCAGAGATGTTGTTTTTAAAGTTTATGGTCCTGAGCAGGCATAGATTAGAGGGAGTAGTGGTGGAGAGGTCTGCTGAGATTAATTTCATTAATATCATCCCAAATATGATTGTCATTGTGAGACGCCAAGACAGGATCATAGTATGTTGCTAGTCGGGACCTGCAGTGTTGGACTAAACGAGAGTCACCCATTGGCCTGTGGTATATGGCAGATTTCTTCAGCTATACTGTGCCTTTCAGTTGGTGATGGGTGGTTTATTGCTGTGGGCTGGTACAGTACTGGGCGATGGATATGGCCCTTAGCAGTTTTGTCTTATGTGAGTGTAAGAGTGTCAAAGAGTAAAAGGGGATTATTAAGCAGCCTGTATGAACTACAACCAGATGTCTGACTGCTGAGTGTTATGGTGTTAGTTTTAGTATGGGTTATATATTGTATTGTAATTGCATTATATAGTACTTACTACCCATGACGAGGTATTGTTTTACTTTTATGCTGGGCAGCACGCTGTAGTCCTAGGGTTAGTGGATTTTTGAGGGGCGTCATTGCCATTAGTCTGCAGCTCTACTGGAACTTTCCCATGCCTTTACTCCATTTTCTATGTTGGATAGGAGGCAAGCGGTGTCCTGTAACCAATTTTTCTCTAAACCTTTTTCTTTACCTTGTGGTGTTCCTCAAGGATCTTAGGTTTAGGTCAACATGTTAAATCTAGATGATGAAATTTTTGCCAAGCTATTGGCAAATAGATTGTCTCCATTGCTGCTGGAACTCATTTATCCCTACGAGCCGGGATTCATCATGGGGAGAATCCCATACCATAACATTCGATTTTATCATTTGGTGGATAGTCCACTGCTGGGTGAAGCAGATTCAGCGGTGGCAGCAGTTGATATGGGAAAGGCATATGATACCTTGATTTGGACTTAGTTGCAACTGTTGCTCGAGTAGACGAGATTTAGGGTGGGGTAAGAGAGTGGGTTATGGTAACATATGTCAAGCCAATGACAATGATATGGCAAGGATCATAATGGTGGGTTCAGACCTGCCAACTCACATGGTGCCATCGTGTGACACGCAATATCAGCTCCCTTAACAGGGTCACCCGGTCAGGAGCCGATATCACATGGTGGCATAAAAAACAAACTGAAAACCACTGTAAACAGTGGATATCCAGCTCTTTTTCATTAGACTTTTAACTGCTGACATGCATTAAATTAAGGGGTGTGGAAACACCCCAGGACATCAGCACCAACCTCAGCAAGCTTTTTTTCTTTTTCTTTGGAGGAAGGGGTTTGAGGCAGGCTGGGGCACAAGTGCCTTGTAGGCACTTCTATGCATGAGCACCCCCCCCCACACACATGATTTTATTTTAGTTCGCAGGTTGGTGGGTTTGTGTCTAATGAATGGCAGGTGGAGAAGGGGACAAGCCAGCGATGCCCCCTGTTGCCGTTGTTATTACGTTGGCCATAGAACCTATGGTGGCTACGTTTAGGTGGGAGGACCGAGACAGAGGGGTGACCTTGCACAGCCACACAAATTTGCTTTTGCTATATCCTAATGACGTATTAATATATTTAAAGAATTCATCTGTAGACCTACTGGTAGTCCACGACCACTTAGAGGTATTTGGGTCATGTTCTGGACTGAAACCAAATATTCAGAAATCCTGGTTGTTCCACCTGAGACCTATAGAGGCTACAGGAGAAGTGGCTGCTCCTGACCTGCGTCTGAAATTGCCCCTGAGGGCTCTCAGGTACCTAGGGATTCAAGCTTATCATGCACGTGCTGGGGAAACCTCGGCAAGATGTTATCTGCTTTTATCTGCTGCAAGGGAATCAGTGCCGTTTGAATAAAGTTGCGCCTATCCAAAATGGGGCGACTGGCACTTGCAAAAACCGTGATCTTACATTTTTTCTGCCATACTCCCATTAGGGATATCCTCTAGGTAGTTTGGAGAAACAAAGAGGTCGATGTTAGACTTTAATCGGGAGAGTGTGGGGGAGGTAGGAGTAGTGTGGCTCCGAGTAAACTGCAGCTCCTGCGGGCACTGAGAGGAGCGGAGGCTGCAGGTTATATAAGCTATTACATTGCTGCCCTGCTGCAGTGGGTAGCTCGGTGGGTGAGTAAAAAACAAGTTACTTACCTGTACACTATGGTTCTCCAGTATTGATATCTTTTATAGATTCACATGCTTGAATCTTCCCTGTCGTCATGGTGGGAGTCCCATAGTAACAGTAAAATAGCAGAACAGCTTAAAGGATAATATTCCTTGAAAATCAATAGCATTTAGTAACCAGTTAACCTCATTAAAGAACATCCAAACTCCATCCAATCACATCACAGACCCAGAGTATCCATCCCCTGCAGGGCCACCATACCTCAGATTTCGAGCACGAGTGTAGTTAGTAAAATAATAGAGGTATGGAAGGTGCACCTGTAAGGAGAGGACGGAGGGCCGCATGTGAATCTATAAAAAATATCAATACTGGAGAACCACAGTGTACAGGTAAGTAACTTGTTTTTTCTCCCGTATTGTATCTTTTATAGATTCAAATGCTTGAATCAGACTAGTAAGCAGTACATAATGGATAAAGGAGGTGGGAAAAACAGGTGAACCGTTCCACCATGCGACCATAGTATGATAACCAGAATCGCAAACAAATAACATAACCTCTGCATATATAAAATATATATGGGCAGCACGAGCATTGTCAATAAAACTTAATATTTGAGCACCAGCAAGACACCGGAGTCCGTTGCATCTATTTACGAATGCAGGAATAGCATTTGGATGCGTTGTTTTGGATATATATATATATATATATATATATATATATATATATAGGAAATCGGTATCCCGTGTTACCGTGTTACCCTCACGTTTATTTCACCGCCATCACCAGGGGACACAGAAAGGCAGCACTCCACACAACGAGATCACACCAGGTTGTAGCTCCTTAGGAAGTCTTTTATATTTTCTTGTTTTTTGCAGTGTTTTCTTTCATATAAGGTGCAAAGTGCAATCCGTGCTACAGGAGAAAAAATGACCTACTCGTTTCGGCCAGAGGCCTTCGTCCGGGTATATATATATAACATCTGTCAAAACCTCAAGAGAAGAACAAACTCAGAATAGTGATGTAGGCAAGAAGTAATAAAGATAATTAAAAAACCTCTTAATAAACCTCAATAAAATGAGGCCTACCTTAAGCGAATAGACCACGTAGGGCTGCTTGACCAACAGCAATATCCGTCTTCCGCAAGGTATCCAGGCAGTAGTGCCTTGTGAAGGTATGGACATTCGTCCATGTTGCCGCCCTGCAGATGTCGGGTAGAGACACTCTGGCAAGCAGGGCAGAGGACGTTGCCATCTTCCTAGTGGAATGGGCAGTTACTTTAGATGTGAGCGGGCGTCCCACTCTTTCATGACAGTACACTATAGCAGAAGAAACCCAACGTGCAATAGAAGCTCTAGTCAAAGCCTGACTCTTCCTAAGGGCAGAGAAGGCGATGAGGAGTTGGGTAGATTTATGAAATGTCTTGTTCTTTGAAGGTAAAACTTCAAGCATCATTTGATGTCCAAAGAATGGAGAGCTCTCTCCGCTGGTGTAGACGGAGCAGGAAAAAAGGAAGGCAGGACTACAGGTTCATTCAGGTGGAACGTGGTAGGTACCTCAGGGATGAACGAAGGATTAGTGCGTAGCACCACTCTGTCATGCTGAAATTGTAGGTAAGGCTCCGTTGCCGTAAAAGCCTGAATTTCGCTAATATGTCTAGCAGACGTGATGGCTAAGAGAACAGAACGCTGCATGCCAGCCTTGAAATCATATAATAATCATTCCGCTTGCTTAACCGGCATAGGGAGGTCAAAGCGTTTCGACGCTCTTTTGAAAAGGTCATGGAATCCACCGATATCTGCTGAAGGAGAATCAGCCACTGGCAGTGTGAGAGAAGGCGGTGTGTGTGCCACATAGTCCATCCATTTATCATGGACATCAGAATCCACTTGTAGCTCCCCTTCTTCCAATTGTTGGTCACCACTCTCTGATGCTCGAGCAGGAATCTGCAGGGGAGGTAAGGACTTCTGTTTTCGTGGAGCAGGTGGAGTTTCCTGATCTGGTATACGACAGGATCCTCCTGTCGAGGAACTGGCATTTGAGCTACATTAGCATCAGGGTAATGTTTATAATAGTCACTGAGCATCATACGTAAATCCATGACCAGTGACATCGGAACGTTAATGGAGGGTTCCTGTTGACGGTCCTCCTCTTCCTGCTCATAATAAGGGTAATGCTCTTGAAAAGTGTCCATGCGCTGCATGCCTGAGCATCTGTCTGAGAAGGAATATTCACCTTGCAAGTACGCAGAAGGGTCATCTGGTTGGTCATCTTCCTCTGATTTCTGGTACTTTACGCTAAGTTGAGAGGGGCTGTAAGGAGGGCCAAAAGGACCTTCATCCTCCGATTCCAGGAAAATCCAGGAGGCGAGAAGGAGGCAGAGGAGAAATCTTGGAAAAGTCCTGCAACAATGAAGGAATTGATTTAGAGACTGGCATGTCAATTTTCCTCATCAACGGGATCGTCGATGGGATCGCCGACGGGATCGTCGTTAGAGACTGCGTCGACGGTGTGAAAATGTCCGTCGATGGGGAGGAGACGCTCGTCGGCGACGTAGCTCCCAACTGAACCATCGAGAGCTTTGCTGTCGACGGTTCAGTTGAACTCCTCACAGAAGCTGCCGACGACTTCACCACTTCAGTTTTCGTCGAAGCCAAAGCCGTCGTCGTCTTGAAAATCGCCGTCGTAGATGTCGCTGAAGAAACCGTCGACGGAACCCTCGCTTCAACGGTCGTTGGCGGAGAATGCCTCCTCGACGAGCCTGTCAACGGGCGGATTTTCTGAGAGGGAGTAGGTGGCGCAGAAGGAGGAGCAGAAGCAGATCTTTTTTGGGCCTAAGATGAGCCAGATTGCTCCTTTTTTGCCCATTTTTCCACAGAAGACTCCTTGCTCTGAGATCTTGACTTTTTTGGATCTCTCTGGACAGAAGGAGGATCATCTTCCTTCCTTTTCTTAGAGGAGGTATGAGGCCTCTCCTCACTCTCGGAGTCAGAATCTTTTACAGATTTTCTCTTTTGAAGCCAGGGGAGAAGTCTTCCCTCACGATCCTTGAGGGTTTTTGAAGAAAAAGTCTGGCAGTGCTTACAGTCTCTAGGCTTGTGATCTGGATAAAGGAAGTATAAGCACTCTTTCTGAGGATCTTCAGAGAAGAGCCTAGACTTTCCACAAGTCTTGCAGGGCCTAAGCAGCCCTTTTTAGACTCTGACATTCTGCAGCAAATACAGAAAGAAAAGGATAAACTCACTTTCTAGCAGCACCTCAGTTGAAGAGAAGGTTAAGGAAAAGGAACTGCTAGCTCAAAGTTGAAAAGTTCAAGGTAGAAACACTGTGACTAAGCAGAGCTCAGGGAGACTCCCTAACACATGACATGCGGCAAGAAATCTGAGGTATGGTGGCCCTGCAGGGGATGGATACTCTGGGTCTGTGATGTGATTGGCTGGAGTTTGGATGTTCTTTAATGAGGTTAACTGGTTACTAAATGCTATTGATTTTCAAGGGGGATTATCCTTTAAGCTGTTATACTGCTATTTTACTGTTACCGTGGGACTCCCACCATGACGACGGGGAAGATTCAAGCATGTGAATCTATAAAAGATACAATACTGGAGAACCCCCAGTTAGAAGAAATCAAATACATGAGGCAAGCAGTAGGTGGAGAGGGGACTGTTAACTGAGGTAATATATCTGAGGGCTGGAAGATGGAGTGACCTCAGGTTCCTTGAGATGGATACATCCACAACTGAGTACATTGGGATCCATTGCAGGGAAAGCTTGTTGGGAGGTAGCTGGGGTTATCCCACTAAGAGTTGTGTATGTTAACAATAAGCTCATTATTTTTCAGGAGTTGTGACAATACACAAATCTCGGAGAGCCCGTTCCTAGTATTCAGGTCAATGCTGCGCAACTTGAATCCACTTGGAAATGGGGAGACAAGGAGCCAGCCCCCATGACATGCTGCAAAGTGTGTTGACAGGAGAGCTATAACAGTGTTGTATCAAAGATTAATTGCACAATATAAGGTGGATAGCTCCCCTTTAAAGGAACATGGGAATAGGATATTGGACGGGAACTCGATTCCAAAGACTGCTCCCAAATACCCGATTAACCCTTGAATGCTTTCAGAATTGCTCAATTAGGGCGTATATGACACCTGGGGGGCTGCACAGGATCTTCCCAAAGGTGCCAGATTGTTGTCCAGACCTGGCAGTCCTAATGTGAACATAGTACTTATGTTCAGGAGTTGCCCAGATCTCAAACATTACTGGGAAGTGGTGTGAGAACTGATTAAAAAGATTGCTGGGCGGCACTATGATAATGTCCTTGTAGGAGTCTGATTGGGCCTGTTTAAGAGGTCGAATCTTACTAGGCTTGAAAATAGGTTTGCTGATTTTGCCTGGCTATTGGCCAAGCAACAGATAGCCATGACTTGGAAAGCAACTCACCCCCTTCCCTTGGCACCTGAATGAGAGAATTGTTGAAGTGGACAGTGGCAAAGGGTGATACTTTGGTCACCTTGTAGAGAAATGCCAGATGAAGGGTGAATGTGATGAGACCAAATGTTTATCATCTTGAAAGCCAAGACAGATGACAGACGTCCTTCAGATGGCAGGCTTGGAATTCAATTAGATGAGGGTATCCACTCACATCAGAGAGGAGTGTATGCACCTGGATTACCTGTAAAGAAGATATGCGTGTTTATAGGAATACGATCCCTGACTGCTGATTGAACCACTCTGGTATCACCGGGGTGGCGCTGTAATTCTCAGAGTGGGAAAGCCATGAAGGCCAGAATAGATGTTGGGACCAGTAGTTGGGCTTCGTAATAGGTGTATTTGTCTACCCCTAAGTAGAAGTATGTTTTCATTCTATGTGGTTGACTCAGTCAGTTGTGCTGACTGGGTCAACAGTTGCTATGCCTTGCCAAGTTCTAGTTGCAAAGTGTTATAATTGTACTAATCTTGCCAGACATGTAAATAACATAGAAATGTGATGTTGAATTTGTCATGAAGGAACTTTGATAAGATACAAATAAATATAAAAAGTGACACACGGTGAATATGGCCAGATTTGCATCAACTTTCACTATTTCTTAATACGAGCGCAGGTTTGCAGTGTTACTCATTAATCATTAGTGTATGTTCTGATTTGCACTGTCAATCGCTAATCCTGAGTACATCCTGAGAGCTCCATCACCCAGCAATACTCAGTGCATTCTCTAGTTGGCACCAGCACTCATAAATTCTGGACTCATGCCCGGAATTGCACAATTACTTACAAATCGTAACTGCATACCAAGCTTTGCACAATCATTCATTAATCCTTAGTGCATTTTCAGATGTACCCCATTGCTCAGCAGTCCTTTGTTCATGTTCATATTAGTCCCATCCATCAGTAACCCTGAGTACATGTTCAGATTTGCATCATTAGTCAGTCTTTTTAGTAAGCCTGGCAGAGCCTCGCCCTCCATGCCAGGGAGTCTCAGTCGGTGCTCCCCCTAACACTCCACACAGAGACGCTGTGATTTTTCCCTTACAGAGGAGAGAAGTGGCCGTGCAGGCAAGCATGCAGTGATAGTAGTGCGCCTGTTTTGGTGGGAGGGAGCATCAGAGAAACAGCTGCCAGGAAGCAGCAAAAGAAAGGAAAAAATAAAATGATAATGACGGAATGTTATTATAATTTTAATTTTTCCTCCTGCTGGGGCAGTGAGCGTGATCGGGCGTGGCAGGGCTGCAGAGCAGGGGAGGAGTGGTAGAACACTCCTGTGCGCAATAACTGTTAGGGCGGCCCTTTCGGGCCGCCCAAAACAGTCATGCGCTCTTCCCTGTTCTCCATGCAGGCTGGATTACAGACTGCTTGGAGAACATGCCCACCCCTCCAGCCCCTGGCTAAGCCCCATGTCACGGCGCTCAGACTAATCAAAATGCTGTATTGCAGCATGGCTTAGGAGTGGGAGCCTGGCTACCTGTTTCCTGTTCCGAGCTGGAGTCGGACACAGGTGAGCAGGAGAGAAGACGCGGGACGCAGCGTCAAGGTGTTATTTATTATTATGTTTTGTAATGCAGCCCGCGGCCCCCCCACCAACTCAGCCCACCCAAAAGCCGTGCTGGTCACCCCTGACTACATGGCGCCCAGACACATAGCTCCATAACGCTGCACTTACATAGGCATCAATGCTTGTCAGCAACTTGTAAAGCGTAACTGTTGACCCCAAATGTAAGAGTAATATTTCCAGTGCATTGCATCACATTACCATTCCATGATAGCTGTCATATTCATAACCAGTGGCCACGTTAAGCTTGGATAGACACTTGCAAATCAGGGTATTTTTCGGAAGTCTGTCAATAGAGCGCTGTTCCTGGCTATGGGGTCTCTGCTGCTGTTGTAATGCCATCTTCCACATCAGCTGCCCTTCATCCTGCAGATAACTATAGTAAACAAACAAAAGTCCATACGTCGTGACTGGCAGTTCCCACTTCAAATGGCTGGTATCTGGGCTGATCCAAAATGTGAATGACAGTGTCAACAAGAAATAGCTTGGGTGGAGAGCTGAATCACTTCCTCTCTGTCTGTATATTATTGTGTAATGATGTCATATCTAGACCTAAATATGTGACTCATCTGTGCTAAATGTTGGTTAGCTTACAGTGGACTTAGAGCCCACCCATTCCTTACCATTGATTGGCTTCAATGTCACTCTCTATAGAAGGCTGGCTTAGTATATGGTGCACACTTATTTAAGTGACACACCTTGCACTTATCCAGACAACCCTTAGGGTGATTTTAGTGGTCTTGGACAACCATAGAAAGCTCTCAAAGTGGTAGCTGTGGAGAGCAGCCTTCAGGCTTATCTTGAAGGAGTGTAAAGCAGCTTATTTGACCACATTTAATGCATAGTGTAGATTAGATGAAAAAGAACCACAGTGTTTTATAAAATATGTCTATTTATTACACCACACTCACTAACACACTGGTCTATCTCCTACCCAGAGATATCAACAATACAAACAAGCATACTTCAAAATAATCAGGTAAGTAGCACAAATATACACTGGTCTTCAGGGGGAAACCATACCATATACTAAGAAAATGGAATGCGAATTGCAAAGAACAGGACTTAGACCAGAAGACTCAGAGGAGCTGGGGACACAAGGAACCACACAAGGTAAGTACCCATGAATCCCACAGAGACTGTGTGCAGAGTGGAAACATAGCCGCGTGCCCAATGGAAGTCAATGGTGAAGTTGCGGTTGCAGTTTTAAAGAAGAAGGACCCTTCCCAGAGAACCCCGAAGAAACCCTTTGGAAGAAATGAGGTTGGATCATCACCCCACCCGTGGATACCCCAGGAACCAGGATACCTACACCAGGGAAGCTGGGTGCATAGGTGCGAAGTGACGTCAGAAACAGTCATAGACCACATTGGAGGACTTCAGTGATCATACCGCTGGCGAAGAAGGTGAAAGAGTCCGGTTGAATCCAAGGATGGATTCTTGAAGAGGAGTACCTGCAAGCAGAGGAGACAGAGTCTATGCCACTCGGAGGTTACCAGGAGGCACAGAAGCACAATGCCTACCGATGCCCGGAGGTTCAGAAGTGAAGACGATGACCTTGTCACTGCAGCTGTGAGGACCAGGCGATGCTGAGGAAGACCAGGAGCTGTGCACAAGCTGTCCACGGTCGGATGTCAGCGTCTAGGTGGTTGGTGTCCGGCAGGAGCACCAACAAGCCTTGGTAGCCGCAACTGGCATGGAAAGCGAAGAGATGCAATCGTTGAGACCAGCAAGGTCCCAGGGACTCACCAAGTGCTGGAGACTCAGGGCAGGCCCCAACCAAGCAAGGGAGCCCACTGAATCAAAGAAAGACCCTCAAGAGGGCCCACAGGCCGAAGGCACAGGAGTCGCAAGAGGACCTCAGGCCGCTCACCAAAGCTGGAGGCCCATGGACTCACCAAGTACAGGAGACTCAGGGCAGGCCCCAACCAAGCAAGGGAGCCCACTGAATCAAAGAAAGACCCTCAAGAGGACCCACAGGCTGAAGGCACAGGAGTCGAAAGAGGACCTCAGGCAGCTCACCAAAGCTGGAGGCCCATGGTGCAGAGGATGCAGTGAGGATGCTGATCTTCGAAAGATGAGGTGCTGGAGGCTGGAGTTTCTTGTAGCCCGAATATCTCTGGAGTGCAGAGCCAACAAGCCTTGGCAACGGCAAGTCGATGCAGTGCACAGGGGTTTGGTCCCAGTGGCTCCAACGAGAAATACTGTCCTCAAAATTGCTGCGAATACATGCCAGGCACCTGTGTTGCTGGGCCTCGGGATGACCGTAGGACGTCAGTAGCAGCAGAACGGTCAGCTTTGTTGCTGTGCCTGCAGATACAGGGGAGTGACTCCTTCACTCCAAGGGAGATTACGTCAGATGTCCTTGATGCCCACAGGCCTTCTGGAGAACCTGGATGAAGCACAGACACAGACAAAGCAGAAGACTTGAAGAACAGCGAGACCAGGAGCAGCAGGAGTCTTCCTTGATGCAGTGTCGGTTCCAGTCCAACGAAGTCGAAGGGCCCGATTCACAAAGGCAATCTGAGACAAAAGTCTAACTTTACGACTTTTGGTATTCACAGAGGTCATTTATGAGTCATATCTTTACGTCTGCATTCGGGCCGAAATCTCCGGCTAGGGCCGTACTCTCCGCACCCGGGCCGTACTCTCCAGCTCGGGCAAGATGAAGTGTAATCAATGGGCCGGAATGCAATTTTTACAAAAAGGAACATTAGGAACGTGTGATAAATGGTGGAGGAAATCAGTCAACACTGAGGGGGGCGCAAATTGTGGACTGCATGTACCATGATGCAAAGGAGCAAACTTTTCTGGGATATGATGTCGTGTCCGGCCACACCCTTTTCCCTGCCGAAACTGATTTTCATGACCTCCTCTACCATTTATTACACGTTCCTAATGTTCCTTTTTCGTAAAAATTGCATTCCAGCCCATTGATTACACTTCATCCGGCCTGAGGAGGGGCTGCACAGAGGGGAGGATACTCCCTGGTCCTTTGTCCAGTTTTGCGCCAGAGCGGGAGGCAAGGGTTCCTGAACTGCCTCAAACCAGAGTATGCAAGGATTGGCACCAAATGTGCCCTACAAAGCAGCCTGGTGGCGCTGAAAGGCCGCCCCCGCCCAATACACTAAGCCCTGCCTGGGAGGTGGTCACACCTCCCTGGGTCAGGAAACCTATTGTTCTACCTTCCCCTGCTTGAGCTCAGCTCAGCAGTAGGAGGGCAGAATTGTGTTTATGGTCAGCAGCAGCACTATCTTGCAGGCAGACCCTGAAAGGCTGTTAATGGGAGTACAGGGGGGTCCCCAGGAGCCCCCAGTACATGGAATCATACTTCCAGCACCGGAATCAGTGTTGAGGTTGATTCCAACATGTTTGATACCAAACATGACCAGGTTCGGTGCAGTCATTATATAGTTAGTCATCTCGTAATGACTGATGCCCACTATGTGTCTTAAAATGGCTGACTTACACTTACAAAGCCTGGAGAATCGACTCCAGGGTTTGTAGGGGTGTCCTGCTAACGCAGGGGCACACTCACACTTGTAACCAAGCACTCTGCTCTCAGGAATGAAGGGCCTACCACAGGGGTGACTTATAGGTTTTAAGTGCAGTGACCTCAGATATAAGAAAAAATGTATATCTGTTGTGAGAGGTGCAAGCTTTAACTCACACAGGCTGCAATGGCAGGCCTGTAGTCACAGTTTAAGTGGACTCCCATGGGTGGCACAATACATGCTGCACCCCATAGGAGACACTTGGTGTACCTATGCCCTGGGTACCTCAGTATCATAAACTAGGCACTTATTAGGGTACACCAGTAGCCAATTGTGGAGGTACCAAATTACTTACCAGACCCAATTTAGGGGAGAGAACACAGCTACTGGGTCCTGATTAGCAGGATCCCAGCAAACTAAGTCAAAAACACACTGACACCAGGCGAAGAGTGGGGGTAACCATGAAAGCAGATCCTACTTTCCTACACTCTCAGGAACTTGCTTCTTTTTCATGATCTTCCGTAGACTTTCCTTCTGCATCTTGTTTGTTCCACGCCTGGAGTTTTTTTTTCTGTCAACTGCTCATTTTTCGGACACTACTTTTTTTTCTAAGCACACTGCATGCGTTTTCAAGCTGTCTCCCTCATGTGCTTCTTCACCTTGTGTTCCTCTTTCTTGCCCGCCCCCAGTTGGCATTCTTGCTTCCTCCCACCCAACTTCCCTTGTAGTGTTTGCTTTCCCAACACCCCCTTGTCCATATGCTCCCCCAAACCTGCCTGCCAACCCACTGTTGTCCTTTTGCTTCCCCAGTTTATCCCGTCCACCCTCCGTTGTATATGTTTCCCCATCTCCTAACGCTGACCCGCAGTTGTCCGTGTGCTTCTCCATACCCTCCCGCCTGCCCTCCGTTGTCTTTGTGCTTCCCCATCCCCTTCTGCCCAGCGTCCATTGTCAGCTTGCTTCCCCATCCCCTCCCGTCCTCTGTTGTGAGATTGATGCCCAAGCCCCTTCCGCCGGCCCTCCATTGTCAGCTTGTTGACCCACCCCCTTCCATCTGGCCTCAGTTTTTAGCTTCCTGCCCAGCCCCTTCTGCCTGCCATCCATTATCAGTTTGCTGCCACAACCCCTTCCGCCTCCCCTCAGTTGTTAGCCTCCTCCCGCAGACCCTTCTTCCCACCATCCATTGTATGTTTGCTGCCCAGAACCTCCTGCCATTGTCTGCTTGCTTATGCAGACCCTCCTCCTACCCTCTATTGTAAGCTTGTGACCCCAACCCCAACTGCGGTCCCTCAGTTGTCTTTTTGCCTTCCCAGCCCCACCTACTCACTCTCTGTTGTCTGTGTGCTTCCCAATTGTCTCTTGCATGTTCTCTCCCCCACCCACCTTCTTCTCTCCCATCCTCTGCCTGTGTGGCCTCATCTCTCAACCCACTCTACTATGTGCTTGCTTTTATAATTTCAAAAAA
Source organism: Calotriton arnoldi (assembly GCA_963921515.1). NCBI lineage: Eukaryota > Metazoa > Chordata > Amphibia > Caudata > Salamandridae > Calotriton > Calotriton arnoldi. The sequence goes on from CAWUFW010002862.1 coordinate 233,549, forward strand.
AAGTACACCAGCACTTTTCACGTCATATAGGTTTTTAGAAAATTATTTTCAGTCATACTGCAGGACAGCCGTGCTTGCTGCACAGCATGGCTAAAAATTATTGCCAAAGCCAAACGCTCTCATAAGCGAGACCTAGTGGCTTTGCCAATGTTTGTTCTTCCTATGTAAACATAGTAAAAAAAAAGAGGAACTTCGCTATACCCCATTTTTCATCATAGTAAAATATTTTATTGGATATATGTACAGGAGTTCAGGTACCAATTATTCAAACACTAAGGGCCATCTTATGAGTTTGGCAGTGTGGGAGCGGGCCGCCACACCAGCGCCCCGCTGCAACACCGCCAAAACCATAATGTGACTGCCCGTCAGATTCCGACTGGAATCCAGGTCGAGCGGTCCTACGGGGGCTGGCCCATGGCAGTGCCGTGCTAAGGCTCATATGAGAGCCTTATCAAGACACTGCAGTGGGAACGCCATTGCACATTTGTGCAGGGCGGACTGTCAAGTCCATGCCCTGCAGGAACTAGGGGGGCATGCAGACAGAGGGGCATACCATGTGCTCCCCCTGAATGCATCCCCTGACGCCGAGGCAACAGGGGGCCCTGTAGGACCCACTTAGTTTCCTCAAGCCACACTTTTAATCACCGCTGCAAGACCGCCAGGGATCACGGATCCCTGGCGGTAGCAGTGGTTTTGTTGCGGTCCGACCGCCAAAGTCGAAATATGGCGGGTGGACTGCCACCACGACTACGCCGGTCCAGTGGACCGCCGTAGTTGTAATAAGGCCTTAAATCGGTACAAAAGAGCAGTCGCTCCATTTTTGAACCTGTGAAAAGTATGGATAATTTGGACCTAGTGCAAAACAATATCTACACTCACTGATCAATTAAAAATCGACATTTGAAGTGAGTTGTGCAAAAACTCAATTATTGCAACACATTGGTTGGTTCAAATGTTATTTTCACCCAGTCAGTCGCCTGACGCCTAAAGACACTAGGGTATTAGATACTATGGGCCTGATTCACAAATGTAACTTACACATTTGAGTAAGTTTACACTTAGGAGTAAGTTTACTACTTTTCGGTTTTCACAAACTGTACTTCTGTAGTAACTTAACCTTTGTAGTAAATCCAGCACTACACATGGGTGACACTCTCCCATACAAAATAATGGCGGTAGGAACGGAAATAATGTTAAATTATTTTAAATAGTTACAAATAAAAATTCATGTTAAAATATATTAAAATAGTTCATATTTGTTATTTAATTATAGAATATTTAATAACCTATTTTGAATGAATAGCTAATGTAACAAGAAATGTTAAAAATTATTAAGAATGTAAAAATAATGTAACAGTAAATGTTATTAACTATTAATAACGTTTATTGTTACATTATTTTTAAATTCAAAATAGGTTAATAAATATTTAATAAAAATAAAATTAAATATGTACTATTTTAATACATTTTTAATATGAATTTATATTTATTTATATTTTTAACGAGTTTAACTAATTGAGTCTAATTTAACATGATTTTCTTTGGGGTTTTATTTAAAAATAAAAACATTTTGGGCCATGGGTATTGCGGTAATCGTAGGGGATCCGGCGTGGCCCTCCCGTGAGGTACTTCGGTACTCTTGTGGGACCCACCGCACAAGTTTCTACCACATGGTAGTGCACAAGCTTCGCAGAAGAAGCTTGCATTTACCATGGGATAGAGTTTGCGAGACGAATACTGCAAGAGAATGGCAGTACTCGAAAATGTTAAAAAAAGGGTGAAGACAGTATGGGTTGGGCACTAACGCACAGTGGGATTTGGCCACACACAGAGGTTTGGGTGCCCTGCATGGTCAAAGATAGGCCCAGCAGCCAACCTGTACTATGCATGGCCAAAGGCCATGTGCAGCAGGGGTTGGCTGCATGTGAATGTTTGGCTCTTGCTCCAATATAAAATATAATAAAAAAAACAGAAATTCACTGCAAAAAAGCAAAGGTTAAAGTGACGTTATGGGTAGTTTAGGTTCTAAAACCTTAACTTATGTTAAAAGAAAAAAATCACTGAAAAAAACAAAGCCTAAAATAATGTTATAATTAGGTGTTTGAATGAGACATGAGCTAATGTTAAAAAACCTAAAAAACACTGAAATACCTGTTATAGTTTAGTCGAGATCCTGATCTTTGGAAACAAGAGCTCCCCATGAGACTACTCCAGGTGGCCAGCTGAACTGGAACCCACGCCCACCCTCACAGACCACGCCAGAAACCTCAGCATCATCCTAGACGACAAACTCACAATGAATGAACAGGTGAGCGCGGTGACCTTGTCTGCTTCCTCATTCTCAGAATGCTCCACAAGCTCTTCAAATGGCCCCCCAAATACACAAGACGCACTGTCACCCAGGCCCTCATAACCAGCAGACTAGACTATGGCAATGCACTCTGCATCGGCAGAGCTAGCCAGCACACTCAAAGACTCCGGACCATCCAAAACACTGCCGCCAGACTCTTCCTAGACGTCCCCAGAAGCGCTCACATCACTACCTACCTCACAGAACTACACTGGCTACCCATCCAGAAACTATGCCGATTCAGGCTGCTCGTCCACACCTAGAAAGTCCTCCACAACACTGGACCTGCGTACCTCAACGATCGACTCCAAATCTACCATCCAGCCAGACAGCTACGCTCATCCTCACTCGCCCTCGCACATGTCCCCCGCATCCACAGAAGCAAGTCAGAGGGTGCTTCTTCTCCTGCATTGCCGGTAAGACCTGGAATGATCTCTCTCAGCACATCAGGACCGCCCCTTTACTCAACTCCCACAAAAAAGCGAAGACCAGGCTGTTCAACTCGGAGCCCCATCCAGCCTACGTTCCTGCTACAGCGCCTGGATACCCTCACAGGTGGTAAGCTGCACCATACAAATCAACCTAACATAACAGTAGAATAACTGTTCAAATGAATGACAAAAAAGAGATGAGAATGTGGGTTAGGTGTTTGCGCAAGGATGGGTGCAGTGCCTGGCGAAAGGCCAGTGCATGATGGAAGCGGAAGTCATAGTTTTTTGTAAACTATAACTTGGATATTTCATTGTTTTTTGGTTTATTAACATTAGCTAATGTCTCAAACCAACACCTAACTATAACCTCACTTTAAGCTTTCTTTTCAGTGAACACACACACGCAGACACACATATATACATGTTTCCCATCCTTGCGGGGACTATGTGTGCATACTTGCCTTGTGGGGACTAACCATTCCCAATATTTTTTAAATACACTAATAACAGAAAAATGTTAAGAAAAAAATCATCATACAGGATCCTGCTTCAAATTTGCAAATATATTGTTATTTATTCGCGCACACAGAATCATCCTTGTGGGGACTTGAACAAGTGCTACCATCCTTCTTATGACCTACTCACAATTCAAATTTGGAATTAAATACAGGCAAGGCACATGTTTAGATCATTATTTTATTATCAACATACACAAATAACATCATATTGTATTCATATATGAATTAACACACATATTCCAGGCCTACATAAAAGATGGATTATGCTATGTGTCAGAAAATATATACCCTGATTTCAGAAAGGCACTTAAAACTGTATATAACTGATTGATTAGTGCTCAAAATCTTAAAACTAAATCATAAAGAAATTAATAGATGGAATCAAGCAATATGGTCAATTGAAACCCAGAGTTTGAATATATCCTTATTTTTTTGTCTGAGAAGCTATTAGACTACATCTTCCTTGAAATGCATGTAATGTTAATGTCTTAATAAGAATTGTGTGTGATGATGCCCACAGAGGTGGTATGCAACCAAAGTAGAGCTATGGTCTTTGCAGATGTACTATGTACAGCCATGACAGGGTTGTAACAGTTTTATTAGTTTAAGTGTTTTTAGGTCAAGCCTAGGCAGCGGTACAGTGTGAAGATAATTATATCCAAGTTTCCTCAAAGATAGTGTATGATTATGGGAGTGTTGAAGTCTTCTCAGAGATTGTAGTGAAGGTAATCATGTCCAAGTCCCCACAAAGATAGTGTGTGATTATTGGGATGTTGAAGTCCTTACAGAGATAGTGTGTGAAGATGATTGTGGTTAAGTCCCCCTGAAATAGTGTATAAATACAATGCTCAAGTCCCAGCATAGAGACTATGAAGATAATGATGGTCACTCCAGAGATTGTGTGTAATTACTGGAATGTTCAAGTCCCCACAGAGATGGTGTGTTATTATAATGATGTTCAAGTCCCCACAAAGACAGTGTTATTATAGTGATGTTCAAATCCTCAAAAAGATAGTGTGTTAATATAGTGATATTCAAGTCCCCACAAAGTTAGTGTGTGTGATTATAGTAATGTTCATGTCCCCACAGGTATAGCGTGTTGTTATTGGGATGTTCAGGTTCCCCGAGAGAGGAATGTGAACATAATCTTGTTCAAGGCCCCACTGAAATAGTGTAAAAAAACAATGTTAAGGTCTCCACACTGATAATGGGTGAAGATAATGGTGTACAAGTTCCCACAAAGATAGTGGATTATTATGATGATGTTCATGTCCCCACAGAGAAAGTGTGTGCCTAGAGAAATGTTCAAGTCCCGATAGAGATAGTGGGTGAAGATAATCTTGATCAAGGCCCACTGAAATAATGTGTAAAGATAATGTTCAAGTCCAACACAGAAAGTTTGTGAAGATAATCATGTTCAAATCCAGAGATAGTATGTGAGTATAAGCACATAGGCATGTTCAAGCCTCCACATAGATGATGTGTGTTTATAGGAATGTTATAGACCTCACAGAAATGGTGGTTATTGTTATGTTCAAGTCCCCACATGTGTGTAAAGATAACCTTGTTCAAGACCCCACTGAAATAGTGTGTAAAGACAATGTTCAAGACTCCACACACATAGAGTGTGAGTATAGAGATGTTTACATTCAAACAGAGGTAGTGTGTGAAGGTAAACACGCTCATGTGCCCACAATGATAGTGCATGACTAATGTGATGTTAAAGTCCTCGCAGAGAATATGTTTGGTTGTAGGGATGTTCAGGTCCCCACAAACATGATGTGTAGTTATAGGGATGTTCAAGTCCCCACAGAGATAGTGTTTGAAGATGACTGTGTTCAAGTCCCTATTGAGATAATGTGTAAATACCATTTCTTTCAAGTCCCAACTGAAATAGTTTTTAAAGACAATGTTCAATTCTCCACACAGATAGTGTGTGAGTATAATGATGTTCAAGTACACACACAGATAGTGTGTTATTATAGTGATGTTCAAGTCCCCATAAAAATAATGTGTGATGTTAGTCATGTTCAAGCGTCAAAGAGACAGAATGAATTTACAGGGATGCCTAGGTCTCCCCAGAGATAGAGTGTGAATATAATGATGTTCAAGTGATAGTGTGCGGTTAAAGGAATATTCAAGTCCCAAGAGAAATAGTGTGTGGTTATAGGGATATTCAACTCCCCACACAGACATAGTGTGAAGATAATAGTCCAGTCCCCAGACAGCTAATGTGTAAAGATAATGATGTTCATGTCCAGAGATAAGGCGTGACTATTGGCATGTTAATGTCTCAACATAGATAGTGTGTGTTAGTGTAGGATTATAATGGTGTTTTTCAATTCACCACAGATATGCAATATGATTATAGGGATGTTCAAGTCCCACAAAAGCCTTTCCCTTGTGCTCTTTACCCATCAGGACGTTACCATGCATGATTTTACTATACAGGTAAGTGCCATGCAGGCCTTGTTTTGGTATTTTGTTAGTAAAAGACAGAATTATAATGCTATTTATAAAAAGGAGATTTAAGGGTTATGGGATGGGTAAGGGTTTAGGGTAGTAAGGAACGTAAATTAGTTTTAGGGCTCTGGGCTGGGTAAGGGTATAGGTTTTTATATAGGTAGTATGATTTTTAAAGGGTTTTTAAGGGTCAAGGATGGGTAAGGATATGAGCAGAAAGGGATTTAGAGTGTTTAGGGATGGGTAAGGATAGAGGGTAGTAAGGGGCCTTTAGGATTCAGGAATGGTTAAGGGTACTGGGTAGTAAGACTTTTCAAAGGGTTTGTAGGGTTCAGGGTTGGGTTAGGGTGTGGGTGTGGGGTAGCAAGGGTTTTTTACGGTTCAGGGTTGAGTAGGGGTTTGTGATAGGGATGGGTAAGGACACAGAGTAGTAAGTGTTTTGAGGATCATTTTTGGGGATCTGGGATGGTTAAGTATAAGTGGTGGTAAGGGGATTTTAGGGTTCAGGATGGGTAAGGGTATGGGTTACTAAACGTATTTTGTAGGTCATGGATGGGTAAGGGTATGAGACAGTAAGGGTTTTACAGGGCTTAGGGACTGGTAAGAATATGGGATAATGCAGGGTAGTAACAGTTTAAATAGTTTAAGTGTTTTTAGGGCAAGCCTAGGCAGCGCTCATGGGCAGTCTTCGAGACATGTGGTATTCTCTCTATGGGCTTTAAACAGTGGCGGGCGGTGACCCTGAACACTGGAAGGCCTTCAAGGGGACCGAGAGACAAACCCGGTAGGGGCCAAAAAGATAATCATTTTTTTTTTAATGTACTTACCCGTGCTTCGCGCTCTCCTCCGTGTTTTCTTCTTTCCTTTGGCGTCAGCGCGACAGCACCTCCTGGTGCCTCAGGCAATCCTCTCCTGCAAACCCTGACGCTGCTCTCATGCTACAGGTAAGCAGCATGAGAGCAGAGCCAGGATTGGCTTGAGCGGGCTGCCTCGATGCTCCAGCAGGCACAGGAGGCATCCTGTGCCTCCTCTACACCTAGCTGTCTGGGCGCAAGTTATAGTTACCTTAGAGTTTTAGTTACTAGAGATAACTATGACACTATAACTGGTGAAATTCAGTTTTTGGTTTTTAAAATTGTACATTATCATTAAAATATTTACCTAATTATAACATTACTTTAACCTTTGGATTTTTCAGTGAAATATATATATATATTCTCTCTATATATATATATACATATATATGTTTTTACTTATAGCATTTAAGCTGTAATAGAATATATAAGGAGTGACGGTATACACGTTGTATTTGGTTTTATATAATTGAGTTATTAGGGGTAGGCACGATGTAACTTTAGCCATAAGTTATAATAGGGAAGCTTTAATAGGAATCATGCATTAATGCTGATATTATTATAATGGTTACAATTACCAGCATGGTGTTCCTGTCATGAGATATGAGTATATGGTTTACCATATGGCAAAATTGAAGCATTTAAGCAAGCAAAAGGAACAAAATGTAACATGTTTTCTATGTCTATGGCGAAGTTTACTGCACTTGCCCTTTAAAAAGCGGTAGCACTGTCTGAGCTATGTCATGTGATCAAGGTCGTTGTTCGACCGAAACGCGTCATGGCGGACTATCTGGTGGCAATAAACTGAGAAAGCTGCATTAACCGTTGGGTTTACGCTCGTTTTTCTGGAAGAGTATCTGGAGTGAATGCGACTTACCTCACATATATATATATTCACTGAAAAAACCATAGGTTTCAGGCACGTTATAGTTAGAAATTAGCATTTAAAAAACCTTAGAAATTCACTGAAAAAACCATAGGTTTCAGGGGCATTATAGTTAGTTGGACATTTCACTTGTACAAAACCATAGAAATTCTCCCGTTATAGTTAGTTCAGCTAACTATAACTTATGCGCACCGCAATGCACTGCTGATGACGTCACATATTACATCACTCATGACATGGTCAGTGACATCACTCATGACATCACTGATGACATCTCAAATGACATCACTGATGACATCACTGATGACATCATCCTTGTGATAGAGTGGCAGACCTCCTCTCACCCTAATATAACCTTTGATACACACACTCAAAAATACAAACTAACATTTTCAAAACAATGGACATACCAATACCAGTTACAACACACCTATTCAGTAATTCCAAGATCTACACACACATCCACTCATTCACCAACAGTCTCTATACAGTCACTCATACATGTACTCACTCATCATATGTACTCATACACCTATACATCCTGTTACACACCGTCACTCATCCATAGAGTTACTCACATACATAGTCACACATGCAAACAAAGTATCAAACATCCATTTACTTGCATATACAGTTATACACACACTACCACACTTACTTCTACAGAAACTTACACATACTTACTCTCTTAAACAATCACTTATAGAAACACCTACTTATTTGTACAGGAACTCTTCCAATCTCTCACTCTCACATATACTCACTTATATACACCAATACTCACATATACTAGTTTAAAACATATGTAGTTACTCATAAAGACACTATTGAGACAGTCATTCACTCACTAACACACCCATACACATACTCATCCACCTATACAGTCCTGCACACATGCTGTCTTCAACACATACAAACAGTGAGTCACTCATTCATGCATCTATGCACTAAGTAATACCCCCACCAAACCATACAGACACTCAGACACTCATACTGATACTCAAAAAACCAACTAATAACCCATATAGACACTCATGTAGCTACTCACCAACCCATGCAGCCACTTATACACAAAGTGAGAGACTGATACAGATATTTTCATATTTAAACATTACTCACTAACCCATGTATTCACTAAGATACACTTAGTCAGTTATACAATCAATTTTACCAAAAAAATCATCCATTTAGACACTTATATACCCATTTATTCTTCCATCGACCTTGAGATATACATATATAAAGCATATTTAATTTTCAGAAAAACACACATTCACTGGATGATGTCATCAGTGATGTCATCAGTGATGTCATTTGAGATGTCATCAGTGATGTCATGAGTGATGTCACTGACCATGTCATGAGTGATGTAATATGTGACGTCATCAGCAGTGCATTGCGGGCGTGCGAGTTATAGTTAGCTGAACTAACTATAACGGGGGAATTTCTATGGTTTTGTACGAGTGGAATGTCCAACTAACTATAATGCCCCTGAAACCTATGGTTTTTCAGTGAATTTCTAAGGTTTTTTAAATGCTAATTTCTAACTATAACGTGCCTGAAACCTATGGTTTTTTCAGTGAATTTCTAAGGTTTTTTAAATGCTAATTTCTAACTATAACGTGCCTGAAACCTATGGTTTTTTCAGTGAATATATATATATTTATTATACTATGTATACATGTGAAAATGTCTCGGTCCCCTGTTTGCCTCGGTGGCACGGAAAAAATGGGTGGAACTGACGTCAGCACGCCGACGAGGTCCTCTTATGGCTCCGATGACGTCATACGGTGTCGCGAGCGGAGCCGTGCTCGTTGACGTGGGAGAGCTAGGAAAGAATTTCCGTGGAATGCTGGTGCAGGGGATATTCACCTAAGTGTTCAGGCTAGTCCTTTGGGAGCAACTGTTTATGTTGCCACTCCAGAAACCGAAACCAGTGATCCGAGGGCAGAGGCCCTGCAGATGGCACACAAGGTGGGGTGCCCAGTCGTGTGCACCGGTGGGGCAGCGAAGTGACAAGCACCACAACCCACAAAAAAGGTAACGAGGGCACTGAATAACACAGGATCTTCTCTTTGTATCTGGCAGGAACAACGAAGTTAAAATGCCCTAGTACCACACTTCAGGAAGGACGCTTTCCATTAGCTATGTTTTCTGATGACATGTCGCACCGGCCCCATCCAACAACAGAACTCCTTTAGATCCAAACAGACTCTTCCACTCTCTCACCGGAAGTGAAACCAGGCCACGCGGACACTTTCACAATACAACAGCCGGGAATGCACTTTTCGGTAAAAAAACCACATTCCTTCCTCCTAATTAATCAAATAAATGTCTCACTGAAGAACAGGGGCCAGCTTCGATCGGTAAACAGCCGTTACAACGACTTTTTTACTTTGCGATACCTGTAAAACATGTACATCCAACAAGGGCAGAGACTGTCAGTTGATTCCTTTGTGTTCTACTGCAGCTTCCCAGAGTGTTCTAAAGAACAACTAGAGCGCTAACAGTCTTATTTATGACAAAAGTATGGCACACCTGAAGCCATCTTGATTGGAAAAAACTGGTAACACTTAAAACATTTAATTTAAAAAGGAACAAAATAAGGGGGTTCATTTTGCCATAGAAATTATGGTTAGTGTTGTAGAAAGAAAAATAAGTGCTAAAACACTACCCCCAGCACGACACCCTACACTACCCAAACATAACTGCACTACCCTAAACCCTAAAACACTACCACCAGCACGACTCCCTACACTACCCAAACACCACTGCACTACCCTAAACCCTAAATATACCCCCAGCATGACCACCCACACTACACAAACACCACTGCACTACCCTATACCCTAAAACACGACCCCCTACACTACACAAACACGACTGCACTACCCTAAACCCTAAAACACTACCCACAGCATGACCCCCTTCACTACACAAACACCACTGCACTGCCCTAAACCCTAAAACACTACCCCAGCACTACCCCCTACACTACCCAAACACCACTGCACTAACATAAACCCTAAAACACTACCCCCAGCACAACCCCTACACTACACAAACACCACTGCACTACCCTAAACCCTAAAACACTACCCCCAGCACAACTCCCTACACTACCCAAACACCACTGCACTACCCTAAACCCTAAATCTACCCCCAGCACGACCCCTACACTACCCAAACACCACTGCACTACCCTAAACCATAAAACACTACCCCCAGCATGACCCCCTACACTACACAAACACCACTGCACTACCCTAAACCCTAAAACACTACCACCAGCATGACCCCCTACACTACCCATACACCACTGCACTACCCTAAACCCTAAAACACTACCACCAGCACGACCCCCTACACTACTGCACTACCCTAAACCCTAAACCACTACCCCCAGCACGACCCCCTACACTACCCAAACACCACTGCACTACCCTAAACCCTAAAACACTACCCCCAGCACGACCCCCTACACCACCCAAACACCACTGCACTACTCTAAACCCTAGAAAAGAAACCCCCACCCCATGCCCAATCCCCCTTACCTCTCACTCCTCATGGTTCCTCTCTCCTCGTGGTTCCTGCTTCACGTCATCTCTGAGGGGCGGTGCACGTCGTTGTGAGGAAACAGAACAGCCTCTGTTTCCTTACAACGACATGGATCGTCTACATGTTTTAGAACGCATGGTCATTTACCATACATACCTTTACAACAAAATTCGTTGTAAAGGCATGCGTGGTAAATGACCATGCGTTCTAAAAATGCGTAGTAATGACTTTGTGATGTACAACGCATGCGTGGTAATGCATGCGTTGTAATGGTATCGCAAAGTAAAAAGTCGTTGTAACGGCTGTTTACCGATCGAAGCTGGCCCCTGTTCTTCAGTGAGACATTTATTTGATTAATTAGGAGGAAGGAATGTGGTTTTTACCGAAAAGTGCATTCCCGGCTGTTGTATTGTGAAAGTGTCCGCGTGGCCTGGTTTCACTTCCGGTGAGAGAGTGGAAGAGTCTGTTTGGATCTAAAGGAGTTCTGTTGTTGGACGGGGCCGGCGCGACATGTCATCAGAAAACATAGCTAATGGAAAGCGTCCTCCCTGAAGTGTGGAGCAGTGCCTTGAGAGGTCAACAAGTGTGCGTCCCACCGCAGTATGACCGTACCGCGTGACCCATGTGCCGCCTCCAGGGCACGGGAGGCAGAAGCGGCATCGCAGGTCCTCTTGAAGACCGTTGTAGCACTAATTCTACATTTTGGTACTAGGGCATTTTAACTTCGTTGTTCCTGCCAGATACAAAGAGAAGATCCTGTGTTATTCAGTGCCCTCGTTACCTTTTTTGTGGGTTGTGGTGCTTGTCACTTCGCTGCCCCACCGGTGCACACGACTGGGCACCCCACCTTGTGTGCCATCTGCAGGGCCTCTGCCCTCGGATCACTGGTTTCGGTTTCTGGAGTGGCAACATAAACAGTTGCTCCCAAAGGACTAGCCTGAACACTTAGGTGAATATCCCCTGCACCAGCATTCCACGGAAATTCTTTCCTAGCTCTCCCACGTCAACGAGCACGGCTCCGCTCGCGACACCGTATGACGTCATCGGAGCCATAAGAGGACCTCGTCGGCGTGCTGACGTCAGTTCCACCCATTTTTTCCGTGCCACCGAGGCAAACAGGGGACCGAGACATTTTCACATGTATACATAGTATAATAAATATATATATATTCACTGAAAAAACCATAGGTTTCAGGCACGTTATAGTTAGAAATTAGCATTTAAAAAACCTTAGAAATTCACTGAAAAAACCATAGGTTTCAGGGGCGTTATAGTTAGTTGGACATTTCACTCGTACAAAACCATAGAAATTCCCCATTATAGTTAGTTCAGCTAACTATAACTCGCGCGCCCGCAATGCACTGCTGATGACGTCACATATTACATCACTCATGACATGGTCAGTGACATCACTGATGACATCACTGATGACATCATCCAGTGAATGTGTGTTTTTCTGAAAATTAAATATGTTTTATATATGTATATCTCAAGGTCGATGGAAGAATAAATGGGTATATAAGTGTCTAAATGGATGATTTTTTTTTGTAAAATTGATTGTATAACTGACTAAGTGTATCTTAGTGAATACATGGGTTAGTGAGTAATGTTTAAATATGAAAATATCTGTATCAGTCTCTCACTTTGTGTATAAGTGGCTGCATGGGTTGGTGAGTAGCTACATGAGTGTCTATATGGGTTATTAGTTGGTTTTTGAGTATCAGTATGAGTGTCTGAGTGTCTGTATGGTTCGGTGGGGGTATTACTTAGTGCATAGATGCATGAATGAGTGACTCACTGTTTGTATGTGTTGAAGACAGCATGTGTGCAGGACTGCATAGGTGGATAAGTATGTGTATGGGTGTGTTAGTGAGTGAATGACTGTCTCAATTGTGTCTTTATGAGTAACTACATATGTTTTAAACTAGTATATGTGAGTATTGGTGTATATAAGTGAGTATATGTGAGAGTGAGCGATTGGAAGAGTTCCTGTACAAATAAGTAGGTGTTTCTATAAGTGATTGTTTAAGAGAGTAAGTATGTGTAAGTTTCTGTAGAAGTAAGTGTGGTAGTGTGTGTATAACTGTATATGCAAGTAAATGGATGTTTGATACTTTGTTTGCATGTGTGACTATGTGTGTGAGTAACTCTATGGATGAGTGGCGGTGTGTAACAGGATGTATAGGTGTATGAGTACATATGATGAGTGAGTACATGTATGAGTGACTGTATAGGGACTGTTGGTGAATGAGTGGATGTGTGTGTAGATCTTGGAATTAATGAATAGGTGTGTTGTAACTGGTATCGGTATGTCCATTGTTTTGAAAATGTTAGTTTGTATTTTTGAGTGTGTGTATCAAAGGTTATATTAGGGTGAGAGGAGGTCTGCCACTCTATCACAAGGATGATGTCATCAGTGATGTCATTTGAGATGTCATCAGTGATGTCATGAGTGATGTCACTGACCATGTCATGAGTGATGTAATATGTGACGTCATCAGCAGTGCATTGCGGGCGCGCGAGTTATAGTTAGCTGAACTAACTATAACGGGGGAATTTCTATGGTTTTGTATTAGTGAAATGTCCAACTAACTATAACGCCCCTGAAACCTATGGTTTTTTCAGTGAATATATATATATATATATTATCTACTGGCGGTCGCCAGTAGATAGTTATAGTTAGGACCTATTATCCATAGGAAATATGCAACATTCTATTCCCAATAAGTTTGGCGTCGTTTGACGAATCATCGCAAAATTTTCAAAACTAGTGGGGCGCTCCGGTCCGCTCCTGTCTTGAAAGTTTCGGGTTGATTCATCAAGCAGGGGCCGAGAAAAAAAGGGGGGTCCCAAAACGTGTTTTCTCCATGTTAATTCCCATAGGAAATTTTAGCCACGGCTACAGCCCGAACTGCTGAACGGAATTACACCAAATTTTGCAAAAAGGTAGCGCTTGGTTCAGAAAGCGACCTTTTTTTTAAATGGTGTAAATCCGTTCAGTAGTTGCGGAGAAATTCAAAAAATAAGAGTGAAAAAATCAATTTCCCATAGGAAACTTTATGCAAGGCTACAGCAAAAACTGCTGAACGGAATTACACCAAATTTGGCAAAAAGGTAGTGCTTGGTTCAGAAAGCACCCTTTTAAAAATGGTGTAAATCCGTTCAGTAGTTGCTGAGAAAATCCAAAATAAAAGTTTCGATATCTATGGCCGCGGTGGATCCGCGCACCCTCCCGATCACAAGCTGAATGCTAATTGGCTGTCAACACTCCAAACCAGGAAGTGTTGGCAGCCACCTTGTCCCTCGGTAGAACCGAGGCACAAGAAAGCAGTGAGAAAAACGCGAAAACGCGAAAAGGGGGCCGGGTAGAAACACCCTGACCCCCTAGGCCTGCTTTTTTTTAAAAAATCGGCAAAAACGCGCTGGGCGGTCTCCCGCGCTTCGATGCTATTTTGCCCCCGGGTGGGCCAAATCCCGGGGGCATGCGGTGGTGGGTTTATGTTTTATGTGGGGGGCCTCTAAGGCCCCCCAAGCCCCGGGGACCGCCACCCCCGGGGCTTTAAAAAAAAATGGTGTCCAGTAAGCGCCACGGAGCTGCGTTGCAGAGTGTTGTAAAAAGGGGCGTGGCCTCTGAACACCTCTCTGCAACGCAGCTCTCTGGCGCATACTGGAGGTATCTGGTGGGCCAGTTGGCTCCTAGGGACCCTCGGGATTGAGGAGGAATTAATTCTCCAACTTAAAACGCGCCACAGGGCGTGTTTGCAGACATGTCACCTCAGGCCCCACCCCTTCCTTCACCATTGTGCAAATATTCCTCTAAAATCAGCCGAACTACGAATTTCGATTTACTCACCTGTTATCAGGAGAGACCTCAGTGCTGCATCTTTGAGCCCAGTACTGATCCTGAAAAGTAATTCTAACCGTACTTACCAGTAACTTGAATTTCCTTCCATAGGCTAACATTGACTGGTTTCACTTGGAAATTCTTCTAAGTGTGGAGTTTTGGAACTTTATAATATTCCTCTAAAATCAGCCGAACTACGAATTCCGATTTACTCACCTGTTATCAGGAGAGACCTCAGTGCTGCATCTTTGAGCCCAGTACTGATCCTGAAAAGTAATTTTAACCGTACTTACCAGTAACTTGTATTTCCTTCCATAGGCTAACATTGACTGGTTTCACTTGAAAATTCTTCTAAGTGTGGAGTTTTGGAACTTTATAATATTCCTCTAAAATCAGCCGAACTACGAATTCCGATTTACTCACCTGTTATCAGGAGAGAAACCAGTGCTGCATCTTTTAGCCCAGCACTGACCCTGATAAGTAATTCTAACCGTACTTACCAGTAACTTGTATTTCCTTCCATTGGAATCCATTGTCTGGTTTTCCGCAGAAAAGTTTCAAAGTGTCGTTTTTCACAAACTACAAATATTCCTTAAAAATCGCCTGTATGACTTAAACGCATTCTTTCAACTGTTTACAGGAGATGCACCAGTGCTGGATCCAGAATCCACCACTGAGTAAGAAAAAGTAACGATAACACTACTTACCTGCTAAGTGAATTTCCTCCCGTAGGATAACATTGGTGATTCTATGTGAAAAAGTTTTGAAGTGTCAAGTTTTAAAATACAATAATATTCCTTAAAAATCACTACTGTAACCAAAACGCTTTTACTCAACTGTTTACAGGAGATGTCCCAGGACTGAATCTAGGATCCAGTCCTGTGGTTAGAAAAGTAATCCATAAAGTAACTAATTGCATTTAACTAGAAATTCACATTGAGCTCAATGTTGCATTGTGTTGCCCATTGCAACAACTGTAACTACTGTACTTAAAAGTCTATTGCCTATTTGCAAAGTATTTAAACTAAAGTAATTCATTCTGAGAAAGTATATTTTGTAATGTAATGTATAATGTAATTACAATGTAATTTAAAAAATAAAATATCTAAAAATAAATAGTTTAAAAAAATGTAGTAAATCAGTATCAAAAAAATAAATATAACAATTAATACATTTAAAAATTGTCATTTACAAAACCTTTGAAATTCACTGAAAAAAACCATAGGTTTCAGACATGTTTTAGTTAGGAATTAGCATTTAAAAAACCTTTGAAATTCACTGAAAAAACCATAGGTTTCAGGCACGTTATAGTTAGAAATTAGCATTTAAAAAACCTTTGAAATTCACTGAAAAAACCATAGGTTTCAGACACATTATAGTTAGAAATTTGCATTTAAAAAACCTTTGAAATTCACTGAAAAAACCATAGGTTCCAGACACGTTATAGTTAGAAATTTGCATTTAAAAAACCTTACAAATTCACTGAAAAAACCATAGGTTTTAGGGACAGTTATAGTTAGTTGGACATTGCACTCGTACAAAACCCGTGAAATTCCCCCGTTATAGTTAGTTCAGCTAACTATAACTCGCGCCCCCGCAATGCACTGCTGATGACGTCACATATTACATCACTCATGACATGGTCAGTGACATCACTGATGACATCACTGATGACATCTCAAATGACGTCACTGATGACATCACTGATGACATCATCCACGTGATAATCTGATGCACCTCCTCACACCCTAATATAACCTTTGATACACCCACTCTAAATTACAGACTGCCATTCGCAAAACCATAGACACTCCAACACCAATAACTACATACCCACTCATTGATTCTTAGGTCTACACAACCATCCACTCACTCACCTGTACAGTCACTCATACTTACGGTCACTCAGTACAGGACTATCATATGCACTCATACTCCTATATAGACACTCAAACACCGCCACTCATCCATAGAGGTACTCACACACCTAGTCAGTAATGCAAATAATTAAACACACTGCCATTTACTCACCTATACAGTTATACACACACCAGCTCACTTACTCATACAAATACTAGCACATTCTTACGCTCTTATACAATCACTGATGCAAGCACACACTCATCCATACAGTCACTCTCACAATCACACACTCTCGCTTATAGCTATTTATATACTCCAACACACATATATACTGCCTTTCACATATGTAGTTACTCACACATGTACCACTGGGACATACATTCACTCACTAATACACTCTTACACACACTTACCCACCCATACAGTCTATCACAGATGCACTCTTGGAACCATCCACCCAGTGAATCACCCACTCACACATCTATGCACAGAGTCGCACCCACCCCACCCACACAAACACTCAGGCACCCATACAGATACTCAGACAACCAATCAATAACTCATATAGACACTCATGTAGCTATTCACAAACCCATGCAGCCACTTGCACAGCAACAGACAGACGGATACAGACATTCACCCAGTTTAGTCACTAACCCATGCATTCAGTAAGATACGTTTAATCACTCACTTATAGAGTTAGTCACGCACCTACTAAATCATCCATACAGACACTTATACACCCACTCATTCTTCAATACGCCTTTCCCTATATATATTAAACATATTTAAACTTTACAGAAACACACAGTCACTGGATAATGTCATCAGTGATGTCATTTGAGATGTCATCAGTGATGTCATCAGTGATGTCACTGACCATGTCATGAGTGATGTAATATGTGACGTCATCAGCAGTGCATTGTGGGGCGCGAGTTATAGTTAGCTGAACTAACTATAACGGGGAATTTCACGGGTTTTGTACGAGTGCAATGTCCAACTAACTATAACTGTCCCTAAAAACCTATGGATTTTTCAGTGAATTTGTAAGGTTCTTTAAATGCAAATTTCTAACTATAACTTGTCTGAAACCTATGGTTTTTTCAGTGACTATATATATATATATATATATATATATATAGTCACTGAAAAAACCATAGGTTTCAGGGACGTTATAGTTAGAAATTAGCATTTAAAAGACCTTTGAAATTCACTGAAAAAAACACAGGTTTCAGGGATGTTATAGTTAGGGATTAACATTTAAAAAACCTTACAAATTCACTGAAAAAACCACAGATTTCAGGGATTTTATAGTTAACTGGACCTTTCACTCATGCAAAACCAGTGAAATTCGGCCTTTATAGTTAGTTGAGCTAACTATAACTCGCGCCCCCGCAATGCACTGCTGATGACATCACATATTACATCACTCATGACATGGTCAGTGACATCACTGATGACATCACTGATGACATCTCAAATTACATCACTGATGACATGACTGATGACATCATCCACATGATAATCTGATGCACCTCCTCACACCCTAATATAACCTTTGATACACCCACTCTGAATTACAGACTGCCATTCTCAAAACCATAGACACACCAGTAACTACATACCCACTGATTCTTAGGTCTACACACACATCCACTCACTCACCCATACAGTCACTCATACATGCAGTCACTCATCAATACAGCCACTATCATATGCACTCATACACCTATACAGACAGTCACACACCGCCACTCACCTATAGAGTTACAAACACAGTTACTCAGTCATGCAAAGAATCAATCACACTCCCATTTACGCACCTATACAGTTATACACACACAACCTCACTTATTCCTTACAGGTACTAACACATACTTACTCTCTTATACAATCACTGACACAAGCACACACTCATCCATACAGCCACTCTCACAATCACTCACTCTCACATATAGTCATTTATATAGTCCAACACTCACATATACTGCCTTTCACATATGTAGTTACTCACAAATGTACCACTGAGACTACCATTCACTCACCAACACACCCATATACACACTCACCCACCCATACAGCCCTTCACAGATGCACTCTTGAACCCATACATTTACAGGAGGTACCAGGAGGGCTTCTTAGCCCCCATAATCCCTCAGGAGTAAAGTGGACTTCATCCCCCATCCCGTAGTCTGCCAGGAGGTGTGTTTGCAAAGTGGTGGAGAAAGGGGGCGTGGCCTCCGAAGACGTTTTAGCAATCCCACTGTGTGGGACTTACTGGAGGTAACAAGAGGGTAGTTGGCCCCAAGGACATCCTTGGGGGCCAACTACCCTCCTATTACCTCCAGTAAGTCCCACACAGCAGGATTGCTAAGTTCTCATAGCAGGCCATGCCCCCTTTTCCCACCACTCTGCAAACGCGCTCCCTGGCGCGCTCTTGGATGGGGATTGAAGTCCCCTTCGCTGTTGGGGGTCCTTTGGGGCCAACTAGCCTACCTCTTACCTCCAGTAAGCCCCACACAGTGGGATTGCTGAGAGGTGGACACAGGCCACGCCCCTTTCTCCACCACTCTGCAAAAGCACCTCCTGGCGCGCTCTTGGTTGGGGGATGAAGTCCCCTTTCCTCCTGAGGGTCCCTGGGGGCCAACTAGCCCTCCTGTTACCTCCAGTAAGCTCCATACAGCTGGATTGCTGAGAGTGCTCAAAGGGCACGCCCCCTTTTTACACCACTCTGCAAATGCGGCTCCTGGCGCACTGCTGCTCGGGGGATAAAGTCCACTTGTGTCCTGAGGTCCTCAGGACACAAGAGGACCTCATCGCCCCACCAGCAGTGCGCCAAGAGGCGTGTTTGCAGAGTGGTGTAAAAAGGGGCGTGGCCTTGGATCACCTCTCAGCAATCCCACTGTGTGGGGCTTACTGGAGGTACCTGGTGGGCTAGTTGGCCCCCAGGGACCCTTAGGAATGATGGGGACTTAATCCCCCAACCCAAAACGCGCCAGGAGGCACGTTTGCACAATGGTGCAGGGAGGGGGCGGGGCCTCCTGCAACGCCGGCTTTTCTATTTCTTTTCTTTTTGGAAGGGGGGGCTGTGTGGCCCCCCTTCCCTTAATTATTTTTGGGCCCTGGGGACCCCATCCCCCAGAGCCTGGCCAGCCTGGAGCTTTTTGGGGGGAGGGTGGCCGCGTGGCCTCCCTCCTGAGGCCAATTATGGCCCTAGGGACCCCATCCCCTGGGGCCCGGCCTTATTTAAAAAAAAAAAAAAAAAAAAACGGGAAGGGGGCCGCGTGGACCCCTTTCCCTAGGCCACTATTGGCCCCGGGGACCCCATTCCCCGGGGCCTGGCCTCTTTTTTTTTATTTACGGGAGGGGGGCCGCGTGGCCCCCCTCCCCTGGGCCACTTCTGGCCCTGGGGACCCCATCCCCCGGGGCAGGCCCTCAACTTGGGGACAGTGGGGGAGCGCCAATGCCCCCACGGTCCCTGCCGGCTCCCCGCCTCCTGTGGGAGCCGGCATTGCTTTTGGGCAAGGGCAACTGCTAACATGCAGCTCCCCTTGCCCAAAACCAATTCTGCTTTGCTTCGTTCAAGCGAGAGCAGGTTTCCTGCTCTCGCTTCAACGAAGCAAAGCAGTGTTTGCTATGGCAGGCGTGCTCCCGCCCTGCCATAGCAAACGGCAATGTCCCGGGGGTGGGCACCCCGGGACCTTGCAGGTGCTGGCCCTGGGGGGTGGCGGTCCCCAGGGCCATCGAGGGCTCCAGGAGGGGGGCCGTGCGGCCCCCCTCCCAACCTGCAAATAGCCTCGGGGAGGTGGTGGTCCCCGGGGCAGTGTGGGGGGGCTCGAGCCCCCCCACACTAATTATTTGACAAAGCCCCGGGTAGGTAGCGGTCCCGGGGCTTGGGGGGCCCGCAAGGCCGCCCCACCCTATTAGAATAAAGCCCCGGGGAGGTGGCGGTTCCCGGGGCTTGGGGGGTGCCTGCAAGGCCCCCCGCCCTTATTTTAATAAAGCCCTGGGGAGGTGGCGGTCCCTGGCACTTGGGGGGCCCGCGAGGCCCCCCCGCTTTTAATTACCGATGCCCCGGGGAGGTGGCGGTCCCCGAGGCAGCGTGGGGAGGAGGAGGTCCCCCCACGCATTTTAATAAAAAAGCCCCGGGGAGGTGGCGGTCCCCGGGGCTGCGGGGGCTCCGCGGGCCCCCGCATACATTATAAACATTGCCCCCGGGACCTGGCCCACCCGGGGGCTTATAGAAAACGAAGTGTGGGAGCCCGCGCTTCGTTTTTTTGGGCGGATTCACGCACCCAGCGCGAGTTCGGCCGATTTTGTTTTGGCCCTGGGGTTCCTTGTGGGACCCCTGAGCAGGCCTAGGGCGTCAGGGTGTTTCTACCCTGCCCCCTTTTCTTGTTTTTATCTTTGTTTTACTGTTACTGGCTGCCAACACATTCTGGTTTGGAGTGTTGGCAGCCAATCAGAATTAAGCTCATGCTCGGGAGGGTTCGCAAACCCTCCTTGGTGCTCAGATATCGATATTTTTATTTTTTGAATTTCTCAGGAACTACTGAACAGATTTACACCATTTAAAAAAAAGGTCACTTTCTGAACCAAAAGCTACCTTTTTGCCAAATTTGGTGTAATTCCGTTCAGCAGTTCGGGCTGTAGCCTGTTCCAAAAATTCCTATTGAAATTAACATGGGGAAAATGCATTTTGGGACCCCCCTTTTTTCTCGGCCCCCGCTCAACGAATCATCCTGAAACTTTCAAGACAGGAGCTGACCTGAGTGAACGATTAGTTTTGAAAATTTTGCGAAGATTCGTCAAACGGCGCCAAAGATATTGGCAAAAGAAAAAATGCTTTTTGAATAGAAACAAGGTCCTAACTATAACTACCTACTGGCGTCTGCCAGTAGGTAATATATACATCTATATATATATATATATATATATATATATATATATATATATATATATATATATATATTATCTACTGGCGGTCGCCAGTAGATAGTTATAGTTACAACCTATTATCCATAGGAAATCCGCGACATTCTATTTGCAATAACGTTGGCGCCGGTTGACGAATCTTCGCGAAAGCTTCCAACTTGTTGGGGCGCTCCGGTCCGCTCCTACCCTGAAAGTCTCGGGGTGATACGTCAAGCGGGGCGCGTTTGCACAGTGGTGAAGGGAGGGGGCGGGGCTTCAGGTGACATGTGTGCAAACAGGCCCCGTGGCGCGTTTTAAGATGGGGAATTAAATCCCCTTCAATCCTGAGGGTCCCTGGGGGCCAACTAGCCCAACAGGTACATCCAGAAAGCGCCACAGAGCTGCGTTGCAGAGAGGTGTAAAAGGGTGTGGCCTCTCTACACGTCTCTGCAACGCAGCCCCTGGCGCATATTGGAGGTTCCTGGTGGGCTAGTTGGCCCCTAGGGACCCTCAGGATTCAAGGGGACTTAATCCCCCAACTTAAAACGCGCCACGGGGCGCGTTTGCACAGATGTAACCTCAGGCCCCGCCCCTCCCTTCACCATTGTGCAAATATTCCTCTAAAATCAGCCGAAATACGAATTCCGATTTACTCACCTGTTATCAGGAGAGACCTCAGTGCTGTATCTTTCAGCCCAGTACTGGTCCTGAAAAGTAATTCTAACCATACTTACCAGTAACTTGAATTTCCTTCCATAGGCTAACATTGACTGGTTTCACTTGGAAATTCTTCTAAGTGTGGAGTTTTGGAACTTTAAAATATTCCTCTAAAATCAGCCGAAATACGAATTCCGATTTACTCACCTGTTATCAGGAGAGACCTCAGTGCTGCATCTTTCAGCCCAGTACTGGTCCTGAAAAGTAATTTTAACCGTACTTACCGGTAACTTGAATTTCCTTCATAGGCTAACATTGACTGGTTTCACTTAGAAATTCTTCTAAGTGTGGAGTTTTGGAACTTTAAAATATTCCTCTAAAATCAGCCGAAATACGAATTCCGATTTACTCACCTGTTATCAGGAGAGACCTCAGTGCTGCATCTTTCAGCCCAGTACTGATCCTGAAAAGTAATTTTAACCGTACTTACCGGTAACTTGAATTTCCTTCCATAGGCTAACATTGACTGGTTTCACTTGGAAATTCTTCTAAGTGTGGAGTTTTGGAACTTTAAAATATTCCTCTAAAATCAGCCGAAATACGAATTCCGATTTACTCACCTGTTATCAGGAGAGACCTCAGTGCTGCATCTTTCAGCCCAGTACTGGTCCTGAAAAGTAATTTTAACCGTACTTACCGGTAACTTGAATTTCCTTCATAGGCTAACATTGACTGGTTTCACTTGGAAATTCTTCTAAGTGTGGAGTTTTGGAACTTTAAAATATTCCTCTAAAATCAGCCGAAATACGAATTCCGATTTACTCACCTGTTATCAGGAGAGACCTCAGTGCTGCATCTTTCAGCCCAGTACTGATCCTGAAAAGTAATTTTAACCGTACTTACCGGTAACTTGAATTTCCTTCATAGGCTAACATTGACTGGTTTCACTTGGAAATTCTTCTAAGTGTGGAGTTTTGGAACTTTAAAATATTCCTCTAAAATCAGCCGAAATACGAATTCCGATTTACTCACCTGTTATCAGGAGAGACCTCAGTGCTGCATCTTTCAGCCCAGTACTGATCCTCAAAAGTAATTTTAACCGTACTTACCAGTAACTTGAATTTCCTTCCATAGGATATCATTGCCTGCTTTTTGCTGAAAAAGTTTCTAAGTGTTGATTTTTGAAACATACAAATATTCCTCTAAAATCAGCCGAAATCCGAATTCTGATTTACTCACCTGTTATCAGGAGAGACCTCAGTGCTGCATCTTTCAGCCCAGTACTGGTCCTGAAAAGTAATTTTAACCGTACTTACCAATAACTTGAATTTCCTTCCATAGGCTAACATTGACTGGTTTCACTTGGAAATTCTTCTAAGTGTGGAGTTTTGGAACTTTAAAATATTCCTCTAAAATCAGCCGAAATACGAATTCCGATTTACTCACCTGTTATCAGGAGAGACCTCAGTGCTGCATCTTTCAGCCCAGTACTGATCCTCAAAAGTAATTTTAACCGTACTTACCGGTAACTTGAATTTCCTTCATAGGCTAAGATTGACTGGTTTTCAGCAAAAAAGTTTCAAAGTGTTGATTTTCACAAACTACAAATATTCCTTAAAAATCGCCTGTATGACCTAAACGCTTTTTTTCAACTGTTTACAGGAGATGCACCAGTGCTGGATCCAGGATCCAACACTGAGTAAGAAAAAGTAACGATAACAGTTTTTACCTGCTAAGTGAATTTCCTTCCATAGGATAACATTGGTGATTCTATGAGAAAAAGTTTCTAAGTGTCAACTTTTAAAATACAATAATATTCCTTAAAAATCACGACTGTAACCAAAACGCTTTTACTCAACTGTTTACAGGAGATGTACCAGGACTGAATCTAGGATCCAGTCCTGTGGTTACAAAAGTAATCCATAAAGTAACTAATTGCATTTAACTAGAAATTCACATTGAGCTGAATGTTGCATTGTGTTTGAAAATGTGTTGCCCATTGCAACAACTGTAACTACTGTACTTAAAAGTCTATTGCCTATCTGCAAAGTATTTAAACTAAAGTAATTCATTCTGAGAAAGTATTTTTGTAATGTAATGTATAATGTAATTACAATGTAATTTAAAAAATAAAATATGTAAAAAAATTGTTTCTAAAAATGTAGTAAATCAGTATGAAAAAAATTAATATAACAATTAATACATTTAAAAATTGTCATTTACAAAACCTTTGAAATTCACTGAAAAAACCGTAGGTTTCAGGCACGTTATAGTTAGAAATTAGCATTTAAAAAACCTTTGAAATTCACTGAAAAAACCATAGGTTTCAGACACGTTATAGTTACAAATTAGCATTTAAAAAACCTTTGAAATTCACTGAAAAAACCATAGGTTTCAGACACGTTATAGTTACAAATTAGCATTTAAAAAACCTTTGAAATTCACTGAAAAACCATAGGTTTTAGGGACAGTTTTAGTTACTTGGACATTGCACTCATACAAAACCCGTGAAATTCCCACGTTATAGTTAGTTCAGCTAACTATAACTCGCGCCCCGCAATGCACTGCTGATGACGTCACATATTACATCACTCATGACATGGTCAGTGACATCACTGATGACATCACTGATGACATCTCAAATGACATCACTGATGACATCATCCACGTGATAATCTGATGCACCTCCTCACACCCTAATATAACCTTTGATACACCCACTCTAAATTACAGACTGCCATTCGCAAAACCATAGACACTCCAACACCAATAACTACATACCCACTCACTGATTCTTAGGTCTACACACACACATCCACTCACTCACCCGTACAGTCACTCATACTTATGGTCACTCAGTACAGGACTATCATATGCACTCTTACTCCTATATAGACACTCAAACAACGCCACTCATCCATAGAGATACTCACACACCTAGTCAGTCATGCAAATAATTAAACACACTGCCATTTACTCACCTATACAGTTATACACACACCAGCTCACTTACTCATACAAATAGTAGCACATTGTTACGCTCTTATACAATCACAGATACAAGCACACACTCATCCATACAGCCACTATCACAATCACTCACTCTTGCTTATAGCTATTTATATACTCCAACACACATATATACTGCCTTTCACATATGTAGTTACTCACACATGTACCACTGGGACATACATTCACTCACTAACACACTCTTACACACACTTACCCACCCATACAGTCTATCACAGATGCACTCTTGAAACCATCCACCCAGTGAATCACCCACTCACACATCTATGCACAGAGTTGCACACACCCCTCCCACACAAACACTCAGGCACCCATACAGATACTCAGACAAGCATTCAATAACTCATATAGACACTCATTTAGCTATTCACAAACACATGCAGCCACTTACACAGCAACAGACAGACGGATACAGACATTCACCCAGTTTAGTCACTAACCCATGCATTCAGTAAGATACGTTAAATCACTCACTTATAGAGTCAGTCACGCACCTACTAAATCATCCATACAGACACTTACACACCCACTCATTCTTCAATACGTCTTTTCCTATATATATTAAAAATATTTAAACTTTACAGAAACACACAGTCACTGGATGATGTCATCAGTGATGTCATTTGAGATGTCATCAGTGATGTCATCAGTGATGTCACTGACCATGTCATGAGTGATGTAATATGTGACGTCATCAGCAGTGCATTGCGGGCGCGAGTTATAGTTAGCTGAACTAACTATAACGTGGGAATTTCACGGGTTTTGTACGAGTGCAATGTCCAAGTAACTAAATCTGTCCCTAAAACCTATGGTTTTTTCAGTGAATTTCAAAGGTTTTTAAATGCTAATTTGTAACTATAACGTGTCTGAAACCTATGGTTTTTTCAGTGAATTTCAAAGGTTTTTTAAATGCTAATTTGTAACTATAACGTGTCTGAAACCTATGGTTTTTTCAGTGAATATATATATATATAGCACTGGACCGAAACGAGAGGGGGGCAGCACAGCCCCCATCCCCTTTATTTTAAGTAGTGGCTCCTGTCAACTTTAATTTAATTTTTTTAAAACAGGGCCATGGAGGATGGGGTTCTTAGGGCCTAACAAGAATCGGGGACTGCGCGGCCCCAGTCCCCTTTATTTTAAGTTGTGACCCTAGGGGATGGTGTCCCCGGGGCCTAACAAGGCTCGGGGAGGGGACACCCTCCTCTTTATTTTAAGTAGTGACCATGGTTGACGGGGTACCCAGGGCCTAGCAAGGCTCAGGTAGGTGAGGCCACATGCCCCTCCTCCCCTGTCATTAAACAATGGCCCTGAGGATGTGGTTACCAGGGCCTAAGTAGGCTCAGGAGGGGGGCCACGTGGCCCTCCTTCCCTTTCATAAACAAGTAAATGTGCCAATAGCCATGGGAGGGTAAAAATGATGACATGGCATAATAAGGCAGGACTAACAAGCCTCATAATCAATCAGAAGACAGAATTTACAAAGGACAAAGACAGAAGCCAATGAAAAATATGGGCGGAGAGTGAGGGAAGCTTGTTTCCCATACTCCACTACTGCATGCCTCGCAGAGCGAGCAGCGCTTGCGCACTGTCGCTAAAGCTCGACCTAAAAAGGCCCTGGAGGATTGAGTCCTCAGGGCCTATAATGCTTGGGGAGGGGGGGCCTGCTGCCCCCATAACCTTTAATTTTAAAAAACGGCCCTGGTGGATGGCGTCCCCATGGCCCAATAAGGCTCAGGGAAGGGGGGCCACGTGGCTCTCTCCCCTTTATGTTAAGTAGTGGCCCTGGGGGATAGCATCCCCAGGGCCTAATAAGGCTCAGAGAGGGGGGGCATATGACCCCTCCCCTTTAAAAAACATAAGGTCCTGTGGCCATCCAGAGCACTGGACCGAAACGAGTTGGGTGTTGTATCTGCATGCAATAAAAATAGCAGAGAAAACTTCCTGTGAGTGCGTTTTGATTCCTGATGCTTCGGCGACAAATTGGTATCAATATATATATCTCACCTTGTTGCGGTCACCAGTAGGTAGTTATAGTTACGCCTGCTGTTTTTTTATGTTGCTAACAACTTTGGCACCATTTGATGAATTTCCACAAACTTTCCAAAAAGGTGCTACTTTTTGACTAGTTTGTGCATGGAAAGTTTCCCCCTAATGCCAAAAATTAAAAGAAATCAGCAAAAATTGCTGTGAACTCGTGAGACGCCCCCGGGATCATAAAAAAATATATATGCCAGGGCTGCTTTTTTTTAATAATAGGAAGGGGACATGTGCAACCCCCTTTCCCTAGCCTTTACGGGCCCTGAAGGGCCCAACCCGGGCCCAAAATTCATTTATTTATTGGGAGGGGGGACACGTGGCTCCCTCTCCGAGCCATCAGAGACCCTGGGAGCCCACTCCCAGAGCTGAAAAATTGTATGAGGGGGGACGCGTGGTCCTCCGCCCTAACGGCATGGGCCTAAATCATTGATTAAGGGGAGGTGGGCCATATGGCCCCTCTCCTCGAGCCAAAGCAGGCCCCAGGCAGCCCAGCCTGTAATTGGGGAGGGAGGAAGCGCGCCCCCCTCCCTGAGCCATTAATGGTCTGGGGACCCTATCCCCTGGACCCGGCTCACATGGTATGTCCCGGGGAGACCACTTCTGGTCCATAGCAGTTTCTCTCCCCGCACTGGTGCAGGCAGGGAAACCTGTGTTTGCTCCCACTTTGTGGGAGCATTTTTTAATCTCCCGCAACACAGGAGCAAAGACAAAGTCTGTTCCAGCCGGCGGGAGCATAAAAATGCTCCCGACAGCTGGGAGATGACTTTTGATCTGTTTCCATGCCTGCACTGATGCGGGCAGGGAAACAGATCACAATATTGCTCCTGCCCAGAGGTAGCAACATTAGTAGCTGCTCCCTCTGGGCGGAAGCAATGCCGGCTTCTGTTGCATGCGGGGAGCCCAACTTGTATACATATGGTGGGTGCCCTGGGTAGGCACAGGGCACCCACCTTCAACAGTGCAGACCTCAGAGGATGGGTTCCCCGGGGGCGGGAAAGGCTCGGGGAGGGAGGCCACATGGCCCCTCTTCCCTTTCATTTTAGTAGTGGCCTGGGGTATGGGGTCCCCAGGGCCTAACAAGGCTCGGGAAGGGGGGCCACATGGCCTCCCTCTCCTTTGATTGTAAAAAAAGGGCCCTGGGGGATGTTGTTCCCAGGATCTGACAAGGCTCAGGTAGGAGGGCCGCGCAGCACCCCTCGCCTTTCAATAACAAAACTGCCCTGTGGACGGGGTCCCCAGGGCCTAAGAAGGCTGAGGGAGAGGGGCCACGTGACCTCCCTCCCCTTTAATTAAAATAAACAGCCCTGGGGAATGGGTCTCCAGGGCCTAACAAGGCTCGGGTGGGCAACCACGTGGCCCCCTCTCCCCTTTCATCTTGAAAAAAGGGCCCTGGGGGATGGGATCCCAGGGCCTAATAAGGCTCGGGGAGGGGACCACGTAGCATCCTTCTCTTTCATTAAAAAAGGCCCTGGGAGATAGATTCCCAAGGGGCTAGGGGGGCAAAGCTGCCCTCCTTTTAATTTTAAAAAACAACCCAGGGGGATGGGGGCCCCAGGGCCTAACATGGCTCGAGGAGGGAGGCCACGTGGCCCCATCCCCTTTAATTGAAGTAGTAGCCCTGGGGGATCGGTCCCTAGGGCCTAAGAAGGCTCAGGGAGAGGTGCCACGTGACCCCCCATCCCCTTTATTTAAAATAAATAGCCCTGGGGGATCGGTTTCCAGGGCCTAACAAGGCTCAGGGTGGGCGACCACTTGGCCCCCTCTCCCCTTTAATCTTGAAAAAAGGTGCCGGGGGATGGGTTCCCAGGGCCTAATAAGGCTCGGGGAGGGGGCCACGTAGGATCCCCCTAGCCTTCTTAGGCCCTTGGGACTCTATCCCCCAGGGCCTTTTTATAATGACATTATAAAAAGGCCCTGGGGGATAGAGTCCCAAGGGCCTAGGAAGGCTAGGGGGGCAACGCTGCCCCTCCCTTTTAATTTGAAAAAACAACCTTGGGGCCTAACATGGCTCGAGGAGGGAGGCCACATGGCCTATCCCCTTTAATTGTAGTAGTAGCCCTGGGGGATGGGGTCCCCATGGCCTAACAAGCCTCGGAGAGGGGGGCAGCACAGCCCCGTACCCCTTATTTTAAGTAGTGGCTCCTGTCAACTTTAATTTAAAAAAACAAGGCCATGGAGGATGGGGTCATTAGGGCCTAACAAGGATTGGGGCTTGCGCAGCCCCGCTCCCCTTTATTTTATGTAGTGGGCCTGGGGGATGGTGTCCCCGGGGCCTAACAAGGCTCGGGGAGGGGACCCCCTCCTCTTTATTTTAAGTAGTTACCCTGGTTGATGTGGTTCCCAGGGCCTAGCAAGGCTCGGGTAGGGGGGGCCACGTGCTCTTCCTCTCCTATCATTAGAAAATGGCCTTGGGGATGGGGTTACCAGGACCTAAGAAGGCTCAGGAGGTGGCCACATGGCCCCCCCTTCATTTTCATAAAAAAGACCCTGGGGGATTGAGTCCTCAGTGCCTAATAAGGCTTGAGGAGGGGGCCCGCTGCCCCCCTAACTTTTAATTTAAAAAAGATCCCTGGGGATGGGGTCCCGTTGGCCCAATAAGGCTCGGGAAGGGGGGCCACGTGGCTCCCTCCCCTTTAATTTAATTAGTGGCCCTGGGGATAGCATCCCCGGGGCCTAATAATGCTCAGAGAGGGGGGCAAATGACCCCTCCCCTTTAAAAAACATAAGGTTCTGTGGCCATCCCCTACCGCACACGTTTAAAGTAACATTATAGTTATGTGTAATAAAAGATCTGTTTTAGTTTTAAAAAAATCCTTAGAAATTCACTGAAAAAAAACAAGGTTAAAGTAAGGTTATAGTTAGGTGAATTTGTTGGTGACAACATTAACATTTTGAATTTTTAAAAATCACTGAAAGTTCCCCATGTTTATGTAGCAGAGCTAACTATAACTTGCGCCCCCCATGCACTGCTTATGACCTGTTCTATGACATCATTTATGATATCACTGATGACATTTCAAGTTGCATCATTGATGACATCACTGAAAACATCATCCAAGCTTCTTTTGTACATAGTGCTCTATAAACGGGTATTGCATTGGAGCTATGAAAGTAAGTGCAAAATAGCTCAGAATAATATGAAGCATCAATACTGCTACAAGTTTGTGTTATGTGCAACATTGACCCTATAACATGCTCTTCATGGGTAACCAAGTTCATGTTGACTATGAACCACAATCTGTATACAACTAGTCAGGGAAAATCAAGTTCCTCCGGATACTTAAGCCCTGTTACATAACCAGTGCCCTACTATGGACAACCTTTACCTGTATCAAACCCCTGACAGTTCCAGAACCTACATTGAGAAAAGAAGTTGATATGAGGAGAAAAGTGGGTACTGTAAACAGTGTCTACTCTATGGAGAATTTACTCTGTACCACACTATTTGCAGACATTGAAAATCTCATGAAAAATACACCACAGAGTATTTAAAAAAGTATTTAAAACAGTGTACACTTAAAAAAAGACATTATCTGCTTAAAATAAACAAGGTCTTTCGCTTAAAGAAGCATGGGGAAAAAAATCTTCCGCAGTCGGCATTCAAAAAATGGTCAACAATTGCTGCAAAAAACTTGCCTAGGCTAGATGATATGGCTGTTCTGAGCAGGCGCTCCTATGCCTGGGCAGTAATCCACTCCTACGAACCACAGAAACAGCAGCCAAATATCACCTGTACTTACCCGAGGGGGCTAAAGTCTAGGTTTGTAGCGCTCAGACTGGGGGAGTGGAATTTGTGGGGTCACACCCCGGTATGGCGGAATCCCACAAAAAAGAAGAAATGTGTAGACTCTGTAATCAGAGTAAGGGAACTATCACCACATTTTGTGCATCTGCCCTTCCTTGTTACAGTTAAGGAAAGACCTACTATGAAGAGACTTCAACCGTCTGGGGATTCGAACCTGCCGCCAGGCTGTAATTACAAGCTCGAAATCAGAGAACAACATGCTAAATGTTAAAATCTTCAAATTTTTTCAAGCTGCTCTAGCGAAACTAAGCATAGCAAAGAATAACCTGATTTGGTAGCTGGATCTAAAAACTGATTTACCACTAAGTTCTATGGCCCTGCGAGGTGGCTCCCATATTATCCTGCCCCCTCACTTGACACGTGGAAACGCCATTGAGGAGAGGACCGAGAATTCTGCTGCTGCAGACTGCTTCACCAATTGGAAACGGTGTCGGTATGAGGGATACGAAGGCCCGTTAGGAACACACAGTTATCACCGATAGAGGTGATTGCACACCGGGTTGAGGTGTAACCCGAGTGGGGGTTTTCTGGACTCAGGGATTGTTCCCCTTTTGAAGAAGGTGCTTTAAGTGCAACCTTTGTTTCATATCCCAATATCATAGATTGGTTTCATTGCCCTTGTCCTGAAGAGGCCAGAAGAAATTGGAGGCTGAAACGCGTCCACGTCGACAACTTCAGGTAGAGGAGTCTCTATTTAAATCTAAAAGTGTTACTGGAATAACGTCAGCACACAGAGTGGAAAGGGTAGAGAGGTGTTATACCTCAGGTGCTGTAAAGACTACCTCTGAGTGTATCACCCAGATTTAATGTGTGAACACTAGTCATCAAATAACCTGTTTGGGTATTGGTAATATAGAGTTTCGTTTATATATACTTTTTTCTTTGTTTGTTATATGTACATGTATTTTTGCATGTTTTTGTATTTATGAATTTTGGAATGATTTACGGTCAAAGATCGGTCCCATGGCATGTATGTGTGTTGAATGGCTGTTCTGAGCAGGTGCTCCTATGCCTGGGCAGTAATCCACTCCTACGAACCACAGAAACAGCAGCCAAATATCACCTGTACTTACCCGAGGGGGCTAAAGTCTAGGTTTGTAGCGCTCAGACTGGGGGAGTGGAATTTGTGGGGTCACACCCCGGTATGGCGGAATCCCACAAAAAAGAAGAAATGTGTAGACTCTGTAATCAGAGTAAGGGAACTATCATCCACATTTTGTGCATCTGTCCTTCCTTGTTACAGTTAAGGAAAGACCTACTATGAAGAGACTTCAACCCTTCTGGGGATTCGAACCTGCCGCCAGGCTGTAATTACAAGCTTGAAATCAGAGAACAACATGCTAAATGTTAAAATCTTCAAATGTTTTCAAGCTGCTCTAGCGAAACTAAGCATAGCAAAGAATAACCTGATTTGGTAGCTGAATCTAAAAACTGATTTACCACTGAGTTCTATGGCCTTGCGAGGTGGCTCCCATATTATCCTGCCCCCTCTAGTCGCACCTTAATATTCTGGGTTGCTGCCATATTGCTGTCTTTTGCACTAGGCATTTTTCCATTAAGCCTGTCCAATCTTGTGGCTTTGCTCTTCTTACCATGTTTACTATTTTGCTTTTTTGCACTTTCTCCACCACATTTTAACATTCTGACATTCTGCTATTCTGCTGCTACCCTGCAATTTGCAGTTTTATTTAGCACCTTATTTACTGCTCAGGGAAGAACAATCTCAAAGTGCATAAACATATGATGGTAATTGTGGCACTCAATCTGGTGTGAAGTAGCCTCACTTGTTTTTGCCAAACTAAGGAGTTGTGTCTTGCTGCCATTCTGCTGCTATTCTGCATTTGCACTTCTTATCAACCACTTCATTTACTGCTTATGGGTGGATGATCTTAAAGTGCAAGACATTATGATGATTATTGCAGCATTTAACCCGTCCAAGGTAACTACACTTGTTCCTGCCAAAATAAGGCCTTGTGTCTTGCTGCATTTTCCCTCAAGTATTTTAGTCAACATCCTTATTCAGTGGAGCTTGTTGTTTTAACTTTTTCTATTATGTTTGCAAATTGTTGACCATGTTTCTGCAAATATTATGTTCCAATTATTTTATCTTGTACAGCATAGACTGGCTGCGTTTTTATAAGGTTTTAATTAACTGAACAATAAGTTAAACTACCTCATAATCATTGTCTGAAGGTGCTAAAGATCATACTACCTGCAGTCTTCATACTGTGGTGAAAATATTCTGAAGCAAAACAAGCACATGTACATAGGTTAGTACCTGGTGCTCACAGTCTTCTTTGTTAAGAAGAAATTGTCATGCTGAGATTATTCTGTTTGAAAACTCAAAGCTGCTTGCAATACTTAGTATGTAGTACGGAGAATCTTTGCCATGTTGGAAACCTTTTCTGCAGTAACAAAAAACTTGTGTGGAGCATAATGAACGCAAGTCGTCAACTGTCACTTGCACACAAAGTTACTCTTCAGTGCAAAGATTTATAACGTGTTCAATACCTCTACACAGCTATGATGTATTAGGAGCACATGCGTTTTGTCAACACATACATCCATTAGCTGGACACAGGCTGTAAAAAATTAGGTAGAGAAGTACTATGGTAGTTACCCGCCACTATGTAAACTATAAAACAAACTAACACACTCACTGGATGATGTCATCAATTATGTCATTTGAGATGTCATCAGTGATGTCATAAATGATGTCATAGAACATCTCACGAGTGATGTAAGTCATAAGCAGTGCATGGCGGTGGCAATTTATAGTTAGCGCTGATTACTATAACTGGTGAATTTCTGTGTTTTTTTCAGTTCAAAACATTAATGCTGTCTCTGACATGTTCACCTAACTATAGCATTACTTTAACATTTGGTTTTTCCAGTGAGTATATATATATCTTACCTACTGGCGGTCACTATAGTTAGGACCATGTTTCTATTCAAAAAGCGTTTTTTCTTTTGCCAATATCTTTCGTGTCGTTTGACAAATCTTTGTGACATTTTCAAAACTAATGGGGCGGTCAGGTCAGCTGCTGTGTTGAAAATCCTGGGGTGATCAGCCAAGCGGAGTCTGAGAAAAAGAGGGGGTCCCAAAACGCATTTTCTCCATGTTAATTTCCATAGGAAACTTTAGACATGGCTACAGCTCGAACTGCTGAACGGAATTACACTGAATTTGGCAAAAGGTAGCTCTTGGTTCAGTAAGCACGATGAGGTCTCTGATGTCTTGAACTTAATAAAGACATTTAAACCTTCACCTCTGCCTCCTGTGCTCCTGTGAAGAGGGATCTTACATTTGGCGACGACGGGAAATTGAAGAACACCTACGTGTGCTCCCAGAGACCTCAACACACCATTTCAAAGAAAATTATCCAAAGGCAAGAATCTGCACTTCAAAAATCTACACTTCTCATCTCATCTCTTGCTGAGGAGTAGATCAACGTCCAGCATCCTTCGACCTCTACCCGGCACATCTGCTTCCTGATTTTTTTTGTTTCAACCAGGATCTGGTGAGGTGTATTTATTTATTATTTACACGAATGCAAGACCCCGATCCTGCTGCGCTGGTACAACTCCCAACGGCCTCTTTGTGTTTCACTTCGTGACACTTTGCTACTTCAGAAAGCCTAACTGTGCTTTGTTGGTTAGTGGTTGGAAAGGAGCGCTATTTTGGCGATTTTTATTTTTTATTTTTATTTAAGTGAGCTGCTGCGCTTGTACTTCTCTTGTCGTCCTCGTGGTGAGGTGACCGTCTATGACCCACCTAGTGGCAATTGAGGGGGAGCGCTGTGGCTGCGTATTTTGTAAACTTAAAGTAAATCTCAAAATGCGCTGTGGCTGCGTATTTTGAAATCTTAAAAGTAAATCTCAAACTGTTTTACCGCTGGCCGGTTGTCGTGGATGACTTGTTGCTAGGCTGCTTCGCTCCATTCATTGTTATGCTTCGCGACCTTCATCTTGCACGCGTGCAACAGCGTCTTCCTGCGCATTGTTGCTGGTGACATTCCTCCCTTCGGATCTCCAGGCGTGTTATGGCATTCTACGCTGACACGCACAGCGTCACAGTGCTAGTACGTGGCATGTAATTACGGCGGCTCCGCCATCTTTATTTGGGATCGCTCATCTCGCCGAGTGTGTGCACTGACAATCACGTCCGCTGACACGCACAGCTGTCCTTTGGTGAGAGCGTTGTTTAGCGTGCGATTTCTACAGACACGCACAGCATTTATTTATACAAGTCTACTCGCTGGCACGGACAGCTTTATTTTGTGTCCATGCGTGTCATGCCACTTCAACGCTGACACGCACAGCTCTTCATCCTTTCGTTCGTGCCACTCTCTCACGCTGACACGCACAGCATATTTGAATGGAACTTACTCGCTGGCACGCACAGCTTTATTTTGTGTCTGTGCGTGTCATGTCACTTCAACGCTGACACGCACAGCTCTTCATCCTTTCGTTCGTGCCACTCTCTCACGCTGACACGCACGGCATATTTGAATTGAAAGAAAGAGGTACAGGCACAATTCTGACTACAGTTTACAGGCACAATTCTGACTATAGTTTTAATTATTTTACCAGCGAAATTATTTACTCTTTTTACTACTGTATTACTATTTCTATTATATCGATATACAGGGTTTTCTATAACTTATTTTTAAGCTAGTTCACATCTGTACACTGCATGCTTGGTCACTTTTACTTCTACACAGGTGAAGCTTAGTGTAATACAGTATCCGTAAGCTGTGTTGTTTATACTCATTTGTTTTCTTTCAACTATGCAAAACGTACCTGCACCTCCCTTTTTCTTATCTTCTCCCGGTGAGCCTGCTCTTCCATGGCTCAAATGGAAGAAGGTTTTTACCCATTATGCAAGGGTCTGTGGCACGTCTCTCAGTGCTGAAAGGAAAACGTCCCTATTAATGCATTGTTTGGGTTCTGAGGGTCAGGAGGTTTTCGAGCATTTTCCTGATCTCTCAGATGGAGATGCTGCAAATTTG
Source organism: Calotriton arnoldi (assembly GCA_963921515.1). NCBI lineage: Eukaryota > Metazoa > Chordata > Amphibia > Caudata > Salamandridae > Calotriton > Calotriton arnoldi. The sequence goes on from CAWUFW010002862.1 coordinate 269,774, forward strand.
AATGAGTTTGAGATTTCGGTAAAAAAATTAGATTTACACTATCTTCCAAAGATCAGTACTGTTCTTGAAAGGTACCATTTCGGAAGGAGGATGCAAAGGCAAGAAGAGTCTGTGGAACAATATATTACTGATTTGCGTAAACTTGCCGCCACTTGTAATTTTGCAGCATCTTTGGATGAACGTCTTCGTGACCAATTTATGTTGGGCTGTAGCATCGACAAAGCCAGTGATAGCTTGTGGCAGAAAGACAATCCGTCTCTACATGAGGTTCTTACCTTTGCAAAAACCCATGAACATTCAAAGGCATGTGTTGATACCATACGTAAAAATGATATGGTTAAAAAAACTAATGGTGAAAGTGTTTTGGTTATCGAAAAAGAAACAAAATCTAGACCTAAAATTTCTGTTAAAGTTGAGAACAAACCAGTTGTACCCAAGATGTTCTCTGGTAAGTGTTACAGGTGTGGTAATCCGGGGCACATGGCCAATGTTAAAGGTTGTCCTGGTTTGAAGGCCTCATGTAATGTGTGTGGGCGCAAAGGTCATTTTACAAAGTGTTGCAGATCAGGGAAAGATCTAAAGAAAGTAAGGGAAATAGATCTTTATGAAAATGATTCTGATTCTGAGGTAACAAATATTTGTCAAGTCAAAGGTTCTGGTGGCGATGGCCCGATGGAAGTTGTTCTAATTAACGATGCACCTGTAAAAATGTTATTTGACTCAGGGGCTAAGGTGACTTTGATTCCAAAGTCATTTTTTGAACAACATTTAGCGAGGAAAGTCAAGTTATCCAAACCTGATATCAAACCGAGGGGGTATGGTGGAGAAATCATCGATCTTTTAGGTTGCTTTTGGGGTACTATCGATTTTAAGGGTAGAATTGTTCCTGGAAAGGTGTACGTTTCCATGAAGGGAGATTCCCTCATTAGCTGGTTCCATCAACGCGACTTGCATATAATACTGGATCCCAATAAGAATCCCTCAGTGTGCCTGAAAGAAATCCCCTCTGTGAGTCAAGTTGGTGACAAATGGAAGTTATGGGTCAAGGAATTTCCTGAAGTTTTTGAGGAGAAACTTGGGTGTCTCAAGAATTACTACCATCACATAAAAGTTAGGCATAACGCATTACCTAATGTAGCTAAAGTTCGGAGCGTACCGCTCTTGGCAAAAGAAAGCATGAAAGTGGAACTTGACAAGTTGGTAGCCAATGGCATCATACAAGAAGTAGAAGCCACGGAATGGCTTTCTCCCATTGTTATGACCCGCAAGGCTAATGGAGAGGCCAGACTCTGTGTGGACTTGAGGGAGTTAAATAAGGCTGTGGTAGTTGATCACTACCCTCTACCTAATATCAGTGAAATGTTATGCTCGCTAAATGGTGCCAAGCACTTCTCCTCCCTGAATTTGACTTCCGCTTACCACCAGGTCAAATTACATCCTTTATCTCAAGACCTCACGGCATTTGTAACACCTTTTGGAACTTTCAAATTTTTGAGGATGCCGTTTGGCCTAATTTCTGCTGCCTCTGTGTTTCAGAGAGTTATGGAGCATATTTTGAAGGGTGTAGTTGGAGTGAGAATTTACCAAGATGATGTGCTTGTGTTCGGAACTGATACAAAAGAGCATGATAGTAGGCTGAGGGTGGTCTTGAGAAGATTGTGTGATGCAGGTCTCACCCTAAGAGCTGACAAGTGTCGTTTTGATGTGGCAGAAATTGAATATCTTGGGCATCTTTTGTCACCCAATGGGATTAAACCTAAACCGGCCCTGATTAATACCATTTCCAATCTGAGAACACCTCAAGACAAGGATGAACTTGTTAAATTTTTAGGGATGACTGAATTTTATCACAAGTTCATTCCCAACTTTGCAAGTATCACGGAACATTTAAGAAATCTTTTAAAAAAGGGGTGTGAGTTTGTCTGGTGCAAGGCATGTGAAGAAGAGTTTCAGAATTTGAAACATTTATTGAACAAAGCTCCAGATTTAAGTAGCTTTGATCCCAAGAAAGCATCTTACTTGATGACTGATGCTAGTTCAAAGGGTCTTGGAGCTGTACTACTGCAAAAAGTGGAAGGTGAAGACAAAACCATTTTGTTTTTGTCTAGGCCTTTGAGAGATGCTGAGTTCAATTATTCGGTCATTGAGAGGGAGGCACTGGCTATATTTTGGGCGATATGTAAGTTACGGTGGGGCTGTCAGTTTTCGGTTTTAACTGATCACAAACCATTGAAGGAAGTTTTTTCCAAGAAAGGAATTGATTTGGTGTCTCACCGCATTAGAAAATGGGTGGTAGCATTACAAGAATTTAACTTTATGGTTACCTATCTTCCAGGAGCATGCAACACGTTAGCGAATTGTTTATCTAGATTAGGCAATGTGAGTGATGAAGAAGTTACAGGTCAGGGTGAAGGTGAATGGTTTGGCGGTGAGGAACTTAATGAAGAGGTGGATGTCTGTCTCATCAGTGAGGGTATAATTTCTGAGAAAGATTGGAAGGAGTCCTTAACCAAAGATGATGTGTTGCAGAAAGTCATTTCCATGGTCTTGAGTCGTTGGTGTGATAAAAAAGACTGCTGTGAAGAACTTAAAGGCTTCTGGCAAGTCAAGGAGGAGTTGTCTGTGGTAGATGGTATTCTTTTGAGAGGTAGTAAATTAGTTCCTCCTCGTGAGCTTTGGGATCGTTTGCTGGAACGTGCTCATTCTAGCCACATGGGGATTGTTAAGACTAAAGAGAGAATAAGAGAGGCTTATTGGTGGCCTGGTTTTGATGCTCATGTGGAAAGGGTTGTTAGAAATTGTCTAGAATGTGCTAGCAGTGACAAGATCTTGAAATGTAGGACGCAGCCAATGGTAAAGAGGGAACAGTCTGAGGGACCATGGTGTGATGTCTCTATTGACATTTTGGGCCCTGTGAGAAGGAATACTTGTGATCGATACGTTTTGGTGTGTATGGATATGCATTCACGTTGGCCTGAAATTAAGATTGTAAACTCAGTGGAGTCAAATGTAGTAATTGAATTCCTAGATGAGTTGTTTGAAAGGGAAGGCTTTCCTTCTTCCTTGTTGTCCGACAATGGTGTTCAATTTACCTCGAAGGTTTTTGAAGATTTTCTTTCTTCTAGAGGCATTAAGCACAAAAGAGCGGCCCTCTATCATCCTGAAAGTAATGGTTTGGTTGAGAAGTTTGTGAAGGTCTTGAAAGAATGTTTACAGCAAGCGATTGTGTCAGGAACTAACTGGGAACTAGCTATGAGAAAGAAAGTAAGAGAATATAGGTTTACACCACATTCTTCCACAGGGGTGTCGCCTTTTCGACTTTTCAAGGGAAGAGTGCCTAACGTTGAAGTTTATCCTTCTTGGGTTTTAGCAAAAAGAACCATTGTTGATGGGAATGTTGGTTGTATTGAAGGTTGGAAAGAGAAGGAGAGGCAAGTGCTGGAAAAGCGCAAAGTTTGGTTTGATGATCGCAAAGCTGCAAAGGAGACAGTTGTGTCTGTGGGAGATTGGATCAAAATTAAGTCGCCCGCCTTGGTACAGGAAGTTCCAAATTTAGTAAACCATTTAAAGTGATTAAGGTTTTTAAGAATGCGGTTAAGACCAGTGATCACAGAGTATGGAATCTCAATAGAGTATCTAAATGTCTTCCCATGGAGGTGTCTTCCTCTGCTTCATCCTCTGTTTCAACCTCATCCATGTCACCTGTGGAAGGGAGATTGAGACCTCACAGGGCAGTCAGACGTCCTGCCAGATTACAAGACTGTGTATAAACTTCATGTTTTTGTTTGTTGTTTTCTTATTGTTGGGGTATTATATTGCTTATATTAGGGGGGAGATGTTGTAGTGTCTTACATTAAGTTACATAAGCATAAGTTGTTCTGTGACATTGCTTAGAATGTGGAATTCCTAGGTTGCTAGGGAAGGCTGTGCTTCTGGTCAGATGACAGTTGCCAGTGCTCAGTGTTGGATGAGGTCTCTGATGTCTTGAACTTAATAAAGACAGTTAAACCTTCACCTCTGCCTCCTGTGCTCCTGTGAAGAGGGATCTTACACACTCTTTTTGTTAAATGGTGTAAATCCATTCAGTAGTTCCTGAGAAATTTAAAGGATTCTCAGATAAACAACTGTGGACCAAGTCACAAGATTGGACCAAGACACAAGAACAAACATGAAAAAACAAGAAAAGGGGGCAGGGTAGAAACACCCTGACCCCCTGGGCCTGTTCAGGGGGTCCCACAGGGATCCCCAGGGCCAAACAAACCCTTTTTTTTATTTTAAACTTTCAGCGGAAATTGTGGTGGATCCGAGAATCCTGCGGAAAATGTAAACAAAAATTACGCATGGGCTCCCACGCTTCATTTCCTTTAGGCCCCCGGGTGGGCCAGGTCCCGGGGGCTTATAAAACTAGTGATGCAGGGTCCACATAGGCCCCCGCAGGCCTGGGGACTGCTACCTCCCCGTGGCTAATTTGTGGAAATGCGTGGGGGGCCATGTGGCCCCCCTCAGCCCCGGGGACTGCCACCTCCCTCGGGCTATATTTAATTAGAGTGCGTGGGGGGCTCCAGACCAACCATGCAACCCCAGGGACCGTCACCTCCCGGGGCTAGTCCTGTGGGCCTCAGGACTAAAGATGACTTCATCCTCCAAGCAGCAGAGCACCAGGAGTTGTGGTTGCAGAGTGGTAGAGAAAGGTAACAAGCCAGCTTTGTGGGGCTTACTGGAGGTAACAGGAGGGCTAGTTGGCCGTTAAGGTCCCTCAGTGAAGGGGACTTCATCCCCCAACCAAGAGCGCGCCAGGAGGCACGTTTGCAGAGTGGTGTAAAAAGGGAGCGTGGCCTGCTATCAGAGCTCAGCAATCCTGCTGTGTGGGACTTCCTGGAGGTAAGAGGAGGGGTAGGTGGCCCCCAAGGACGTCCTTGGGTACCAACTACCCCTCCTGTTACCTCCAGTAAGTCCCACACATTGGGATTGCTAAAAGGTCTGCGGAGGCAAGGCCCCCCTTTCACCACTCTGCAAACGCGACTCCTGGCGCACTACTGGTTGGGGGATGAAGTCCACTTTACTCCTGAGGGACCTTGGGTGCCAAGAAGCCCTCCTGGTACCTCCTGTCAGTCCTATGCAATGGATTTCCTGAGAGCTGGTCGGAGGCCGAGCCCCCTTTCTCCACCACTCTGCAAACGTGACTGCTATTTAAAAAACCTTAGAAATTCACAAAAAAAACAAAGGTTACAGCAACGTTATAGATAGCAAATAGAATGTAAAAAACCTTAGAAATTCACTAAAAAAAACAAAGGGTACAGGGACGTTATAGTTCGCAAATAGAATTTAAAAAACCTTAGAAATTCGCAAAAAAAACAAAGATTACAGGGACATTATAGTTAGCAAATAGAATTTATAATTTGAGATGTCATGAGTGATGTCACTGACCATGTCATGAGTGATGTAATATGTGAGGTCATAAGCAGTGCATTGCGGGGGCGCAAATTATAGTTAACTCAGCTAATTATACCGGCTGAATTTCTCTGGTTTTGTATGAGTGAAATATCAGTATAACTGTAACGTCCCTGTAACCTTTGTTTTTTAGCTAATTTCTAAGGTTTTTAAATTCTATTTGCTAACTATAACTTCACTGTAACCTTTGTTTTTTTGTGAATATATATATAGATATATATAGATATACAGTATATATATTATATATATATTATATTATATATATATGTATATATATATATATATATGTAAAATTAACAGAAAAAAACAAAGGTTACAGGGTCATTACAGTTAGGAAATAGAATTAAACCTTAGAAATTCACTAAAGAAAACAAAGGTTACAGGGACTTTATAATTAGGTTCAGATTTTACACACACATAACCATTGTAATATCTCAAGAAACTATAACTCGTGCACTAAAGGACTATTACTCGTGCCCCCGCCATCCACAGTTTTCTTATCAATAATTGTATTGGAAATGGTACAGTGATATTATCAAGGAAGTCATAGCAGTGTGCGGCGGGGGGTTGGCTGCGGCCAGGCCCTGGAGCATACAGCATGCATGCAGCCATCCCCACGCTGCGCACGCCCTTTGGCCATGCGTGGCATGGCTTGGCCGCAGGGCCTGACCAGTGGCCAATCCCCGCATGCAGCCAACCCCAGGCCACACACAGCCTTCGGCCAAGTGCAGCGGTGGGTTGGCCACATGACCTGACCTGCGAACAGGCACTGTGGCCAACTGCCCAAAGGCATCCCTCCTCCACAGGCTGATTTCGGCCCCGGGAACCCCATCCCCAAGGCCGGCCGTGTTTTTTTAAGGGAGTAGGGTACGTGTCCCCCCTCACCAGGCCTTTTTTGTTACCATGGACCCTATCCCCAGGGTCTCTTGCTCAATTTAGCGTGGAGGGGGCATGCAGCCCCCACCCTGGGCCGCTTTCCTCCCCAGAAACCACATCTCCTCGTGTCTGTTTATATTGTAAATGGGGAGGAGGGCACACAGTCTCCCTCCCCAGGTGATTTCTTGCCCCCGGGACCCCATCTCCGGGCCATATTATAAAGGGGGAGCAGACATGAAGAAACCCTCTCTGGGCCAATTTGGCCCCAGGATCCCATCCCCCAGGGCCCTCCGCTTTTTTTAATAGAGAGGGGAGCACGCAGCCCCCTCCTTGGGCCAAATTCCACCCTGGGGACCCCCAGCCCTCATTATTAAGTAACAAGGCCCCGGGAGATGGGGTCTCGGGGGCTGATATTGGCTTTGAAATTGCTCCCGCTAAGCAAGAGCAAACACAGGTTTCCCTGCCCGCTCTGGTGTGGGCAGGGAAATCTTTATGTCCTGGGGTGGGCACCCTGGGACATAGCGGGAGCCAGCCCTGGGAGATGGGGTCCCCGAGGCCATTAATGGCTCCGGGAGGGGCGCTGCATGCCCCCCTTTCATTCCTTAAAGCACACCCGGGCCCCCTCCCCTTTTTTTGTTAAGGCTGGGCCTTGGGGGTTGGGGTCCCCAGGGCAGGGGGCTCACGCGCCCCCTCCCAATCATATATTAATATAAATCCCCCCCGGGACGTGGCCTACCCGAGTGGCATATGAAAACAAGGGCAGGAAACCGCACTTGTTTTTGTTAAATTTTCCCACAGATCCACCGTGATTTTGCAGGAAAATTAAAAAAAATGGTGAGACCCCTAACACCAGGCCTAGTGAGGTAGGGTATTCCTACCCTGCCCCCTTGTCTTTTTTTTAAAAGTTTTTTCTTGGGACTCGGCTAAGTCCCAAGATGGCTACCAACACTTCCTGGTTTATAGGCACTTTTAATAAATGAAATAGGGATGTTTCCCTTTCAATGCCACCTCTTATGTCAAGAATTAGACATCCCGAGGGGCTTCAGAAAGGTCGCGACTTTGGTCCTGCCTTTGAGTTATTTTGGAACCTTTGAATTCGCTTGGGCACAACCATTTTAATTCTTGACATAAGAGGTGGCATTGAAAGGGAAACATCCCTATTTCATTTATTAAAAGTGCCTATAACCCGCTCTCTGCGTTTGGAGCCTACAGGCCCATATACTACTCTTCAGCATCCAGATCAGGGTGGCGCATGGTGCCCCACACCCAGTCCTGAGGAAGACCCCGCTGTAAGGACATAAGCAACCTACTACTATTTGGGGTCGAAACGTCGACTGTGTTACCGTCCTGTGCCAGTTTGGCCAACAGTGCTTTTTCACTGTGGCCATGTGCATTGTTTCAAACGATGGCCATGTATTATGTGATTATTTAACTAAAAGGCCGAATGAAGCCATTTTCATTTTCCAAACCATACTGTGATGGATATATTGTCACTACCTTTCCTTTCACTTTCTCAACCCCCACTAAGTGCACACAACGTCTTCCCCTCCCCCTCTTAGTGGGGCACATCTGTGATACACTATTTACCGGATTAAGTACTGAATCGTGATTATTTCATGCTGATCGATAAGATTAAATATTATTGATCTCAAATATATTGAGTATGATTGTATTAATGCCTGATGACATTTAACTTTGTGTGTTCTTAAATAATTGTTTCTATTGGGACCTACTGTTTACTGTACTGTCCTTTACCCAGGTCCCAGTGGATAATTTGGGTTTACCCTTATCTATAACCCCAATTCTACTTCTGCAGCAGCTAATCTGCCTTGAGCATCATTTATCGCAGCACACTTTTTTCTATTCAAGGATAGAGAAAATCTAAGTGTTTCACCCCGTATGCCTGCTTTAAGTGTATCCCAAACGACTTTGACTCCAGCGCTCCCCATATTCTCCTTGAGAAATTGAGGTATCCACTCCCGCATATGATCACAATATTCTTCATTAAGAAGAAGGGCACGTTCAAAACTCCATGTAAAAGGACTTCCCCCCTTAGATCCTCTCCCATTAATCTCTACGATTAGAGGGTTATGATCAGCCAATATCCGGGTGGTTTTCTCAATACAGCAGTCTTGCAATAAAGTATGAGACACAAAAAAAAATCTATTCTTGCATGTTTGTTGTGTGGGTGCGAAAAGTAAGTAAATCCGGGGTCTGTAGGATTAAGCCAGGTCCAGATGTCAATAAGCGCATGTTCCAGACAAAGTGTCCTTAGTGCCCGGAACACTTTTGGTTTGCGGCCACTATATACCCAGCCCGATTCTACACTAATATTCTTATCGGCAGGCAAATTTATGTTAAAGTCCCCGCAGAATATTATCGGGAGAGGCCAGGCAGCTAGTTCATTATTGATATGATGAAACACTGTTGGGTCGTCTAGGGTGGTGCCATAAATGGTACATATCGTGATTGGATCTCCATGAATCCTGCGGCATTCAGTTATTACCCACCTCCCGAACTGATCCACTAATGTACGACAAAATTGTAGAGAACGATTAGATGTTAGGATTGCCACCCCACGTGTCCGCGAGGTTTGCGTCGTAGCCCCCACCAGTGTATACCCGAGCGTTCCTAGTAGGTGTTTCTGTGCGTTTTCAATATGCGTTCCTTGCATGCAAATCACATCAGCTTTTAATAGACGCAACCCCATTGCCGTGTTCTGTCTTTTTTTGAAGTCATTTAGACCGCAAATATTAATTGTGGCTATACGAAACTTACTCATCTATATTTAAATGAAAGACTAGATCTGAGGAAGAACGAGGAACTACAAGTCTTCCTCCCCTTGAGCCAACCCCTTTCGCCGCCCGTGCACCGTCCGCACCCTTCCCCTCCCCCTCCCACCACCTATTGCTGAGGTTACCTGGCACGTCCCGAGCCAGGCTGATAGCATCTGAGCAATCAAAGCCCCACGTCTCCTGTCAGTCTTCCCCCATATATATATATTTTTTTGTAACACCCTTAGTGAGAATAGTAGAGCATACATGTAGTGAACAACAAGAAGCAATAAAGAATAACAAGAATCAGTGAAGACATTCTACAAGTGCTACCTACAAAACCATTAGTTAAGTCCGGGATTGGCCTACTCAATCTTCTAAGAGATTCTAATGCAGGCATATATCTTAAAGGAAATGGAAGAAGAGTGCAAGAAAGAGAAAGGTAAGCAGAGAGAAGCTAAGGGTATATATGTTAATAGCGTTAAGAAACTTCATAGAGGCATAAGTCATAAATTTATGAGATCCTGGACCACTACGATTTGCCCCCATTTCGATCAGTGATCTCTTGTAAGTAGGCTTGGGCCTGTATTTCGGAGATAAAGCTGCGCGTGGTCCCCTTGTAAACAATCTTCAAGCGAGCAGGGTTCTGTAAATACACATCGGCCCGAGTTGTTGAAAGGGGGTAAAAAGCTGTCTCAACCTCCATCTACGCTCAACTGTGGCGTGAGCGAAGTCGGGCCTTGTGAAGAAAGAGATTCCGTTAAATTCCCTCTTGGCTGTTGGTCTGGCCAAGTCATATAGTGCCTGTCGCAGGAGAAAGTTACCGAAGTATAGGAGCATAGCACGAGGATGCTGAGGAGTAGATGGAGGGCGTTTGGAAGGTGTTAGAGGAAATCTGTGTGCCCGCTGGATCTCTTTGTCCCAGTCCCAGGTATGTAGTTCCGGGAAGGCCCCCTTAAGTAGCATGATCATGAAGTTCCTGGGGTCGTTCCCTTCCGCACCTTCCGGAATGCCAAGAATGCGGAGGTTGTTGCGCCGTTGCCTATTCTCCTGTTCTTCCATTTTCCATATTAAATCCTTGACTATGCCCTCATGTTCTTCTCCTTGTGCCTTCAGAGTAACTAGGTCCTTCTCCAGATTTTCTGTTCGTACCTCTATGGAGGTCATTCGCTCCGCAATTTCGGCACAGGTTCTGCCCACCTTCCGCACGGCCCCTTGCAGTTTTTTGGCAGCCAGGCGTGCTCTACGATTATCTACTTTGACCTCCTCCTGAAAGCTTTTAATTGACTGCAGCACTATTGCCAATGAGGATTCGTTCTTGGCCCCATACTCTCCTTCCGTGATATTGCCAGTAATTGTTCGATTGCCTCCTGAGGCACCTGTGAAGTCTGACATATTTGAGAGTTGTGAGGCCGAATAATCCCATCTGAGGTCTCCAGTGCTTCCTCCGTCAGGGGTCACGCAATTTTTACTCCGATCCCCCCTTTTCCTTTGGAGTTTTTTCTTCCCTTGCCCTTTTGTAGGTAAATCTGAGTTTGAGCTACTGTTCCATTTATGTCCGTCTTCCTCACTAGAGGCAGATAAGCTCAGATCCGACATTTCTGTGTCTTCAGTTAAAGAGTAGAACTTCTCCAAGTTGTCCGGAGTCTTCACTACGGAGCGAAGGGATTTACCAGTTATTCCTGGAGTTCCTTCAGCCGAGGTCTTAATGTCGGTAAAAGGTTTGCTGCTAGTAGCCTCTGCTTTTTCCTCTATGTTGTCTTTATGCATTTGTAGGTCCTCCGCGGGGCCCAGACTGTGAGTTATCCTAGTACTCGCTTCATGATCGGCTTCCAGGTTGGTAATTGGGGTAAATTGGAGCCCAGAGCATACTATGTCCTCGCGCGTTGCAGCGCAGGGAGCTACTAGTTCAACTGCTTCAGGTTGATTATTCAATGTCAATTCCCCTTTTCCCTTTCCTCCTGAGCTGGCTCTTGAGCTTTGTGTCCCACTTCCCCACTTGGACCAAAGCTGCTGGTAATTAATGGTTGGCTGTTACCAAGGTACCTGAAAGCTTTTATCTGTCCTTTTTTAGAGTTTTCTGACTTGTCTGTTTTACACGCGCTTTCATTTTTCTCTCCTTTCTCCCCTCTCTCGGCTCTCTCCCCCCCTCCCTTGTTCTTGACCCCTCGTGTGTCTGGCCGTTTTTGATGATTTTCAGCGGTCGCTGTCACCAAGGTGGGCTGTGGCACTGTGGTCATTGCAGGATTAGGCAGCTGTAAAGTTTTGAATTTCACCGTTTTAGCCCCCCGACCAGCCATTCTTACTTGTGAATTAGAAAGACTCTTTCTGTAACAATGTATCACACAGGCGTAGCGGACTGCGGGGAGGTCGGCGCGCTGCTCGTGTAGCTGACGCACCAGAGGAGTCTGTTTCCAAGCCGGCAGGAATGTGTAGATCCCGGATGATGTCTTCCTACGTGACAGCGCGGCCAGGGAATCTCGCCGCAGGGCTGGAGTTGACAGGAATGCCAGATCCGAGGAGCTGTCATCGGAGCTCGCTAGCGAGAGAGTTTGCATCCACGCTTGCCGGGTCTCTGTTCGGTCGTGTAGATCGTGGAGATCAATCAAGGTAAAGCTGATTTGCAAATAGAGGGGCCGCTTCATTTGTGAAGCTTTTCGCAGGCATTTATTCCTTGTTTTACGGGTGTACGGGGGATAAGAATGCCTTTCTTAGGGGTCCGTCCGACGGAGCATCGCGGGTGAGTCGTTACTCAGACGCCATCTTCACCTCCACCAAGACTTCCTGTTTGTAGTGCTGGCAGCCAACCAGATCTTATTTTGAGATCTGTTGGATCCGTGGAGGATTCATCTCCCTAGGTATCTATAAATCTTTTTTCTTTAATAACTCCAAAACTACTGAACGGATTTACATCTAATTACAAATAGAGATCTTTCTGGACCAAAATGAAACAGTTTCTTACCTGTAACTTCAATTCTCTCATAGGCATATTTCATGATACGTCATAAGCACTCAATAGTCCCGCCCATGTGCGGGGACCCCGGAATACTACTTTTACATATATCTTCTTAAGTGGATTTTTGTTTTGCCTATCTTCAGTAAAGCCTGTAAAGACACTTAAGAGATAGAGAGACAGATAATGCAGCCTCAGTACATAGGCTATACTGGCCAAAGTCTTCATTATAAAGTGAAAAAGGGGCCAGTACATTCCATTTAAGAGGAATTTGAAATGTTTTACACACAGAATAAATCTCCTTCACAAACCCTTTTTCATGATAGAGATGAATGAGAGTAGGACAGAGCAGCCTCATAGGCTGCCATTATATGGCTCAAAAATAGAGGCTGTGCCTTTAAGAAGCCAGAGACACCAGTATCCCATCATGCACAGTTGGTGCAAGTTGAGTCAGTTCTTTTTGAAAGCAATGTGAGACCTATGCAGACTGTCTGGACACCTCTGTCTACTCCACCGGGGAGGAGGGAGGGTTGCTTATGACTTATTATGGAAATACACCTTCGAGAGAACTGGAGTTACAGGTAAGAAACTGTTCCTTCTCTCATAGGGGATTTCCATGTATAGTCATAAGCACTGAATAGATTAGCAAGTCATCCCCACAGGCCACTGTGGAGGTGACAGAGGATCATTGGAAAAATGGTTAAGTAAATAGGTTTCTTAGGGAAGAAGTCTGCCCTACTTGAATATCTGCCCTAGCGTCAGACTATAGGCAGTAGTGTTTAGTGAATGTATGAACTGACTTCCTGGTCGCCGCTTTGCTAATCTCTGGAATGGGAATATTGCGGAGCAAGGCGGTAGTAGCTGCTTTTCCCTGGTAGGGTGTGCTTTAGGTCTAGCAGATAGAGGTTTGTTAGCCTTTTGATAACAGAGTAAAATACATGAAACAATCCATCGGGAGATGCATTGCTTAAAGGTGGCTAAACCTGTACGGAGGGAGCCATAGTTGATAAACAATTGGTCCGATCTCCGTATAGCTTTAGTTTTGTCAAGATAGAATTTTAGAACCTGTCTAAGATGCAGGGAATGGAGGGATCTTTCCGCTGGAGTACAAGAATTCTGAAAAAATGTAGGCAAAGAGATTGTTTGGTTAACATGGAAATCCTAAACCACCGCAGGGAGGAATTTCGGATTAGTCCTCATGACCACTTTGGAAGAATGAAACCTGCGGGCAGATGTGACTGCCACAAGGAAAGCTGTTTTCCAAGACCGGTGTTGACGAGACGCCTTATGTATAGGTTCGGAGGGTTCCTGCATAAGGCTTGAGAGAACCACATTAAGCTCCCATGGAGGAGAAGGTAATCTAATGGAAGGAAAAACCTTCTTCAAACCTTCCAGAAAATCTTTGATGACAGGGATTCTGAAAAAGGAAGTTTGTGAAGTACATTTTCTGTAGGCAGTAAGAGCTGCCAGGTGAACCTTAATGGAAGAAAGTTGCAAGCCAGATTGCGCCAAATGATTAAGTATGGAAGGATGGTCTCTTCCTGGCAAGAGGTAGGGTCCACATTCTTAGATGAACACCATATGTACAATCTCTTCCATTTGAGGGCATAAGCAGAACGTGTAGAAGGACGCTTTGCTTCTCTGAGGATCTCCATGCCATCTTGAGGCAGGTTCAAGTGTCAGTACTGCACTAGCTCAGGAGCCATGCTGTCAAACTCAAAGAGGAGAGGTTGGGGTGTACAATCTGGCCTCCAAATTTCATCAGTAGATCTGCCTTGCATGGCAACCAGAGATGTGGACAGATGGACCAGTGAAGAAGGTCTGTGAACCACCACTGACATGCCACTCAGGAGCTATGAGTATTATCTTGGTCCTCGAGTGAGACAGCTTGATGAGGACTGCCGAAATCAGGGTAACTGTTGGAAAGGCGTAGAGAAATTTGCCGGACCAGTTGATCCTTAGGGCTATACCCAGTGTTCCCAGTTGGAAGTACCTCGATGCGAAGCTTTGGCATTTGCTGTTTTCTGCGGTGGTGAACAAGTCGATGTCTGGAGTGCTTCACCTTCTGAAGATGCCTTGGACAACGTCGGCGTTTAAGACCCACGCGTGATTTTCTTGGAGGAGCCTGCTGAGGGAGTCGGCCTAAGCATTTTGAACACCTGGGAGGTGAGCCGCAGTGATTGTGAGGTTCCTGGCCATAAGCCACTTCCAGATTGCCTGGACTTCTTGAGATAAGGGCCTGGACCTTGTCCCTCCCTGCTTGTTGAGCTAATACATCATTGTTGTATTGTCCATCCAAACAAGCTGGAAGTTGGAGCAGAACAATGGCTGAAAGGCCTTCATTGCCAGATGGGCTGTGCGAAGCGCCAGGATATTGATATGGTATGTGGACTCCCTCTGTGACCACTTGCCCTGGATTTGAAGCTGATCCATATGGACTCCCCATCCTAGTAGAAAGGTATCCATGGCTATGGTCTGAGGAGGTATCTCCCTGTGAAACGGAATCCCTCGTAGGTGATTGGCTGGAGAGCACCACCATCTCAGGGACAGTTGTATCCTGTCATCCCAATTGCCAATCAGCTGGTCCCACTGTTCCTCAAGGCACTCCTGTAGGGGTCTCATGTGGAGGCAGGCATTTGGCGTGAGAAAAATGCAGGAAGCCATTGAGCCGAGGAGAGAGGAGACTTTCCTCACGGTGGGCTGAGAGATTGTCATGAGAATCTGAGCCTTCCGAAGGATCGATAAGCGTCTCTCATCCGAAGGACACACGCTTGCCCTCAGATAGTGTCTCAATTGCACTGGGACCGAGGTTGACTTCGCATGGTTGACATGAAAGCCCAGCCAGTGTAGGAAATTGCAAGCCCAATTGTAGTGAAGCTGAGCCTCCTGAGATGTGGGTGCTGTGATCAGCCAGTCGTCTAGATAGGGGTAGACGAACACCTTGTGTTTCCGGAGATGGGCAGCAAACACTGCAAGACATTTGGAGAAAGTCCTGGGCGATGACTTCAGGCCAAATGGAAGCACTCTGTACTGATAGTGGTTGTGCACCACTACAAACCTCAAGAACTTGCGATGGTATATGAAAGTACGTGTCTTGGAGGTTGATGGCGCCAAGTCAAACCCCTTGGTGTAATTGAGGGTAAATCTGGTGTACTGCAAGCATCCAGAACTTCTCTTGCCGAATCCACTTGTTGGCTGTTTTGAAGTCGAGAATGGGTCTGAACTCATTCTGGTCTTTCTTTTTGATGTGAAAGAACCTTGAATATAACCCTGTGCCTCCTTGGAGAGGAAGTACAGGCTCCACCGCCCACTTCTGTAAGAGAATGTTGGCCTCCGATTGTAATTGTTAAAGTTGGTATCTGGATGGTTTCGGAGGTATGGACGGTGGAGGGCTGGTCAACCTGAGACACTCTTTCAGGTAATGTTGGCTTCTTCCCCCAACCGGAGTGGGTAACTGAAGAGGGGGAAGAAAAGATTCAGGGTTTCGATCATGTTGGTTGCTTGCCCCCTTGTGCATGCTGCTAGCTCGATCGTCCTCTGGCCTGTCTTCTTTGATAAGGTTGATACGATCGTTGGTACTGTTGTTGTTTACCCGTCTGGCGACTCTGATACCAATGACGGGTTTAAACCCTCTGCGAGGAATAATGGCATTGGAATGGCCTGAAAGATTACTTTGTTCCTTAGGTTTCTACACGCTGACGGCTTTCAGCGTCTCCATCTCTGCATTATCCTGGCCATCTCCTCATCGGTGTGAGTGCCAAAGAGAGTCGTTCAAGAGATTGGGAGATTGAGAATCTGTTGTTGTGATTCCGGCTTAATAGAGGTAAGACGAAGCCAAGTATGTCGTCGGAGAGCAATTCCATGACAGTATTCATGTGCTGCCAGGAGAGATGAATTTGTTGCCCCACTAATGATTTGGTTAGAAATCATGAGGCCCTTTGAGAGTATTTCATTAAAATCTACTCACTTGTCTCCAGGTAGACAGTCCACGAACTGTTGGACTGATTCCCACATATCTGCCTAGCAAGGCTGTGGCGCGGGGGGCCTTCATTGCAGCTGCTTCTGTGTTGCAGACTTTCCTACCCACACAGTCTACCTAGCGGCTCTCTGTGTCAGGTGGGACCGTTGAGGTAGGAGAAGTGGCATGTTGCTTTTTCGCAACCACCACAATGACAGAGTCCGGTGTTGGGTCTGTTCAATGGAAGACAGGGTCCTGTTCTGGAGGACAGTATTTTTTTCTGCAGTCTGGATGGAGCTGAATTGACAGAAAATGGAGTAAGGAGGAGGTCCATAGCTGGTTTTAAGAGACCTGGAACAAGAGGAAGCAAAGGGCATGAAGCTGCTCAATGATGAAGGGTCTCAAAAATGACCGATGTTGTAGGTGTAGGTCTTGACATTGGAATGTTCGGTTTTGAAGCACCTCCCACCAAAACCTCAGTAAAGGTAGAAATGTCGTCCACAGGTGAAATGCGTGGGGAGTAATCCAAGAGAGTTGGAGTATACCTCCCAGTGCTTGAGGACAAAGTGTCTCTGGTGAGCCTAGAATGAGACCTTCCTGCATGGTGCCGATGATGGGGGTACCTGGAAGATGTAGAGGAGCATCTTGGACTATTCCTGTGAGAATGATGACGAGACCGGGATCTAGGTCTTGGCGGTGGAGGTGGAGGAGGTGGGGGAGGAGGAGGCATTGGAAACCTTGGTTCCGTAGCAGATAGAGGAGGAGAAGGCCGTGGAAGAGGAAGCGCTGGCCGTGGAGATGGTGCATGCCATGAAGGAGAATAGGTAGGGGATTACTCGGAATCTGGTGACGTGTAGATTCTTCTCCTCTAACTGCATGAAGACTGATGGAGGCTGAAAGAGTGATGGATAATGGCCTTCCTCTCCCCCTCAATGCCGATCTACTCATCGACGGTGACCTCCGGCAACGTCTCGACGTGGAATTATGTCTCTACGCTGATCGACAGTGGTGTGTTGACGTCGATAAAGATCTCGACTGTGACCTGCGAGTCGATGTCGTTTGCACTGAGCTCCTCGATGTTAACCGCGGTCCATGCGTCGGCATTGTTCTCAACGTAGATACCCTCTGCCTCGACATAGATCAGTGGCATTTCTCTGATGTCGATCCGTGGGCTGACAGCAAACAGTTCGGCGCCATAACTCCTCTCGACATCATCGTCCTCAACATCATTTCTCAGCCCTCTTCTGGAAAGTCCACCAGAGGCTGATGACAGAGCCCTTGTAGAGGACCGACCCTCTCCTCGCCCTGGGGTCCCACCTGAAGAATGTGTCTTCCGCTTACGATGCTTCTCTACTCCCTGAAGACAAATCTTCTCTCTGTCGGAAAGAGTGCACCTGGAGAATGTCTTAAAAATATGTCAAGAGTCAAGAACATGACTTTCTGGTAAACAGAGTATACATACTCGGAGAGGATCCGTTATGGCCTTCTTTCTGCCACAGTCTGGACACATATCAAAAAGAGATGGCATTTTGTAAGTAAAAATCCAATAAATCCTGTCAAAAAGACAGAAAAAGGCATTGAAAGACCAAAGACGTTGATTGAACAAGTTGTAAGTGAAATTCAGAAGTAAATTTTGAAGAGAAAAAACAAAAAATAGCTGAGTTCAATGCTCCAGGTTCTTGTCAGCAGGAGCCTGAAAAAAGAACTGAAGCACCTGCCACCACCTAAACATGATGCAGTACTGGTAGTCTCTGGTTTCTTAAAGGCCCAGCCTCTATTGTGAGCCATATAATGGCATCCTATGAAGCTATTCTGTCTTACTCACAGTCATCTCTATCATGAAAAAGGGTTTTGTGAAGGAGATTTATTCTGTGTGTAAAACATCTCAAATTCCTCTCAAATGTAATGTTCTGGCCCCTTTTTCACTCATAATGAAAACTTTGGCCAGTGTAGCCTATTTTCTGAGGCTGCATTATCTGTCTCTCTATCTCTTAAGTGTCTTTACAGGCCTTACTGAAGAAAGGCGAAAAATATCCACTTACGAAGATATATCTAAAAAAGTGCTCAGCAGACCCCGTACATAAGTAAGTGCTTCTTTGTTTGGTAGAGATGTCCTCATATTCCTCGGCATCCAGAATTCCTCACAAAATCGGCGGGAAAAGATGGGGGGGCCACTTGTGAAGCTGTCCATCATCCTGGCAAAAGGCAGGAAGACCTTTGCATACTACTAAGGTGGGCAAAGCCAAACGGGCGAAGCTTCCAAGTGATTTGCACATTTCCATTCTCGTAGTCATTAAAAAGGAGAAGGATGGGCTCTGCTCTCACCTAAAGGACAAGCACGAACCCACTTATCACAGAAAACATACAGATTGCACTCTAATACATCAACGTTGCATTCACCTCCACAAAACATTTCACATCATTTTTCAATATTGAATTGCAGAGAAAACACACTTGCTTTGCCTTCTCCAAGGCCAAGAATTAGAATCATATGTGCTTTGCAGAAGTGTAGCTTTAATTGGGGCACCTGCTATGTTTATATGTGTAAGGGCTTACTGATGAGGTTTAATTTTTGTGAAATGAGCATCAGGGCCAGAAATGCCCAAGGATCCCATCCCCCCAGCCACAACATAATGGGAGAGGGGGGCTGCACAGCCCCTCCTCCTCAGGAACCCCATCCCCCAGGGCCCGGCCTTAATTGAATGGGAGAGGGGGCCCAGCCATTTGTCTCTGGGTGACCTGGTCCCACACAGTATGCAGGATGGGGACTGAGGAGAGAGCCTTAAGGTTGCAGACAGTGAAAGAGATGAAACCACCATTTCCAGCAAGCTGGAGCACTTTGACAGCTCCTGCTTGTGTTTACTATTGCTTGGTGAGAGCTGTCAGCTCCCGTCAAGCAAAAGCAAACAGTTATGTACATAGGAGCCAGTCCTGGGGAGTGGCGGGCCCCAGGTGTGTATACATATATATATATATATATATATATATATATATATATATATATTGATATATATATATATATATAGATAGCTGGATATATATATATATGTATGTATCTATGTGTAAATATATATTTTCATATCTATATATCTATATAGATATAGATATATATATCTATATGTATATATAGATATATATAGATATATATATCTATATAGATATGAAAATATATATTTACACATACATACATATATGAATTAGTATATGTCAGTACCACTGCAATCTGCAATTGGCATTGGTATTACAACTCATTGTAAAGGTCAACACCTTGTAATGCTCGCGGGGTAAAGGTATGTATGGTAAAAGGATGCGTGGTATCGACTGATATTCGTGTGTGAAGATAATCATGTTAATACACCATAGCGATAGTCTGTAAAGATAATGCTTAGCTCACCACAGAGATAGTGTGTTAAAATAATGATGTTCAGGTCCGATCATAGAAAGTGTGTGGTTATGGGCATGTCCAAGTTTCCTTATAGATAATGTGTGATTTCAGTGGTGTTCTAGTCAAGGAGATAACGTGTGATCATACATATGTTTAAGTCTTCATATAGCTAGTGTGTGAATCGAGCAACCTATAAATCGTCCCAAGGGGCCTAAAGGTGCACAACAGAGGACGGAGGAATTCCTAAAATTCAGCAATATGTCGAATAGGAATTGAGTCTACTCGGCGCCCAGCATCAGAAACTCCGGACAGTCCATAGTAGGCACGTGAGCTGGGAATGGCATCAGAGTTGCTTCCGGCACCAGAACTGGTGGAGAAGTCAGCACAGAGGCCAGGATAAGTCCTGGAGCAGGTACCGGAGGAGGCGGTGGCACTGCTAGTGGAACTTCTTCAGATAGAGTGAAGTTCGCTAACTCCGGCTCCGAGGAGGAGTCCGTTGGAGCTGAAGTTTGTTGAGGTGTACTACCTCATGACCTCAAGCGACATCGAGGTGAATCGTTGTCCCTTCTCCTCTTTTTTATGTTTCCTCCTCTTCTTCTTTGACGACTTTTGTTGTCAGACATTGAGACCACTTATTTCTGACACCCTGGCATCAGGGTAATTAGGTCCAGCCTTAGTATTTTAAGAGTGTTTACATCTGGGGAGAGAACAGAATAGTATTCTTCTACCACCGATATTGTTATTCTATTGTTATAGAATAAAACCTTTAATCAGATAGAAGGGTATTCTTCTATCACAGTTATTGTCACTCTTGTGCACCTTTTTGTAATACAGTACATACATCTATCTGATATGTGATGGAAGAATACAATTTTAGGCAACGACTGACACACAAATTGCCATCTCTGCATGCTGCTGTGCAAATCCACACTTCAAAGGTGAACACCACTGCAAGTGTCATGAGTAGATGGTTCCCATTGTTGTCTGCATCATGGTTAATCAGTTTCTGGAGCATATATTTTCTTCTCACTGGAGAAGATCCCTAGTCTTGAAGTTATGCATGATGCTTTGACCTGTTATGCATGATGCTTTGCACCTCCTTCTGTGCTGAATTTACCTTCTTTGCATACACCTTTGAACCCAGCTGCTATCTCATTTGTTTCAGTCATTTCATGCTTGAAATCCCCTTGCAGTCATAGGTTTGATTGGATTCCCAACACCGGTATATCACTTTCCCAAGTCAGCACTGAACTCTGAGGGGCTGACCCTGTGCTCAACCTTGAGCCTGCTGCATTCTTGCATTACCTATTGACAATAGTAGCACTGATTATTGGCCAGGATTCCGGACATATGCTGATGTATGAGTCCAGATACTGAAGGCAACTCTTACTGTTGGTAGTGATTTCTGGGGGCTATAGCAAGTCACACTTCTACTCCCAAAATGCTAGAGGTAAACCATGAGACTTCACCATGACAGAACTTCTGGAAATTAAAGTTAGTGGATGGAACAACCTATAAAATGACACAGGAAGTCCCATCGATATGCTATAATATCACATAATTTCAGCATAGAGGGTAGACCTGACATGACGGATAAGAGTTTGAATACTTCTGGGAGCCAACTACATTTTGTCCCGGCTGGGGATTTTGATGTGATGTGGAGCTTGGAGATTGGAAAACATGGGACAGCATCTATGTTTATGGGACTCCTGAGAATGCTGAAGAAAAGGGCATTCTGGAGTTCGTCTCAGAACTCCTGTCATAACGAGGGTCTGAGTCGGAAAAGTAGTCAGTAAAAGTCATTCTGGCTCCTCCACTGTCATACACACTTCACCCAAGGCACAGTTAAGCCACACTCTTCATGAACACTTTAGACATTGAAGTTAAATAATTTTAGGTTGTACATGATGGGGGAAATAAATTATTGACAAAATCATTACCATGGACTCCATGCTGACTGTGGTCTCAATCTATGCACTTAATGGTATTGAAGCCATTTTCTTTCCAAGTTATATAGACTGTTTGCAGAATTCAGAAAGAATTATGTAGTGGTAAGAGGTGATAGCACATTTGAAATACCTCTTTTTCCCAAACTTGATAACTTGAGGTGGCGGTTACCTCTAATTGTATTAATAATGAGAGGGTACTACTCAAGGACGTAGACTTCAATCTGTTGGAGCCTTGGGGATTGTCCCACCCTTTTAAGCAAATAGTAAACTCTTGTGTCCTGTGTCCATAAGTTGACCTTTATCATTGGCTTAGTCCTGATTTCACATTCTATGGTACCAGACGCTATGCACTGTTGTACACTCGAAGGTGGTGTTTCAGATCATGTATGTGTGTGCAAGGTCTAGATCAAGAGCACGAGCACAGGAGGTAAGAGCCAGTAGTGCACCTTGCGGCTATCTCATCCATCTGGCCGAGATCAGCTTTTTCTGTACTGAATATTCTTCCTCAACAATGCAGAAATAGAGCTTGCACCAGATAAAACAACCCCACCATTCCCATCCTTAAGCAGACATCACATGTGAGATTCTAGGTCTCAATGAGAAATGTGCTTTCCCCAGTTTCGCTACGACTAAGGTCACTGAAAAAGTAATGACTCAGAATGATTTATGTAAATTCAACAAATATCTATAGGAAGGACCAGCCATCATCAGCTTCTAGTCTGAACATCACCCTTCTCAATATTCTCCTGTTTCAGAACTTGGAACACATTTCACATGGCATAAGATAACGCACTATTTTTATAGACCATATAATAAGGTGTATGGTATCTTAGCTACAAAAACTTTCATAAGTGTCTCCATTTTTTGCATCCCCGTAGAGCTGAAAAACCAAAGAAGACCCAAGCTAAAGCCTGTGGCCTCCTTCCCTGTGGTGTGGTGATTTCAGAGCCAAGCTAAAGCCTGTGGCCTCCTTCCCTGTGGTGTGGTGATTTCAGACCCAAGCTAAAGCCCGTGGCCTCCTTCCCTGTGGTGTAGTGATTTCAGAACCAAGCTAAAGCCTGTGGCCTCCTTCCCTGTGGTGTGGTGATTTCAGACCCAAGCTAAAGCCTGTGGCCTCCTTCCCTGTGGTGTGGTGATTTCAGACCCAAGCTAAAGCCCGTGGCCTCCTTCCCTGTGGTGTGGTGATTTCAGACCCAAGCTAAAGCCTGTGGCCTCCTTCCCTGTGGTTTGGTGATTTCAGACCCAAGCTAAAGCCCGTGGCCTCCTTCCCTGTGGTGTGGTGATTTCAGACCCAAGCTAAAGCCCGTGGCCTCCTTCCCTGTGGTGTGGTGATTTCAGACCCAAGCTAAAGCCTGTGGCCTCCTTCCCTGTGGTGTGGTGATTTCAGACCCAAGCTAAAGCCCGTGGCCTCCTTCCCTGTGGTGTGGTGATTTCAGACCCAAGCTAAAGCCTGTGGCCTCCTTCCCTGTGGTTTGGTGATTTCAGACCCAAGCTAAAGCCCGTGGCCTCCTTCCCTGTGGTGTGGTGATTTCAGACCCAAGCTAAAGCCTGTGGCCTCCTTCCCTGTGGTGTGGTGATTTCAGCACAGATTTGAACATATCAACATTCTAATATAGGGATATTCCGCAAGGCTTTACTTTTGTTTAGTTCAAAACCCAAGGTAGAACCTTTCTGCTATACTAGTCTTCCCAAAGATCCTTACTTTTATGTCCCATAGATTTATTATCAACTTATTAAAGGAGGAAAATGGGGTGAGAACGTGTTGACAAGCAATTATATATTGCCTTTCCGGGAATTCTACTCACCTAACAATCCAATTTGTAAAGTTTATCCTTATAACAGAAAAAATGTTAAACCTGATCCACGATATGTCTTCAGTATAGAAATGGTAAGCACTTATGACCAGCATTCAGGTGTATTTACCCATACATCTACCTGTAAACAGTAATGGAGCTTTGAGACCTTAGCATGGTAATATTGTTTATTGAAATTCCGAACAAATCATTGCTTTAGGTAGTAATGGGTCTCAGGTACGGAAATACTTTTAATGATCTATCACCTGCCAGTAGACCCATAATGATTATCGCCCTAAATTATTTGAAGTATCTGACCCATGACAGACAATTTTAATTGTATCATAATTTTATAGAAAAGAAAGCATGTAGGCACTTTATTGCTCTAGCCCCACATAATTGAATGACACCAACCTATTTTCCATGGAACCACTTATTCCATGGCATTATCCTATCAAGGGTCATCTACAATGTTAGCTGACCTACAAAATAAGATATTAACTAATGCAATTTAGCCCGGCGAAATATGACTGAAGTACCCATTAAACTTAAACCACGGAACTTGCTATAGTTCATGACGCCTAATAACTTCATATCCAATGGCTCAAGAAATGCGTCTTTGAGGAATAGAGTCCATCCCTGGAGAAGTAAGCAGGGAGTCCCCTTATAGAGTCAGAAATGTTGTAACCCTAGCAGCTAAATTGTTTTTAATTTTACGCCTCATGAAATATGACTAATGGAAGTAGCTCAGCTCCGAGAAGAAGCACAGAGACACTTTGCTGACCTGGTCCGAAAACTTTATTACTCATGAATTATGAGTCTAATAATTGTAGTTCAGTTTGAATAAAATGCACGATGGCACTTTAAATATAGAAAAACTGCAGTGAAATGAAGTAATGAATGTCTGCACAGACGTTTTATCTGTAAATAGCGAAGCTCTGTTTTATAATAAAATTATATCCTAAGACTATGACATGATAGATAAGCAGCAGGACAAAATGTTAGTTTAGTGATGTGTTTATGTGATATCAAAGCTCCAGCATGGCATGTTATTGCGAAATTGCGTCAATACTAGTAATATACTTGTTCTAACTTGATGACTCCTGAAATCAACACTGCTACTCTAATTACTTTTTTTAATTATTTTTAAAAAAAAATCATTTTAGATATATTCCTTGATTGTAATGATTTTTATTAATCACACAATGAAGATTTCCTTCAACATATTAATCTCAAAGTATTCATTCACGTTTGTCAATTGTCTTTGGAGCACATGGGTTTACTCAAACAAGACAATGTCCCCTTTGTATATTAACATGGGGAGGGAGCTCCCCCCAGTTTCGGGACGATCCTCTAGATAAAGTAAAACAACTGTTTAAAAACATTATAGACAGGTAATTTGACCGAAACTGGTCTTTGGTTGCTTGTGTTCTGTTTCAGGCTGAACTGTTCCTGTTGGAGTAGAACAAAAGCTGATTTGCATATGGCTGATTCCTGTTTGAAGTGCCAAGGGGGCCAAAAATGATGGACTGGGTTTCGGGATATTCAAACAATCAAGGGGAAAGTAAGGAACATGGCTACCAGGGACCTGGACACTGTTGCAATGGTCAAAATGGTTAAAGACCATCATGCTGGACCTGGAAGAGATGTTGTTAGAGTTGTTGTTGTCATCCCTAAGGGATTGGGCTGGTCTATCAGTTTGGGGCACACGTTCCTGGTCCAGAGCCCTTCGCTCAACAGTCGGTCTCAGACTATTCTGGGTGACATTTGAACTCTGCACCTAACCGTTCTGACCATGTGTTTTGGAACAGTGCGGTATCAATCAAGATCGTGTCAATGGTGGTGGTAAATGGAGCGTCACTGTATCAGCCTCATGTCTAGCCCTTGTGCTTGCTGCACTATTGTCAGCCATGCAGTTGCTATCCATGCTGCATCAACTTGCTCTCCTAATTGCACTGCTCCTGCTTTCACCCCATTGGCCTGTCAGCTGGTTGGCACTGCGCCATTTCCTGGTGCGACCAGTAGAATGCCTCAAACATCTCCTGCTGGAATTGGGAAACACAGAATAATACATTCTTTTACCTCTCTTCAGTTTCCTCTAGAGGTATCCTTAGTCATTTGGCAAAACGTTATGGAGGAGGCAATGAATTGGGGGTAAACTTGAATTCTATCCTTAATACAGCTAATTTGTATTTCAGTTTCTTTTGGGTGTCTTTAAGACCCCTCACGTGAGACTGCAACCAATGCTTGGTGGCTTCCTCTAGCCAGTTTAGGAAGGCCAACCATGATTCTGGGGCTAGTTTCAGTTTTACAACCCTTTCATCTACTCTTAAGGCTGTTGAGGCATTCCATATCAGTGGTACCTTTATCTGGAAAGGACTCCTTTTAATCAGTGCATTTTACCTAAATCTCTGTAGACCTGTGCCTGCTATGACATTTGAGCTAATTCATGGAGCCACATTGCAGCATCTTTCTTGAAAAGTTGCCTTTTTAGTAGCAATTACTTCTGCCAGGAGACTCAGAGAATTACAAGCCTTGTCATCCACTGAACCCTACTTGAGTTTCCATCACAACAGGGTAGTCTTAAATACACACCCTTCTATTCTTCTCAAAGTTGTCTCAGAATTCCATGTAAATCAGACGATTTCTCTTCCTGTTGTCCTCCTCAACCCCTCTTCTCCAGCAGAGAGATCTCCCACTCTTTAGTTTTAAAAAGAGTAGTCTTAAAGTTTTAAATAGATAAAGCTAAACCTATTAGAAAAACTACAGAACTTTTCATTAACTATGATCTTTTACGCAAAGGTCTAGTTTCATCCAAGCAGACCATAGTTCATTGGATAGTATCCTGCAAAGCATATTGCTATCAATTTGTCTGGTAAACCAAAATCACTTTCTACTAGAGGAAAAGCAGCATCTACCGCTTGGATTAGAGATGTTCCTCTTGCATAAATATGTGAGGCAGCAACTTGGAAATCATTTCATACCTTCATAAGACATAATTGTCTCGATGAAGATTCTTGAACTTATACCCTCGTAGGTCAAGCAACTCTAGGAAATGTACTCAAGTAACCATTATTTTTAATTTATTTTATATGGTTTCTTTCTTACGTTGACAGCTGCTAAATTGGGATATGCTTACTGCTCTATTTTGTTCATGACTATCAGTGAGAATCCTAAAATGGAGAAGAACATGCATGTACTTACATGTAATCTTTATTCTGCCTCGTAGGTATTCTCACTGAAGTGATGAACAACGCTCTCCGACTGTAAATGAGACACAGTGTTATGTACCTCATGTATGGAATGTTTTTACACTCCGGTTCATGTTGGATAGTGGAAGCTGCTGGATATCTTAAAGCTACGGTGTATATTATGCACAGCTGATGCATTTTAACCTAACAGGCACCTTTCCCTTCAATTATCGCTGCAGTTATAGCAGGGTTTTTCGTTTATTTATTTTTATTATATGGCACATTTCTACATTAATTGCTTCAGTGTGGTTTGGTATCTTATTTATATTACTGTAGTTTTCTGCATATAAAAATGCAGTTAAAGCTGGCCTGTCACAGACTTATGGAGGTGTCACCAGACAGTTCATCATTGAGGTTTTAACTCACACTGTGTGTGTGTGTGTGT
This sequence comes from Calotriton arnoldi, assembly GCA_963921515.1. Lineage (NCBI taxonomy): Eukaryota > Metazoa > Chordata > Amphibia > Caudata > Salamandridae > Calotriton > Calotriton arnoldi. The sequence goes on from CAWUFW010002862.1 coordinate 296,549, forward strand.
GTGTGGGTGTGCGTGCGTGTGTGTATGTGTGTGTTAGAAAAGGGGTTTCTGGTTGGTTAGGGTATGCACCTAAACCAGGCAGAACCCACCACTCTAGTCAGGTTAAGGGAGTTACCCACCCAAGATAACGCCTGCTCACCCCTTGGTAGCTTGGCAGAGCAGTCAGGCTTATCCCAGAGGCAATGTGTGAAGCGTTTGCACAACACACACACACACACCAGTGACACACATGCACACCACAAAAAGAGACTTCACACAAGGGTATATAAAATCCTTTGCAATATACATAGAACACATTAGACCACAATCCCATAAATCACCGTGCCACTAGGCAGTTGTCATTACAATGCATAGATCCTAAATCACTTTACCAACTAGGCAATTGTCATAAACGTTCCCGGGAGTGCAATAAAGCAAGGATATATATTTTGCCCATGTCATCAGAACATCGTTACTCTACATATTATGCAGGTGGTTAGGTTAGGAAAATCCTAGATGTTGTGCATACATTATGATCCAGAATTAGCACTGGTTATCTTGACCAAGGTAAGGCAACACAACATGAACCCATATATTCAGGGCAGGTAATGCAACAGATCATCAAATAACCACTGAAATCACCATAATATGTGGGTCATGGCGCACTCACGCTCCTCTTACATACTACCCTGTGGTTTTCACAGAACGTAGGTTACAGGAACACCTGCACACCTACTCCAGGGATTACGGTAATCCCGTGAGGTTTCCTTGCATGGGGCCGGTTTCCACTTAGGTAAACGCCACAAAGGTATAAGTTTAAATCGGAGGTGGGAGGGCACACCTCCTTCCTCCACCGTCAACGGGGAGACTTCACTCAGTACCCTCTACCTGGGAAGTGGCTGCTGCAGTTGCCCGCTACCACCCGGGCCCAGGTTGTCGCCAACAGGGTGTGCCCCAGAATCAGGTAGAGCACACACGCAGCCACTCAAGCAGGGAGACCTCCCTTGCCCCCCCCGCCCCATATATAGAACCTGGCAAGACAGCTTCCCTCCTTCAGGTGCAGTTGCGGCGGCCCCACCTGGTGTACAACACTCGCTGAGTTGAGAGTGGTCCTCGCGTCCCGAGGAAACTGCTCCTGCAGCCGACAGGGGAGGCGGCATCCTCCTACCATCTGGAGGCACCCCACGCAGTACTGATGGGGGACGACTGACCTCCTCGGTGATGACACAGATGGGCTACTGCTGCGGGGAAAGAGCAACCGATCCAAACCCTCAGTGCGACCTCCTCTCCCCAGGCGCTGCGGCTTCTCCCTGAAAGGGCTTCAACAGTGGGGGCTTCCGATGGTCTTTTATCTCCCTGAGACTTCCAACAGGAGGCAAGCACACACAAGCACTTGGAGATTCTTCCCAAGCAGGATACCACAGCAGGGCTAAAAAAGTGAGTCTTTTTCCCTCCACCACAGACAGAAGCAGCAACTGCAGGCCAACCCTCCCTCACTCAGAAAAGGCAGCGCTCTTCACACAGTCCTTCTGCTCTTCTTCTTGGCAGGGTCCTCTTGTTCCTTGAACAGTGGCGGCTCGCATAGGGCGTGCTGCGGGGTGGTGAGGCGGGCGGGGGAGGGGCGGGGTGGGAGGGTAGTTACTCGAACATACGACGGAACGGAGGAAAGTTGTAAAGAAGTTTTTCGGAGTCCTCACACATGGGCGGGACTAATTTACATGAATTAATATCAGTGAGAATCCAACGATGCAGAAAGAGATGTTTTGAAATCTTTATTTATCAGCTTCATAGGCAGGGAATTGAAAAGTGCATTCACGTCTGTCCACTGTCCTCACTGCAACAGAAATACTAAGAGACGTTTTGGGGTCGCTTAACCTCTTTAAACACATTCAACATGGTCTGCACTGGCGACCTAGGCAACTATTGTCATTCCACTGGAGTCTTCTGCTCTCGTGCCATGAATTACCCTCACACTTCTACTTCCTAGTTCCTAACACCACCCACCACATCCCCCGCTCAGCCATTCCATACTCTCCTCACCTGCCAATTTGATGTTGCTGTAATTAATTTTACGAAACAAGTACCTAATGAGCTAAGAGGTAAACCTTATCAGCCAAAGAAAAGCAAAATAAAACAATAAACTCTGGGGCATATTCTCAAGGACTTATCGCCGAGTTATCGGCACTTTAGCGCAGCAAAAGTGGCGAAAGAATTATCGGCCCATTCCCAAGCTGGTGCAAACTGCCCACATCGCCAGTTTACCAGCGATAGCTGCCGCAGAAAACATCGCCACGGATGAGAGAGACAACTAACGCTAATGATATGCAGAGTAGGCGTTCCCGTGCAAAAACACACGAAAACACCACTTCACGATATTCTCAACTTCCAGCCAGATCTGCGATGCAAACCAAAAACAGGTGATAAGGCGCGTTAGCAGCAGGGATTTAACACCTGCCTTTTACCGGTGTTAAGCAGGACGACCAACTGCAGTAGAAAGGGAGCCCAGCCCAGAGCCACATCTGAAGACCAACAGATGCCATGGAGACACTGATCATGCAGCTCGGAGACCCAAGAGGGCCACAACACCCACCGCCACCACCCCCAGCCCCCCCCCCCAGACTACCCCCCCCACTCCCTACTATCACCGAGGCAGCACAGAACAGGACAGCGGACGTTCCGAAAACGGCATGGCCCCTCAGCCACACAATAGCAGAATGTGGGGAGAGGTGGGAACCAAGTATGTGTGAAGGAGGCAAGTCACCCATGAATAAGAATGCACACAATGCCAAGTGTGGCGGTGATGTGCTGGACAGACCTCAGTATGCAGAGCACAGACCTATCCATATGGACATATACTGCAGGTGTTTGCAGTGTCGTGGACAGTGGACGCAGCCATCTTACCTCAGGCAGTGGGAAAGACCTCGGTCATGTAGCTGTGCCGTCCCCCCTTGTAAGCGTAAGCGGAGTGGGCTTGTCCGCCGTACGCCAGCCCAGCGTAGGAGTGTGAATAAATAGGCCGGGGCTCTGGGCGTGGTTCACTTCCGGGATGGCCAACTCGTTTGCCAGGGCGGCACCCCTCACCCTGCCACGAGTCCGCCGCCGTGACCGCCAGCCTCCTCAGCCGAACGCTGGCTTCTGCGACACAGGCCCCCAACGCACCCAGCCGCACAGCACCAAGGAGTGATGTGTGTGCTGGATACTGCCTCCGGCCTACACTGCGGTCAGCAGGGCTCACAATTCAGATCGAGTCGCGATTGCAGTCCAGTAGGCAACAGACATTGACCCCAGTGCGGCCCGCCCAGACCACGCATCATCTCTGGCTTCGCACCCCCTTAGCGCCACAGGTGCCACTAACTCTGTGCACCACAAGCCAACGCCACGTGGCCATATTGAGGCAGAATTCAATAGGCAAAAGACATTGCTCCCAGTGCGGCCCGCCCGTACCACGCATCATCGCTGGCTGCGCACCCCCTGAGCGCCACAGGTGCCACTAACTCTGTGCACCACAAGTCAACGCCACGTGGCTGCGGGCCCTTGCTGACCTCTGCCTCCGGCCTACACTGAGGACAGCAGGGCTCACAATTCAGGTCGAGTCGCGATTGCAGATTACGCAGTCCAGTAGGCAACAGACATTGACCCCAGTGCGGCCCGTCCGGACCACGCATCATCGCTGGCTGCACACCCCCTGAGCGCCACAGGTGCCACTAACTCTGTGCACCACAAGCCAACGCCACGTGGCCATATTGAGGCAGTATTCAATAGGCAAAAGACATTGCTCCCAGTGCGGCCCGCCCGGACCACGCATCATCGCTGGCTGCACACCCCCTGAGCGCCACAGGTGCCACTAACTGTGCACCACAGCTCATGGACCCTTTATGATTGAGTCACGTGCTGTGGACTGCGAACGCAACAATGTCACCTCAGGCAGTGTGGAAGACCTGGGACGATGATGATGAAGATGAGGCAGGTGTAACACACCCCACTGCAGCTGCGGCAGGAATATCCCGAAGGGACACAATCATTGACAATTTCTTCACATGAGCACATCCAGCTCTGGTGCCACTATCTCAGTGCACCACAAGTCATGGCCCCTTCTGATTGAATATTGGGTGACCTCTGTACTTGCTCCGGCTACCTCCATGGTGCTTCGCAGTTGTTAGTGGTATGTTGGTGTTTTCTGTTTCCGCTTTAATAGTGATCACTATTCAAGTTGTTGCCAGCACCAACCACTCACTGAGGGCTGGCTCACACTCACCCCACACCCATCCAGCACAGGCGTCACTGGATATGTGATCCTCGTAATAAAAAGGGGCCGGGCGCACGTGCCCGTAGCCAGTTCCACTATCTATTCAAGTGTGTCCGTGTGGTCATTATGCATGAATGATGGCCCCAGGCCCTACCACATTACATTGTGCTGTGGACAGCGGACGCAACCATGTCACCTCAGGCAGTGGGTAAGACCTTGGACATGTAGCTAAGTCGTCGTCCCCCGTAAGCGACAATGTTGCAATGTAGCATGCACCCGGAGGGCGGGCTCGCACGAACGGAGTAATGAAGGAGCGCAAGACCGCTCTGGGTCCAGGATCATACATGCCAAGTGTTGTGTGTAACTGTATTGCCGCAGCATGAGCAAAATGCCCAGCCACATTAGCAGCGCCAGTTCAGCCAGGCATGTACTCTACATCTGTGTCCGCCCTATCCTTTACATAGGCCTACACTCACGTGGCCCACCACCTTCAACGGCCAACATCACAGTGTCGTTGTCAGGCTTGTGGACATGCGCAGACAGGCATGACAATGCTGTGCCGTAGGAGTGCAAGTGATGCAATCGCGCAGCGCACATAAGCAAATGGGTACGGGGGAGGGAGGAGCAGCTGTGAGGCAACGTAACACACAGTGATGCCGCTCATATGCCACATGCAAGTCATGTCAATAATGAATCACAAAGTCCCACTCATCCCACCCCACCCCTAACAAGCCACTTCACATCCCATGAATGCAAGCAGATTACAAACTTACACTAGGGATGAAAGCTCCTTTGTCTGAACTATCAGGCGGAAGCACATCTGCACCTCCGACCTCGGAATTGCATGTGCCCGGCACCACCTGACAGATACTATAGCAGCTGATGACGACTCCCACACTACGCACAGCCAGACGAAAGACCAACGTATACACACCCCACACACAGAAGTCCTTGCTCGAAGTTATCTTGCATGGAATGGCCTTCACACTTACTCCCACAACATCCCAGGCGTACAACCGGTGCACACTATAACAACTCATTGATATGAGATGTGGCATTTCATCCACAGAACTGGCGCAGGTCAGAACAGTGCCGCTTCCACAAGAGCCACTAACGCAATGGCCGAACATCCCGGACACATGCACAACCCCTGTCACGTGGAACTGTACCGTGCACGAATGCTGCATTCACTGGGGGCACTGCCATTGGCAGTGCTGCGGATCAGTTACCGGCTAGGCTTCCGCCTTGCCAACGTCACCTGCGTTCAGCCTGTGTTGCATTGTCGATCGTGCATGTTCGAGTGGTCCATGGATGTCTGCCTATCCAACAGGACGGTAGCTGAACTGGATTTTGACATGTGTGTGCGCCCCCTGTTGGCCCACGACCAGGAGTGTCACCGTGATACCCGTTTATGGGATGCCTTGATACTTGGCATACATGCTGGCAGCTGGACCTGGGAGATTGCACAAATCCTCGTGTGCAGTGACCACATTGAACCGCTCCCATATTGGGCTGTAGTGCTAATTGGTGAAAGGGGTGGACGCAGCACACCTGTCCGGACCTGCTAATGGATCGCCTCGCCGTCCTGTTTGATGAAGTCGACACCGACCTCATGTTGGAAATGTTAGCCTACGAAGCTGCAATCGCTTTCATGGACGAGTAACTATGTACCTGCAGCCACAACTGATTGGAACACATTGCACATGTCCCGACACCTTGTTGCATCTTGGAGATCTGGTCACATATCCCACGACAACAGTGGACATGGCTGCACTCGCCTGGACTCTGAAAACATGAGCGGACAACAACGCGTGTTAACACACACCTGTGAAAGGTGAGGCACTCCCCCGGAGTGGACAGCGGCGCTTGGCAAGGTTCCTCATTCTGACATACTGCTGCATTGGTCTGCATGTTGTGGCACTTATCTTGCCCGTACTGACACGCAAATGCTAATAAAGTCTATGCAGCTTCACTTGTAATCAACTGTGATGAGTGTTGATTTGAATGACAATGTGTGTCTCAATGCCTATCTGGGTCACGGCCATACATGCGCATTGATAGCATTAACCAGGGAGTGCCTCTTTTGTGGAACCACTGTCCCTACATTCATCCGTACTGTCATTCTTAAATGGTCATGGCCATGACACATCAGTGTGAATTAGGATGTTTTATTCACATTCAGTGGAGTGTTGAAGCTGGGCCAGTACAGGGCCATGCAAAGCCCACTTTAGATTGTTGCCCCGTGGAGGGCCAGCCAGAGTCCTTTCGGGATTGACAAGTTCATAGGGAGTGGAAGACTACAGTCCGCAGTGTGATTGCTGTGTCATTGGTAACCACACCAAATATGGCAGTCCATGTCGAGGTCCAAGGTGAGTGTCGCTCGGTGTATGGGGGGGACAGTGGGAGGTGTTATTCCGGGGCATGATGCAGAGGCCAGAACCAAGCTGAACACGGCCATATGGCGGAGATGAATGCTAACACTTGATTCTAGCCACAAAGCCAGATTCATCATCATCTTCGTCCTCTGATGTGTCAGGTGCCTCACATGCGGGTGGTGGTGTTCTGTCTGCATCACTGTGTGGCACTGACACTTCAGGGGACGGAGGTGGGAAATCTGCCACACTGTGTGGCACTGACACTTCAGGGGGAGGAGATGTGGATGTAGTAGTGGCACCAGCATCCATCCGCGCCAGGCCTTGTGGTGGCAATGCCATGATGAGGATCTGCAGGGCATGGAAGATCACAGCTACATCTCGCTGGTGTGCAGCCGTGGCACACATTCTTTCCGCCTGCATCCGCTCCAGGCTCTCCATCATTCTCCTTATGTGTCCCTACTCACGGATGACATCGCTGGGGCCACTCTGACTGGACAGTTGTTCTTGTCTCAGAGTCATGACTCCAGCGATGTCAGCCATGGCTTGTTGTAGAGCAAGTAGCGGACAGTGGGTGTCCGTTAGGGACTGTGAGTGGTCCCTGATGGGACTTAGACACCCACGTATGGCATCCAGTTTGGCTGCCATGAGGTCGAACCCCACCCGCAGCTGGTCAGACATCTCCTCCTGGCACCCTAACACACGGCGTTGGGAGGCCATATGTTGGTCGTGGGGGTCCTGGGAGACAGCCGTGGTGGTGGGTGCTTCCTGCTGTGTGGCCTGTGCAGGGGGTGGGGTCTCATGGATGCAGCTGGGCTGCCCTGCTCCTGGAGGTGGTGTGCCGGAGCTGTCCCTGAGCTGTTGGAGTGTGTCGGTGTAGATGTTGGGGAGGTCCTCTTCATCATCAGTGCTGTGTTGTTGGGTCTGCTCTGCAAGAGGTGTTGATTCTCCCTCTGCAATGTGAAGGGAAATGCAGATTGACATTGTGTTCACATGTATGTTCACGCATTGTGCAAGTTTACTGTCAGACTGCATGGCAATGTACATTGTGACTGTGTATGAGGAGACGCCTATTTGAAGCGGGACAATTGGCATTTCTACACCATCAGGGATGAGAGGTTGTACTTGTACATTGTCATCTCACAGTTTCCTGCTATGCCAAATGCGAATGGCCATTTTCTAAACACAGGCGGCAGCAGTTGTGTCCTCTGTTCTGTTGTGAAAGTGTTGCAGTTTGTACCACATTGTTGTCAATGTTGGGGTGCTCTGCATCTTGTGTGTGTGCTGCATTGTGGGTGATTTGCCCCTTCGGGTCTGATTTTGCTGGCCCTTATCCCTTTCAGGCGGTGTGCCTTTCACTTCTGTGCTTAGGCAGTGCTGAGCTGTTGCAGACTTGGGTAAATTGGGCCCTTGGTCGGAGTTGTGACTCTTGGGCATGGTTTGTCCGCAGATGTGCTATACTTACTTGTGCATGTGTGCCATTGTGCCCATCTCCCCCCGTCCCCCTAGTCCCTGGTCGTTACTCACCATGTTGCTGTTGGGTCAGGTCATGTTGTGCAGGGTCCGGCCCCCCGACTCCTGCCACCGTCTCCCCAATGATGGTCCCAGGCTGGTCCTCCGTGGGGCTTGTGGGGTTCTGGTTCTCCTCTGTTCTTGCTCCGGCTACCTCCATGGTGCTTCGCAGTTGTTTGGGTCTTGTTTGTGTTTTTGGTTGCCGCTTTTATAGTGATTTTGGCCGCCTGACTTGTGGGACTTGCAGGCTGGCGCAGCTTAGCGCTGGTTTGGTATCGCGGTTGGGCCCATCGCGACTTTTTCCGCTTTCGGGTTTGGATTTTTATCGCCATCCTGGTGATGTTATCGCGGCCATTTGACGCGTTATCGGGAGACTATCGCATGTTACCGCCGTGTTGAGAATACGACGTTAACACGGTGTTATTTTCCCGCGATATGAAAATGTGCGTTAGCCTTTTTTGGCGATGATTATCGCACATTCTTGAGAATATCCCCCTCTGTTTTCTAATTTTTCTTGGGCTGATTGGACTTCCCTTTCAACAAACGCAAGGGAAGGAGTTTGCACATCAATGTGTGAAATGACCTTGTAAGAAGAAGAGGAAGAGGCAGAAGGAGCACCACAGGTGTTTGGAAGCTTTTTTCATCCTGTCTTAAAGATGAGGGGCAGCTCCTGCTTCCATTGCTCTCCTTGTTTTCCTCAGCACTTGCCCTCAGCAGAGAATGCTCCCTTTGTGGGGCTGTTGCAGTAACTGCAGCCAGCAAACATTCTGATTGGCTGAAAAGCTCCCAGTGTTTCAACCAGGGTGCTAGTTGGGATAATTGCTTCGTCAGAACTTGGGATGGTGTGCACTGCTTATGGGGGAGGATGTATGATTTTCAAATATGAACAACCACCTTTGACAAAATGTGTCCCATTTCTTAGAGTATTTTGTTTTCTCCCTCTCGTTTTGTCTTTTTCACCTTCATGAATTACTTGATTAGCGCTTTCCATAAAAAAGGCCACAGTACACTCCCTGTTAGTTCTGACAGTGATTCGCCTAAATCATAAAATATCTCCTCTGGCAAGTTTCCGAGAGATTTCGATTCTCCTGCCTCCCATTGAGATTGGCACAACTCACCGCATTTCTGTATCAACCCCCTCGGAGGACCTGCTTGGGCACTGCATTCCAGATGTTCATTCAACTTACGACCTATCCATATACATCTGTCAATAAAGGGATGTTTTTCTCTCCTGGTAAGACACTGTAGAATACTAATAAGGATCATGATGTTATGATCATGGATAATTGATTGGCTGGCAGTCTCGCTGTAGGTACCAGAATGTCATGCAGACGTTCTCCTTGGCCCATCGCCCGCTTCTGCACTCTACCCCATGGTGAGCGTAGTGCTGCAAAAGATGTGTTGTAATGAAAATCTCCACATCAATGTCTTCTAAAGTCTTTATTCAACAACAACAACAGCCCATTACACACCCCACATAAGTATCAAAGAACACAACACAGCTCCTTTCCTAAAACAACATAAAATGACAAAAATATACAAACAATCATTTATACTAGGATACTAACTTGCTAAGCCGAATAATAACACAAATTAACAATTTCTTTACAATACACTTTACAATACATTCACTAATAAAAAAACAATATTTTTTTACATTACAATACATTCCCAAAAAGTATAATAAACATTAATGGGATATTTAATATTTATTTTCATACTGATACTCTTTTAGCCACTTAGGTGGTTTTATCTTCTTTTTTGGTCTGACCACCTTACTGAATTCACTCGGCGCACCCTTTCTCTGTATGCCATTCTTCCGTTTTCCTTCTACCTCACTCCTTGAACCCTGTACATCAAACACCACATTTCCTTCTGTCACATTTTCACCCTCTGTACTCCTTCACATTTCTGACATACCATCAGAAACCCCTTCCTCTTATATATCCATCTAAAATCACTCTCAACCACCCAACTTTTACTAGGAGGCTCTGCACACTCTAATCATGTGCCTAACGTTACCATCCGATAATCTCACTGCATTCCTTAACACCAATTTCCCTTGGTTCATAAAGCACACTCTCACCCATAGAACTTTACCTGTTTGTAATAAAGGTCATTTATTACCATTTTATTTTTCAGAACCCCTTCCCAAACAGAACATCAGGACGGGGGGCAGGGCTTTCTGCGGCTGCCAGTCATGCAGCAGCAGAAAGCAGTGATAGGGAGGGAAACTAAGGTTTAAAATGCGCATGTCTTTTTGGCCGGCAGTCTTGCGACGACCAGCCAGACATGCGCAGTTTAAACCTCTCAAACCCAGCTGTCTAAGACGGATGGGTTAGAGACAGCATAGGACTCCAGTGCCCACGGGAGCAGCGAGAGAGACTGCTTCCTCCCAAAAAATGTAACTGTGCCCAACAAGCCAAACACAAACAATCTTGCAAATATACTGATATACAAGAATGAGGAACACAGAGCCAGACAAAAAAGCATATACAGAGTTAGATGATTGGCCAGTAGGAAAGTACATAATATCAACAACCTTATTTTGAAAGGAGGACAATGATTGTCTTAATTACAATTTGGACTACTAATGTAGCACAATACACCAAAATCCAAAGTGAGGTAAGAAAATAAACTTGTCTGTAGCAATGAAGTTTTGCAAGAATTAGAACGGAATTTGAAACATCCATTTCTGGTCACATAACAAGGAAAACCAATCGAAAAATATATAATAAATACAGTAAATACAGTTAAGAAGTAAAGCCTTATGTGATTGGTTATTAACACACAGTGGGCTACAAACATAGCCCAATACTAAAGAATAAAACCAACAACAATAGAGTCTCTGCTGACTGTTGGAAAGCAAGACAGCTGTATTTCTTCTTCAAAGACATCCCAGAGAGACAACATTATACCTCATCACCTCCATCTCCACACATACCACTCCACTTACCACATGCCATTCTACTCTATTAATCCTACTCCACTCCACTCTATGTCCTTCCACTGTAACACACAGCATCACATCCCACTCTATGTTGTGCCACTACAGTATACGCCACTTCCCTCTGCAACACTCTACTCCACTCTATGCCCCTCCACTGTACTCCACTCTACCACACTGCATACAACGTCACTCCACTCTACGAGATACCACGCCACTCTTCAACACGCCACTTCAGTGTGCAACACTCCACTCCTCTCTAGAACACTCTACACCACTCCACTGTACGACATGACACTCCACTATATGACGTGCCACTGCACTCTACAACACACCACTCCAGTCTACAGCACTCCACTCCACTCTACGACAGTCCATGTCACACAACTCTATGACACTCCACAACACTCTTCTCTCTACGATATGCCAATCCCGTCTATGACATGCCACTCCACTCCACTCCACGACACGCCACTCCACTCTACGACTCTCCACTGTATGCTGTTCCACTCTAATGCAGTCTACGACACTGTACGACATGCCACTCCACTGTATGATACTCCACTGCACTGTATGATGCACCACTCCACTGTATGACATACTACCCTACTCTATGCTGCTCCACTCTACAACATTCCACTGCACTCTATGCCCCTACACTGTATGTTACTCTACTCCACTCTAGAACACTGTACGACACTCCACTCTATGACAGTCCACACCAGGACACTCCACTCTACAACACTCTTCTCTACTGTACGGTACGCTAATCCAGTCTATGACACACCAATCCTCTCTACAACATGCCACTCCACTCTACGATTCTACACTGTATGCTGCTCCACTCTATGGCACTCTATGACACTGTACGACACCTAACTCCATTGTAAGATTCTCCACTGCAATGTATGCTACGCCACTCCACTCTATGACATACTACTCTACTCTATGCCGCTCCACTCTACAACATTCTACTGCACTCTATGCCCCTACACTGTATGTTACTCTACTCCACTCTACAACACTGTACAACTCTCGACTCAACTCCAGTGTACGGCACGCCATTCCACTCTATGATAAGCCACTCTACTGTACGACATGCCAGCCCACTGCATGACACGGTACTCGACTCTAATCAACTGCACTCCACTCTATGACACTCCACGCCACTCCGTTGTATGATACGTGACTCCACTCTATGACACTCTACGACAATCCATGCCACTCTACCCCATGAGACACTACTCCACTCCTCAAGACGCTACTCCACTGTACAAAATGCCACTCCACTTTACGCCTCTCCACTCTAAGATGCTGTACGACACAGTAATCTGACATGCCACTCCACTATGTGCCATTCCACTCTTCGCCCCTCCACTCTAAGGGCATAATTCACAAATGTACGCTTGCACTTTTGTGTAAGTTTACGTTTGTTCTAGAATTCACAAGCTCCTATTTAGTAGTAAGTTTATGGCTGCGGATACTCTGAAGTCGGGGCGGAGAACACCTCACATAAAAAGATTTCATGCCCTAAAAAAGATAGGACACGCCACACCACTCCACTCTACAAGACGTCACTCCACTTTGCGACACACCACTCCACTTTATTCCCCTCCACTCTAAGACACTCTATGACACAATACAGTATGTTAATGTTAATGAGACTTGTTGAGCGCGCGAATACCCAAAGGTGTCTTGGCGCTATGGATGCAGTATTCCACGCCAGGGGATCAGTTCTGGAATAGCCATGTTTTTAACTTCTTTCTAAAAGTGGTGAGGGAGGCAGCCCCTCTGAGCTCGGCCGGTAGCGTATTCCACAGTTTTGCGGTGCCGTTCGATAAACTTCGGCCGCCCCAACCTGTAGTTCGTATTCTTAGCCCTTTCATCAGTCTTGCGCCTGTGGACCGCAGCTGTCTGGACGGTTGATACCAGACAAAGAGATTTCTAAGAGAGAAAGGGCCTGTGTTGTTCAAAGCTTTGTATGCTAAACAGAGAGCTTTAAACTTATTTCGCTGAGCCACCGGGAGCCAGTGAAGTCTGCGAATCTCCTTGGACATTGAGTCATACTTGGGGATATTTCCCAGCAGCCGAGCAGCTGTATTTTGAATTGTCTGAAGTTTTTTTTTTTATATTGCTTTTGCATACCAAGATAGAGACCATTGCAATAGTCCAGTTTTGACTGGACCAGTGCAGTAACCACCAGCTTTCTGGAATCCGTAGGGATGTATGGCAGGATTTTCTTCAGTTTTTTTATCAGGAAGTGGGAGGCGGAGACGATAGCGTTAGTCTGGTGTGAAAATGCTAGTTTGGTGTCAATCCACACTCCTAAATTTTTGGCCTTTTGCACAGGTTTGGATGCTTCATCCATCTCTGCCGGCCACCAAAGATTGTCCCATCTAGGTTGCAGACTACCGGAGATTATGACCTCGGTCTTTTCAGAGTTGAGCTTCAGACAATGCGTTCCCATCCATCTGTTTACTTCTTTCATACAGTTCTGAAACTGTAGGGCGGGCGAAGCTTGTTTCCTATATGCTGCCACGACTATCTGAGTGTCGTCCGCATAGACCGTCAGACTGAAACCAAATTTTCGAATCACATTATGACATACCACTCCACTGTACGCCACTCCACTCTCCACCCCTCTACTATAAGACACTCTACGACACGCCACTGTGTGACATGCCACTCCACTCTATTGTATGAGACGTCACTCCACTCTACGCCAGTCCACTCTATGCCATGCCACACCAATCTATGCCACACCACTGTGCAACACTCTAGTGCTCTCTATGCCCCTCCACTCTACGCCACACTACGATACTGTATGACATGCCACTGCATTCCACTCTACAAAATGCCACTTCACTCTGTGACACACCACTCCACTCTAGGACACACCACTCCACTCTACGACTCTCCAGTCCACTGTACAAGAGCCCACTCCACTCTACTCTACGACACTCTACGACTACTCTATGATACGCCACTCCACTCTATGCCACTATACGATACTCAACTCTACACTCCTCCACTCTATGACACTGTACTTGACTCTGTGCCACTCTACTTCACTTTATACCACACAATCACACTCTACTCCGCTGCACACTACAATATTCTACTCCACTGTACAACTCTTTACACTCCTCCACTCTACAAAACTCTACTCCACTGTGTGCCACCACTGCACGACGTGCACTCCACTCTACGAAACACCATTCCACTTTACGACACTCCACTCTACTCTACGAAGTGCCTGGCCACTCTATGATACTCTACTCCATCATACTCCACTCCACTGCGGTACCAGAAGCAGGTACTGATGCCAGGACAGATGCAGCAGCTGGTGGTGGAGCTGCAGAAGTTGAAGGTGGTCCTGGAGGGACAGATGCAGCAGGTGGTGCTGGAGGTCCTGCCAATGCCGAAGAAGTTGAAGCTCTTGTCGATGTTGCTGCTGCAGCCTCTTCCATCTCCTTCTCACACCGACGGAATCTTGTTGCTCAGCCATTGAAGTACTGCACAAGTGGATGGTGGCTTCAAACAAGATTTTTCCTCTTTAAAAAAGAACACCCGTCACCTTTGAAGATCTCAAAGGAAATGGTGAAAAGGGGTGTAAATTTCCTGTTTCCTGCAATAGACAGAGTTCTAAGCCAATGAATGCTGTTTAACAACCACGAGGTACCACAGCACTATTGTGAAAGTGACAAGGAAGTACGTAACGAAATAAAAAAATATATATATCACAAAATCAACATACATATGAAATTGCGTGGCTCTTATAACTGCCTTTGTTTTGTTTTTAACATAAACATATTTGATAAGATATACCATTAAGAAGTAAAGCATTTTATGATTGGTTACTATCACCAAGTGGGCTATAAACACAGCCCAATACTACTAAATACCATCAACAACCATAGAGAGTGTGCAGACTGTTGGAAAGCAATAGAGCTTTATTATTGAAAGATATAACAGAGAAATGGGAAATTATACCTCATCAGCTCCATCTATATATCTTTCTACATAAAACAGGTACATTTCTCTATGAATCTTTATTGCTGTTCTGAAAAACAATAATGGATTTACTTTGCATTATGTTAGAATTTTTTTATCAACAATAAAAAAAACATACAAACTCAATGAAAAAAACAAAGTTTAAAGCTTACTTATAGTTATGAAAAACGTAATTTATTATTATATTCACAACCAACTTAAACTACACAATCCTTACAGATTCTAAAGTTTTAGTTATAATTTACATGTGAGAAATTGGGTTACTGGTAGAGGGGGGTGAAACCCTGCCCAAGCAGGAACTACAGTCCTTGTCAGGGTGAGGCACAAGCAAACCTCAAATTGTCCTTTGCTAAAGCCTCTGGTAGTTTGGCACAGAGCAGTCAGGCTTAACTTAGAAGCAATGAATAAAGTATCTATGCAGCACTTCAAATAGTAATAAAGTGAAAACAGCACAAGACAAATCCCACACCAATTTAGAAACATAGAGCAAAAATAAATAAATCAATCAAGACAAAAATGACAAAAATCCAATCAGTAGAACCAGAGATATGCAATTTTAAAGATTTAAGTGAAAATAGTGCCATAAGGACCTAAAGCACCACTTGCGGCTATCTGGACGAGAAAGTCACAAGTTGAGGCCGACCCCGATCGGGCATGGGAACAGATACAGGGACCAGGTTAGTTCCACTGTAAAGCTACCTTCTCAGTCCAGCGTAAAGAGTCCTGTTTGTGGTGGAGGGGACCATGAGGAGTAGGGAAGTGTTGCAGATGCTCGTTGCTGTAGCACAAAGATCCTGTTGTCATTACAATCGGTCGGGCCGGAGCTTCGTGGCTGTAGCGCAAAGAGTTGGGTTGATGGAACTTTGCATTGGTGGACAGTGTGACTGACAAGGTTTTGGCATTAATGGGCCCGTTCGCAGTCGCAAAGAGCCAAAAAGCTTCAATCCAGTTCCACTGTGGCTACACCAAGGGTCCAGAACCTGAGGGTTACCACTTGACGGTCAGGGGCTTACTTCTGCTGGATCTGGCTGCTGGTTCAGGTGGTTGGGAGCCTGTTAGCTCCCTGTGGCTCTGAACAGGAATCCGGCAGACTAGCCCTTGGAGTTACTGTGGGAGTCCTGGGTTCAGCTGCTAAACCAATCACTCTGACGCAGGCAGGAGGGCGGCAGTGCAGCAATCCAGCAAGGCAGCAGTCCAGCAAGCCAGTAGTCCAACAGGGCAGCTTTCCAGCAGAGTGGCAATCCATTCAGCAGTAGAGCAACACCTTCTTACTGGCAGAGTCTCCACAGGTCCAGAAGTGTACTGAAGAGTTGGTGTCTGAGGTCCAATATTTATTCCAGGTTCCTCCTTTAAAGTGGGAGAAGCTTCTAGAGGTTTCGCTTTGAAGTGCACAGGTTTCCTGCCTTCCCTGCCCTGGCTTCGGACTGACTGCAGGGGGTGTGTAGCCATTTGCGTAGAGGCAGGACACAGCCTATTCAAATGTAAGTAGAGCTGTGCCCAGCTCCGCTCTCCCGTCCTGCCAGTAATGGCCATTCGAGGCACATGTAAGCTCCCTGTTGTTTGTGGCTGTTTAGGAGGAATACACAAAGCCCAACTGTCAGCTACACCCAGTCATGTGATCCAGAGACAGGCTGCAGGCACTAAATGGCTAAGGCAGGAAAATGCCAATTTTCGAAAAGTGCCATTTTCAAAATTGTAATTTAAAATCCGACTTCACCTTAAGAGAGGATTTTACATTACATTACATTTCCAAAGACACCAAACATGAACTGGTTACCTGTTCCCATTTGGAAGTTAAAGCGTATTAAATGTAATAATGTAACTCAAGTGTTAGTCTATGGGAGAGGAAGTCCTTATAATAGTGAAAAACAAATTTAAGAGTTTTTCACTATCATGACATGTAAAACTTAAAAGTACATGTCCTACTTTTTAAATACAGTGCTCCATGCACTCTGGAATGTCCAGGGCCTACCCTAGGGGTGACTTATATGTATTAAAAAGGAATGTTTGGGCCTGGCAAAAGCTTTCTTTTGACATGTCGAAATGGCAGTTTAAAACTGCACACACAGGCTGCAGTGGCAGGCCTGAGACATGTTTAAAGGGTAACTTTAGTGGGTGGCACAATCAGTGCTGCAGGTCCACTAGTAGCATTTACTTTGCAGACCCTGGGCACTGGGTAGTGCTAGATTACTAGGAGCTTACAAGTAAATTAAATATGCCAATTGTGTATAAGCCAATTCTACCAGATGTTAATGAGAGAGAACAAGCAGTTTAGCACTAGTTTGCAGAGGTAAAGTATGCAGAGTCCTAAGGCCAGCAAAAATGAAGTCAGCAAAACAGTAGGTTTGAAGGCAAACATTAGGAGGAAAACCACACCAAGGATGCCAGGTCTAACATTACAGTTAGAATTTGTGCACCATCCGAAACATACTATAACTCGCACACCACTGTAAACAGTTTTTTGAACTCGCTAGCCACACTACATTAACTATAACTCAGCATTCCACCATGCATAGTGTTCATTAGACATGTCGTGAGTCTTGTTATGAATGCTATCATTTAACGTACTCTAAATTATGTAATATCGAAAGCTAGAAGCAGTGCATGGAGACTGTGCGAGTTATAGTTAATGTAGTGAAGACATAATATTCATGACAGTAATACCCTCATTCTGATGGAAATCCAATGGTTCCTAATGCCAGCCCACACCATCTAGCTGTATCTTGCAGGCAATCACACCATTTCTGGTGGTTATCAGCATACCCGCAGCTCGGACACTATCAGACTACATCTTATGAGATGTAAAAAAGGAAAATAGGAGGCAGCAGGATTTTTCCATCTATGAACCGAGGATCTGGAACAAAATCCACCTATCAATCAGGACCACCCCACTGCTGCTCCTATTTAGGAAACAGTTGAAGGCGTACGTCTTGAAAGAACACTACATTACAATGTATTAACAGTCCACAATGCAGCTAAATATCCTATCACTCATTAATTTTATATTTGCCTTTGACCCTGTACAGCACTCTGCTGCCTTTTGGCTAAGTTCACACTATAGAAATACCATATACATTCATACTAGTGTAACAGCGTGATATCAGCCACCGCACCCCATAACGATACGGGATGCCCCGGTGGAGTGCATATTGTGACACCAGTGCCTGTGACAAACCTTGGCACCCACTGAAAACAGCCAAGGTGTCTGAAATGTGACAGCAGCATGCCTAAGATTGACCCAGGTTAGGAAGAAACTTTTACATAGGCCTCCCAGAAGAGAGAGCAGAGGTGTCCAGAACCAGGAAGGAAACTACTTGAAACCAGTCCCAGCGGCTTAGCTTCTGTGAAGACCCTGTGAGTGTCTAATCTATGTGGTAAGCAAAGAGTGTCAACAAAAATATGTAGCAGTAATGTTCTGCTTGTCTATGAGGCGAGGGTCTTGATGTTTTTTCTTTCATTAGGCAGAGAACTTATGTTCATGTCTCAACAATGTTAAACCCTGTAGACAAGGTTTAACAAATGTGAATGCATTTTTAAAGGCAATGGGGCTTTCATATTGATTGTGATTACCTTGACAGAGTCTGTATGCCTAACTTTGGAGATCGTGAAGAGTTTATGTTGTTGTAAAAGCCATAGTTTAGGGAAATGCTAGCTGTACATGTACATAACGGACACAGACCGATGCTGGAGAGTAAGTGCTCCCCTCTGATTAATCCCTAGGATTGGTTGTTTTCGTGCTGATTATCCACAAGCCCCCACCATTAGGAAAGGTTTTTAATTATTATCCCCAACAAGAACATATTCACTACACTACTTGGCATAATGTCAATTTTTAATTTTGGGTATATTTGCAATTTTATGCATAGTATTTAGCTGTGTGCATTAAAGAACTTGTTCATTTTAAATGTAAAAGCACAAACTGGCCAATGACTCATTGAGTATTATGATGTGCGCTAATAATCGGTAAGTTTCTAGCCCTTATGAAGGTGAGGGGGCTGTGGACTGGCTGGCCATCTCTACCTTGTGGGTTAAATGCTAAAGAGTGTGCTTGGTTTTCAATTTGGAATAATAATCATATGGCTCCCTAGGACACTGATGGTAAACAACCTCAATTGACACATCTGGGGCCCAGTAACCCATGGAGGCCCCATCTGCACCAACCAGTCCCCACATGCTGCAAACAAAATACTGTGAGCAATGATCCAACAGCCAGAAGCAGGAATAAAAGCCACAATCAGCCAGGCACAGGATACAGACTTTTTCTGTGCTGGGTCACAAAACGTCAGTGACACGGGTGTTTAGCAGTGGTTAATTGGCAGTTTAGCATGAAATATGTCCTAGACATTCTCTCATGCCACTGCAAGTATGTAGCTTCCATCATGATGTTCACTCACTTCACCTGAATCACCCTGGGACTACAAGCCACATCAAACAATGCTTTCGCCCACCTGTTACAGCTGCCCACACTACCAATTTTTCACTCTGATCCTGGCATGTAACTTCTCAATAGAGCAATGCAATGCTGATAAGTGAACTGCTCATAGTACTTCAACCTTCAACAACATTGTTTAATGCTCCTCGTTGACCCACCCCTTTTCATATCATCCTGCAATGTTTATCCTTCAAAGCCCTATCTCTTGAATATCTTGCTGAGATACTTAACATCCTCAAGGTGACCTTTTATGAAGGTGATGTCTTACCTTCGTACTTCACCAAAACTCTCTCTGGAGAAACTCTCTCACCACTTCTCACCATTGTCTACACCTCCCACATGCAAGGCATCTTCCCAAAAGCTCTCAAGACATGGCGGATCCTCCCACCCCTGAAGAAACACACATGAGCACTCTGAAGACCTCATCAATTACCAGCCCATCACTACCCTCAAGATCATCAAAAGAAATCCTAACCGTCACTCCAAGATCATATCAACTCCACACATCACCTGCATAACCACCAATCTGCCTTCGGATATTGCTGCAGTAGCGAGATCGCTACTTTAAAAATCGTAAATGATGCCCTCCTGACCACAGACAAAGAAACTTGTGCCTCCACATATTGCTGAAACTCTCAATTGCTTTCAGCTCTGTTGATCATCCACACTCTGAAGATTCAAATGGATTTAATTGGCAATGTACGTCATTGGTTTTCTTCCTACCTACCTAACTAGTTTCATTCACACTGGCACCTCCAAGTCCCAGAATATCTTTATAACCTGCAGAGGCTCCCAGTAGTCCATGTTATACGCCATCATTATCAGCCTCTACAAGGAGCCCCATAGGGCTCTATTCACTATTAACACCATCAAAATTCACCAGTATGCCAATGATACACAACTTTATATAAAAGTCTCCTCTGCTGCAAGCATCCTATGCCTGAAACACTGCCTTCACATCCTCTAGACCTGGATTTCTAATAGCTATATGACGTCCAACTCCACAAAGATAGAATTCCTGGTATTTACAAATAAAAGTAAAAAACTGGCTCAATATTAAGGACCTAGACGGACGCAAAACTCGACTTTCAGTCAATGCCAAGTCACCTATATTCACCCTGGACAGCATGCTCACCCTGAAGCAACTCATTGCAAGGAAACAAAGACGACTTGGCACCATCTCTCTCTATTGTATAGAATGACTTCAGACCTGCTATTGAAGCCCTCGTACTCTTATATCTGGATGGTGGAAATGTTCTGCTCCATGGTCTCCCAGACGCCACCACTCCCACCTTTAAGGGCATTCTGCATGCTGTAGCACATCCCATCCAGGGCCTGAAGTATTCTGACATCACCCCTCTACTGATGGCATTCCACTAGCTCCTCTGTCCAGCCCGCACCATCTTCAAAACCAGCTGCATCATTTACAAAGCCATCACAACCAGCACCCCTGCATATATAACTGACAAGCAGACCATCTCCAGTACTTCCCAGCATACCCACAACCAGGAGACCTTCAGACTGGAGACAAAGAAATGCAAAAAAGAAAAAACTTGGCAAAAGGTCTTCTCTAGAACAACAACACTACATCCATCAGGACCAGTCCAGTTTAGGAAAGAACTGAAGATGCACTAATTTAAAGAATGCTACATCATGATTGTTGGACTTAGCACTTTTTGCAGGGTCATCCCTGAAATTTTTGCCTTCCTCCTGGTATTTCTTCTGACCTGGTGTTAGTGGTTTTAGGACTCTGGGCACTTTATCACTGCTGTCCAGTGTAAAGTGCATGTGCTCTCTATGGTAAAACGTGGAAAGATTGGTCTACACCTGTTTGGCGTATTTAATTTACCTATCAGTCCCCAGTAAAGTGGTATCTCAAATACCCGGGGCCGGTAAATTAAATGCTACTGGTGGGCTTGCAGCGCTGATTGCGCCACCCACCAAAGTAGCCTTTCAAACCTGTCTCACTCCTCTGCCATTGCAGGGCCTGCGCACGCAGTTTACTGCTGCTGTGACATGGCACATAAAGTGGGTGCCACGTCTGTGACTCCTCTTTTACTACATATCAGTCACCCCTAAGGTAGGCCCTAGCTAGCCCTATGGGCAGGGTGCGCTGTAGGTAAAAGGTTGGACATGTGCCTTAACTGTGTGACATGACCTGGTAGTGATAAACAGCCATTTTGGTTTCTCACTACTGTGAGGCCGCCCTCTCATAGGAATGCATTGGGGATTCCCTGATAAGTGTTTCAGTGGTAATTCCTGATCTGAGAGGAGTAGCAGGATCAAGTTTGGTATGTTTGGAATAAGTGGTAAGAAATGCTGCAAAATGGTGTGCGCAGATTTATTATCACTATTTCAGAAATGCCACTTTTAGAAGTGGGCATTTCTGTGTGCTTTGTGGCTTTGTGTCCGCCTGATGTGTATTGCATGTCTGGCTCTGGAGTGACAGGGACTGGGGAGGTGCAGTATCTCCAGAGGGGCTGGGCGAGTCAGCGCTAGGCTGAATGGGGCTGATCTGTAGTGTGGGAGGAGTAGCCCCTGACCCTGAATAGATCTGTGCCTGCCTTGTACAATGCTGGCTCCGGCCCCCTGTGGTGTGTCTGGGGCCAGGACCTACACTATCGATGGGGACTGTTGTGCACTTGTTAAGTGCCCCCCAGAACTGGTTCGAACTGGGTCCCATGCCCTGTGCCAGGGCAGAACAAAGACTGACATGGTATAACTACTGGGGCTGTGACCCCAGGTTTTTTGTACTGCTTGGTGCCAACTTGTGGCCGGCAGGCTGCCGGACTGCCAGGAGGAACCGTCGCTGGGGATTGACCTGCTGCCCTGCTTGGCAGCTGAGGGGTCTGCTGTCTGTCTTGGAGCCCCAGTGCGCTGGCCTGCCTGTGCACTTCTTGGAGGGAAGTGCTACCTGCTCCCTGCTGGCGTCTGCAGGTGTGAGCATCTTGGAGCGCTGCCAGGGTCCCCATGTGCTCGAGCCCCTGGTTGGGGCTCGTGTTGCGGTAGTGCGTGGTGAGCACTGGTGCATGCTTGCAGTTGGAGCCCCTGAGGAGGTGCTTATCGGCTTCCCTGATGCGCAGGGACCTTGCGGGGTTCGCACGCCAGAAGCGCGGTGGTGGCAAGTCCTCGTTTTGCTTACTGAGCCCAAGGAGTTGGCTCAAATCCTGAAAGCGGCAAAAACAGTGGACCAACGTTTGGACGGGAGCCTACCCCTCAATCGGTAAAGTCGCGGCTTGTTGCCGCTAAAACCGGAAGTCAGGCGGAGGACGCCTGACTGTAGGCGGGGATCCCGTGAAGAAGGGGAGAGCCCCGCAGGCTTAATTGGCCTGGTGATTGCTGACATCCTTGGGGCGGGTCCCGCTGCTTCAGGAAGGCCGCCGGAGGTCAGGCGAGGTCCACGCCTGGTTGTGGGCGGGACGAAACATGATCGGGCTACAGGCCACGAGGCATGAGGAGAAGAGCCCAGGAGACTAAACCAGCGGTGGCGAGACGGCTGCCACACAACTCGCTCTTCCCCCAAGGAATGGTGAGAGGGGCTGAGCTCCCTTTGCAGGAAGCTCCGGTCGCTGTGAGGGCAGGAGCATCATCTATTTGAGCCAGGGCAGAGGAGGGGGAGCCCGGTGTCGGCTTCCCAACCCCCGCGAGGGCGGAGACTGCCCTGAGGCACTTTTTGGGGTTGCCCTGAGTTTGGGGGCGAGCACCGGTTCGCAGCTGCACCGCCCGATCACGGGCAGCTGCGGGGGAAACACACAGAGGAAAGAGAAGCCCCGGTGAGTGGGGCTGGGAGGACACAGTGTTGGTGCAGATTTTTGTTTATACAGCTGCACCGCCAGATCGCGGCCAGCTGCAACGTGGGACACCCCTGGTTGGGGAGGACAAGGGTGAGTTGCACCCCCTCCCCAGGTGAGGATTGTACCCAGAATTGAGGGCTGCATCGGCAGCCAGGAAAGCCCTGACTTTGGGACAAGGGCATTACGGGACAGCCCAAGACGGGCCCCCAAGGAAGGCCAGTTGGCCTGGGGATCACCTTGTATTCTGGTGGGGCGCAAGGCCCTAAGGTGATGTTTGCACCTTACTAGTGTTACTGTGGTGCACTGCTAACGTAGGATGTATGCATAATGTGATTTATGCATAATGTGTTTATGCTAAGTGCCTTTACCAGTAGTTACTGGTTGTTTAACTACGTGCCTGTTCCAATGGTGATGACAGTGGCCCGATTGGCCCTGTAATGTATATAATCTCCTGTAAAGTAATACCTAGTGCCAGGTGGCGCAGTGTACATATGTGATTATGCTCTGATGTGTTTTATGGATAATATAAAGGCTATTTTTATATAACCTTGTGTGGAGTTTCTTTTGTGGTGTGCCTAGTGTGTCGCTGCTGTGTGTGTGTGTGTGTTGCGCCATCGCTTTACACATTGCCTCTGGGATAAGCCTGACTGCTGGTGCCAAGCTACCAAGGGGGTGAGCAGGGGTTATCTACAGTGTGTAACTCCCTTGCCCTGACTAGAGTGGTGGTTTCAGCCTGGCTTAGGCGCATGCCCTAGCCAACCAGAAATCCCATTTCTAACAATGATGCAGTAACAGTCCACTTCTTTTTTTCCTAAACATATTTTTATTGGCATTTGATTAGAATGATACAAACATGCACGTAAGAGCAAGAATCAGTACATGAGATAAATATTTGATTATATCGGATTACATTTCCAACGCCACCTCGATCCAGCGGCCGCCGTCTTATCCCCCTTGCATCCTCTCTAATCAGTGCTCGCTCCTCTCCTCTCGTCCATATGTCAACATCCCTTTCCCATGTCACCACCGCTGGGCTGGTCCCGGCCCTCCAATGCATTGCTATGAGGCTTCTTGCCAGGACCAACGTCAGGCCCACAAATCTAGTGCCAACTTTGGGTCTAGGGAACAATCCTCAGAGGCAAACGTCCGCTGTGCAAGGGAGCGAGTGATCTAACACCCCATTAGGTGTGCCAACTATTGTATATCAGAATACTTTCAGCCCAGGACAGCTCCACGCCATGTGTCCGAAATCAGTCTCCGGCTCCCTGGCTAGACTTGAGCTATACAAATACTACAAACATACATACCTATATACGTACACATGCGCAGGAGAGAAGAGGGAGTTACACTGTTCAGTGGTCTCTTAAGACCTTTGTTGATACTTTATTGATTTGCTCTTTTTTAACACCAGTCTAGCAAACCCTTCTACCACATGTAATCTAACATACCACCATCATGCCTTGTGTGGCATTTCTGGTAGAACTGCCTTAATTCATATACATCAACACATCTCTTCTGAGCCTGTACCGCTAAATTGCACAGGTAATGCCAAAAAGGCATATGGTTTATTTAGGTGCATTACAAGACAAGGGAGAGAAGTGTATATTAGCAGCTCAGCAGCATTTTGGGAAAAGGTGCAGCTCAGGAAACGCAAACACCCTGGCAGAAAATTGGTCAGAAAATCATTTGTAGCTGTACATGACCTCTGAGGAGGTATCATAACTTGAAAAGAAAATTACATGATCTCAGCAGTCATCTTCTGATTGAAGAAAAGAGCTACCTGATGGTTCAGCATGAAACTCTAACTGGTGAAGCCTAAATGATGGCAACCATACTGAAATTTGTATTTGGAAGGGAGGGAGAGCTTGTAGTGGGGGATCCATCACACAGCATAGTTTTCTTGTTTATTCCACACAGCCCCGGTGTCCAACACCAACCTCGCCCACAAACCAAGTGAACAAGATAAAATTTTGAATCATTAAATTATTTAACATATCATAAGAAATATATCAGTAACACAAAGAGAAAAATCTACAACAAATAGAGTACTTATCTTGGAACTACTGAAGGAAGATTAACAATACTACAGGGCTTCACAAGAAAAGAAAGGTTGTTAGTGATTATGTTGGAAACCCGTTTTGCAGCTATATTGTTACAGCTGTGGCTGATTAGAATGTAACAGAAAAAACCTGATTCACCGTTTGGGCTTAACCAATGATATCACAATGGCAACTGTGTTCATTTTTAGGTTTCGCCAGCATACCTTGCGCTGTGCTTGTGAAACCTATTGTATTCAATATAAATCTTAAAGGGGGCTTACATCCCACCCTCTTGCTTTTCATTGGTTCCTCTGCTTGCCACTTACTTTTCCTCCATTTCCATTGGATGTAGCATACTATTTCCTGTTGTTCCTCTTGTATGCTTCTCTTATCAGTATCCAAAGGGCCATGTACTGTTTACATCCGCCTTGTGGGACTTTTTTTAATAGCTTTTGTCTGCACAGCACTTGCCCTGTGCTTGTTTTTTCTCTCCTAGTGCAGCTCCTCCCTGAGCCAAGTGAGAGGCATGCACCCGCCCTTCCACCCCTGAATACTGGAGCACAATGCCCAGAATACCACCAGCCACCAGTGACAGCTACTCTGCCCTGCCCGTGCTCAACAAGCCTCATCTATCACAGGTGAAAGCCATGTTGGGGCCAGGCATTGAAGCGCTTGCCCTATGCTTGTTTTGTGCTCCTCATGCAGCTCCTCCCTGAGCCATGTTAGAGGCATGCACTCGCCCTTACACCCCTGTGCTACTGCAGCACAATGCCCAGAATACCACTTGCCGCCAGTGACAGCTCCTCCGCCCTGCCTGTGCTCAACAAGTCTCATCTGTCATGGGTGGAAGCCATGTTGGGGTCAGGCATTGAAGCGTTTGCCCTCTACTTGTTTTTGTGTTCCTCCCTGCCCCAATTGAGGGGCGTGCACCCAGCCCATCCTCCCCTGTGCTACTGGAGCACAATACCTTCCAGGATACCATCAGCCACCGGTGACAGCTGATCGCGCAACAAGCCTCATCTGTCACAGATAGAAGCCATTTTGGGGTCAGGCGTTGAAAGTCGCTGCTTGTGAATGTTAAACAGATGTCTTTAGCCCAGTGGTCACTCTGCATTGTTAACATGTACGTCACAAAAGCTACGAGGAAGGCGACCATCTCGTAGAGAGAAAAAAACATATTATTGGTGTATGGAAGGGTGCTGAAATAAAACAAATGATCTTTTCAGTTAAAAAAGTATGAAACCAAATTGCAGTCTCTTTAGCAATGCATCCACATTTACAGTAATTTATTTTTATTTTATTTATTTGTAAAGCGCCCGAATCACCCCCTGAGGGGTATCTCTGCGCTGTGGGGCGTGCATCAGTCAGAGCAGTCCAGATGCGTACAATTTAGAAGAGCTCAGTCTTGAGAAGTTTTCTAAAAGAGAGATAATCAGGGCATTTCCGGAGGTGGACCGGGAGCTGATTCCAGTAGTAGCGGGCTAAATAGGAGAAAGCTTTCCCGCCCATACGGTATTTCTTGAAACAGGGAATAAGGAACAAAGATTTCTCTGATCGAAGAGGTCTAGATGGATGATATTGGATGAGTTTTTCAACTAAATAACCAGGTCCTTTACCATTTAACGCTTTGTACACAATACAGCACATCTTGAATCTAATTCGTTTACGTATCGGTAACCAATGAAGATGTTGGAGTAGGGGGAGAGAGGCAGTTCTGGACGGTAAGTTCTTGACAAGTCGAGCAGCGGTATTTTGAACTACCTGCAGTCTGTTTAGCCAAGACTCACATGCCCCAAGTAAGAGGGCATTGCAGTAATCCAGGCGGCTTATCATTAGCGCCTGAATAAGTGTTTTCCGCACAGTGAGGGGAAGGAAAGCAAATACCTTATGTAAGAGGCTTAGCATATGGAAGCATGACCCCACAGTAGTTGAGACCTGATCTTTCATCGTCAGTTTCTGGTCTAAATGTATGCCCAGGTTCTTGACTACCGTCTTGGGGAGAGAGGCAGTGCCTAATTCAAGATCCCTGAGGTACTCCTTTGGTAAGTTCCATAGTTCGCGAGGGGAAGGAGCCAAGATTAATGGTCTGTGTCCGATGGGTAATAAAACTCGAAAACCATTGGAAGGCTTTTTCACAGATCCCAATCTCCCTGAGTCTCCTGAGCAGAATAGAATGGGATAGTGTGTCGAAGGCCGCCGACAGATCCAGCGACACCAATAGTACTGCCTGGCCGTTATCGAGGGAGTGTCTTATATTATCAGTGACAGCAATTAGTGCTGACTCCGTGCTATGCATTGGTCTAAACCCAAACTGTGAGGAATCTAGGCATCCTGTGGATTCAATATATTCAGAGAGTTGTTTGTTGATATGTTTTTCTAATAGTTAACTCAGAAGTGGCAGGAGAGAGATTGGGCGGTAATTAGATAGATCCTCTACTGGGGCATTAGCCTTCTTTCAAATGGGGATTATCTGTGCGGCCTTCCACTCTAGAGGTAGCTGGCCCTCCCTCATAGAGAGATTGAATATTGAGAAAATAGCTGGAGCCAGCTGTGTCTACAGAAGAGAGGAGATTCTGGCTTTCAGTAATGTCTCCACTATGTCTACTGTAAGGGGGGTAAAACTTTCCCAGAGATGTTCGTTGGTTATGGTCAGAGGACAGAGATTTAAAGTATAATTCGCGGTGCTCCTATCTTTAGTGAATTTATCATAGATGAGATTAATTTTATGCTCAAAATGATTATCAATCTCGTCGCACAATTCTTGGGATGGAGGAGCTTCATTGTTGCAGGCCTTTGGGTTAGTAAAGGATTTAAGGATTTGATATAATTCTTTAGCAGCATTCTCTGCCTGGTTAAGTTGTGATGCAATGTAAGCTATGCGGGCATTTTTTAAGTTCTTATGATAAAGAGCTAAAGAGGTCTTATAAATCTCTCTGTCGATTTGATCATGGGAGTGACGCCAGCGTCTCTCCAAATTTTTACAGGGGCATTTCTCCTTACGCAGTTCTTGGGAATACCAAGCTGCATGTGTTCGTCGCATAGACTTAGAATAAGTGAGCTGTAGTAAGTTGACAGCGTTATGTATAAGAAACAGAATTTACACGAATAGTAATATAAAGTGCTTCGTTTTATAATAAACGTTAATTACTTTGATTTGTCCCAATGTCTGCGAGAGCTCCTACATACACTGAGAGCGAAAAGTGATATCTAATGGTAAGCATTTTTACGTAGCGCTACGGCACTGTCAGGTATTCAGGCTTTGCAGAAAGCTTAGACTAGCTATGCCAGTACTGTCCAACAATCAATCTGGGTCATTTATTTAATTTCTATTTTACACACCCCCATCACTTTTCTGATTCCTGGGACTTTCCATTTTGATTATCATAAGCGTTTTAACTGATAGGGTTATAATAGTGCAGGCACTGTGGCTTCACGCTGTCCATCTTTCATTTCGATGACCTCGCACATTCTCCCATTGCAACGCAGTTGACCAACCAGGAAACATTGAAAAAGAGTCATGCAAATAAACCAGGC
Source organism: Calotriton arnoldi (assembly GCA_963921515.1). Taxonomy (NCBI): domain Eukaryota; kingdom Metazoa; phylum Chordata; class Amphibia; order Caudata; family Salamandridae; genus Calotriton; species Calotriton arnoldi. Next base: position 325,418 of record CAWUFW010002862.1, read on the forward strand.
AGGAGCAAGCCAATAAGGGCTTCCCAACCATTCCATAGGAGGATAGTCACAGCAAGTCAATGGCATATATAGGGGCATAGTGGGCAACCTGGGTACATGCTAAGTTGATTTGCTTCTCTTTAGCAAATCTTCAGAGTAGTAAAGAACAGAAACCGCAAAACAAACATAGGAAGAGATAAATAGCACATGCATTTTGTATCAATACACAGTCATCTTTTTGAGGCAAAGAAAGTAAGAAATGGGCAATAATTTGTTGAAACATTCATATACACCTTTTAAAGCTGCGGTGAAACTTTTCAGATTTCGAATTGTTAAAGTACAGTTCCTCTTCACATTGTCTTGAGGATGCGCCATTTCAAGATGGTTGACTTCGGCACGCAGAGCTTAAGGCACGTACCAGTCTTGTCTCTTTTATTTCATTTGTTAATGCGTCGTTGCCATGCGAAATGGTCTGCAATGGAGAAGTGGGCACGGCATGACGCCAAAACGTCCCTAATTGGCCAATGAACGTTTGAACCTAAAGATGGTGCCTGGGGCGGGGTCGCAGATTTGATGCACCTCTAGCTCTGATTGGTTACACGTTTAGGGAGGTGGAACAAAGGAGAAACGTGGATGGTCCGCAATATGACATGCATTAGCCAATGACTGATGCCGAACCACCTGCCAGTGTTGCGGAGGTGCTTAGTGATTGGCTGCAGAGTGTCATCAGATGAGATTTTCCTTATTTCTTTCTTTCCACTTCTTTCACGTTCCATTTTCATTTTGCGTTCCTTCTTTCTCACTTTCTATTTTTTGCTTCTTCCTTATTTAATGTTTCATTCTTTCCTTCTTACACACTTTGTATCTTTCATCCTGCTCCCTTTTTATTTTTCATCCTTCCTCTTTCTTTCTTTCTCCTTCCCCCACTTTTCTTTTCTCTCTCTCACAACTTTTTTTTCTTCTTCCCTGTCTGTCTTTCTTTCTCCCTCCCTGTTGCTTTCTCTAATGCCATGCCCTTCTCCCTTTCTTTCTTTCTCTCCCTCCCTATCGTTCTCTTTCTCCCTTTTCGCCCTATTTTCTTTCCTCCCTTTCTTTCTTACTCCCTCCCTTCCTTCCACCCCTTTTTTTATAACTCCCCTACTTCACCTTTATTCTTTCTACTGCCCCTTCTCTTTTCCCTAACTCCCATCGTCCCTCACTTTCTCGATTCTTCCCAACCTCCTTCCCTTTCTCTCTTCCACCTTCTGTCCCTTTCCTTGACTTTTTCCTTTCCTTCAGTGTTTAGCTTTTAAAACAACGCTCTATGGCTCCAGAGACATATTTCTTTTAGAAATGTATGAAGCATTAACTTGCCAAATATATATTGGTAATGATCCTAGTTATGAGTGCAATGAATGCTTGGTTTTTCATCCATGTTTGACCTATTCTCCCCGTAGCTGCACACATTTCAAGCCTACATATCAGGTACATGTATTTTTTTTTATCATAGTACCACCCCATTTATCTAATCTCTCAACTTTATTATAAAACCAGTAACAACACAATATATTGCCTTTCTTAAGTCATAACATTTCAACAGACGGTTAATAACTTATATTGCACAACTATTCATCAAATTACAACTTACAACAAACAAATTATTATTAATCACATAGGTGAAACCTAATGCATTTACCAATGCTTGTTAATATTCAGCTTAATAAATAAAGTGCACAGCAGTTTCTTGTCTGTATTTGCACAAGTCTCAAGGCAGCCTGACACTCTGGCACAAACTTTGTATCTGCACTAATGGATCTGTGGCAGACAGCCAGGAGGACCAGGTAGTGTGCATGAGCTGCTTGTGCGTCCTAGACAACGCCAAGTTTCTCGGTTCCCGGATGTCCTGCTTTTCCTAGGCTGCATTCTTCTGGAAATTCGTCACGAACCCATCTAGGTGATCTCACTGCCTGATTGTGACCTGGTAAGCACTTCCAGTACTCACCTGACAAAAACCTGCTGGCCTTTCGATCTTACTTTGCCCATTGCCAGTGCTGTTGTGAATCCAAGGGTCTTCTATAGACCCTACTGAATGAATAACAACTCTCATGCCACTCTGTCCGCAGAAGGGGAGTTGTTCTATGCGCTAAGGTGTGCCAGAATGTGTGACTCTGTTGTCTTACTGGCAGTCAGTCACATCACATGGTTTGCACAGGAAGAGACTCTGACAGGTGACCCCTCCTACTTGTCTGAAATTCAAATATCCATTGGTTTTCCCTCAACTGACACAAGTGCCAGAGGGACTTCCTCTTCACCTGACACAGGCTGCAGCATGAGGAGTTCTTAAGGCAAATAATACGAGGGCACCAAATTATACCTCCCGGAAATAACTCCAGAACAATATATAGTAATGTACTTTTTTGTCTACAAAACACTGTTGCCACCAGACGTTCTTCAAGATAAGCTGTAACTGTTCCCTCAGTAACTCTTAGTGCAGCGTGCACAACATAATCTACTACTGACAAAGTATAAAACACTTAAGGAACACATGGACAATAAAGTGGACTAAAACATGACTTGTACATATGACCACTGCACCTACTCCAAGTGATGGAGCTGGCGCCCATTACAAAGCATGAACATGGCTACTCTCTAGACCATCTCATGAACCAAGGCCTTCCTGTCCTTAGCCAATAGGCATCTGGACGTTACACACTTTTGATGGGCCTGCTTGAGCTTTTCATTCGTGACAAAGGTCTGTCCATCCGCCTACAATGAACAGCTTATGTTATTGGTTAGTCTCTTGTGCATAGACATCATTTAGGGATCGCCAGGGGTCCCAACTGCGACCCCTGCCTTGCCTCTTGCGACTCCTGGCACTGCCTTTGAGTCCCCTGACCTCAGAGGTGGCAAAATCAGTACCAGGAACACAGGGCAGCTCGTCCTTTGGACGCCGGTTGGGGGCTCGCTTTCCTTTTTGCTGTCAATGTTTATTACACTTATAGTGAATACAATATTAGTCACTATTAGTGTAATAAAGAATGGCGTATAATTAGCTGGAATATGACCCTCACCGGCAGCCGAGGTAAGTAAAAAATACTTTTAAATGTATGTGATCAGTGTGCTTGCCGGTAACAGTCCGTTTATGTATTAGAGAGTGTGTGTATATGTGAATGTGTGTGTGTGTGTTTAAGCACGTGTGTCAGTGAAAGTAAAGATGAAATGGCGTGTGTTGCCACTTCCACTACCCCTGGAATTTTGGTGAATTGACGTTCATGCTCACGTGTGCTAAATTTATTCTAGAGAGTGTCAGGACAAACTTAAAGAAATCTTGGTTCAACATGGAACAAATTCCAATAGGCGTTTATTCATGTATAGTAATTTTTTATGCAGTGTTCTCAGACTGAGACTTCCTCTCAGGTGAGTAGAACAAGGTGACAGCCAACACGTGTTTCGCCCCCTTTACATGGCCTTCCGGCCGGGGGCTTCCTCAGGGCTGTGCATATGCAAAATACGAACGTGCAGTATTTACAGTGCAAAGTTTGTCAAAAAAGTGCATTATTGATAAGGTTTTTAAATAGTAACAGTGATTAGTTGGAGGCACAACTTGAAATGCCAATAAGGTATAGCATGGTAGAAAATCACAAAGCACATATGTCAAGCTATAGTTAATTACAGTTCGGAAGAGAAAAATAGGAGTATATGGAAAGGAGCGGTATGATACAAGGCGGGTAGGATAGTATTATATAGGAGTAGAAGTGTGGGAGGGAAGACAAGGTGTAAGAGTGCAGACGGGTAGAGATCAGGAGCAGAGGGGGACAGTCCATAGAAAGATACATATTCCGTGACGTCATTACGGCGTGACCACAGAATATGGGGAAATAGCTGAAGAGTAAGGCACCAGGATGTCACACAGGCACAGTTACAGTATACATTTTTATCGACATATTGGCATAATGTTCCAAACATAAACATGGTAAGAAGTCATACATCACAAAAATCAATAAAATTGGTGGCGACATATTTACATATTGCCATGGGAATTCAAGTCCAGTGGTCCGGTCCCCAAGGGGAAGATGGGAAGGGGAGAAGAAGGTTGAAAATGTTTAGCTGGGTTGAAAACGTCAGAAATGCGTGATGGAAGGTAGTGGATCCAGGCAGTATCTAGCAATACGTTTAATAATTGTAGCCTGTATGTCTTGTGAGCTAAGAATGGAAGAAAAGATCGTGCTTCTAGGTTGGCTACGGTGTGGCTAGTGGTATAGAATAAAGAGTGGGAAGGGGTGCTGTTACTCTAAGTGGTATGAAATAGTTGTGTCGGGCAGCGACCGTGGGGTATCATGCTGACTACTAGTGCTGTAATGGAGTTAGCATTGAAGATTGCAAGGAGTATTGAACAGTCGGATATATGTATGAAGGAATTGGCTGCTAGTCGACCAGGGATGGAGTGCAAGGAATTAAAAGCCATACAGAAGACAAGCAATGACAAGTCTAAGAGTCAAAATGTTAGACAATTTAAAAAACCTGGAGGGTCTTCGTTAAATGTGGAAAGGGAGTTTTTTTGTTTTTGGTGTGGCAGTAAATCACATGTTGGCAATTATAAGCATTGTCCAGCCGTAACTCAAACTTGTTTCAAATGTAATAGAAAGGGTCATTTTGCTTGTATTTGTAAGGCGAACAATTTTAAAAAGCAAACTATAAGTGCTGTGTGTGAGGATGATAAGGAAAGCATGTGTGGTGATGGGTATGTTTCAATGATAAAAGAGGAGGAGCCGGGATCTGTTGCTGATGATTGTGTGGTTATCAAACAAGTTGGGAAAAGGAAACCACAGTATTGTGATCTTTTAGTCAATGGACAAAGTGTCACTATTATGGTGGATTCTGGTTTGCCATTTAGATAGTTGGGAGAGAATGAATTTGCCAAGTTTCATAATGAACTGTTAGAAACGTCAGATATTAAGTTATTTGCCTATGGAGGGAAAAACTGGAAGTTGTCGGCATATTTAAAGCTAAATTGATGTTTAGTGACAACTGTACTCAAACTGAGGTATTTGTGGTGAAGAACGGATTAAATGTGTTGGGTTGGGACGATCAAGGGGAACTCAACATAATTTTGGATCCCAACCACCCTGAATTGGTGATAACCAAGAATAAATTGTTGGCTTCATGTCTGAATGTTACGTGGGAGCAGGATGTTAAAAGAGCAAAGTGGATCAGTGAGTTCAGGGAAGTATTTTGTGATCGGTTGGGAAAGTTGCAGGTATTTAAGCATTACATTATGTTAAAAAGTGATGCAGTCCGAGCGGTCACAAACTGCGAAGGGTACCCTTATGTCTTAAGCAAAAGTTGAAGGAGGAACTTAACAAACTGTGTGCTATGTCCATTACTGAACCTATTGAAGGATCTGAGTGGTTGTCCCCAATTGTTTTGGTGTTTAAGGCAGACACATCTTTGCATCTATGTGTGGATCTTCGTGATCTTAATCGTAATATTTGAGTAGGTCGCCAACCCTTACCAAATATTAACAAAATGCTGGCTACCTTGGATCATGCTGCTGTTTTTACATCATTGGATATGCCTGCAGCATATCACCAGGTGAAGCTGCATCAAGATTCGAAGCATTTTACCTCGTTTGTGACACCAGAGGGTGCGTTCCGCTATTTCCGTATGCCATTTGGATTGGTGTCAGCATCCTATGTGTTTCAGAGAGTAATGGACATTTTGTTTAATGGTATGAAGGGGTAACATATTTCCAGGATGATATTGTGATATATATGGTAAAGATGAGGAGGAACATGACATGAGAGTAAGAATGGTATTGGACATTTTAATGAAGAGTGGGATGACATTGAGAAGGGATAAGTGCAAATTTGCCCAACTGGACATTGATTATCTGTGTCATCATGTATCTGCTAGTGGTGTAAAACCTAAATTGAAGATTTTGAGGGCCATTGAAGAAGTACCATCACCAAAGGACAAGGGCCAACTCAAGTCCTTTTTAGGCTTAGTTAAGTTTTATGCTAAGTTTGTGCCACAATTTGCCAGTAAAACTGCAGTGTTGCGTAACCTTTTAAGGAAGAATGTGAAATATATCTGGTCGGGTGAATGTGAAGAAGTTTTTGATGAAATCAAGAGAAGTATAGTTTTTGCACATCCCTTGAAGTCCTTCAACACAGAGGATTTTAGTATTTTGATGACTGATGCGAGCAGTGATGGGTTGCGTGCAGTGTTGATGAAGAACGCACAAATGGGTGCGAAGAAATCATTGCTTTTGCATCAAGAACCATAAGCGGAGCTGAAGCCACATATTCAACTATTGAGAGGGAGGCTCTAGCCATACGCTGGGGTGTAGAATATTTTAAAACTTACTTGTGGGGAAGAGACTTCAATTTTTGCGTATCGACCACAAGCCTTTATTGGATTTATTCTGCACTCGTAGTGGGAGAAGAGCCACTCCCCGTATTGCCAAATGGCAGTATTGTATGCAAGAGTTTCAGTACAGATTGGAACACATTTCGGGTGAGAAACGTTTTGCAGCAGACTGTTTGTCAAGATTACCTGCACGGGATGACAACTGTGAAAGTAGCCATGAGGAGGATTTAGAAATGGACTGTACGTTAAATTCTTTGGATAAGGTGTTGGATGGGGCGTTATGCAAAAATGTATGGGTGCAAAAGCTGGAGGAGGATGAAGTGTTGACCAAGGTTAGGGACTATCTGGTTCAAGGTTGGCCTAAGATTAAGGAGTTGATTGAGGATTTTGTTCCTTTTGAAAGGATGAGTGATGAGTTGTCCATGGTCAATGGTATTTTACGAAGGGAAGGTTTGCTAGTAGTACCTGATGGTCTGAGAAGGAAGGTGTGGCATCTTGAACATTTCTGGTCATGGTGGTATTAGAGCACTCAAACGTAGAATCAGGGAAGACTTTTGGTGGAGAGGTTTGGATAGAATGGCAGAACATTTTGTTAGGGATTGCAATGCTTGTGTCATCAGTGATAATTCCCAGTTTACTGTACCGTCTCCTGTCATGTCCGTAGAACCACCATCCATGCCCTGGAGTAAGTTAGCTCTGGACATTTCAGGACCATTTGAGGTTTTGGGGAGTACTCCTAAATTTGCTTTGGTACTCATTGATTAGTTATCTAAATGGCCCGCGATAAAAATGGTTGAGAGTGTTTCTACTTCTACTGTTTTAGATTTTCTCAGTGAAGTTTTCGCCACGGAACATTATCCAGAGGAGTTGGTTACTGACAATGAGACGCAGTTGGTGTCCTTAGAAATGAGTGAATTTCTTCAAAAGAATGGTATTCGTCACATTAGATGTCGTAATAATGATACCTGGGGTGGTGGTGAAGTTAGGAATAAAAAACCTCCTGTACGTTATAAGGATTACGTGATGAGTTAGGTGTCATTCTGTGAGGAGCATGTGTACGTGATGAGCTGGGGGTCTATCTCTTGGGCCATCCGGTGTGTTCTTGTGGTTTCATGCCATAGTATTGCTCAACTATATGCTTCTAATTCTTGTATTTTGTTTAGTTATTTTGATTGTTTTAACTTATTTCATTGTACTTTGTTTTACTTTTGTGTGTGTATAGGTTCTTAATATTCCTGTTTTAGTTAAAGATTGTTAAGAAGGGATATGTGTGGGGATTGGAATTGGAATAGGAATTTTGGGGGGAGCTGGAGGTGCTGTGGATGGCAGTTGCTGCCGGGGATGGAGACCTGACGGCTGAATAAAGCGCGTCTTACCAGCAGATCTTGTTGTGGACATCCTTTCAGTGTGTGCAACGGATAACAACTCAAGCAAAGCAGGTCCACAATCCATGTGCTCATATTGCTTTCTAACACTTACCACCGAGATCATAATCAGGGATAAAGTCACAGCTGATACCAGCAACACTCGTCCTTGCATTAGGGCACTGAAACAAGACATTAGTTACATTTGCACGAGTATTGTTTTACACCTGCTTGTTTCACTACCTCTTAATGGCCCCACTACTGTTCTGCTCTTTACCTAATAAAAGGAAGTCAAAGAGACTTTTTTTTAACTTGCTCGTGTGGCTGTACACATGTTGTTGTTCCCACCTACCTTACCAAGGAACAGGAATAATAATATGCAGTCAGCTGTGAGCCTTTGTGTCCCTAAGAAGCCCTTTCTGCTTTCCTTTCTGGGATGGAGCCAAGCCCGCAAATAGCCCGAGACCAGAGGCCCCGTTTGTTTTGGGTGCCAAGATCTGAATCCAGGAAGAAACTTTATACCAGCAGCAGCACCACCTGTCCAATGCTCCACTTGCAACGCAAAATTAAATACAGTTATTAAATGCAGTTTATGCACAATAACACGGGACTCGGGTCTACAGAATTCCACTCCACTTCTAAGAAGTAACAGCATCGGCATCTAAATGTTCTACAATATCTCGGATGTTATAGCAGGGGCTGAATATGAGGTTTCACACTCTGGCCCATAGCAAGGAATTTAGGAGCCCGTTACAGCAAATCCAAGAGCCAAGGAAACGTCAGTGCAGCCTAAATGCACTACTACAGGCTAAAAGACCCAAACTGATGGAATCAAGGAAATCAGACGGGTTAAGTAAGTGCAAGAACCTCTGAAGTGGTTCGGGGACCATGCTCGCTCGACTGCATCAGAAACCTTGAATTGAGATTCAGGAATCAGGTCTTGAGAGCAATCCATCAAATCCTAAATAACATTTCCGACCAAGTGATCATCGCCTTTGTATTGCCAATTTAAGTAGGGCAAAATAGGACACAATGGTGCAAACAGAATATTCCAGTCCACTGTCTATTACTAATTTCTCCTTGTTTTAAAACCAGCTATTAGCGAAAAAAACTGAATTAGATAAATTAGCATTTAACTCATAGTTGGCACAACCTTTAGAATTGGTGCAAAAACCTTTGTGCAAGCTTTTTTGCACCAGCTTTCACTGTTGCAGAACAACTTCTAACACCAGCAAACAAAGTGGTACTCAAGTAGTAAGGTATATGCCACAGTTAGGAATAACCTTTGAAAGTGATGCGCCCACAGCAAGCTCCTACACTAATCACAGGTCTAATCAGCTCATGTATTTTACTCAATAGCTAATGGGCCTCTTATAAAAGAAGCACTGAACACCAACAGACTGTGCACAAACTTAGCAACCTCAATCATGTCGTATCTATTCTAATTGAAATGTTAAATCTGTCTCCATGACAACCTTCTATAATCCATGACATTTGTACTAAAATATGTGCATAAATACATAGACAGATATTTTCTGCATCCCAGAGCCAGGTTCATGCCAAACAAATACAAAACTAATCTAAACTAAAAATGAATACAATTAACCAATGCTCTTCTGGTACATGCCTTGTTAGTGCATGTGTAAATCACGGATAACTTGAGGTCAACAAGCCACCTCAGCAGGAGCCAATCCTGAAATTAAATGAGGCCTCTCAGTGCTATTTTTTTCGTCTAGGAAAGTTGATAGCTAGAATCCCCAGAAGTCGACCCCTAAGGGTAGCCGGTCGTATTAAAAATACAGCTCTACAAACTACCTTAAATGCACCAAACATAGCAAAAGAAATATAACACGCACCATAATGAATATAACATGTTACAAAACAAATACGATACATGACAGAATCAATAGCATGTATCGAAACATCAGGATGAATAGTTTACTTCGTGAATGATATCAATAACCCGTATTTTAACTTGAATACAACATATTCTGAAATCTATGCCTACTGTACTGAAGTGAATAAAGCCCTCACTGAAAAGAACATAGCAATTAGTGAAATTTATATGACATGCATTAAAAAGAATGTGACATTCACGGAAAGGACTGCCATCTGTTGTTTTAAGTTTTTGAGATTTAAAAAGCACATGGCTGCCCTCAACAGGGCTTCCCAGAGCTCAACAGTTCGGCCACTTCAAATATCAACAAACAGGGTCTGCGCGATTAGACGAGTAAGTTCTTAAGCTATTTTTGAAAAATCTCTTTGCTTGGGCTTTGGCATAGATATAGTGGTAAGGTGTTCCAAAGCTTGGGTGCCAGACAGCTGTAGGAACATCGACCACGCCTGTATCGATTGAGCCTGGGGACTTGAGTCAGCTTCAAGTCCTAAGGTCCTGGGCAAGTAGGAAGGTTGAATAAGACTCCTCAGATATCACAGCCCAGTGTTAGCGAAGGCCAATATGTGAAGCAGATGGTTTTGAATTTTATGTGTTTGTCAATCTGCAGCCTGCGTAAATCCTGTAGGTGAGATGACGCGGATTGGTGCTTGAGAATGTGGCCAAGAAGACACGCTGCCATGTTCTGGATTATTTGAAGTCTTTTTATTGATGCCTGTGTAATGCCCAGATATAAAACATTGCCATGGTCCAGGTGCAATTTTATCATGGCCTCAACTATTGTTTTTTGGGTAGAAGTCAGAAGGGCCCATAGTATTTTCTTCAGGCATTGTAAGAGACCAAGGCAGCATTTGGACACAGCTCTTATCTGGTGGTCTAACGTTGAGTTGTTATCTAATTAGACCAGATTTTTCACAGCTAATTTGGGGACTGTGAGAGAACCCAAGAGATCGGGCCAATATTGAGGACACAAGAGATTGGGCCAAACCATGATTTTGGTTCTACTGCTGTTTAGCTTCAGACAGTTGAGGCCTGTCCAACGCGCCACAAATGGTTCCACAATGTCCGCCAGAGGACGGACATATAAGTTGAAAAGCGTCGGGCTCAATGATGATCACTGAGAGACGATAAAAAAAATTATCAGAGGCGTGGATGAAAAGCGTTTTTTGCCACCTAAGAGACTCAGAGCTCTAGGAAGGATATAAACTGCTCTAAAGCCTTGCTACAAGTCACACAATCCATCAATCAATCAATATTTGTACAGCGCACTTGTTACCCCGAGGGGTATTCAGGTGCTGCGTGAGGAGGAGCTACTCGAACAGCCAGGTCTTGAGTCCCCTCCTGAAATCGGCGAGGGAGGTAGAGGTTCGGAGGTGAATGGGGAGTTCGTTCCAGGCTTTGGCTGTGAGGTGAGAGAAGGAACGACCTCAGTCTCAGGTACGATGGATGGGACAGAGGCGAGGGCCAGGGAGGCAGACAGCAGGTGTCTGGTAGGCAGGTGGAAAGTCAGGCAGTAGTTCAGGTATTCTGATCCTGTGTCGTGGAGGGCTTTCTAGGCATGCGTGAGCAGCTTGAAAAGGCATATTTTCTTGACGGGGAGCTAGTGTAGGCTGCGGAGGTGGGATCCATGCGTCTCCCAAGAAGCAGTTTGTGGGACAGTGTGTCAAAAGTGGCTCAAATCCAACATGAATGCTGAGCTATCTTTATCGAGGGTACATCTAAGTTCTTGCGTGACTGTGAGGAGGGCAGACTGAGTGCTATGAAAGGGGAAAAACCCCTACTGTGAGGAATGCAATTAGTTGCGTGATTCGAGGTAACTAGACAGTTGTTGGTTGATGTGTTTTTCCAAGGATTTTGCAATGAGCGGGAGATGGGGTGATAATTCTGCAAATTAGAAGAGTATGAAGATGGCTTTTTCAACAAAGGTGTCACAACCGAATGTTTCCAAGAATAGGGAACCTTTACAGAGGAGATTGAAAAATTGAGATGATCAACCAAAGTTGGGTAAATAAAATGAACCTGTTTCGATGGCATTTATGAGGCCATAAAAATCTTCCAAAAGGATCGAATTGAAGTAAGGCAGGTGAGGAATAGTGGCCTTTACAGACTCAGATGCTGGCAGCGCCTTAACATTTTGGACCTCAATAGTAGATGTAGTATATATGTCCACGATCATTTATGAAAAGAAATTTTCCAATTGATTAGATCTCTCTACAGAGGCAGGATTAGGCTGTGGTGATGAAATCACCACAAAACACACTCCAACTTTGTTGTGATGCAATAAGAAGCTGGTACCATCTCCTTATAGAGGCCAACCAAGAATCAGGAATTTAGGGGCATATTAACAAGGGCCAGCGATAATTATCGCTGGCCCCACATAGCGATAGAAATATTATCGCTGGCTATCGCTGAAAATTATCGCCATGATAACGCTATATTTACAATGCATAGCGCTATGGCGATAATATTTCAGCGATAGCGGTGTTTGCCATGGAACATTGCTGGTTTTCCAGCGATGTTCCATGGAAAACAGCGATAACATTGCTGATACCTGTGGTCGTATCAGCATAATCCACCTACCATTATTAGTATGCCTTAGTCTGGAATTTAACAGACGTTAAATTCCAGCGTTAAGGCCGAGGTAGCGCGATTTTTTTTATCGCTGCACCTCCTTGTTAATATCGCGAAGCTGCCTTCGCGATATTTTCATGTGCTGTTTTCACAGCCACGCCTTCTTTGCATCTCATTAGCGAGGCGAGGCTGTGAAAAAACGGGCTCTACATCAAGGAAACACGCGCTAGCGTGTCCTTGATGATATAGCGATATAATTATCGCCGCTTATCGCCCGAAAACGGACGCTAAAGCGGCGATAATTATATCGCCAGCCCTTGCTAATATGCCCCAAAATGTCTTCTGATCAGAACCAGACACCATATTGCAATGGTTTCCCCAGCTCTATCATATGCTAACATCCATGTTAGAATAGGATCAACCAGGAACGAAATGCCTAATCAATTTAAACAATGCATGCCTGCTCAGACCTAAAATAGCCGCTGAAATTCTCCTCCATCTTACCCACAACCGTGCGGCCAAGACAGAGGAAATGGTAAGACTTTAACACCCAGCAAAAGCCGACAAGGCTGCAGCCCCCTCTGACAAGAGGTACGTGAACTGATGTGCTGTGCATATGAGGAAGTCAGGACGGCAGCTGTTGTCTGCCACCTACTGCAGAGCACAGAATGCCTCTGCCAACAAAGCGGAGCAGGGTGGTTGCGAGTTGTCATTTTGCCTGTAACCGACACAGAGAAGCAACATGGATATTGCCACCGTTTAATGACTATGACGTGTTAAAATACATTTGGCATATATTGAAATGAATATTAATTGTACTGAAATGAATTCAACACACTTTAAAACAAATATAACACACATGGAATTTAATGAGACAAGCCAACATGAATATAATCCATGCTGAAACAAATATGACATGTTCAAATGAAAATGAGATGTGCTTAAATGAGTATGACAAGTGTTAACATTATTGTGAGCTCCCCTAAAATTAATGTGACAGGCATTGAAATAAATATGGAATGCACTGAGAGGCAAATGACACACACTGAAGTTAGTATGTCATGTGTTGAATATGAGAGGTATTGAAATTATATGAAACACGTTAAAATAAAATAAATAATATAACATGTGGTGAAATTAATAGGATGTGGATTCAAGATAATAGAACTCCTGATAAAAATAATTTTATATGCCATACAATAAATATGGCATGCCCTGAAATAAATATGACAAATCTTGAAATAAATATAGCATACCTTGAAATGAATATTGCATGGGTTGAAATAGAGATAACACTTTTTGGAATCAATATACCAAGCGTTACAAAGAATATGACGTGCACTGAAATTAATATGATATGTTGAAATGAACATGGCACCTGTTGAAATGAATATGGCCTGTGGCAAAATAAAAATGATGTGTGTTAAAACAAATGTGACACCCACTGAAGATATTACAAAACCCTTTGAGATAAATGTGTCACTCAAAGAAATGAATAAGGCATAAGTTAAATTAACTATGACTAATGATTAAATGAATACGAGGTACACTGTATTGAGGATGACATGCTTTGAAACGAATGTTATGTATTGAAATTGATATTACTTGTGCAAAAATTAATATTACATGCACTGAAATTAACATTAAAAAAAGAATAAATACTTTTGAAATGCAACTCGTGGACATACAACATGAGGACTACCTGGGACACACACTGTTGAATGCAGTGGCATATCTGCTCCCACCATAAGTACCACATTTGCCATCACCCATCCTTGGTCTGTTTGTATGGCCCTACTATTCTGCCAATGGGAGCCCTAGCAAAGGGTCCAATTCCTACTTCTGAGGCAGGCAATGTAGTAAGTCAGGTGGGTGAGACTTCCAACATGTGCCCCCGCAGGAGGCTTAGGCAGAATTTGGGCATGGGACACAGACTCTAAAACAAAACAGGAGAAATTACTCATATGTGCTGCTGAGTTATAAGGCATTAGAATACATTGTAGGGAACTTGAAGCCCATACTGTCAGGACTCTTTGTCTTTTGGTATATTTCTTGAGCAATTGCAGCTGTCCTAAAAGCACTGCCAGACATACATGGTAGGCTTGGTGACGTGGCAGATGTATAGCTGGGTCTGATGGCTCAGTGGACTAAAGCAGCCACTGCAGGGGCCTGTGTTCGACCTAATGGTCACAGGTTCAAATCCTGGCGGGTCCACTCAGCCTTTCATCCATCTGAGGTTGATAAAATGAGTACCATTGAGTTGGGTAACAATAAACATCTGTTATTCAGCGCCAGGACACCTACGGGTAATCGTGCGCTTTACAAATACACCTGTTATGTTATAGCATTGGGAGATCACATCAGCACTTAGGTGCAAAATACAGCAGAGGCTGGACATAAGGGCTGCAGAGCGGCACAGGGTCTACTTGGAAGAGGGAGACAGGACCAGCTGGCACATGATGATATACTTGGGAACAACTGTCAGGGAAACTCAAGCCAATGAATGGCCAATAAACGGCTGAGGGGCAGGTGTGAATTCAGGATCAAACAAAAATTAGCCAAGGAGAGCTTATTTTGACATCTGCCCCCTTGAACAAACCCTTGGGTCGGGGAGGCTTGATGTGCAGATGTTGCATAGACCCCAACTAGATATGGCCTGTACCTAAGCAGCACAACTGCCTTTTCCTACACCTCTCCTTCTTTAGGTGCTTCTCAGCAGGTCTCACCAATCAGGCCTCGCAGGAGTTGTGAAGCTTTCTGGGGCCAGACAGACACCGGCCAAAAAGTCATCCTTATTCTTCACTTGATCTGATAAATAGTTGGGGTTAGGGTGGCAGTTAGGAATGATCTAGCTAAGGGCATAAATTGTTTTTTTATATGTTTCCTTTCTTAAGTTGGTTGGGATTCAGTTGGAGGGAGGATGGGGTTGTCTTTAGACCATGGCATTTGGGGTAACATTTGTGGAGGGGTGGAATGCAACTCCTAGGCGGATAGAAAGTGAGGTTATTGGAAAGTGGGTTATTAGTAGTGGTAAATGTATATGTACCACTGGCACTAACACGGTCTAGGGCTCAGTATAGGTCTAAATAAATTATTTCCATGCTAAATCCTTGGTAGCTTGGCTGCCAACAAGCAGGCTTATCTTAGGAAACAGGTATGTAAAGCATTTAAAAACACCAATTCAGTAAATAATTAAGACACAACACACAATAAAAATAGGAAATTATTTTATCTTTAAAATGACATCAAAACGGCAGAAAATCAAATGTAGGGAACCTGAGATATGAATTTTTAAAGTATAAAAACTTTCTAGCTCTTAGAAAAATATAGCGCCACTCTGGGACATCTGGTCACGCTTGACCGGGACAAAGTCAAACTTTCAGGCCGCCCGCGATGGAGCCCTGTGCGGATACACTGAGTGGGAGGCCCCGGTCAAAATTTTGCCTTCGGACTTAGAACTTTTCTGGAACATTTTCTGCAGGGGTCCCTCGATGATCTTCATCGGTCTGGATTCGGTGAGGGTTCACTGGCTTGACTTTCAGGGAGCTCCTGGTCAAACTCTGGAAGTTGGCCCTTCGGAGCTCTTCAGGGGAACGAACCTGGAATCCGGGCCGGGTCGCGGTTGAAGGCGGCCAGCTTGGTCCTTGCGGTTGAGTCGTCACCTTATGGAGCTTTTTTCCAAAGTTGCTCCAAACTTCTGGAACTTCTTCCTGAAGTTCCTCTTGAGTCTCCAAAGGGTCCAAAACACATTCAAGGGTCAGGAAGCTCCAAGATGGTACTTGAAAGTGTGGGACCACAATTCCCACTATGCACCTGGACAAAGCCCTTAAATGTCCACTGGAAGCACTCCAGGCAGTGGACTCCTGGTAGTGATGATGCAGGTGAGCTCTTATGACCTGTAGCTTGCAGGGACTTCACTCTTTAGACCTTTAGAAGCAAGGTACACCCACAGGGCTGTAGTTCCAGATACTGCAGCATGCGCAATCAGTCAGAATGCAGGGCCTGGTGGTGCAGATCAAGTTTCCAGCATGGCATTCCTTCTTCTTT
Source organism: Calotriton arnoldi (assembly GCA_963921515.1). Lineage (NCBI taxonomy): Eukaryota > Metazoa > Chordata > Amphibia > Caudata > Salamandridae > Calotriton > Calotriton arnoldi. Next base: position 341,621 of record CAWUFW010002862.1, read on the forward strand.
TCTTAGCTGCAAGCAGCAGATCTGAGAGGCACTGCACTCTGGGGTCAAGCAGGAGAGCACTCCTGCCCAATGAGGTGCAAGGCAACACCCCAGATCATGACCACTTCCTCCAAAGTGAGGCATAATCTTCTACCAGAAAGCACCATTCCTCCAAAATTCATCATGGCTGAAATCTCCACAGAGCATAAAGTGATAACTAAACCAACTCTCAGTATGGCTCATTTCCATAGCTCTCCACCCCCTAGCATCTGCAGATTCCTTCCTTAAGCCTCCTATCTGGCTGGGTCAGAGGGGATGGGGGTAGGCAGACCTGGCATTCCCTGCCTGTCCTGTTCCACCTTTTAAGCCTCATGCTTTATGACCCCTCCCACCTGCTCTGGTATTCCTATGTAGCAGAGCTCTCTCCAGCAGATAGCCTCTCCCCTGATGATCCACTTATCACTTCATCAAACCAGCCTCACTAATTCTGTTAACTCCAGTGCTTTAAATGGGCCGGTACTCACCGGTACTGAGTACCGGCACTTCTGAATTTTCTGGCCTTCAGTACCGGCACTTCTCATTAGCCAGGGAGAGTACCGGTACCCTAATAGATGGCACTGCAGGCTCCGGTTATTTATCTCCTCTAGCACAGGGTAGATGCCGCTCTGCTTCTCAGGAGCTTGTAAGTGCGCCAAGCCTCCTGCAGAGTCCCTGCTGGAGATTCCAGCAGCGCCCATGTGAATGGCCTGAGACTGCAGGGGTCTAAGAGGGCTTTGCCTTGCGTCACGCTGTGATTAACAGTGCAGGGTCTAGACAGACCCTTCACTGTCGATCACATGCGCAACGACTATTCAGCTGAAAGTGCTTTAGCCCCACCCCGCCCCTCTCCATCAGGTGTGCAAATGGGTTGGGACGGGCAGTCAGTAAGTAATCCAGTCTTATTTAGGATATTGATTGCACTGGCCGTTCTAAAGCGAGTGACAGCAAAACAAAATCCTCTGCCTTCGCCAAAGCCGTTTTTCTTTTCATCTTTTTGTTCAGGATAGGAGCTGCTTCTCTTTGTGGATGGAAGGAGTAGGGAGGAATGTAAAGAAGTGAGGTGGCAGGTTAAGGTAGGATTGCCACTTATTTTCAGATAAAAATACCAGATATTTGAGTTTTGAGATCATGAATCGTCTCAGAAATGGTATTTTAACACACATTTCTGTAAAGTCATAAATCTGGTGCATTTCTTAACTTGAATTTTCCAGATGGCAAATTTAGGGGATGAGTACAGAATGGAGGGGAGAACAGGAGACAAGTACGGAAAAACCAGGGAGAAAATGTAAGACTTGTGGAGAGTAAGCAAAAGGTGGGAAGAAGAGTAGCAGAACTAGTGAGAGAAGCTTAGGGGCTGGGTAAAGATTAGAGGCAAGTGGAGAGAAAAGGGAGAGAATCGGGACACTCAGTAGATTTTAGACGGAATGTGGAGAGAGAGAGAGAGAGAGAGAGTGTGTGTGTGTGTGTGTGTGTGTGTGCACGCTTGAGAGTATATAGTATTGTGCCACATAACAGTATGGCATTAAGAAGCAGCAAATATTACAAAACGAGAAACTGTTCACATATCATCCTTTTTGGGTTTCATTTTGTGTAATGTTAACCTGTTTCCTTTACATAAACACATTTCTCATGTGTTTTCGTAGTTGCTGCAACTGATATAGAAGTCATTATTTATCGTCATATGTTGCCCTAAGCCCCGCCCCTAACCCCGCCCACTCGCCACGCCTCTAGCTCATATTAATGAGTACCTGCACTTATTTTTCCCCATTTAAAGCACTGGTTAACTCTGACCAACCATGGAAGACTGCAGGAAAGCTGAATTTTGGCTTACAGACAAGAAAGTCTTATTACTTATTTTCTGTACAATAGAATAAATTCAACAATAGCATATTGTTGGATTTATTAATACCATTCTCCTAAGTCTTTGAATTATATTTGCACCCAATTCCTAGCAATATTTATGCATTCATAAACTATTGCAATCTTATCCCATGGTGCTCTGCATCTACAATGGGGAAACTGAAAGGTGCAATTTCTCCATCATCAGGACATATAAAAGATATTTTATAAGGGCCCTACTTATAGTTACATGAACCCCACCCCTGGGACACCTAGGGGAGACCCTGGGGGTCCTGAATATGCAAAAATAGTGTAGATCCTCAATCCACAGTGCTCATAGCACCAAAGTCTGGAAATGGCACCTGCACATTGGGGGATTCCTAGTTGCTCACTGAATGTCAAGGGTTTTTCTGGTTTTCAGATTTTTTATGCCAGTGGATTTCTATGCATGGCAATTTGTGCACATTTGGATTTGAAATGGTATTTATAGGTGCATTTTGTCAATTGCTATGATATTCCAGATGATGTGATCAGGTGGACCTCTTCAGTGGTATTTCCACCTGACAGGCAGCGTATTACTTGTAACTGGCCTGAGTCCTAATACCAGTTGAAACGATGTGGTAATACTGCTTCACACGGCCTGTTATCAGAGTCATAATCTGTCTCTCTGCCCAAAACATCTCATGCTGCATATTCTTTTACCACTACTTCCACCAAAAGGTGAGGTGTAATGTCCATTTGAAGGAGTGTCATATTCTTTGCAACATGTATTATATTAATTTCAAATTACAGTATATTTAACGTGTTATATTAATTTCATTTCATGTTATAATTATTTCAGAGCATCATAATTTCAATATGTCATATTCCTCTTAATGTCAGTCACGTCAGCATATTTCACATTCTTTTCAGTGGATGTCATATTCATTTTGGTGCTAGCTATATTCTTTTCAGTGAGGCCCATACTCAGTGCTTAATTTGTGCTCAGCACCGGCACTTATTTGTAAACACCGGCACATAAGCATGAGAAACTACCACATTGTGGTTCAGTGTGTGTATTTTTAAGCAACATTCATTAGTGAAGCATTAAGCTATTTGATACATGCTAAATAACTTAAAATTGCACTTTTAAGCAAAGTGGATTGCGCCAGCTGCAGTGGACCAGTAAGTAATACCTTGGGCCCTGGCACCTAACTTTTCACAAATTAAGCACTGCCCATATTCATTATTTTTAGCTACACGGTATACTGATTCTGAAGTATTATAGTTGTTTTGAGACATGCTACATGTATTCCTGTGCTTTATATTTGCTTTACTATGTGCCTAGCATTTCAAGAGGTGTCATAATTGTAGAGCAGTGATTCTGAAATGCTTAGCTTCCCGTACACCCCCTCCTCTGAAAACTTCGAGTATCAGTTTGTGAAGAACACACCTTGCCTGCAGCTGCAGCTTTGAGGAGAGTTTCCTGACCATGGGCTTTGAGGTCACAGAAAGAGTATGAGGTCAGACTGTAGGATCACGCCAAGGGCTTGACCCTTCAGGCTGTGATATATCTGTATGGACCTAACTTCAGACTGTGACATCACTACAGAACCTGACACCAGACTAGAGTATTAGCCCAGACTCCGACATCACCCAGAAAACTGTCGCTGGACTGTGGCATTTCTCCAGAAACGTCATATCACACTGTGACATCACTCAGGTAGCCTGGCAGCAGCGGCTGGAGCGATCCTTAGACTGAAGCCTAGATCTCATATGACTCCCATCCTCAAATCTCTGCACTGGCTTCGAATAAAAGAATCAAGTTCAAAGCCATGATGATATTTTTTAAAGCACTCCATGGCTTAGGCGCTAAGTACCTTAAGAAGCGTGTTAACGGCTACACTCCGACTAGGACCTTAAGATCCTCTTCTGCAGATCTTGCACGCATCCTCAAAATACGCCTAGCACGCATAGGGGGAAGATCCTTTTGGTTTCTGAGTGCTCAAACATGGAACAGCCTACCTGCTTCACCGAGAGCCTCAGCTGACCTGTCAACGTTCAGGAAACACCTTAAAACATGGCTTTTCAAGAACTAGTCTCACTTCAGCGACCTGCCATCGGTGTCCACCTCAGCGCCAGGACACTCTAGCTTGAGTAGCTATGCGCTATATCAAATCCTTCTCATTCATACAGGACCCTGGAGTGAGATATTGATATCACTGCAAAAACCTGATCGCAGACTATGGCATCACTGAATAAACCTGGCAGCAGACTATGGCATCACTGCATAAACCTGGCAGCAGACTATGGCATCACTGCATAAACCTGGCAGCAGACTATGGCATCACTGCATAAACCTGGCAGCAGACTATGGCATCACTGCATAAACCTGGCAGCAGACTATTGCATCACTGCATAAACCTGGCAGCAGACTATGGCATCACTGCATAAACCTGGCAGCAGACTATGGCATCACTGCATAAACCTGGCAGCAGACTATGGCATCACTGAATAAACCTGGCAGCAGACTATGGCATCACTGCATAAACCTGGCAGCAGACTATGGCATCACTGCATAAACCTGGCAGCAGACTATGGCATCACTGCATAAACCTGGCAGCAGACTATTGCATCACTGCATAAACCTGGCAGCAGACTATGGCATCACTGCATAAACCTGGCAGCAGACTATGGCATCACTGCATAAACCTGGCAGCAGACTATGGCATCACTGAATAAACCTGGCAGCAGACTATGGCATCACTGCATAAACCTGGCAGCAGACTATGGCATCACTGCATAAACCTGGCAGCAGACTATGGCATCACTGCATAAACCTGGCAGCAGACTATGGCATCACTGCAAAAACCTGATGGCAGACTATGGCATCACTGCATAAACCTGGCAGCAGACTATGGCATCACTGCATAAACCTGGCAGCAGACTATGGCATCACTGAATAAACCTGGCAGCAGACTATGGCATCACTGCATAAACCTGGCAGCAGACTATGGCATCACTGAATAAACCTGGCAGCAGACTATGGCATCACTGCATAAACCTGGCAGCAGACTATGGCATCACTGCATAAACCTGGCAGCAGACTATGGCATCACTGCATAAACCTGGCAGCAGACTATGGCATCACTGCATAAACCTGGCAGCAGACTATGGCATCACTGAATAAACCTGGCAGCAGACTATGGCATCACTGCAAAAACCTGATGGCAGACTATGGCATCACTGAATAAACCTGGCAGCAGACTATGGCATCACTGCATAAACCTGGCAGCAGACTATGGCATCACTGCATAAACCTGGCAGCAGACTATTGCATCACTGCATAAACCTGGCAGCAGACTATGGCATCACTGCATAAACCTGGCAGCAGACTATGGCATCACTGCATAAACCTGGCAGCAGACTATGGCATCACTGAATAAACCTGTCAGCAGACTATGGCATCACTGCATAAACCTGGCAGCAGACTATGGCATCACTGCATAAACCTGGCAGCAGACTATGGCATCACTGCATAAACCTGGCAGCAGACTATGGCATCACTGCAAAAACCTGATGGCAGACTATGGCATCACTGCATAAACCTGGCAGCAGACTATGGCATCACTGCATAAACCTGGCAGCAGACTATGGCATCACTGAATAAACCTGGCAGCAGACTATGGCATCACTGCATAAACCTGGCAGCAGACTATGGCATCACTGAATAAACCTGGCAGCAGACTATGGCATCACTGCATAAACCTGGCAGCAGACTATGGCATCACTGCATAAACCTGGCAGCAGACTATGGCATCACTGCATAAACCTGGCAGCAGACTATGGCATCACTGCATAAACCTGGCAGCAGACTATGGCATCACTGAATAAACCTGGCAGCAGACTATGGCATCACTGCATAAACCTGGCAGCAGACTATGGCATCACTGAATAAACCTGGCAGCAGACTATGGCATCACTGCATAAACCTGGCAGCAGACTATGGCATCACTGCATAAACCTGGCAGCAGACTATGGCATCACTGCATAAACCTGGCAGCAGACTATGGCATCACTGCATAAAACTGACAGCAGACTATGGCATCACTGCATAAACCTGGCAGCAGACTATTGCATCACTGCATAAACCTGGCAGCAGACTATGGCATCACTGAATAAACCTGGCAGCAGACTATGGCATCACTGCATAAACCTGGCAGCAGACTATGGCATCACTGAATAAACCTGGCAGCAGACTATGGCATCACTGCATAAACCTGGCAGCAGACTATGGCATCACTGCATAAACCTGGCAGCAGACTATGGCATCACTGCATAAACCTGGCACCAGACTATGGCATCACTGCATAAAACTGACAGCAGACTATGGCATCACTGCATAAACCTGGCAGCAGACTATGGCATCACTGCATAAAACTGACAGCAGACTATGGCATCACTGCATAAACCTGGCAGCAGACTATGACTATCTACAAAACTGACATTAGATTGTGTCATCACGCCAGAAACCCCTTATCACACAGTGATATCACTCGAGTTACCTTATGTCAGAAGGTGAACCTGACATTTGACCAGTTCATGACGTAAGCAACCTGATGCCAGCTTGACATCTGTGAGATCAACCCCAACAGAAAGCAGCCAGAGTGCATTCCTACCGACAATGGCGATTAACTTCTCTGTATATTTAAAATGTTACCTATCAACACGCCCAGGATTTCGTGTACAGTGAGGCAGAAATAGAAACAGAAACACGTCTCTTGTGCCGTGGAGGCAGCGTGCAGGAAGCAGCCTGTGGAAAAGATGACTGTAGTGACTGCTGCCTCTCGGGGCAGTGACTCTCGTATTTCCTCCCCGATTCACACAGAGCTCGTGCTAAAAGGGTGGCTATTTCCACATGACGGGGAAGGAGGCGGTGCCAATAAAATGTAGTGGACTTTTTTTCCAGTCGTTTTGGAATTGCGCGCTTGGTATGATATTGTGAAAGTGCTACTTTTTGGGAATTCCCTTACAACTTTGTATCTGTTTGAGCAGACAGCATCAAATGAGACATGCAGAAACATTAGTTACTAAACTCTCCTTCCACCAAGTTTGGTGGGCAGGACCTCGAGTTCGTCATGGTGCCCCTCCCCTTCCTCTACAATGCTACTAAATGACAGCGTCCATATGGGATCCATGCAGTGCTTTAAATGGGCCGGTACTCACCGGTACTGAGTACCGGCACTTCTTGAATTTATCACTCCGAGTACCGGCACTTCTCTACTGCCGAGGAGAGTACCGGGACTCATGAAAAGGTAGGCTGTGAGTGCTGGTGAGCAGGAGTGGAACGTGTTTCTGGCAGCCAAGGCGCCGCTTCTGCATCCCTGATCTGAGCCCCAGCTGAGCTATTCAGCAGGGCTCATTTGAATAATGTCCGGTGCTCACCATCACGCTGTGCTTGACAGAGCAGGGTCCGTTCAGGCCCTGTGCTGTCAATCACAGTCACATTATCGTCTGCGTTCGTGCAAGCACAGGAATGTCAGTTCCCTGGCAGTGACAATCAGGCTACGGCCAGTCCGGCCCTGGTGGCAATTAAAAAGCCATGGTAGGTGAAAGGTATAACATGGCTTTTATCATACCCAAGTCTTTTGTGTGTCTGCTATGTTTGTGTGTATGCCTGTTTTTTGTAAGAAAAAGTGAGAGAACGAGAGAGAGAATCAAGACACTCTCAGGAGGTTTTTAAAGAAAATGGGTGGCACTTTGTACATGTCTGCTCTGCGACAAAGATTCATACCTAACGTAGTAGGGAAGGTTGGTGGGTGAGTGGATGGATGAGTGAGTGAGCAAGGGTGGATGTATAGATGGATGGATGAATGAGTGAAAGCATGGATGGGTGAGTGAAAGAGGGTGGATGATTGGATAAAAGGGCGGATGATGGGTGGATAAGTTAAAGATTGGATGGATGAATGAAAGGGAGGGAGGATGGATGAAAGGGTGGATGATGGATGAGTGAAAGGAGGTATTGAGTGAAAGGGTGGATGTAATAAAGGAGTGAAAAGGTTGATGGATAGATGAGCAAAAGGATTGATGGATGAGCGAAAGGGTGGATGAAGAGATGGATGAGTGAAAGGATAAATGGATAGGTTTGGAGATGGTTGGATATGAAGGGTGGAAAGACAGAATGGTGAAAGGCTGAATGATGGATGAAAGACTGAATAGACAACAGAATATAAAGGTTAAATGGTGGACATCAGCAGGCAAATGGTAGGATGAATGGATAGATCGATGGAAGAGACGAGAGATATCTTCTGGGGAGGGTCATGATGATTTGCTACATTTGCTTGGTGCCATAAGAGCTTTGGATCGAAGTGGGGTATTTTCAATTTCTTCCTACTCACATGCTCAAAAATATGTACAATTGTGCCAAACAGCAATTAACAGTATGGCATTAAGAAGGTGCAATTATTGCAAAAATAGGAAATGTTAACATATTATTGCACTTCTCTTTCGTTTTGTGTAATGAGTTAACCTGCTTTGTTTATATAAACACATTTCTCATGTGTTTTGGTATGTGCTGCAACTAATTAGAAGTCGTTAAGTATCATCATGTCTTGCCCTTAGCCCCGCCCCTTGCCCCGCCCCTCACTGCACCTGTAGCTAATTTTAATGAGTACCTGCACTTATTTTTTTCCATTTAAAGCACTGGATCCATGCAATGTATCAATAAAGACTTGATAAGGTGGCATCATTTATTGTCTATACTATCTACACTGTCTCCTTCCTGATTGGGGGACTCACCCTGTTACTGGAAGCCCCTCAGGTGTGATTGCTTTGCATGTGAATTCAAGTAATAAGTGAACACATTGCCCAGTGCTTGTCAGGAAGGCGTTGTTTAAGAGAGAGGGAAAGGAATAGAAAGCAATTCTTCATGTAGAACATTATCAGTTTTAAAAACCGAATTATATTCTTCTGAGAACTCAGGGTCGAGAGGACGACCAACCGTTGTCGATCACGAAGGTTACTTAAGGGCCTATTTATGGGAAACTAACGCAGCGCGGTGCTGCAAGTTATTTTGCTGCGCCGCGCTGCGTTAGTTTCCAGGCAAAGGGATGCAACATATTTACAGAAACATGTCACATCTCTGTGCCTTTCCCTGCGCTGGTGCACAAACTGCTGCCATGCGTCGACGCAGACACCCTTGCACCATGGTGCAAGGATGCCTGCGTTGTGGGGAGATTGTTTTTGTGCAGGAAGGGGCACCTTCTTGCACAAAAACAATCACTTGAGGTGATTTCCTCTTCTAATGTATGCTATAGAATGCAGCACGCATTGAATGAGGAAAAAACAAGGAGAAATTAAAACATTTCTCCTCGTTGCGCCTCCCTGCGCCACCCCTGAGGGTGGCGTAGCATCCTGACTCATTTCCAGATTTACGATTGCTCGTGAATCTGGAAATGCATCAGTGGACATGGGTGTTGTGTGAGAACACCCACATCAACACCCATGTCACGCCCCTAACACACAACGTGTTGCGTGAAATGGGGCGAGATTTACGAGCACACGTAAAGCTACGCAGGGAGGCTTTACGTGTGCTTGTGAATTTCACGCAGCAGGTTGTGCCGTCAGTGCATCACGCAACATGACGCACCGACGGCGCAAGGGGCTCATAAATAAGCCCCTTAGTGTTTCAGGTGTAGTGACTGAATCCGGAGACGTAAATCTGCCTTCTATAGGTATTTAGGGATTGAGGAGTTGACGACCCATAGAGGACAAAGTGAGATGTGAACGCTGAAGACATTGTTTTATATATTTTGTTTTACTTGGTGTTTTCTCAAATTCGTAGTCTTGATAACTTATTTTTTGTAAAATGTAAAATCCAAGCAAAGTTGTTCTGCGATACACAAATCGATATACCATTCGTAATGATTCTATAAAAAAGTGTTTAACATACAATCAAAATGATGAAAAAGTATGAGTATGCCACCAGTTGTTTTCTTCTGTAAATTAGTTTTATACTGGAATCTGGAACCTGTAAGTCATTATGTAGTGTTTTAAACTGTACTGTGTAGATAACACTGAAAATAACCTTTGCAATTTAGCAATAAATGGCTGAATCTGTATTTGTTTGCATACTATCACACTTGCTGTAAATAGCGATACTGGGCCAAATTTTCTTTCACTGAAGGTGGAGGGCAGCACCTGTATATGGAGCACCCTACATCATCGCCAACACTATGAATCTGCTCATCTCAAATGTTTGTTTTTCTATCACAGTTTTTAAGCATAAGGTTAGAACAGTGCCATCAATGCAGAGCTAGAAAGGGACAAAGGCTTTTGGATTTTTGCATGATTTATGCCGCACTCTAAGCCTGAAAGTGTATTGTCGTGACTTCTACTGGGTGCTCCCTTGGGCCTGGACATAGCTAAACCTCTTTGAAGGGCTCTAATAAGAGTGAAACATGTGTCAGGGATTGCTTTTATTCATTCTAGGTTGGCTTGGATGGTATTTTACCAATCCAAAGCTGTACTACTGTGCGTGGAGTAGTAAAAGGGTTTTATCAATTTTTAGCATGGTGTGGATGGCACATACTAATCTTATGCTTAAAGTCTTTGCTGTAAAAAGGCAAAAGGCTTTATCACTTTCTAGCTCTGCGTGAATGGCACTGTCCTCATCCTATGTTTAAAATCTCTGCTAGAAAAACAGACAGATTGAGCAGATTCAGATTGTTGGTGGTGTTGGGTTCTCCATAGAAAGGACCTAAAGGTGGGCCTGACGGGTAATACCATCTAAAACCTGGAAACTACCCAGAGGTCCCTTCTTTCTTTTTTGCATAATTTATGGCACTCTTAGCCTGATAGGGTATTGTCGCTAAATATATGATATTTATGGATGTGAATCTTCCGTGAATGCAACAGATCTCATGCTGAGATCTGATTGGCTGCCAACACTTCAACCAGGAAGTGGTGGCAGCCATCTTGGGACTCAGACTCTTCAGAGTACCAAGAAAAAAGGTGAAAAAACCCATAAGGGGGCAGGGTAGGAATACCCTGACCCCTTAAGCGTGGTAGTGGGATTCCACAAACTTTTATTTTCTTTAACTTTTGTGGTGAATTTGCAGTAAAAAATTGAAAAACCCCCACTTTTTTTCTAGATACCCCCCTAGGTGGGCCAGGTCCCTGGGTGGATTTTATATCATAAATGGGAGAGAGGGGTCGCACATGGCCCCCACTCCCCTAGCTGATTTCAGCCATGGGGACCACATCCCCCGGGGCCCGACTGAATTAATTAAGGGGGAGAGGGGCCAAGAGGTCCTCCCCCCGGGCCATTTTTAGCCCCAGGGACTGCCACCTCCCTGGGGCCCACCCTTACGTATATAGCGGGAGGGGAGCCAAGCGCCCCCCTCCTGGCCCATATTTCACCCCGGGGACCACCACCTATCTGGGGCCAGGCTGATCATTTATATATAGGGGGAGGGGAGCCAAGCACCCCCCTCCTGGCCCGTATTCCGCCCTGGGGACCACCACCTACCTGGGACCAGGCTGATCGTAAAAGGGGGAGGGGGGCCACATGGCCCCCTCCTCAGACCGTTTTCGGCCCCGGGGAACCCCCCGTGGCACGGCCATTCATTTTTTAAAAGGAGGGGGCCCTGCAGCCACCCTCCTAGAGTAATTAACGGCTGAAGCTGTGTGCAGCAGAGGTTGGATTAACGTATGGTACTTAAATATTACTTTACGTTAAAACAGCCATAGAAATATCCTGAAAAAAACAAAGGTCACAGGTACACTATACTTAGGAAATAGAATTTAAAAAACCTTAGCAATTCACTCAAAAACTAAAGGTTACATGCACTGCTAATTACCCCACGTATTACGTCACTCATGATATCTTTGACATCATTGATAATCTCTCTGCAACATTTGCATTAAAATTATTGATGATGAAACTGTGCATTTTTTGGAGGAGTCTCTATTAAACCAATAAGGAGTTGTTTAATAACTATTTTTTGACACAGTAGAGCTAAAGGAAAAGAGGTGCCTTTGCCTAAAGTGTTCATTTGGACTACCTCTGAGTGTATCACCCAGAACTAATGGGTGAACACTAGTTTAAATATTTTTGGGGTATTGGCAACGTAAAGTCCAGTTTATTGTTGTCTGTGTATATATAAAAAAAAACGTGTATTTATTTTTTTATATGTAATTTTGTATGTCTTTACATTGTCATTCAGTTATGTTCATAGATCGGTCCCATTGTATATGTGTGTCCTAAATTATCAGAGTATATTTTCCGAAGGACTAAAAGACTGAAGATAGGGTAATTTAATGTTCCCTATGCTAAAATAAAAGTCAGATATTAATTCCTCCGTACCCATCCTTTTTGTACATGATGAAACTGTGCATGGCGGCGGCGTGAGTTATAGTTACTTTAGGGCACGAGTTATAGTTTCTTCAGATAATTCTAACTATAACTACTGAATTTCTGTGGTTTTCTGTGTGTAAAATGGGAACCTAATTATAACGTCCCTGTAACCTTTGTTTTTTCAGTGACTTCATACACACACACACACACACACACGATGAACATGATGGCTAACCAAGTATTGTGGTGCAATACTGCATTAGTGTCATCAGAACCCTGAGACCATTATGTATTTTTGTGTGTTGTTTTTATTACGTTTATTTTTGGGTAGTATACTTGAAAAGGTATTTTTCAAATAGAGAAATGTTTATTTAGCACAGTAAATGAAATATTGTATTGTAGACTTTTTTGTTAACTGTAAAAAGAAGGGATCAGAAGTAAATTATGTAGCCAAGAAAGCAGAATTTTAGAAACATCACTTTTGTGTTAAAAGAAACACATTCTATATACAGAAGAGACAGTTCAAATAGTTCTCTTCAAATGTTGAAGCTAACAATGGCCACTGATTGGACTTCGACTGCTTTGGTTTGGTTTACCTTTTATGAACAGATGTTGCTAAAATAATGTACAATGGTCAGTGCTGATGGATTCATGAGATTCTGTGGCATTTATTGCTTTATAATGATGAGAAATGTAGCCTCTACCTCAAGCGGATCAAGTGTAACTGCCAGAGAATATGGCACATAATTCTGCATACTTTGTCATTTCTTACTGAATAATTTAGATTAAACTGCCAAGTTGGTCTTCTATTGCTGCACAATCCTAGTGGCCATGACGGGGATTGTAAAGTGATTTGCGGTTGTCATTATGATTATGAAATACATTTTTCATTGGAACATATACTAATAACTAGGGTGCCATTTGATGAATGATCATGAAACTTTCCAAAAATAAATCTCATCCACCTCAGTTTCTTCCAGTAAAGTTTTGGGGTGATCTGTCAAGCGGGGACCGAGAAAAAGTGGGGAGAGGTGTCCCAATACACTTTTTTCATATGCAATTTTCCTTTGGAAAATTAAACAGCGACACTGCAAAACGGATGAACGGAATTACACCAAATTTGGCAGAAAGTGGTTTGGTGTAAGTCTACTAAGTAGTTTTTGAGAAGGTTCAAAATGTATTCATATATCACCCCACAGTGTATCAGCGGGCCCAACAGATCTAAGATTAGATCTGATTGGCTGCCACCACATTAACAAGATGTTGCGGCAGCCATTTTAGAACTTGGAGACTCAGTCCCTGTTCTACAAAAAGAATTAAAAAACATATGAAGGCAGGGTAGGGATACCCTGCTCGCCTAGGCCTGGGGCCAAAACGTATTTATGTTTTTTTAACAATACAGTTAAACCGCGGACGATCCATGGTCGCGCCCAAAAAAAGAGCAGACTCACATCCTTTTGAAATGCCTTCTACAGTTTTAAGACATTTGCATTGCAAAAAATGTTTTAGGTGGACCAAACGGGTAATACCTCAGTGGTGTTCAAAGAATGTCTATGAAGGCTGGATCCATTCCTTTTATTGGGATTTCAACTTAAGATAAACTTAAAAGAAATTAACCAAAATAGTCAGCAGTTATCACGACTATCTGCCAGTTATCCTTGCACTGCGGGTTCTGCGAGCATGAAGGATAAGTGCAAGGCACGGCTCGGCGGTCTGAGGGTTAAATATCTTGGTGCAGAGTGTGTTGGAGTTCATAAGGACATGTGAACAGCCAAAGACTGTGTTCAAAGTGCTCTGTGCGCATTGTTGAGTACAGAGGGTTCTCCTGGGATACAGAGGGTGGGCGGCGCCCATAGAATCCTGGTTACAGTCTGTTGGAAGTGGAGGTCCCTGTCGCTTACCGCCGCCACCAAATGATGGCGTTAGGATCGTATCCCACCGCTCTGCCACCAAATGTTGGAGGCGTGCGCCCTCGACCCCTCGCTTCAACGTTAGGCTAAGTAAGGACACCGTCTGAGATAGCTCTGCTCACCCCCTTAGTAGCTTGGCACGAGCAGCCAGGCTTATCTCCAAGGCACAAATGTTCAGTATGTGCAACCACGCTCACAATAACCCATGATGTCATCACAAATAGACTCCACACGGGTATTGATAAAAAGAGTATAATCTTTATATAAGAAATTATACGATACGACCACACAATACAAAATCAACATATAAGAACGGGTAGTATTCTTTCCGGTGAGTTGGTAGGTTCTAATCCCAACCACCTCGTCTAACCAACAGTTAAGCTCTTCTCTAACCGTTTCCCAATAGGCTAGACCAGTCGTATTGCTAGAAACACACATGTTGCATAAGGAAACAATACTGCAATGCATAACGATATTCTCTTATACTGTGCAACAGAGAAATAATGCCATACGTAGCGCCACAGTCATGTACTTTGCAATTGAAGGAATAATGCAATGCGTATCACCACCAGCATGCCCTGTACCAGGAAGAAACAAAGCAATGCGTCACGCTACAATTCTGTGCGGTGCAATAAAGAAATAATACACTGCGCCACGTTATACCCAGATACTGTACACTGACGAAATCATACAATGCGCCACGTTACAATCACATAAGATGCATGGGAGAAATAACGCAGTGCGTAGCGCACCAAGCATAAAGTTCGTTAGGCACAAATGAGGTCAGGCGTCATACGACAGTTCGATAGTTCGTTAGCAGCAATAATGCAATTGTGTAATACGACAGTTTTACGTGCTCCAGTAACAGTGCCCCCGTTATGGATCAGATGATGACACACAAAGTACTGCTTCCCACTCCGGCCCCAGTACTGCCCCGTCCTGGGTCAGCACGGGCCGGGATCCAAGCCGAAGCAACGGCTCGCGCAGCTGACTGAGCGGGAGGCCGAGAGAGTGTCCCTCCGGGCCCGCACCCCACCCCAGGTGTTGATCCACGTTACCTGGGGGGGGGGGGGCGCGATCCTACTCTCCTCCCCAATGTCAGCGACTTGGGCCTTGATCCAGAACTCCGTCACAGGTTTTGGCGGGCTCGGGCCAGCGGCTCAGCACTTCTGTGGCTGCCGGTCCGGGCCGCTACTGATGGACTCCGAGGGCCCGATGACTTGGCCCTCACTCCGGCGGACTCGGTCCACACCGAGACCCGCCCTCAGCACTGTGGAGACTTTACTTCAGTTTGGTGCACAACCTAACCCGGCACTCCTCACCAGCACCTCAGGTTGTACTTCGACACGCACACCGCGCGTCCGAGTCTTGCCTCCTCTCTGGTGCTCACGACAATCCGGCGCTCTTTACCAACGCTCCGCTTGCACCTCAACACGCACTCTGCGCGTTCAAGCCTCGTCTCTTCTCCCGGTGCACACGATGTCCAGGTGCTCTTCCTCACGCCCTGGCTGCACCACGACACGCACTCCTGCGCGTCCGAGTCTCACCTCTTCTCCCGGTGCACACGATGTCCAGGCGCTCTTCCGCATGCCCTGGCTGCACCACGACACGCACCCTTGCACGTCGGAGACTCACTTCTTCCTTTGGCACCTCCGAGGCCCAGGCGCTCCTCACCAACACCCGGGCTGCACCACGACACGCACCCAGCGCGTCAGAGACTCATTTCTTCCGCTGGTGCACACGATGTCCAGGCGCTCCTCACCAACGCCCTGGCTGCACCACGACACGCACTCCTGCGCGTCCGAGTCTCGCTTCTTCTTTGGTGCACACGAGGCCCAGGCGCTCCTCACCAACACCCGGGCTGCACCACGACACACTCCCAGCGCGTCCGAGTTTCCCTTGAAACTCCAGGTGCCCAAGATCACAAGGCACAACTTGCGAGGGTGTCAGGCTAGACAGACCACACGCACCCACGGCGTATCTGAGAGTCTTCTCTGGAAACTTTTATATTCCTGGATTTCCAAAACAGGGAGCCAGCTCACCTCTGGCCCTTGGGGTTACAAGACACAGCACAAAGCACAGTCTACTTCAAGCAGGGGGACCCAGCGCCTCCAAGCACAGTCCCAACAGCCTCTTCCTTAGTTAGAACAGCAAACTGCAGACCAGCCCCAGATCACGAAGCAAGGATTGGTCTATCCACCACAGTCTCTTCAGTTGTTCCTTCTTTAGCAGAGGTTCCTCTTGACCACAGAATGAGTCCAAGCCTTTTCAGTCTCAATCCATATCTGTTTCATTCCAACGTTCAGGGGTTTCAGCTCTCATAGTTATACCCCTTACTGTCTTTGAAGTTTGTATGTGCTCAGGGGTCCCTGACCCCTCCCTAAATCAGTTCTGGGTGTCTCCCTCCCAGTGTCACCTCTCTCCCTTTGATACTGGATCCTTAATCACTCAGCAGGAGATGGGTCAGTTGGTTTATAGCACCAGCCCAGGCCTTTTCACCTCCCGGGCTTCTCCTCCCCCTACTCTCCAGATGCAGGGCAGCCTGGTGCCATCTCAACCCCTCCCTGGGTCAAGACCTCTCCCAGCTCCTCTCACCTTTCAATTCCAGACTGACAATCCACATTTCAGAGACACACAGAAATGCTCAGAGCACAAAACTCAGCCACTTCTAAAAGACTGGTTTATAAACACACAGTGACAAAACCTCCTTTACAGAAAGATGCATTATGACACTGTGAGTTCACACATACCAAACTTCGCCTCTCCATTATAAACTGAAAGGAAACTAGGCTAACAAATACAACACCTAGCCTCCCCCATTCTGTCCTATGGGCAGAATGGCCTTTCAGCAGGGAAAAACGAAATGGAGAGTTTTTCATTGCCAGAACATAACACACACCTTAGTTTATGTTCTGCCTTTTACCTACACTGCACCCTGCCCAGGGGTTACCTGAGACCTACCACAGGGGTGCCCCATGTGTATGTAAAAGGGAAAGTCAGGCCTGACAAGTGGTTGCACTTGTCAGGACAACATGCTAACTTAGCATTGTGCGCGCAGGCCCTACACTGAACGCCTGAGTTCCCTTCTCTGCGCGCCCTTGCATTACTAGCCCTTGCACACACAGTGCACATCACTAGGGACTTTTACTAGAAAGGCAAACATACCAATCATGGCCAACCAATCACCATACATTTTACACAGGGAACTCCTGTACTTTGACACTGATCAGCAGTGGCAAAGTACCCAAAGCAGCTAAAAGCAAAGGTGGTAGAGGCAAAAAGTCAAGGGTAATCACGCCCAGATATGCCAGGTCTAACACAGTCCCTCCATTATCTGCCTCAGGGCATGAGCAGTGAATTTGATGGGGGTTGGTCTTGGCAGGGTAGCTCACCACTAGCGGCGAATTTCACATAGATTCAAATAGCAGAAACCTGGAACATTTTTCAAACACGATACATGTTTGCAGAGAGGGAGACATAAAGTCCATTTAACACTGTCAGACATGCTTTCCTAAAACAGGCCATAAATTGTATCCACAGCCTTGGTACCCCAAATCTTGGCAGTGTAGATTAATCGCACAAATGTTTTGGATTTTCAGATGTAGGATGGATGTAATTCATTAACAGATAGCAGGAGACAGTGCGTTTTAATGTTTATATAAAACTAATTTGCGCACCACGTCTGAATAGTGTGTTGGGTAGTCAGGGGATTCGAAAGCAGCCCTTACCTGGGGAATGTATTCCTTCCATCCTTGCACTGTTTTTTAGGTCTGGCGTTTGCCAAGAACTTAAGCGTTTACTAATTTAAAAAAAATACATCTTGCATACACACAGAGATTGCTTTCAACCAATCCTTTCCATCCGCTGGTCTGTTGTTGTGTCATTCCAATTTTGGCTCCACCCGCCAGAGCATATAATATGGGGGTTAGAAAAGTGCATCGTTCTGCAGGAAAACTCGAGATAGCAGATTTACACATACCCCTCAGTCAGCATTATGGGAAGATATCAAGAGGTGTTGTAAGAAATTAGATTGGTATTTAGGAAGCATGACTACCCACCTCAAAGAATAATCACAACCCTTGTCATGGTGGACCCTCAAAGTCACAAAATTAACCTGAGCTCAAGCCCTGGTAGCTGTGGCACGGAGCAGACAGGCTTAACTTTGGACAAAATGTAGAGCAAAAATGCAGTACCAAAACTGTAATAAAGTTGAAATGCAAAACAGTGAAATACCAAAATGATTTAGGAATATAGGGTAAAACTTCATAATATAATGACATCAAAATGACAAAAATCCAACAAGGGGAACCAGAGATATAGATATTTTTTTATTTAAGTAGGAAAAGCACCAAGGAGCATAAAGTGCCAATGATAGTGAATGGTTGCAGTAGACTGGGACCAAGGCACAATTTGACACTGACCATGATGGGGCCTGGGTAATATACACCAACAAGGTTTGTCTTGGTCAAAGATTTTACCTTCTGACTTTAGCCTTTTAAGTCCCAATCAACCACAGGAGTACACTTTTAAAGCCTCGCAGGACCTCAGAAGCAGCACGTATAGATTTACATGGTGTCAGGCATAGGCCAACAGGAGGATCCAGTTCAGGTCAAGTTATCGCTGATCAGATGGGAAGTTGCAGGTAAAGGCCTCTTGTAGCTTGTTATATCCCAATAGCTTTACCAGGAGGCTTACCCTTTGCCCCTTGGAGTCTACTTTTTTGTCTTGGTGTATAAGAGGGCATAAACTGCATTAACATGATGAATGGAATGCTTGAATTAATTTCAGCCAATGGCAATTGCTCGGAGCTGCATTCCAGTCCATCATTTTTCACCCACCATGCCATTCGAGACAAAGGGCCGCCTTATGCAAATTAGTACTGACTCTGTTCCTCATGGTAACAAACCGTCTTGAATACCAGGCGAGGCCCTTTCTTGAGGTGACCACAAGCAATTCCAGACTGGTTTCAACCTACTAAGGTCTCATCAGTGAGGTATAGCTTAAGTCCAATCGCACAGTGAGCATGGGACCAAAGTCTCAGCATACCTGTCGCATTTAGTGGGTTGACTTCAACAACAAGATGATAGATTCTCAGCCACTGGCAATCGCTTGAAGCCGCATTCTAGCCCATCATTTTTCGCCTACTATGCCTCTCCAGCCAAAGGCCCGCCTTATGCAAATCAATACTGGTTGTGCTCCTTATGGGAACAGTTCATCCCAAGCTGTCAGATGAAATCTTGGCCACGAGGGACCACAAACAACCCAGACAGGCATCGACCTACTTAGGTATCGTCAATGAGGTATATCTTGCACGGGACACACATATGGGCATACCCGTCGCACTTAGGGCGTAAACTGCAACAACAACAAGGTGATGAATGGAATGCTTGAATTTATCTCAACCACACTGGCAATTGCATGGAGCCTTATTCCACTCCATCACTTTTTTGTTTACTTCAGTGTGTGTCCCCCCTCCTGCCCCCTTTTCCCCCCAGTGCAACGAGTATGCCCAGACCGGGATCCCGTGCACACTTTGCCACTGTAACCAAGTTGCACCCGACTGAAGAGCCCCAACTAGGTAAAACCTGTCTTGGGTTGCGTGTGGTCCGGTCCAGAGAGCACCTGGCTTGGTAGTTGGGGCTGGATTGCTCCTACTGGTGCAAGGACAAGGCTCATTTGCCTATAGCTGCGTCTAATCTGAGGTGGCATTGTGGGCAAAAACAATGGACTGGGATGTGGCCCGAGTAATTACCAGTGGCTGAGATTATTTCAATCATCCCTCTTATCACTGTCTTGTTTACTTCAATGTGCTGTGCTAAGTGTGATGGATATGCCCAGATGTTTGTGCAGTGCTCACTTTGCCACTGTAACTAAGCTGCACCCGACTGAATAGCCCAACTATGGTGAAACCAGCCTTGGGTTGCTTGTGTTCTGGTTCAGTGAGGACCTGCCTTTGCAGTTAGGTCTTGACTAGTCCTAATGGACAGGGGTCATGGCTGATTTGCATATAGCTGGGCCTAATTTGAGGTGGCATTGTGGACAGAAAAACGATGGACTGGGATGCAGCCCTGAGTAATTACCAGTGGCTGAGGTTAATTCAAGCATCCCTCCCATCACTTTTTTGTTTACTTCATTGCCATGCCCTAAGTGTGATAAGAGTGCCCACATGTGAGTCCCATGCTCACTTTGCCACTGCAACCAAGTTGCACCTGATTGAAGAGCCCCAACTAGGGTGAAACTGGTCTTGGGTTGCTTGTGTTCAGTTTCAAAGAGGACCTGGTTTGGCAGTTAGGTTGGGATGTTCCTATTGGAGCAAGGTCAAGGCTGATTTCAATATAGCTGGATCTAACCTGAGATGATATTGTGGGGGAAAAAAGATGGTCTTGAATGTGACACAGAGTAATTACCAGTGGCTGAGATTAATTCAAACATCCCTCCCGTTACTTTTTTGTTTACTTAAGTACAAGAGGTAGCAGATCCTGTCCTTTAGGGCTCCTCTCAGGTCACAGACAGCATATCTAGTCCTCTTATATGTTTTCTCACAGTGAGAAAGTACATTATTATTTGTAGTGAAAGGTAGTTCTCTTCAAATGATAATTGCACTATAGCTTACTAGGTCCAATTAGGTCTCAGAAATTCAAATCTGAGCGCTCCATAGTTAGCTGTAGCACAGATCAGACCGACTTAACTTAGGAGAAATGTGCAAAGCATTCGTCAGTACCAAAACAGCTAGAAAGTAGATACGCATCACAATAAAAAAAAAACACTTCAGTAAATATGTTGGACAGGTACTGAGGGCCAGTGTGGTAGAGAGATCTGTGCATCAAAACCAGCCCCTTGAACCTCACACATTCCTTGAAAGGCAGCCAGTGCATTTCTTTCAGGAATAGTTGGATGTGGACTCTCCTGGGGAGTCACAGCAGAATCCTGGCAGCGGCATTCTGCACTAGCTGTAATCTTTTAGGGAGGCATGCCGGTAGGCCCCAGTTTAGTGAGTTGGCATAGTCCAACCTTGAGGTGATCAGGGCCTGGATCACTGTTTTTTGCTGTGAAAGGGGGAGAAGGAAAAGGAAATTTTTAAACATGTTTATCAGTCTAAAACAGGAGCCTACTACGCTAACCACCTGGGGGGCAAAGGATGCAGTGTTATCACATTTCACCCCCAGATTGCATACTACTGTGGCAGGTGGCAAAGGGGCATCATTTGGCCAGAAGCCATTGTCCCAACTGGGCGGTGGAATCCCGAAGAGCAGGAACTCCGTTTTGCTGGTATTGCATTGAAGGCAGCTATCACCCATCCATTGGAACACTGCGGTCATGCATGCCTTAAAATTGCCCAGCTGGTTGGGTGCATTTTTGTCTAGAGTGAGAAGCAGTTGCGTATCATTGGCATAGGATACTATTTTTACACCAAACAACTCTATCAAGGTTCCCATTGGGGTCATATACACATTGAATAATGTAGAGCCAGGGCAGACCCTTGCAGAACCCCCAAAAACCTAGGGTATTAGGTTCAGAGGTGAAAGGGGCCACCCAAACTGATTGGGACCTGTCTGCAAGAAAGGAACGGAACCAAGCCAATGAGGAGCCACAGACGCCTAGGGCACTGAGGCGCTGTAGGAGTGTAGTATGTGAGACCGTGTCAAAAGCCACTGGTAGATCAAGGAGAATCAGGGCCAACTGCTTCCCCTGATCTACCGCTAGCTAGATCGTATCTGCCACCTTCAACAGGGTGGACTCTGTCCTGAAGCCTGGGAGAAAACCCAACTGGAAAGGGTAAAGTAACTTGTTCTGCTCTAGGAAGGCAGAAAGTTGTTTATTAATTAGCTTTTCTAGTACCTTGGCGAAGGCTGCTAGGCTGGATAACAGGAGGCTGGCAAACTAGTCCTTGGACACCACTCTTCTGCCCTGGGTACAAGTGAGAGCAGGTCCAGTCCTTGGGGTATCTCAAGGGTTACAATAGGTGCAGTCCATGGTTCAGCATCCTTCTTCTTTGCAGGGGGTGCCACTTTTATACCTTGCAATAGCTTGTGGGTGGGAGTGACTCACTAACCAAAAGGGTAAAGTTCCAAGGGGCAACCCTAACCACTTTGACATCATTTCCTGGGAGCTTGGCCCTAACCAATCCCATAGTGCCCTGTTCTGCTAAGATCTACTATGACAGAATCTTTCTTCCCCTGGTCCAAGCTATGGGCTCACCCCAGGGGTGTGTCTAGGGAAATGAGGAGCTCCCACTGGAAACCTGTACTGTGGCAGGTACTCCCTCTCCCCCAATCACCACTGGGACTAGTGCCATTCTGGCTACTTGGGCAATGGCATGGGCAGGCATAAGTGTGAGTGACAAGGAGTGCCCCTTTGAAGCTTGTTGAATTGGTGAGCACATCCCCCAGGCTACCCTGTCAGGAGGAGGTCACACCTCCCCCCAGCCACGGAACTTCTGTTTCCTTTAGTGGGAGCCATTCACACATCTGGGAAGGCTGCCAGAGGACAGTTGGATATTAACTTTGAATATTCAGGAAAATGTCAACTTTCTAATAGTGGCATTTTCAGAATAGTAATTTATAATCCGACTCTTTCATTGGATTGGATTTTAAATAACTATTAATTTCAGTCACTGAACCATGGTTGTGGCTCTTCCCAAACTAAAGTTATGCATTATAAGGTGTTATAATTATCTCCTTGCTTTTCTATGGGAGAGCCAGCCTTGCCGAAACTTTGGAGATTTGTCCCTGCCAGGATATGAAAAATTTACGTACGCATGTCATAATTTTAAAGAGCATGCACCCTGCCCTTCGAGCACCTAGGGCCTATTTTAGGGGTGACTTATCAGTATTAAAAAGAAAGGTTTAGGCCTGGCAGAAAGTCTATTTTGCCAGGTCAAACTTGCAGTTTTAAAACAACACAGCTATGCTGCAGTGGCAGGCCTAGAGTCATGTATTCACTTGTCACTTTAGTGGTGGCACAATAAGTGCTACAGTCCACTACTGATATTTAACTTACAGGCCCTTGGTGTACGGAGTACCATATACTAGGGATTTATAGGTAAGTTAAAGAAGCCAGTCAACGATTAGCCAGTTCTACATGTTTTTAAGTGTCAGCGCTCATACACTGGGCACTGTACAGCAGCGCCCCAGTGTTCATAGTCCTTACTCCAGCAATAAAATCCAGCAGAAAGTGCATGGGGTGACCATGTCAAAAGAGCATTACCTTACACTCATGTCCAGGCGTGAGCTGAAGTGGGTGCCCAGAGATGCCACATTCATACCTATCACCAGCTCGTGGATGGGAATGACTCGGGCACCACTAACCAATGGGGTAAAATGTTCCTGGGGCCAACCCTACCCACTTTGTGCATTTTCAAGATAGTGGAAGTCTTCTGCCACACTAAATTTAGGCTCTGAGGTGTGGGTGTGTGTATATCTGGGGTCTGTACTATGGTAATCATCATGTCCTCCTACATCTAAAATCCAGTTTGGGGCAATCACTGTACCCTCAATAAACTAAGTACAGATGTATGGTAGAATAAAGTTGGGTTTTCCCGCAAACAGGCAGTAGATACAAGGAATTGTTTCAGCATCCTCTTTTGTTTCCTTTCAACTGCGCTCCCAGTGTTATATGTAAAAACCCAGAGACAGAAGCCTGGTAGAACAAAAGTAGGGTTTTCAGCAACCAGAAGGTAGATACACAAGAACTGTTATGCCATCTGGTTTCCCTTCTTTTCATGTGCGCCCCAGTGTTATATGTACAAACCCAGAGACAGAAGTCTGATAGAATAAAAGTAGTGTTTTAGTAACCAGTGGATACACAAGGATTGTTTTGGAATCTAGTTTCCCTTCCATTCAAGTGTGCCCCAGAGTGCTACATGTAAGCAGACCTGTCAAGCAAGATTTGATATTCAAGATGGATTTGACACTGTAATCTCAAAAAGATTGCCCACAGTCCCCCCTGCCAGGTTCAGAGGGGTCATCTCTGCCTATTTAGGTCAGCCTATTATATGCTGCTAGGTCACCCTTCACACCATTTTTACACCTATTCAAATGCTAATTTCTGTCTGGCCGAAGTGGCAGAGCACATGCAAATTTAGGGCCAGATTTAAGTACGTTTGAGGCAACGCGACACAAGACAACAATGCAAGTTGTTGCAGGTGTTGAATCAAAGGGAGAGACCAGAAATGCTCCATATCTACTAAGATACCGCACAGTTCTGCTCTTGGGGCACTTCTGGCTGCCTAACGCCAATGCAGGTACCCTTGTGCCACAAAGCAAGGGCACCTGCTTTGTGGTCAGAATAGTTTTTGTGCACACGCAAAAAAGCAGTAACAAGGGGAAATGAAGATATTTCTCCTGATTATGCCAATCTTGGGTAGGCACACAATTTCGGCACAAACCCATGTATACTGACGTTAGTAAATTTAGATTTGCACCAGTATCCTTGGGGAATGCACTTGAACACCCATGCACCACTGATGTAATACCTCACCAACGCAAGGCTGAGCTTGGCACTGCCATGTGTTTCTTTTGGGTTAAAATCTTGCACAAAGCAATGCAAATCTGGATTTGTGTGGGACTGTAAATAAAAACATGGACTTTATGTTGTGGTTGTGCCACAGAAGTGGCTCAACCAACCTTGGTGCAAAATCTTAGTCAATCCGGCCCTAAGCCTTTAGGAACTTCCGGCAGAGAAAAGGTAACTTTCTAAAAGTTACTTTCACTTAATGTTTATTAAAACTCCAACTTCACAATTGAATTGGATTTTAATAACTTTTAAAATAGTTGTTTAATTATTAATATAGCTAGACTCATTCCCGAGATACAGTATTAAGCTTTTAATCTATACTCTGTTTTCTACATAGGACAGCTTGGCCTACCACAGTGAAAATAGCTTTTGGGTGCCAGTCACTGTAAGGACACATTACCAATACATTTCTACAAGGTCTACTTTTAAATACCATGCTCCCTGCCTTGTGAGTGACAAGGCCTACATAGGGTCGGCTTATAAATGTATTAAAGAAAGGTTTTGACATGTTAAAAGGTTTTATTTTGAATGGTCGAATTACAATGTTTAAATTGCCACAGTGAAGCTACAGTGGTAGGCCTGAAGAAATGTTTTACACTGTCGCTGTAGTGATGGCACAATAGGTGCTGCAGTCCAAGAATGACGTTTTACTTACAGGCCCGGGATAAATTTTGTACCATATGTTAGTTGAGTTATATGTAAGTTAAATATACCAATTAAGAATAAGCCCGTTCTACCATGCTTAAAGGGGGAGCATGTGCGCTTTACTACTAGTTAGCATAGGTAAAGTCACAGAGTTCTAGAGCCAGCAAAAAAATATATAGGGTCGGCAAAAGACATAAAATCCAGGGTGACCAAACAGAGAAGGCGGATTTCCTACAGATGTGTATGGCGTGCTGCCTTTAAATCGTAATAGTGTGAGAAAGGTGCTATTTTTATAAAGGCCATTCCAGTTCAGAAGAACCTGGGTGGACAGCTGGGAGATCGCCTTCACTTCATGAGTAATAGGTCAGCAGCGGGTGATAGCTCAATGGTAGACAGGGGTAATATATAAGGCTTAAACCCACTTTTTTGCACAGTCTGTCCCAATACTCGTGATGTACATGTAGTGATGAGTATGTCACCAGTGTGGTTGGGGGTTGTCGTACCAATCAGGGATGGGAGTGGGAGGGTAGCTGCTCCATCTTCCTTAAATGCTATGTGCAGCAGACAATTCAACGGTTGTTACAGTATATCACAAAGTTGGCATAAGCACATAAATCATATAACTCTAAGTCTGGTGCTTTAAATCCAGCATGGTGGAAGGGTAACTAAAGGATGTCCCATTTGTCCCTGGACAGTTTTTTGGCCCATGCTAGTCTGATAAACTGAGTCTTGAGCATGCTAAAACAGGAGTTGGTAAGAGGCAGGAGTAAATTCGTAAATAAGTAAAGCAGTTTCAGAAGTATTACCATCTTTATTAATCCTATAAGACCAGCAAGTGAGAATGGAAAGGAGATCCAACGTGTGACCTGTTCTGTGATTTTATTGATTGTTGCACCATAATTTTCGCGCATGACAACTTCCCTGTCAAAATTAATCCATATGTCTTGATATTTTAGGGATCCCATACACCACTCGAGGGAAATGTCTGATGCAAATGTAATCAGATTATTTGTCAGAGGGAAAATATGAGACTTGTTCCAAATAATATTAAGACCAGCGAGTGCCCTGAATTTAATATATTCTCTCATGATTGTGTTAAGACATTTGCTTGGTTTCCTAAATTAGAGGGTCATATCAACATATAAGAATATTAAAATATGCCAACTGGTGTGTTGCAACGCATGCCCTGAATATTGTTGACGCAAAAAGGATGGGTAAAAGGGGCCAGCCCTGCTGAGCTTTCTGGGAGACAACCATAGGAGCAGAAAAAATACTATTAACGCAAACACTAGCCATCGACGTTATATAAAGCAAACAAATCCACTCTATGCATGTCTGTGGCATACCCATTGATGCAATATTGCAATAACATACTCCCTTTCCAGAGAATCAAACACATTAAACGTGTCTAAAAAATAGTTGCAGTATATAGGTCTGGATTTAAGCACTGTCGCAGGGAAAACAGGGTACGCAGGTTATGGGTCGTTGATCGGCCAGGGATGAAGACCGTTTTTACAAGCTTGGGCATAAGAAGTGGCAGCCAATTGGCAATCTGTTTAGCCAAGATGTTACCTTCACATTTTAGCTGGTATAGAGGGCAGTATGACTCGCTCTGATGGGTGAGTTAGTTTGGCTTCATTAGTGGAATAATAACCACCTTGTGCAAAAAGGAGGGAGGATATATCGCTCTCAGGCTTCCTCAATTACAGCAAGTAAGTGGGCGGCTCGGATATCTGCATACCGCTTGTAGAATTTGGCTGGCAGCCCATCTGGACCTGGTGTTTTACCTGAAGGAAGTTCAGAGATAACTGCCAAAACCTCATTGAGCGTAGAGGGTTGTTTGAGAAAGAGGCGAGGCATGTCATTCAGCCAATCTAGAGTGACATCCCCTAATTATTCATATCTGAGTCAAGTATCTCAATCCCATGGTTGTATTTGTACTAATGAATTATGTTGAGAACAAAGGAAAGATTTTAGCGGTGTCTTGATGAAGGGTGCCATGTGGGCCTTTAACTTCTAATATGTCACAGGCCACCATGGTCGTCTATCATAGTAACAAGGGATCTGCTTGACCGTTCACCCACTTCGTATGCCCTGACCTGTGCATATTTACTGTGATGCCTACATTCTCTATCCATAACCTCCATGAATTCAGTGAGTTTAGACTTAACTGGTTCCTTAATATGCCTCCCACGCCCTGTGTGAGTGTATGTGCTAGTGTCTTTTTTTCATTTTCTAAGCAAGACAGATGTTTGATGGGGAGATTTCTGTATACAATTATGCTTAGCTATGCATTTACCTCTGATTGTCACCTTGAAGGCCTCCCATATTGTACTCATGAGGTCTACAGTGCCCAGGTTGAGCTCAAAATACTCCAAGTTTGCCGATCTGAGTTTATCATAGAGTACCCTGTCTAACAGGGGCTCTGGTTTTAATCTCCATTGACTCCTTGATAAGATGACGACCGGGACCTGCAGCTAGAGGAGCAGAGGCGCATAGTCAGAAAGTGCCCCACCTCATGGACCAAGGGTCCTACATCCCTCAATATTAGCCAGTAGTCTAATCTTGACCATACCCCATGCACAGTTGAGGAAATGTGCCCTCCCTGGTCAAAGCGCTTCTACGCCTCCATATGTCCAGAAGACCGCGGTCATTCATAATTGCTCTAGATGATTGGCTGCATACGTTCTACCATTTGTAGTTGTCTGGGATCTGTCCATCTGCCCCAATATTAGCGATTGTGGTGCTGTGGAGAGCGCCTTTCCCCAAAGCGCATCATGGAACCCGGGCCGTAGCAGTTAACAAAAGTGAGTTGAACAGGGCCGACTTTGCCCCACAAAATGGCGTGTTGATCATGTTCATCTTGGAGGAAGTCTTTGGCCCTAAACTGTGAGCCCTCTTATTAATATGACCACCCTACAAGTGTAGGAGTATGAAAAGTCACATAGCCCACTGAGGGATAACTTTAATTCTAAAAACATGCGCAGCTACCCGCTGCATGCTCTGTCCCTCAAATGTCAAACTGCACCACAGTTTATTGCGTCTTGTAACCAAAAGCGGTGC
Organism: Calotriton arnoldi; assembly: GCA_963921515.1. Taxonomy (NCBI): domain Eukaryota; kingdom Metazoa; phylum Chordata; class Amphibia; order Caudata; family Salamandridae; genus Calotriton; species Calotriton arnoldi. The sequence goes on from CAWUFW010002862.1 coordinate 369,947, forward strand.
CATTTGCCAAGCGGTCTCATGTCAGCTTTGTTACTTTCAACCAGTGCTACCTCATACGTAAAGTAGCACTTTGCATAGTGGTATTTCTTCGCCAGCACTTCGACAATGTCAACAGTGAAACTGGGAGACCCCGGTGCAAGTGCTATTGGTTTCAAAAGACAGAGCTACCTGAAGGTGTCACACCTGACATGGGACCACTGGGGAATTATGAGCAACTATTTCAGGAGCTGTTGTAAATAAGGAGGCCTTGTTTTCTAGTAATGCCTCGATTGCTATCACTATGTTTTAAGTGTGGAAACACAGTTGAGCAACAGGACACACTATCTGATGCAAATGAAACAGTTATTATGCTGTGCTCCCAGAGTCACACGTCTTTATTGTAAGAAAATTTGAATTTAGGCAAGATATCAGTTCCATCCTCACCCCCCATAAGTCAAATGGTTACCTGCAGGCTGCACTTGTTTTACGCTGTTTAGAATGGTAGATTGATTTACGTTTGTGGGGTAGACGTGTAGTGTTTTGGGGTGCATGACGAATGTGGTGCCCGATCTTTCCGTTGCTCAGTCTAGAGAGTCAAAGACTCAGACTCTAGTTCAAAAGTATTTCCCTCATAGGCTTGGACTTGTTCTTCCTACATATAGTTTGAGTGCTCTGTCACTTTGCCCCACTCGACTAACAGGCTTGATGCACTGAAGTAAGGGAAATGGAATATCAGGTCAGGGGACCTCTGACCCCCTGGCCAGGGCAGAACCTCTGCCCTGGCCAGGGTCCCACTCTCCGCCCAAGCAGCTCCGCTATAGTCTCGCCTGCCGCTGCCCCAGGCACCTCTCTCCCTGGTAGGTGTTCAAGGCCCTCCTCCACCCACAGGCTCCTGCCTGCGCCTCATCGCTGCCTCATTGTGCCCATTTTGCCTTTGTGTCTACTCTCTGTCTTTTTGGCCTTGTTTTCTTTATTCTATCGTAATTTCTGTACCCGTTTTGTATTTGTGTCCACTCTCTGTCTTTTATCCTTGTCTCCTTTATTGTATCGTATTATCCGTGCCCGTTTTGTCTTTGTGTCCACTCTGTCTTTTAACCTTGTCTCCTTATTGTATTGTAATTCCTGTACCCGTTTTGTCTTTGTGTCTACCCCCTGTCTTTTTAGCCTTGTTTTCTTTATTGTATCGTAATTTCTGTGCCCGTTTTGTCTTTGTGTCTACCCCCTGTCTTTTTAGCCTTGTTTTCTTTATTGTATCGTAATTTCTGTGCCCGTTTTGTCTTTGTGTCCACTCTCTGTCTTTTAGCCTTGTCTCCTTTATTGTATCGTAATTTCTGTGCCCGTGTTGTCTTTGTGTCCACTCTCTGTCTTTTAGCCTAGTCTCCTTATTGTATTGTAATTCCTGTACCCGTTTTGTCTTTGTGTCTACTCCCTGTCTTTTTAGCCTTGTTTTCTTTATTGTATTGTGATTGATGTGCATGTTTTTATCCACGCCTCCGTTCGCTGCCTTTCCTTTCTTTTTTCCTGTGCCCTGGTTTTTTCCTGCTTGCCCGTCCCTCGCCACCCATTTTCCCGCCACTGCTCCCCCGCGGCCCATCCCCCCTGCCGCTCTCGCTCCCGACTCCCAGCTGAGCTTCCTTTCCCCCTTCCCTATTTAATGGCAGGCGCTGCGCACCCGCGCAGCAGACGTGTGCCAAACGCAATCCCGTCTGCGACCCGACCGCGACTAGCACCAGGACCCCTGGATCTCCAACCACCCACAGCTACAACTCAGCTGCCCTCCTTGCACTCAACCCCGGAAGGAACTACAACTGCCAGCAGTCGATGCCAAACAGCACCCACGGCCAGTTCTCCTGCCGACACTGCCGACATTCCTTCACCATCCAAAACACCCCCACGCACACCCACGCCGTACGCCCACACCAAAGAAGCCCTGAAATGCATCCTCCTCAACGTGCGCTCCCTACACAGACACGCCATAGAAATCTGGGACCTCCTCGACACCCTCTCACCGGATGTCGCATTCTTCACGGAAACCTGGACAAATGCCTACTCCGCACCTGACATCGCCACCGCCATTCCTGACGGCTACAAGATCCAGAGGAAGGACCGCCCCCACCACCCAGGAGGAGGACTCGCCATCGCACACAAGAGCTCCATCCGACTCTCCATCTCTAGCGCGACCGACTCCCTCTCCAACACCGAACACCTCCACTTCATGATCCAGACCAGCCCCAGAACCACGCTACGCGGCACTCTCGCCTACAGACTCCCAGGACCTTGCGCTCCTTTCACCACAGCCATTGCCGACCTCATCGCACCCCACGCCATCGCCTCCACGGACTACATACTCATCAGAGACGTAAACTTCCACCTCGACAACCACAGCGACCCCGACTCCACCACCCTCCTGGACAACCTCACCAACCTCGGACTGAAGCAGCTCGTCACCACCCCCGCCCACAAGGCCGGACACACCCTCGACCCCATCTTCGCAGGAGGGACAAACACCCATTTCAGCCACACCTCGCAGCCCATCTGGACAGACCACCACTGCGTACACTTCTCTTTCAGCACCACCACTGCACGCAAGCCCGCCCCGCGCCAGCCACGAAGGAATTGGAGCAAGGTCACAGGGGAGCTCCTCAACGCCACCCTCTCCCACTACCCCCCTCAGCCATGACCGACGCCAACTCTGCAGCCTCGGAACTACACCACTGGATCCCCAGCTGCGCAGACAAGCTCGCTCCCCTCCGCCACCCCGACAGACAACGCCCCCTGAAGGCCGCCTGGTTCACCACCGACCTCCAAGAAGTCAGACGCTCCTGCAGACGTCTCCAAAAAACAGTGGCGAAACAGCAAAACCACCGAGGACCAGACCACCTACAAGCACGCCACAAATGAAACCACCAACTCATAAGAACCACCAAGAGGACCTTCATCCGGAACAAAATCCTCACCAACGCCGGCAACGCAAAGGAACTCTTCAACATCATTCAGCAGTTCACTAAAACCCCCCAGCGAAGCCACGGACATCACACCGTCCCAGGACCTCTGCAACAAGCTCGGCTCCTACTTCCAACTGAAAATTAAGACCCTCTACGACAACTTCAGCGAACAAACCGCAGAAACCCCCCCCTCCTCCCCACCCCAGCAATGACAGCCAGCCCACCATCAACACCTGGACTCCGATCACTACCGAAGACACCACCATGACCATGAAAAGCACCCACTCAGGAGCCCCTACGGACTCGTGCACCCCCCACATCTTCCACAGAGCCGCCGCCGCTATCACACCTGAACTACACCGCACCATCAACACCACCTTCGAATCTGGCATCTTCCCCGATGACTGGAAGCGGGCAGAGGTCAAGCCCCTCCTCAAGAAACCCACGACTGACCCGACGGACCTGAAAAATTACCGGCCCATCTCTCTCCTTCCCTTCGCAGCCAAAGTCACCAAGAAAGTCGTCAACGCCCAGCTGACCACCTTCATCAAAGAGAACCCCATCCTCGACTCATCCCAGTCTGGATTCTGCAACAACCACAGCACCGAGACCACCCTCCTCGCCACCACCGACAACATCCGCATGCTACTCGACCCGGGCCACACCGCGGCCCTCATCCTGCTAGAGCTCTCCACAGCCTTCGACACCGTCTCCCACCGCACTCTGGCAGCCAGACTCCACGACGCCGGCATACGGGGAACCGCCCTCGACTGGATCTGATCCTTCCTCGCCGGCAGAACCCAAAGGATCAGACTCCCACCCTTCCTCTCCGAACCCACAGAGATCAACTGCAGAGTACCCCAAGGGTCTTCACTCAGCCCCACCCTCTTCAACATCTACATGGCCCCCCTCACCGCCATCGTCAGACAGCACGGGCTCAGCATAGTATCCTACGCCCGACGACACCCAGCTCATCCTCTCGCTGACGAAGAACCCCGAAGACACCAGACTCAGCTTCCAGGAAGGAATGAAAAATATAGCAGCCTGGATGAGCAACAGCTGCCTAAAGCTCAACTCGGAAAAGACAGAGGTCCTCGTCCTGGTACTATCCCCCACCGCTTGGGACTACTCCTGGTGGGCCTCCGCCCTTGGAAACCCTCCCACCCCGACAGACCACGCCCGGAACCTCTGCATCATCCTAGACTCCTCCCTCACCATGATGCGGCAGATCAACGCCGTCACCTCCACCTGCTTCAACTCCCTCTGCATCCTCCGCAAGACTTTCAAGTGGATCCCCCCGAAGCCAGAAAGACCGTCACCCACGCACTCATAACTAGCAGACTGAACTACGGAAACGCCCTCTACGTGGGAATCAACAAATCCCTGCTACACAAACTCCAGACCATCCAGAACACCGCAGCTAGACTAGTCCTCGGTACCCCACGACACGAGCACATGAACCAACACCTTCGAGACCTCCACTGGCTACCCGTCGTGAAGAGAATAACTTTCAAGCTACTCACCCACACCTACAAATCCCTACACAACATCGGACCTAAATACCTCAACGAAAGAATCTCTTTCCACGCACCCAAAAGAAACCTCCCCTCCACCGACCTCGCCCTCGCAGTGACCCCACGCATCCCCAGAGCCAGAGCAGGTGGAAGAGCCTTCTCCTATGTCCCAGCTAAAACCTGGACCGAGCTTCCAGTCAACATCAGATGCTCCCCCACCCTGCACACCTTCAGGAAGAGCCTCAAGACCTGGCTTTTTGGCTGACCCGGAGCTGCACCCCCCCTCACCCCCCCCCCCAGCACCTTGAGACCCTCTCGGGTGAGTAGCGCGCTTTAAAAACCCCTGATTGATTGATAGTTAAGCCAGGAGCGGGCAGTACATTTCAGCAGTGGCCGTGCAGGGAAAACTCAGATGGCTTGCAATATTTGACTTTTTTTTTTTATAAGATAACTAAAACCTTTACAACACACCATCTCACAAGGGTCAGCACCATCTCACAGGTGGCATGTAGCTGTGTTCCATCCTCAGCTGAGCAAAAAAATAACATGCTAGGCAAATATTGGAATTATTTAATAAAAAATACAGACACACTGCAATTATACATCACATACCGCGTAATTAAGTCTGAACCAAAAGGGTCCTTTTCAGCCATCCAAGTTGAGATAGAGTGAGAGCTTAGTGATTCGTTCTTCTATGTTTCAAGCCATCCATCCATTCATCTACCCAGTAACCTCATTCTCACAGTCACCTACTCGCTTTTCATGTAGGCAAGCCCTTGAGAGACCCAAATAAGAGTAGGAAGAGCTGGGTAAATGCAGCACTGCAACACTCACCACATACTCGCAAGCACACACAGAAAATTGTTCGGGAGTGAAAAGCCACATTCATTATTTTTAAAAAGCCCTAAAAATTGGCTTTGCCAATGCTTGTTTTAAACTCCATTTAAATAACTGGCCTCTCATTAAGCGAATCGTGAACCGTGTTCTCTAATGAAACTTTGTCCACATACTGATGTGATGACAAACAAATAAAACGTACAATTGATTGCCATCTGCTGTATGTGTGTAAAGAAGGCGTCTTTGTACAGCATGTGTGTACTCTCTAAGGTCATTTTGAACGTCATTTAAGAAGGGTTTTTTTGCAGTCTCAACAGCTGATGTATTGCATTGTACAGTATTATACCACGCAAGCAATTCATTGTATTTAGTCAAGTACATTGGCATTGAGCCACCATCTCAACTCAAAAAGAACTAAATAAACTAAGGAAGGAAATAACTGGCCTCACAACACTCCAAGACAGCAATTAAACGGCCCCATGCCACAGATGAAATAGGAAATAAAACAAGCATTGGCATAGCCAATAGGTCTCGCTTTTGGGACCTTATAAGTATTTAGTTATGCAGCACAATATCCTTGGGGCAACAACATCAACCGTTGCATGGCTAAACACTTTTAAGGTCCCAAAGGCAAGACCTATTGGCTATGCCAATGCTTGTTTATTATTTTTAGCTATGCTGCACAGCAGCCACGCTGCTATACAGCATGACTACAAATCATTGCCAAAGTCTGCAATGTGTATCTGTACAGCATGAACAAAAGGCAATGACAGAGCCAATAGTCTCAAAGGCAAGATCCATTGGCTTTGCAAATGCTTGTTTTATCAGGTTGCTGTTCATATCCAGTAAATAGAGTTGCATTAGTCCAGGTAACGTAATAGAGTAGCCTGGATCACCACCCAGTGGACCTGCTTGGGCAAACAAAAGCAGGGTTTTCCTGAGTATCTTCAGGCGGAAGAAGCAGGTCGAGGAAACATGCGGAAGCATGCAAAGCTCTGGCTTAAGGTAAAACACCTCGGTTTTTAACGCCAAGGCAGCAAGCAGGCCGCGTGGACCAGGATGGAGGCCAAAAATGCTCTGGGAATGGAGAGAGCAGTAGTGTCGTATCCGGAGCACCTCCGTTTTGTCAGAGTTAAACTTGGGAGAGTTAGGTCTCAGGAGAGAAGCTGGTGCTTATTGACGGTGTAGGACACAGAGGCATGCGCTTCTACGCACGATGTTCTCTCCTGCGCTGTTTGTGTGCTCTGTGAACAAATGCGTGGCGTGACTTTACTGCACAATCAATCCAGCTTCTCTTCACAAGCACTTAAAGTCCGCAATAAATCCAAGTAAAATAAGGAACAAAAAGATGACATTTTTAATCAGGCTTTCTTGGCTCTGTCAGTAGAAAGATTTGTTTGCAAGTTGTACGCCTAGCTGAGGGCAAGTCAGTTTTATTGTGTTTTTGGGATGAATCATTTTAAAAACCATTCAGGTGTACAAAAAATATTACAGCCCTTTATTATACAAACAGAGAGTGCTTTTTCATGTTGCATCTTCTTTGATTTACAATCTTTGGTTTTACCTTTTATTATAGAATAGGAAAAGTCGAGGCAACATTGAGAGAAATAATGTCCACCTCTTAACTGTATGAAGACAGAAACAGAGGTCTGAATTGCACTTGGCCCTTGAAAGCATAGATCAGTCACTTTGTGATTTATAATGATGGCGCCCTTGCCTTCATTACAGTCCTGTTTTTATTTCTAGGTGAAATAAAGGTGGGAGGCAAGGGACCCTTCATTGTAGTTCTTATGTTTCTCGGGCACAAAAAGAAACAATGGACTATGATGAAGACTCCTTTGCCACCCGGCTTTAATTTTAAATAGAAAGAAAAACTGGACTTTAATGAAAGCAAAGGAGCTTTCCTTATAGACTGGCTTTCTTTTCTGCTTCAGTGATGGATAAGCCGCTGGGAGGTAGGGGCGAGCAGGAGAAAGAAGAATTTTCCAGAAGGGAGGAATCAGAGGGAGGTATGGGCAGAGGAAGAAAGAGCCACACAGTGGTAGGGCCATAATGGAGGAAACAATGCTAGGGCGTTGTGGGTGGCAGGAGCAACATACATGGAAAAGAGAGAGATGCAATGTTGGCTTATGTTTTTGACATATTGGGATAACTAACCTCAAGATAGCACTGAAGTCTTGTGCCACCAGGATATCCATCTTGGGAGTAGCAGCCCTGTATGTCAAAAATAACAAGCGCGCGCGCCTCGCACGGCAGCAGGGGGAGGGGGAGAGGAGGGAGCCTGCGCGATTCACTTGCGGGAGCGAGCGGCGCCAGGAGCGATAATTGCTACCATATGGCGCCAGCTGCTCGCTCCCGCAAGTGAATCGCCAACGTGCACGCGTTGCCATTGAAGGCAATGGAACGCGTGCACGTTTTAGGCTGAAAAGCCGAATCGATGGCAAAAGGTCTTTTTGCCTAAACAGCGCATGCGCGCTGCGTAGGCGAGACCTAAAAAGGACTATGAAAAGCTTGGATTATTCGCTGCTGTGAGCGAACAGCAGAAACGAAGCAGGTGGACATCCTGTGATACTGGTAACAACACACGTGACTGCATCAGCCCTGGGAGCCCCTTCAGGTAAACACAAGTCTGCTGCCAGTGGTCAGTCTCTGTAGTGACCCCTGCTGGACAGACTGCATTCTGCAGGGCAGTAACCTTCTGTCCCAGTCAGGAGCGGGACAAAATCCAGCCGCACGGCTATGGGTCAAAGAATCTTCCGTGGACCGAGTGACCAGCAGGAAGTTACCAGTGAACAAGAGGAGAACGATGCTTCGGCTGGACGGGTCCATCCATGGCATGCTGGTGCTCTGTTCCAGCATTTTGCACAAAAAATGGAATATGACGTGAAAAACAGCCTCTCAGGTCGTTCATCCTGTTCCCGGGCTTCTGTGATAAGATTTTTACCGAAATGAAATCTCAATCATGTGACGTGGCAAATCAGCATAATCTTAAGAATTTCGCATAATAATGGTAATGCCAAATGCCAGAAGTGACACAAGATAACTCCAGCGTTAATGGAGTTTTGCCCGGCTTATTCCTTCCAGATCGGCTCCAAGAATCCCTAATAAGAAATACGGAGCCGAGCTGCAGCCGCTGGTTTTCTGGAGGAGAGCCTGGGTCAGACACCCACACGTAGAGGACTTTGTAGAATGCACGTTATCAGCAAGGGAACCAGGGTGATCTTTCCTATTGTGAGATACTGGTTTGTTTACATGGAGCTAATGTATACCTACAGCAAGAGTCAACTGACATACATTCAATCCCTTCAAAAGGCTTGAGTGTCAAGTTGAACTTTCAAGAACTACCATTGTTTCAGCATATAAGATGCCTCCGTAAGCCAGTTATGCAAGTTCATGTTTGACTGCAAGGAGATGTGTGCATCAGCACAGAAGAAATGACGGAAAGGTGAAGACGCACCTTAGCTGTCCCTTGGAAGGAACAGGTAACATACTCCAGGACTGAGGAAAAGGTCTATTGTGGAAGAGACCTGAAGGAGGAGGTACGTTAGCTTCCATATTGAGAACCAGCCTCAACATAACGTAAAGACCCACCTGCTGGAGGTGAAAACATGAGCACTTATGCCTACGAGTAACTGCACATATCAGAGACCTGATGCTGCTGCCAAGTCCAACCCAAAATTGTGATTATTTACCATGTCGTCTTTATGCCTCCCTTGGAGTTTTCGTCTTCATGTCTCTCTTCAGCTCTTGTAGACCACGGCTTTGCACCCCAGGGGATCTCTAGGCGCTGTAAGGGCTGTTCAATCCTCGGTCAGAGAGCGATGGTGGTCGAAGAGCCACGTCTTGAGCTGCTTCTTAAAGTCCTTCAAAGATGGGGAGGTGCGCAGGAGAAGGGTGAAGTATTGTAATCAGCCCAGCCTCTTCCCTGGCATGCCACTGCTACAAGCACCAATCCAGTTCCGGGCCTGTGGTCACCTCCAGAAGCATTGTTACACCTTGCTTGTGCAGACCAAACAGTATGCCTGGCCTGTAGCACATAGACAATCTCTCTTTTGCTGTCTTTCCTAGTGGATATATTCACATCATTCCATGCATATGGCTTGTTTGATTCATAACGTTGCCAATGATATATAACACTGACTGAACAATACAATCCTTGCACTCTATGCCTATACCCGACATGCTATACTCTACCGTACACTATCCCTCGAGTGTAAGTTTTCACAGTTTGACCTCGCTTTCTTCTAAAAGTCAAAGCCAAACAGAAGGAATTTGTCAATTCAGTGAGATGTGTCTTCTGGAAGTCAGGGACAACAGGCAATACTTGTCACGGGGTCAGCCTTGTGCCCTTCCCATAGGCCCTGGAGAGCTGGCCTGTTTGGGAGTAATGTTACAATTCCAAACCTAAAAACTACTGAAGTTACTATTTATTGTGAGTTATTCAACGACAACTCCCTCTAACTAATCTCACACACGATGTCACATATGGCATCATAACATGTCCTCATCAATGGCATGTCCACCGTCTCTTTAAGGGCCCAGTGTGGCTATGTCAACACTTTTTGTAAATGTGAATGTAGAGATGGGTGTGTGCCGTCAATCAAGAACATCCTTATATGGCATCTTCTGAGAAGGCGGCTGAGGTCATCGGAGAGCAGGGATGTTGTGGGACCAAGAGTTAAACCAAGTAGTCGGGGCGGCGATCCTTCTCGCTGCTGACTGCCAAGTACTGGAACCTCCTCTCTTCTGAAATAAAATCTATGGACAGCCATTTCTAGGTTTGAAAACTGATTAAAAGCTGGTTCTTGTCTTTAATGGTGCGAGTATTGATATTTTCTTGTTGTCCTGGGAGATTTGCTTCTATTTAGTGCCAAGATGCCTCAGGGTAAAAAAGCGCTTTAAATGAACACGTCATATCATATCATCTCACTGTACCAGTGGATTTGGTCTGCAAACCTTGTTTTTGCAATTTGCAGACATAAAGTCATTAAGATGATTTATTTTTATGATAAGGGCCTTGACACTGTGGATCGGATCTGTGAAATGTGTATCAGATTCCATTGTGCGTTCAGGTAAGAGAGGCATTCTCCACCACCCGGCACTGTGCTCTCAGCTCCCTCAGACTCACACAGAGACGCATTACACATGTTTTATGCCCGGGCGTCACTGATGCCCTGTGAACAAGGTGGCACAGCCTCGGAGCGGCTCAACCTAGGCTCAGAGATCCCTGCCCGACCAAGCGCCTCAATCTAACCAAGGCGCTGTGTGAGTCGGACGAGCTGAGCTGGATTCTGCCTTTGTGTTTAGGAGTGTGCCTTTTAATACAGCACAAGTAAAACATTCTGTTCTTTCTTCGGATTTATCAATAAGGAATGTGCTTCCTTGACATCAGAGAACTCACAATGAGCACGAGTTCCTTAACTACAGCTCTTTGGTGCTGGGGGCACTGGGAGGCCGAGGAGGGTGGAGTCAGCTCAATCAATTCTGAGTCAAAATCAACAGTGACAACTCTCACAAAGCCAGTGCCAGTTACACAGTCTTCCCATCGAACAAAGGCAGAGTCAGTGTAATGATTAACAACTGCTTGTTAATCATAAGGAAGGCACCGCACACTCCTGAAGGAGCGTCTCGCCTGGTGCCAACATGGCACTGCAACACAATATAGACTTGATCCTTTAACTGAACGTAATGATTGGAATTCCCTTCACCATCATTGGTCACACAAACTTATGTGAATCAACAGCAGCTACAATTATACTGTCTGTTATGGGGATTCCGTGTTCACCTTTATAAAAACTTGTACTCAGTCTCCCCCAGTTAATACCACCTAGAGGTGTAAAGCATGAGAAAAAGATGGTGAAAAGGTTGACAGTGCCTCACGGGAGTAACACCATGGGAGTGTGCAGATAGGTTCTCACCCGCACACTCAGGTTCTCATCATCAGCAACTGCCAAACCACAACAGGAAAAGTGTAAGAAAGTATGAAAAGAGTCAAAAATCAACGTGCTCAGTGTGATGAATCGTGAAGCCGGCACTCGGATATCTTATCCGTGTGTCTGACTATACCAACCCAATTAAGGAGTAGCGGGAACTGAACATGAGTACCGCTATTCCAAAGCTAAAAACGAGCTAGACATCCACTGGCTATCCTATTTTATTCTGTGCTGTGGGTCTGCTCACATTAAAACCAAGACACACTGTTGCCAACTATCTGTTTTGTTGTAGAGGGCCAACATGTTTCATTGCCATGGATGAACTTACTGCAATTTCTTCAGGGAAAGGGTCAGTTCTCGCCACACTGCAACGAATCTTTATATATATTTTACCTGGAGGAGACAAAGACAATACAACACAACATAGCTGAGTCAACACAGTACAAAAAAACAACAGTCCGTGTAGGGACCAATTTCATCCCATAGGTATAGTTACCGGGTTGTTGCCCCTCCTGGGCATACCTGCAACCCCCTCTTTTGCGAATGTGTGCGTGTCCACACTCATAGAGTCTATCACCACAGCTGCTTAGCGTCAGCCTGTGAATCAATACGGAAATGAGTTATTAACCCGTATTATATCAAATCTCTCGTTCGATTCTCAAATCATTAATATGTTTTGCAGGGTATGCTCCTCCCTATCTGTTACACTCAGATGTAGTGCAAAAAATGTCTAAAATGTTACACATTCAAGGTTTCTTCTTGCATCTGCCCGCTGCTCCCCCAACTACCTCTCCATTTTCACTGACCCGACATAAAACAGGTTTAAAACAGATTTAAAAAGGCAGAGAACTACCCCTCGGTCATACCGCTTACCGGGTTTTTTGAGAGTGTATGGCATCCACTCAACACCTCTCGGTTCCTGCTTCAGCCAGCTCATTTCAACGCGCAGCATCCAGCGTGCGCACGTATAGTCCCGCCCCTCTCATTCCGGTTTCTGATCTCGCGGGACACGAGTGGGCTAAACAGTCGCCATCTTAGAGTGGCCAAAGTGTACTATAACCTAGATGTTTATTTCATTACTTCTTAATCAGAAGTCGGGGTTATACTCAATGTTGTTTTAAACTTAATTCATCATAAACCAGTTGTAGAAAAAACTATGTAAGAAAAGAAAAGAAAAATCCCTGGTCCCAAACTCAGTCTATATTAGTATCGGGGTAAGTTTTGCACTCAGTGTGTTTCACATACGGACAACGGGGAAGTCAGTCTCGCGCTACGCCCCGCTACCGACTCAGTCAATAGCCAGTCACATTAACATTCAGAGATTATGGTACATCTCCACAAGGCGTCCTCAAATTACACCCTAACAAGTTTGTTCGTAACTGATTCTTCAATGGGCTAGTTTCCCAAAGTTGTTATTAAATTTACTGCATGCCCCTAAATATAAGAGCTGGCCGGGCACAACAGGGTCTGTACCTTCGAGGTACACCAAGCCGACACCACCAACATGTACACACAATACCTACTTATAGTCTTGAGAGAAAATACACGTGAGGAAAAATGAATACATCGGTCTCAACTCAATTGTAGGCAGTTTATACAGGTCCCAACTAGTATAGGGATGTTATGTACTCTAGTATGTTCCTACTCTGTTCCATTCAATAACATCGTTCAGCCCACGCTGGTCCACCCTCTCCTGGTAAATCCAACGTGCCTCTTTTGTGCCCAACCTGCTTTCCATGCTGTACTGGTCGCCCAATACCTTTTCCAGGACCACCCACTTGATGTCCTTATAATGGTGCTTCTGTGTTTGGAAATGTTGTACCAAGCTAGTGGTCAGTTTTCCTGATTTTAACGTGCTTAAATGCTCCTGTATTCTGATTTTGACTTTACGCGTCGTGAGTCCAATATAATGAAGGCCACATGGACACGTAAGTCGGTAGATGACATTCACAGAATTACAGTTGCTAAACCTGTTGAGGTACCAAATTTTTCCATTAGTCAGAGTTACACTCTTAGTGGCCTCAGTGAGCTCACACACCGAACACCCCCCGCACGGGTAATGTCCGGAGGGTACCCCGGTTTCCTTTATTCTTTGAACCGGCCGGGTGTGTACGAGGCGGTCACGAAGGTTTGCAGACCTCTTGAATGCAAACCTGGGTTGTGGCATCTTCATTGTAGTGGTGTCAAGCAAATGCCAGTGTTTCCTAATGATTTGGCGAATTTTAGTGGACAATGGTCCGAAAGTCGTGACCACCGGTATACAATCCCCACTAATCCTGGTACTTCTCTCAAGTAGGGCAGCTCTAGGTGTATTAAGGGCCCTCTTCCTGGCTTGTTTGATCACCTTTTTCGGATATGCTCGATCCTCCAATTTCTTAGCCAACTCATCCGCCTGCACTGAATATGTCTGGGTAGAGGAACAGTTCCTGCGGTATCGCAGGAACTGACCTACTGGTAGATTATTACGAAGGGCACTCGGGTGATACGATCTATAATGCAATAGGGAGTTTTTATCAGTAGGTTTTTGATGTACATTGGTCACCAACTTATTATTCTCCGCACAGATATCAAGATCCAGGTAGGTAGCGGTGTTCCTATTGACAGTCCACGTGAATTTCAAGCATTCATCAAGACTGTTGAGCCAATTCAAGAATGTGTATAACTCTTCTTCGGTGCCCACCCAGATGCATAACACGTCATCAATGTATCTCTTCCAGAGAACAATGTTCTTCTGGAAGAGATTAGAAGGGTGGTTGATGTAATTGGATTCAAAATGGCCCACATAGATGCAGGCCAGACTGGGGGCGAAAGTAGCCCCCGTTGAAGTCCCAGACACCTGAAGGTATAGCTGGTCTTTGTAGGCAAAAAAGTTTTGTGTGAGTGCAATCTCCACACATTGTAACACGAAAGATTGTGGAATGTCGTAGAACCACTCGCATTCCCCCAGGGCCCGTGCTGCTGCCACCAGCTTGGCGTCCTGGGGGATGCTGGTATACAACGACTCGATGTCAATGGTGACCAAAAACTGTTGGTCCGGGTCATACTCCACTGTATCCTGTGTTTAGGAGTGTGCATTTTAATACAGCACAAGTAAAACATTATGTTCTTTCTACGCATTTATCAATAAGGAATGTGCTTCCTTGACATCAGAGTACTCACAATGAGCACGAGTTCCTTAACTACAGTTCTTTGGTGCTGGGGGCACTGGGGAGGCCGAGGAGGGTGGAGCCAGCTCAATCAATTCTGAGTCAAAATCAACAGTGACAAGTCTCACAAAGCCAGTGCCAGTTACCCAGTCTTCCCATCGAACAAAGGCAGAGTCAGTGTAATGATTAACAACTGCTTGTTAATCATAAAGAAGGCACCGCACACTCCTGAAGGAGCGTCTCGCCTGGTGCCAACAGGGCACTGCCAGGCGCATCAGTCTCTCACTCCCGCCGGTAGCTCCCGCCTCTTGCGGCTTTCGTCAGTAGAGCTTTGAGACTGAGGCCCATACTCCACGTATCCAAGACACCCCAAAGATTCACAATCACTGCCATCTGATGACTGTCAGATCCACGCCAAAGCACTGTCCAGAAATTTTTGATTTTATCAACACTTAAGATCCAGACAGAAGGTTTCTTACTGTAGCAGAGATTGATGGCTGCGCAGTCAGCGATGGCCATGGCAGTTCCCAGAGGCCACTCAGCTGTTCACCAAGACCACCCATTACCCTCGGGTGGGGACGAGCCATAATCTACAGCTCAAACCTCCCGTGCACTGTGCTAAATGACATTAATATCCCAGAAGCTGAAGCCGTACCCTTCATATTAAAGACTGATCCCACCTGCGCTTTGTCATGTGCTCATGGGGACCCTCCCAACGCTATCAAAGGTGTCGCAGACACCTTGGCTCACTCTATGCTTAAATCCTCCCATTTCTCACTCATATGAGATTTTAATATTCGCGTAGACAATCTTGCAGATGCCCTTGCAACATCTTTTCTTGAGGCCATGAATCCACGTAACTTGACTCAATTACTTTACCAGCCCACACATACTGCGGCCACATCTTGGATTTTATTTTTCTAACTATTCGAATATCCTCGCATCTCTCCTATTACCCCTTGCCAGACCAAGTGCCGAATATGTTTCAATTTCATCTGAAAATTGATGAGTTGTTTCGGCCCTTGCGTACTAAGCTGGCACAGTCTTGGTCAATGTTAAATAGGCAATTTCTCCATGACCCTCAAATCAGCACCCCTGGCCTTAACCGTGGACGTGTCTTGAAATGTAGTCAGTTTTAACTCATGGACAAACTGGCACTCAAACCCAGTACGTACCTTAAAAAACAGAAGTTCTGCACATACATCTCCAGCTGCCCCATGGCATAATGACTCTTTACGGACTGCCTAAAGCAATTGTATATCCCTTGAAAGAGATGAGCGTTGACACTGCGATGCAAGCACCAAACGCATTTACAAGGTGGAATTAAAAACTAGCTAAAAGTAGCCAGGAAAACGTGTGCCACATCCTTCATGGACTGTCTCACCTCCTCCATTAACTCTTCAAATACAGTCTTTGCAAAAATTAAGTCATTATTAAAACCCTTTGCCTGCAACCAAACTAACACCCACTCCCAACTGTGCGATAACTTGTTTTCTTTTTAGGAGAAAATAGCCACCATCTACAGCAATTTTACAACACACCTAGATGTGGCTCGACTTTCTTCTCTGAATGAGAACCCTGAAGCATTTTCTGAGACCCCCCTTCCCGAGCTTAGGGGGTCATTATGATAGCGGGCGGATTGCCACTGTCCGTATGGCGGTGGTGATCCGCCCGCTATCTCACACCACCGCCTAACATTTTCCCCCGCCATATTATGATGGCTGGGGGGTCCGCGGCGGACGGAAAGACCGTCCGCCGCTTTTCCGCCAGTCGACTCGTCGACCGGGCGGAAAACATACATAATACGGTGGCGGTGTCTGCAAGACACCGCATCCATATTATGATGGGCGGAGACTCCACCATGGAAAGCCAGGCAGATTACACTTTCGGGGGCCCGTTGTGGCCCCCAAGATGTTGGGGGAGTGGGGGTGCACATGGGGGTGCCTATGGTACCCCCCTGCATTGGCATGGACAAAGTGGCAGGCGCCGCGCGGTGCCTGTCACCTTGGGCATGTGAATGCCCAACGTGCATTCCCAGCATTGTGGCGGGCGGTGCTGTGAGCACCGCCCGCCACAATGCTGGGAATAGGGGATGCCACCACCACCGTGGCGGTGGCATCCTAATACCCACAGCGGGACCGCCGCTCCTATGGCGGACGGTCCCAATCACCGTTACGGTGGCGGGCAGACTTTGTCCGCCCGCCATCGTAATGTCCCCCTAAGTTCTGATTTCGGTGGAAGAAAGTTCAACTATTGTCGACATTGTCGACATTATCGAACTGTGATCCCCATCCGACCCCTGCCAGCCTCACATTTTCACCATGGGCAAAGAAACCATCTGGCCAATCTTATTCGAATTTCTGAAAAGCTCCATAAATTCGGCTATCATTCTATTACCACAAAATCAGCACACAGTTTCACTCCTAAAGAAACTCTCAGCAGTCTCAACGACACTATATTCCTTTTCCCGTTTACAACGAAAATTGTAGAAGAAAAGGTCAATTTTCAACTGTCACAATATCTGAATTCCTACCATCTTCTCGATTGCTCCCAATCTGGTTTCAAACTGCATCACAGCAGAGTTAGTTAGTAAGTAACATTTTTATAAAGGGTGCAATTGCCGAGGCGTCTTAGCGCTAAGCGTTCCTGCTAGAAAGAGACTACAGGCAATCGACTAAAAATGGGCAGAGACCATGTCTAAACCAATTTTCTAAAAGATGATATGTTGGACTGAGATCTTTAGGCAAAGGGTAAGGAATTCCACATCCTACAGGCCAAGAAAGAAAAGCTTCTTCCTCCCCATTTTGCTTTCTTTATTTTGGGAACTGGTACTACTTTTGCAGTACCGTATCTTAAAATACGATTCAGAATGTGAAAAGAAAAAGACTGCTGAAAGTATACAGGATCTCCACTTTACAAGGCCGTAAGAACAATGCAGAGGGCTTTAAATTTGACTCACTAGGTCACTGGTAACCAATGAAGGTCATGAATGCCCTTGGAGATTGAGTTAAACTTGGGATCCTGAGAGTCAGGCGAGCAGCCTCATTCTGGGGTGATTGAAAGTTTCAGCTGCAATTTTTTTGTATGCCCAAAAAAAGGGCATTGCAATAGTCTATTCTTGATAGAACTTATGCAACAATAACCAACTTCTGCAAATCCACTGGAATTAAAGGAAACAACTTCCTCAGAACCCTAAGAAGGTGAAAGCAAGAAGAAGTAATCTTGTTTATTTGATCTGAAAAGCAAATCTGTCAAACCACATAAAAAGATTTTTCACTTTCTGAATTGGATGGGAGGGGCCTAACGAAGAAGGCCACTGATAATTACCTCCGTAGTTTTGGAATTCAGTTTTAAATAATTATCTTGCATCCAGGTGACAATATTGTGCAGACATTCCTTGAATTTAGTAGCTACCACATCAGCATCAGAAGAGAAGGACACTACAATTTATGTGTCATCTGCGTATGACACCACACCGAAGCCGTAAGATCTAATACGTTTTGCCAATGGAGCGACGTATATATTGTGGAGACTTAATTGAAACTAAAAGTGAATAGCAAAGCCCCATTGTATAAGTGTGAAGCCGCAGTAAAAGAAAACTTAAAATGGCTGCGGTTTACCACTGCAATTCCCCCTCCCTGTTTACCTTGTCTATCTAAACGGGATCTTTTATATCCGTCCGGTATAGCAATTTCCAAGTGGGGATCAGAAGAGATGTCCAGCCAAGTTTCCGGGAGCAATACAAGATCTGGTTGGTGAGAACATATAAAGTCAGCAAAATCCTGATTATTCTTTGCACAGCTGAGAAGATCAGCTGAGCTCCCTAGCGGCTGTCTTCCTTTACTAAAGGATGTCAAATCTATCTGATACATACTGTTGTTAAGAACTGGTTCACAAGAGAAACCGTATTGAGGACATCTAAACAATCAGGCAGTCATGTTACATTCAAGAGTTTCACAGCCACTATACTTACATTTCTGACCGATATCCAATAGTTCCTTCCCAGTATATGGGGCAAAAGGCCAGGGATCCTGGCGTTTGACTCTGTCCAGCCATGGACGGGCGCAGACAGGCTTGTCTTTGGCAAGCCTTCGGCATGCCAGCGCCGCATCCACTGCACGCATGCGCTGGTCATCCCCCTTAGAAGGCCGGCACATGGGGCGTGGCTGTGGGTATGGCCCACCTGTGCAAAAGCTGGAGCGCCTGAAAGGCAGCAAAACGAAGGGCCAAAAACAAAAGAGAGCTGGGGTCCAGCAACCCCCACCTCATCTCTGCAAGCTACCTTACAGGTGAGGCTATGGGTAACTTAAAGCAGACTAACTAAAAAGTGTGAAAGTAAAAAGCATAATAAAAGCATCAACAAAAGTGGCAGCTAGTCAGTCTAGTAGTGATTTGCAGCACAGTGAATGCTGTGAGTCAGCTCTGTCATCAGCCATGGAACACATATGATTGTTGGATCAGGGCAGTTCTGCAGCCCTCGTCCTACTCGACCTCGCCACAGTCTTTGACATGGTCTTCCATCCCATCTTACTTGAACATCTCTTTAATTTAGGCATTCATAGCAAAGCTCTTAAATGTATATGTTCTTTTCTTACTGGCTGGGATCAGATGGTCAATATGCCCCCTACAAGTCCTCGTCTACCATTCTAAAGTTTGGCGTACCTCTAGTCTCCTAATTGAGTCCTACAATATTTAGCGACTGCATGACTCCACTAGCCAAGTTACTGAAGTCTTTTGGACTGAACATTATCTCTTAGGCTGATGGCACTCAGCTCATCGTCTCCATCGCAAACAACGGGTCCCTCACGCAACAGAAATTCAAGGTCTTCCTTTCTACTTTAGCAGTCCAGATGCAAGCCAGCTGTCTTAAACTCAACTCTGAGAAAACTGAAGTTCTCATATTTGGACAATCAACCTACTTCTCACTAGTGTGATATTTAAGGAATATTGCAGAATGCATTCCTTTCTCTTCTCATAGAATGGAGGAACATGTTCTAATCACTTCCACACTCAACTTCGGTAACTCCTTATTTCTGAAAAATCTGTTAAAAAGCCTACAGACAGTATATAATGTTCCCACTCAACACAAATTGAATATTCCTAGACACTATTCTATCTTATGTCATCTAAAATATCTACTTTGGTTTACAGTGCACAAGAGGATCCAACTTACTCCAAATTTCAAAGCTTCGACAAAGAAAGGTCCCATCAACTTACAAAGGTTATTTCAATCATACTGTCCTTCCCGCACATTGCAGTTATTGGGGCCAAGCGTCTGAGTATCTGCCGATCTCAAACAAGAGGCTGCTTCTTCTCCTTTCTAGTGGCCAAACTGTTAAATACTCTTCCACAGACATCCGCCTAGAGACCCCTAAAAGTCGAAACAGGAAAAAACTGAAAATGTAGCTCTTCAATCTGAGTATCCCACCTGTGTGATTCTCCTTTTATCATATGAGCTCCAGGATACCCTTTGGGGTAGCTGTTGCACTATACAAATTTTCATTAATTTATCTGACAGGTTTTTTAACAAGATGAACACTACGTTTTGGTCATCACCAAAATGTGTTTCTTTATTCTCCCCAATCAGATTTTTCTATAACACCACCTTGCCTACTAAAGCAGTATGACATCCGAGGTACTAGTTATGAAAGTTCCTTCTGGCATTCAACTAAGTGTGTTTGCACTTTATGTGTGTTATATTTCATAAGGTGGACTGACAGGAACACATTCATAGGTTTACGGATTCTTCATCATCATCATTACACACACTCAGTCATATATGTTGTAATAATTGCGCACTTGTCACAATATTTAGTTGTATTGTTTCTGAACCAGACAGTGATGCCATTCATCGCTCATGTTCCTGGACCTCAGATTCTATTGCACTCCAGTTGGATCATTAAGAAATTTACTTTTTAAACAGAGTGTCCAAAGGTATCCAATAGGCAATCAGGAATTCATCCAGGATATTAGAAGTTTAGAAATCAGATACAATATGACATAGTAATGGTACACAATAAATTCAGTGTCCAATCATTTATGTGTTTTAAAAAGCACAGGTAATGGGATAATGATGAGCAACAAAACAAACTAAAAAAAGTTGTAGCACTATTTTAAGACTAAAATACAACCCCAAATCCCTTTATAGCATTTTCAAACTAAGGCACAGTGTGCAGTGTGTGTGTGTGTGTGTGTGTGCATGCTTGTGAAATTAGGGGTCAGCTGAGTTGTGCGGCAGTTACCACCATGTGCTTCTGTTTCCAAAGGAATTGCCTACCTTGAGGGAATCTGGGGCAGAGCCCGGTTTCAAGATGGAGTTGATGAATTGCAAAAATAGAGGAGGGAATGTGTTGGGGTATCCGTTGGCTAGAGGAGGTAATATGGGATATGAAACACAGGGGCATATTTACAAGGAAGTGACGGAGAGTGGCGTTTGCCTCCTTGGCTTAACGGCACGCTCCGCCACTTCTGAAACGCAGAGCTGCACCGTATTCACAAGAATAAGGTGCTGCCCTGCATTTCCCCTTGCGCTGGCGCTAATTTAGCTGCCTAGCAAAAAACGTAAGCAACCTTGCACCATAGTTCAAGGGTGCCTGCGTTGAGGGGAATGATTGTTTATGTGCAGGAAGGGGCCCCTTCCTGCACATAAACAATCTGAAATAGTGTTCTGAAACTTCTATGTGTGCTGCTTAATGCAACACACATAGAAGTTGCAAAACGTTTTTTTTTTTGTTTATGTGCAGGAAAGGACACCTTCCTGCACATAAATAATCAATGGCGTTTTGCTGTTTCTATGTGTGCTGCTCAACTCAGCACACATGGAAACAGCAAAAACGAGGAGAAATTAAACATTTCTCCTCGTTGCGCCTGGGTAAGACCAGGTTTTCCATGGTCTTAATTTTGACGCTGCCCCATATTTACGCCTCCCTTGTAAATATGGGGCAGCGTCAAAATCAATGGGTGTTGCGGTGGAGGAATTAAGACATGGGTGTTGCGGTGGAGGAATTAAGACATAAAATAATGAACTACAGGCTGGGCTGTACCATTTTTCCTTCAGAGCTAAGACATCACAGTGATAATCCAGGATGAGGGAATGGATATGTATGTGGGGGTAGAAGCTGGAGACCTGCACTTTAAGATGGTCCTGATGTTGTGTGTTGATAGTGATTCACTTGTATTAGAGAATGTCATTGGTAGATAGATCTCAATTTTTGTTTTGGACTTCAAGTTCTTGTGATGGCTAGACTATGTTGTGGGGAATTCACAGATTATGAGAGTTTTGTGATATTGTGAGTGTGTTAATCTGTTTGCAAGGACGGTCAAGGGAACTGGGGAAACTTGCGTGCAAGTAGGTTTAGCGGAGGGTGCGGTTGGTGAGTCTAAGAGGAAGGGATCCTGGGAGAAGTTTTTTATGTGGGAGAGATAGATGAAGAGTTTGTTCTAGGAGGCTTAATTTGCTAGTTATATGATCCAGATATTGATTCACGGATTGAAAGTTCACTACAGGGAATAGAGAATGTATTTTTGCTTTCAGGAGTAGTAATGATTTGCAGAGTAGTAACAGAAGCTATGTCACACTTCACATGTGGATTTTAAATCAGGGTGGGCAGGACCTTTGAAGGGTCTGGGTACCCTACCTGATCAGCTTGGCTGGGGTTGGAGACGGAGTCATGGGGCTATCAGTTGGCGCAGAGATCTGGTCAGTGGGGTCATTGGGAGAAGATGTGTCTGAATCCACTCAGAATTGAAAGCTATTGGGGGGCTCTGAGATGGGTCTGCAACTACGGTGTTGTCTTTGTCAGTGTGAGGATCTGGCTCTTTCAGGTTTTGACCCTGGCAGTGACAGACAGTAAAAGTAAAAAATAAAAAAATACCCCCACACTTGAGTTTGTTTTTGAAAAAGTTAAAACTTTTAAAAGTTTAGTGGAAGCATCTATCACCCATGACGTACACACACTAAACCTTTAAATGGCTTTGTATAAACCACAGTGACGACGGTTTACACAAACCCATAGAGTTTACCACACGCCTGACAGTGAACTCTAGATTTGGCAGGGGGAGTAAAGGCAGGGTTGCGAAGGTAAAATTCTTTGCCACCCTGACTACATTTATTCTGTGCAATCAAATCTAAACTAACCAACTGTAATTTTCGCAGTTTCTAAAGACTCCTTTGACTTCCATTAGCACCCATGTTATTATTTGCATCCATTGATTTTATTATGAATGCCGTCTGTGTGTCCTTCAAAGCTTCAAGTTGAGGATGCGGAAAACATTGGATTTCCCCAAGACATCCTAGATATACAGTTTTTTAGGTCGAGCAACAGCGTGCATGCGCTGTCTGCAAGACCTTTTGCATTGAATAAAATTACTTTATTCCCGCCTCCTACTACCTCCTGCTGACCATTGGTTGATCCCCCGTGTCCCTCTTCTCTGGTGCCTCCTAACTGGTTCAATTGCCAATGCGTCACTTCCTTTGAGGGCTAAAGGAGCACCGGTAAAGTACCATTTCCTTACCCCGTCAGTGTTCATGTCTGGTGTAGGTGAACTCTTTTTGTTCTGCTGTCCTCCCTGATCGGAGACATTAGGTGCTCTAACTTTTACAAATATGAGACCGATAACATTTGAAATGTGCGTGTTAATTAGTTGCCGTGTGCATCCGCATCCGACCGTCAAAGTTATAAAGTGCCAGCAAGTCAGGGCAAAATTACCGGCAGCAATGTTTTTCAAAAGGCACCCGGGGTGTACGAGGCAGGGGCTGCTCAGACAGTGGAGAGGCTGTGCATAGAGCCTGGCCGGGCACGAACATCCTGAAGGCAATCACCCGGTGACGCTCCTGCAGACTGTACACGTCTATGATTTTTCTTCCAATTACTCGTTCTCTATCACTTAGTGCCTTTTTTTAACAATAATAAATTAATAATGTAGGAGGCTGCTAATTCATGCGTACATCATAGGCAATCATATATGAAACAGCATAAAGTATACTTTATTTGTTTACTGCACATATTGCGTGCTTTTACATTGTGGTGAATCAGCAGATTAGCGTGATTAGAGGACCCGATCCGCCATTTTACACCCGGGCGCTGCACTGAAAACCGAGGATTTACGGAAATGAAAAAAATAAAATTGCACATTTTAACTTTCTAATGCTCTGACTCCAGATATGTTCCCCCCACGATGTCCACCTTCTATTTTTACCAATGTCTCTTCCTCTGTTGGTGTGCATCATGAGTCAGCTGGGCAAAGAGGCCTCCGCCTCCCACTACGAGATCCGGCTGCTTATAATACGGGTGTCACTTGCAGAGTAAGTGTTAAGGTTTTTATTTTATATCTGGCCCGTTCCTCTGCTGTCCCTTTGTTGCCCTTTTCTTTTGTTATGTATTCCTTCTGCAGTCCAGGGAGACTGGGAGAAGGTCAGTAATTTGGCAGTGATTTATGAAAAGAGAGACCAAAGACTTAAAAAGTAATTCAGTAGACACGAAGAGGGCATGTGTACACTAGCAACCAGTTTATGAGATTTCTTTCACCTAGCTTTACAGATGAGTGAACCAACAAGTTAATTGGGTTAGCGGATTCAAGCGTCTGCCTTGACTATTACAGCCTCATGCATAAGCCAAATTATACAACAAACCACGTAAAATATGATAGTCTTCAGAATTCGGAACGGAGTTTTTAAATTTAAACACTAACTCTGAGAAGCCATTCCCGACAGTGCCATGAATGGACAAAATGATTGTATTCCGGTGCGTGCCGGAAGCAGTCAACCTGACTACCGCCTGGAAGTTTCTCCTCACAGACTGGCTTCCATCTTTTGCGACGTCTCAAACACTAATTAGGGAACTTATTTCGTATTTGTGTGCTTCAAGCACCCCACTTGTTGCTTTTCTCGTTAATAGTCAGCTCATCAACTAATTAAAGGATATCCTGGGTCCCTAACGGTCGTCCCATAATTTGCTAACTAAGTATTGATTTACTGGTTTTGTAGCTAAAAATTCACCGGAGATAATCCTTTGTTCCATCTTATATTTTTTGGTTGCTTGTTGTTAGCCGTTCTGTTTATGAATTATCGTTTGATTGACTGGGTCTTTTCTCTGAAATTAATTTTCATGACAATAAACAAGGGTGAATAGTAAATAAAGCTGTTACATTTTAATTGTAGTGTGTGCATGTTCAGCTATATTTATTTTTCAGATGTGTATGCTGTTACAAAGGACGCCTTGTCAGGGGTAGTAGGCGCTCTATAAATGCAATTTGAACCCAATTAGGCCAGTGAGAAAGTTAATAAAAGAACCATCTGCTATACAATAAGTCTTGCATTTGTTAAAGTTGGAGCTCTTGGCGTTGAAAATGACTGTTTTATACTTATGCTTTTTTACTCCAGTGATAATAGGGCAATGCAAATATAATAACTCCACTGCAAATAAAAAAACAAAAGTCAAAAACATTGTCTTTTTTAACACAAACAGCTCTAACTTTAGCAAATGCGAGACCTATTGCATTGCAAATGCTTGTTTAATCATGGTATGGGTACCCGCCAATAAAAATATTTAACCAAATACACCATTTTTATAACTCATACTGGACCTCCATATTAGTCCAGAAAATCTTGCCAACTATTGAATGCTACTCGAAGACACAATATACTAGGGGTCCCGAAAATTGTGTTGTTCGGATGTACTTTAAAATGTGGCCTTGCAGTTACACACACACACAGAAAACACATACACATATGCAGTGGAACAGAGAGGGATTGTTACTTGGACATTTGTTGCAAATATTAAACTATCGGAAAAGGTAATGGTAATTTCACCGTTCTACTGATGGCAATTAACAGAATACTTAAGTAGTGGGGCAAGTTACCTGATATTTACAAAAATACATTCTACCCATCTCCTTTGAAAGAAAATTATACACAACTTTACGCAGAGTGTAATTTTACAACGCCTGTCAGCTATGAATTGACCAAAGATGTCATTCAGTTTATTTACAAAGATTTGGAAACAAGTGTCTGCAACCTGAAGCACAATTTAAAGGAAAGAGTGAGGAGAATCTGGAGCTTCAGCTATCCGAGGAAACCTGCAGCACGCTTGGGTGAAGCACCATTTAAAAG
Source organism: Calotriton arnoldi (assembly GCA_963921515.1). Taxonomy (NCBI): domain Eukaryota; kingdom Metazoa; phylum Chordata; class Amphibia; order Caudata; family Salamandridae; genus Calotriton; species Calotriton arnoldi. Next base: position 395,411 of record CAWUFW010002862.1, read on the forward strand.
AAAGAGTGAAGAGAATCTGGAGCTTGAGCTATACGAGGAAACCTGCAGCACGCTTGGGTGAGGCACCATTTAAAAGAAAGAGTGAGGAGAATCTGGAGCTTGAGCTATACGAGGAAACCTGCAGCACGCTTGGGTGAGGCACCATTTAAAAGAAAGAGTGAGGAGAATCTGGAACTTGAGCTATCCGAGGAAACCTGCAGCACGCTTGGGTGAAGCACCATTTAAAAGAAAGAGTGAGGAGAATCTGGAGCTTGAGCTATCCGAGGAATCCTGCAGCACGCTTGGGTGAAGCACCACTTAAAAGAAAGAGTGAGGAGAATCTGGAGCTTGAGCTATCCGAGGAAACCTGCAGCACGCTTGGGTGAAGCACCACTTAAAAGAAAGAGTGAGGAGAATCTGGAGCTTGAGCTATCCGAGGAAACCTGCAGCACGCTTGGGTGAAGCACGCTTGGGTGAAGCACCATTTAAAAGAAAGATTGAGGAGACTCTGGAGTTTCAGCTATACGAGGAAACCTGCAGCACGCTTGGGTGAAGCACCATTTAAAAGAAAGAGTGAGGAGAATCTGGAGCTTGAGCTATCCGAGGAATCCTGCAGCACGCTTGGGTGAAGCACCACTTAAAAGAAAGAGTGAGGAGAATCTGGAGCTTGAGCTATCCGAGGAAACCTGCAGCACGCTTGGGTGAAGCACGCTTGGGTGAAGCACCATTTAAAAGAAAGATTGAGGAGACTCTGGAGTTTCAGCTATACGAGGAAACCTGCAGCACGCTTGGGTGAAGCACCATTTAAAAGAAAGAGTGAGGAGAATCTGGAGCTTGAGCTATCCGAGGAATCCTGCAGCACGCTTGGGTGAAGCACCACTTAAAAGAAAGAGTGAGGAGAATCTGGAGCTTGAGCTATCCGAGGAATCCTGCAGCACGCTTGGGTGAAGCACCACTTAAAAGAAAGAGTGAGGAGAATCTGGAGCTTGAGCTATCCGAGGAAACCTGCAGCACGCTTGGGTGAAGCACCATTTAAAAGAAAGAGTGAGGAGAATCTGGAGCTTGAGCTATCCGAGGAATCCTGCAGCACGCTTGGGTGAAGCACCACTTAAAAGAAAGAGTGAGGAGAATCTGGAGCTTGAGCTATCCGAGGAAACCTGCAGCACGCTTGGGTGAAGCACGCTTGGGTGAAGCACCATTTAAAAGAAAGATTGAGGAGACTCTGGAGTTTCAGCTATACGAGGAAACCTGCAGCACGCTTGGGTGAAGCACCATTTAAAAGAAAGAGTGAGGAGAATCTGGAGCTTGAGCTATCCGAGGAATCCTGCAGCACGCTTGGGTGAAGCACCACTTAAAAAGAAAGAGTGAGGAGAATCTGGAGCTTGAGCTATCCGAGGAAACCTGCAGCACGCTTGGGTGAAGCACCATTTAAAAGAAAGAGTGAAGAGAATCTGGAGCTTGAGCTATACGAGGAAACCTGCAGCACGCTTGGGTGAAGCACCATTTAAAAGAAAGAGTGAAGAGAATCTGGAGCTTGAGCTATCCGAGGAAACCTGCAGCACGCTTGGGTGAGGCACCATTTAAAAGAAAGAGTGAGGAGAATCTGGAACTTGAGCTATCCGAGGAAACCTGCAGCACGCTTGGGTGAAGCACCATTTAAAAGAAAGAGTGAGGAGAATCTGGAGCTTGAGCTATCCGAGGAATCCTGCAGCACGCTTGGGTGAAGCACCACTTAAAAGAAAGAGTGAGGAGAATCTGGAGCTTGAGCTATCCGAGGAAACCTGCAGCACGCTTGGGTGAAGCACCACTTAAAAGAAAGAGTGAGGAGAATCTGGAGCTTGAGCTATCCGAGGAAACCTGCAGCACGCTTGGGTGAAGCACGCTTGGGTGAAGCACCATTTAAAAGAAAGATTGAGGAGACTCTGGAGTTTCAGCTATACGAGGAAACCTGCAGCACGCTTGGGTGAAGCACCATTTAAAAGAAAGAGTGAGGAGAATCTGGAGCTCGAGCTATCCGAGGAATCCTGCAGCATGCTTGGGTGAAGCACCACTTAAAAGAAAGAGTGAGGAGAATCTGGAGCTTGAGCTATCCGAGGAAACCTGCAGCACGCTTGGGTGAAGCACGCTTGGGTGAAGCACCATTTAAAAGAAAGATTGAGGAGACTCTGGAGTTTCAGCTATACGAGGAAACCTGCAGCACGCTTGGGTGAAGCACCATTTAAAAGAAAGAGTGAGGAGAATCTGGAGCTTGAGCTATCCGAGGAATCCTGCAGCACGCTTGGGTGAAGCACCACTTAAAAGAAAGAGTGAGGAGAATCTGGAGCTTGAGCTATCCGAGGAAACCTGCAGCACGCTTGGGCGAAGCACGCTTGGGTGAAGCACCATTTAAAAGAAAGATTGAGGAGACTCTGGAGTTTCAGCTATACGAGGAAACCTGCAGCACGCTTGGGTGAGGCGCCATTTAAAAGCAGGAGTGAGGAGAGTCTGGAGCTTGAGCTATCAGAGGAAACCTGCAGCACGCTTGGGTGAAGCACCACTTAAAAGAAAGATTGAGGAGACTCTGGAGTTTAAGCTATCTGAGGAAACCTGCAGCACTCTTGGGTGAGGCGCCATTTAAAAGAAAGAGTGAGGAGAATCTGGTGCTTGAGCTATCCGAGGAAACCTGCAGCACGCTTGGGTGAAGCACCACTTAAAAGAAAGAGTGAGGAGACTCTGGAGCTTGAGCTATCTGAGGAAACCTGCAGCACGCTTGGGTGAAGCACCATTTAAAAGAAAGAGTGAGGAGAATCTGGAGCTTGAGCTATCTGAGGAAACCTGCAGCACTCTTGGGTGAAGCACCACTTAAAAGAAAGAGTAATTAGACTCTGGAGCTTGAGCTATCCGAGGAAACCTGCAGCACGCTTGGGTGAGGCGCCATTTAAAAGAAAGATTGAGGAGAATCTAGAGCTTGAGCTATCCGAGGAAACCTGCAGCACGCTTGGGTGAAGCACCACTTAAAAGAAAGAGTGAGGAGAATCTGGAGCTTGAGCTATCCGAGGAAACCTGCAGCACTGTCGTGTAGCTCTTATAGTACCCATGCAGGAGCTGCGCGTTTGTGTAACATAAGCTGTGGGCTTGGTGGCAGACTGACTCTGTGCACCCTCACCGCTTATGTTAGATTGTTTTGCATTAGCTAGCTCGCAGTGCCACTAGTGTCTCCTCTTATCGGGGAGAGATTAGTTTCTGGCAACCTTAGAACATGACAACCCTGATTCCCTCAGAATCATGGAAACAATGTACTACCTTTCGCTCAGTCACTCGTGCTCACTTATTCGGTTCGTCTCAGAGAGTTACACAGAATAAACAGTCGGGCGTTTCAATAAGTATTTATTGAACAGTTGTTATTCTAGTGTAAAATATGTGTGCTGCGGTAACCAGCAGACAATAGCAGAGATATATTATCAGCAGTATGATAAAAGCAAAGGGATAGAACAGTTCTACCATATTGCGATAATCATGAGTACATACATGAATATAAAAGCATTATGCAAGGTGTGCGTACTCCTACGGTGCCTAACTAGATGTGCCTGAGTGTACCTAGCATATGTGTGTAGGTCTTAGAAGCTAAGAGCCAAGAATCCTCCTAGGATTTAGTCGAACCCCCATACCTGAATAGAAAGAGAGTGGGATACCGTCCTGGTCTCGAGATGAACACCCCGTCCGGGTTGTGCCAGACCACTGTCAGCTTGAGCGACTGCATGCAGGAGCCTCAGCGTCTCTGGTCAGTGTGTCAGCATGGAAGTCTCGGTTCCCTCTCCTTTACCGGGGCAAGATGTGGTGTATTTATACCCTAAAGAGTCTCGGTCCTCAGTATGGTTTGTATTGGACTTGAGGAAGATGTCAGGGGTGAACTTTGTACATAAATATTATGCCGGTGGTGTATTCTTAGAAAGCCATGCATAATTAATGAGTACAGTGTGGGCCTGTGTTTGGAAGAACCCTGCAAGGGGGACAAAAACAGAACAGCTGGGCCATTCTCGCTGCTGGCCTCTGCGGTGCTGACGCCCCTCGTCAGCTGGTCATTGGTGATGTTGTTGGATTCTGGACTAGATTTTCAACAAACTTTGGTTTTGGCAAGGGTACGGTACCCCGGGTATTGGTACAGCAGGGCTCATGGAGGTCCAGGCGTCTTCAGGCTTGGTAGGAAGATGGATCTGACCTCCTTTGGTGGCTGGCCTTCTCCTGGACCGAAGCTTCTTTAAACCGGGCGTCATGGCTGGTGCCTGCAGGCTGCAGGGTAGTAGCTCCTCTACTCCAAGGGTGATGCTGACTGATTGGTGAAGTGCTGGCAACCCTCCGGGGCTTGTGGACGATGTACAGCTGCAGGACAAGTCAGGTCTTTGCAACTGTCGAATCTCTGTGCGACAGGCACGGTTTGGCGCCAAAAGTCCACGGCAGTCTTCAGCTCTTGCGGGTGTCGGCTCTTCAGTGTCCTCTTCTTCTTTTCAGTCAGGAGAATCTAAAGTTCTACATTCAGGGCACCCCCTAAATACTAAATTTAAGGGTGTTAGCGGAGTGCAGAGTAGTAACCAATGGGCTACTTACCCTTGAGGTCACTACACCCCCCTAAATTCCTTCAAAGGTGTTACAAATGGTGTCTTTCAATTGGAGAGGGGAGGGGATCTGGATTTTTGATCTTTTATTGGTGACATGACCGAAAGAGGGAGCTGTTGTATATACTGTCAGTCTATAATCCAGTGGACAGGAGTATGCCTAGAAGACACAAGCAGTAGGTGTAAACATCCAAGTAGTAGTAGTAAATGTTTATTTCGGAAAAAGTAATTCCAAAAAACATACACTTGATAAAACATTTAATTTCATAAAATATCCAACATTTAGGAAATACATTTGAGCTCTAAAATCGTGCAAAAATGCAGATGTGCATAATTAACAATTAAAAACATTTTCTAGCTATTCTATGCCCCTCTTCCAGAGGCTGGGAAATATTAAGTTATTTTACATGTTCCTTAAAATCAGATAAAACACAGGGTAAAACACAATAAGAGCAATTTGCTGCCAAAATATTGCCCAACCACTATAGATCAAGTCCGGCACTCAATTGAGCCTCTTCCCCACAGGGGAATTGTAAATGGTTAAAAGTAGGGAATACCGGAGCCAATCTGCATTTCAAGCTAAGGAAGCGCCTCTATGGCCGGCATGTATTTTCAAACTATCTGGACAGTTCATTATTTTCCAAATTGATCGATCACAGAGGGGAGACGCATCTGCTTGATATGTCCCAGCACTTTGCCAATCAGCCTGCTCAGCCAAGCGTAACATTTGTGGCCTTTTCTTTCCTTATCAGCCCCACTGAAAATAGGTATTTGCTTAGAGTAGCCACTGTGTAGATAGATGACCACCCTTTAGCAACCTCAGGGCCTCAGTATGTCTCCTAATGGCTAGATAGTTGCACAGTGGACGAATCCATTCCCTTCTCGGCTTATTGTATGCAGGGTAAAAAAACAAGACATGGCTTATGCTTTCTGTAGCTGTCAAGGAGCACACTGTGCAAAGATCGTGCCGATCAGGGCTCCTGCCAGCACTCCACGTAGATGTAAAGGACCCTACTTCAAGCGTGTCATAACAAAACTACAGGTATATGGTCTTTGCCAGTTGCTGCTGGGGAATATCCCACAAAAACTTCATATGAAGGGGTGTCTTTGAGGAGCAGGAATTGATTTGTCAAGCTGCCATGGCTAGCAGAATGGAAGAGATCAGCTTGGATATGAAGTAATCATTCAGTATGGCCATTGAGAGTCCCTCAGTTATTAACATGCAAAAAAGTGCAGTCTGTGCTGTAAACATCAGAATATCCATATGGAAAGAGGCTTCCTAACTCAATCATATGTGCGAAATATTAGTGTATGCAATAACAATCTTAAACAGCAATGTGGGCATATGAAAAAGGGATGCATTTGCCATCAGACTTTTCTATGGACCGCCCGCACAAATAGACCTTCTCAAATCAAGAGGGCAGTCTTACAGGCTTGTAAAAGATACTCGATAATCACCAGATACCTTTATTGGTCTCTGGCCCAAGGCCCTAAATACAGCCCTTTGAAGAGGACGCACCGACGAGATGCCCTGGGACAATGGATTTAAAGGGAGGAGAGTCTGGCGACAAGTGGGTAGGGGAGCCAGAAAGGGCCCTGCCCAAGATGGCAGCCGATGTAGCCCTTAAGTACACATTTCATAATGGTCACTGAGTTGGAGAGGCTCCTCTGGGCCACGGGGAGTAGATTCAGAAACCTGTTGGACTCTCTGCCCACTGCCGCTACAGAGAGCCTTCCTTCAGGCAACCTTCAAGGGCAGCATCTGGGGAAGCCGGCCACTCCTGCCTGTCTCCACGTGCTGAGAGTATGAGGCTGCATTGTGATCAGAAGCCAGTGTTAGGGGTGCAGGAGCCCTAATCCTATGCAACAGAGCCCTGGTGACTTTTAAAGGTGCAGCTGAAGCGATCCTGTGCATTGAAGATGGCCATTAAAATGTTACACATCTGCCATCACTTTCTCACATATTTGATTGTTTTTCTTCCTGTATTTTATCGCTCTCCCCACCCTTATCGTCTATGAGATATATCTTACAGTTTCTCGTCTGGGAAAAGTCCAAGCAGTAGGTTGTGCAAACAGTGCGTCATTGTGCGTGTAAATAAGCCAAGGCTATGCAAACACAGAGACATTGCTGAGCACTCAGTCAATTTTTCGGTAGTTAATTTTCACCAGCGGAAGCCTGTCGCAGATATCAGTCAAGGTTCCTAGAAGTTTAGGTGGCGTAGATAGGAAACTTGTTGTATTTGGGACAACACATTACTCTGGGGGTCAAAGTCAAAGAGGATTATTATATAGGATTGGTTTTGTTGTCAACAGTAAAACCCATTTGGGTTTTCTGAAAAACCAACAATTTCCTTAAAAATGTATTACAGGCATACACATTCTTTGTCAAAATCTTGCCCACCAGAGTGCAGGTCAATATCACAACCCCATTTTTTTTTTTACACCACAGATGTGTGTTGTCCATGGAATTAAATTATTGTAGTCACATAACTGGAATGTAGATTTTTTTGTTGCCAGTGGGATGACATGTTGAGGTTCAGCATCATAGCGGTGGCACCCACATGGTGTTGGCTCGTTGTGAATTTTTGAAGACGAGGAGAGAAAGTGGGCTGGACCGCCCTTCATCAGAAAGTGATTCGACGTTAGCAAGGTAGTGAGGTAATCTCTTTCTAAGGGCAGCATACAGGTGCAAATTGTGTGATCATTTATTAGAACAATTCAGAATTTAAGAGATGGCCAGTTTTGTAACTCATTATTAGTTAAAATAAAAAAGAAACACGGATCTCTTGGGTATGTGGCTTATAACACAACAATTGCCACCACTGTGACTGCTTCATTTGGCAGCCTCAACAGAGAGGCTAATGATCAAATGGACAGACAAACTGCCTCCCACAATCATAGCACAGTTCCACAGGTCCAGTCCATCTCCCACCAGAGCACTGAAGCCAAACCTTCCAGTCAAGAACAAGTTACTTACCTTAAGTAGCGCCTTATCTGGAAAATCTTGAGTAGTACCTCTGTGCACCAGTAAGTGGCATTGTTCAGCTCACCGTTTGTATCTTTGGGGTTGGGAGTGACGTCCGCGGTGTCTATATAGGCGTCACCCCAGCACACTGACATCAGTTTCTTTTTGTGACATTTCCACGCCAGAAGCACAAAGCCACAACAGTAGGATGATGGAGGAGTGTGCAGATACTAAGGACCTACAGGGAGCTTTTTTAGAAAATCCATTTTGCCAAATTAGGGAATTTGGAAGGGTCACTAAGGAATCTGCGGCTAGATAGAGTCTTTACAGGATAAGGCGTTACTGAAGGCAAGCAACTTGCTCATCTGATAGAGACTTCTAGCCACAGATTCCTTACTTTAGAATAGGTACCCAAGTGATAACTCCCTAGCTGTCCAGCCTCTTGGATTCCCTATCCAGTGATTGAAAATGCATCAGGGTTGACTTTGGAGGTGGATGCCTGGTAGACCAGGCTGTCCAAGGTTGGGTGGGTGCTGGGCGAGGAAAGCTGGGTCTCAAGGAGTGATGCGATGGCAGAAGTCAATGGACCTGTGTGGGTCTGCGAACAGGTTCAGACCAAAAAGTCCTGGAGGACCAAATGGGCAAGGTGCACATCATGATGGACCTGCCTGTCAAGGCAGCAGTGTTTCGTAAATGTGCGCAGAGATGCCCATGTAGCAACCTGGCAGATGTCCAGGACAAGGACCCTGTGAGTTAATGCAGTGGATACAGCTTTGACTCTGGTGGAGTGAGCTCGAAGGGGGCTGCTTCTTGGGCAGTGTGTAGCAGACCTTAATGAAGGGTACAATCCATCTGGAGATGGTCCACTTCTGCACCACCTTCCCTTTCTTCGCCCTTGTTAACCCAACTCGGTGTTCTCTGATGCTATCGATGTAGAATGACAACACTCCTTTGGGTCCAGGCAATGGAATCTCTCCTCCTCTTTGGAAGGGTGAGACAGAGCAAACAAGGTCAGCAGCGTGATGCTTTGGCCAACGTGGGAAGACTCCACTACAGTTTGTAGAAAAGAGACACGTGTGCAAAGAGCAGTTTATTTGGGAAGAAGTTGTTGTATGGAGAGTGTACAGAGAGCCCCTGTTGCTCGCTAACCCTCCTGGACGATGTAATGGCCACCAAGAAGACTGTTTTAATCATCAAGAGATGCAGAGAACATCTGTGTGTGGGCTCGAAGGGTGAACACATCAAAAAGGTTAGAACCAAGTTAGGTGGAAACATATGTTGAAGTCCTTTCAGGAAAAGAGTCACAGGTGACTTGAACAGGGAGAGCTGATCCAGCAACCATAAGAAACGCTAAAGATACCCTTTAATTGTGTCCAAAGCAAAACCTTGTCAGGCTAAAAAGAGAACAAACAGCAATACCTTGGACAAAGGTGCAGAAAGAGGAGCAACATACATTTCAGCACACCAAGCTACAAAGTTTTCCCAACAGCAGACGTATAAATCTTTGTTGATGAATGCCTGGCTGCCAATATCAATTCACAGACTTCCGAGGGAAGATCTAAAACTCTCAACTTCTGCCACTCAATCTCCACGCATGAAGGTAGAGCATATGCAGGTTCGGGTGAAGCACTCTGCCCTGTTGCTGCAAAAGAATATCCGCCCAAAGGGGCAGCCTGACCGGGGGACCGATGCTCATGCTCAGGAGTTTGGGATATCATACTTTCCATGCCTAATCCGGAGCCACAAGGATGACTTAGGCCACGTCCTTCCTGATCTTCTTAAGAACTCGAGGCAGGAGTGCTATTGGCAGGAAGGAGTACAGTAGTCGTGAGCCCCACTAGAGATTTTAATCGTTTGTAGCACTATATTATGAGAATAGTAAGATACAGATTTGCATATATTTACAGGTATACGGACGGCACCGGTTTGTGTCGGCGGGGGAAGTGTAACTTACGATTGAAGGACTCTCCCTAGAAGGTGGGTAGCCGGTATGAATTCTGAGGGCTACCACCCGGTAAATATATTATGGCTTTCACGCTACACACATTACCTTTGGATGAAGTGAGTCAGTTGACGCTTTGAAGGATGTCCTGATTGGTTGGTACTATCAATCTGTTCTCTGTTCTTTGTTTATCAGTCACCCGTAGCTTAAATTGGAAGTCCGGTGAGGTGAAGATTGGCCTCGAGCCCTGATGAAATTGCAGCAACGGAAATATGGCAATGCAACATGTTGGCCTATCCTAAAGAGGTCTGAAACATGCTGCTCGTCTTTTAATCTTGAGTGGGTTCATAGCATTGAATAAAAGTAGGATCATGTGCATGTGAGTCATAACTCATTTTTAGATTGGAGAAACGTGGGTACTCTTTCTCGCACCACGGGGTCTAGTTTGACACAGGCACTTCTTGTGCAATTTTTTACTTATCTTTTCTTCACCTTCTATCTTATTTCATATCAGAAACTGGATTCTTTTTCTTTTACGGTTAAGAAAGTCACCAATGTTGAGAAACGTGAGCAAACTGGTGAGTACCTACCAGCAGCTCCCTTGGTGATGCTTAAGTGAGGTACTTTCTGACCTTTCACACATTTTTTTTCATTTTTTTCTTTCTTTGTACACACCTTGAATTGGGGGTACAAATGGGGTGGACTGATAAATAAATACATAAAAAGCCTCTGAACATTAAGGATTGGACACGACTGGCAATTGTTAAAAGCCAGCGGTTGGGATGAGACATTAGTATCCTGCCTCCTAGACTTGAAAAAGTTGTGGTATGTCCTAAGCAGTCAGGTCTATTCAGTATGTTGCAGACAGGACCTCAGCCAATGTGAGCATCTTGAATTTCTCCTTTTTCAGGAAGCAGTTGAGAGGGCATAGATCTAGTAAAAGGTGGTGGTCTCCGTCCTTCTTCGAAAACAAAAAATAGAGGGAATAGCAACCACGATCTACTTCTGATAATGGCACCCGCTCTATAGCTCCTTTGGCCAGAGAGCTTGTACTTCCTGATGCAACAGGGAGAGGTAGTCCTCTTTCAGTCGATCAGAATATTGTGGCATGGGAGCAGAGTGTCATTGAATGGAAGGGCGTAACCCCACTGAACAATTTGGAGCACCGATTCGTCCGAGGTTACAGACTGTCACTGGTGCAGGTGGTGTTGGATTCTGCCTGTTACACATATCACAGGGATTAAACCCAACTCTTTTTTTTTAGGGGACATCTCCAAAGCACACTGGGAGCATAGCTCAATAACAATTTCAACAAAAAGTCAATAAAAGTTAGTTAAAAATGGACTAAGGTAGCTCTCTCCAGATCTGCGTTGATGGCGTTAAAAGAAAAGAACTGATGTCAACACTCTGGCGTGGCGCTTATATAGGCACCTTGCACGTCACTTCCGTCATGGACGACACCAAGCTGTTCAATGCCATTTAGCGGCTTGCAGGGGTACTGCTCTTTTCCAGATCCAGTGTGATGCCTGGGGAATATGCTAAGGTAAGGAATCCCTGGCTTGAAATCTCTATCAGATATTGGGCAGTCATTTCACCCTCATGAAATATAGTGGTATATGCTGTTACCTGGTAAGAATTTTTTTTTTAACTTTTACTCTGTGTTAGTTTGTTATCTTAACAAACTGAAAGCCTCTAACAAATTAAATTGAACTAACTGTTGAAGCAGCTGAGACTTTTTAATCAAACTGAAGAGAAAAGAAGCAAATAATATGGAAAACTTGCTATGTGAGAATGCAGTTAAATATTTCAGACTGATATGAATATGAAATGTATCTAACAAGGAAACTGAAGGTGAATCAACATGACAATATATACGAAACCATCCAGTGATCCCATTGGGCATCTAAGGATGAAGGATTCACTGGCAGTACCCGCTAATGTTGTGTGTTACACTTCATCCATCCTTGCCATGGGTCTCAAGGGGCAGAGGGGTCTCTCTCCTTTTCCAGCACCCCATGCCAAGGACACATGAGGTGTGTCACCCCATATTACTGGGTACCGCCAGTGAATCCTTCATCGTTAGATGCCCGACGGGATCACTGGATAGTTTCTTATATATTGCCATGTTGATTCACTGTATTATTTTGATCACATTTGAGCAGCAGAACCCATAGGTCCTGAAGAAAACAGCGACATCAACTGGGTCAGTGGTTGAAACATGTCGACCTCTGTGACACACAAACGGGTTTAATCCTTCCCGCAGTGCCACAATGTCTTTTAATCCTGACCCAGGGTCACCGTATTAAAGTAGATATAGTGAACCCTGTAGTTAGTTTTAATCACTTTTCTTGTTCTTGTTCTTTTTCACTTGCTCTGCTGCCCTCACCACCTTAAGCTCTACTCTTTGGTATTTAATATATACCTCTCTTAGCACAAAAACATCCCTGAGCTCCACCCTCTCAGTGAGGGGGTTGTAGCCCGTATCGTGACTAGGCATCACGATACGAGGAGGTTCCCCAATGATGAAGCATGCTACCATTGGTGGGTGAGGGAAACAGTCCTAAGAAAGGATTTCTCCTGGGTGTTAGTCCCTTCGTTAGTGAGGCGAATAATATTCTCAGACCCGAGGGTTTACTTTTGTGGTGTAACAAATGAAGTAGGGGAGCTAACCTGTGTGGATCTTTAAACCTCCTCAAGCCCTCTTTTGTGAAACGACAGTGTTAACTCCCCCATCAGCTAGAAAAAAAGTAAATAAAAAGGAAGAGACAGGGAAAAGTGGCTGCTTAAAAATCAAGCATTGGCAAGGCCATTAGGTTTCATCAGTAAATTCCTAAGCTATTGACTTTGACAATGTGTGTTTGCTTTGCCATTTTCTAATGCAAAAGTGGCCACAATGCATATGGGAGCCTCCTGGGAATGCGTTCTCTATTAAAGGAAAGCAATTCCAAGATGGCCACTGGTTCATACTCTTCTGTGCACATTCATCGTGATGCCCTGGCAGCCATTATTGCATTTTGGATTTGCCATTTTAGAACAGTAAGCTTAGAAAAACAGAAAGCGTTCAAGAGCGTGAAAAAATGAAGCAACTGTTGCACTTTGCAGCCAAAGGCTCTTTGAAAAGTAAATAAAAGATAAATAATGACAAAAATTTAAAAATGGCAAACTTTTGAGACGCATCAGATGAGTGCAGGAGGGGGAGGGTAGTAAAGACAGATTACACAGGAGGTGGTTGGATAATGGAAAGAGAAACTGAAAGGTGGGGAAGGAAGAAAGCCGAAAGAGAGAGTAGTGGTACAAGTATGGCAGGAGGAACAAGCTGAAGGTGCAGAGACCGAGGAAAGACATGACTGCAATGGAGTGATGAAAGGGAATGAAAATCAGATGGGAATCAGAATCCATGGCACACCTATGGAATGGAACGTCGAAGGGGCCTCGGCTCTCCTCGGGTAAGGCATCCATAGGGTACATCTTGGTAGAATGACCTCTGTGTGGCAGGGCTCTCAGCTCTCCTTGGGCACCGGAGCCCCTAGTTACATCCCGAGGGAATATTCTCTCTTTGTTACAGGGTGAAAGCGGTTATTGCTTTCCTCAGAAATCAGAATATATGGCAAGCAGTTGGTCACAGTTAGCACCAGACATCTTTAAATATATCTGTGTCAAGATACATAGAATGGCACCCCTCAGTGGAACCCTGCAGGGATTCAAGAGCTGTGGGTATGATCCTGATCCTCCTCCAAGTTTTGTGCCTCAGTGACTCTGCGGAGCATGACCTCTCCATTGGGGCAGGAATAGGTGACACCCTGAGCAGGGTGGCCAAGTCTGCCTGATTTGCTAGGACAGTCCCGGTTTTTCACCCACAAATTTCAATAAAATTCAGCACATGTCCCTGTTTTCAGAAAGGATTGACTGAAGAGAGACACAAGTTTTGATGTGTTCTAGCGCAGAAGTAGGTAGTAGCCCTTATCAGTCAACAATTTTGATATTGGTAAACTCTGCCAGTTAAGTCATACTGTATCCCTCCACCAATGAAAAGTAGTAGTCCTGCATTGAGGTTTGTCGAATGCGGCAGTTTTTTTTTAGAAAATCAGGGCACCCTAACCACAGCAATAACGAGGGTTTCACCGTTTAATAATCCTTGATGTTGGTGATAGCTTCCACCTGGATCCAGAGTGTTTCACCCCCCTCGATGTCTAGTTCAGGAATTGTTGCAACTTTGTGTGCCTGGACACTGACCTCTTTCAGGACCCTTGCAGTTCACAAGGTTTTCCAGGCTTGTTCCTGGGGGGAGGAGGTGCGAGCTGGTCCTTTCCTGCCTGGATGGGGAAACTGACCCTCATTCCCTATTTGATGAGCCGGTTAACAATTCTCTGAAGCTATCCAATCTCAATTCCTCAGTCTCCCAGATAACATCTTTTGACACAGGCCACCCTCCTTAAAAGTATGAAAGTGAGAAATGCAAGCTACACACACACACACACACACACAATTGTCCTTTCCAGACACCTTGCCACCTTAGGAGGGTCTTTTGTTGAAACAGTAGGTACGGTGAACGGCAGGTGAAAAAACACCCGAACAGAAAAAAAAGATAAAATCCTTCCTACTGCGAAAAAAAGAATGAAACCTGTATTAGGCGTCCTTAGATGGCGAAGCCCAGTCACACATCAGCTTTTAAAGAAGGCAGAAGTGTTCGGGAGCACTGAGAAGAGCAATGTTGGCAATGTCAATAGGTCTTGTTTGTGAATGAAAGTGCCTTTTGTGTCACTGAAGAGTTTAGGGACTTAATAAGTCATCATACATATACTCAGTCAGTCATCTTTACACTCATGTATTTATTCATCCATTCACTGACTCATTCTTGCATTCACCGTTTGACACAACAATAAAAGAGTACAGAAAAAGAAAACATGCTGCTGTCTAAACGCTGCGGGCATATGCTTGCAATAACAAAACGAAATATAGCAGTGTTTGAGCAGTAGAACCACGGGCTGGCCATCTTGGAATGGTAAAACAGTGATACACTATGGACAACAGCATTCCATAATGGTCTTCAGGTTCAGAGGAAGTGGCTACATGAGATGCGGCAGACTGAAAAAGAAATGAGCAGCAACAAGTGACCCGTTAGCACTGCCTGTAGAACTTCAGTATCCTCTTAAGAAAAAATTAAATAAAAATAAGAGAGGTAAAGAAATGAAAAGGGAACTACAATAGGAGCAAAATAAAAACCAAAGGACTGCCCAGCCAGTCATAACACTGAAATGCACCTATTTTCCGGCTGATGTGCACATGTGATCACAAAATAGCATAATTCATAGGGCAAGACCACCATTGACTGATGTGGTCGAAAACATTACCCCATGCAGTCCGGTGTCATTGATGAAAGCAGAGTGTGAATGACACTCAGACAGAGCAATGACAATAGAGAACTGACCCAAAGTAATGTTTTTTTATTATTACAAGACCCTGCCGTACAGTTAATCCTGTCAGGCCTTACAAAGATTATTATAGCAAGAATTATTTCAGTGCAGATCTTCTACCCCAGGGGGTTTGTTAGAGGGGGTAACCAATACCAAAGGTCTTCCCTACAAAGGTAATCTGTGAGTGTCCAAGTAACGAAACACCTGTCTGCAGGCTTAAACACAGAGAAATAACAGTCGACTCTTGAATGCCTATTGGCTTTAACATATGCCCACATATGCTTTTGACAAACAATATGTCTGGCCTACTGCCTTTATTATAACTTTTAATAATAAACAGATCAGACCAATGGCATCTGAAATATCTTTTGCTAGTGAACTAGGCAGGCCTAGAGCTGTTGTCATTGACTTGTCACCTTAATCAAATCAGGCCTCCTGTATTGAGCTCAAGCTTTCTCCCAAGGCAACCTTCAGCCACACAGTCATAAAATGACAAAAATATACAAAACTATAGTTGGCAAAGCATAATACTATCTCTCCTAAGAAGGCATAGCAATGATTCTCACAGTGCAAATCTTTTATACCCACAGTTTGCCAAAGGGGTAACTTGCACCAGAACCCTTGCCTTCTTCGGTAATCTGTGAGTTTGTATTTAACAAAATACCCAACTGTAGGCTTTAACACAGAGTAATAACAAACCACCCTTAGATGTTATGTTACTCTTATTTGTAAATCGTGCGTACACTGAACGGTTTCATGGCACTGAGGTAACAGAAACATTGCGCGCAGCATATTGTTTAATCATATGCCAGTCTAAAAAGCCAAGTCTTCAAGAGTTTCCTGAATGTAGAATAACAGGTGGCAGCCCTGATATCAGGTGGGAGGGTGTTCCAGATGCAGGGGGTAAGTACCAAGAATCTGGAACCGCCAAGTTTCTTTATTGTAAATGAAGGGATGATGAGAAGGTTCAAGTGCATAGATCTCGGATTACGGGTGAATGTGTATTTTTGAATACGGGCTGAAATGAAAGCAGGACTGCTACTCTGTAATGGTTTAGAGATGATGCAGCCGGCCTTGAAGATGGAACGCTGTTCTACGGCAGCCAGTGCAATTTTCTCATCAGGGGGTGATGTGGCAATTCCGATGTTGTTGGTATAATAGCCTGGCTGCTTGGTTTTGTACTAATTGGAGTCTGAGGTTCAAGCCTTTAGGAAAGCCCAAATAGAGGGAATTTGTATAATCTAATCTTGAGAGAACCAGTACAATAATAACCTGAATGAGAGCTTCAAAGGAAAGAAGTTTACCAATCTTTCTGATTTTGCGGGTTGTAAGAAGCAGGATGAAATTACAGCCCCTAATTGGGATTTCATAGATAATTTCGTACCAATCAAAACTCTGAGGCTCATAACTGACTTCTTGGGGTGAGGGGGGTACCCATTGTGGCAGGCCAAAATGTGAAGTTCCACAAGTCATATTTGCTTCTAGTGATGACAATCTCAGTCTTATCAGTGTTCAGTTTGAGTTGATTATTATTCATCCAATCATGAATAAATAACATCGAATTTTGAAAAGTTGTTTTGGATTCCGATGAGTTGTCGATGGTGAAGATCAATTGCATGTCATCCGCGTAGTTGTAAACTTTAATCGTCATTTAATTCAGTGAGTACACTAGAGGGGGTATATATAGCTTGAAGCGGTAGGGGGGCATGAAGGATCCCTGGGGTTAACCTGACCTTGGGAGAACAACAGGAAGAGAGCCGTACTGACTGAGATCAGTCCTTCAGGAAGGAGAGGATCCAGTCCAGCGCAGTGGAGGCCCGCAGCCTCGACATGATCCACCAAAATCTCATGGTCAACCGTGTCAAAGGCGTACACAATTTCCTGAGCACTGAGAACTCAATACATGTCCAAGATCATAGTAGCCCACAGTATGCAGTTTTTTTCTTTATTCAGTCTTGACAGTATTCAATCTTGACAGATGCAAAATTCATAGAAGTAGCCAACACGTTTCGTCATGGTAAAGATTTCACCACTGATTTCCTCAGAAGTTGAACCCAGCTTCATAATACCCATGTGAGAATAATAATTCTTCTCAGCACCAACACACTGGGTGAAAAACCATCACCCCAAAAGTCTGAATAAGATTCTTGTGTAGATCTGCAGAGTGACCAGACAAGACACCGTGAAATTAAAACTCCTCTAAAAGTGAGAGATATCTCTGTGATAGCAATCTGAAAGATATCAGATTGGTAGGAAACATGCCCATGTCAACAATAAAAGAGCTGTAATTAGCTCAGTGAAAAAATGTGTCTCATGCGTTCTCTCATCCAGCCACCGTATCTCCTATCCAAAGTGATTAAAACCGTCACCAAGTCAACCACCAGAATAATGTTACTCACTCAATTCCTTACCCTTAGTTCAATATAATCAACTCATCCATAGAGAGTGTTCCACAAAGTAATTGAAATCTAAAAATAAAATTCAAAGTGTGTTGCAAATATCTCTATATATCCCTGACAACCGTGTGAAAGGCCGCCAAGAGATCGAGACGTACCAGCGCCTGGGTAGTATCCCTGTCAGGCACCTCGCGTAGGTCATCCACAACTGAGAGGAGGACTGCCTCCGTATAATGGGCTCGCCGAAAACCAGCTTGATGGGGGTCAAGGAAGTTCGTTTCCTTCACAAAAGAGCTTATACACCCAGCTACTTGGGCCTCAAGCACTTTTGCCAGGTAAGGTAGCAGAGATATTCGGAAATAATTTTTTAAGATAGATGGATCGTCGCCGACTTTCTTTAGCAGTGGAATTACTATTGTCTCATTGAAGGAGCTGGGGACCATGCGAAGACCCAAGGACTGATTAAGAAGGGATAAGACCGTATCAGGAAAAAAAACAGAAGACGGTTTTAGGACCTTAGGGGGCAGGGATCATTGGGAGAACTCGATTTCACTTTGGTCAGTAGGTCCATGAGACGCGCCGTTCTGATAGCGGGCAGCTCAGACATTATAACTGGGTTGCTGTCTTCTACAGATGATGCCATGTATGAAGAGCTTTATGAAATACTGGCTTTGATTTTCGTGATAATGTTAATAAAAAACTAATTGAGAGCCTCACATAGGCTCTGAGTAGGTTTAATTGTAGTGGTCACTCTGTCAGGATTTGACAGTTCTGCCACAATTCCAAATATCTCCTTGTACTTATCAGTCTATTTTATAATTTTGTCCAAGAAGAAGGCCGATTTAGCTTGCATAAAAAGTATTTTATATTGTTTGTAAGATGTGACAAATAGGCTTCTTTTTTGTCAGAAGAGTGTGTTTTCCGCCGTTTACGTTTGGCTCGACAAAGTTAAAGTTTTGGTAATTTTAAGTCTTCTGAAAACCATTTTGATGCACCATGACGCTTGGGTGGTCTAACTTTCCGGAGAGGAGCATGAATGTTGCTAGCTTCTGTCAGCCATTTTGCGATTCTTTCTTCGTGTCTGTCTAACCTTAGATTTGTATGGGTCAGGAAAGTTGCCAGTGAGTTACAAAAGTAATCAATATTTGCTTAAGTCGAATTTCTAGAACGAGTTACAGCACTAAGTTGAGGTTTTGGAAGGGCCACATCAGAGAGTAAAAATTTGATTCAAAAGTGGTCAGACCATGCGCAGGGTAGTACAGATAGGGTTGATACTGATAAGTTTGAGGTTCAGACCTGGTCCAGTGTATGGCCTTTATTGTGGGTTGGTGAGAACACGAGTTGGGTAAAATTTAGATTGCTAAGAAGGTCTGTGAGATCCGCGAACGATTGACTGCCAGTATCTTCATTTGCCCAGTAATTGATGTCTCTTATGATTAAGATTTTCGCAAAGTCAATTACTAGAGGAGAAATGTGTTCCGCTAAAGACTGTGAAAAATGAGGCATATGACCGGGGGTCTATTTGCCAGAGCACAGGTTAAGGGGGGAGGTTGGGGAATCGACTGATAACAACCAGCTCTTAAAGCCGTATCGGTTTTAACTGATGCATTTCACAATAAATAAGAATGACCAGTTGCCTTTGTCATAACGTTTCATAATAAGCAGATCGCTCCTGGCCTTTGACATAACGTTCCCCAGTGTACGAATCAGACCCACAGCTTGTCACCATAACAAACTTAGGCCTACTGTTTTGAGTGTTAACTTTTGTACAAGACAACCATGAGGCACATAGTCATGAAATTGGAAAAGCAAACAATTCACCCTTAAATTAGGCTACTAGCCATGATCTTTGTCTTGCCACCACAACTAATTCAGTCCTGCTGTATTGATTATAAGCTTTTCCAAAAGCGAAAAAGTGCAAGACAAGTACTCTTTTTAGTTGAAGCAGACAAATTCAGCCCAGTCAAATCCTGTACTCAAGGGAACCAATATGTCGGTAGAGCCTGAGCCCCTCTCTCAGTAGTACACTGAAAGCTCTTTTTTGTTGATTACATAAGGTAAGTGACAGAAGCTCTATTAAGCCAGATCGAAAAATGCATGGTGATAAAATATAGCCCTGGGCATCACTTACTGCTCTTAAACACACAACTACACACTGAAGTCTAAAGTTGATGGAAAGGGGAGGTTGCTGGGACTGGTAAACAGAAATACTGTCTTCATGACTGCCCTCCTCCCATCTCTGCTGATGCCAGAGAAAAAGAAATACCATAACTTATCTACGTACCTAAGATTCTTTAAGAGCAATACAGTGCCCTGCTTTTTACCTCGATAGGTCAAGCTCTATCCTATTGTAAACAAGGTACTTAATGGGTGTTAGGGAGACTTCTGTAATCAGCCATACTGCTGTTGTCTCAGGCAGCTGGATAAACAAACCAAATATTTGCAGCCACGTAGAAAGCAAACAGTTTTTTTCTAAAGCAGCAAACAATTTATGGTCAATCAAAACGTGCACACCACCATGTGGGCGGAGCTACAGCCGCACTGTAGTACTCCTGAAAGCTCTTTTTTAGGTTGATCACATAAGGTCTAGCAGCGGCTGCACTGTCAAGCCACAACCAAAAAGGCACTGCCTGACTGACTCTAGCATGATGGGATAAGGCAGCTTCTGGATTTTTCATTGTTTTTCTTTTTTCCATTTTTTCAGTTTCACTTCACCTTGTAATTTGCATACCACGGAGTATGGTAATTAGTAGGTGTGCAAGTAGTGCACCACTGGAGGTTTCTGATGTTGGAAGGGGAGATAACACCATCATTCCATTTATATTCCTCCGTTCCTAGTAGCACAAATCTAAAACTTCTGTGGTTTGCCTACATGGTTTGCACCAGGGTTTACTGACTGCAGAGCCTGTTGGCTTAAACCCTCGTTTTTGTGCAATTATCATTTGATTTGGAAACCTGATTCAGTTGTAAACTCTTGTTTGTGACCTACACCGGATTTGTGAGAGCATAAGAGCACCATTTCCTGTTTTCTGCATCTGTAGTGTTTTTAGACACATTCTGTAATGTTTACCTTGGCTGACTGCATATATATTTATTAAACTGCAGCAAATATTGCTTTTCTGTTAAAATTGCTTTCAATTTGAAGCCATGTTTATTTTCAGCAAGACATGCATGCCTTGACAAGCCTCACGCCCAACCACTTTACGATTTCCTTTTGGATTCAGTGGAGGATTTTGTGTTTCGGGGTGCACAAACACTTGGTAAAGACAGCTTTACTTTCAAGAAGCGTTTTATGGTTGTACCAGTGCAGTCTCTTACCAGCTGAGGAGAAAGAAGACAAGAACATGCAGCTTTTCCTTGTCATGTGTGGTCTTCTTGGGTAGTGTGTGGAGGGGTTCTCCACTCCTGGAGAATGAACATTTGGTAAAATAGCATTTACCCTACACATGGCTCCTTGTTCTTCTATTTCCTTTTCCTTATTCTACCTTGTGGTACACCTTCGAATTTCAAGCGTATTATTTGTTTTTTCAGACTAAAGGCTTCATTTACAGTTTGGCGAGAACTGAAACGACTTCAATATATAGGGGCAGATTTACGTTCCCTGGCGCATCCCTGCAAATCAGCAGGGATGCGCCAGGGAAGATGCCTGACGCAAGTTTACCCTTGCGCCACCACAGATGCGCCGCATTGTAAATGCGGCGCTTCATGGCGCAAGGATAAACAGATGCGTGACGCATCTGTCGGCGGAAGGGTGGCGCAGTACTGGAGTCGTGTCGCAAGTGCGACGTAACTCCAGTACTGCTCAGGGGTGCCCTATACCTTACATGCTGCGTCACTCTACGCCTAAGGATTTGACGCAGCAGGACGTCAAAGTGACTCCGTGAAATCTTGTAGATTTCACTGCGTCACTTTTACGGGGCTTCTGCGCAGGAACGCCCCTGCGCCGGCACGCCCACATGAAACCTGACGCAGGTTTCATGTGGCGCAGGGCTGTACAACGTGACGCATCTCCCTAGATGCGTCACGTTGTAAATCCCCCGCAGCATGGCGCATGATTTGCGCCGCCGCTGCGTCACAAAAGTGACGCAACGGCGGCGCAAAAGTGGCGTAAGGGGCTTGTAAATCTGCCCCATAGAGTCCACTCTAAATATGGAGTAGAATTTACCAAATGAATTTCCTCCACCGTAGGGATGCTATAGTTGAGGTCTGATGCGGCAATTGGATACTAAAAAAATTGTGGTAATGGAGTTAAAGGTCTGCAAAGTGTAAGTGAATAATAATAATCTATTATTTTTAAAGCGCAAACATATCATCCCTTAAGGTTTCAAGGCGCTGGGGGCTGTCGGGAAGATTAAGTGAGCTATTGCCCAGAGTCACATGATGCTGAGCTGAGCTGCCACCGGCGCCAGGGATCAAACCGTGAGCCCTGGCATCAGCCGCTCTAGCCACTGCGCCACACCTCTTCAAGCAGCCATGAGAATATTTGTTTCATTAGTGAACTTAGCCAAGAAGGAAGCTGGCTTTGGGTTGCTTTTAGATATTAGTCTATATAATAGAGGATGCGGAGGAGCGTTGGGGCTAGTTTTTGGTGTCTGGTGCTGATGTATCACAAGATCTTGGAAAATGGGCTTTCCCGTGGTGGTGGTGGTGCCCAGGTTAAATGACTGGTGCCATTAACCTCACAGAGCCAATGAGGCAGCATGTTTGTCCAGATGTTTGTCCAGATGCCATTTACTGTCTGAATGCTGGTAAATATTGATGAAAATGATTAGATTCTTGAGTTTACATTAACTACAATTGAAAGAAGTCACCTTTTAACATGTAAAGCACAAAGAGAAAATGCTGAGAAAATGCAGTCTGATAGGCTTACATTGAGAGAGGAGAAAAATGAGATGGCCCCTTTAAGAACATTGAAGGAACCCCTTCACACAATGCCTTTACAGTAAGGTGTCAGTGAGAGTCAGTTCAGTTTTTTCATCTCTTTTAGGCAAGATCTCTGAATGCCGTAGGTGTTTTCACACATCTGAAAACCAACTTTTTCTAGTGAAAATGATTTTCAATCCATTTTAACCCAACATATTATCATCTCTACTGTTGAGTAAACATATTCTTCCATAAATCTGACACATATTTTCTGTCAGATTGCCTTCTCTTTTTACCAACTGTTCTTCTTGTGTAAGGAAGAGGGCACGTTCTGAGGCAAACAAAGTCTGTGTGGTATGCCTGTCACCATCTCATGAGGCAAAAGAATAAGACATTTGTAGTAAAACATTCGGCAAAGTTAATGTCATTAAAGACTATATTTTTGAAGGTGTTTTGGGGTGCGCGTAAGCAGTGGGGAACTGTTCAGAGTTTATTATGACTATCAATGAAGATCTTACGATACAGAACTAGAGGTTTGCAGCAAATGACACTTACTCAGTTTACTTGGTGACTGGGATTCTGTTGCCAGTTCACCTAGTCATGCACATGTTTGATTAGGAATTGAGGGAGTCTGGCACACTTGTGTAAATGTGCAAGTCTGAGGAACCAAAGAAGGCTCAGGGGTACAGGAGAGTGAATGTCAACAGTCATTCCTGACACACCAGACATCAAGACTTCTGGTTGTGTATACCCGTGAAAGTGTTGTACTACTGCAAGCCCCTCAGCAAAGAAGATGTGTCCGAGAAGGGAATTCTCCAACCCCACAGCCACCTTTGTAAGACCTCTGTGGCAACCTCTCCAACTATTTCCACAACAAAATCCTCAACATCTAGAGCAACTTCAACCCCATCACAAGACACAAAAGCTCATCAACCAGCCGCCCACCACCACCACCAAATCGGACCACCAGATCACAAACTGCAAACCCCTCACCTCAGATGACACCAATATAATCATGAAAATAATCCATTCCCGGACCCCCACCAACCTCTGCCTCCACAACCTAGGAGGAACTCTGATCAGCTCCCACCACACCATCATCATTAACACCTCCATCCAAAGTGGAACCTTTCCGGACAGCTGGAAGCACCCAGAAATCACTGCTCTCCTGGAAAACCCACGGCTGACCCAAAAGAGCTCACCACCTACAGACCCATCTCACTCCTTCCCATCTAAAATCATGGAGAAAGCTAACAACAAACAACTCTCCTACCATCTCGACACCACTACCTACTAAACATCTCGCAGCCTAGATTCTGCAAAACCCACAGCACAGGAACTGCTCTGATAGCAGCAACCGACGACTTCCAAATCATCATGGACAAAAGAGACATCGCTGCATTCATACTACTTGATCTCTTCGCAGTCTTTGACACCGTCTCCCATAGCACCCTCCTCGCAAGACTCCACAACTCACAGGCCCGCCCTGAGGTAGATGACCTCCGTCCTCTCCGACCGGAACCCACGTATCAGGCTCCTGCCCCTGCCTCTGAACCCAAGAACCTCATCTGCGAAGTTCCTCAAGGATCATCGCTGAGCTCTACCCTCTTAAACGTCTACATGGCATAACTTGCCCATGTCATAAGGTCCCACAGATTCAACATTGTATCCTATGCAGAGGACACCCAGCTCATCCTCTTCCTCACAGACAACAACCACATCACCAGGACCGACTTCAACACCTGCATGTCTACCGTAGCAAGCTGGATGAAACAGAACTATCTCAAGATCAACACAGATGAAACTGAAGTTCTGATCTTTGGGCACAAGAGATCTCAAAGGGATTCCCGTCCCCACCGACCACGCCAAAAACCTTAGCATCATCATGGACGACCAGCTCACAATGGCCAAACAAGTGAACTCCGTCACTTTCTCCTGCTTCCTACGAATGCTCCGCAAAATATTCCGTTGACTCTCCACCAACTCCAGATGCACGGTCACCCAGGCCCTCATCACCAGCAGACTAGACTATGGTAATGCACTTTACGTCGGCATAACAAATCGACTCTTAAAAGACTCAAGACCAGCAAGAACGCCACCGCCAGACTTATCCTCAACATCCCTCGCACTGCACACATCACGCCCCACCTCAGAGAGCTGCACTGGCTACCAATTCAGAAGAGATGCCAATTCAAACAGCTTACCCATGTATACAAAGCCCTCCACAACATCGGAACTGCCCACTTCAACCACTGCCTCAACTATACAAAGCCCTCCACAACATCGGACCTGCCCACTTCAACCACTGCCTCAACTTCCACCAACCCACCAGGAAACTGTGCTCAGCCTCCCTCCACCTGGCACAAATACCCCGCATCTGCAGGAGCAGGTCAAGGGGACACTCCTTTTCCTACATTGCCGACAAGTCCTGGTACGACCTTCCACATCACATTAGGACTTCCCCGTCCCTTCTCACCGTCCATCAGAAATTGAGGACCTGGCTATTTGACAAGGAGCCCAATCGGCTTACTCACCTACTCCAGTGCCTAGATACCCCTCGGTTGATAAGAATGCTATACAAATCCTCTTCACATAGCACAAGGATGATCTGGGGTGTGCACTGGCAGAGCCTGGTGTTGCAATTAGATTTGTGACTTCAGATGTGGGGCTGCAATAATCTCGAAGTTCAGAGTATCTGCAGGTTAGTTAGCTGTTGTTGATAAATGTATTGTGCTATTGTAGTATATAAGCCACTACCATGAGGAATCCCTGTGGTGCCTGGTAGTATCATGACTTTCTCTGGGGACCTTACTCTACAATGGATTTTATCAAAAAAACACATACTATTGTGCCTAATCAAAACTGCATTAGGCTGCCTTGACCACCAGTGAGCTGTAAGTGGGCAAAGCATGGGTCACTAAGAAGGCCACCACACCGGTGATTGAGACTGGACATAGGTCAGACTACATTACCGCTATTAGGAGGTTGAGACTGGCTAGGTACTGGCTAGGTACTGCACGCCGCAAGACATATAGGCAGGATTCTACACAAGAGTAATTGGTATGCTGATTATATGGGTGATCCCAACTGCCACAAAAGAGGATTGATTACTTTCACTCTCTCTCAGTACTAGTCATGCTGAACTGCCTATTTGCTCACACTCTGAAAGGTAAGATAATCTACTGCGTACATGTGGCAGGATGGAGGTTCCCCAGTTGGAAACACCCAGAGCCTGTGTATGGTGACTAGCATCGGGTGTGACAGACAGACTCATGACCTTGATGTGAGTACTGCATGTTGTGACTGACCTTGTTAACTGCATAAGAATGAACAGTCCTTCTCAGCACCAGTGATGCAGTTTAAAATATAGACCTATTCACATACTGGTGTACTAGGAAGAGGTACTTGACTTTTATCCTTTCCTTAACCTACGAGGTCTGGTGGGGTGTGATCCTGTCATCTGCATGAGGATAAAGTAACAGTCTATCTCCACTCTCAGAGCCCAGTTACGCCTCCAAACGGTCACATATTGACTGTATCATCGCCTTTGACCCTGTACAGCCCTCTCCGCTGCCTTTCGGCTACGTTTGCACTATACACATACAAATTACAGACATATATGCACACATGCAGAGAGTGGGATTGAATTACATCAGGAGTTCAGAGATACCAGTCTGTTCTCTACAGTGGGTGATGTTAAAAAGGTAGGAGGTGGAGCTCAAAAGAAGTGCTCTCTACAATGTCTGGCAAGAAGTGTCTTTAAAAATGACCCTCTGGAGTACACAGAGAACTCCTGCTAATAGTACCCTAAAACAAACTGTGTTTCAATTACCACACTCCTGCTACCCCTTCCATGACTCCCACCCACCTTCCATCACTTTGTCTAGAGGATTGGCTTTTGAAGTACAAGACATGCTCTGCCTTCTAACATTGGGCTTCTTCTTTTTTGTTCCTCAGTGGTATGTATATTTCTTCATTATGCGGTGTGCCATTAGCCTCTGTACAGGACTGCTTCTGCTCCTCATTGTCGCCTTCCACACCAAGGAGATCCAGGTAAGTGCTTCGCAAATATGTATCCACTTGTAGCATATGCATAGTTGAGCATGTTTATGGATGTACAAGTCTGGATTTTGAGGGCTAGTGTGAATCAGTTTGAAAAGAAGCATTTGAGCACAGAGTTAGCGAGATTCAGGCTCTCTGTTCACATGAACCCTACACAGTATGCCACGGCAACAGGGTAGTGATGATGACCCATCATAAATTTCTCCCTAAGGTCGTCTCAGAGTTCCATGTCAATCAGACTATTACTTTACCTACATTCTTTCAAACCCTCTCTTCTCCTGCAGAGAGATCTCTCCACACTTTTGATGTTTGAAGGGTTTTGAAGTTCTCTCTAGATAGGACAAAATCCTTCAGAAAATCAAAACAACTCTTTGTCAACTATGGCCCTCTACGGACAAGCTATGCCACTTCCAAACAATCCTTATGTAGATGGATTGTCTGCTGCATAATCCTTAGTTAACAAAAAGCAAACAAACCCCTATCTGGTAAACCTAGGACCCACTCCACCAGGGGTAAAATCAGCTACTGCTGCTTTGCTAAGGAACATCCCAATTGCTGAGATTTGCAAGGCTGCAACTTGGAGATCAGTTCACACCTTTACAAGACACTTATCTTGATTCAGAAGCTAAGGCTGAAGCCCAGGTGGGACAAGCATCTCTAAAGAATTTGTTGGCCTAATTTTACTTTTCTCCTATTTTATCTCTTCCTTCGTGGAATCTTTGAGGGACAAGCTTGCTATTCAGTGCTTATGGTTATTAATGGAGATCCCCTGAGCGAAATGTAATAGTTTCTTACCTGTAATCCCTGTTCTCTTTCTGGGGAATCTCCATTAAAATCATAAGCAACCCTCACTCCTCCCCGACGGAAGAGATAATACATGTTTACAACTATACAACTGATTCACTTTTCAAAAAGAACTGAGTAAACGGCCACCTACAGGGCATGATGGGACATTGGAGGTCAGAAGGCCCTTAAAGGCTCAGTGTTCTATTTACATTCTTTCAATGCTGCAGCCTATGCAGGCTGCATTGCTATGTATTATTCCTTAGATTACTTTAAAAAGAAGCAAAAAGTGTTTGTGTTTTTAAAAGATCACTTTTCATTCTTGATTTTTAAGGGTAGAACTCTTTTTTTCCTCCTAAAATTATAAGTAATTTCATAAACATTGGCAATATAGCCTTTAAGGCTGCAAGAAAGTAACATGTCTGTCACATTGTCTGTCAGCCAGAATTATGCTCAATGGGTCATTGACTAGGCGTTTTGATAGTCGTAGAGGCACGCGGCAGGGTTGCCCTCTGTCTCCTCTCCTTTTTGATATTTACATCGTCATTTGCCCAGCTACTTAAAAGGGACGCTCAGGCAATTCCCTTCTGTTCCCCGCATTATAGCAATAGGATCGCGTTATATGCGGATGATTTGGTCATTTATACATCTGACCCTATTCAGACTATTCCTAGGCTAGAAAGACTGGCGGAGGAGTTTGGGTCCATATTGGGGTATTTAGTGAGCAACTCTGAGTCGGAGGTGATGTGTTGGAATGTAGCAGATTGGACAGGGGAGGCGCAGGTGGAGATTAAGTACCTGGGCATTGTAACTGTCACCCCCTGGAGGAAATAACGCTGCATAATCTAGGGAGGTGGCAAAGGAGGTGGTTGTATTACTCGCTAGATGGAAGAATTTGTTATTAACAATCTACAAGCAAGTGAATTTGATTAAAATGACGATTCTCCTCAAGCTGACATATCTCTTTAATTGCATCCCACCCACATTCCCAAGATCACCTATAGACAAGATTCAGGGGAAAATAACAAGCTTTATATGGGCCTCAGGTGGGGGAAGGCTAGCGTGGAAAAGGTTGAGGTGCAGACTTGTGAAGGGGGGCCTTGCCCTGCTGGACCTGAATCTGTACTGTATGGCCTTTCAGTTTAAAAACTGCAGGATGCTTTTGGGAACTCTGGACAGTTCAACCTGGGGAGTGATTTTAGCAGGGATGATTAGAGAGTTGGGCTACACAGGGTTCCTATATAAGTTTGGTCCCCCAAAATGTTTTTTAAAAGTATGGTTAAAGGTTTTAAAGGCAGTCTGCAAGATCCTGGATTTTGGTTACTACTCAGAGTTTGCACCCATTTGGGATACCCCAGGTACCCCAGAGTGTTTGCGGAATGGGTTGAGCCTTCAGTTAAGGAGGGCTGGAATAGCTACCTGGGGGGAGCTTCCTTCAGTACAGGGGGTACTACCTGGGGAAGTATTAAAAAATAGGACTGGGGGCTCTTATCGAGGTTCAAGTATCTGCAGCTGTCTTCCTGTCACTCAGGAGATGGGGAACGCTTGGGAAGATGAGTTGTTATTACAGGATATGAGGCCTAAAAGTAAGGAGGTTGCCATCTGGTATTGGAAGTTTTTGGATGCCGAAGATAGAAAAATGGTGGTGCCGCAGTCAGTATCAGAAGGAATCATCCCGAAGGCTGAGCTACAATGTAGCAAACATCTTTGAAGTGGTTGTAATCTGTGGTCAAGCCAGCTAATCTGAAGCAAAATCACTTTTTCACCATCAACAAACTATATTGGACCCCTCAAAAGACTGCAAAGTTTGTACAAGATCTGACCCCCAGATGTAGAAGGTGTGGCCATTTAAAAGCTAACAATGAACATTTATTTTTCACCTGTTCTGGGATCAGAGGGTTTTGAGAGGATGTTGAGAATGTTCTAAAGGACATCTTGGGGGTCAATATCAAGCTAAGTCTAGAGTTGGTTCTGATGCTGGTGGATATGGTCTCACACAGCTTTTTGAGTAGAGCACAGAGGGGCCTGTTGTTTTCTCTTGTACTTTTAGCCAGGAGAGAGATCTGCAAGCGCTGGACTGATCCATCTCCCCCGTGCAACAGAGTGGCTCAAAGTGGTATACTGGACTTGTCTTTTTGACACTGGCAGAATTTTCCAAGTGGAGTGGTATGTTGGTACCGGAACCGGCAGAACGAGTGATCCTATGATTACACTGAGGTGCCGCTATGGGTGACCGGTCATTTGGCTTGTCAGTGCGGTGGGGCCAATGCAAATGCAGCAGGCTGTGGGCCGGATAATAATCGTGTGATAGCCTGAGTTTGTAGAAGCTATGGTGATATGAGGACATAAAAAAAAGTCTGTCATGTATTATTCTTGGCCTTTCCAAAGTAAAGCGATGTAAATGTGACTTTGAAAAAACTGCTCTGAGATCCCTGCACGTGGGCGGGACTATTTAGTGCATATTATTATCAATGGAGATCCTCCTGAGAGAGAACTCTTTTCTCCAGACACAACCTATTCTTTTTCAAACCCAGTACTCTTCCCCTCAACAACACAAAAGTTGAAACTTTGGTGTCGACAGCTGGAGTGGTTCTTTAGTTTGCGAACCCAATCTAATGCATTAACCAAAGACAACTGGATATTATCTTTGATGACCCTGTTGAATCGTTTGGCTAGCTTATTGTTTCAGGGATGGTACAAAAAAGTGGTAACGTGTGATTTGAGGCCCCTGATGAAATCTCCCAACTCTCTAAAAATGGAATGAGGTCTGTTGTCAGTGACAATTTCATGAGGCACTTCTTCCTTAGAAAATATATATTCTGAAAATTGCTTGACTTTGAATGCTGTTACACTACTAACAAAACCTTGGACCACCTAGAATAATAATCAATAACTACTATTCCATACTTGACCACATCCCTTACAAAATAGAAAGCAACAATAATATCAACCACAATTTTAGACCAGGCCTTTTCCATCAAAGGAATTGACGCCACAGTGCTAGACACAGTAACTTGTGACTTGTCGCTGATAGTATATGACATGCATCTCTTCACAAATTGCTCCACAACCAAACTCAGCCACCAAAATACCTCTCATATCCTTCGCTTCATGTCTCACAAACTAATGTGGCCCTCACGTGCTAATTACACCACTTTGGACCGTAAGGACAAAGGTACAACTAAAGTGTAAAGTGTCATTGACTACGGGCAGTTCAGTGAAATATGGCAATAAGCATCTACACCTGGATCCAAAACACTGCAATTAGGCCAGACGCCTTTTACTAGCTACATAACCCTTTTATAGAGTTTCATCCTCATCTAGAGCGTGCAACCGCTCAGCATCAGTGACAGCACCACTTGTGACAGTCATCAAAATGCTAATCACAACATCATCGTCCTCTAGAAACTTTTCATCATTGTAGGAAATTGAGTTACTGGATGTGGGGGGGAGGGGTGAAACCCTACTCAAGCAGAAACCACAATTCCGTCAGGGTGAAGTCACAAGCAACCCCAAATAACCTGTGTTTAACCCTCTGGTAGCTTAGCACAAGAGCAGTCAGGCTTAACTTAAAGGCAATGTGAAAAGTATTTATGCGTCACTTCAAACAGTAATAAATTGGAAACACAACACAAGAAAACTCCCACACAATTAAAAAAAATAGAGCAAGATTTAATAGATTATTTGAGATTAAAACAACAAAAATCCAATCAGTAGACACAGAGGTTTGCAGTTTTAAATATTTAAGTGAAAATAGTGCCTAAAAGCACAAAGTGCCAGCTGTGGGTTTCTGTTTGCGCCGGACTGGGACAAAGTCACAAGTTAAGGCCAACTGCGATGGAGTGCGGGTCGTATACAGGGACCAAGTTAGGCCCGCTGAACAATGTACCTTAAATCCTGGGTTGTGGAGCGTTGCGACATCCCGTGTCGAGGATGCGTTGTGAAGCAGCAATTCAGAAGAAGCTGCAGGTTACAGTGCATGGTCCTGCGTCTGGGATGTGCCGCACGCTGCAAGGAGATGCATCATGCTGCGTTGGTTCTGCTCACAGGTCCACAGCTGGGATGACAGAGCACCTTCAGGCCAACCTTCAAGGGTCTAGGCCTGGGGTGGCACCACTTGGGATGTAGGACTCATAGCAGAAAGAGTCCAGGTGCTGGGTTCTAGGTGTTTGGAAGCCTTTTCTGTCCCCGAGGCTCTGATCAGGAGGCCTGCCAACTAGCCCTTGAAGTCACTGTAGTGGACCTGGGTTCAAGCTGCAGGTCTAGTCCTTTTCACTCAGGCAGCAAGGCATCTGGGCAATGGAGTAGCAGTCCTTCATGCAAAGCAGCACATCAGTCCTCCTGAGTCTTCAACAGATCCACTGGTGTACTGAAGAGTTGAGTGTGAGGGTCCATTATATATACCTGGTGCCCCCTTTGAAGTAAGAGAAGGTTCTGGAGGTTTCCAGCCCAAGGGATGCTTGGAATTTCCCGCCTCCCTGCCCTGGCCCTAGCTTATCCGTGGTCACAGAAGACTAGTGCCAAACCCTTTGTTAGTGTGCTCAGGCAGAAACTATGTGATGTGCAAGTGTGGTAGGTGACAGCTCCTGCCCCTCATCAAGTCAAAGATGGCTCATCCCACCAACATCTATTCCCCCTTTGTCTCACTGTCTGGGAGCAATGCACAAAGACTGCCAGTTACACCTAGTCACGTGACCCAGGATACAGGGAACAATTGATTAGGACATGAAAATGACAATTTTCCAAAAGTGTTGATTTCAGAATTGTGACTTAAAATCCAACGTTACCATTAAAGAGGGTTTTAAATTACAAGTCTTTAGACACCAAACACTACCATTCCAACTTGCTCCCAATTAAACGATAGCACTTATTAAATATAATAAGGTAACCCACTCAAAGTAGTGGCAAATAAATGTAGGAATTTCTCACTATCAGGACATATAAAACTTAAAGGTACATGTCCAACTTTTTAAAAACACTGCAGCCTGCCTTATAGGCCGCTTAAGGCCTACCCTGGGGGTGACCTATATATATTAAAAAGGAAGGTTTAGTCCTGGAAAAAAGTTTATTTCACTAGGTCAAAATGGCAATTCAAAATGCATTCACAGGCTCCAGTGGCTGACCTGAGACATGTTTAAAGGGCTTCATAAGTGGGTGGCACAATCAGCGATGCAAGCCCACTAGTAGCATTTAATTTACAGGCCCAGGGTACAGGTAGTCCCACTTTACTAGGGACTTACAAGTAAACTAAATGTACCAATTGGGTGTAAGCCAAATTCACTATATTTAAAGGAGAGCACAATCACTTTAGCACTGGTTAGCAGTATTGAAGTGTACAGAGTCCTAAAAGCCCAAAAAACAAAAAAAAACAAAAGGGTTCAGAAAACAGGAGGATGAAGAAAATGTTTTGGGGATAACTCTGCAGAAAGGGCTAAATCCAACATGACCTCCCTGCAGCCAAAAGCCAGGGTAGACGAATCAGTACCTTGATGGGCTTCCCTGCTTAGATGATAGAACATGGACAAAGGTTCTGTTAAGCAGTGGCACTTATCAGTTCTACGCCCTTCTGAACTCAATTGGATCCATCTGTCTACATTCTCTTGAGCCAATGGACAGACAGACCCATGGGGGAACCCTTCTACTCATTTGTGGACCCCTTTTGTTAAGCCCCTAACCAGCTCACAGATGTATCCCAGTAGGCAGACAGTACCACCATGGGATGTGGCCCATTACACATTCTTGGATCAGACGTCTGTCGCCCACTCAAGGAAAACTTTGCCCTTAAGGAAAGTAACCAACAGAGGCCACTGACAGCTGTTAGTGTCAAGAGCCAGGCCCCAGACTATCCACTACCAGGTGAAAGCTGCAAGCGGGGACATTGGATAGGCCTATCTTCCAACCTTGGGGCTAGCAAGGAGTTCACTATGGGCTCCTGAGGGTTCTCTGACCTCTGAGGTTTCTCAGAGTGGGGGGGCAACAGCCCCGGGTGTTAGGCACCCTTCTTCCACTCTCCTTCCCTCCAGTCCAGGAGTGGTAGCACAAGGCTGGCTCCCCAGCCCAAGGTCTGTACCCGGAGACTGATCAGGGGACCTGAGGGGAGTCCTCCCTCACTCTGCCCCTCCATCTGGGCTCCCGTAAACTGGACTGCCAGGGCACCCTGGACGGTCTCCCCTTTTAGCACTCCTGACACCAGGGCAACTCATTCCCCAGGATGCAGTCTACGGGCATCTAGGGACTAATTATAACCCTCCTCTGGGTCACTTCCCGACCCCACTCCAGGGATGGGATGGAAAAAGTCCTGCCCCTGGGCCTGGGTTACACTACACACTTTGCCGGTGCACTGCTCTGGAGAAACCAGCCTTTCCACAGCCAGGGTCTGGCTAGCCAAAGAGTCTCAAAGCAGTGACAGGGATCCCATTCACCTTCACCTAGTGGAAGTGATAACTTCCACCCTCAGGGATCACAAGCTCAACTTCTGTGTCTATCCCCCAGCTAAGAGAGATCATGGCATGGTCTATGACCTGCCCCTGGGGACTACTTACCCCTAAGGCCACATTGCCCACCCCTGTTGAGTTTGCTCCAGTGGGTGGTTTCTTTGGACAGACAGTACCCTCTCTTGTGTCCTAACTAAGAACAGTGAAAGCAGCGGGTTAGAAATTGGGCGCCTTAGGCTACCGCCTACCAGAACCTCCTCCGGGTTTCCCAGAAGGGGCATGGGAAGCCTTTGCTCTAACCTTATTCTGGGACTTGCCTGTGTCTTCCTTGATCTCCCCGTCCCTCAGCTGGGCGGAACCTGAGCCATCCTTCTTGGAGTCCCTCCCGGGTACCCTCTTGTGGGCCCTGGTGCTGAGCCAGATGTCTGCCTCCTTAGAAAGCTCCCTGTGGCCTGTGACCTTACTATCAACCAGGTGTTGGCACACCTCTGCAAAACAAAGACTGTACATTTGCACTCTTGCTACCAAATTGTACAGCCCTTGGTATTCGTTTACTTCATTGCCCTTGACCCAACCATCCAGTGCCATGCAAAAGGAATCCACACAATCCACCCAGAACTGACTGGGAAGCCTCTGGCTGTCCCTGAACCTCTGCCTACACTTTTCTGGGGTGAGGCCATACTTCCTGACAAGGGTGTCCTTCATGGGGGATACATCGTCCTGTCCCTCTTCTCTAGGGCCAGCAGGGAGTCCCTCTCTTCACTAGATATGAGCCTCCAGAGACTGCCCCCCCCCAATCCTCGTCAGGCACCATATTAATCTCCAAAGCAACCTCATAGGCTTCAAACAACTTGTTGATGTCATTTCTCACAGTAAAGTTAGGCACTAGATCCTTTGGAATGTGAATCCTTCACTCTCCAGAGGGCACTGCGGGTAAGCTGACACCATTATTGCCGGACCCGGTCTGCTTGGCTCTGATGTCCAGCTCTCTGAGGCTCCTTTAATGAGCCAGTCGCTCCTAAACAAGTTTTACTTCCAGGTTTCTTTTCAGCTAAGACCTTTTCAGCCTCAGCCTTCCTATCCTATACCTCTGACTTGAGCTTTGCCAGCTGAAGCTTGAGCTTTTTTCTCAGCCTTCCTGTCCTCTAGCACCTCTGGGGACAGGCTGTTTAAAGGCCTGGGAGGGGGCACCACTCCCATGGGCATGTTGTTCCCCCTTCCGGGTGCTGCAAATCTAGACTTGTGTTCAGGTCCTGTCCTTACCGATCCACATCCTCCTCATCATCTTGGTCCTCTGATGTTGCCAGTACTTGCTGAGCCTCCACCCAGGCCCTCAAGGCCACGTGGAGTTCCAGTTTCCTGGTACTCCTGTTCACTGGGAGCCCCCTCTCCTGGCAAAACTCCTTAAGCTCAGCCACAGTGTAGACATTCAAGTTGGCAAGTTCAAACTCCATCCTTGCAGTTAAGGTCAGAGGCACAAACAGTCAGGTAGGATGGGGGTAAATTTGAGATACAAAAAGAGCCTATCAATGGAGAATGTCAAGAGACTCGAAATTGTCTCAATTTATTTATCTGGGATTTTAGTGTTACAGAAAATCACTGTATGACTCTGCACATACACAAGTCCAAATACCACCGGTGCCACCAATCTAGGAAATAGGGTTACTGGTTGAGGGGAGTGGAACCCTACTCAAGCACAAACCACAATTTCTGTCAGAGTGAAGTCACAAGCAACTTTGAATTAACTTGTGCTTAACCCTCTGGCTGCTTGGCACAAAAGCAGTGAGGCTTAACTTAGAGGCAAAGTGTAAAGTATTGCTCTATGCCCAATAGAATGTTGGAGTCTTTCCTAGCCTCGGAATGTTGGGACTGAGGGAGGTTAAGCGACAGTTGGTCATGGGCTGAGCAGCACACAGGCTGCTCCTGGTGGGGCTCTCCTTTACATCTAAACTACCTGATGTTATGAACTATACTACTTGTTATCTTTATGAATAAAACATCCTGAAATACTACTTCATGCGTGGACCTCGATACTACATATTTATGAAGCAATTCAAATAGTAATAAAGTGGAAACACAACACAAGAAAAATCCCACACCAATTTAGAAAAATAGAGTAAAATGTAATACATTTTTCGAGATCCAAACAACAAAAATCCAATTAGTTGAAGCGGAGATATGCAATTTTAAAGACTTAAGTGAAAAGAGTGCCTAAAAGCACAAAGCGCCAACCGGGGGTATCTGGTCATGCCAGAACAGGGCAAAGTAACAAGTTCAGGCCGCCCATGATCGAGTGCTTAGGCCCGCTGAACCAAGTACCTTAAATCCTGGTTTGCAGATCATTGTGAGATCCCGCATTGAGGATGTGTCACGCAGTGGCAGTTCAGAAGTCGCTGCAAGGAGATGAGTTACACTGCGTCACTTCCTCTCACAGGACCATAGTTGGGCTGGCAGAGCACCTTCAGGCCCACATCCAAGGGTCCAGGACTGGGGTGGCACCACTTGGGGGTGGGACTCGTAGCAGACAGAGTCCACATGCTAGGTTAAAGGTGTCTGAAGCCATTTCTGAGGTTCCCTGAGGTTCTGATCAGGAGGCCAGCCCACTAACCCTTGTTGTCATTCTGTTGGTCCTGGGATCAATGTGCAGGTCCAGCTCATTTTACCAAGGCAGCATGGCAACAGAGTAGCAGTCTATAATGCAGAGCAGAGCAGGGCAGCAGTTCTTCTGAGTCTTCCACAGGTCCAGAGGTGTAGTGAAGAGTTGTGTCTGAGGTTCCATTTTTAATACCTGGCACCCACTTTGAAGTAGGAGAAGGTTCTGAAGGTTTCCACACCCAGGGGTGCTTAGAATTTCCTACCTCCCTGCCCTGGCCCTAGCTGGTCTGGGGTCACAAAATACTAGTATCAAGCCCTTAATGAGTGTGCTCAGGCAGAGGCTTTGTGATGTGCAAGCATGGTAGATGTCAGCTCTTTCCCCTAATCAAGTCATAGATGGCCCATCCTGCCTTTGTCACACTGCCCTGGGCAATAAACAAAGACCAACTACCAGCTACACCTAGTCATGTGACACAGGAAACAGGCTGCAGGAACCAAATGGTCAAGAAAATGGCAACTTTCTAAAAGTGTCATTTTCAGAATTTTGACTTAAAATCCAACTTTACCATTAAAGAGGGTTTCAAATTGCAATTCTTTAGACACCAAACTCGATACTCTTACTTGCTCCCAATTGAAAGTTAGCACGTATTATATGTAATAAGGTAACCCAATGTTATCATGTGGGAGAGGTAGGCCTCACAGTAGTGAAAAACGAAGGTAGGCATTTTTTACTACCAGGACATATAAAACTTAAAAGTACATGTCAAACCTTTTAAATATACTGCACCTTGCCCTATGGGCAATTTAGGGATTACCCTAGAGGTGACATATGTATTACACAGGAAGGTTCTGGCTTGGCAAAAGGATTATTTTACCAGGTTGACATGCAGTTTAAAACTATTTACACAAGCTCCAGTGGCTGGCCTGAGACATGTTTAAAGGGCTACTTAAGTGGGTGGCACAATAAGTGCTGCAGGCCCACTAGTAGCATTTAATTTACAGTCCCTGGGTACAGGTTGTACCACCAACTCACTAGGGATTTACAAGCAAATTAAATGTGCCAATTGGGGTGTAAGCCAATATCACCATGTTTAAAGGACAAAGCACAAGCACTTTAGCACTGGTAAGCAGTGGTAAAATGCACAGAGTCGTAAAAGCCAACACAAATGGGTTCAGAAAACAGGAGGATGAAAGCAAAAAGTTTGGGGATGACCCTGCAGAAAGGGGCAAGTCCAACAATCAGTAACAACAATAGGTTTCACGGGCAACCTCGAAAGACAACATGCCTCAATATTCTTCACATCTGGTACAGACTCCATTTGATAGTGTCACTCCTGTAGCCTAAATTGCCATTTGCCAATTATCTAGATGGATTTACCTGCTCTCCTGGTGGTAAAAAGATCCACAAAAGGCTTGTGGTCAACCCAGATGTTAAATTCAGATCCTTAAAGATATTGTCGAAAGTGGCTGATTTTCCACCAGCCTGCTAGAGCCTGGAGCACCACGATTGGGTACGATGATTCTGCCTCTTTCAGAGTCCCACTAGCAATGCCACAATCTTGCATTATCCTTCCTATGTTGCAACAACACCAAATCCCTAGCATCAGTCAGCAATATGCTAGAGTCATGGGTGTCAAAATGGTTGGGCAGTACAGCCTCTGCTACATCTCTTTTTACTCATTTGATTTCAATCTCTCAACTCTCATATCGTACGAATCCCTACTTTTTCTTGAGTAATTTGTGCATGGAATGAGTCTTTTCTGCACGCTGAATAAAGTGTGCATAGAATTTGAATCCATTCTAATTTGCTCTATATATTTTGGCATAGGAGTTTTAACAGTAGCAGGAATAAGAGGCTCCACTTTTTGGCCAGAATGTTTATAACCCAGATAATCTATACTGGCCACCCCAAATTTGCATTTTTCCATTTTCAACGTAATGCCTTTCTTTTCCAGTATGGATAACACTTGTGCTAGTTTCCTCTGGATAATGCCTGTGTGAGCTTCCTACCTATGAGGCATAACCTTATCTTCAGCATAAATCAAAAGATTGCGATGGAAACATTCAACCCCTTCAGTACATTTAAAAGCCATTTCCATAAAGCACTGGAACGCTGCAATAATGGAGGTCAGACCAAAGGGCATTTGTTTGAAAAGAAATATCCTCTCCGGTATTACAAATTGAGTCCTTTGTCAAGATTCTTCATGCAGGACCACCTGGTGGTAAGCTGAGGCCATGTCCAAGGTGGTAAAAGCGTTCATCCCTTTCAGAAGTGACAACATTTTTGTAATGTTGTGCATGAGATGCCTAACCACCCAAATCCTGACATTAAGTTCCCACACATCTACCCACATCCTGAGAGACCCATTGGCCTTATGGCCCACCACTACTGGGGACAACCATTCAGAACCTTCTATAGGCTCTATAATATTTTCTATAAAGTACAAGAAACAATGGTCACAGTGGTAAACAATTCAATACAAAAAATACAACATCACCAAGAAATCAAATGTTACAGTTTGTCGTATTTAAAATATGCTGGTTTATTCAGTGAAACAGCATGAATTGTCTGAACATTTTCATATAAAACGAAAGTGCTCAAGAAGGAAAAGAGGAGAAGGTGCTCAGAAAGAGGTGTGCACTTGTGAGGGTTGTAGGGAAGGAAAGCAATGTGCAATAATTACATCAAAAGACTGAGAGAAACCTATCCAGCCACATGAAGGCGAAAAATACATATGGACATATTAACATCGTGACATAGACAATTATTTTCTGTTGTCTGTACTTGTCCACTAAAGAGAGACCGCCGCTGGGGGTAAAACTTAAGCTGAAACTTACTGAAGTCTCGAATAGTAATCACTGGCAATGTGCTTCACTGGTTCTCCACTTTTCCAGCCGACACCAGTTTGTCCATATGGGGAACTTCAGGTCTCAAACAATCCCTATTGCCTAGGAGTTCCTCAGGGTTCCATACGGCCCCGTCACCTTCAACCTCTGCATGGAGCTGCTTGGTGCACTTTTCACAGATAAGCGCATTAAGATTTACCAATATGCCAGTGATACACAACGCTATTTGAAAGTATCCTCTGCTTCAGACATCCAGTGTCTCAAACACAGCCTGTACATCACCCAGACCTGGATGTCCAGCATCTACCTGAATCTTAACCCAACCAAGATAGAATTCATGTTTCTTGCCAAGAATAGTGCACAAGAAAAAGTACAAATCTGGCTCAACTACATGAACCATGACAACATCGAACTCCAACTTTCACTAAATGCCAAGTCTCTAGGATGCACCCTGGACACCAGCCTCACACTCAAGGAACACATTATTAAAAAACAATAATGTGCAGCAAATAGCTGTCTCTTCTAAAGAAGTTGAAACTGTTTCTTCCAGAAAGAGACTTCAGAATTGCTGTTCAAGTCCTCATACTTTCACATAGGGATGGTGGCAACACCATGCTCCATGTCCTCTTATTGGCATCCGTTATGGGCATCCTAAACGCTGCAGCACATCTCATCCAGGGCTTGAAGAAATATGATCACATCACCCCCATCATGATGAAACTCCATTGGCTTCCTTTGCTGGCAGGCACCATCTTCAATACCATCTGCGTCATTTATAAAACAATCACACCCCCCTTATTTTAGAGTTAAGCTCACCATCTCCTGCGGGTCTCCGTACACTAGCAGCTGGGACACCATCAGTCACTGAAAGAAGTTTCAAGTTTATTCAATAGTGCATAGCTAATTAAAACCATTACACTAATGAAAAATGGAAATATTTTTAAAACATGCAATTCACAATAATATACAACATTTCCAAACCCCGTTTTAATACTTCTTTCAAATCTTTTGTAAAACCTAAGAGGATAGACCAAGGAAGGAGCTACAATACTAAAGTGCCTAGCACAGATA
The DNA here is from genome assembly GCA_963921515.1 of Calotriton arnoldi. NCBI lineage: Eukaryota > Metazoa > Chordata > Amphibia > Caudata > Salamandridae > Calotriton > Calotriton arnoldi. The sequence continues at coordinate 435,354 of CAWUFW010002862.1, forward strand.
ACATTTTCATCCAGCAGGCTTCTTCCTGACGTCTTTCTTGACGCAATTTGCAAAAATTTAGTAAATTTACAATTTAAAATGATGTCTGTTGCTTTCAAACAGGCAATTATGGCTTGTCTACACATGCAAATTCCTCTCTGATTAAATGCTACCTTAAGCAGAGCCTTCCTCTCACTTAACAGACCTTCACAAAGACAGGTTATATGAGTAATAGTCTCGTTCCCGGATCCACACAAACTACACAAAAACGTATTCAAGCGCCATCACCAAGGAGCACCATGGGCCAGACCAGGTAGGAGTCCAAAATGATATCTTATAAAGAAGATCTTTTCCTTCCTTAACCACCCGGTCTCCAAGTAAGGCTAAGGTGAGATGATTTTATACTCATTTATGACCATCCATAAACAGGACCTGGCTGAAAAGGACTCTTTAGCTGTTGCCTGTGAGTGTTTCTTCGTTATGCGGCTAATCGCTTTTTTTAAAGCATCATAGGAGAGGCTACTTTCACAGAGTGATCGAGCTCTCCTGTTGTCTAATGCTTGATCCAGATACTGCCTAATTGGTGCATTTGTTCTTACACAAATTTCTTCAAAGAGTGCTTGGCAAAGTTGATTTCCAGTGGTTAACTGTAGACGCTTCCAAACTTGGATATAGTTCCCTTTTCTTGCAATGGTTTGATTCAATTTGGAAAACTCAAGCCTTATCTGTGCTTGGGAGGTATACAGAGAGAGCTAAAGATTTTTGTGATTATCCCATTCCAGGTTTTCGCATCTCTCCCGCATGGTGCTTTTCTTCCATAACTAATACTCGGTGATAGTTGAGCTGCAATTACATTTAACAAGGGCAGATAGCTTGGGCCATTTAATTATCGCTGTAAGGTACTGAAAGCAAACAATAGCAATCTTGTCTTTGGTCCCGAAAAGAGCCCCTATCATTAGATAGGACTCCGAGGTACCTATAAGATTTAACGGACCACAATTCTTGCCCTTGCAGGTACCATTTATATTATTTCAGTACTTTTTTACTTATTTCCATTGCTTTCGTTTTCCTCTCATTTATCAGCATTCCATTAGCCATTGTATACTCTGATAACCTATTGATAAGTCGTTGCAAACCAATTTTAGACACCATCAGCCTACAGACTAAGAGGGAATTAGAGTTTGGTGGACAGGTGGCCTGTCATAAACATGATAGATATAGGATCTGCCTTATTACAAGTGCATTATGTTTTAATGCACTTGTCATAAGGTGAACCGGATATCCATCACGTTTGTGATGAAGTACCCATCCGCCCAACTCTAAATCTCTAAGAAAGCCTCAAAAAGTGTAAAAAATTAAAAAACAAGGCAGCAGGCCTTTTCTATCCATGCACCCAGGATCTGAAACAACATCACTAAATCCATCGACAGTGCTGTGAAGTGATGTGTAGTCGCATATCTTTAAGGAACACTGCATCACAATACATTAACAGCCCCCAAACCACTACCTCTCCTATCGCTCATTGACTTTAGGCTTGTCTTTGACCTTATACAGGGCTACGCTGCCTGTTGTCTAGGTTTGTGTTCTAGAAATACCACATACAAACATACATACATAACACAACTGTTCATCTCTTGAGCCTGACACCTTGAACAGTTTTTCAATATCAGGACATTCACAGACTTCAGCTGTAAATTTTGACACTCTTGCAAACCTTTGCACAGTGACCCTCTCTCTTACACTTGTTACATATTAGGTCCATTGAAGGACAACACTTGGCATTGCCCAAATGCCAGGGAGCAGGCTAAGGAGCAACTTCTTTCCTACCTTCAAAGATGATATTCTGAATTCTGCATTCTAATCCTATGAGAACATATGCAAGACCCAACAATTTTGAGGGACAGTGATGAGAAACATCATGCAGTAGGTAGTCAATAAGTTAGTCATCTCACCAGATCACCGGGGATTCGCCCCTCACAGATACTGCAAGCAATTGGGTTATTGGTTGACTGGGGTGAGAGCCCTGGTCAAGCAGCAACCACGGTCCTTGTCAGGGTGAGGCCCAAGCCAAGCCTCAATTAACTTGTACTCAACCTTCTGGTAGCTTGGCACAGAGCAGTCAGACTTAACTTAGAGGCTGCGTGTAAAGTATTTGTGCAACACTTCAAACAGTAATAAAGTGAAAACACCACAGAAAAGGTATCCCAGACCACCTTAGAAGAATAGAACTTTCTGTAATAAATAAAACAAGACCAAAATGACAATAATGCAATCAGTAGAAATGGAGATATGCTATTTTAAAGATTCTGATTAAAATTGCGCCAAAAAAGCATAAAGCGCCAACTGTGGGTATCTGGTTGAACTGGACAGAGACAAAGTCACACGCTCAGGCCAACCATGATGGAGCACGTGCCGGCTACAAGGACCCAGTTAGGTCCACTGAACAAAGTCCCTTAAATCCTGGTTTGTGGAGTGTTGCGAGGGTCCGTTTCGAAGATGCGTCACACACCCAAAGCGATGCGTCCCTTCCGAGGCTGTGATGCGAGGGCCTGCATCGTCTTCAAGGATCCCGTCAGCGGGGCTTGTGGTGCAAAGCCCAGCGTCGTGGATGCAGCACAAAGTCAGGGCAATGTGCAGGTTCCGAGGAGCTGCGAGGCCTTGATGCTGAGTTCGACGTCGTGGTCGAGGCTACCTTCGAAAAGGGTTTGCGAGGGTCTGCGCCGAAGATGCATCGTGTCGCAGCGATTCCAATGGGATTACGAAGGCGATATGGGTTTTTGTGATGGGTCTAATCCACGCAGCAGTGGCGATGCATCAGTGCTGCTCAGGTTTGCACCGCACAGCAGAAGAGATGCGTTGGTTCCGCTGGATCCACAAAGGCTGGCGGAGCACATTAATCCCATTTCCAAGGGACCAGGACTGGGGTGGCACCACTTGGCAGGGTAGACTCACAGATGACAGAGTCCAGAAGCAGGTGCAAGGTTATTGTAAACCTGTTGTGTCCCTGAGGCTTCAGATCAGGAGGCCAGCCAACTAGCCATTGGAGTCACTCTGGGTTCTGGATTCAAGAGATGCAGGTCCAAACCTTCTCCCCCAGGCAAGAGGGCAGTAGGTTAGCACAGCAGGGCGGCAACCCTTCAGAGCAGCAGTCCAGCAGAGTGGCAGACCTTTCAGCAACACAGCAGTCCTTCTTCCTCGCAGAGTATCCACAGGTCCAGAAGTGTACTGAAAAGTTGGTGTCTGCGGTCCAGTATTTATACCCAATTGTGCTTTTGAAGTGGGGAGAAGCTTCTAGAAGCATGCCTTTGAAGGGCACAGGTGCCCTGCTTTCCTGGCCCTGGCTCCAGACTAACTACAGGGGGTATATAGCCTTTTGTGTGGAGGTAAGGCACAGCGTATTCAAGTGTAAGTGGGGTGGGCCAAGCTCCTCCCTCCCATCCTGCCAGGGATGGTCTATCCAGTCACACTCAAGTTCTCCATTGTGTGTGGCTGTCCAGGAGGAATACACAAAGCCTAACTGTCAACTACACCCAGTCATGTGACTCAGGGACAGGCTGCAGGCACCAAATGGCTAAGGCAGGAAAATGCCAGCTTTCTAAAAGTGGCATATTGAAATTAAAATCCAACTTCACCATAAGTTAGGATTTTTCTTTACAATCCCAGAGACACCAAACATGAATTGCCTACCTGTTGCCATATGGAAATTATACTTATAAAATGCAGCGGCGGCTCGCACAGGTAACGCTGTGGGGTGGTGGGGCGGGGCTGGGTTGGGGGGTAGTGGAGAGTAAGGAAATAAATAAATAAACGAACTTACTTTGCGCTCGCATCATCGCCGCAAAGTAAATGCTTTTATTGATTTATTTCCTTACTCTCCACTTTCCTGTCGTATGTCACACTCCACTACCCCCCCACCCAGCCCCGCCCTGGCCCGTCCCACGGCCCCACAGCGTTACCTGTGCGAGCCGCCACTGATAAAATGTAATAAGGTAACTCCAATGTTATCCTTTGGAAGAGGTAGATCTTGCAGCAGTGAAAACCGAATTAAAGAGTTTTTCATTACCAGGACATGTAAAACTTAAAAGTACAAGTCCTACTTTTTAAATAGATTGCACCTAGCCCTCTGGGCTGTCCAGGGCCTATCATAGAGGTAACATATGTATTAAAAAGAAAGTTTTGGGTCTGGCAAAAGGTTTATTTTGCCAGGTTGAAATGTCAGTTTAAGCAACTTAAGTGGGTGGCACAATCAGTGCTTCAGGCCCACTAGTAGCATTTAATTTACAGGCCCTGGGCAAAGGTAGTGCCACTTTACTAGGGACATACATGTAAATTAAGTATTCCAATTGGGTATAAGCTAAACTAATATGCTTTAAGGTGAGAGCACAAGCACTTTAGCACAGATTAACAGTGGGAAAGTGTGAAGAGTCCTGAGGCCAGCAAAACCGAAGTCAGCAAAAATAGGTTTGAAGGCAAAAAGATAGGGGGATGGGAAAAAACACACTAAGGGTTCCAAATGGAACCTCGTAAGTTGGTGTACCACTTCCATGTTGACTAATGCTGTTAGTGCATTGATTTTAGTATACACACGTAGCTGGCTATAAGCCATCCTGAAATAAAGTTTCTTGAAATGTTGAAAAAACGGCTACCTTCAATATAACTTCATTATGTTCAGAGGTGGACACCTCTCCACTGAAATATTTATATTGAACATTGCCAAAGAAAAGCATCTCAGCTTGCCACCCCCAGTCTCCTTACTACTGAGGTGGGATAATGTGTTCCCACCTGTCCTTCCCCAAATGATGTTTGAGGCTGAGAGATCTGCTGGGACAGTCCCTTGTCCCTCTGTGACCTTGCTTACAACAACACTCCTGCCCATTCATGTCTGAAGCCACCTGTATCAGCTGCAGTTCTGACTAGAGAAGTCCCTGTCTTGTTGTTCGTGCTCTTAGGTCTCTACTTGAGCGTCTTTTAAAATGTGTGCAGTGTTCTCTTCACAGAAAGCTGCCACTCCTCAAACGGCGCAGTGGTGTTTTCTTTATGCGGCTGGTCACTGCCACATGTTCTGCACCTGCGACCTGCGGTGGTGTGCGGCAGGACTCCAACCACGACTGCCGCTCACTTGGGAGACGGTGTCTGTGTGGACGAGGCCCTCATACCCGCCTCATCCCTCGACGGTCCAGGGATTTTATTTGGCCAAATTACATCCTTCCTGTCCAGGTGGTAGCACCCTACCTTGAAACTAACTGCCTTTTTCACAAACAGACTGGAAAGACTGTCAACAGACTGTCGGTTACTAGCAGTGTGTCCTACTGTGTCCTCGGGGCTGACGAGACTGCTTTTACAACGTCGTCATCGAAACCTAACGGGGTTTTCTGCCATGTGACTACAACTGTAGTGTCATTTATTGGGCTGCATGTGTGACAGAATCAGTAAACACCCTTGAACGCCAATGAACTGCTGTCTTATGAAATTATCCCTTAAGGAATTAACCCAACACTCCAACATTCCTAACCCTATACTGCTTAAAGCACCAACGCTACACGGTGGCATGAGAGGATCTTGTGTCACCTGAACACGCCCCTGAGACACGTCTGACCTGTACCACGTGACAGATTGCCTAGAAAGAGGGAGTGGAGCGCAGTAACAAACACATGCCACTGTGCACATAAACATTTGCAGGATCAACTGTCCCGGTTCCTAATGTACTCAAAGTTTTCTAAGTGCAAACAGAGAAAGGCATTTGTGTATACAGCAAAGTAGGTTCCTGGCGGCGAACGTTGCACAGGGTGCTTTTAAAATGTCAGTGCCTCGCGCAGGCTAAAAGCCTCCACAAGAATCTTACAGCGCCTTTCTTCCCCTATTACAGCGCCTCTCTTCCCTTATTACAGCGCCTATGTCTTCCCTTATTACAGCGCCTCTCTTCCCGAACCCCCTCTTTGCGCGGAGTGCATGGAAGAGGCCGACTGAGACCCCACCTGTGTGGAGGAGGCTCGGAGCGGCACAGATATCGTGTGGTGGATTGTATTATCAGTGCCACAAGTCAGGGACTCGTTATCTCGAGTACACAGGGGGTTCCTGTAGTCAGACACAGCCCTCGTACTGTAGATTGGATCTGCGAGGCCCTGTGTAACAAGGGCGCTCGGATATGTCCTCAGTGTGCACAGTGGAGACCGTTGTGAGTCAGGCGTCTGCTTTATCTGGGGTCTCCGCTGCCCGGAGCTAGGCTTGCAAAGCCTATAAACACCGCATGCATACAGCAATCCAGTGGTGCTCTATAAGCACCACAAACATGTGCTGTGCATACACATGCTGTATGTATCTGGGCCTTTATAAGCACCACATACATAAAGCAATCCGGCGGTGCTCTATAAACACCACATACATGTGCTGTGCATACACACGCATGTATGTATGTGGGCCTTTATAAGCACCACATACATACAGCAATCCAGCGGTGCTCTATAAACACCACATACATGTGCTCTACATACACACGCTGTATGTATGTGGGCCTTTCTAAGCACCACATACATACAGCAATCCGGGGGTGCTCTATGTGCACTGCATACATGCTGCAATTCAGGGGTGCTCTATAAGCACCACATCCATACAGCAATCCGGTGGCGCTCTATAACCACCACATACATATGCTGTAAATACACATGCTGTTTGTATGTGTGCCTTTATAAGCACCACATACATACAGCAATCTGGGGGTGCTCTATGTGCACCACATACATACAGCATGTCTGGATGCAGGGTTTTTAGTAGATCAGGGAGAAATGGCGCACAGACAAAACGCGTGGTGTAATTATGTCCCTATGTTGGCGGTGCTACCAGGTCGGGGGAACTACCCTATAACCCCCGTAGGTGTATGAGTAAAAGACCCACACTGGAATTTGAGAACAAAGTCCCGGGCACACGTATTGACGGTATAATAGAATCAGAAGTCTCCTAGGAGTTCAAAATTGCTTGAGTCGACACCAAAGTCAATGTAGAAAGTTATTTAATGACGCAATGACAAAGAAAGCAACCAGCCGACACGTGTTTCCGTCATGCGGGATTACTCCGTGACTCATCAGGGCTGGGGAGGATACAAAACATAGAATGAGGGTATTGAAGCGCCACATGAATAATAACTCCAAAAGCAACACTGCAAAGAAAGGACAGAAACCAAGAAGTGTGGAAATCCTACAAAAACAATTAACGGGTGCCAATAGATGTGACTAGTGTGGGTGCCGCTATCATGCTCAATACATGATAAAAATCGCGGGAAAAACACAGTAAGAATAAGGTGACTCAATGAAAAGGTGTAAGCTGACAAACAAAAACAGTAGCACGGTGGATGTGGAGTGTGGGGAAAAGAGGAAAGGGAGAGACCCATATAAAGGCACAATGATACAATTTGAAACACACTGAGAAGAACAATTGAAGTTAAAAATAATGGAGATGGAAGTGAGCTATCAGGGTGGGTCGGTAGGAGAGGGAATGGACACTGGAAATGACAAAGGAATGGCCAAAATAGTGAAAGGGACTGAAAGAGAGCGAAAGAGTTAATAGAGAGGAGGGAAGAAAAGGGGGGACCCCTACGGAAAAGAGAAGGGACAAGATGCTAAGTGAGAGGACAAGATATGCACAATGGTATGTACCTGTAATAACTGTGACGGACTGAGTGTCAGAATGGAGGGGTGCAAGGAGTGGGTTCCTGAATAAAGGGAAAGAAAGTAAAAGCACGGATTGTCATGGGGTACTGGGGAAAAGAAAAATATATATATATGGACAGAAAAAAGAAAAAGAAAAATGAAGGACAAAGTGACAGGAATGAGTAAGTGGAACTCACCGCAGGGCCTGTGGACCGGGGAGCCGGTGGGGAAATCCGTAGGGAAAGTCAAGCCCTGTGGAGGGACATGACCCGTGGGGGGTCAGAACAGTAGAACGAACAGGGGCGGGTTGCGCCTGGAGGTGGGGAAAGAAAAGAACTGTAGGATGCAGAAACGAAGGATCACAGTAAGCACATGAAAGCCGGGGAAAACAGGGGAATAGGGATGACTGGAGAAAACAGGGGAATAGGGATGACTGGACCTTACCCAAAATACCAGCTCACGAGGACCAAACAGCGTCCGTGTGGTTGGAGAGAAGAGGCGGGTAAGCCTGTGGAGGCGGAAAAATAGAAGTTGAAAGTGGAGCAGTAGGTGAAAGAGAAAGAAACAGGAGAAAAAAGCTGAAATAGTGACAGGTGGGGGCAAAAGAAAGGAGGGGTCTTACCCGATGGAGAGATAATGAAGGAAGAGGTATCGCGGTTGTCGAAACAAAAAGGCGGGTACGCCGATCTAAGAACCGGGCAGAGGGAGGGAAAAGAAGACCGTCAATGTCCATGGAAACAAGCGCGGGGGCTTGAGCAGTGTGAAAAAGGAAGGCACTGGGGCGCTGACCAAAGGAAGGGGTGGCTTACCGGATGGCAGCGTGGTAGATGCCGAATGAAAAGGTGTCGTCTGTGAGACCGGATGCGGAAATGGACGGTGACCTCTGAACCATTAAATACCGGTGCGTCCAAAAGGACTAGAACGCAAAGCGGCCTATGTGTGGGGGCCGGAAGTGGGTACCGGCCAGAGAGAGGAGGGAGCGTAAATAAAGAATAGCGCATGCGTGAGTGATCAGAAATCAAGGACAGAGGAGCTGGAGTGATATGGGAAAGGGGGAAGGGAAGAAATGAAAGACAAAAAGATTTGGAAAGTACAGAGGTGAAGAAAATAGAGGAGGGTCAAGGTAGAATGAGCGGAAACTGAAGGGAGATGCTCAAAGGGCAACAGAGTTACTAAGAAAAAGGATAACTGGAAAAGGGTGACGGTGGGACTAGGTTGAACTAAACATGACAAAAATGTGGTCCTGGATAATGGATAATCCTGGGGAACAGGGGGAAATCCATTACGCACACGTGTAATGAAGAAAGCAGGAGGAGCAGTATATGGTGGTGACCTGGGCGGGAGGCGGTGACTAGGAAAATGAAAAACTGAGAAAAGGGGGTGATGGGACTGTGGTAAAAGGAACCATGACATATCAAAAAATGATCATAAATAGTGGATAATCCTGTGTCACCGGGGAAGATCCAATATAAACGCGTGTACTGGACAGTAAAGGAGCAGATCATGGGGAAAAGGTGATTGTGAACCATGACTCAAAATGATCCTGTATTAAAAGGGAGAAGAGGCATGACACAACAAAGCAAACCACTGTACTAATTGAGAACAAATGCAGGGTAGATCATGTTTTATGGGGCAGGAGGCCCCATTGCAAAATGAATAGAGGATATTGGCAAATGTCATAGTCCCAGGGGGGACCTAGGGAGATAAACACATTGGCATACGCATACTGTACAAATGACTATAAAGAGACCATAGGAAGTTCATAGTGGGGCAATCATTCCCCCAAAAAATAATGTAGTTCATGATCAGTGTTGAGTCCGTGTTGTACTGTCCGTAGACGCATGATCCAAGTAGCTTCCAGACGCCTGAGCCTGAGTTCTCTGTTGCCACCCCTGGCAATGTTGACTGCCACGTCAAAGCCGAAGAAAATGAATCGTTTCTTTTCACCTTGGCTGGGGCAGGTGGCCGCATGTACTGCCATAGGATATCTGCTGTCCTGATGATTTAAGGCCCTGATATGTTCACCAATTCGTTCCTTTAGTGGTCTGATGGTACTCCAATGTACCAGCGTTTGCAGGCACATTCCAGGCTATATACCACGAATTTAGTATTGCAGTTGATGTTGTGCTTGATTTTGTATTGTTGGTTATTCACGGCTGCGAACTGTCTGACTCCATCATTGGCCAGTCTGCATACCCCGCAACAGCCACATTTGAAAAACCCCAGCGTGTGAGGAGTAAGCCATGAGTGGTCGATAAGGGGAGACGGAACACTAGGGCTGAGTCTGGTTCTAAGTGTTCTCCCACGCCTGTAGGTGATAAGTGGTTTTTTAGTGATAACCTCTCTGAGGGTGGCATCTGCCTGTAGAATGCCCCAATGTTTATTCAGGCTTCTCCTCATAGTAAGACCCATATCACTATAGTCAGTAATGAGTCTAACAGGTTGGTCTTGTTGGGTGGCTGTCCTTGCATTGAGTAGTGTGCCCTGCCTATCTATGTTGTTGATTCTCTTTTCTGCTTTGCGAATGGTGTGAGCATTATAGCCTCTGGCTTTAAATCTCTGTTTCATGTCTGCCAAACATGTTTGAAACTCAAGTTGGTCACTACAATTCCTCCTGGCCCTGACAAATTCCCCATATGGGATGGCTTCAATTTGATGGGGTGGGTGTGAGCTATCAGCGTGTAGGATGGAATTGCATGATGTTTCTTTTCTGTGTAACCGACTGTGTAATGTATCTGACTTGATATAAATCTCTACATCAAGGAATGTAATGCAGGTGGTACTGGAATGGCTAGTGAATCTTATGTTCATGGAGTTGGAGTTCAAGTGGCTGCAAAATTCATCTAGTAGGTGTTGTGACCCAGACCATAATAGCAGACAATCGTCTATGTAACGCCCCCAGTAGATTATGGAATCAACCCATGGTGCCCCTAAGGGACTCCAAATCCATTTGGATTCCAAGACACCCATGTACAGGTTAGCAAACGATGGAGAGAACTTAGAGCCCATGGCCACACCCTTGTTTTGTTTGTACCAGATGTTGTCATACATGAAAAAGTTGTTGTTTAAGATGATTTCCATCATGGCAGTGAGCATGTTAGTATGTTGCCATAGGGGGCTGGCCTATTGTGAAGCAAGCCAGTGATGGCTTCTAGTCCTAGCTCGGGTTCAATGGTGGTATACAGGAAACCACATCGAGGGTGGCCAATATCATACCTGGTTGCCATTGGAGATCATCCAGGATACTCAGGATATGTTTGGTGTCCTGGATGTGTGAAGGAAGATTCTTGACTATTGGTCCAAGAAAGAGGCTCGACATATTGTGCGAAGTTTCTCCGTGGGACCACCAATGCCAGAGACTATGGGTCTCCCCGGTGGAAATGGTGCTGGCTTATGTATCTTAGGCAAGGTGTATAACCAGGGGAATGCAGGTCTGTGTATCTTAAGATAAAGGAGCTCCTGATCATCAATGAGACCCAATGTGTGCCAATCTAAGAGGCTTTTGTTAATTTTGGTGACCAGTACGCTAGTAGGATTATAGGTCAGTCGCTCATAACAGGACGTGTCCCGTAGTTGGGATAGAATTTCGTTGTGGTAGTCTGACCGGTTCATGACCACCACATTGCCGCCTTTGTCGGCTTCTTTGATTATGATGTTGGTGTTGGATGTTAAGGTCTTCAAAGCGATTCTTTCCTCTCTACGTAGGTTGTCCTTGGTTCTATGTTTGGTGTTGAGAACCTTGAGTTCATGTTTATCTATGTCAGCCAATACTAGATTGTAGAAAGTGTCTACAGAATTGCCCCCTGGAAGTATAGGCGTCCATTTAGACTTAGTCTTGAGGCCACTACTCTGTGTCAAATCTGTTTCAATATCCAGTTCTTGTAGAAGATTCTCCATAGTAATGGATGTATCGTCTGAGTCAGTCAGGGATAAAAGTAGATGTGTATCTTGGATGTCCCTAATACTTTGCATGCCAGATGAATTCTCAATGCAAATGTTTCTAATGCTCTTGGTAGTGGGTGGAATACCACAAAAGTGTTTTTTGATTTTCAAACCTCTGACGAATTTAAATAGGTCTACTTTGTGTCTACAAGTGTCACCTTTCTCGTGGGGATTGAAGCTCAGGCCTCTGCTGAGTAATGAGACCATACCACTGTCAAGATTCTGAGAGGAGAGGTTGACCACCTGTATACCGGGATCCGGTTGGTCTATTTGTTCTTCCCGTCTCCGGACCTGAGTTTCTGTCTGTAATTTTCTGAATCCTGCCCTTTTTCCTCTACGTGTTTTCTGTCTTGGAATCCTTGTCTTTGCTGAGACCTGTTTTCCTTGCGTATGGCTAGAACCTCCCTTAAAAAAGACGATGTAGTTGGGCCTTGTTTGTTGGGATTGTTGGTTGAATTCTCACTTTCACTATCACTGGTTGAGATAGTGTTGAGAGAGGATACACTAGATGAAAGAGACGGAGTGACTGTTCTAATATGTCTGTCTCCTTGTGGGGCACTTTGAACTATCTTGTCGTATTTTCTGGCAAAAGTGAAAACCCGTCCCTCCCTGTAATCAGCTTCGTCCCTTTTAATTGTCTAGCTTTCCTATCTTTGATTTCGTTTTGATGTTTAGTCAGGATGTCATTGAGAATGACATAGTTTTTCAGTAGCCTCCTTCAAGTTGAGATCAGTTATTTCTTTTTCAAGAATTGCTATTTCAGTTTGGAGTTTCAGTTACCTTACGTTCAGCGCTCTCTATTAAAATGTTAATCAGTGTGTTTGAGTTGGAAGTGAGAGTTTCTTCCCATTTAGCTAGTAAATCGTCATCTAACTCATCGAACGTGGGGAAGATCTGAGAACGTAGACCCCTTGGTACTCTGCTAAGTCTCAGATATTGTTTGAGGGTGGCGCTGTCCCACCACCTAGAGTTCTCAGTCTTCTTAAGCCTCTCTAGTTTAAGAAATTTGTCTTTAAGACCCTCTATGCGTTGAGGATTTCCACTAGTGGGCGCAGTATTGTTAGTGATTCCTTTAGACAAATTATCAAAGAGTTCTGATGCGACTCTATCTCTATCCATTACTTAGTATGAGGAAGTATTGAAATGAGTGTTAATACGCTGCGGCTGCCTTTCCTGAAACCTTGAGGTGATGTCTGGATGCAGGGTTTTTAGTAGATCAGGGAGAAATGGCGCACAGACAAAACGCGTGGTGTAATTATGTCCCTATGTTGGCGGTGCTATCAGGTCGGGGGAACTACCCTATAACCCCCGTAGGTGTATGAGTAAAAGACCCACACTGGAATTTGAGAACAAAGTCCCGGGCACACGTATTGACGGTATAATAGAATCAGAAGTCTCCTAGGAGTTCAAAATTGCTTGAGTCGACACCAAAGTCAATGTAGAAAGTTATTTAATGACGCAATGACAAAGAAAGCAACCAGCCGACACGTGTTTCGTCATGCGGGATTACTCCCGTGACTCATCAGGGCTGGGGAGGATACAAAACATAGAATGAGGGTATTGAAGCGCCACATGAATAATAACTCCAAAAGCAACACTGCAAAGAAAGGACAGAAACCAAGAAGTGTGGAAATCCTACAAAAACAATTAACGGGTGCCAATAGATGTGACTAGTGTGGGTGCCGCTATCATGCTCAATACATGATAAAAATCGCGGGAAAAACACAGTAAGAATAAGGTGACTCAATGAAAAGGTGTAAGCTGACAAACAAAAACAGTAGCACGGTGGATGTGGAGTGTGGGGGAAAAGAGGAAAGGAGAGACCCATATAAAGGCACAATGATACAATTTGAAACACACTGAGAAGAACAATTGAAGTTAAAAATAATGGAGATGGAAGTGAGCTATCAGGGTGGGTCGGTAGGAGAGGGAATGGACACTGGAAATGACAAAGGAATGGCCAAAATAGTGAAAGGGACTGAAAGAGAGCGAAAGAGTTAATAGAGAGGAGGGAAGAAAAGGGGGGGACCCCTACGGAAAAGAGAAGGGACAAGATGCTAAGTGAGAGGACAAGATATGCACAATGGTATGTACCTGTAATAACTGTGACGGACTGAGTGTCAGAATGGAGGGGTGCAAGGAGTGGGTTCCTGAATAAAGGGAAAGAAAGTAAAAGCACGGATTGTCATGGGGTACTGGGGAAAAGAAAAAAAATATATATATGGACAGAAAAAAGAAAAAAGAAAAATGAAGGACAAAGTGACAGGAATGAGTAAGTGGAACTCACCGCAGGGCCTGTGGACCGGGGGAGCCGGTGGGGAAATCCGTAGGGAAAAGTCAAGCCCTGTGGAGGGACATGACCCGTGGGGGGTCAGAACAGTAGAACGAACAGGGGCGGTTTGCGCCTGGAGGTGGGGAAAGAAAAGAACTGTAGGATGCAGAAACGAAGGATCACAGTAAGCACATGAAAGCCGGGGAAAACAGGGGAATAGGGATGACTGGAGAAAACAGGGGAATAGGGATGACTGGACCTTACCCAAAATACCAGCTCACGAGGACCAAACAGCGTCCGTGTGGTTGGAGAGAAGAGGCGGGTAAGCCTGTGGAGGCGGAAAAATAGAAGTTGAAAGTGGAGCAGTAGGTGAAAGAGAAAGAAACAGGAGAAAAAAGCTGAAATAGTGACAGGTGGGGGCAAAAGAAAGGAGGGGTCTTACCCTATGGAGAGATAATGAAGGAAGAGGTATCGCGGTTGTCGAAACAAAAAGGCGGGTACGCCGATCTAAGAACCGGGCAGAGGGAGGGAAAAGAAGACCGTCAATGTCCATGGAAACAAGCGCGGGGGCTTGAGCAGTGTGAAAAAGCAAGGCACTGGGGCGCTGACCAAAGGAAGGGGTGGCTTACCGGATGGCAGCGTGGTAGATGCCGAATGAAAAGGTGTCGTCTGTGAGACCGGATGCGGAAATGGACGGTGACTTCTGATTCTATTATACCGTCAATACGTGTGCCCGGGACTTTGTTCTCAAATTCCAGTGTGGGTCTTTTACTCATACACCTACGGGGGTTATAGGGTAGTTCCCCCGACCTGGTAGCACCGCCAACATAGGGACATAATTACACCACGCGTTTTGTCTGTGCGCCATTTCTCCCTGATCTACTAAAAACCCTGCATCCAGACATCACCTCAAGGTTTCAGGAAAGGCAGCCGCAGCGTATTAACACTCATTTCAATACTTCCTCATACTAAGTAATGGATAGAGATAGAGTCGCATCAGAACTCTTTGATAATTTGTCTAAAGGAATCACTAACAATACTGCGCCCACTAGTGGAAATCCTCAACGCATAGAGGGTCTTAAAGACAAATTTCTTAAACTAGAGAGGCTTAAGAAGACTGAGAACTCTAGGTGGTGGGACAGCGCCACCCTCAAACAATATCTGAGACTTAGCAGAGTACCAAGGGGTCTACGTTCTCAGATCTTCCCCACGTTCGATGAGTTAGATGACGATTTACTAGCTAAATGGGAAGAACGGACGCTGTTTGGTCCTCGTGAGCTGGTATTTTGGGTAAGGTCCAGTCATCCCTATTCCCCTGTTTTCCCCGGCTTTCATGTGCTTACTGTGATCCTTCGTTTCTGCATCCTACAGTTCTTTTCTTTCCCCACCTCCAGGCGCAACCCGCCCCTGTTCGTTCTACTGTTCTGACCCCCCACGGGTCATGTCCCTCCACAGGGCTTGACTTTTCCCTACGGATTTCCCCACCGGCTCCCCCGGTCCACAGGCCCTGCGGTGAGTTCCACTTACTCATTCCTGTCACTTTGTCCTTCATTTTTCTTTTTTCTTTTTTCTGTCCATATATATATATTTTTTCTTTTCCCCAGTACCCCATGACAATCCGTGCTTTTACTTTCTTTCCCTTTATTCAGGAACCCACTCCTTGCACCCCTCCATTCTGACACTCAGTCCGTCACAGTTATTACAGGTACATACCATTGTGCATATCTTGTCCTCTCACTTAGCATCTTGTCCCTTCTCTTTCCGTAGGGGTCCCCCCTTTTCTTCCCTCCTCTCTATTAACTCTTTCGCTCTCTTTCAGTCCCTTTCACTATTTTGGCCATTCCTTTGTCATTTCCAGTGTCCATTCCCTCTCCTACCGACCCACCCTGATAGCTCACTTCCATCTCCATTATTTTTAACTTCAATTGTTCTTCTCAGTGTGTTTCAAATTGTATCATTGTGCCTTTATATGGGTCTCTCCCTTTCCTCTTTCCCCCACACTCCACATCCACCGTGCTACTGTTTTTGTTTGTCAGCTTACACCTTTTCATTGAGTCACCTTATTCTTACTGTGTTTTTCCCGCGATTTTTATCATGTATTGAGCATGATAGCGGCACCCACACTAGTCACATCTATTGGCACCCGTTAATTGTTTTTGTAGGATTTCCACACTTCTTGGTTTCTGTCCTTTCTTTGCAGTGTTGCTTTTGGAGTTATTATTCATGTGGCGCTTCAATACCCTCATTCTATGTTTTGTATCCTCCCCAGCCCTGATGAGTCACGGGAGTAATCCCGCATGACGAAACACGTGTCGGCTGGTTGCTTTCTTTTTGTCATTGCGTCATTAAATAACTTTCTACATTGACTTTGGTGTCGACTCAAGCAATTTTGAACTCCTAGGAGACTTCTGATTCTATTATACCGTCAATACGTGTGCCCGGGACTTTGTTCTCACATACATACAGCAATCCAGGGGTGCTCTATAAGCACCACATACATACAGCAATCCGGGGGTGCTCTATGTGCACCACATACATACAGCAATCCAGGGGTGCTCTATAAGCACCACATACATACAGCAATCCGGTGGTGCTCCATAAGCACCACAGGCATGTGCTGTACATGCACATGCTGTATGTATGTGGGCCTTTAGAAGCACCGCGTACATACAGCAATCCGGTGGTGTGCTCTATGTGCACCGCATATATATGCTGTACATACACATGTATGTATGTGGGCCTTTATAAGCACACATACATACAGCAATCCGGTGGTGCTCTATAAGCACCACATACATACAGCAATCCGGTGGTGCTCTATAAGCACCACGGCATGTGCTGTACATACACATGCTGTATGTATGTGGGCCTTTAGAAGCACCGCATACATACAGCAATCCGGTGATGCTCTATGTGCACCGCATATATATGCTGTACATACACATGCTGTATGTATGTGGGCCTTTATAAGCACCGCATACATACAGCAATCCGGTGGCGCTCTGTAAGAACCACATACATACAGCAATCCGGTGGTGCTCTATAAGCACTGCATGGATACAGCAATCCAGTGGTGCTTTATAAGCACAACATACATGTGCTGTGCATACACATGCTGTTTGTATGTGTGCCTTTATAAGCACCACATACATACAGCAATCCGGGGGTGCTCTATGTGCACCACATACATATAGCAATCCGGTTGTGCTCCATAAGCACCACATACATACAGCAATCCGGTGGTGCTCCATAAGCACCACAGGCATGTGCTGTACATACACATGCTGTATGTATGTGGGCCTTTAGAAGCACCACATACATACAGCAATCCGGTGGTGCTCTATGTGCACCGCATATATGTGCTGTACATACACATGTTGTATGTATGTGGGCCTTTATAAGCACACATACATACAGCAATCCGGTGGCGCTCTATAAGCACCACATACATACAGCAATCCAGTGGTGCTCTATAAGCACCACATACATGTGCTGTACATACACATGCTGTATGTATGTGGGCCTTTATAAGCACTGCATACATACAGCAATCCGGTGGCGCTCTATAAGCACCACATACATACAGCAATCCAGTGGTGCTCTATAAGCACCACATACATACAGCAATCCGGTGGTGCTCTATAAGCACCACAGGAATGGGCTGTACATACACATGCTGTATGTATGTGGGCCTTTAGAAGCACCGCATACATACAGCAATCCGGTGATGCTCTATGTGCACCGCATATATATGCTGTACATACACTTGCTGTATGTATGTGGGCCTTTATAAGCACCGCATACATACAGCAATCCGGTGGCGCTCTATAAGAACCACATACATACAGCAATCCGGTGGCGCTCTATAGGCACCACATACATACAGCAATCCGGTGGCGCTCTATAGGCACCACATACATACAGCAATCCGGTGATGCTCTATGTGCACCGCATATATATTCTGTACATACACATGCTGTATGTATGTGGGCCTTTATAAGCACACATACATACAGCAATCCGGTGACGCTCTATAAGCACCACATACATACAGCAATCCGGTGGCGCTCTATAAGCACCACAGGCATGTGCTGTACATACACATGCTGTATGTATGTGGGCATTTAGAAGCACCGCATACATACAGCAATCCGGTGGCGCTCTATGTGCACCACATATATATGCTGTACATACACATGCTGTATGTATGTGGGCCTTTATAAGCCCACATACATACAGCAATCCGGTGGTGGTCTATAAGCACCACATACATACAGCAATCCGGTGGTGCTCTATAAGCACCACAGGCATGGGCTGTACATACACATGCTGTATATATGTGGGCCTTTAGAAGCACTGCATGCATACAGCAATCAGGTGGTGCTCTATAAGCACCACAGACGTGCTGGACATACACATGCTGCATGTATGTGGTCCTTTAGAAGCACTGCATGCATACAGCAATCCGGTGGTGCTCTATAAGCACCACAGACATGTGCTGGACATACACATGCTGCATGTATGTGGTCCTTTAAAAGCACTGCATGCATACAGTAATCCGGTGGTGCACTATGAGCACCACACAGATGTGCTGTACATACACATGCTGTATGTATGTGGGCCTTTATAAGCACCGCATACACACAGACAGCAATCCGGTGGTGCTCTATAACACCACACACATGTGCTGTACCTACACATTCTGTATGTATGTGGGCCTTTATAAGCACCACATACATACAGCAATCCGATACATATGGTGTTAAGACCTCAAATATCCCAAGTCTTAACGAACCCTCGCGAGTGACCTGATTTCTTGAGCCTCTCTGTGACCAATGCAGACGCTTTCACAGCAGAGCACAAATGCAGGACGACTGAGTGTCTTTTCATTACTGCGAGTCTGGCTGCCACATTTACCTGAGAGAAAGAGTTTCCAGTCACCAATGCCTCAAATATCCCCAACAAAACCTTTGCAATGCAAGAGACACAGTTTGCACACATATGTCTTGGAGACGCAGTACTGCAAAAACCATGCTGACATGTAAGAAACCTTTTTAAGTCATGTACTCTCTGAACCAGAGCACAAGCAACCCAAGACAGGGTTCGCCCTTATTAGGGCTCATCAGTCATGTACAGCACGATTCTAGTAGCAGAGAACCCACATCTGGGCATACCGTCCCACTTAGGGAGTTGCACTGAAGTATACAAATAAGTGACAAATGGAATGCTTAAATTAATCCAAACCTGGGGTGGTGGGGGGGATCCCAGTCCATTGTTTGGACCCAGCCGTATGGAAAACAGTCTTGACCCTGCTCCGATAGGAACAGTCCAGGTCTTCCCGGAACCGACCCAAGAGCAACCCAAGACTGTTTTTACCTGGATTGGGGCTCTTCAGTCGGGTGTAGCTAGGCCTGGCAATTCGGGCTAGACTCTTTCCATTGGAGCAGGGTCAAGACTGATTTGCAAACAGCTGGCTCCAAGCTGAAGTGGCAAGGTGGGCAAAACAATGGACTGAGATACGTGACTGCCAGTGGCTGAAATTAATTCAAGCATTCCATCCATCACCTTGTTGTTCTTTTAGTTGACATCCAAGTGTGACAGGTTTTCCAAGACCTAGGTCGAGTGCTCACTGTACTACTGGAACCAAGCTAGATCCGGCTTATAAGCTCTAATCAGGGCAAAACCTTCTTGGGTTGCTTGAGTTCCGGCTCAGGGAGGACCTGGCCTGGCAGTTTGGGCAGCACTGTTCCTATTGGAGCAGGGTCAAGAATGATTTGCATATGGTTGGGTCCAAACTGAAGTGGCATGGTGGGCGAAAAACAATGGACTGTGATGCGGCCCTGAATGGCTGAGATTAATTCAAGCATTCCATCCACCTCCTTGTTATTGCTGATGAAGAATGGGCAAAGCATGTGTTTCACTGGTCAGTGTCAGCGTAGTAATTCACAATGTGATGCCATGACAAATAGATAAAGCTAGCTTCAGTTATTCACTGCCTCGTTTAGCATAGCATACTGTGATGCCGTAAGCCAGAAGAGCAGTGCTAGAAACCATACAATACTTGCATAGCAAAAACTTACAAGATGAAACATAATCTAATTTCTCACCTTGTGTTCTCTATTCAGCTATTTATGAATGATAACTCACTGGAAGACTGGCAGATTGCGGTCAATGCTAAGAAGATGGGCTGGATTCTGCTGGAGCTTCTTGTCTGTCTGATCCACCCTTTCCCAACTGGCAGCGACTGTGGAATCCAGGACGATCCCTCCAATAACACGTTCCTCTCGGACATGGACACCATTCTCTCCATCCTGATGTTTCTGCGCATCTACCTGCTCCCCAGAACAATCCTCCTGTACAGCCGTGTGCTGGTAGATGCCTCTTACCGCAGCATTGGCTCCCTCAACAAGATCAAATTCCAGTACCAGTTTGTTCTAAAGATACTAATGAACACCTATCCCGGGCGCCTCCTGCTCATCCTGACCATGGGGCTCTGGGTGATCGCATCCTGGACACTTTCTGTCTGCGAGAGGTAAGGCTTGTCAAAAAGTGAACAGCGCATGGCACTTCCAAACTTCTGTAAAGCTCTTTGTAGATGAGACCTAAAAAGGCAACAGGTGATCTTACATGTTATCTCACACAATTCAAACAAATCGTATGACAGTAGTAAGACTCTTGTCTGATAAGACCAAAGGGGAGGACACTGAATAAAAAGTGGCAGGTTGGGTGCTGGATATTGCAATGTGGTTTTGAAGTCCTGGCTATTCGGCTAATTAACTGGACCCTGCTAGTGCCTGGATACCCTCATGGGTGACAAGAAGTGCTCTACAAATCTACTGATTGATTGATCTGTGACCGGGAGGTGCCCATGTGAAAGCACTGGTATTTATAGGGTACGTTGGAGGAGAACCAGTGAAAAAAGTTGCTAGTGAGTCCCATTGTGAATTTGAAGATGTTGGCATAGTCAAAGGTGTCAAAGGGAGAATCCTTATCAGGAGGCAGGGGTCATGGCCAGGAAGGAGGCTATTTTTTTGGTGTGTAAGGCAGCAGTCTTTGTGTGGTCAAAAGCCAAATTGGCAATAATGCTTGAGATGATTGACATTGATATTATCTTTTAGTTTAGCATAGACTGCTTTTTACATGTTCTTACTTAGGAAGTTATGGGCTGGTAGTTTGCAAGGTTATCAGGGTCTTATGTTGATTTCTTCAGGAGTAGAAGGATGTGGCCTGTCTTGAGAGCTTCTGGGAAGATGCCTTGAGTGAGGGAGGGAGGTAATGACAATAGTGAATGGGGCTGCAAGAGCTTCTCCGGAGAGAGCTTTGCTGAATGATGAGGGTAAGATGCAATCTCCATAAGAGATGGCTCAGGGAAAGTTGAGGATGTTGGTGAGATTGTTATGAGATATGGCTTTCAATGATACCCATTACGGGATGCTTTATAAATGAGGGATATGAGGCTCAGGAAGGGGCTTGATGCGGCGCTTTAATGTTTTGAAGAGCGTTCTACTGCTGTTGGCAGCGCCATTGACAATGTTGGTGTAGGTCTGGCTTTACCTGATGTAATGAATTGCACAGGGACTTCAGTAGCATAGGGCTGTCAGGGGTTCAGTTATCCCCCCATTTTCTTCCCAGTCTGTGGAAGGAGAATTTGTTGTACTCCAAAGAGTAAACTGAATCAAAAGTGTAATTTACCTTTGTGAATCAGGCCCTTATCTTGCCTTTTTAGTGAAGTCCATGTGCATTCTGGCACTTTTCATTTCGCTTTTAACATTCTAAGTATGGGCTTTAAATTGTAGTATTCAAAGTACTTTTTGGCTCACCAATGGTCAGGACTGGTAGAAGACGGCATGCATGAATGTGGCCACTCAGCAGCTAGGGTTGTGTCCCATAAACCTTACTGTCTGGGTGCGCTTTTTAAAACTGCAGCAGATGCTGAGCCCAAATCATAGCAAGTCATCTTTTCACCACACAAGTAAAGCTTTCACTTGCATGTTGTCATTTGCAAACACCTGAAAGGTAAATTCAGAGAATAAAATGGGGGCTTGGGAATTTACTTCCCCCATTTACTCGCATTGGAGTTGAGGAGGTTTTGAGAGGGAGTAAGCCAAAATAACTTTATTTGTAGCTTTACGAATGGGAGTCTCCAATCTAAATTGGAGCATTGGCTTGTATGATAAGCCATTATCACATTGAGCAGCAGAACATCCACTACAAATTATGAAATTAGATTATGAGAATCAAAAGTAAAGGTATGTACTGGACACCAAATTGAAATACACAAATAATGAAAAGGTGCTTTCTCTATGACGTCACTGAAATGCTCATCTGCTACAAAATTAAATCACATATTAACAAAAGGAATTCAGGTAATTGTGTACATAATGAATAATCCCACAAACAAGAGCATCCCTCGTCATACAAGAGTGACTCCCCACGTCCCGTTGCCAAGTGCTGATCTTGTGCCCACGCATAATTTACCCCCCCCCCCAGCTGAGTTCTACATGAGTTTTATGACATGTAAGGTTGGAGCAATAATATTGACGAGAAGGAGAAGAGACCCCACGTCTGAGTTTCCCAAGGTAAAGTCGTCCTGAGCAATTTACAGTAATGCCTGATAGGGTAAACGAATACTGAGGTGTGAGGCAGAACTCATAGCCAAATGACAACCCACGTTTCATGGTGCTTTTGGCCACATGCACATTAGTGCCTCACCTCAGTTAGCCACTTCTGTTGTTTTATTGCGAAACAGATTTTTCATAACTTCTATAGAATAAATACATATTCATTAATTAGCATTACTGTCCACCCCATAGACTTGGGTGTACAGTATTGTATTTATTCAACCCCTACATAGTGAACAATGTTGTCGTGACATCAGGATATCATCATTCCAACACATGAATCTAACCTCTCTTGGATGTCTTATTCAACGTTGGCAATAAACCCTATATTAGGGAGGATCTTACTCTAATCTTGCGCTCACATTCACAACTCACAGATAACAATCTGTTCAGCTCTGAGGAAATCCTGTATAGGTGCAGAGTTCATCAAAGAATCACTGTCTCTTCCGCCTGCACATTTACACCTTTTCTGTGGAGTAGGCCCTTCTGTGCATCAGGGGCTTTGCTGCTTACACACACATGTGCATCATAGATACATCAGACCTTGGGAGGAAGACCGTTCTGTTAGCATGAATGATTTCTTCACTTTAGCGCAAACTGTTACAGAACACCACACTAAGGGGCTGATTACGATGGCGGAACGATGGCCACCGCCGGGCCGGCGGTGGCGATCCTTCCGCCATCGTCATGCGATTTATCCCCCGCCACATTATGATGGCGGTGGGTACCGCGGCGGAGTGAAACTCCGACCGCCGCTTTTCCGCCGGTAGCAATCGTCACGATTGCCCGGCAGAGCGGTCATCATGCTTAAAATGGCGGCAGAGCCTAGCAGGCTCCGCCGGCACAATTATGATGCCGGCGGTAGCCAGCTTTTCCGTGGCGGTTGCACCGCCTTTGAAAGACTGGTGGAGAATGTCTTCCGGGCCCGTTGCAGGCCCCCCTTGTGTTGGGGGGAGGTGTGGGTGCACTGGGGGGGTACCCACCTACATTTCAGTGCATCAAATGTCAGGCACAGTGTAGTTTCTGCCACGTAGTGCAGTGAAATGCACAACATGCTCTTTTTGACATCGCGGCGGTGCTGCTGTCAGCAGCTACCGCCGCAATGTTAAAGGTGCGGAGTCCGACCGCAGCGGTGGCGGTCCCATCCTAATCGCATAGGCGGGACCGCCGCACGCATGGCAGTCGGACCCAATCACCGCTACGGTGGCGGCCGGATCAAATCTGACCGCCATCGTAATGAGCCCCTAAATACGGTCTGGATGAAAGTTCCCAAAGGACCTGAATTCATATTTTCTCTCTCCTAACAGGGATAAATACTTCACAGGCTAGAAATCCTTATTCACGTCATTGCTCTTTGTTCCCACCAAACTCATGCCCCCCCCTCATTTAGAGTGAGATCCTCTGGGGTCCTTTCGGATGATTGTCAGCTGGCTCCACTGATGGAAACCCCGGTCATGGTGGCGGTCACGCCACCCTATTTAGGGCAGGGTAACGCAGATTTCTGTGTCCCAGGCCGCCTCGTTAAAGATTTGCTTCTAGAAAACAAAAACAACATGAGCAGGTGCAGGAGCAACAAACATGATGCCCATTTGGCAGAGTTCACAGAGTTTACTGTAACTGTGGGCCAGTGAAGAGTTTAGTGATCCTAGGCCCAGCGGAAGGCAGGGGCTACTGGGCTTGAACAAAGGCACTGGAGGACATTTGCCACAGATGTCCCAAGGTGCATCCTACTATTGTGTTACAAACTGGGCTAAGTACAACCCCTGCCACACCTCAGGGCAGCAAGGGGTATCCGTCACAGGCTGGTATCCTGGGGGGCACGCGCTCAGCACTCAATAATAAACCAACAGACGCAATAATCTACTGTACAGGCCAGAGCTTGTCTTTTCAAGGAAAAAAGTACTTTAATCACGAATCTGTACTAAATACTACACCAAACCAGTGATCAGCCAAGTCAGTATCCCTCAGTGTGACTCTCTCCAGGCATAACACCCAGCCCTCTCCCTTTTCTATCTGCTACTCCCTCCCAGTTGGCTTCCTTAGATCTGGCTCCTCCCTCCCCCTCTGCAGGAGTCAGGAGTTAGTGCAAATCAAGCTCAGGTGCAGTATTAAGTCCACAGTCAAATGCATGCTCAGTCTTTTTAGTCTTACCCCCGTCTCGGGATGGCTGGCATGTTTATAGTCCTAGTTCACCTCGTCTTATCAACAGTGTCCCGCATTCATATCCTGTAATGGCATTTGGCTAACTTGCAAGTTCATTGGAGGACGAGCATGGGCCCTGTCAGTCAGGGTGCCCACCCAGCCTCAGTCTGTGGAACCGAGGCACCTGCCCCACTTTTGGTGTAGGTATAGGCCCAGCTGTGGTGGTCTTCATATGTGGTGATGCAGCCCCACCTGCGCTAAGGACAGATACCGCATGGCCTACACCTTTGCAGCCCTTGCCCGGCCTACGACAATCACAAATTTGCAGCCCACATCAGGGCCTACGGAAATCACTCAGTTTCTGCCTCAGTTGGGCCAACGATGAGCCAAGTGTTGCGATTACTTCAAGGAACCAGAATGAGGGACCAGGGGCTGCCCACAGGACACATGGCTCCTCTCTATTTGACCCTTGTGCAGACAGATCTCACTGAACACCCCAATTACACCAGGGACGCGCTCTGCCTCTCCCCTCCTGGACAGTCTCTTATCCTGCAGGGCCAGGCACCTTCCCTCACTCAGCAAACAGGTATGCATCTAGATCAGTGGTTCTTAACCTTTTAACTTCTGGGGACACCCAATTAATCATTACTGGAACCCGGGGACACCCCATTCCCAATCATTATTGGAATCCGGGGACCCCCACTGGGTCATGATTGCTAACTGAGAGCCCCCAGCCTAAGCATTGTTGATGAATTGAACCACAAAACAATACAGAAAAAAACTGTCAAACAAATACACAAATGTCATGGAAGCCACAAGTGGATGCTATGTCCCTAAAACTCAGACAGATCACTGGGACCATAGTGAAGGAACACAGTAGTTATTTTTCCAAACCAATTGGCCCAGCTCTACAGGTTTACGATGCTAAAGCTCTGGGCTCAGTTTTATCCTCCTCAGAACTCTGGGGGTTTCTAATATATCTGCTTCAACCCTCTTGGAGAACAAGTTTCTGAGAAGTTTGACTAGCCTTCCTCCTAGTACCCCGCTGAAACCATTAATGCTTGACCTGGGTAGGAACGCGCTAGCCTCAAAAGCTAGATTACGTCCACTATTATTTTGGAAAAGGTTATGGTTTATAACCGAATTAGCCCACTATGCCATGGCCCTAAGAGACGTTATAGATGCAAACAGACTCCATAAAATAAAGTGGTTACAGCAAATTAAAAAGCTATTAACTGACGTAGGTTTAGCAGACCCCCAGGGAGTCACAGGTTGGAAACCACTGGTCTAGAGGCTTCTGGCCGGATCACTGACAGAATATCGAGGAGAAGAATATCGAGCTGCCACAATATCGAGGTAAAAATATCGAGTGACAGAATATCGACTTCCTATCTACAAACAGGTAAGTACAAAAATATTGAATCCTAAATATCGATTGTTAATAATATAGTTTGCTAAAATATCGACTTTTTTAAATGTCTTAAAAGTAATATAAAATTAATGAAATAATAAATATAATTAAGTAAAACATACTTAAAAATGATTAAAAAGGTTCAAATTAATAAATAATAAATGTAATGTAAACAAAAAAAATAAACATGCATTTTTAATTTATTTTATATATATTAACTTAATAATATTAAAAAATAATTAATATTTTTAATTATAAAATGTTAAAAACATAATTTAAAATATAATTACATATATATATATATATATATATAAATAAACCTATAATATAAATATAAAAATAAATTATATATAATAAGTTAAAACATTAAAATAATTTTTTTTTTAAATAATATTTTACACTACATTAAATATAACAATACTGAAAACGTTGCATAGCGTAGGGGATAACATTACTATTCCCGCTCCAGAGAGTGGTATAATAGGGAAAGTGTTGGATAGTGGGTGGATAAAAATTACTATTCCCACTCCAGTGAGTGGAACAGTAGGGAAAATGTTGGCTAGCGGGTGGGCAAAAATTACTATTCCCACTCCAGCGAGTGCTACAGTAGGGAAAGTGTTAGATAGCGGGTGGGTAAAAATGACTATTCCCACTCCAGTGAGTGCAACAGTAGGGAAAGTGTTGGTTAGCGGGTGGGTAAAAATTACTATTCCCACTCCAGTGAGTGCAACAGTAGGGAAAGTGTTCGATAGCGGGTGGGAATAATGTACTATTCCCACTCCACCAAGTGTAACAGTAGAGAAAGTGTTGGATAGCGGAAGGGTAAAAATTACTATTCCCACTCCAGCGAGTGGAACAGTAGGGAAAGTTTTGGATAGCGGGAGGGTAAAAATTACTATTCCCACTCCAAATAGTGCAACAGTAGGGAAAGTGTTGGATAGCGTAGGGGTAAAAATTACTGTTCCCACTCCAAAGAGTGCAACAGTAGGGAAAGTGTTGGAAGCGTAGGGGTAAAAATTAATATTCCAACTCCAGAGAGTGCAACAGTAGGGAAAGTGTTGGATAGCGTAAGGGTAAAAATTACTATTTCAACTCCAAAGAATGCAACAGTAGGGAAAGCGTTGGATAGCGTAGGGGTTAAAAATAACATACTTATAAATTACATAATTTTTGTAATTAAATAATGAATTATTAATAAATTAACAATAAATTAATTGAAAATACCAATAAATAAAAATTAATAATTACTTTAATAACATTAAATTACTTCCCACCCCATTCCCCAATAAACACACAACCCACTCCACATAAATTTCTCATAATTAATATAATTATCAATTAATTAATTAATATAAATTAATTACCAATTAATAATTAATTAGCAATAAATTAATTATCAATACCAATAAATAATAATTAATATAAATAAATTGCCAAATAATAATTAATTAACAATAAATTAATTATCAATACCCAAAATTAAAAATTAATAATTACTTCATTACAATTAAATTACATCCCACCCTATTCTCCTATAAACCCACAATGCGCTCCAATAATAATTAATACAATTAATATAATTATCAATTAATAAAAATTAATTACCAATTAATAATTAACAATAAATTAATTATCAATACCAATAAATAAAAACGAATAATTACTTCATTACAATTAAATTACTTCCCACCCTATTCCCCTATAAACCCACAACGCACTCCAATAATAATGAATACAATTAATATAATTATTAATTAATCAATTGATAAAAATGAATTACCAATTAATAATTAACAATAAATTAATTATCAATACCAATAAATAAAATGTAATAATTACTTAATTACAATTAAATTACTTCCCACCCTATTCCCATATAAACCCACAACCCACTCCTAAAAAAAATACACAATTAACATATTAACAAATTAATAATTAATAATTAATATCAAATTAGTAACTAATTAATAAAAAAATTACACATTAAACATAATTATCAATAATTTAATCATTATTATAAATCAACTTATAATTAATTAATAATTAATTAATTAACACAATTAACAATATAAATTATTAAATACAAAATTATTAATTAATTAATTTAAATTAAATTACTTCCCATCCTATTCCCCTATAAACCCACAAACCACTACGGAATAAAATTACACAAAAATTAATTAACATATAAGTAATTAATTCAAAAAAATTCTTAATTAATATATTATAATTAAATTACTTCCCACCCTATTCCCCTATAAACCCACAACCCGCTACGGAACTAAAATACGCAAAAATAATTTAACATAAAAATCATTACTTTTAAAAAATTCCAACATACATTACAAACATAATATATACTTTTAACACATATACTAACACTTAAAACACTAAAACAAAATCGATATTTTAACAACGATATTATGACTGACAATATTACTAACTTCGATATTATGACAATCGATATTTCTTACCTGCATTTCGATATTCTGTACCACTATATTTTTGTAAGTCGATATTCTGTCCACTCGATATTTAAAACTCGATATTTTGTCATATCGATATTAAAAACTCGATATTTAGACTGTATACCCTTCTGGCCAGATCCAGTAGAAAGTGCAGACTTCTGGTAATGCCCCTCACCTCTAGGAGACTGCCTACCAAGCAGCCACTAGCTCTGGTGGCACAGCAGTTTTTGAGCACGCTGCAGAGCATTCCTTTCATAAAGAACTATGAACAGCACCAAAGTAAGGTGGTTTGGGTCCCACTTTTATACACATCTCATAGACAGGATGTGAATTCACTGTCTCAAACTGTAGAGCTGGTTTGAGGTGGTTCTTTTTTCAAGTGTTCTCCTCAGGCTGCTCTCCAGAAAAAGCCTTTGTGCAGAGTGATGCTTCTCACAGGAGGTAGCACTGGGGCTGTCTCCAACCTGCAACACCCACAAAAGAGGCACAAAGAGGTGTGAGGTTTCTGAACCTGATGGATTACTTAGGGACAGACAAAAGGGCAGACCCAGCTAGAAACTCCATTACCTCTCACAATAGCCTGCAGTGCAACCTCTCACCTTTACCATCTCTTAACAGCACTGCTCAGGAAGACTCTTCAGAAGCTCCTTGCGAGCAAAAGGTCTTGTGTCATTACTAAAGGTAGTCATGTCTATCCTCCTCATTTCAGTGTCTCTCCAGCTAAGGGATTGTAAGCAAAACACTTCCACTGTCTGGGAGCGTACTCTTCAACATCCTCCTTGTACTGGGCAAGGCCAGAGGCCCAATGACCTGCAGTAATAAGGCATGGAGTTCTTTTGTACGTGAATCTTGGCAATCAAGAAAGCGTAAACAAAGCTGCTCTCTAGATGTCATAGGTATTCAACGATGAAGGATCCTTTTGATTTCAAATGGGTCCTTGACATCAAATGGATCATCACAACTAAATGACACCATAGCGGGCAAGCAGCTGGTTCTTTTGTCATCATTGAATGCCTCAATTGCGACAGAATATGGCAGAAATAGCAGTGAGCTGACAACTATGGCTCAGTTTTCTGGTCTTCCTTTTAAGGGAGTCAGTGGCATGACAACACGCTCTGAAGAGAAGCACAACATGTGATACCGAAGCACACACAATCAAAAAAGTTACATAAAGAGTAATTCCATATTAAGACCATAAATCCTAGAGTTTATTTAGTGAATTGTTCCAACAACAACTGGGATGTGTTTCATCAAAGTGAGACTTTATCAAGGCTCAGTAAAAGTTGCAATGAAATCCACCTCAAGTGAAAGATTGTATACAGAAAATACAACTAGGATAACAACCCATCCAAGGAATAGAAATAAGACACTGTGAAATAGAGAAAATGTGTATGGTAGTAACCTTCAAAGAAATGCAGTGCTGGTGAGGCGTGATGCAGTAAATGTAAACCAACAATTGTCTAGTGTGGCACAAAGTAAGGCATATGGGGTGATAAGCCTATGCTGAATTGTGTGTGTCTGCTGAGGACTAGTGAGTTCCTGCTCTGAAGAGAAGCAAGTGCCTCTGCCAGGCAGAAGAGAAGGTGATCCTAACCCAGCTGCTAATGCAGAGTATCTTCTGCAATGTTTCAGCTTTCAAAGCTGCCGGGTTCCCTTATGGATCTTAATGGTTAAAAATAATAGACATGGTTGAGGCACAACTGGCAATTCTTTACATCATGGTATTTAGAGAAAAATACTACAAAGATCGTGCAGGGATCCTTCACTAAAGTCTTCCCTCGACAGATACTACAGCTCATGAAAAGATGTACGTAACTTCTGTTTGTGAGAGAAGAAAAGTATAAAAGCTCTCCAAAATGAAGAATGCTACAAATGAGTATAAAGGAAGGATACCTTCTGTTTGGGAGAGAATAAAAGTATATAAGCTCTCCAAAACGAAGAATGTGACAAATGAGGATAAAGGAAGGATACCTTCGGTTTGGGAGAGAATAAAAGTATAAAAGCTCCCCAAAACGAAGAATGTGACAAATGAGTGTAGATGAAGGATACCTTCTGTTTGTGAGAGAATAAAAGTATAAAAGCTCTCCAAAACGAAGAATGTGACAAATGAGTGTAGATGAAGGATACCTTCTGTTTGTGAGAGAAGAAAAGTATAAAAGCTCTCCAAAACGAAGAATGTGACAAATGAGTATAAAGGAAGGATACCTTCTGTTTGTGAGAGAATAAAAGTATAAAAGCTCTCCAAAACGAAGAATGTGACAAATGAGTATAGATGAAGGATACCTTCTGTTTGGGAGAGAATAAAAGTATAAAAGCTCTCCAAAACGAAGAATGTGACAAATGAGGATAAAGGAAGGATACCTTCTGTTTGGGAGAGAATAAAAGTATAAAAGCTCTCCAAAACGAAGAATGTGACAAATGAGTATAGATGAAGGGTACCTTCTATTTGGGAGAGAATAAAAGTATAAAAGCTCTCCAAAACGAAGAATGTGACAAATGAGGATAAAGGAAGGATACCTTCTGTCTGGGAGAGAATAAAAGTATAAAAGCTCTCCAAAACGAAGAATGTGACAAATGAGGATAAAGGAAGGATACCTTCTGTTTGGGAGAGAATAAAAGTATAAAAGCTCTCCAAAACGAAGAATGTGACAAATGAGGATAAAGGAAGGATACCTTCTGTTTGGGAGAGAATAAAAGTATATAAGCTCTCCAAAACGAAGAATGTGACAAATGAGTATAAGTGAAGGATACCCTCTGTTTGTGAGAGAATAAAAGTATAACAGCTCTCCAAAACAAAGAATGTGACAAATGAGTATAAGTGAAGGATACCCTCTGTTTGTGAGAGAATAAAAGTATAACAGCTCTCCAAAACAAAGAATGTGACAAATGAGTATAAGTGAAGGATACCTTCTGTTTGTGAGAGAAGAAAAGTATAAAAGCTCTCCAAAACGAAGAATGTGACAAATGAGTATAAAGGAAGGATACCTTCTGTTTGGGAGAGAATAAAAGTATAAAAGCTCTCCAAAACGAAGAATGTGACAAATGAGGATAAAGGAAAGATACCTTCTGTTTGGGAGAGAATAAAAGTATAAAAGCTCTCCAAAACGAAGAATGTGACAAATGAGGATAAAGGAAGGATACCTTCTGTTTGGGAGAGAATAAAAGTATAAAAGCTCTCCAAAACGAAGAATGTGACAAATGAGGATAAAGGAAGGATACCTTCTGTTTGGGAGAGAATAAAAGTATATAAGCTCTCCAAAACGAAGAATGTGACAAATGAGTATAGATGAAGGATACCTTCTGTTTGTGAGAGAATAAAAGTATAAAAGCTCTCCAAAACGAAGAATGTGACAAATGAGTGTAGATGAAGGATATCCTCTGTTTGTGAGAGAATAAAAGTATAAAAGCTCTCCAAAACGAAGAATGTGACAAATGAGGATAAAGGAAGGATACCTTCTGTTTGGGAGAGAATAAAAGTATAAAAGCTCTCCAAAACGAAGAATGTGACAAATGAGGATATAGGAAGGATACCTTCTGTTTGGGAGAGAATAAAAGTATAAAAGCTCTCCAAAACGAAGAATGTGACAAATGAGTATAAGTGAAGGATACCCTCTGTTTGGGAGAGAATAAAAGTATAAAAGCTCTCCAAAATGAAGAATGTGACAAATGAGTATAAGTGAAGGATACCCTCTGTTTGTGAGAGAATAAAAGTATAACAGCTCTCCAAAACAAAGAATGTGACAAATGAGGATATAGGAAGGATACCTTCTGTTCGGGAGAGAATAAAATTATAAAAGCTCTCCAAAACGGAGAATGTGACAAATGAGTATAGATGAAGGATACCCAAATGCATCCACTACATATGAAAAAAATATGAAGATGTCCTTTCAGGAGTTCATGCTTAGGGGGCATAAATGAACTGATTTCAACTACCGCTGCAAATCATTATGGGGCAGTGGAGTTTTTGGCTTCCTTAACAGAGAAATGTTTATTTTTTACCTCTTTGGAGATGCTGACTTGACTTCCATTTCCTTGCACTTCTTTCCATGTTCATGACTTTCAAATTTACTTAACTTTTTTAATGGAATATTTGTAACTGACAAACAAATGATGTAATATTTGCCAAAAGGCATGTCTTAAGAAGATCTTTCTTTTACAAGAGAAGATTCTCTTTATGAAGGTGCTCCAGCATTCTGCACATGGGTAAACAGGTTTCAGTGGTATTACTATCAATGAAGATCCCATGACCAAAACATTTGTTAGTGAAAGGCACCCTATGGCCTTTGGAGAAAGGCAACTATGGAAGACAAATTTTATTTAAAAGAATTTATATAGATTTAGTATCACCTAGCGGTGTCATAAAAGACAGAACAGCATTAAGGGATGGATGTAATATATTGTCTGGTGTTTGGACAAAATATCGATTTAAAATAATCGGGTGACAGAAATATCGGAATGTAAATATTGTGATACACAAATATCGTGATGCACAAAGATCGCTGACAAGAATATCGTTTTTTGAAGTAAGCAGCATCGTTGTACATAATATTGAAGCTCTTAAAATCGTTTTCACAAATATAGTTGTTAAAAATATTGTTTTTCCAATTACTTTAATGTGTTTTAATGTGTTTTAGTTGATATATTAATTTTATGTTATTGTTTACATAAATGTATTAATTGTTTTTAAAACATAGCTTGTAATTTTAAGTAACTTAGGGGCCCATTACGATGGCGGGCGGACTTTGTCCACCGGAACGGAGCCAGGGACCGCCCGCTGACGTTGCGGCGGTCCCGCCCGGCACATTACGATGCGCCCGCCACACTGGCGGGCGCATCCCGCATAGTTTACATTGCGGCGGGCGGTGCTGCTAGCAGCACCCGCCGCAAGGTACAAAATGCATGTTGTGCTTTTGCATGCACAACGTGAAAGGCACCGCGCGGTGCCTGCCACCTTGTGCATGCAAATGCAGGGGGGTACCATAGGTACCCCCATGTGCACCCCACCCCCAACATCCTGGGGGCCCGCAGCGGGTCCCCAAATGCGAACTACCGCCTGCCTTTTCATGGCGGTAATGCCGCCATGAAAAGGCACCTCTCCGCCTACATCCTAATATGGATGGCGGTGTCTCACAGACACCGCCACCATATTAAGCCCGTTTTCCGCACGGTCGGCAATTCGACAGGCGGAAACACGGCGGGCGGTATTCCTTCCGCCGCTGACCCCCAGCCATGCTAATGTGGCGGGGGGTAAATGGGTGGCGGGCGGAGGGAAATGGAGGGCGGATCGCCACCACCATGCGGGCGGTGGCGATCCGCCCTCCATCGTAATGACCCCCTTAGAATTTATTATTAATTTTGAATAGTAATTTATGGTGTAGTAGCGGTTATTGGGTTTGTAGTGAGATAGGGTGGGAAGTTAATTAATCATTAATTAAGAATTATTTAATACATTTTATTTAATTATATAATTGATATTTATTATGTAATACGGGTTTGTTTTTGCTATATTTTAGTAGTGGCAGTTAGATTTGTAGGAGTGTTGGGTGGAAATAATTAATTATTCATTAATTATAATATTTAATTGATTTTTGCTATGTAAAATATGGAATACTGAATTCCTTTACTTATATTTTTGTTGCGTGATGCTAGGTTTGTAGGGGGATAGGGTGAGAAGTTAATTAAGCAATAATGAATTAACTATTTATTATTCGTAAGTAAATTATTTAATTAAAGTTTAACTCTCACTACTGTTGCGCTGTTTGGAGTGGAAATAGTAGGTTTCACCCCTCCAAAATCCAATGTTTTCCCTATTGTTGCATGGACTGGAGTGGGAATAGTAAATGTTACCTCTCCAAAGTCCAACACTTAACCTACTTTTGCAATGACTGGCGTAGGAACGGTAAATTTGCCCCCTCCAAAATCCAAGGCTTTCCCTATTCTTGCACAGACTAGATGGGAATCGTAAATTTTACCCTCCAAAGTCCAACGCTTTCTGTACTGGTGCACTGTTTAGAGTGGGAATGGTAAATTTCACCCCTCCGAAATCCAACGCTTTCCCTACTGTTGCACTGTTTAGAGTGGGAATAGTAAATTTAACCCCGTCAAATTCCATCACTTTCCCTAATGTTGTGTAGACTTTAGTGGGAATGGTAAATTTCACCCCTCTGAAGTCCAACGCTTTCCCTACTGTTACAGTGACTGGAGTAGGAATAGTAAACCTAACTTCCCCGAAGTAACACTTTACCTATTATTGTGGTGACTGGAGTACGAATGGTAAATCTAACTCCTCCAAAGTCCAACACTTTACTACTGTTGCATAAACTAGAGTGGGAATTGTATATTTAATATTCTTAGACTCCAATAATTTTCATAATAATGGTTAAATAAATTTTTTGTATGATAAATAGAAATTGTCGCACTCCTTTAAGGTATTCAAAAATGATACACTGTGGGGTATATTCACAAGAACGTGTGATAACTACCGCAAGAGTAGCGTAACGCAACTTTTATTATCGCAGCCCATCGCGGGAAAATAACCCCGTGTCAACGTGGAATTCACAACAAGGCGGTACCATGCGATAGACACCAGATAACGCGTCAAATGCCAGCGTGTAAATCAACACCACGCCCAAAAAATGTGAAACGCAAACGCGAGAAACCATGCGATGCGGCCAATCGCGGTACAAAAAGCTGTGAAAAGCAGCCTCAGGCCTGCAACTCCCACGCGTCTGGCGGGCAATTGCACCATAAAAACCACAGGCACAACACACCAGAAACAAGCCAAAGCACGTAGCAACATCCATGCACCCTGACCCAGCGCAGAGGGCAACGCAAACCCCACAACCCCCACAGACCACCAGCAAGGAACAAGTGGGTCGGGGAAGGCCACGGAGAAAAGGGAGAGGAAGACGGGGTGCAGACCGCAGGAAAACAAGACCAAGGCCACGGAGGCGACAGAACACTACCAGCAAATGACCCACAAGCAGACCGCCTGGAATGCAGTCGCAGAGCCCAGGAGGCCAATCCAGGAGGCCAAGAGGCTCCGCCAGGACGTGACAACCTAAACCAGGCACAAACCCGCTGCCAACAGGAAGGCAGCAACAGCGACAGGAGGTGGCAGTCCAGCGACACAGGAGGAGCAGGAGGAAAGCCAGGCCACAGTCATCAGTGTGGAGAGGGTGCAAGGAGTAGGGAGTACGGACACAGCTCGACAGGACCTGACACAACAACAACAGGGTGAGGATCCAACAGGGACTGGGGGGACGGGGGGTGATGGGCACAATGCCACACATGCACAAGGAGGTGTAGCACACTGCACATCCACAATTACCCAGGGACATGTCCCCCATCCCCGCAGCACACTGCAGCACACACACATAGCAATCACAGCACATACCATGACAATGTGGCACAAAGTGCAACACCCACACTGCAGAACAGGGGACACAACTGGGTCCACCCAGGCGCAGAAACAGAACAATCACATTGGACAGAGCAGGGAACTGTGAGATGCACACCTACCCCTACAATCCCACATCAGCCATGTAGGCCAAATGTACACTGTCCCAACTCAAATAGCCACCACCGCCCAAACACTCACAATGTACATTGTCACACAGTCTGCATGTCGACAAGAACAAGGCGCCAACACAATGCCAACATGCACCTCCCCTTCACAATGCAGAGGGACAAACAACACCTCCAGCAGGTCAGAACAGACAACCCATCAGTGATGCCCGAGACGAACACCCCACCCCGACGCCCTACAACAGCCCATGGACATCCCACACAACCCACCACCAGGACCAGGGCAGACAAGCTACTCAGAGGAGAACCCAGACCCTGAAACAGACCACACAGCATGAAGCACCCGCAATCACGGCTGCCTCACAACGTCACCCACCCACACATGGCACCCCAATGCCAGGTGGCCGAACACCAAAAGGAGGTGGCCCAACAGGTGAGGGTGTTGCCTAACCCATGAAATGCGAACTAGAACACATACGTGGGTGTCCAATACCCTTCAGGGACCACCTACAACCTACAAAGGAGACCCACACCTCCACAGAGACACATGCACATATCATGTTGAACTGGCTATGGGCACGTGCGCCCGGCCCCTTTATTGGCAGGGCCACATGTACAGTGACGCCTGTGATGGATGTGTGTGGGGTGAGTATAAGCCAGCCCGCACGGAGTGCTTGGTGCTGGCAACAACCTGAAAAGTGGACACCAGTGTCATGGAAACAGAAAACACCAGCATAACAGAGTCAAATGCAGAGCAACATGGAGGGATCAGGAGTAAGGACAGAGGACACCCAATATTCAGTCAGGATGTTCCATGAGTTGCAGTGCACTGAGTCACTGGCACCTGGAGTGCTGAGCAGGGTATCAGGCCGATGATGGCATCCACGACAGATCTGAGCAAATCCGTAGGTCTGTCAGGACCACCCTTTCGACTCTGGCAGATGGCAGTTGGAGGTGGTCTTTGCGGTGGTGGCGTGTGCATCCTGCGGTGATGCGACGTCCGGGCCGGTCAAGGCTCGATGCTATGTGTGGGCCATGGTGGCCCGCAGTTGAGGCCTGAGGATGCGGACACCGCAGGGCCACAGACACATGGCGTTGATGACCCCAAGACCATCGCTGCAGAGGCCATTCAATGTCTCAGAAGAAGGTGTCCCAGACCTGACCAGTACAGAGTTAGTGGCCCCGGGTGCACTGCGGCCGGCACAGGCACACAGCCACGGGACAGTGACATGGGGTGCAGTCAGATGGGCCATGCGACCTGAGCGGGTCCCCATCAATGTCTGAGGTGTATGTTGCGGAGGGTTCCGGGGGACAGTGGAAGGTGTCCTCCAGGGCATGATACGGAAGGTCTGATGTCATCTGGAAGCAGCAAATGGAGGAGTGGAAAGCGCAAGCCTCGTGTGCACAAACAATCCGGGATCAACTACATGAGGATGAAAACTAGCCCCTAGTCCACAGACTCAAACGCCACCAATGTACGACCAGTGAGTGTCCATGTATGTCGGGGAACAAACTTAGTGGCACAGGTGCTGTGAAGGGATGCAGTCTGCGATGATGCCGGTGCACAGATGTGAACTCCAACATTGCCAAATCAAGACTCTGTGACCTATTGGACCGCAGTGTAGGCCGTAGGCAGCGGTCAGCATGGGCCCACAGACACGTGTCGTGTGCTTGTGATGCATTCATTTGCTTCTCTGATAGCAGGGAGTTTAGTGATATCACCCCTACAGTAGACATCTGGTCACTGACATGGTGTAATCAAGACTCAGTTCCAAATGTGTGACCTACCTGACCGTGGTGTAGGCCTGAGGCATCGGCCAGCACGGCCCATTCACCGAGTGTCGCCGGCATAGGTTGTATGGCCCCACCGGCCTGCGTAGTTCAGGTTCAGTGGCACCACGTGTTGCTGGCTGGCGTTGAACAGGGTTAGTGGCACCATGTGTTGCCGGCTGGCGTTGAACAGGGTTAGTGGCACCACGTGTTGCCGGCTGGCGTTGAACAGGGTTAGTGGCACCACGTGTTGCCGGCTGGAGTTGAACAGGGTTAGTGGCACCACGTTACGCAAGATGCCCATATGGAACTATGCCTCACTGATCGGGGGGGTCTGGTGCTGTGGCCGCTGGCCCGGATTTGGGGTCACTGCCATTCATGACTCAAGACACAGTACCACATGTGGGACCTACTGGTCCGAAGAGTAGGCCGGGGGTGGCAGTAGAGTATGTCAACGGAAAAGGAATGAAGCGGGCCGGTGTTGTGGCAGCCGTGATGGTCTGAGGTGGCTGCCAAGGTCTCGGGCCTCGGGCTTGTGGCTTGTGGCTTGCGCCGGCACGTGGTGGGCCCTCCTTGACACACGCCGGTGTCGGAAGGTGATCAGTGTGGTCTGGCTGCGCAGGGGCTGGCCTGACGGGTTCGTGGACCAGCGTGCCGGGGTCCGGCAGGCGCACAGCATCTCAGGCAACTCCGCTCACGGGGATGGCGTCAGCCTCGTGGCGAGGAGGGAGGCGCCGCCCTGGCAGAGACATGGGTCTTTCCGGAAGTGGACCATGCCCAGGCCTACGTGGTTTTTATTCACACCCCGACGCTGGCGTGGCGTATTCCGGGCCATCCCACTCCGCTGACGCTTAGGGGGGGGCGTAACAGGCAACATATCCGCGAGGTCCCTCACTGGCTGTGGTGACATGGTGGCGTCCACTGTCCACTACACTCCATACGCAAGCGGTGTATGTCGCCATGGATATGGGTGTGTTCTGCATACTGCGAGGTGTCCAGCACATCTCCGGCACTCTTGGCATTGTGTACTTTCCCAATCATGGTTCTACTGCATCCTTCACACATGCCTGGTTGCCACCTCTCCCCACATTCGGCTAGTATGTGGCTGAGGTGCCATGCCGTTGCTGGCTCATTTTCTGGGCTTGCCCATGTGGACATTGTGAGTTGTTCTGTCGTGTCTGGTGGGTGGGCATATTGTTGTGCCTGTCGTATGTGATTTTGTGACGTGTGCATTGCCCGAGTTGTGAGTTGCATGGTTGTGGTGTTGAGGTGTGTGGGGTGTTCATTTGTATATTGCCAAGGGGCTGTACATTGCCCTTGTTGCCATCCTTGGAACGCTGGTTGATGATGGACTGTCGGAGGATGAAGGTATCATGCACACTGGCTGTGTATTTGAAGGCGACATTGTTGGAAGTTCCACGGTGTTCTGTTGTTGCCTGCACATTGGTGTGAGACGTGTGCTTCCTGTTGAGGTGATTGTGTGCTGTGTCACCAGGGGGCACAGGTACTACATGTGTGCTGTGTGCTGTGTGTTGCCCCCAACACGTGCGTGCATCCTGCTATGGCGTCTGGTCCTTGCTTGGTCTCCAGCGAATCCTGCGCATTGTGTTGTACGTATGGGGACTGGGGTACCAGGGTGATGGTGACGTCCAGGACAGGTGTGGGGGACTTGGATGTGGCTGGTTGTGGGACTCCTCCGACTCTGGTGGGTGTTGGATGGGGGGTCTCAGGGGCCAACAGGTGCAGCCACGCCATCAGCTTTGTGTGGGGTGGGATGTTGGTTGTCTGCTGTGTTGTTGCCGTATGCCTGTTAGGCGATGATGGTCAGGATACGTAGGTTGGTTGTCCCTTTCAGCCTGTAGTGGAAGGTGACTTTGTCAGATGTTGGGTCTGTGCGGCTGGTACGTTTCCTGGGGTTCCGCTGTCTTTGTCTGCGCTGCGTCAGTGTTGGTCCGGGGGGGGGGTCCGGGTGTGGGATGGGGT
Source organism: Calotriton arnoldi (assembly GCA_963921515.1). Taxonomy (NCBI): domain Eukaryota; kingdom Metazoa; phylum Chordata; class Amphibia; order Caudata; family Salamandridae; genus Calotriton; species Calotriton arnoldi. The sequence goes on from CAWUFW010002862.1 coordinate 475,112, forward strand.
CCTGGGGTGGTGGGGGTGGGTGTTGTGGCCCTCTTGGGTGTCCGGGCTGCATGATGTGTGGCTCCATGGCATCTGTTGCCCTTCGGTTGTGGCCCCGGGCTGTGCTCCCTTTTGTGGTGCTGGCTGCCGTCCGACTTTACACCAGGTCAGAGCAGGTGTAGATTTCCTGGTGCTAACGCGCCTTATCGCCTGTTTTGTGTTTTTATCGCGGATGTGGCTGGTCGTTGTGAATGTTGAGGTGTGCTGTTGTCTTGGCTTTTGGCACGGGAACGCCTACTCTGCATCTCATTAGCGATATTTGCGAGGGTCCTCTGTTGCGATGTTTTTTGCGGCTGTTATCGCGGGTAAACTGGTGCTGTGGGCTGTTAACACCGGCTTGTGAATAGGGGGGTAAATATATCACGACTTTGGCTGCGATAAAGTGCCGTTAATTCAGCGATAGCTCCTTGTGAATATGCCCCTGTGTGTCCTATTTTAGGCCCCCACTGATCTAAGCCGCTGTTTCTAATTCACACAAAAAATTGTGTAGTCCGAGACAGAACAACGTCCCCACTTTGCACTCCAATTAGAAAAGTCTGCAAATTTTATGTACTTCTGTAATTCTTCAATCAATTTTTAACCATTCTGTAGTCAAATTCATGAATTGTGGATTATTATTTATTTAATTTGAAGTTTTCATATCATCTATGCAGTAAGCTAGCAGGCACTGTGCTATCTTTCTACACAGGTTCAATACGCACACTGCTTTCCTTTTTCCTATCTTGCCGGGCATGATTTTCCATTCCCACAGAGCATGTTGTTGATGTGTTTGTATCGAAGTCATGGCTTTTGTTGCTTAGTATTCATTAACTCGTTGCACTATTTTAGTACGCTGGACACATATGAAACTGCATGTGGTTACGGTGGTTAATAACACTCTCAGCTCTTTTGCCACACTTTATTTTTAACACTCTTGAGTTGCACAGGTCGCACAAACGCTTATCTTGTTCTAATTATCTTCTCTTTGTTTTGGGCACTAGTCGGTTACTATTTTTGGACTGCACTGTCATGACATTGTTCTTCTTTTCAACATGACACTTATGTTTTTAGTTTCTCTTGAATACTTATTTGACTGGTAGGCTGTGCCATTCCTGGATATGTGATTACTGGTTGTTGATTACATTTCAGGATACATTCCCCTGATGAAGGGCTAGTCCTGAAATGCATTGGGATTCCTATCAAATGCATATAAAGTTTTAATCAAAGTGTGATGTTCCAACACTATGAACATGAAAATTTCAAATTGAATAAATGATGATCCACAATTCATGAATTTGACTACAGAATGGCAAAAAATTGATTGAAGAATTACAGAAGTACATACAATTTGCAGACTTTTCTAATTGGAGTGCAAAGTGGAGATGTTGTTCTGTCTCAGACAGCGCAATTTTTATTGTAAATACATTTTTTAGCATGTTTTTTTTATATTTCATAATATTTGTTCTTACTTTTAAATTTATTTTAATGTTTATAGTTTTTTTTGTAAATGTGTTTTTGGGATTTTTCAATATTTTATTTATTGTCGACATGAATTAATATATTTTTCTTATTTAATTGATTATATTTTTTATTGTTTATTGTGTATGTATATTTTATATATATATATATATACAGGCTCTTCATACGCTGCTCTCCCTTTATATCGCCGCTCAGCGCTGTCACTCTTATTCTTTTTGTTTCTTTCACTCTCCACTGTTCCTACATCCTCTTGATATTTATTCCACTGTCATCTTCCCATGACTTGGGGCATTGTCGTAAAACCTGGCTGTCATTCTTCACAGCAACATGTGAGTAGATATTTCACTTTGCACTGTCATTGGAGTCACAAGTTACCGTAAAGCACATGCGTTCGTGACTCTTGTAAACGTAATGCATCTCACTTACCTGCCTATAAAGCTGCTACTTGCACGTAGCATGTCCATGTGATCAAGGCCGCAGGTTGGCGGCCGAAACGCGTAATGTGGACCGGTTAACTCACTTTCAATAAATCTCGTTATTTCACCAGCAGCTGTGGTCTGAGCCCGTGTGTTCTTTGCTGTTTGCAGCCACTACGGGATTTGTGGACTATATATATATATATATATATATATATATATATACATACATATATACTAACATAATTAATACAAATATTTATTTTACATTACATTAATGTAATTAATAGTTTGCATTTATTACTCCAAATATTTATACATATATATTTTCATAGTATTACTTTTAAAATATTAGAAAAATTAATAAAGAATATTTGTATTAATTATATTATATATATATTCATAGTAATACATCTAAAATGAAAAGATAATGTAATGTAAAATAAATCTTTGTATTACAATGTGACACTATATCTATAAATGTCTCTCTCTCTCTATATATATATATATATAGCCATGCAGGCGATAATGTGTCTTCGTGGAATGGAGTAACGACACAGCAACCCACTTGGGACTTATTTTGATTTTATCAAGGGAGTGCACAGCAACTTATTAGAGTAAGACTAGTGACACTGCAAATACCATAATGCCTTGCGAACGGCAATGCCCACTGAGGCCCGGTATTAAGAAGCAAACCAGGTGCACTAAAAACTGCCGTGTTTTCCTGTCAACATCAAAGCCTAGACAAAGGGCGGTAGCCCGAAACGCGTCGGCTTTAAGCTGAAGATTTGACTGTGTGCAGTATTTCCGTCCACGAAGCCGCCTTCATTAAAATCCTGAGAGCACAACTTACCTGTGTGTGGCTCCTCTGTTGGGGTAACTCTTTTGCTGATAAATGTTGAACGGCTGACCCAGCCGTAGAGGAGCACCGCTGCGCAAAGCAGAGCCGGAGCGACGCCAACCGGCGTGCGCCTTTGAGGGACAGGCGCTGGGAATGTAGGCGATAATGTGTCTTCGTGGAATGGAGTAACGACACAGCAACCCACTTGGGACTTATTTTGATTTTATCAAGGGAGTGCACAGCAACTTATTAGAGTAAGACTAGTGACACTGCAAATAGCATAATGCCGTGCGAACGGCCACGCTCACTGAGGCCCGGTATTAAGAAGCAAACCAGGTGGACTAAAAACTGCTGTGTTTTCCTGTCAACATCAAAGCCTAGGCAAAGGGCGGGAGCCTGAAACGCATCGGCTTTAAGCTGAAGATTTGACTGTGTGCAGTATTTCCGTCCACGAAGCCGCCTTCATTAAAATCCTGAGAGCACGACTTACCTGTGTGTGGCTCCTCTGTTGGGGTAACTCTTTTGCTGCTAAATATATATATATATATATATATATATATATATATATATATATATATATATATATATACACACACACACGCACAAACAAAATGTCACTACTTTGGACATGTTTTCGTGAGCAAGGCCGTCGCATGAATCGTTCTTCCTTTCAATAAAGGAATTCTGTGCATTGCCCTGAGTTTGCGTGCTTGCTTCCATTTCCTCGCAAAGTGAGCTTTTGGCTTTATTCATTGGGTCCGCTCCTGATTCCACACTACACCCCGTTGGATACAACTGCTCTAAAGCAGAGCTGGCTAATTATCCAACGGGGTGTTATATATATATATATATATATATATATATATATATATATATATATATATATATATATATATATATATTCACTGAAAAACCACAGGTTTCAGGGACTTTATAGTTAGTTGGACATTTCACTCGTACAAAACCAGTGAAATTCGGCCGTTATAGTTAGTTCAGCTGGACGGCCCATACAGGGCGGGCTTACCTGCATGAAATTAAGGGAGTGGTCCTGTAAGCACACACCAATCTCACCTGCGTCCACGCCTCTGAGGAAGGAGGTTTTTCACTTCGAAACGCGTCAGGCGGGGAGGACGCTGTTGAACTGCTGATGCATTTGGCGACACTGGTCCCGTTGTACTAATAAAGGTCACAGTGCTTCCCACCGGAGGGCAACCTTTTCGAGCAGACATCTATATATATATATATATATATATATATATATATATATATATATATATATATATATTCACTGAAAAAACCACAGGTTTCAGGGACATTATAGTTAGTTGGACATTTCACTCGTACAAAACCAGTGAAATTCGGCCGTTATAGTTAGTTCAGCTAACTATAACTCGCGCCCCGCAATGCACTGCTGATGACGTCACATATTACATCACTCATGACATGGTCAGTGACATCACTGATGACATCACTGATGACACCTCAAATGACATCACTGATGACATCACCCAGTGATGGTGTTTCTGTAAAGTTTAAATATGTTTAATATATATAGACCAAGGTGTATTGAAGAATGAGTGGGTGTATGAGTGTCTGAATGAATGATTTAGTAGGTGCGTGACTGACTCTATAAGTGAGTGATTAAACGTATCTTACTGAATGCATGGGTTAGTGACTAAACTGTGTGAATGTCTGTATCAGTCTGTCTGTTGGTGTGTAAGCGGCTGCATGGGTTGGTGAATAGCTACATGAGTGTCTATATGGGTTATTGATTGGTTGTCTGAGTATCTGTATGGGTGCCTGAGTGTTTGTATGGGTGGGGGGTGTGTGACTCTGTGCATAGTTGTGTGAGTGGGTGATTCACAGGGTGTATGGATTCAAGAGTACATCTGTGATGGACTGTATGGGTGGGTGAGTGTGTGTATGGGTGTGTTGGTGAGTGAATGGATGTCTCAGTGGTACATGTGTGAGTAACTACATATGTGAATGGCAGTATATGTGAGTGTTGGAGTATATAAATGACTATGTGAGAGTGAGTGATTGTGAGAGTGGCTGTATGGATGAGTGTGTGCTTGTATCAGTGATTGTATAAGAGCATAAGTATGTGTTAGTATCTGTATGAGTAAGTGAGGTGGTGTGTGTATAACTGTATAGGTGAGTAAATGGGAGTGTGATTAATTCTTTGCATGACTGACTAGGTGTGTGAGTAACTCTATGGATGAGTGACAGTGTGTGTGAGTGTCTATATAGGTGTATGAGTGCATATGATAGTCCTGTACTGATGAGTGACCAAAAGTATGAGTGACTGTATGGGTGAGTGAGTGGATGGGTGTGTAGACCTAAGAATCAGTGAGTGAGTATGTAGTTATTGGTGTTGGAGTGTCTGGTTTTGAGAATGGCAGTCTGTAATTTAGAGTGGGTGTATCAAAGGTTATATTAGGGTGTGAGAAGATGCATCAAATTATCACGTGGATGATGTCATCAGTGATGTCATCAGTGATGTCATTTGAGATGTCATCAGTGATGTCACTGACCATGTCATGAGTGATGTAATATGTGACGTCATCAGCAGTGCATTGCGGGGGCGCGAGATATTGTTAGCTGAACTAACTATAACGGCCGAATTTCACTGGTTTTGTACGAGTGAAATGTCCAACTAACTATAACGTCCCTGAAACCTGTGGTTTTTTCAGTGAATTTCTAAGGTTTTTTAGATGCTAATTTCTAACTATAACATGCCTGAAACCTATGGTTTTTCAGTGAATTTCAAAGGTTTTTTAATGCTAATTTCTAACTATAACGTCCCTGAAACCTATGGTTTTTTCAGTGAATTTCAAAGGTTTTTAAATGCTAATTTCTAACTATAACGTCCCTAAAACCTATGTTTTTTCAGTGAATTTCTAAGGTTTTTTAAATGCTAATTTCTGACTATATCGTCCCTATTAAGTCCCCTTGAATCCTGAGGGTCCCTGGGGGCCAACTAGCCCACCAGGTACCTCCAGTAAGCGCCACAGAGCTGCGTTGCAGAGAGGTGTTCCGTGGCCACGCCCCTTTTTACACCACGCTGCAAACACGGCTTCTGGCGCACTGCTCCTCAGAGGATGTAGTCCACTTGTGTCCTGAGGTCCTCAGGACACAAGAGGACCTCATCGCCCCACCAGCAGTGCACCAGAAGCCGCATTTGCAGAGTGGTGTAAAAGGGGCGTGGCCTCAGATCACCTCTCTGCAACACAGCTCTGTGGCGCTTACAGGAGGTACTTGGTGAGCTAGTTACCCCAGGGACCCTCAGGACTGAAGGGACTTAATCCCCCAATTTACAACGCACCAGGGGGCGGTTTGCACACTTGTTATATTAGGCCCCGCTGCCTCCCTGCACTACTGTGCAAACGCGCCCCCTAGCGCGTTGTAACTTGGGGGATTAAGTCCCCTTGAATCCTGAGGGTCCCTGGGGGCCAACTAGCCCACCAGGTACCTCCAATTTGCGCCACAGAGCTGCGTTGCAGAGAGGTGGTCCGAGGCCATGCCCCTTTTTACACCACTCTGCAACGCAGCTCTGTGGCGCTTACTGGAGGTACCTGGTGGGCTAGTTGGCCCCCAGGGACCCTTAGGATTCAAGGGGACTAATCCCCCAACTTACAACGCGCCAGGGGGCGCGTTTGCACAGTGGTGCAGGGAGGGGGTGGGGCCTGATATAACAAGTGTGCAAACACACCCCCTGGCGCGTTTTAAATTGGGGGATTAAGTCCACTTCAATCCTGAGGGTCCCTGGGGGCCAACTAGCCCACCAGGTACCTCCAGTAAGCACCACAGAGCTGCGTTGCAGAGAGGTGTTCCAAGGCCATGCCCCTTTTTACACCACGCTGCAAACGTACCTTCTGGCGCACTGCTGCTCGGAGGATAAAGTCCACTTGTGTCCTGAGGTCCTCAGGACACAAGAGGACCTCATCGCCCCACCAGCAGTGCACCAGAAGCCGCGTTTGCAGAGCGGTGTAAAAAGGGGCGTGGCCTCGGACCACCTCTCTGCAACGCAGCTCTGTGGCGCTTACTGGAGGTACCTGGTGGGCTATTTGCACAATGTATGAATGGCTTGTTTAGTCTTCTTTTGCAATATATCACTGGCTAATTAATTCCTAATTCACAATAGTACCCTGTATGGGTTGCCAGAAAGAACCCAAGCTGTCACACTCGCGTCGGCACAAGGACATTTTGTTCATTCCTGTATGTCCTTGACATGCTGCTTGAGTTTTCATTGCCAAAATCAGGATTCCGTATACCCCTTGCGCTACTGCAAATCCATATTTCCTCAGTCGATGGTCACCACTGGGATTGGTCCAATGACCGCACCCAGAGAGTTCATACTCTCCGACTTTGTCGTCGATAGGAACCGCAATCTCCAAACCAAGGTGACCAATGTGACAGGAGCACCAAAACGCGTTGGTTTTGAGCTGTGGGAAATCGCCCGTAATTGACAATCTTGAAATAAACCGCTTTTGAAAATTTCTCCCGTGAGTGCGCTCCGTTTGTTTTCCCGGCTGGGAAGATTTTGGATAATGTGATGACGGCGTGGCTCTGCCGTGGAGTTTTAGCACCGCTAAAAGTAAGCGCCATGAAATCCAATACAGGAGGGCCCTGATATGGAATATATATATATATATATACATTTTGATCTGAATGAATCAGCGAGGGTACCAGTGGTGTTAAGCGATCCGCTATTTTTTTGGCTAAAATGTTATAGCCCTTATTCAATAGGGCCAACGGTCTGTACGAACCCAAAGCAGTATGGTCTCCATCTGGTTTAGGAAAGATAATAAGTATAGGCTTGCGTAGGGAGGTGAGGAGGCGGGAAGATAAAAAAGCATTGTCATACATTTGTTGTAAATGAGGGGCCAGCTGCACCGCATACACCTTGTAGAATTCAGCCGGTAGGCTGTCAGGTCCAGGTGACTTTCCAATGCTCTAATAGCTGCTTGTATTTCATACGGAGTGATAGGGCCATCTAGGTCCATCTGTTGATCAAGCGTGATACGGCGAATGGGCAGTGTTGAAAGGAAAGAGTCAATCTTTTGAGAGTCAGCACTTAGGGGCCGATTTCGATAGCAGGCGGTCAAACCTCCGCCCGCTATCATGGCGGTCAGGAGACCACCCAACAAGTAGGCAGTGGTCCGACCAACGCATTACGAAGCGACCGCCGGTCGCAAAGTGCTCCTTTACACGGGGGCTTGTGCTGCAGCCCAGAAAAAGGACAGCAGCACAAGATGCCATGCAAAGGAGCCCTTCCTGCACACCCATGCACGTGTGCCATGAAAGTGAGTGGGGGCATCACATGTGCCCCCTGACCACGATGGATGGGGGCCCCAAACTCCATTTCCGACAGCCTTTTCATGGTGGTCTTTCTGACATGAAAAGACTGTCGGAAAGGGATACTGTAATTCCGACGGCTGTGCCTGCCTCGGCACGCCTGCATTCAGGATTGCAATTCTGACTGCCGCTCCTTCGGGATCAGATGATCCTGTCATAGGCGGCGGTCTTCCCCGCAACTACTTATGGTCCGACCGCCTTCATTGAAATGCATTGGTCAGACCAAATGCCTGTCATGGTCGGACCACCACTGATGGCCTGACGGTGTGCGGTCCAACCAGCATCATAATCAGTGCCTTAGTGTCGACTGGTATGGTATGGTGTAGTGGCGGTGTAGCCCAGCGTGTATTTATCTTTGTGTGTAAAGCAGGGTGCCGCCAGTGGATCTTAGCTAGGATATGGGGTGTTCTGGCTGATCTTGTCTGATGGGAGAGGATTTGACCTAATGGCTAGATCGGTTGACCTCAAGGCTAGGGAACCAAGTTTGAGACTTGGCAGGGGCACTCAACATCCTGTGATTCTGGGAAAATCACTTAATCTCCCTATGCCTAACAAAATTAATGTGTTCGTCTGTAACGCAACTGGTGCTCATGTAAAGCGCTCTTTTGCCTTTGGGTCGAGTTTGCGCTATATAAAACTCCCAATAAATAAATAAATAAAATAAGCCAGGCCAAGAGGGGGCTGGACATATGAGCCGTCGCAAGTACCCTGGCAGAGTGGGCCTCGTAATTGAGTCACCATAGGCGTTCAAGTAGGACAGCATAGATGCTATGCGTCTCTGCAAGCGCAGGCGCACATGTTGGAATGGTGACAGAACAGAACTCAAAGTCTAGGAGCTTGCGTTCGACTTATGACAGATCCCTCACCACTTGTCACCACATCCCGCCACTCACCCCCAGACAGTGGCCCCTAAGCATTACCTTTAATGGGTCCCGTCCTATTATTTTCGATGAGGCTGTGTTAGAGTTTACTTCAATTTACTCTTCGATAGCAGTGGCAAGTGAGGCTCAAAAAGGAGGGTCCTCTAGTTTAGCGGTCTGCAGCCGCCAGGTGAGGGATGCGGGGGGAGCCAGTGTCCCATGTGATATGCAGGTATTGAGGATTGTGGTCCGAGTGAGTGCGACCCAGATAATCTGTTTGCGTGACAGAGGCCAATAAGTTAAAGGTACTGAGCAGACGATCTATTCGTACATGTAGTTTGTGTGGGGGGAGTAGAAGGAGCACACATGAATGTTGGGATTGCATGTTCACCAGACATCCACGAGGTGCCAATGATGGAGCCAGTCCCGCAACGCCAGCACATTAGAGGTTGCTGCTGTGCGTGGCAAAGGAGGGAATGAGCTGTCCAGGTCATTGTCTAGCACACTGTTGAAGTCTCACCCAATGAGCCACGGGAGTCCATCCTATCTGGAGAGTACATTAGAGATAGTATGTAGGAATGTGATTTGATCAATTGGGGGCATAAATATCACCAAAGAGGGTAAGCCTTCCATCTAATCTACCCTTAAGAAATATGGAGCGGCCTTCCTTGTCTGTGACCACCTCTTCAGCCAGGAAGAGCATTAAGGGTATAATCCAGATCAACAACCCGCGAGCATAGGATGAAAAGTCAGTAGCAAATTCCTTTGCTGGCCAACAGCGCTGCAGCCTGGCCGCTTCCACTAGTGTAAAATTAGACTTCTGCAGCAGTGCTTTACGCCTAAGGTATGAATATACCACATATCGGCGGGTTGGGGTATGTGTAGGAAGCTGGCTCTGTATATACTATACCAAAAAGAGGTATAGTGTGCAGAGAGTCCAGTGGATCCCCAGAGGTTTTACAGAGGCTAAAGTAGATAATATTAATGCTCTCTTTTGTGGTAGTGTGGGTGAGCAGTTAGGCTTATCAGAGGGTAGTGCTAAGCATTTGTTGTACTCACAGTGGCAATAAATGAGATGCACACTCAATGAATAAATTCGAGACCAATTTATAAAAATAATACTTGGTTATATTTATTTTGTAAAGGCACAGAACTCTGTCTCAGGAAAATACATTTTTCAATACAAAAAGTAGACAGAGTACATTTCTTAGACTTTGTAATGTTAACCTATGGGAGGAAGAAAACATTCAGCATACATGTAACATCAACTTCCAGTTCCAGTCTTTGGAAGTTAAGGCAAGTACTGGGCAAGGTTTAAAACAGTACCAACAGTACACCACCAGCGGCACAGGGGCGGTTGGGTGCAGGGTGCAAATACGGGGTCGGACGCCAAATACAGATCAATGGAGATTGCTGAAATCGGAAAGACGCTGTTTATAGGTAAGTAACAGCGGCTTGGGAGACCAGTCTCCAGGGATTGAGACAAGCACTGGGCAAGGTCTAAAGCAGCACCACCAGCGGCACAGGGGCGGCCGGGTGCAGTGCTGGGTGCTCAATGCAAGTCAATGGAGAAAGGCCAAATCGGAAAGGGCTGCAGGCTGAGGCCAGGAGGCTGGTTGGGGAAACCCAACAGCTGGAGAGGTAAGTTGAGATGCTCGGGATGTTGGGACACCATTGGTTCTCTTCACCAAAGCCCAGGGCGAACAGGTGCAGGGGTTCCTTTTGGTGTTGGAAACGGCTTACCGGGACAGGTCGCGATGAGGGGGTCTCCGTGCAGAGGATGCAGGTGACGTCAAGGAGGCCAGGAGGGGTCAGCTAACGGTGGACTCTGGCTCAGGAGTGCTGGGAAACCTTGTTGGTGCCGGTGGGCCTCTTCAACTCGGGCCAGATGAAGCCTAGTTTTGCAGTCTTGTAAGGCTGTTTCCATTTGATGAGTGGTCAGTTGAATCTCAGAGAGGGATTGCTCTGTCACACTTACCCAATCCACTAATTTACGAAGGTCTGCGTGCAGCAACGTGAGGTCAGCCATGACAGTGTCAATTTTAGATTCCAGCGATGTGCTGGTCCTTTCTATTGCTGCCAACACCACGTCAATTTTGTCTTCAAGGGAAGAAGGGTGTCCAGTATGATCCGGAGAGGTGGAGCCCCCTGCTGCAGATGAGCGTGAAGATTATCTGGAATTGGTCATTCATAATTCATGTTGACCAGTTCCATCATCCGTCATTAGTGTCGCAGGTCGGTAGATTTGTTACGGGCCCGCTTGCAGGTGCAGTGTGTCACCGTCCCGGCACCGAAGCACGAGCAGCCAGAGATGTTCTGGCGGTGCCTGGTACTATAGGGGTAAGTCATCACCGGAGCAATCAACGCGGTCCAGAATTCATCACTGCCGTGGACAGAGGCACCACCTCCACTTCTGAGGGGGCTGTGGTAGGTCACAGGCATCCGAGGGTGCCAGGCAGGGGCCACGGCAGAGGCATTCAGCTTGCATAGATCAGAGGGCAGCCGACTGAAGAAGTGGTCCTCCACTGGGGTACCTGTCAATTGGGTGGATACCTGGCTGTTATTCCAGGTTTAGACTGCCTTCCGTGCAGGCAAGATTAGGGCAGTTGTGGGCCCGCTTGCAGATGCCTACCAGCCTTTCCGAGGCATCAAAGCACGTGCAGCCCAAGGTGTTCAGCTGCATCTGAGGTGGAAGTCCAGCGAGAGCCAACACCATCAAGACAGGACCCGGCATCACCTCACCACGCACAATGGGAGCGGGGGATTTGGAGCCAGGCAAAAGAGTGGTGCGCCCAGTGGCCTCAATGCAGTTTTGCGTGTAGTCGGGGGGCCGGCAGTAGCATTGCAAATGTTTGCAGTCCCCAAGGACGCCCTAGGAGGGCAGCTGGTTTCTCAGTGCGCAGTGCATGAGGAAAGATAGAGGTGCGAGAGATTTATCCCCTAAGCCATTAATGTAGGGTGAGGCATTCCCCACAACGCGCGCCACATGTGTTCAATTCAGCAGTGGGAGCAACGAAATCTCCCCGGTCAAGCGTGTAGGGCAGCAGTAATGAGTAGGCAGGGTGCCGGGCGGCAGGAAATAGAAGATCGATTGGCCGGTTGACGGGGTGCTTTAATAATTTAGGATATCAGCCCTTGGGGCCTGTGTCAACACTGGGTATATAGCGCCAAAAAGGGGGCAGTTCTGTGCCCCTCTGTCGAGCACATACGGACGCAACCGCAGGAGCTCCAGGGTGTTCGGCATGCAGGGACTGGGCCACGTGGCCTTTCCTTCGGGCGAGGGCTCCTCAAACCAACGTCTACATAGGTCGCAACATAGGCCAAAGCACCACGTCTATTAGCGTTCCAACCCAAGGACTGCAGGCAGTGTCCAGTGCCGCACGGCCCCCACAGTGCTACTCAGGTCACGGTATCAAGTCCCATCACCGCTACCTCGCGTAGGCCAGTGGTCAGGTCGCACTCCTGCTACAGCGTCCTTCAACCCCACTGCGACCACACAGACAGCGAACAACAGGGGTGACAGAGGGCACCCCTGTCTAGTGCCTCTCGTAAGGAAGAAGGGGACCGATAGCACACCATTGACCTGTACCCTAGAGCGGGGCTGTGTGTAGTTGGCCTTAATCATGCGAATAAATTTGTCTGCGAAGCCAAAATATGTGAGTGTGCGGAAGAGGAAAGCCCAATCCACCCGATCAAAGGCCTTCTCTGCATCCAGCCCCACCAGCACTGCTGGAATCTTCCTTTTGGTGGCTTTTTCAATTAGATGTATTGTGCGTCTAATATTATTGTGAGTCTGGCATCCTTTTATGAAGCCAGATTGATCGGGGTGGATTAAATCTGGCATCAAGTCCTGCATCCGGTTTGCTAGAATAGTAGAGTATAGCTTTGCATCCAAATTTAAGAGAGCGATTGGGCGGTAGGAGGCGCACAGCTGTACATTTTTCCCGGGCTTAGGGATGACTGTGACAACAGCCTCGGCCATCGAGGAGGTCACTTCCCCGGTCTCCGCCATTTGATTAAAAAGCCGCGTGAGGTGAAGTATGAGGTCGGGCGCAAAGGTTTTATAGAAGTGGGCTGTGAGTCCGTCGGGGCCGGAGGCCTTGTGGAGTTTAAGGGACGCGATAGTGGCGCCCACTTCCTCTGCTGTTATGGGGGCCGTGAGTCTGTCATTCGTATCTTGTGAAACTCGAGGCAATCGTAGAGCCTAGAGATAGCCATCCTGCAGTTCTGTCTCACGAGTCTCCCCGGTGTAGAGTGCCCTGTAGAATGACCCGAAGATGTCTGCCTTATCTTTATCTGTGTGGACTAGCCCTTTATTCCCATCCTGTATGCCTCCAATGTATTCCCTTTCGCGCTTCTCTTTTAGTTGCCTGGCTAGATGTTTGCCTATTTTGTTCCCTTGGGTATATGAGATATGGCGTAGTTTCAAAAGTGTGTACTCTGCCCGGTTATTGTAGATTGCCTTCAGCTTACCCCGCAATGCAGTAAGGGTGTGCAGAGAGGCCCTATTGGGATTGTTCTTGTGTGCCTGTTCTGCCCATTCCAATTCTGTCTCTAGGCCTTCCCTCTCTTTAGCTCTTTGCCTATTTAAGGTGGAATTGAGTTGTATACACTTCCCCCTTATGACCGCTTTGAAAGCGTCCCAGTTGTTGCCCGTGGAAGTGTCTTCGGGCCTATTTAATTTAAAATAATCTGTGATCGCTTCACGCAACTCGGTGCGCAGCACGATGTCACGTGTAAGCAAGATCGGGAAATACCATTTGGGTGTAGTCGTCGAGGCGGCCCCCCAGTGTAAACAGATCGATACCGGACAATGGTCCGAGATGGAAAGGGGGAAAATCTTGGCCTCCCTAAGAGTACCCAGTAAGCTTTGACTGAGAAAGATATAGTCCAATCTAGAGTAGGTGTGGTGTACATGGGAGTAAAATGTATAGTCTCTAGTCTGGGGGTACAGGGTACGCTAGGCGTCACGCAGGCCCGAGACATGCATTCTTTGCCTAGTGTCTGCAGTGAAGGAGCCAGTTTCAGATCTGTGTGGCTGGGTGCTGTCTAGGTCTGGATGCCAGGTGAGATTAAAATCACCCATTAAGATCGTTGGCCCCTCCGCAAATTGATCTATTTTGTCTAGTAGGTTAGTTAGAAAGCCCGTCTGACCAGCATTGGGCGCATAAGCTGCAATAAAGGTGCACAGTATGCCCTTCAGTGTACCCTTAACCAGGACCATCCTCCCCTCCTTGTCTGAGTGGATTTAGTCGAGGTGTGGAATAGGAGTGCAACCATACGATGCTTAGTGTAAGCTGAGGATCTATAGATAAGGGGGTATTGTTTATGTTTAAGCCTCAATTCGTCCGCCCTCCAGAGATGTGTCTCCTGAAGCGCCACTATGTCAAAGTGATGGTCCGTAAGATATTTCCAAATTTTCTGCCTCTTTTGTGGGGAGTTGAGGCCCTTAACGTTCCACGAACCTATAGTGAGTACCATCGTCCCAGAAGAAACCCTTTCCGCCTTCTCTCAGACCCCCTATGCCAGCCTCCGCGCTCCACCCCAGAAGTTGGTAAGAGTGGACTATCCTGATAGGCTCGTCCTGTTAGAAGGGCATCAGCCAGAGAATCCTTGTGTCGAATATCTAAGTAAGGCCTCCACCAGTCCCTTAACCCTCCCCCTCCCAAAAATCTAAGAAAAAAAAGAAAAATCCCAACCCCCAACATTACCAACAAGAACATGTGTCGGATCGATGGTGATTCTCCGACCATAGGTGTAACCACCTATCCGGACGAGTTGGTGGATGGCGTGACCAATGTCCCCATCCGCGCCCGCCCCGGGGAACCCAAAGTTGCATAGTTCGCCAACAGAGTCAGTCTCTAGTGTGGAGCTGCGCAAGTCCTTTCTCGACCCTAAATCCGTCGACTGGATGCAGGCTATCTATGTCCTCCCGCTGGGGCGGCCTGTCTGTCCAGGGAGAAAGCTTAGGATCGTGGTCCGTGTGGGGTCGTACCAGGTAGGTTCTCAGCACCAGTATCACTTGTGATTCCCCCTCGAACTCGTGGACCATTTCGATGTAGGGGAGCCATTTCGGTTGTTCCCTTGTGTTTTACTTTGTGTAGGTTCAGGCTCGGCTGTAGGGAGGCCCAGCAGGTCCAACCCCTCCTTCAGTTCCGTTATATGGCGTTGTTTATTATTATATTCAAAACTCAGGCCAAACGGGTATGTCCAGTGATATCTGACTTTGTCGTCGCGTATCTTGGATGTGATGGGTCTGAACTGCTGTCGCCTCGCCAAAGTTGCGGGTGCCACATCCTGGTAGATGCTGCAGGTGTGACCCTGGAAGGAGATCGTACTCTTTTTCCTGGCCACCAGTAAAACCGCTTCTTTCACCTTATAGGAGTGAAATTTCGCGAGCACGTCTCTCGTTCGCCTCCGTTCTCCAGTCGGCGGGCCCCCGACTCTATGCGCCCGATCCAGCTTAATTTTAAGTGTTTGTGGGCTGATGATCTCTGCAAATAGGCCCTCAAGGAAAGCTTCAAGATCTGGGCCTTCCGCCCCCTCCTCCAGGTCGCGGATCCGCAGGTTGTCTCTTCGGGCCCTGTTTTCAAGGTCTTCTGCTTTCAGTTGTGTCTGGTGCAGTTGATCTTGAAGGGCGTCTATTGTGTCCTGCATGCCAGAGGTACGTTTGTCTACCTCCTGGGTCTGCTCCTCCAGCTCCACCACTCTGACCCCTACAGAGTCCACATCTTGTTGGAGTGTGGCCATTCTATCATAGAGGTCACTCTTCAGTTGGTCGATGGAAGCCTTGATGTCTTGGCTAAGCTCCTTCCTGAGTTCTGTTTTAAAGTCACGCAGGGATGCCATGAGGTCATCTTTAGTGAAGGCCATGGTGCCTGTGTCGTCTTCGCATTCCAATGATGGGTGTTTGTCCGCTGGAGGGAAGAAATGAGAGACTTTGTTTGTAGCTTTGGGCAGCGTTTTCTTAGGCGGCATAGAGGCGGGCCCAATGGTATCCCCACTGCTGTCGCCCAGGTGGCCTGGAGCTTCACCTGCTATCTCTTCTGGCGGCCCTCGGCGGGCGTCCACTCTCTTCTCCCCTGTAGGCCGCAGGCTTCTCAGAACGCTGTCCGCCCTGCAGGTGAAGGGCCGTGATGCAAACACCAGCCTATCGAGTGTGCTCTTCAATCCCTCAGCGCCGGGGGTCTCGGGTCTCGCTGTTAAGGCTCGCCTATCACTCCCACCGTAGGTTGCTTTCGCCGACTGCTCCTACCATCTGGGGGGAGGCCGCCACCACCCCAGGTCCAGTTACGCCTCTGTCGCCGTCACGTCCGCCGACTCCCACTCCTAGGACGGGTGGTGGCAGGAGCCCCTCCCTTGGCCGACTGCGACCCCCCGGAGGGCGCAGGCTCCCACCCCCCCACCGCCTGGGGCGTTCTCAGTCCTCCCCGGGTGCTGGGCTGGCGCAGTCCCCCTACCGCCGTTGCGCTGTGGGGGCCCCAAGGGAAAGGTGTGTGTGATCCTCAAATGGTGCAATGTAGAACTCCCACAGCGCTGCCTGATCTCAGCCTGTCCGCCATCTTAAAGTCAGGCATGAAATGACTGCGCCTTCCCGGGGCCACCAGGCCTCCCTCTCCGCGTCGCCAGTACAGCCTCGATCAGGCCGGCTCTGCTCTGCTTGTGTGGCTCGCCGGCAGATAACGCCTCATGGGGCCCCTCACGCACCTGGTTGTCTCAGCGACGCGGCGGTCAGCGGTCCGCTGACTGCAGAGCTCGCTCTCCTCTTGCGCTGCTTCGCTCTGGTGTCCGCGCCGCCGCCTCCCCTCAGCGCGAGCCTTCGTTGGAGGTGAGCAGGTTTCCGACGCAAGCCTGGTTCCGTGGTCACCGCCGCGCTGGTCGGGCTCCGTCTCAGCCCGTAAGATGGCGGCCGCTCCGTGGGAAGGGCCTGCGAGTGATCTGACGCAGCTTCAAAGTGGCCCCTGGCTGGAAGCTAGCGTCCCGTCTTGAGGCTCCAAGCATGCCCCAGTCGCGGGGCTGTCGATCGGTGCCTACTGCATCGGTTGTGGCACTGTGCTTCAGCTGTGATGTCCCCGAGTCGCGCGCGGACCGGGAGCCGAGACGGATTACGTCCGCTCGGCCATCTTGCCCCGTGTGTAGCTTTTTTGAGGTGTTAATGGTTCTCCAACTCTTTAAGGGATGCAAAACCCAGCCATGTAGCTTGGTGTATACTGTCATTAAGGAAGCTGAAATGCTTAGGGTTTAAACATGCTGGGAATAAAGTGCCAAAACCACATACTTGCCATGGTAGATTTCCGTATACCTTAACACAGTGGTGTGAGAGAAGGTGTAGTAACTGTAGAAGGTTCAAGATGTTGCTAAATATTGAACAAATATTTCATTCTTGGAGACAATTGTGGCCATTCTCAGACATACATGGCCACCAATGTTGCTGCTCTAGCAGGGACAAAATACTGATGAAGTCCGAATAGACAAATACCATGTCCTAATGAGCTGCCTTGAGTACGTTCATTCTAACTGATATATTCCTGTTCCTGATTGTTTAGTTGGGCTCCACAGGAATACTGTCTCATGTTAAGCTGTAGGAATATCTGCACCCATGTCATGCCATGTAAAAGTAGTTTTGACTTTGGAGGCATGCTGCTGTTTTGTAATTTTCTCAAAGTCTGCTTTTTGATCTTAACCTTTAATGTATTTTTATCACTCTGATCTGAGCCTCATTGGTGGGGCTGCTCTTCATCAGTAGTCTTTTCTCCGGAGTAATCCTTTGTTCTCTGATAATCAGCCCAGCCGCTCCTCCTCTGCACAGAATACCTGACCAATTGGTCTGGAAGCCATATGGTGGTTTCAAGTTAAATTGATACCACTCTCTCACTCCGTACAATCACCCTGGTAATAAGTCCTCGATTGTCCATGTGGAGATCCAGTGCAGGAGTTAGATTCCCTTTTCTGTCTTTTCTGCAGAACTTTTCCCTCCTTTCTTTGGGTTCCCTCATTTGGTTTGAACTGAGGTTTTGGTGGGCCTGCACCGAGTGTACCTCTGCCTATAAAAGTATAGAGACATCAAGTTACTTACCTGTAGACTGTGGTTCTCCTATATTGGAATTTTTCATAGATTCAAATGCTTGAATTATCCCTGTTGTAGAAGTGAGAGTTTCACAGTATCATAATAAAAAAAACAGTACCAATGTTTGTCTTTAATGGCTTGGAGAGACCACCTTGTTATCCTATCCACATCATTTGAAAAGAACCAAACTTCAGCCAATCAGATTCAAGGAGGCACATCACTCCACCCCCACCCCCCCAAGGGCCACTATACCTCAGACTTATTACATAGGAATGTAAATTAGATTGTGCTGATGTGAGCCCGTACGAAGGAGATGGGGTGGGTCTCATGTGAATTTATGAAACATACCAGTACTGAAGAACCACGGTCTAGAGATAAGTAACTTGTTTCTTCTCCAGTACTGGATCTTTCAAAGATTCACATGCTTGAATTAGAAAGCAAGCAGTATGTCCAAATTATATATATATATGTGTGTGTAAATATTGTAAAGAACAAAAACGTTGTTTACTTTAAATTCTTAAGCAGTGGTTGGAAGGTATTCGGCAAAACATTTAACTTTTTTTTTAAAACAAATTGCTCACCTTACGTAAAGAGATGCCAGTGAACATTTTTTCACACTGCAGCATCACTATAAACAGCGGAGCTGGAACAGTTGTGTTGAGTAAAAGTACAGATGTTCTTCCATGTAGTAGCTCTATAAATCTGAGACATAGCGACACCTGCAAATAATGCGGTAGAAGTTGCCATAGACCTTGTGGAATGAGCCTTTACGGTTCCTTGTAAGGGTTGTCCTGCTTTCAGGTGGCAGAAGACTATGGTTGCAGAATCCCATCTTGCTACTGTCTGTTTTTAAATAGCATACCCTCTTCTCAGGGGACCATATGCAACCCGGAGTCAATCAGACTTTCTAAAATTTTGAGTTCTAGTAATATAGAATTTGAGTAATATGGAGCGTTCTTTCTGCAGTATCTTTAGGATCTTTGAAAAACGGCTTAAGCACCACTGATTCATTTAGGTGGAAATCTGATGGAACCTTTAGAATAAAATGTGGATTTGTCCTTAAGATGACTCTGCATCTCTAAACTGTGAATACAGGGGCATATTAGCAAGGGCGTTATCGCCGCTTTAGCGGCACATTTTGCCGCTAAAGCGGCGATATTGTTAACGCCCTATTAGCAAGCTGTCGCTAACAGCTGTTAGCGACAGCTTAATGGCGAAAGCGTCCGTTTTGGGTGCCGCTTTGCATGTCAGCGATATTTATCGCTAATGACATGCAAAGTAGGCGTTCCCAACCACAAGTCAACAGAAACAGCCGCTAACACAACTACCCCCTATTAGCAATGCGGCCCGGACCCGGGTAGCGATGACAAAAGTCACGCTAACCGCGGTCATCGCTGGTATTTTTACACCTGCTCCAAACAGTACTTACCCATCTTCACAATGGGAGGTGGATTGTGGGGCTGAGTCCACCGTGGCATATCATCAAGCATTCCCCTATCGCTGCCCTATTATCGCTGGATTCCATGCGATTAACTGGCATTCCGCCGCTATCGCTGGATTAATTATCGCCTTGGAGTGACGGGTTGCTAATAACGCGCTATCTCGGCGATCAAATCCAGCGATAGCCGGCGATAAGAAAATAAGCACTAAGCGCGCTTTGCGATATTTATCGCAAAGCGTTGCTAATATGCCCCACAGTTCTTTGACAGTAAAGACATGTATCTCACATGGCTTGTTGATGTGAGAGCAAGTAGAATGCCTGTTTTACAGGATAGACATTATAAGTCCACCTTATGAATAAGCTAAAAAGATGCACTAAAACATTGTTCCATAGAATCGTAGGTTTTCTGATTGGAGGAAACGCCCCAAAAGACCTTTATAAACTCGTTTATATTTCTTTGTGACATAAAGAAAATTTATTAGCTCTTCTGAATTGAGAAATTGCCGCCAAGTGGACCCTGATGGAGGAACTTGCCAGATGAAGCAGATATGTAAGAACCTGTTTAGGTGGTGAGGAGAGATAATGGATATTCTGAGAGAAGCACCAAACACAGAAACGTTTTCATTTGGCTCTTTAATTGTTGGTTGCAGAGTCCGCTCTGGCTTTAGCAAGTTTCTCTCTACAGTCTTCAGAGATATTTTGGAGATGGTACTCCTTGTGCTCACGAGTCAGGCAGACAAATTGAGCAACCTCTGATTGCAATGTAACACCTGACCGTTGGGTAATGTCAATAAGGTTGTTATTGGTTTGAAACGAATGTGAGGACATTCTGAGTCGAGAAGTAGCTCTGTGTACCACTATTGTCTGGGCCATTGTGGAGCTATTAGAATAGAGTTTGGTCTTCAACGACAGTGTTTAGTGTCAGAAGGAGCTTTTTTGAAATGTATGTACTTTATGTTTTCTTCTGCTTCTGCTACCCTAGGGAACAATTGCGGGCTTGAAATAAATAAGTATACTTATGCTGCTAAATGGAGAACACATATCTTGATTTGCCTAAGGGATATTGGTCTGCAAATAGCGCCCCAAGAATTAAAAATGCTCATTTATAAATTAATTGTAAAAAAACAAATTAGAGCTGAATCCATTAAGTTGTCTAAAAACACTCTAGTAGGGAAAAAACATGCATGGTATGTGATCAACTCATACCAGTCTCTACGTATTCAGCCATATATGACTGCTCATTTCTCGGCAAAAATAAAAAATATTTTTTTTAATTTGCGAATGGGAATAAATCTAACAAAAGAGGGCACGCAGCCTTGGATTCAGCAGTGGCCGGATACCAACTGTAGATTATGAGGGTGGCCACAAGAATCATTACTTCATATAGTATGCGTTTGTCCCAATTTGATTATCATTCGGCCTATATTCTTGAAACCCCTATTTTTGAAGATCGGGGTTAGATCGGCTCGCCAGGCACTTAGTAGGTCTTTATCTGGCGAGTCGATCCCGTTGCTATGCCAATTGATAAAAATGTTAAATGCAGCCGAAAAATGTTTGGTACAGTCAGTTTGAGATGTATTAGATCTGTATCAGTTGTACTTATGAGACTTTTGCACAGTTTAATTTTTTGTAGAACATAGTGTCCATGTTACTAGGGTAATAATTAGAAATGTAATAATTGAAGTTACTCTGCTATTGTATTTATTGATGCACTTTATAATTGTTTTGTACAATTGAAATCACTAAATTATTGCACGTCGGCTCTTTAATATGCAATATGTGCAATATCCTTATATAGTAATTATTGATGCACTTTATAATATGATGGAGGTTACTGAGATGGGTGGATGAGTCTAGGTTTTACGCTACAGTGGTCAGGGCCCAATATTGATGATGGCACGCGCCTCACAAATGGCTGCAGCCAAGAGCCATTGTGAATACAGTAACTTGAGTTGTGGGTGGAGGTCTGTGCCTTCTTATAGGATGTTGTGAGAGGAATAATTTCCAAGACTCATGTTCATTTCTAGACAAAGTGTGTCGTTTTTTAATATTTTGCTCCAATAGTGAGATCATACGAAAAAAGGACAGCCGACACGTGTTTCGCCCAATGGCAAATTTGCAGAGGGCTTTTTCAAGGCAGAGTATCCGGTTACCAGTCCTAAATCCGTAGAGTGAAAGAACTGTGTAGTCTCTGCGGTCTCAGGAACAGAAAGCATAATATTAAAAAAGTCACACTTTGTCAAGAAATGAACATGAGTCTTGGAAATTATTCCTCTCACAACATCCTATAAGAAGGCACAGACCTCCACCCACAACTCAAGTTATAATATGATGGATTACTATTTATTGCATGATTTAGCCCATGTTTGATAGATTTTATAACGTCCTTTTTGAGATGTATAATGTATGGTGAACTGGATTGGTTTTATGATATAACTATGAATGTATTGGTGAATTGTTAATAATATTTAGGGAACAGTTAATTTATACATTGTGTGATTGTGAAGACGTGTTGTTTGCAATGATTTTTATTAATCAAGCAATAAAGAGCTTATTATTACTGTTGTGGAGCTATCAGAATGAGACGGCATGGTTCTCACTTCATTTTGCTTGTGATCTTATGCCCCGTATAGAGGCCCTAATGTAGACCCGTTCGTACATTCCCTAAAATGGACGTATTCATATTTACCCTAATATGGTCATATTCGTACTTGCCCTATTATGGTCATAGTCGCATATGCCCAATTATGGTCAGAACTGTACATGTCCTATTATAGTCATGATTCCTTATATAGGCATGATCTTTCACCTACATTAGTCCCACTAGTACACAACGTGCTCTGAGGGCTGAACGTTATCTATCCTGTGGTTTTGAATCCAGCAGGGTTTTTCCCAAACAAAGGCCACACTGTACTCATTAATTATGCATGGTTCTGTAGCAATATAGCACCCGCATAATATGTCTGTACAAAGTTCACCCCTGACATCTTCCTCAAGACTGACCAGGCCCAATGCAAACCACACAAAGGGATGAGAGTCTCCAGGGTATAAATATACCACATCTTGCCCCGGTAAGATAGAGGGAACCGAGACTTCCATGCCGACACACTGACCAGAGACGCTGAGACTCCTGCATGCAGTCGCTCCAGCTGACAGTGGTCTGACACAACCCGGACGGGGTGTCCAACTCGAGACCAGGACGGGGTCCCACACTCTCTCTATTCAGGTATGGGGGTTCGACTAAATCCTGGAAGGATTCTTGGCTCTTAGCTTCTAAGACCTACACACATATGCTAGGTACACATAAGTACATCTAGGTAGGCATCGTAGGAGTACGCACACTTGCATAATGCTTTTATATTCATGTATGTATCCATGACTATTGCAATATGGTAGAATTGTTCTATCCCTTTGCTTTCATCGTACTGCTGATAATATATCTCTGCTATTGTCTGCTGATTTCTGCAGCACATATATTTTACACTAGAATAACAACTGTTCAATAAATACTTATTGAAACGCCCAACTGTTTATTCTGTGTAACTCTCTGAGACAAACCGAATATGTAAGCACGAGTGACTGAGCGAAAAGTAGTATATTGTTTCCACGATTCTGAGGGATCAGGGTTGTCATGATCTAAGGTTGCCAGAAACGAATCTCTCCCCGATAAGAGGAGATTCTAGTGGCACTGTGAGCTAGCTAATGCAAAACAAATCTAAAATACCCGGTGAGGGTGTACAGAGTCAGTCTGCCACCAAGCCCACAGCTTATGTTATACAAACGCGCAGGTCCTGCATGGGTACTATAGGAACTACACGACTTGGCGCCACCAACGTTGGTTTGGTACTTATTTAACAGTAGAATCTGAGTAGTTCAGTCGTGCTATTCTCAGAGAACCTACTCACAAAACTCCAGAGACGTCTGGAGTGGGTGGGCACAAACTCCGCCGCAGCTGAGTAGTACAAAATACTATTTATTGGCTGTTGCTTATTCAAGCTTGAAGGATATTTAGTTCCTACAATTGTGCATTTACACCTTATCTTAAAATTCTTTAACCTCCCTTCTTCCAATTAAAAAATGGTGGACGAAGCAAACGAAACAAGGAGAGTTGAAACAAACCTCTTCGGTTTAGGAGAAGATGACCCTGAAGATGCTATACAAATTGCACCAAATTTCAGAAGGGCAGTCGCCGTAAAGCTTCTAGAACATGGCTTAAGAGCCAGGGGTGGTAAAGTAATTTTTGTGATTGAGGCACACGAATCCAATAAAACAGAGGTGTTCTATTCATGGGTTACATTCCCAGCAGCGAATGCAATTACAGACGTATTTCACTACTACCTAAAAGATGAAACACCAGAGGACTATACTCCTTTCGAGGAGTTTGAGATTCCGCTCACTTACCAGGAGCATAATTACTGGTTTAAAGGCGCCCTACCCCACGTACGAGGAAGAGCAAGATTAGGCCCGCTCGGAGGAGCAGGAGCCACATGGCCCATATTAGTGGCATACACACCGCATCCTGACATTGACACAATGCCACAGCCAGACTTACTCGTACAACACAGAGATTTAATTAAAATCTACAGAAACCTCACACAATTTGTGATGAGGACATTAACAGTTCAGCCTGCACCAGTTGCAGCACAAGACACTCCAGTCCAGAGTACAGTTAATAAAATAACTCCACAAACATTACACGCGGTAATGGGCAAAATGCCAGCAAAACGCGAACAAATCCCATTCTGGATAGCTCAGAAAATAACTCAGCTTGAGGCAGTATTCCCGAAAACTACCATCTGTGATAAACACAGAATTCTAACAATCTGCTTGCCCATGGGTCTTACACCACAAGTAGAGGACTGCACCTCTTGGGGTTCAGTCTTTGCTGCCATATACACCAGAACACATGGTATCCCATCCTTAGCAGTAGTACCTGACGTATTGAGACAGATACAAAATGAGTACGGAGCAGAACCTGCCCTTAACTTAGGGATGAAGTTACTAAATAACTTTGACCAGGTAGCTGCCGTAATACTAGCTAACATTAAGGGGGAAGCAGCCTTAGTGGCGATCCGCCAACGCCTAAGGGAGTTCGGTCCAGACGACCAACAACACGAACTACCCAAAATAATTGAAACTGCATATGCAGAACTAGGCAGAGACAGTTTGGGTGGGAAAGCATTAAAACCACAACTAATGGGCAGTCCTGAAAAGGACACTACAAAGCAGACACCTACTTCTTCTAAAAAGAAGTGGGAAAATAAAAAACAACAAAAGTCTAAAGACAACAGATCTCAGTCCGGAGGTAGGTCTCCTCAACAGGAGCCCTCTGAAAGGAGGTATAACCTCAGGAATAGGGATAATATTAAAAAACCTGACAGGTATCAGGATACTGATACTCGTTCCTCTCGTTCCTTTCAGGGTTCATCAAAAAACTCAGAGAGGGAAGGACGGTCAAAGGAGCGTACAAAGTCCAGAGACACGCAACGCGCTGCGGACTACGCACCTAAAAAAGAAGATACACAAAAATCTAAACCTCAGTTCAAAAAGAAGAAGGTAGCAGGTCTCAAGATCAGACATGCCCAGAATTCTGAGGACACAGCTTCTGAACGGGGAATGGGCTCTGACGATGCTAGACAGCGCGGCAGAAGTAACGATAGCTCGCCAGAACCTGAAGGAATTTCTGGTGACAGCAGAGTTGAGTGAGTATATCACGGTGGAAACACCTGATACTCGGGTAAGTGTCCCACATAAGTTACATGAGATAACACTTCGGTTGTAGGGGGACAAGCCCAGAAAAATTAAAGGTTTCTTTTGGAAAAATCTGTCATCTGGTTATGACATTCTATTAGCAGAACAAGACTGGCCGCCAGCATTCGTCATGGAGTGCCCTAGGGGAGAAATGGTAATTTTTCCAGCATTTTCCGACCTTGTTCCCATTCACCTAAAACATGCATATGCGCAGGAGTGGGCGGTTGCCCTAGCTCCAGCATTGTATAAAAATCATGTTGGGTGGGATGAGGATTCAACCCACCATGTGATCCCGTTAAAAGTTTCCCCAAATGCTCAAAGGCAATATCCTATAAAGCAGGAAGCTAAAAAACAAGTCAGGGAGATTCTAGACCAACTAGAATACCAGGGGGTGATAGAAAAATGCACTTCACCCATGAACAATCCTTTGTTTCCCGTAATGAAACCTGACAACACATATCGTCTAGTTTTGGATTACAGACATTTAAACACTTGCACAAAGACATTTGCAGTTCAAAATGCACACAGTGCCGCATTAATGAATAACATTGTGCGGAAAAAATACAAAACAACACTTGATATCTCAAATGGATTTTTCTGCCAAAATATAGTGCCTGAAAGCAGGTATCTGACCGCCTTCAGTGCGTTAGGGTCCCAGCGACAATTCTGTCGACTAGCCCAAGGGTACAAAAACAGCCCGGGGGTATTTTCAACAAGAGTAACGGAGTTACTCCAAAATTTGGATGAAGAAGCATTGTCCTATGTGGATGATATCTATCTGACGGACGATGACTTAAAGAGGCACTTGACCAGGGTGAGCACCATTATTATGGGATTCCCCTCTGAGGGCTATAAATTTAATTTCAAGAAATCAAAGATTGTCCACCTCAGTGTCCTGTTTTTAGGATACGAGCTGTCAAGTGAGGGAAAAAGCCTAGCAGCTAACTTTTTAGAAAAGTGTGCGCTGCTCCAACCTCCAAAATCATTAAAGAATTTACAATCAATTCTGGGATTCCTAAATTTTGGTAGAACATACATTTTGGATTACGCAGAAAAAGTAAAACCTTTCTACGACTTAATAAAACCTGATTTTTCAGTCAGACAATGGACACAGGAACATATAAACATCCTGCGTTCCCTACAGGAAGACATGATAGCTTCTAAACATTTACAGACACGCGTAAACGTACGCAACTTGGTGATCCGAGTCATAGCGGGTCAATGCGGGTACACTTATTTGACTTTTAATGAAGGCGAAACAGTACCGATCGCATACAAATCACACCTGTACACAAACGCTGAGATGCGTTTCACTTCAACAGAAAAAATCCTGACAGCAGTGCAGACCGCTGTAGCAAGAGAAAGAGCTCTGGCTCAGGGTAAACGCATAATTGTCGTGACCCCAGTACCAGCGTTAGAAGCTGTTACAAAAGTTAGCATTCCAAATGGGAAAGCCTTACATCCGAGATGGATACAATGGGCTAATTCTCTTACTGCAACGGACGTTGAATACAGATTTGATCCAAGTTTAAAAACTCAAGCATTCCTGCAATACGAACAAGAATATCCTCTACCAAATGAAATTTTGCCTCTAGATCAGTATGAATATATTATTTACACTGACGGTTCTGCTCAACCGTCCAAAGGGAGTAAGCAAGCTTACAGCGCGGCGTGTGCGATTGTTAAAGGTCGCATGCACGATGGAAAATTCCATCCAAGTTGCACTAAAACGCAATCTCTAGGAGACTGCACGGCTCAGTTGGCAGAACTCAAAGCACTTATACTGGCACTTGTAAATACGGATCACGAATTCCCCACACTTATTGTGTGTGATTCCTTTTACTGTGTACAGTCGTACAATGAATATCTACATCATTGGGAGCAAAACGGGTTCAAAGATGCAAAAGGTGGCACAATTAAGCATAAAATGCTATGGGAACAGGTAGTGGAGTTGAGAAACGAACTACCAAGGGCTCACATGATACATACACTGAGTCATCAGCGTGATGGCGTTCACGTTGAAGGGAATTCATTGGCTGATGAAACCGCAAAGGGGGCTGTTCGCACGGCTTCCGTAGCTGCAATCACTCGTTCAAAAACGAGAATAGACGGCGAGATAATGGTAGCTGTCAATGCTTCACGCAAAGGCAGCACAGCAGTACCTAAAAAATTTCCACTCAAGTACTCCTATAAGTTAGATGCACAAAACATTCAATATGCTCAGATTCCTGGAGTGGGGGATAGAGTAATACCAAATATGGATCGTAGGCAAAGCTTAATAGTGGCAGCACACCAAGGGACAGGTTCTGTACATTTGGGACTTAGTGCGACTGCTTCTTTATTGAAGCAACGCTACTGGTGGCCTGTAATGAGAAGGCAGATAAGAGACTATGTCTGGAACTGCAACATCTGTAAGCAGATGCAAGGGTCCACCACAAGACGTCCAGTACAGATACCATTATTAGACAGCATCAGGTTGTCTGTAAGGGCGCGTCCAGCTCAGGTGTCCTCAAGGTTTGGCCTCAGCGCTCGGCTGACGCTCGAACTGTTATAAAAGATTTGCGAGTCTTTATCGGCACATACGCAGTTGGCACGTTACATTCTGACCGTGGTCCCGCGTTTAGCTCTCGGGCTTACAAAGAGGCCATGGAAGGAATGGGCGTAGCATTGCGGTACTCCTCTCCGTACCATCCTGAGGGTAATTCGGTCGTGGAGAGGAAAAACCGAGACTTAAAGCAATCTTTAACAGCTAGGGTATTAGGCAAGGGCGGTAGATGGGTCGATCACCTTTATGGGGTACAGCGCGCGTTCAATAACCAGCCAAGAAGCTCTCTAGGGGGTGTCACTCCTTACGAGGTCCTATTTGGGACAAGAATGTGGGTACCTGATCTTGATTGTGAAGGCACAGGGGCGGACGAAAAACCATTTGATATCCATGATCGTTTGGCTGTTTTACAGGATCTAAATAAATCCAGAACACGACAAAGTAACGTGCTCCAGAAACAGACCGCCACTGAGGAAGTCAAGGCAATAACGGCAAGACCTGTCTGGATCCCAAAGCTCGGGGATCTGGTCAGAGAAAAGATTGCAGACAAGAAAGAATTTGGGCCATCCTACAGAAAGCCTGTACCGGTCCTAGCAATCCACGGCACAAGAACTGTACTTCTGCCACCTCTTGCCGGAAAAAAGGAGAAAAGATTTGTCTCAATCAACTTAATCAAACCACACTATGTGGCCGATACTAAACAGTAGGCCTCGTGGACTCCACAGTAGCAGACGCCCTCCTCTCGCTACAATCCAAGAAGTTCAAACAGAAAGACTCATCACGTTCGAAGAGCCACTTGTACGGAATGAAGGACTAAGCAACAATGCTATGGAACTCGTTCCACTTCAACAAGAAATTCATCTTCAAAATGAAAATCAGCTTAACAACCAAGTTGCAATAACACCTAATACAGACATCTACGTCAACATGCCTCGTCAAGAGCAAAATCCGATTTCAACAAATCCCGATGCAATTCCAACAATTGATCGAACTGCTTCTGGCTATTTCATGAACTTTGATACGTTTTCACTGGATCCAAGCGAGCCGGAAACAACGCCAGCCAAAAAATCACTCAAACAGAAACTCAATGACTTTTTTTTTAGAAAGACTTACCTGGTGTCACCTTGGATAGAACTATGGTATATCACTGTGATTTTATTTTTTATTTTCTGGCTAGGTTTAATAATAACTTTTAGTATGCTTATTAATGGACGATACCTCCAGCCAAGCTCTACAGCCCAAAGAGTCAATTTGATTTTAAAACCACACCAGTCTTCACATCGTGAACCAAGAGACTTGTCTTCAGTGAACATTACAGCAGTTCCTATACCGGACGGTATAGTATGGGACAAGATTGATTATGATATATTAGGTCCGACTGAACTTTTAAAGCTAAAACATGTATTTCAAATTTCTTTAAGTGATATCATTACCTCAAGTGCATATTCTGATGATTGGGACACTGAAACTGTAAATGCTATGATGTCTGATTTAGAAAAACTGCAGCATTTCCGAACAATGAAATGTTAGAAGGTACTTCAGACTATGATACATTGTACTGTTACCAACATTTTCCAGTACAACAGATCAGATCCTGATTGGACAGAATGGCTGGTTTGGCCCATTGACACAAACAAATGTCAACAGAGATTTATGAATACAACCAGAGGGTTTAGTATCCATAGGCCAGACCCACGCTATGTTCAAAGACAACACCCAGGGGTAGTGACATCGTATAGTGTTGGGAAGTTGTGCCTTGATTGGCTAGAGACCTCAACACTGACAGAAGTAAAGCAACACTTGACCCTACTCACACCTGACATGGATCTTAGAGATTTTCTACTAGAACCCAGGAAACAACGTCAGAAACGTTTCATATATGCAGGCCTTTATGCCTATTATAATGAAAACTGGAAAATATCACAACAAGAGGCCACAGAAAGGATACGGGAGATAGACTGTATTAACTTAGAAAGGGCATTAGCAGTAGTAGATAATGGGTTAACTACTTTGACCTCCAGGATTTACTCCTTAGGCAACATTGTGTCCTCGGCGATCAACATATTAGAACAAGATCTGGCCTTGTTACAACCCGGGCAATCTCAACTACGTTCTATTATGATGTTAAGCTGGACGCGACAATCTTTACTTGCAGGCTATGTGCCATGGCGTTTTATAAACACCACGTCTCTGTTTTCAGAATACAGTCTGACTGATAAACAGACAGAAATGGCACAAAGGGGAGCCAAATATACAATGCTGCGTATTGAGAAACTGGAAAGGTTACCATTCACTGTAGCCGAATCACCATCAACAGAAT
Organism: Calotriton arnoldi; assembly: GCA_963921515.1. Lineage (NCBI taxonomy): Eukaryota > Metazoa > Chordata > Amphibia > Caudata > Salamandridae > Calotriton > Calotriton arnoldi. Next base: position 505,208 of record CAWUFW010002862.1, read on the forward strand.
GGCTAATTCATGGCCAAATCACTCTGCCGGTCACTACGTTTCAGTGTCAATATTGCCTTGAGCAAAGGCAGGCAGGCAAATATGCGAAAATGGGTAAGGGATACATCAAGGAAACTTGGGAGTTACCATATAGATACCGATGCCGGAATGGGGATCGAGAAGTGTATCTGAGTGGTACAAACTGCAAGAACGCTTTAAGCGGTTCTCTCATGTGTCAGGATATTTCTCTACACCGAGCCTGCAGTGGTTCAGTGGCGAAATTATCTTGTCACATGTCAGGGACCCCAGCGGCCATGATCACGCCGGTTTTCCAGCTGCTCTCGAATGGGAGTTACTTAATGTTAAATGATCAAGGTTGTTGTGGGATGCTTCCGGGCGTTGCATATCTAGTGACTGTTAGCTCCAGGGTTACTTGCTGTATGCAAGTATTGTTTCCACCACTGAACACAGTCGGGGAGGCGCCGCTATGGCCTTCGCTGAATGTTTCTTTTATACAGTTTGATACTCTGAGCAGATTGAAAGCCATGCTTTTACAGCAACCCGTGCCCTTAACCTCCGCTCGAGAAACCTATGAACTTCAAGTTGCAAAAAGGACCTCGACCGAGATACAGGCACTCATATGTACAAACTGCCCCATTCATTTCGCAGAAATGGTGGGACGTATCTTTAACATGTCTGATACGAGCGGACTTGTACACCTATTTAAGACCATAGGGTCCGGACTGTTAAGCACCTTTCAGACAGTCCTCGGAGTGATCCCAAATTTTATACACTCCATATTGGGAAGCATATTTGGAGGATTCCCGCTCATCCTTTTCCTAATCGCAGGAATCCTGATTGTAATATTACTGCTACGAAATGGACGGCCCAATTCCCGAGGGAATGTCGAACATGCTCCAGGAGCGGAAGTACCGTGAACGCATGGTACAACTTCTGGGCATTTCTTGCCTGCGAGAACTCAATGCCTCCTGGTTTCTATCATTTAGACCAGTCTGGGTAGACTACATCTTACCTTTTCTTCGATGCCTGTTCTGCGGAGAGGAATGCACATTGGATCTTTGTCTAACATATCCATCAGACGCGCCTCCGGACACGGATGCAATGCTGGACCCCATAAAGGCCCACGCTCTGCGTTGACCTCAGCGGCTTCCGATTCTGATGAATGCATTCTTGGAGAATCCACAGGTGCCGTTCGCTCCTGCTGGGTTAGGTGACTCTTCCACAGGCACCCAGGCTACAACTGCCGCACAAGCTGCCGCAGCACCGACTGTTGGCAGTGCTACATTCCAACTATGTGCGATTGACATTCTCTGTGAGGCGTTGGATTTGTCGTCTGCAGCAGCTGACACCGATAATGTTGTGCTTCCCAGCCAGGACGCTTAATCTTGAATTGGCTCATCGTGTCCTGGGAAAGAAGTCGGCTTCTTCACTCGTTTCAAAACAAACGAACTAAATTAGAACATTTCCTAAATTGACACTTTCGCTTGAGAAGCATGGCCTTCTTCCGCTTTGGGTGAGGCAACTTATATGTAGAAACAAAAATGGACATTCTTTTAGTGGCAATTGAAATTAGCTGAATTATTAATATTTCTGACGAAAAAAAATTTTAAACAGATTTTAAAACCATGTTTTTACTTGCTTTTAAAATGTTTTTAATTTGTCCTAATTTTTAAGTATGGTCATTGTCATCCTTTTCGGAAGAGGAGTGGGTGTTATGTCCCGTGTAGAGGCCCTAATGTAGACCCGTTCATACATGCCCTAAAATGGACGTATTCATATTTACCCTAATATGGTCATATTCGTACTTGCCCTATTATGGTCATAGTCGCATATGCCCAATTATGGTCAGAACTGTACATGTCCTATTATAGTCATGATTCCTTATATAGGCATGATCTTTCACCTAGATTAGTCCCACTAGTACACAACGTGCTCTGAGGGCTGAACGTTATCTATCCTGTGGTTTTGAATCCAGCAGGGTTTTTCCCAAACACAGGCCCACACTGTACTCATTAATTATGCATGGTTCTCTAGCAATATAGCACCCGCATAATATGTCTGTACAAAGTTCACCCCTGACGTCTTCCTCAAGACTGACCAGGCCCAATGCATACCACACAAAGGGATGAGAGTCTCCAGGGTATAAATATACCACATCTTGCCCCGGTAAGATAGAGGGAACCGAGACTTCCATGCCGACACACTGACCAGAGACGCTGAGACTCCTGCATGCAGTCGCTCCAGCTGACAGTGGTCTGACACAACCCGGACGGGGTGTCCAACTCGAGACCAGGACGGGGTCCCACACTCTCTCTATTCAGGTATGGGGGTTCGACTAAATCCTAGAAGGATTCTTGGCTCTTAGCTTCTAAGACCTACACACATATGCTAGGTACACATAAGTACATCTAGGTAGGCATCGTAGGAGTACGCACACTTGCATAATGCTTTTATATTCATGTATGTATCCATGACTATTGCAATATGGTAGAATTGTTCTATCCCTTTGCTTCCATCGTACTGCTGATAATATATCTCTGCTATTGTCTGCTGATTTCTACAGCACATATATTTTACACTAGAATATCAACTGTTCAATAAATACTTATTGAAACAGCCGACTGTTTATTCTGTGTAACTCTCTGAGACAAACCGAATATGTAAGCACGAGTGACTGAGCGAAAAGTAGTATATTGTTTCCACGATTCTGAGGGATCAGGGTTGTCATGATCTAAGGTTGCCAGAAACGAATCTCTCCCCGATAAGAGGAGATCCTAGTGGCACTGTGAGCTAGCTAATGCAAAACAAATCTAACATACGCGGTGAGGGTGTACAGAGTCAGTCTGCAACCAAGCCTACAGCTTATGTTATACAAACACGCAGGTCCTGCATGGGTACTATAGGAACTACACGACAGTGACTCTTGGCACCATAGGAATCGGAGGGGAAGCATAGGAAAAAAACCTGTACATGCAATGTGAAATGTACTTTACTGTGATTCGGTTTGTGGACTTTTTGTGGCAAAGAAACATCATCCTGGAGGTTTAGTGATGTCATGTAATCTCCCTTGTTTAACAGCTAGAGTATTTCCTGAAGAGTAACCATTCAACATGATTGCTTCTTTAGTAATTTGTTTAGCTCTATTAGATTTAGTAAAGGTCTCCATTCCCCTGACTTCTTTCTTATGAGGAAAAAATTTGAATAGAAACCTAAGTTTCTCTGGGAGAAGGGCACAGTCTCTATTGCACCTTTCGAGAGTAATTGGCTTATTTTCAATCTGTAGGAGGCATGGTAAGGAAATCCATGGTGTCCCCCTTTCTTACTAATTTCAGATCCCATCGGTATGTAATTATGTACCTCCAGATTTTGTAAAAGTTGGATATTTGTCCCCCTATATGATGGGATGGAGACGTGGCTGGCACCAAGATGATATCGCTGGTGTCTAGAAGCATTTTGTGATTGCTGCTGTGTTGCCAACTTTATTCGAGGTGGTTGTCTGGAATAGGAAAAGGGTGGAGTTTGTGTATATTGTTGATGGCGGTATTGTTGACAGTAGCCCTGCTAAATCATCTGGTAGGGTTGATAACAGTAACGCTGGTATCCTACTCTGTAAGAGCTATGACCGTGGCCCCTAGCACCTCAAAAGGGCTGGCTTCTTAGGACGCCCAAGGATCTTACTGTGTCCGTGTCCACTTTGATGCATCCAGCTTTCTCTACAGAAAAAACTGACTATAGCTTAGGGAGAATCCCTTCACACAACATGCGGTAAAAGTCTGAGGTATGGTGGCCCCTGAGAGGAGGAGTGATGAGGCTCCTGGAATCTAAATGGATGAAGTGTGGTACTTTTCAAATGATGTGGATAGGCTAACGAGGTGACCTCTCCAGGTTGTTAAAGCCTAGCTTTAGGACAGCTTTTTTATTATAATACAGCTTTTTTGTTATAATACAGTGATGCTCTCGCCTTGACGAAGGGGATGATTCAAGCAAGTGCATCTATGAAAGATCCAGTACTGGAGAATTATTAATGTTTTGAGCATTTGGGTTTTTCCTCTCTGGTCTAGTTGGATGACAATGAGTCACTAGAAACCTCTGTACCACTTCATGAAACTGTTAGAAGGAATTTTTCAGTGACATGGAGAATTTGGCTCTGGACCACAGGTGGATTTTCTCCTAAGAATACAAAACTCTTCTGACATTCTGCATGCATTTACAGCATGTGAGTACTGTTATACAAAATGCTATTGAAACGTTGGCCATCAGTCTTTCATCATTCCGGAAGCAGAAATTGAAGGAGTGTTCTTAAATCAAGCAATATTAACACCTGTCAGTTACAACACTTAGAGACTGCAAAGACAATAGAATGAACTGCTGAATAGAAACAAGTTATTTCTATTCTGGAGAGTAATCTTCAGTTTGCCAGAAACATTTGTCTCAGACAGTTTTAATTTATTGTGATTCACAGGCCTTGCTTCTGACATATGGCTATATTTTATCTTCCCACAGGCAGAACTTCAATGAAACTGAGCACCTCACGGATGCCATGTGGCTTATCCCTATCACCTTCCTCACCATCGGATATGGGGATGCCGTGCCTAGCACTATCTGTGGGAGGATTGTCTGCCTCTGCACAGGGGTCATGGTATGTTATGAATACGAATCCTGCAATTCCCAGTATGCATTTCCTTGTTGATGAGTGGAGCCCACCTGAAACTGGCTTACCATAGAAATATTGATCTGTATATCCAGAGCACGAGTTGCCCTTTTTCTGAAAGCTCTTCTGACCCCCCGACCCACCTGCCCGTTTATTTCCTCTAACATGTTAGAGAAGTCATGCTAAAGTAACCTTAGAAGCTGTCTTTACTCTTTACACTCAGACCCTATGTCAATGTGGTGGTCAAGTCTTCCTTCCATTGTTTAAAATTACTCAAATGGATCTTATGTTTTTCTCTTTCCTCATTGGATATAGTTACCATTACACCGGTGCTATGGTGGCAGGACTACCCTGTTAAAGCAAGAATTTAGTTTCTGAATGTGAAGCTATTAAAGCTATATTTCAAACATTACGTGAATTAATGCTTTATTATAAACTTGCCTGCTAAACCTCCATCACTCTCTCTCCGCATGCCTCTTCTACAACAGGAATAAAAGACTGGTAAGACACTGAATTCCACATTTAAGTGTTATTGCAAGAGAAAATGAACATTAGATTCTAGCGTAGAAAGAATTGCCCTTATCAATGGCTGTTCTTATGGTAGGATTTGGCCTGTGGGTGCCAGGCAGCTGGGCTTTCAACTGTTTTAATCTGCACCTTTTTCTGGAAGTTTAATATGTAATTAAATATTGTTGAGAATCACAGGCACTTGAATGATCTGAAAGGGTTTAATAAAGTCAAAGCTGCTGTTGGACTTGATCCTATCTGCAGGGTCATCCCCAAACCAAACCCCTCCTGTTTTCTGAACCGTGTTTGTCGGCTTTTGCTAACCAGTGCTTAAGTGCTTGTACTCTCTCCCTTAATCATGGTGAAATTGGCTTACACCCAGTTGACACATTTAATTTGCTTGTAAGTCCCCAGTACTAAATGTTCCCAGGGCTGGTAAATATAATGCTACTAGTGGGCCTACAGCAGTGATTGTGCCACTCACTTAAGGAGCCCTTTTAAGCATGTCTCAGGCCTGTTATTGCAGCCTGTGTGGGCAGTTTTAAACTGACATTTCGACATGGCAAAAAAAAACATTTGCAAGGCCTAAACCTTCCTTTTTAATTCATAGAAGTCACCCCTAGGATAGGCCCTACACAGCTCAAAGGGCACAATGCAGTGTTTAAAGCTTTGGACATGTACTTTTAACTTTTACATGTCCTAGTAGTGAAAAACTCTTAAATTCATTTTTCACTACTGCAAGGTCTGTCTCTTCCATAGGATAACATTTAGTTACCTTATTACAGCGGTCAATATGAGCCGGTGGTTGCCAGTGGGGCCCACGGTACTCATTTTTGAGGATCGGCACTTATTTTTGCTCTTTAGATATGGTTTGCGAGCAAGAGAGAGGAAAACATACAAATGTTTAAGAAGGAAGAAGAGGATGATGGGAAAACCAACACAAAGGGAGAAAGCAGGAACTTGCAATACCGACATAAAGGAGCAGGGAGTGTCTGGTAGTGGATTAAAGAGGCAGAAGATGGATTCAACACCACACAACCTTGGTAACCGGCTCAACGACTCTTAATAGCAGTGCTGGAGCATAGCTTTTGGCACAGGTACTCATTCTTTTACAAATTAAGCACTGCCCTAAGGTACCCTAGAAAAATAAAAGAATATATGTCCCATGTGTCTCTGAAAGGTGCTTTTCCCTCTGCTATGCAAAGCTGGCTTAGCACTGCGCTCACGTCAACTCTCAGCACAGAATTATCTGATGTTGTTTGCACGACATTACATCACTGAGTGCGTCTTTGCATCACGTACACCGCTCTGAGTCACTCGATCACTTCTGCTGAAGTTTAGTAAATATGGGTCAAAGTTTATAATTTTCTCTGTAAAGTCAACTGTGCTGCGCCGCTGAAAGAAGTAATGCTACTCTGCTGCCCTGCCACTCTGCTGCATGAGTGAAAAGGACTGGAGCTGGATCTTGAACCTAGGACCACCAGAATGACTCCAAGGGCTAGCTGGCTAGCCTCCTGATCAGAACTTCTGGGACAGGAAAGGCTTCAACCATCTTGAACCCAGCTCCTGGACTCTGTCTGCTGTGAGTCTTGCCTCCCCCTCCCCAAGTGGTGACGCACCAGTCCTGGACCATTGGAGTGGGCCTGAAGGTGTTCTGCCAGCCCAGCTGTGATCTCTTGGGCAGAACTGATGCAGCTCCACATCAGAACTGCCACTGCACGAAGCATCTCTGATGCTAGACCTCGCATCGCAATGTGCAGCTCCTCAGAACCGCAGCTGCATGACACATCCCCAATGCAGAACTTCACATTGCAAGCCTTCGTCTATGGCATTCTAGACGACGACACAGGATCTTGCATGACAATCCTCATCGACGTCTTCATCTGAACGGCCGATGCAGACACATCTCTGATGCAGGACCTCACATTGCAGCCCGCAGCTTTTTCGAAACCGCCGCTGCGCGACACATCTTCAACGCATCCTCAATGTGGAATCTCACATCACTCTGCAACCTAGATTTAAGGTACTTTGTTCAGCAGGCCTTACTTGGTTTCTGTATTCAGCCCGTGCTACATCGCAGTCGGGCTGAACTTGTGACTTTGTGCTGCTCACCACAGTTGTCGCTTTGTGATTTTAAGCACTACTTTTACCCAAATCTTTAAAACTGGATATTTCCAGTTCTACTGAATGGATTTTTGTCGTTTTTGTGTCAAATAATGTACTACATTTTACTTTACTCTATTTTTCTAATCTGTTTTAGGATTTTTCTTGTGTTGTGTTTTCACTTTATTACTGTTTGAAGTGCTGCATAAATACTTTTCAATTGCCTTTGAGTTAAGCCTGACTGCTTTTGTGCCAATCTACCAGAGGGTTAAGCAGAGGTTAATTTTGGGTTGTTTCTGGCTTCACCCTGACAAAAATTGTGATTGCTGCTTGAGTAGGGTTTCACCTCCCTCAACCAGTATCCCAATTTCCTACCGCTGTTCTGAACAGACGACTCTAAATAATATATTGCCTGGGCCCCACAAAGTGTCTTTTCAACCTCCTCAACAAAGGGCCTCCATAGACAAAATGCAGAGAAGAAACCCATCTGCCCTGGGTACAAAAAGACCTGTACAGCTTGTGTGGTACTACAACTCAAGTTAGGCACAGTGACTAGAGCTTGGTGATGCCACTATGGAAGTGGGCAGAATTCCAAGCTCTGCAATAATGATGACACCTCTACCTTTTCCGCCTGATAGATTTCCACAGTTCAAATGTGCAGAAATTTACTGAGAGAAAGGCTTGGAAAAAATAGGCAAAAAAGTGAAAAACGTGATGGGGGCATTTACCACACTCTGTAAGCGCCCCACTCAGAAGTAATGGCATTTATCAGGTGAAGTAAACACCTCTCCCACATTCGACCCACTGGCAATGAGGGCATTGGAAGTCGGAACGAAATAACAGGGTGGCGGCGAGATGATGACTGCCGTCCTTCGCTCCAAAAGACGAAACAGTTGAAAAGACAGCACAGGGATAGATGCTATTTTATATTTCTGTTGGCAGAAAAGGCGCTTTAACAGCAAGAAGAGAGTACAACAAGCCACTGCAGTAATGGGACGCATACCTGCCAAACTGCTTGCCTTGTGTTTCTGTTGACTGTCTTGGTTGACTTGTGCTCTACCAAGCGTCCCTTTATTATTGTACAGCTTCACTGGTCTGTAACCGGTTACAGCCTTAAAACAAACACCATGTGCATTCTTCTTCATAATTCATCACCCTGGAGGAAACCATGTCCCATTGAGAACTGGGTCTTTAGTGATGTATGAAGAACTGGAAAAACAGCTCATACCTGTAGATGAAAGAGCAAGGACTGATGTAGGAAACAACTGCTCTTCATGCAAACAGAGGGCTGTAATTTAGAGTTTGGCTGATGGGATGCTCCCTCACACCTGACGGATATCCCGTCCGGTGTATTACAAGTGCTATAGGTTATGATGCACTTGTAATGCAGCGGACAGTATATCCGTTACGGTTGTGACGGAGTATTCTATCCGCCAAACTCTAAATCAAGCTTAAAGTGTGTTAACCCAAGTCATATTCAACTGGGGTTTTAAAGAGGAAATCCAGTGGTGTCAAAGTAAGTTAAGTAAGATGAGTCCTTATTGAACCCTACTCTCACTAGTGCCAGTAGAGGGCCATTCGCAAGACTGAAGAGTGGAGTCATCCAACCACTAACAGGGACACTAGAATGTGGAGATCAACACTATTTTATTGCATAACCAATGTAACCACTGTGGCAAAGCCCTCAAAAGCATTCTCATCCCATGACAAAGCGGCAACATAAATTTGAGAACACAAGTCTGTGCATGCCTGGGCTTGATGTGGACATTGATGGGGTTGATGACAGAAATAAATGTAGGGGTCACTCCCAATTCCACTCAAAACCGACATTGAGACTTAAGATGCAGTCAAGACCATCAGCGACTACCTGCTAGCCATCTAGAGAGGGATCAACGACATACAGAGGGATCACAGTTAGTGTCGAAAAGACACCACCACTTGTTGATGTCGAAGGAGCTTAAATCACTGTTGACACTTGCATGTACGTTGCTGAAGGCACATCACACGCCGGTTGCTTCATCGCCATCGAAGAGACACCACACGCCATCACCCATGTCACTGTTGATGTTGAAGAGACACTGCTCGCCTTTGACCACATCACTGTTGAAGAGGCAAAACATGACTGTCACTTTTACAAGTCTCTAAAGCTTAGTCCATATCACCTTCCACTGTCCATTTCATCAACATTTCAGGTCCTAATATCTACTCCTGTAGAAGACAAATCCTCTCCAATTAGAGGCACAGAGAAGAAGTCTCTTGGCCATTTTCAGGCTATATCTTTTCTGGACATGGCACCCTTGCCGTATCGACCCATTACTCCTATGATCCCCTTGGAGGATCCAGTGCAGACTCATTTAAGACCATTGGATCTCTCACCAGCAAGAAAATCTTCAAAGACCACCTCTAGGTCTCATTACAAATCTGGAAACACTCTTACACACAGAGCTCCCAAAGGAGTAAACATACTTAACCTAAGAGCTCTTCTTCATCAAGAGGTACCAGATCTTACTCTCGATCTCCTTGCTCCCATATGGACTTGTTTTCATACATATCTTTACTCATTTATGAGTCCTTAATTCCGCTGGACCTTTGTAGACTTTTGTAATTGCATGTGTTTGTTACTATGTCTACAACACAGTTTGCAGTAAATTTAGTAAATTTAGGATACGCATTTGGGATACCATATTAATCTTCAAACTACACACACAAATATTATATATATATATATATATATATTCACTGAAAAAACCATAGGTTTTAGGGACAGTTATAGTTAGTTGGACATTGCACTCGTACAAAACCCGTGAAATTCCCCCGTTATAGTTAGTTCAGGTAACTATAACTCGCGCCCGCAATGCACTGCTGATGACGTCACATATTACATCACTCATGACATGGTCAGTGACATCACTGATGACATCACTGATGACATCTCAAATGACATCACTGATGACATCATCCAGTGACTGTGTGTTTCTGTAAAGTTTAAATATGTTTAATATATATAGGGAAAGGCGTATTGAAGAATGAGTGGGTGTATAAGTGTCTGAATGGATGATTTAGTAGGTGCGTGACTAACTCAATAAGTGAGTGATTAAACGTATCTTACTGAATGCATGGGTTAGTGACTAAACTGGGTGAATGTCTGTATCCGTCTGTCTGTTGCTGTGTAAGTGGCTGCATGGGTTTGTGAATAGCTACATGAGTGTCTATATGAGTTATTGATTGGTTGTCTGAGTATCTGTATGGGTGCCTGAGTGTTTGTGTGGGTGGGGTGTGTGCGACTCTGTGCATAGATGTGTGAGTGGGTGATTCACTGGGTGGATGGTTTCAAGAGTGCATCTGTGATAGACTGTACGGGTGGGTAAGTGTGTGTAAGAGTGTGTTAGTGAGTGAATGTATGTCCCAGTGGTACATGTGTGAGTAACTACATATGTGAAAGGCAGTATATGTGTGTGTTGGAGTATATAAATAGCTATAAGCGAGAGTGTGTGATTGTGAGAGTGACTGTATGGATGAGTGTGTGCTTGTATCAGAGATTGTATAAGAGCGTAAGAATGTGCTAGTATTTGTATGAGTAAGTGAGCTGGTGTGTGTATAACTGTATAGGTGAGTAAATGGGTGTGTGCTTAATTTTGTGCATGACTGACTAGGTGTGTGAGTACCTCTATGGATGAGTGGCGGTGTGTGAGTGTTTATATAGGTGTATGAGTGCATATAATAGTCCTGTACTGAGTGACTATAAGTATGAGTGACTGTACGGGTGAGTGAGTAGATGTGTGTGTGTAGACCTAAGAATCAGTGAGTGTGTATATAGTAATTGGTGTTGGAGTGTCTATGGTTTTGACAATGGCAGTCTGTAATTTACAGTGGGTGTATCAAAAGTTATATTAGGGTGTGAGAAGATGCATCAAATTATCACATGGATGATGTCATCAGTGATGTCATCAGTGATGTCATTTGAGATGTCACCAGTGATGTCATCAGTGATATCACTGACCATGTCATGAGTGATGTAATATGTGACGTCATCAGCAGTGCATTGCGGGGGCGCGAGTTATAGTTACCTGAACTAACTATAACGGGGGAATTTCACGGGTTTTGTACGAGTGCAATGTCCAACTAACTATAACTGTCCCTAAAACCTATGGTTTTTTCAGTGAATTTGTAAGGTTTTTTAAATGCTAATTTCTAACTATAACGTGCCTGAAACCTATGGTTTTTTCAGTGAATTTCAAAGGTTTTTTAAATGCTAATTCCTAACTATAACATGTCTGAAACCTATGGTTTTTTTCAGTGAATTTCAAAGGTTTTGTAAATGACAATTTTTAAATGTATTAATTGTTATATTTATTTTTTTGATACTGATTTACTACATTTTTTTAAACTATTTATTTTTAGATATTTTATTTTTAAAATACATTGTAATTACATTATACATTACATTACAAAATATACTTTCTCAGAATGAATTACTTTAGTTTAAATACTTTGCAAATAGGCAAAAAACTTTTAAGTACAGTAGTTACAGTTGTTGCAATGGGCAACACAATTTCAAACACAATGCAACATTGAGCTCAATGTGAATTTCAAGTTAAATGCAATTAGTTACTTTATGGATTACTTTTCTAACCACAGGACTGGATCCTAGATTCAGTCCTGGGACATCTCCTGTAAACAGTTGAGTAAAAGCGTTTTGGTTACAGTAGTGATTTTTAAGGAATATTATTGTATTTTAAAAGTTGACACTTAGAAACTTTTTCACATAGAATCACCAATGTTATCCTATGGGAGGAAATTCACTTAGCAGGTAAGTAGTGTTATCGTTACTTTTTCTTACTCAGTAGTGGATCCTGGATCCAGCACTGGTGCATCTCCTGTAAACAGTTGAAAGAATGCGTTTAAGTCATACAGGCGATTTTTAAGGAATATTTGTAGTTTGTGAAAATCGACACTTTGAAACTTTTCTGCTGAAAACCAGACAATGGATTCCTATGGAAGGAAATACAAGTTACTGGTAAGTACGGTTAGAATTACTTTTCAGGGTCAGTGCTGGGCTAAAATATGCAGCACTGGGTTCTCTCCTGATAACAGGTGAGTAAATCGGAATTCAAGTTCGGCTGATTTTAGAGGAATATTATAAAGTTCCAAAACTCCACACTTAGAAGAATTTCCAAGTGAAACCAGTCAATGATAGCCTATGGAAGGAAATTCAAGTTACTGGTAAGTACGGTTAAAATTACTTTTCAGGATCAGTACTGGGCTCAAAGATGCAGCACTGAGGTCTCTCCTGATAACCGGTGAGTAAATCGGAATTCGTAGTTCGGCTGATTTTAGAGGAATATTTGTATGTTTCAAAAATCGACACTTAGAAACTTTTTCAGCAAAAAGCAGGCAATGATATCCTATGGAAGGAAATTCAAGTTACTGGTAAGTACGGTTAAAATTTCTTTTCAGGATCAGTACTGGGCTCAAAGATGCAGCACTGAGGTCTCTCCTGATAACAGGTGAGTAAATCGGAATTCGTAGTTCGGCTGATTTTAGAGGAATATTTGCACAATGGTGAAGGAAGGGGTGGGGCCTGAAGTGACATGTCTGCAAACACGCCCTGTGGCGCGTTTTAAGTTGGAGAATTAATTCCTCCTCAATCCCGAGGTCCCTAGGGGCCAACTGGCCCACCAGATACCTCCAGTATGCGCCAGAGAGCTGCGTTGCAGAGAGGTGTTCAGAGGCCATGCCCCTTTACAACACTCTGCAACGCAGCTCCGTGGCGCTTACTGGAGGTACCTGGTGGGCTAGTTGGCCCCAGGGACCCTCAGGATTGAAGAGGATTTAATTCCCCATCTTAAAACGCGCCACGGGGCCTGTTTGCACACATGTCACCTGAAGCCACGCCCTCCCTTCACCACTGTGCAAACACGCCCGTGGCGCGTTTTAAGTTGGGGATTAAGTCCCCTTGAATACTGAGGGTCCCTGGAGTCCAACTAGCCCACCATGTACCTCCAAAAAGCGCCACAGAGCTGCGTTGCAGAGAGGTGTAAAAAGGGCGTGGCCTCTGTACACCTCTATGCAACGCAGCCCCCTGGCGCATACCGGAGGTTCCTGGTGGGCTAGTTGGCCCCCAGGGACCCCCAGTATTCAAGGGGAACTACTTCCCCTTCTTAAAACGCGCCAGGGGGCGCGTATGCAGACTGCTGCAGGGAGGCGGCGGGGCCTCCAGCACAATGCCGGTCTTTTTTTTTTTTGCTTTTTCTGCTCAGGGGTCCTTGTGGGACCCCTGAGCAGACCCTAGAGGGTCAGGGTGTTTCTACCCTGCCCCCTCTGTGCGTTTTGCGCACTTGTTTCTTGTGTTTTTCTTTTTAATCAGCGGGATCCGCGCACCCTAAGCGCATCCCGCCGATTTAAAAAATGCTTTTTCTGCCCAGGGGGTCCTTGTGGGACCCCTGAGCAGACCTAGGGGGTCAGGGTGTTTCTACCCTGCCCCCTTTGTGCGTTTTGCGCACTTGTTTCTTGTGCTTTTTTTTTTTTCGAGCGGGATCCGCGCACCCTAAGCGCATCCCGCCGTTTAAAAAATAAATGCTTTTCTGCCCAGGGGTCCTTGTGGGACCCCTGAGCAGACCTAGGGGTCAGGGTGTTTCTACCCTGCCCCCTTTTGCGCTTTGCGCACTTGTTTCTGTCCCTCGGTTCTACCAAGGGACAAAATGGCTGCCAACACTTCCTGATTTGGAGTGTTGACAGCCACTTGACAGCCAATTAGCATGCAGCTCGTGATCGGGAGGGTACGCGGACCCTACTCGAGCATAGATATATATGTGACTTTACTTTTGATTTTCTCAGGAACTACTGAACGGATTTACACCATTTAAGCAAAAGGCACGACACTGAACCAAGGGCTACCTCTTTGCCAAATTTGGTGTAATTCCGTTCAGCAGTTCGGGCTGTAGCTGCGACTAAAGGTTCCTATGGAAAAATGAATGGGGAAAACGCATTTTGGGACCCCCCTTTTTTCTCGGCCCCCGCTTGACGAATCACCCCGAGACTTTCAGGATAGGAGCGGACCAGAGCGCCCCAACAAGTTGGAAGCTTTCGCAAGATCGTCAACCGGCGCCAACGTTATTGCAAATAGAATGTTGCGGATTTCCTATGGAAAATAGGTCCTAACTATAACTATCTACTGGCGACCGCCAGTAGATAATATATATATATATATATATATATATATATATATATATATATATATATAGATATAGATATAGATAGATAGATAGATATAGATATATATCTATATAGATATAGATAGATATGTATTCACTAAATGAAACAAAGACTAAAGTTATAGTTCAGGATGGTCATAATATTTAACTTTATGTAAAAAAAACCTAGGAAATCACTGAAAAAAAACAAAGGTTAAAGTGACGTTATAGTTAGGACTTGCAATAAAATAAAAACTATTATTTTAAAACAAAAAACAAGAAATTCACCAGTTATAGTTTAATGAGCTAACTATAACTATATGGCCGTTAGGGTCAATGTCGACATTGCTAAGTTAGCATGAGCTCTGCTGCCATGATGCTGCTTTTGCGCACGTTACTACATGAGTTTGTTTTGCAAGACTCTGTTAGTGCCTTTCACATGAGAACTGTCTGCTTTCTGTATTCTCTGCCTGTTCCTGGAGTTTAGTCTGAACACGATGTGCAAGATCGATAAACAAATGCCCCTTGTTATTCTGTTCTGGTCAGTCCCTAGCACCTAGACAAAACATGCTAACACAGCTGCTGCTGCTGAAGACTCGTGATTTGATGTTACAGGGATGCATGTTGTTCTAACACACACTTGGAGAGGGACCTTTCCAGGGAGAAGAGTTATGCTGTTCCTATGATGTAAAACTTCCATCTAGGCACTAAGGTATGGGGTCTGCTGACAAAGCCCAGAGATCTTCTTTTATATAATAAAACTTCTTCTTACCAAGGGGAGGGTGGTTAGGCCTTATAGTCCTTTATCCACTGTCTGTATACGATGAAATCCCCCTTTATAATCTACGGAATAGCAACAATGCTAACTGTTTTAGGTTTATGCATTTTGCTGCTGGTAGTGGCTCGTATACTGCATTATAGAGCACGATAAAATAAATATTTTGAACTATAACAGTGACTCTGTCAATTCTTACTGTGGACAAGTACGAGTGAGTGAGCAAAAGGGTACGCCTTGCTACCGCGATTCCTGAGAGAGTCGGGAGTGTTGTGTTCTGGGTTGTCTAATCATTTGTAGCTCCATGATTATGTAGGAGAACGAATGAGACACTATAGCTATTCGGTTTTGGGATTTTGGGTACTAAGGTGGTAGGAAGGTTCAGCCCCTATACACTGAGGTCCTGTTTTCCTGCGCATAGTTCTGTGTATGTGCAGAATCCCCGCAACATGGCGCCGCCAACGTTTGGTCTGGTACTTATCTGCGAGACACCTGAGTAGTGCTTGTGCTTGTCCACAAACCCCTTACATCTGTTTCCGGAGACAGTTGTGACGGTGTAGCCTCCTATATTGTAAAGTTATAGGTTTTTCAAGCTTGAATTCTAAAAGGTCTTTCTCTTTCTCTAACCCAGTGTTGTGCTGCCGAGAGTGGGTTGTTTCATTTTTTTCTTCCATTATGGCAGTCGCCATGGCGCCTCCGAACTGCGCTCCAGTTACCACTCATCTAACTCAATATGGAGTCCCCAATGGTGGTGCTGATCTTATTTTTGTAGTTGAGGCGGATGCAGCACACCACTTCGAGGTGTTTTATTCTTGGGTAACCTTCCTGGCAGCGGATGGCACCGATAACTTCTTTCACGAGTATACTGCCACTGCGTTACCACGGGATTATCGACCTTATCAATCTCTTGAAGTTCTGTTGACAGCTTGGCAACACACTATATGGTTTAATGGCGCCCTTCCTCACCCTATGACAGCGGTCCGTTTAAGCCCCTTATCGATTGATGGGGCCACGTGGCCCGTTTTGGCTGGGTATACCCCACACCCAGATTATCTTAACGCTACAGTATGGAGCTACGCGTATTGCATACTTCGTTAATACGTGTACATAGAGCAGTTATACAGTTCATGTTGCGCAACATGCAGGTGGTACCACCTGGAGTTGCTGCACAAACACCGGGATCTGGTGGTGTAGTTATCAGTCCTATCATGATTAATTCAGTGATGGGCAAGCGTCCACAAAATAAGGACAAGCTTCCTTATTGGCTTGCTGAAATATTTGGGCAACTCGAAGCTGTTTTTCCAAATACTACTCCTGTGGTGAAACACAGGATTCTGACCATGAGGTTACCTAAAGGCCTTGTTCCCGAGTTGGCTGATTGTAACACTTGGGGTAGAGTGTTTGCAGCGGTATATTTGATGTGCTTTGGCACTCCCTCAATGATCGTTCTCCATTCCGTGATAAAACGTGTTCAAGATGAACATGGGGCCGAAGCGGCCCTGGAGTTGGGAATGAGACTGGGGGAGTGTTCGATATTGTTTGCGATATGATTCTTGCTAATGTGACGGGGGAAGCAGTGAGCTTACAAGTGGAACAACGTTTGGAGGCTGTTGCTGATGCAGACAAGCAGCGCGAATTGCCGAAGATTATTGCTAAAGTTTATAAAACCTTAGGGCGCAATTGTCTGGGAATTAAGCCTTTTACTCAAACTCAAACTCAACAAAAAGCCCAGACTGATAAGGATGGGCGCCCGTTCGTTCCTAAAAAGAACTGGAGAAATAAAAAACAGGGGCAGCAACAACAGAAGCAAGGTTTGCGTGCTGGTTCACCGACACCTGATTCTTCTGAGCGTACTTATGACTTGCGCAACCGCGCGATAATTAAGACTGCTGATAGATTTCAAGTGCCTGATCAGCGCTCTCCTTGTTCTTTACAGGACACGTCGTACTCTCAAGTCGGTGGAGGGGAATGCCAGGATCGAGGCAAAGGTCCAACCACACAGCAGGGACAGGATCAACCTCGACAGTTTGACATAAAAGCCAAACAAGAGGGACTGCCTCATTTTCGACCCCCATATCAGAAGAAGAAAGTTGCCATATTTTCCGCGAAGTATGCTTCAGACGGTGAGAACGCTACTCCTAGACTGGACATGGGCAGTGACTCTGCTCGACAGCGCGGCGGAGGTTACCATAGTGCTGGAGGCACTGCGTCCCTGGCTAGAGGCGAGAGCAACTGATGCATTTATTACAGTAGAAACAGCAAATACTCGAGTTGCTCCCCCTGATGGACTTTATGAAATTGTCTTGCAAATTGAAGGTAATATACAGCGTACAATTACAGCGGTTTTCTGGCAGCATTTTGTTGGCAGAGGCGGATTGGCCTGTACCATTTGTTATGGCCGCTTCTCGAAGGGAGGACGTGATACTTCCAAGTTTCTCACCTTACGTCCCTGAGGAAGCTAAACAGGCTTACGCATCTGAGTGGGCATTGGCCCTTGCCCCAGCGGTGTACCGTAATCAGGTGGGCTGGGATAGAGATTCACTGGCACATGAGATACCATCCCGTTTGTGGCATTCTAACTCAGTTGGAGTAAGGAGTAATTGAATCCTGTGTATCACCGATGAATAATCCTCTTTTTCCGGTATCGAAACATGACGGTTCATATCGCATTATATAAGATTATCGCAATTTGAATAGCCATTGTCGTACTTTGCGGTGCAGAACATACACAGCTCTGCGCTAGTGAACAGCCTTATTCGTAAAAAATACAAAACTACTCTGGATATATCCAATGGTTTCTACAGTCATAATTTGGCTCCTGAGAGCCGTGACGTGACAGCATTTACCGCCGTCGGAAATCAGAAAAAATGTACACGCTTGCCTATGGGGTATAAGAACAGCCCCGGGGCTTTTGCTGCACGTGTTGTGTCTTTGTTGCACAGCATAGATCCAGATGCGTTCTCGTACGTGGATGATATTCATCTGACGGACGACGAACTGACACCGCATCTTGTCCAAGTCGACCGCATCATTCTATCGTTTGCCGACTATGGATACAAATTCAATTTTGCAAAATCACACATCGCTCATTTTGTTGTGCTCTCTTTGGGCTATGAGCTCAATAATGAAGGTAGGGGGTTAGCCCCCCATTTTCTGGAGAAATGTTCACAATTGCAACCTCCATCTACACTGAAGAAGCTTCAGTCTTTGCTGGTATTTTTGAATTTCGGGAGGACTTACATCCCCGGTTATGCCCGGCGTATCAAACCGCTTTATGCGTTGATACAACCAACATATTCTTCAGCCTGCTGGCTTCCGGAACATACCTCTATTCTGAAATCTTTGCAGTCCGATCTGCTTGTGACTAACTACTTGTTGATGCGTGATAATTCCACGAACCTGGTCATACGTATTGTACCTGGGACGGTGGGTTTCACTTATTTGATGTTCAATGAGGGAGACACAGTACCTATTGCATACAAATCACATTTGTACACAACTGCTGAAATGCGGTTTTCGAATGTTGAAAAGATTTTGACTGCAGTCCAAATGGCGATTCTAGAAGAACGCTCACTGGCGCTGGGGAAACACATTCTTATGGTTTCGCCTATCCCTGCTTTAGAAGCAGTGACTAAGGCGAGTGTACCAAACTCTAAGGCTACCAATCAATGGGCTACCTCTTTGACATCGGCTGATGTCACGTTTATCTTTGATCCTGCTCATCAGACACAGGAGTTTTTACAGTATGAACATGTTCATCCTCCTCCGTTGTCGTTGCTTCCTTTGGATGAGTACAAATGTATCATTTATACTGATGGCTTGGCTCAACCGGCCATCGGGTCCAAACACGCTTATTCAGAGGCTTGCGCTATTGTGGCTGGTTCAATTGTAAATGGAGAATTTAAGTCTTCCATAGTGCATACACAGGCACCTGGGGACTGTACAGCGCAATTGGTGGAGCTGCGTGCTCTTGTTCTAGCTCTCGAGGTTGCTGATCCTAATGTGAATACTCTTATTGTGTGCGATTCTTACAACTGCGTTCAGTCTTTTAATGACAACTTATTCTTTTGGTCTCAAAATGAATATTGAGACTCTAAAGACAGCGCAATAAAGCATAAAACGCTTTGGGTTCGAGTGGCAGATCTTAAAGAACGTCTGCCACTCACACAGGTTATACATACTCTTGGCCATCAGCGTGTGGGAGCACATGCGGTTGGTAATTCTTTGGCTGACAAAGCAGCCAAACCTGCAGTAGCCACGTGTACCATTGCAGCAGTTACAAGATGCATGACTAAGATAGATAATGACATTTTGGCAGCTATTGCTGCTACGAAGTATGGAACTGCTTATCCGCATGGCTTCCCTTCAAAGTAGTCTTATCATTTATCTCCCGAACAAGTTCCTTATGCTACAATTCCGTCAGTTGGGTATCGGCTGATTCCCAACATGGACCGCAGACTTGCTTTGATCATAGCCGCACATGAAGGCATGGCTTCTGCACATGCCGGAGTGTCTGCGACTGTCTCTATTTTACAACAACGTTACTGGTGGCCTGGTTTATATAAACAAACCCGTAATTATGTGCTTTCTTGTGGCGTTTGTCAGCAAATCAAACCATCTACGGTTTCACGACCACCACAGCTATGTATTTCCAATCAGCCGTTTGGCTGTGTATATCTTGATCACTGCGTCCATTGACTCCTGATACTGCATATAAATATATTCTTGTTGCAGTTGATTCGTGCACTAGATTCCTATGGGTTTGGCCACAACACAGCGCTGACGCTCGAAATGTCATTAGAGATTTGCGTGTCTTTGTCGGGACGTTTGCCTGTGGCACCTTCCATTCTGACCAAGGTCCAGCGTTCGCCTCTAAGGCGTACAAGGACGCGATGAAGTCAATGGGGATGCTGGTGCAGTTTTCGTCTCGATATAGGCCTGAGGGCAATTCAATAGTGGAACGAATGAACCGTGACTTAAAGCAATCTTTGACAGCTAGGGTCTTAGGTACTGGCAGAAACTGGCTGGCCCATTTATATGGAGTTCAACTTGCACTCAATAATCTCCCTAGAAGTTCGCGGGGTGGGCGGACCCCATACGAAATGCTCTTTGGCATTAAAATGTTTGTGCTAGACCTTGATGGTCGAGACGTTGTGGCGGCTGCCGCAACCTTTGACGTAAATAACCATTCTACTATGTTACAGGACCTACAAAAGACCCGTGACAGCTATGCAACTGAACATTTGCCCTCTGCCAATGACACAGCAATGCTGATTCCGGTCGCCGGCTGGCTTCCTAAGATTGGAGATCTGGTACGAGAAAAGCTAGAGAACAAAAAAGAATTTGGTCCTTCTTACCGTGCACCGGTCCCAGTACTTGGATTGAAGGGTACTCGTACAGTAATACTACCACCTTTGCCTGGTCGCAAAGAAAACAGATACATTTCAGTGGACAATGTCAAACTACACCGTCTGGTCAATTCTGAATAGTGTAACTCCTGCAGTTTCATGCAACGCTATCTCTTTGAATCTGGTGCATTCAGCCTCTACGACTAATCCCTGTGTCGTTGAGGGTGAGATGGAAACTACTATTGACCTTTTGCCTGTTCTGCCTCCATCCTCTTCCAACGCAGAAGTCGAGTATGCTTATCCTGTGGATGAGTCCCGTATTGAGGTGCCGGACAATCCCGACAACATCAGGCTCCTGCTGCATTACCACCGTTAATGACCATGGAAGCGAGCAGTTATTTTGGGGACCGTACAAGCTTCTCTTATGACTTTTCCTCTTCGTCTTCTACTTTGGCACTTTCACCGACAAAAACAAGTATCTTCATCTCTTGGGTCAGAAAGACTTACCTGGTTCCACCCTGGACCTACGTCTGGTTGGTACCTATCCTGATTTTCCTCTTCATGTCAATTGGATTTGTAACAGTATTTTTCTTGCTCATCAATGGCCATTATTTGCCAGAACGTTCTGCTGTGAAGTTGGTCGATGGAATTCTGGCTCACCATACATCGTCCCATATAATGAAACGTGATAAAGCCCTTGTGAACATTTCGGCTTTCCCGGTTGCAGATGGCATCGTTTGGGACAAAGTTGCATTTGAAAATCACGGCCCGACGAAAGTCCTCAAGATACCATACGTGTTTCGCGTTTCATTAGGAGATGTGGTAACACAGGACATACATTCCGATGATTGGGATGTACAAGCAGTACATTCATTGTTTTCTGATTTAAAGTATTATTCTGCCTTTGATGCTGAAGATTTATATTTAAATTCTGCCAATTATGCTGAGTTATCCTGTTATCAACATTATGGCCATCATTTCTTACACAAAACAAACACGTTATGGCCTGTTTTTAATTATACACAGTGGGAACATTGCCCAACTCCCGTACAGGGGAGTTCTAAAACACTTAGAAATAAGTTCACCTATTTCACCTATTATAACACGTCCAATCCGGAATCCTATTTCTTTAAATTGCCTTTGCCATCTCCATCTACATTTATTCTTACACACACGAAATTAATATATTCAAATTCATTTAGGACTGATTTGGCCTTACAGGGTTATGATCACTGGAAAGATGCCATTGATTTGAAGTCACTTTGGGGCACTAAGGCTTGGCAGGTTCAGGGAACTGAAGCTTTGCATCATGCGTGCTTAATTCCGACCCAAATATTGTTTTTAAATGACACAGTGCACCAAACTACTTGCTTTGGCTTGGCTACTGCCAAGAATCTGAATATTCCATCCATTCCATCATTGGCGGAGTATGGCAATTGGCGTAAACACACAAATTATACCATTAATGTATTACAAGCTCTGTTTTGAAATGACACTTTCAATGTCTCTGATGGTGACCCGACGGGTTGGTTGTTGTGGCAAACCAATTCAATTGCATGTCAACTGCGTTTTTATAATGCAACGCCTGGTTTCACACAGACTAGACCAGATCCTCGTTTCCCACATTCGCATTCGGTCACCACATATTTGGTGGGAAAAGTGTGCCAACAGTGGTGACCACTCCACACTGTCGTCAGTAAAACGACACCTGTCTCTTTTGTTGAGCGAAATTAATTTGGCTGATTTTATCTTAGGTCCTAGAATTGCTAGAACAAAGAGGTTCATCTATGCAGCTTACAATGAAGTATGGAAACTTTCGCAGATTGAAGCAGCACTCTGTCTGCACCAAATTGACAAAGCAAATTTAGAAAAAGTCCTTGCAGTAGTCGACGATAGTATCAATACACTGTCTTCACGCATTTATACCTTAGATAATATTGTTTCATCTGTTATTGATATTGTTCAAAGTGATGTATCTGTATTATATCATGGTCAAAACCAATTATGATCTGTAATGCAATTTGCTTGGACGTTACAAACTCTAAAAATGGGAAAAACACCATTGGATTATTTAAACGCCTCTGCTCTGTTTTTACCATTTAATCTAACTGATAAACAGAGGTTTATGTCCATGAAAGAAGCTACATACACGCTGTTACACATTGAACAATTAGAACACTTGCCATTTTCTGTGGCGGAGACAGATTCAGCTGTTTGGTTAATTCATGGGGTTATCTCTCTCCCATTTTCGCTGTTTCAGTTTAAATCTTGCATGAAACATTTCCCAAATGGCCGCTTTGAACCCCTGGGTAGTACATTTCTCCATGAATTATGGTCCCTACCTTTCACCTACAGATGTCAACGGGAGGATAAGGACGTTTTCCTAACAGGGGAGGACTGCGATTCCACAGTAGGACATTCCCTAGTTTGTAAACACGTTAAGTTGCAAGGCGCTTGTAATGTGTCTGCACCTAATCTTGCATGTTTTTTTAAAGGAACTCCCGTCCCAGCAATAATTCTCGCTTTTACATTGCTTTCTAACGGCAGTTATCTCATTTTGAATAACCACGACTGCTGTGGTTTACGGGCAGAAATCCCGTATAAAGTAACAGTTTCACAACGTGTTACTTGTTGTAAGAATGTGCTTTTTCCGCCCCCGCATTCCGACTTTGAAAACAAATTTCAACAAATTAAGCAGACTCAAAGCGCTATTGTTTCAACAAGAAGTGGCTCTCACTTCGGCTCGAGAGACCTTCGAATTGCAGGTGGCTAGAACATCTAGTGAGATTCAGTCACTTCTGAACATGAATCTCCCGCTGCATTTTGGGGAACTGATACATCAAATATTTAATGCGTCTGACACAGAAGGCCTTGCTCATTTTTTTAAACGTGTGGGATCCGGCCTTGTGACTTCTTTTCAGACGATATTTGGAGTAATACCGTGCTTTATTCATTCTATTTCTTCCAGCACCTTTGGAGGATTACCATTAATCCTAGCACTGGCGGGTGGCGTCCTGGTTCTTCTGCTCCTGTTACGCAATGGCTGCCCAGCATGTAGTAATGCACAGACCCGGCCAATCGCAACTGTACCGTGACCGAATGCAACAACTTTTTGGATGATTGCCATTAGCGACGCATAGGGTAAGTTATGGACTAACTTTTCGCTTTGCCTACTTCACTTGCGTGCAACCTGTGTTCTACTGTCAGCGGTGTCCTTTCTATTGGGCTTTGGATTTATGCCTCTCCAATACGTCATGTTCAGACCCAGATTATGACCAGTTGATGTGTCCCTTAGTGGCCCATGAGCAGGCCTGTTCTAGGGATGGTCGTATGGCGCTTGCGGCTGCACTTGGAGTTTTGGCTGAGTGGAATATCTGTGCGGCTGCGCAGAACCTCTTGCGATGGAATTTCATCGAATATCACGCAAGTTGCCCGGATATGCTCTTGGAAGCATCGGATTATGAGGAGCACGTCTGTTCCTTGGCCTACTTGATTGAATGGCATCCCTTTTTCTACTAATGATAGGGATGGCCTTTTGGAACGAATTGCATTCTTAAGTTCACGTACTTTCATGGATTTGCCACCTCCTTCTTAATCACGTTTCCAGTGAAACGACAAAATTTTAAACACCATACAACATTTTTCTTTTCTCTTTTTCCAATTTGATTTTTTCAGGCGCTTATGGACTCTGCTTACCTTTGAAAACTGTTTGAATCTTTTGTCTATTTCCTACGACCTCACCAAGGGGAGGGTGTTATATGGCTGTTAGGGTCATTGTCGACATTGCTAAGTTAGCATGAGCTCTGCTGCCATGATGCTGCTTTTGCGCACGTTACTACATGACTTTATTTTGCAAGACTCTGTTTGTGCCTTTCACATGAGAACTGTCTGCTTTCTGCGTTCTCTGCCTGTTCCTGGAGTTTAGTCTGAACACGATGTGCAAGGTCGATAAACAATGCCCCTTGTTATTCTGTTCTGGTCAGTCCCTAGCACCTAGACAAAACATGCTAATACAGCTCCGCTGCTGTAAGACTCGTGCTTTGATATTACAGGGAGGCATGTTGTTCTAAATACACACTTGGAGAGGGACCTTTCCAGGGAGAAGAGCTATGCTGTTCCTATGATGTAAAACTACCATCTAGGCACTAAGGTATGGGGTCTGCTGACAAAGCCCAGAGATCTTCCTTTCTATAATAAATCTTCTTCTTACCAAGGGGAGGGTGGTTAGGTCTTATAGTCCTTTATCCACTGTCTGTATACGATGAGATCCCCCTTTATAATCTATGGAAGTGCAACAATGCTAACTGTTTTAGGTTTATGCGTTTTGCTGCTGGTAGTGGCTCGAATACTGCATTATAGAGCACGATAGTTAAAATAAACATTTTGAACTATAACAGTGACTCTGTCAATTCTTATTGTGGACAAGTACGAGTGAGTGAGCGAAAGGGTACGTCTTGCTACCGCGATTCCTGAGAGAGTCGGGAGTGTTGTGTTCTGGGTTGTCTAATCATTTGTAGCTTCATGATTATGTAGAAGAACAAATGAGACACTATAGCTAGTTGGTTTTGGGATTTTGGGTACTAAGGTGGTAGGAAGGTTCAGCCCTTATACACCGAGGTCCTGTTTTCCTGCACATAGTTCTGTGTATGTGCAGAATCCCCGCAACAGCACCCCTGCCATGCACTGCTTATGACCTCACATATTACATCACTTATTACATATTAAAAGACATGGCGAGGCACAGTAAAACTGAAATGTCCAGGCTTTATATAACGTATAAAACTTTATACACTTCAAAATATTCTGTAGCATAGTAAACTGTAATACGTACGTTTTCAGTAAGTTACATTTCTGCACATATAATATGTTGGATTGTCTGGCTCTCTCAATATACTGAACACAACATGCAAAGTAGCCATATTAGCTGTGAAAACTGACTCACTAGCAGTATCTCAATATAAGGTGACCAGACAGTACAGCCAAGTCAGACAGTTATGTTCTTGGTATGCTCTGAAGGGTGCATATTGGAGTGATGGAGTTCTCAAGCGGCTACCTGACTCCAGCACTCGTGGTTGGAGTCTTTTCATGGCGGTCATGGATACTGGTGAGGAGAGTAGGTGTGGCTGGCAGACTAATGTTAGGGTTGCTTGGAACTGCGGCTGTTGTCCTTAAATTGAGGGCACACTGCTGACTTGGAACAATATCTGAAGTAAAAGGAAGCAGTGCCAGTGCACCACATAGAAGGGGAAAGGGCTGCCATTGGGGGAGCAGATACATTGCACAACCTGGAATTCAACAGTGGTTAGCACTATAAGCTGCTTGTACTCTTCACTTACCCTAGGCGGATGGGCATGGTGGATCTTCTTTCTCATTCATTCAAGTGCTTCCTCTATCAGAGACCTCACCACATCACCTTTCTTGGGCAACCCATAATGGGTCACCTCTCTGCCCTATGAGAGTCAAAACATAAAGAGACATGCTGCACATTTGTGTTTGAGTGTGGTGGTCATGTAGGAAAGAGCCAGCTCTTGAGCAGTCTTCTGAATATAAGATAGTTATCCATGGCTCTTATGTTTAGGGGTAATGAATTCCATAGTTTGGCTGCTTGAACAGAGAAAGGTGTACCACCAATGTTTTTTTGCTTATATACTGGGGTTTTGATGCGAGGCGCTAATCTTCAGTGAAGGCTCCTTTGTTGTATGTATTTGGTGATTTTATTCCTGAGATAAAGTGGTCTTGTTCCATGTATTGCTTTGTGGGTGATACAAAGCAGCTTGAAAGTGGAACTTCTGGCAACCAGTAACCAATGTAGAGCCCTCAAGGTAGGGTAGATGTGGGATTGTGGCTTTACATGTAGAAGTAGTCTGGTAGCAGAGTTATGAATTCGCTGTAGTTTTTTATAGTTGATAAAGGTGATCCGTGGTAGAGGCCATTGGCGTAATCAAGTTTAGAGAGTACAAGGGAGATAGTAGCCTGGACCTTGTGTGGAAATCCTAGGCATGGAATGATGCGTAGCAGAGTTTTCATGGTAATGAAGCTTGATCTTGCTAACTTGTCACATTGGGCATTCATTGATAATTTGGAGTACATGGTAATTCCAAGGTTTCTTACTGGTATATCATCAGGCAAGGAGCAGAGTGGGTCATAATCTTTCCAATCGCCACATGTGAGCTTTTCCATTTTGGAAGCATTCAATTTGAGGTGGCTCCATGTCATCCCTGATCAACGGCTCTGAGGCAACTGAAAACGTTTAGTCTCCAATGTCTTTGGGGCTTTCCAGTTTAAGAAGTATTTGTATGTCATCTGCATAGTTATAGCATGTGAGCTGAAATTCATTGATCATTGCCGATAATGACTTCATGTAGATGTTGAAAAGCATGCGTGAGTTGATAGAGCCTTGAGGGGCCCCTGCTTTTGTGAAGTAAGGTTTGGATGAGAAAGGGCTGGATGGCATTTGTCCTGTTTTGAACGTAGGATGTGATTCAGTCATCCGCAGTCCCCTCTATACTGGCTTTGTAGAGTCTTTGGATTAGAGTGTTATGGTCAACTGTGTCGAAGGCAGCTGAAAGGTCCAAGAGAAGTAAGGCAGAGACTCCACTCTGGACAACTGTGTTTTTAAGGTCATCCTAGATGGTGATTAGGGTACATTATGTGCCTCTTCTTGGACGAAATCCTATTTGGAAGTCGGAAAGTATAGAATTATCTTCATTGAATTGTGACATCTGGGATAATGCTGCTCTTTCTATCAGTTTCCCCATTAGTAATTGGTCTGTAGTTGTCAGGGTCAGGTGAGTCCAGGTTTTTTCTTTAATACTGGGCGTATGTATGCTTTTGCTTAAGTCATCTGGAAAGATTCCTGTACTTAATGAATTATTGATGATTTTCCCACAATCAGCTGCAATCCAGTGCCGGCCCTATTGTACACCGATGATGCGGTCCTGCTTTCTCGCACACCTAATAGGCTACGGGCATTAGTTGACAATTTTGTATCCTTCATGGATTTCCTGGATCTAGACACTAACATTGCTAAGTCTCATTTTATGGTGTGCGGGTCACAGCGCAGCAAGGTCAGACTAATTTTCATCAAGGGTAGTAACATCACCAGGGTCAGAGATTTCTCATATTTGGGAGTGACCTTCGACACTAATAACAGTTTTCTGCCCTGCCTTTCTGATCGCAGCACACGCTTTAGTCAAGTGGTTGGTGCTTGGTTTAGTGTATCTACTAAAATGGTTAGTAAACCTATAATACCAATTTGGATAGTTATAAACTAAAGTACCTACCCGTCCTTATCTATGGTGCTGGCATATGGGGGTATAAAGATTGCAGCAACCTTCAGAGGAAATAAGATCATTTTTGCAGGTGGTTGCTTGGACTAGGACCAGGCAGCACATAGTATTTCATACATGAGAGCTGGTATTGGCCTATGTGACCCATCCGGTGGGGCTTGCCCCACTTCTTCTCTGGGCCTTTATTTGGAATAACCACCAGGCCCCCTTTAATTGTGAGATTGTTGAGGATTGTTTGTCTTGTGATTATGGCTTATGAATCCCCTGGTTGAAATATATACAGAAAACAGCAGAAGCTAGTGGAAGACCAAAGCTATTTTCTAAACCGCACACTGTTCTAAAGGGAGATACAAGAAACATTAAAGATTTGTTTTTGAGCTGGGCAGTGTCTGTCAGGGAGGGCTGTGAGGTTATGAAGCATAATATGAGAGAATTTATCATCTTGCAAACGGTTAAAGGTCTCGAGCCATATCTCCAGTACGTTGATAATTCAAGGGGAAGGTCATTGCTGATGAAATTCCATTAAGGAACTATAAGGTGTTATTTAAGTTTCCCTGTCGGCCAATTTGACTCCAAGTCTATTCTGCTCTGCCCAGGTGACGAGTCATCCCCCAAACCCTGGATCAATTTATGCTCTTTTGTCAGATCTATAAGGAGGCAAGAAGGGCATTTTTATTACCAATTTTAAAGAACATGAGGTTTTGTCAGTACAGACCCGCAGTTTATTATCTACGAATGCTCCCAAACCATGATGTTTGTTATTCTGTGGGAGCTTTCCTGAAAAAAATGCACTTTATTGGTGAGAGCATACGGCTTTTTGATATAATGTACTTATCTTCTTTTGAGTGAATTATCTTCAGCTGTTTATCTGGCTGTTATTGATTTTACTGTGACCTCGATGAAGTGAAAGAGTTTTTTATACAGGGAATTGAGGATTTTATCATTATATGTTAATAATATTTTATATGACCTTTTGGTAGTTGATGAATGACATTTTAGAGCAAAGGAGGAGACTTTACACCTCCCTTATAACATAGCGGACGCATAATTGAGGTTTTTGTTATCAGGTTCATTATGTGTGAGTTCCGGAGGTTCTTTCAGTGTTTTTTGTATGTCTTTTGAATTTGCAGCTTCTACTATATATTATGCAATGCTTATACATATGTAATGGAACTTATTTTTGTTTTATGCTGGTGTTTTTGATGCTTTTGCGTGCTATTATGGTCAATATCAACCGAATATAGTGGTTGCTTGGTTGCTTGATGATTTTTCCAACTGGTGTGGCAGCAGAGGCAGTCAGAAGAATGTTCTTGAAGATTTGTGGTAGACAAGGGTCAGATCGGCAGCCGGCTGGCCTACTTGCTTTGACCAGATCCATAAATTCAATTTGTGATAGTTGTTTAAAGGAATGCAATCACCCGCTCACCCTCCTCATATCACTTCACATTTGAATATTTGCTCGGGGATTAGATCTGCCAGTCAGCCTCCTCTGGAAATCCCAACCAGGGTTTTGTCTCTCCTATCTATGCAATCAAGTATAATTTTCTTCCAGAGTATTGAGCTCACCTTCAGCCTGTCAGTGTTATGTTGCTAGTTGTTAGTGCTCCAGATTGTTTTGAGATGTATGCCCCCGTTAACATAGACCTTAAACATTGTTAATACTGATGCCGATGTACGCAATGATACGTGTATGTACAAAAACTAAATGGAATCACTGTTGTCGAAATCCCCCGTTATGACCTCTCCATCTACCCCCAGTCAGAAATACGTGGTCAGACAGGCCCGCACCCTAGGCTTGAGGCTACTGCTTGACAGATCACAGGTGGGGTGGCACGTAACCAGCAGGACAAACGCACGAACAGGAAAAACCCAGATAAGTCCCACAGATAGGCAGCAACACCACAGTGGTCCTGGGAGTTAGGCCCAAATAAAAAGCACATGGCTGAAGGGGCACGCTTTCTCAAAACACCACAAGGTTAGATGCCACATGAATGTAGGAACACTCAGCCAATCAGGACACAGCACACACTACACCCGCAGTGATCATGTGCTCCTCATGTCGGTCATCTGGACATGTCACTCAGTGGCCCTGATTGTGTCAATCAAGGTCAAGACCCAACTGCATTTGTCATCAGATGGGAGTAATTTATGGTCTCATGACAAGTCCCACATTCCACTTCCAAAACAGGATCTATGAATTGTTTTAAGATGATTCAAGAAATGTATAAAAATACATCCAAAACGATTGTACTTTGAGTCAGTCCTCAGACCCGTTTCTGTATGCTGCAATGCCGGACGTAGTGTTTGATTAAACCAACTGTTCCTGTTTTGCCAAAAGCCTCTTGTCTTTGCTTTTTTAAGGTAAATTCAAATTCGAGCAGCAACATCATCCACATCAAGCCAGAGCTCGAAAGCAAAACAACAATCAATGCAAAATGTTCAGCGATGCCCTTCTTTCTAAAGACTACAAGCATCAGCACTTCAGGGGAATGTTCATGTTTCCCAACTATTACTTAATGGCAGAAGCACTATTTTTAAGGTCACAGGAGAGTAGTTCAATAGTGTTTGGGGATGTATTCCAGTCTCTGATTCTCAAGTATAAACATCCTGACTAAGACTCCAGTAGTCAATGCGAATTTTGAATCGTGGACAGATCAGTATATCCCTCCTACTTGGGTTTCTGCAGCGTCGCACATCTGACCATTGTTCTGTATTATAATGAGCAGCTCTGGAGATCTGGCAGCAGAAGTGGACCTGTCAAGTGTAGTGCTGAGAATTACATCTAAATCACGACCCACAAAATATAACGTAGATCAGTTCCATCGCACTTAGTTATAACCTTGAAAAAGAATGAGGGCAGTCAATGTTACGGCTATACCTATTAACCATTGTAACATGGTTGCTCAAAAATATCATCTTCACAATATGATATCTACCCTCCAAATCTGGAACAATGCAAACCTGTTAGAAATGTAGGCCCTTCCTACGTGATACAGATACCCCTCTAGAATGTGCTTCGTATGAAGAGAAAATACAATTTAGTCCCCATTTTCTTACAAAGTTATTCATTTTTGTAAACAGTGTAAGCAAATGTTTCTTTTTGTATGATCACCCCCAAGTTCCTGGATAGATGTTGCTGTTTTTTGGGCTCTGAGACTTGCTAATCAGACCTCAGTGCCAGTGCCCGACCCTAAACTATGTGTGTCAAATTGGTTTATACCAGATTGGCACAAGCTAATTTACTTGTAAGCCCCTAGTATATGGTACCCATGGCAAATAAGTTAGAGGGTCAGACCAGGGATTGCAGCACTGATTGTGCCACTCCAGATGTGACCCATGTAAAACCTACCTCCAAGTCCACCACTGCAGACTGAACGAACACTTTTTAACTGCTAGCTCAGCCATGCCATTGTCCACAGTGGCAAAGACAAGCCTTCCCCGGTAATGTGTGCAAGTCACCCCTGGTTGTTTTCATTCTCCTTATAGCTCTTGTGCACCTCTCATACTGGTTTTTTGTCTAACATCGAATCATGTTTAGGACTAAGACACCCTTGGGCATTCGCATGCCATAGAAAACTCTAAATCAAATCAAATCTATGACAGGACTATCGAGCCCTAAGGCAGGTTGCAACATATTTCATGGGTAGAACATGTATTTTAAATGTTCTGAGAGTAAAAACACGAAACTGTAGTTTTTACTGCAGAAAGACTTGGCTGCCCCATTGTAAAGTACAGATTACAAGCTGAACATCTCAGCTGTGCTAACTCCTGAACACTGTGACCAAATTTGATACTCCAAGATATCAAACAACTCGTGACATTAAGCCCGACTGGATTCTCCAGTCAAAGTTAATGTGACATGTTGTGTAACTTCTACAATGTTACCACTTTTTTTGCCTTCAATCTCCTCTGCCCTTAACAGGTACACAAGAAGCTTGAACCTGAGATAGTTTTTGACCCACGTAGGGAGACATGCTAACAACTGAGGCAAGGAGACACTAGGGGTCTGAGTTTGAGAGAGGTGTTACCTCCTTCCTGCAGGAAGCCACATGAGTGTTGGCCCTAAAAGCGAGCTTCAAAGCTGTAGCCATCTTTGAAGACCAAATGGGGTACACTAGGGAAAGGGGCAGCCCCATTGTTTAGGTAGACTAGATGGCACAGGGTAAGGAGACGAGAAACCTGTTGTCAAACTGTTTGTTCAGGGGAGTGTAGCTCCCTTGGTAGACACTTCTGGTTTGGGCTAGGGAGCCCCACATGCTGAGAGAGGGGTCCTGCCATGTTGGAAGTGGGCAGAATGGTGCATCCTGGGATAGCCAGATGCTACACTTTGCAGGAAGTGGTCAACAAGTGGGTGGGAACCTGGTAGCGCATTGGCTACCAACCGCATCCTACCTTAAGGGCATTTTCTGAGCATAAAAGGGCACCCCTTAGCACCCTGAACTCAGATTTCATCTGAACTGGAAGAAGGGCCAAAGACAGACTACCGTGATGCACCGTGGAACCGGCAACAAGAAGCTGCACTGGTGTAGACGGCACCTGCTGAACCTCGTGGCTTGCAATGGGGAGGGATTGTGCAAGCTGTGTGTACTACTCTTGGAGAAGTCTTCTCCAAGGGTCAGTTGGCTGTCACAGCACAGGGCCACAACAGCTGAAGAAGCCTGCTAGGGGGAGTTGGTAGCCCAAATCTTCTAGCTGCCATTTCTTGTCCCCGTGCAGCACTAGAGGCCAGGAAATGATGTGCAAAGTTACACCCGAGAGTTGTCGGAGTGCAGCTTGGTCACCCAGACGGCGAGTTATCTTCCAAGGAAAGATTCCGCTGTGACCACAATACTAGGCCACTGGTAGCCCAGTAGCTACTGGACTTCTGCAAGGACAGAGACGACTTCAAGGATGTCGACCCGTTTGTCCAGGACCACATCACCACGCCTGTAGTCCGACGAGTAGCTGCACGAAAACCCCTATCGACCGCATCGCATCATCAGCATCCTTAAGCATCATCACCATCCTGTATCTGTTGCATCAGGACCACTTCCATAGGAACCTACAGCAAAGGATAAAAATGCTTGTAACTCACTGAAGCCAGCTCCTACCTTTAAGGTAACTGTTTCTGTGGATCTTGCTGGTACCCATCCCTGGCTCCCTGCCGGAGTTGGTCACCTAAAGTAATTCTAAGTAAATGCACTGCTACTTACTGGAAGTATTTGAAAAAGTTTCTAAGTGACAAATTAATTGAATTTACCAATGCTTGTTCGTGGTTAAGTGAAAAGGTGCACATTTACTATACCTTGTAAGTTCTATATCTTCAGAACCCTTTGGTGGATCCTTTTCATTGTGGTGTCTAAAAATACACAAATATACAGTCTATGTTTATTTTGTTGTGGTTTTCTTCAGTGTCTAGTGTATTTATTCTGTAATTGTTTTGGTGCTGATTAAATGCTTTACACTTGTTCCTCTGCTGTGTACGCCTTGCTGCTCAGAGCCACAGCTACCAAGGGTTGAGCTAGAGGGTTTAACAAACAAAACGTACTGGTCCTAAAGGGGTTATTAAGTGTATTACATAGTGAGGTCGCACAACCACACCGTATAATACACCCCACTTCCTGAAAAACAGTTCGCAAATTGGTACATCATTGCCAACAGATCAGCAGAGATTCCACAGATTAAGCTACCTTCAAGTCAGCCCTCAACAAATACCACCAATGCCTTAACAACACGAAAAGAGGCACTGCTGGCAGACCGCATCAAAGCAAGCTCCAGTCACAGAAAGAAACTCTTCAGCATTGTCACAGAGTTCTCCTGCCCATCAGCCACCGAGGATACAATCCCCGCTACCCAGGAACTGTGCGACACCCTAGGGGACTATTTTCACAACAAGATTTTCACCACCTACAGTAACTTTGAACTCCAACCAACCGACATCTACAACCGCCTCACACCAATGGACGGCACCAACAACCACCCACTCACCGCATGGGAACAGCTCACCACACAGAACACCACAGCTATAATGGGCTTCATCCACTCCGGAGC
This sequence comes from Calotriton arnoldi, assembly GCA_963921515.1. Lineage (NCBI taxonomy): Eukaryota > Metazoa > Chordata > Amphibia > Caudata > Salamandridae > Calotriton > Calotriton arnoldi. The sequence goes on from CAWUFW010002862.1 coordinate 539,104, forward strand.
ACGCACGGATCCCTTCCCCCACCACTGCCCCAACCTCGGGAGCAAGAAAATCAGCTCCAAACTCACCTCCATTTTCAACTCATCTGTCACGACAGCTGCCTTCCCTGACGGATGGAAACACGCAGAGGTCAGACCCCTCCTCAACAAACCCTTCACCAACCTCAACGAACTCAAGAACTACAGTCCTATCTCACTGCTCCCCTTCTCCACCAAAGTCCTCAAGCCCGCCATCAAAAGCCAGCTCACTGAACACCTGGAGAGAAACAACCAGCTGGACGCCTAGTCCGGTTTCCGCGCCAATCACAGCACCGAGACAGCTCTGATTGTTGCCACAGACAACATCAGAACCCTCCTCAATTGGGGTGAAACAGCAGCCATGATCCCCCTTGATCTCTCAGCAGCTTTCAATACCATATCTCACCACACACTCATTAAGAGACTCCACCACATCGGGATCCAGGGAGATGCCCTCAAATGGATCTCATCCTTCTTCACAAGATGAACCCAGAGAATCCACCCACCACCCTTCACCTTGGAACTAAAGAGCACCATCTGCGTTGTCCCTCAAGGTTCATCCCTCAGCCCCACCCTGTTCAACCCCTACATAACGCCACTGGCTGACATCATCAGAATCCATGGCCTCAACATCATATCCTATGCAGACGACACCCAGTTCATACTCTCCCTCTTAGAAGACCCCTCCACAACTAGTACTAACTTACACACCTCTGCTTGACGAGTGTCGCTGACTGGATGAAGACCAACTGCCTGAAGCTCAACACGGACAAGAGGGAAGTGCTGATTTTGAAAACAACACCTCCCTGTGGAACGACACCTGGTGGCCCTCCGAATTCGGACCCACACTGACAGACCACGCTCGCAACCTTGGCATCATCCTGGACAGCAAACGCACCATGAAATGCCAGATCAATGAAGTCTCCTCCACCTGCTTCCACACCCTCCACATGCTCTGAAAGATCTTCAGACCGTCATCACCAGGAAAACTGTCACTCAAGCCCTTGTCATCAGCAGCCTGGACTACGGCAATGCGCTCTACGCAGGAAGCACCACCCAACTCCTGAAGAGACTCCAGACAATACAGAACTCAGCTGCCAGACTCATCCTCGACATTCACAAATGGACCCACATCACCCCCCCACCCACCTCATGAACCTCCACTGTCTCCCCATCCAGAAAAGATACCAATTCAAGATGCTGGCATATGTCTACAAAGCCCTCTGCGACCAAGGACCAGCATATATCAACCATTGCCTGCACTTCCATCAACCCTTCAGACACCTGCGCTCTGCCTCCCTCGCACACACTGCCCACATCCACCAAAGCTACAGTGGACGATCCTTCTCCTACATCACTGTCAAGTCCTGGAACGACCTTCTCCTTCACCTCGTTACATCATCCTCGCTCCCAGAATTCAGAAAGAGACTGGCTCTGCAACTGATTCCAAGCAAGAAACTAGCGCTTGGATACCCTCATCGGTGATTAGCCGTCCTCTACAAATCCGAATTGATTGATTGATTGATCAATATTTTCAATGCAATCTGTGGGTCAACGTTACAAAATTACATATCACTATATGCTTGCAAGTGAGGTGCTCAAGATATATGACAATCATTATTGTATCTAACATTAACATGAACAGTGAGCTGAGAGGTAGTTCTCGCCCTTAACACTGCCTACTTTCTTGAAGCTAATTCGGGAGGGGACTAAACCCTACAAATGCGATACGGCAAGGGAAGGGTACCTAAGATCCCCCCAACAATAGTCACATCCTGCCACTCACGTTGAGTGGAGAAGAACACAGCATTACTGGGATCCATCAGTTCCCCGAAAGGTGCTAAATGTCCTTCCCACTGCTGCGTATGTTCGTGCTTGCGCAATCCACTACAGTTATCTATGCAGAGTATCTCCAGCTCAATCTTAGCCTAGTGCACCACTAGATCTGCCTATCTCTCTGCATGTGGTCTCTTAGGAGAGTTCCAAGTAGAGGCCATGTTTCTCTTTGTCAACACTAGAGCCAGGTCTATAAATTCATTAGTCATCTTTCTTTTCTTTGGATGATGGTGTATTCTAACAGACAACCTTTTGGGCTAAAACAAGGTCAAACAGTCAGTTAGTTGTTCAAATTTTCCCACCACTCCTCCCCAAAAGTCAGTTATATAGTTTGGCAAAACCATGCCATATGGTAAAAATTGGCCTCTTCCCTCCTATACCTAGGGCAACAGCCACTCACATTTCCAGACAACAGACCTAGGGGTATATTCACAAGAACGTGTGATAACTACCGCAAGAGTAGCGTAACGCAACTTTCAATATCGCAGCCTATCGCGGGAAAATAACCCAGTGTCAACGTGGAATTCACAACAAGGCGGTAGCATGCGATAGTCACCAGATAACGGGTCAAATGTCAGCGTGAAAATCAACGCCACGCCGAAAAAATGCGAAACGCGAGAAATCATGCGATGAGGCCAATCGCGGTACAAAAAGTAGCGAAAAGCAGCCACAGGCCTGCAAATCCCACGCGTCTGGCGGGAAATTGGACCATAAAACCACAGAAACAACACACCAGAAACAAGCCAAAGCACGTAGCAACATGGATGCACCCTGACCCAGCGCAGAGGTCAACGCGAACCCCACAACCCCCACAGACCACCAGCAAGGAACAACGGGGTCGGGGAAGGCCAAGGAGAAAAGGGAGAGGAAGACGGGGCGCAGACCGCAGGAAAACAAGACCAGCGCCACGGAGTCACAGAACACTACCAGCAACTGACCCACAAGCAGACCACCTGGAATGCAGTCGGAGTGCCGAGGAGGCCAATCCAGGAGGCCAAGAGGCGCCGCCAGGACGTGACAACCTAAACCAGGCACAAACCTGCTGCCAACAGGAAGGCAGCAACGGCGACAGGAGGTGGCAGTCCAGCGCCACAGGAGGAGCTGGAGGAAACCCAGGCCACAGTCATCAGTGTGGAGACGGTGCAAGGAGGTGGGAGTACGGACACAGCTCGACAGGACCCGACACAACAACAACAGGGTGAGGATCCAACAGGGACTGGGGGGACGGGGGTGATGGGCACAATGGCACACATGCACAACGAGGTGTAGCACACTGCACACCCACAATTACCCAGGGACATGTCCCCCATCCCCGTGGCACACTGCAGCACACACACATAGCAATCACAGCACATACCATGACAATGTGGCACAAAGTGCAACACCCACACTGCAGAACAGGGGACACAACTGGGTCCGCCCAGGCACAGAAACAGAACAATCACATTGGACAGAGCAGGTAACTGTGAGATGCATATCTACGGCTACAACCCCACATCAGCCATGTAGGTCAAATGTCCACTGTCCCAACTCAAATAGCCACCACCGCCCAAACAGTCACAATGTACATTGTCACACAGTCTGCATGTCGACAAGAACAAGGCGCCAACACAATGCCAACATGCACCTCCCCTTCACAATGCACAGGGACAAACAACACCTCCAGCAGGTCAGAACAGACAACCCATCAGTAATGCCGGAGACGAACACCACACCTTCGACACCGACGCCCTACAACAGCCCATGGACATCCCACACAACCCACCACCAGGGCAGACAAGCTACTCTGAGGAGAACCCAGCCCCACAACTTGTGGAGAGGTGTGGTGCAGCGGCCAGGGCAGCTGACTTCGGAGCACAGGGTTCACGGTTCGATCCCCGGCTCCGGCGGCAGCTCAGCTCAGCACCATGTGACTCTGGGCAAAAGCTCACTTAATTTCCACTACAGCCCCCAGCGCCTTGAGACCCGTAAGGGTGAGTAGCTGCGCTATATAAAAACTGACTTACATTTTTTACTTACAGACCACACAGCATGAAGCACCCGCAATCACGGCTGGCTCACAACACTTCACCTACCCACACATGGCACCCCAATGCCAGGTGTCAGAACGCCAAAAGGAGGTGGCCCAACAGGTGCGGGTGTTGCCGAACCCATGGAATGCGAACTAGAACACATACGTGGGTGTCCAATACCCTTCAGGGACCACCTACACCCCACAAAGGAGACCCACACTGCCATAGAGACACATGCAGATGCACATACCCAGTACAGAACCACGCCCAGGGGCACGCACATATCAGTCACACACCCACGTTGGCTCTGCGTACGACGGCACAGTCCACTCCCCTTACGAATTCAGTGGGTGACGGCAAAGCTACATGTCCAGGTTCTAGCCCGCTGCCTGCGGTGACATGTCTGCGTCCGCTGCACACAGCCTCCGCATATGGGCGCTCTCCCAAAACCTGCACAACAGGTTCTCAATTTAGGCAATATCATTGACGACCAGCTGTCAATGAAGCAGCAAGCAGTCAAAGTCGCCTCAATCTGTTTCACCATCCTTAAGTGGCTAAAAAAAATCCTCTGGATGTTGCCTGGTCCTACGCAAAAAACTGTGGTACAGGCCCTTATTACTTCTAGGCTAGACTATGGCAACATCCTGTATTTAGGAGCCAATAAGGAGGTGACCCGCAAATTACAGGTAGTGCAGAATGCGGCGGCCAGGTTACTCTGTCAGATCCCTAGAAGGGCCTCCATCTCAAGCTCGCTCCGTGACCTTCACTGGCTCAGGGTAGAAAACCGCATCAAATTCAAAGCCCTGTGTTACATGCATAAAATCAAATCTGGAACAGCGCCACAGTATCTAAACACCTTAGTCCACCCCTATCTTCCACCTCGCCTTCTTTGCTCCTCTTCCCAGGCCAAATTTTCAGTTCCTAGGACCAGACTGTCGCGCATGGGCAGCCGTTCCTTCTCCTGCCTAGGCCCTTCTCTGTGAAACTCACTCCCTAATTCTCTTCGGAATGAAACCATTTACATAAACTTCCGCAAAAGCCTAAAAACCTGGTTATTCAATCAATAGCCTTCCTGCAATCTGCCCGTGTCTGTTGGCGCCGGGAAACCTCCGGGTAGCTGTGCGCCTTATAAAATTAATTAATAATAATAATAATGTAATGTCGTAGGGCCCAGGGCCCCCATGCATACAACAAGACCACAGGGACACATGCACATATCATGTTGAACTGGCTACGGGCACGTGCGCCCGGCCCCTTTATTGGCAGGGCCACATGTACAGTGATGCCTGTGCTGGATGTGGTGTGGGGTGAGTATAAGCCAGCCCGCACGGAGTGCTTGGTGCTGGCAACAACCTGAACAGTGGACACCAGTGTAATGGAAACAGAAAACACCAGCATAACAGAGTCAACTGCGGAGCAACATGGAGGGATCCGGAGTAAGGACAGGGGTCACCCAATATTCAGTCAGGAGGTTCCGTGAGTTGCAGTGCACTGAGGTAGGGGCACTAGAGAAGAGCGCGCTCATGTGAAGAAATTGCTAGGATTGTGTCCCTTCCGGTTAGTCCTGATGCAGATGCAGTGGGGTGTGTTACACCTGCATCAACTTCCTCATCAACGTCCCAGGTCTTCCCCACTGCATGAGGTGACATTGCTGCGCAACCTCACAACAGCACAAAACTCAATCAGTAACGGACAATGGCTTGCGGTGCACTGAGTCACTGGCACCTGGAGTGCTGAGCAGGGTATCAGGCCGATGATGGCATCCAAGACAGGTCTGAGCAACTCCGTAGGTCTGTCAGGACCACTGTTTCGACTCTGGCAGATGGAGGTTGGAGGTGGCCCTTGCGGTGGTGGCGTGTGCCTCCTGCGGTGATGCGACGTCCGGGCCGGTCAAGACTCGATGTTATGTGTGGGCCCTGGTGGCCCGCAGTTGAGGCCAGAGGATGCGGACAGCGCAGGGCCACAGACACATGGCGTTGATGACCCCAAGACCATCGCTACAGAGGCCATTCAATGTCTCAGAAGAAGGGGTCCCAGGCCTGAGCAGCACAGAGTTAGTGGCCCCGGATGCACTGTGGCCGGCACAGGCACCCAGCCACAGGACGGTGACTTGCGGTGCAGTCAGATGGGCCATGTGAACTGAGCGGGTCCCCATCAATGTCCGAGGTGTATGTTGCGGAGGGTTGCGGGGGACAGTGGAAGGTGTCCTCCAGGGCATGATGCGGAAGGTCTGATGTTATCTGGAAGCAGCAAATGGAGGAGTGGAAAGCGCAACCCTCGTTTCCACCAACTATTCGGTATCAGCTACATGAGGATGAAAACTAGCCCCTATTCCATATACTCAAACGGCACCAATGTACGACCAGTGAGTGTCAATGAATGTCGGGGAACACACTTAGTGGCACAGGTGCTGAGAGGGGGATGCAGTCTGCGATGATGCCGGTACACAGATGTGAACTCCAACATTGCCAAATCAAGACTCTGTGACCTACTGGACCGCAGTGTAGGCCGGAGGCAGCGGTCAGCACGGCCCATTCACCGAGTGTCGCCGGCATAGCTTGGATGGCCCCACCGGCCTGCGTAGTTCAGGTTCAGTGGCACCACGTGTCGCCGGCTGGCCTTGAACAGGGTTAGTGGCACCACGTGTCGCCGGCTGGCCTTGAACAGGGTTAGTGGCACCACGTGTCCCCGGCTGGCCTTGAACAGGGTTAGTGGCACCACGTGTCGCAAGATGCCCATATGGAACTATGCCTCACAGTTTGGGGGGGGTCTGGTGCTGTGGCCGCTGGCCCGGATTTGGGGTCACTGCCATTCATGACTCAGGACACAGTTTCACACATGGGACCTACTGGTCCGACGAGTGGGCCGAAGGCGGCAGTAGAGTGCATCAACGAGAAAGGAGTAAGGCGGGCCTGTGTCGTGGAGGCCGTGATGGTCTGAGGAGGCTGCCAAGGTCGCGGGCCTCTGGCTTGGAGCTTGCGCCGGCACGTGGTGGGCCCTCCTTGACGCACGCCGGTGTCGGCAGGTGATCAGTGTGGCCTGTCTGCGCAGGGGCGGGCCTGACGGGTTCATGGTCCAGCGTGCCGGGGTCCGGCAGGCGCACAGCATCGCAGGCAACTCGGCTCACGAGGACGGCATCGGCCTCGTGGCGGGGTGTGAGGCGCCGCCCTGGCAGAGACGTGGGTCTTTCCGGAAGGGGACCAATCCCAGGCCTACGTGCTTTTTATTCACACCCCTACGCTGGCGTGGCGTACGCCGGGGCATCCCACTCCGGTGACGCTTAGGGGGGGCGTAACAGGCAACATTTCCGCGAGGTCCCCCACTGGCTGGGGTGACATGATGGCGTCCACTACACTCCAAACAACAGCGGTGTATGTCGCCATGGATATGGGTGTGTTCTGCATACTGCGGTGTGTCCAGCACATCTCGGACACTCTTGGCATTGTGTACTTTCCCAATCATGGTTCTACTGCATCCTTCACACATGCCTGGTTGCCACCTCCCCCCACATTCGGCTATTATGTGGCTGAGGTGCCATGCCGTTGCTGGCTCATGTTCAGGGCTTGCCCATGTGAACATTGTAAGTTGTTCTGTCGTGTCTGGTGGGTGGGCATGTTGTTGTGCCTGTTGTATGTGATTTTGTGACGTGTGCATTGCCAGAGTTGTGAGTTGCATGGTTGCGGAGTTGAGGTGTGTGGGGTGTTCATTTGGATATTGCCAAGGGGCTGTGCATTTCCCTTGTTGCCATCCTGGGAACGCTGGTTGATGATGGACTGTCGGAGGATGAAGGTATCATGCACACTGGCTGTATATTTGAAGGCGACATTGTTGGGGGTTCCACGGTGTTCTGTTGTTGCCTGCACATTGATGTGAGACGTGTGCTTCCTGTTGCGGTGATTGTGTGCTGTGTCACCCGGGGGCACAGGTAGTACATGTGTGCTGTGTATTGCCCCCAACACGTGCGTGCATCCTGCTTGGGCATATGGTCCTTGCTTGGTCTCCAGCGGATCCTGCGCATTGTGTTGTACGTATGGGGACTGGGGTACCAGGGTGATGGTGATGTCCAGGACAGGTGTGGGGGACTTGGATGTGGCTGGCTGTGAGACTCCTCCGACTCTGGCGGGTGTTGGTTGGGGGTACCAGGGGCCAACAGGTGCAGCCAAGCCAGCAGCTTTGTGTGGGGTGGGATGTTGGTTGTCCGCTGTGTTGGTGCCGTAGGCCTGTTAGGCGATGATGGTCAGGTTGCGTAGGATGTTTGTCACTTTCAGCCTGTAGTGGACGGTGACATTGTCAGATGTTGGGTCTGTGCGGCTGGTACGCTTCCTGGGGGTCCGCTGTCTTTGTCTGCGCTGCGTCTGTGGTGGTCCGGGGTGGGGGGATGTTTCGGGTGTGGGTTGGGGTCCTGGGGTGGTGGTGGTGGGTGTTGTGGCCCTCTTGGGTGTCCGGGCCGCATGATGAGTGGCTCCATGGCATCTGTTGCCCTTCGGATGTGGCCCTGGGCTGTGCTCCCTTTTGTGGTGCTGGCTGCCGTCCGACTTTACACCAGGTCAGAGCAGGTGTAAATTTCCTGGTGCTAACGCGCCTTATCGCCTGTTTTGTGTTCTTATCGCCGATGTGGCTGGTCGTTGTGAATGTTGAGGTGTGATGTTGTCTTGACTTTTGGTACGGGAACGCCTACTCTGCATCTCATTAGCGATATTTGCGGGGGTCCTCTGTGGCGATGTTTTTTGCGGCTGCTATCGCGGGTAAACTGGTGCTGTGGGCTGTTAACACGGGCTTGTGAATGGGGAGGTAAATTTATCACGACTTTGGCTGTGATAAAGTGCTGTTAATTCGGCGATAGCTCCTTGTGAATATGCCCCCTATTCTCTTAGGAGTCAGGTAGATTCTGTGTAAATGGTGGAATTGTTGGACCCTAAATCTAGCATTTCTGGAAACCCGAGTAGGGTAATCCAGAGCGTTTTTCCAGTCTTTGTAAATGTGGGTCCGTGGTCTTTAGAAAACTTTACCCTTAGTTTATTAAGATTTATGTCTAGGTCAGCATGCAGTACTCTATAAAGTTCAGTCTTCGCTATAAATCCCATACCCAGAGTTAACAGTACATAAGGTTTGATTGTGGATTGGTTCCACTGAGGCTATTAAGTAGTTTGCTGATTATGCCCCCTGTTAAAAAGGGAGAGGCTTGCGGGGCATCATAGGCTTCCATTATTTCTACAAAGGTATGCAGTCTTCCTGAGTCTACCTGAGTCTACAGTTATCCCTAGACAGTTCCATGTTTGAATCCATGGTTGAATGCTTGAATCCTACTTAGGGTCTTAAGCAAATGTGTGTTCAGCAGAATCCTGGGGTAGTAAATCTGTAGTGGTCGACATTTGCGTTTGAACTTTCCCCCACATTGGACCTTTCAAAATGGGTGTCAATTGTGTAAATACATGATGTAGAACTTCATCTGGACCTTTCCATAGCCATACCCATACAGCCTCCCCATGAGGCACACATTGCATTCATCTTTCTAGCCTTTGAAATTTGGCTGCCATGTAGTATTCAAATTTGTTACCCCTGGACGCTCTTCGTATGTCTGCAGTTTTAGTGACCTTAGGGTGACTCTGCTTCAGCATGAATCCCATATAAGGTAACTTATATGGCAGATTAGAATAACAGTATAGCATCCCAGGGGGCACCTCCATTTTAGTTAGGGCTACTCTCCACATTACGCTCAGTGGCTGTTTTTTCCAGAACTCAACAATAGATCGTAATTTTCTAATTGCCTTTCCAATTTTAGTGCCCCTAATATCCTATATATTATGGAATACCTGGATGCCTAAATATCTGAACGTATTTGGCTCCCATCTCAGCCTACCCTCCAATAGTCCCTTCTTAGGCATTGGTATATTAGACCTGATTAAAAATTCAAAAGGCGTGGTCTAGTTGACCGCAACGCCAGAGATGCATCCAAATTCATCCAGCATCCTGATCATGTAAGCCCTTGTCTACTTCACCCAGGAAGGTCAGGATGCTAGTTGCATTCAAGAATTTGTTATCCTCTACCTCTGTCACCCCAGTGACTCACCCTCAGCCTTAAAATGAGTCGCCAAGGGTACCATCTCCAACGCAAACAGCAATGGGGATAAGGAACCTCCCTGCCTGGCGCCCCTTTGGATTACAATAGGATATGAAACAAATGTCCCCATTTTAACCCTATCGACTGGCTCTGTATAAAGTATTTCCACCCACCTTTTTAGGCCACCCCTTAGTCCTATGTGTCTCGGCACCGCAAACAGGTATGGTCAACTGAGTGTAGATCAATGGACATGACTTCTGAGCTTACATGCCTGTTTAAGTTAGAGCCTAAGATGTGTAAGAGTCACCATGTATTTGGTGATGTGATACCGCCAGCAATGAATCTGCAATGATCAGGGTGCACCGGACACGTTATCACTGCCAAGAGCCATGTAGCAGTAATTAGAGTCGATGGTTTACATCGAAAGCAGTCTATACACCCCCACATTGCCTGCCCCCCGCATGATTGGAAACTATGTATGACTTATAACCATGCCACTTCAATTGATGAGTTAGCCTAGAGCTGTTGTTCCATGAATTGGGCATGTTTCTCCCTTTCAAGCACAGCTTTCTGGGTTTTCTGGTCAGAAAGGTGGATTTTCTCTTCCATGGTGGTTAGTGCTGATCTGAGGGTTGATCTGATAACGTGTCATCTCAGTGCATTAAACAAGCAGCACAACCTATAAGGCTTCCCATTCCTTAGTAGCCTCTGCTATTGAGCCTTTATTGAGTTTGAAGTATCTGTCAATTTCATCGCCTATCCTGCTCCTAAAAACAAGACCATTGATATTACTGGGCTGCAGTATCCATGTCAGGTTTACTGCTCGGGAGCTCCCCCAGGTGATGTGGGTAATCAGTGGGTGGTGGGCAGAGTATGCGTTGTCTAAATACACTGTGTAGAGAATTTGGAAGAGTACATCCTCACTGCTGTGTTTCTTGTCAAATCTGACATGCAAGATGTGAAGGGGGGAATAGAATGAATATTCATTTAAGGTGGGGAGGCCAATTCTCTAGACGTCTGTCTGCCCAGTGCGAACGCCAACTCATCAAGGCTCTAGCTATTTCAACTGGAGTGGACAGAGCTAATGGGGGACAAGGCCTGCCTGCATTGATGTCTTCTCTACATTAAAAACCCCTGTTAATGAAAGGCAGCCAGGAAACTGGACCTTTTCCACACAGAAGAGATTGTAAAAAACCCTTGACCCATGTTCGGTGCATGAATGTTGGCCAACAGTACTGCCTCACCATCCACTTTGCCTAGTAGGAAAATGTACCACCCTTTCAGGGTGAGCTCATCTTATTGCAGTCAATGTCATGCAACCTTCTCTCTCTCTTTTGGTGTGCTGCTGGGAAGGTCTGCCTTCTAAATGGGGTGATAGGCTCCTTATTTTATGGCGACCTCACCATTGTGGTTTTGGTCCTTGTAAAGAAGTGCAATCTGTGCACTTATTAGTGTGATTGTTTACCTTCTCCCAGGCTCTTTGCTATCTTCTAAAAACAAATACCATTGGTCAGCAGTATTTTGAGCCTTGGCCGGGAACTTAATCCCTTCTTAATTTATGCGTCTTTTGATTTTCAGAAAAGAACATCTCGTGTGTTGCACTGCTAAAGTGTAATCCAGAAGTGTAATGTAGTTTATATTTAGTCTCCATTATAGTGTTTAATTTTAACTTAGCACCATGTTCAAACGGTGGTTTGCACATGTTTTTCTATTGTGATAATGGCCCATGCTCGCATTTATTTCTGATAGGCATTGTCGCCTTATAGTCTGCACATTTAGTTCCACAGTCGCACAACTGAGAACATGATGCCTTGTTTTGTTAGTTGGAGACGAATATTTCTCTGCAGACAAAGCAAGACACTGTTCTGCACCTTTTGCACAGTGTGATAAGTTTGCCGTTTTATTATTTAAACAGTGTCCATGTTGAAGTTGGTGAGAGGTTTACTTCCCACCAGAGTCATCATGGAGCGCTGCTGTGAGCTGTGTCTGAGATGCAGTTCCGCTATCCCCTACCTTCATCCAGAGAAAGAAGATAACTGCACAAACAGACTGAGGTACATTTGTGAATGCACTGAGCCTGGCTTCCTGACATACAGTACCAAGGTATGGAGTTAAGTCATTCTATAGGCCTGGCAGATGAGTACTCCCGACATGCTAAAGCATAATGTGCCAGATGTACGTCCATTCCATTTTGCGAGTTGCAAATTGCGACTCACAAAATGGATGGAATGTACAACAGTGTCTCAGACACCGTTTGCGATTCCTAATGGAGTGGCTAAAGACCTACATCATTAATGTTAATGAGGTAGGTCGAAATTTGCGACCCCTTAGGAATCTCACATATCACAGGGATGTTGGCCTTCTGGGGACAGCAGACCCCCATGTCTGTGTTTGCTTTTTAAATATAGCAACTTGTTTTTCCATGCAGCCCGTTTCCTTTAAAGCAAAACTGGATGTGTTTTAAAGAAAAAAAGTAAATATTTTCTTTTCATTATTTAAGGGCGGGCAATAATTTCCCATACATTAAGAAAGGGGAAGGCGTCCCCTGGGTACCCCTTCCGGTTTGCGACTGGCTTACAACCTACTTGAAGTAGGTGGCAACTGTGATTGTTTTACGACCGCATTTGCGGTCGCAAAACAATTGTACATACCAGTGCGACTCGCTATTAGAAAGGGATGCCTTTGGCACACCACTTCCTAATAGCGAGTCGCAAACCCTATTTACCGAGTCGGTAATAGGTTACCGACTCGCAAAATACGATTTGTACATACCACAACCCTTTTTAGCAGTCACAAATGGGCCGATTTCCCATTAGCGACCGATAAAAAGGGTCGCACATCTGGCCCAAAGATTAGTAACACATAGGAGTAACTTTACCAACATTACGAGCAATTAATTTTGTGTTTTTTACCATTATAATAATGCTTATAACAATGATGTATCTCATCTTTCTGATAATTGCAGTTCATGTTTTATTTACAAAAATTTGGGATTTTCAATAAGCATTTGAAAATGCAATATTGTATCTTTTCTTTGTGACACTCTGGGCATGCAAAAGTGACAAACGAAAGGGTTAGATCTTTTTCCATGATTTCCTTGGGAATCAGAGAGTCATATTCTAGGTTACTGACAACATCTATAACTCTGTAGGCCTAGGAGTTTGGGTGCGGTACTGTGAGCTAGCCAAACAGACCAACATTAACTGATTATATAAGAAGACTCAGGGGGATATTCACAAGAACGTGCGCTAAACATCTCCAAAAAATGTTAACGCAACTTTACACATCGCAGTCTATCGCGAGAAAATAACCCTGTGTTAACGTGGAATTCACAACACGGCGGTACCATGCGATAGTCTGCCGAAAACGCGGCCAATGTCCGCGATACAACCACCTCGACGGAGATAAAAACACAAACCCCAACACCAAAAAACGTGCGATGAGCCCATTCGCGATGAGGAAAGCAGCGATAAGCAGCGCCAGGCCCGCGTGTCGCCTGTGTGTGTGTCACACACAGGCGGGAATAAGCACAACAAAAGCAGGAAAAACAACAGCGAAGCACAATGGAGGCAGCCGGAGCTAGTACACAACCCCACAAGCCCCATTGGCAACAAAACATTGTACATGGCAGTCCATCGTGGACAAGGTGAATGCAGCTGGACAGCTGGAATGATGCGAAACGCACAAACAAGCAGAAACACGCCAACAACCAGAAGGCAGCAATGCACACCGGAGGTGGGAGTCCAGCGCCACACCAGGAGCTGAATGACATGGAGGAAATGGTGTCCACCACATCAGTCTGGAGATGGTGGCAGGAGTCGGGGACCGGAAACTGCTCAAAATCACCAGACACAACAGCAACAGGGAGAGGAACCACCAGGGACTGGGGGGACGGGGGGAGATGGGCACAATGGCACACATGCACAATTAAGCACAGCACAACTGCAGACAAACCATGCCCAAGAGTAACAACACCAACCAAGAGCACAAGTCACACAACTCGGCAATATCACACCACTGAACAAGCACAGAAGTGAAAACCACACTGCCTGAAAGGGACAAGGGTGAGCCAAATCTGAGCTGAAGGGACATCTCACACACAATGCAGCACACACATATAGGAAGCAGAGCACCCCAACATCGAACACAATGTGGCACAAACAGCAACATTTGCACAACCGAACACAGGACACAAGTGCACCCGCTTGTGGCCGGTAAATGGCCATACGCATCTGGCAAAGCACGAAACAGGGACATGAGAATGCACAAGTACAAACCCACAGCCCTGATGGGGTAGCAATGCATGTATGGCAGGGACCCAGATAGGCCGTGACACACACATTGGCATACAAATGAACACTCATCACAGTTGGAGACAAGTGAAGGTGCGGAAACTTTATCAACAATTGCGTGTCAGTACGGCCAAGAGAAGTGCCACGACATGCAGACCAATGCAGCAGCATGTCTGAATGAGAACGTTGGAAAGCGCCCATGTCCACCCCGGGGGAGTCCATCACCCACACAAGTCAGTGCCAACCCGCGTTGGTTGTCCGCGCATGGATCCGGAGTCCAGGCCAATGCAGCCATGTCCACTGTCGTCTTGGGACATGTGATCAGATCCCCAACATGCAACCAGGCGTCGGGGCACGTGCAATGGGTCACATTCAGTTGTGGCTGCAGGTACGTTGTCACTCGTCCATGAACGCGAGTGCAGCAGCGTAGGCCAACATTTCCAATGAGAGCTCGTTGTCCACCACATCTAACATGTCGGCGACGTAACCCATCAGCTGTCCCGGACAGATGTGCTGACTCCAACCCCTGGCCCCAATTGGCACTAAAGCCCAATAGGGGAGCGGCTCAATGTGGTCACTGCACACGACGACTCATGCAATCTCCCAGGTCCAGTTGCCAGCATGCATGCCAATCATCCAGGCATGCCATAAACGGGCATCACGGTGACACTCCTGGTCGTGGGCCAACAGGGGGTGCACACACACGTCGAAATCCAGGTCAGCTACCGTTACGTTGGAGAGGCAGACATCCATGGTCCACTCGAATATGCACGAGTGACAATGCAACACAGGCTGAATGCAGGTGACGTTGGCAAGGCGGAAGCTTAGCCGGTAACTGATCCGCAGCACTGCCAATGGCAGTGCCCCCAGTACATGCAGCAGACGTGCACGGTACAGGTCCACGTGACTGGAGTTGTGCATGTGTCCGGGATGGTCTGCCATTGCGTCAGTGGCTCTGCTTGAAGCGGCACTGTGCTGACCCGCGCCAGTCCTGTGGATGAAATGGCACAGCTCAGAGCAATGAGCAGTGTCTGCGTGCAACGGGTGCAGGCCTGGGGTGGGGTGGGAGTACGTGTGAAGGCCATTTCACGCACGCTAACTACGACCAAGGACTACTGCGTGTGGGATGTGTACAAGTTGGTCTCACGTTGGGCAGTGCGTAGTGTGGGAGTCGCCAGCAAATGCTATCGTATCTGTCAGGGGGTGCTGGGCACATGCAAGTCCCAGCTCGGAGCTGCAGATGTGCTACCGCCTGATAGTTCAGACAAAGGACCTTTCATCCCTACAGTAACTTCACCATCTGCTTGCATACAGGAGATGTACAGAGGCCTGTCGTGGGTGGGGTGGGATGTCTGCGAGCCAGGGAATCATGGATGATATGCCGAGCACGTGGCACATGAGCGGCCTCACTGTGTGTTACGTTGCCTCACAGCTGCTCCTCCCTCCCACGAGCCCCCACACTTGTGTGCGCTGCGCAGTTGTATCACGTGCACTCCTATGGCACACCATTGTCATGCCTGTCTGCGCATGTCCAGCGGCATGCCAACAACACCTTGAAGCTGGCCGTTGAGGGTGTGCGGCCACGTGAGTGTAGGCCAATGGTCCGGACAGGGCGGACACAGGTGTACAGTCCATGGCTGGCTGTGATCGCGCTGCGATTGAGGCTAGGCATCTGACTTATGCAGCCGCAGGACTGATACACATAACACTTGGCATGCATGAGCCAAGACACCGAGCGGTCTTGCGCTCCTACATTTCCCCGTACGTGTGGGCCCGCCCTCCGGGTGCATGCTACACTGCAACATCGACTACTGTGGCCCTGGTGGCGACAACACTCCAACACAGAGACACGCTTACCGCACTTCCTGCTCAAGGCCAGACCAGAGCCACGCCCTGAACCCCCTTGCCGAATCAGCACACCCCGGCGCTGACCTGACGTACGCCGGACCAGCAGACGCCGCTTGTGCATGCAGGGGGCAGCGGGCGAAGCTACATGTCCAAGGTCTTGGCCACTGCTGAGGTGACATGGTATCGTCCGCTGAAGACAGCACACTGTGATGTTGCAGGGCTCGGGCCCATCATGCTGACATAATAACCACACGGACACACTTGCTTAGATGGTGTGAATGGCTATGGGCACGTGCGCCCGGCCACGTTTATTAGCAGACTCACATGTCGAGTGACACCTGTGTTGGATGTGTGTGGGGTGTGTGTACACCAGCCATCATGGAGTGCCTGGTGCAGTCAAAACAATGACAACAGTGTACATCGTTAAGGACACAACCATTCAACCATAAAGGCTCCATGACTTGAGCTGCACAGAGTTAGTGGCCCCGGATGCACAGCGTCTTGCACGGGCCTACCGCCACGGGCTGCTGACTTGCGGTGCACTGGGGCAGGGTCACAAGAGCAGAGCAGGTTCTCGTAGATGACAAAGGGGGTTGTCGCGGAGTGTCTCGGTGGACAGTGGAAGGTGTACCCCCAGGGCATGATGCAGAGGGCAGAAGCACGCAGAAACAGTCACCATGGTGGAGATGAATGGAACAGATACATGTCGAACACCAAGTCCATCCCAGCCAGATGATGATGCAGACAACCCCCAGGCCATGGACTCAGACGCCACCAAAGTCCATCCAGAAAGTGCCCATGACTCATTGCGCACAGAGTTAGTGGCACCAGGTCAGTTGTTGCTAGTGTTCGGTCACCTCCGTGACGAGGATCCGGCTTTCATCCGGACTGAACCGCATCTTCCTCTTACTCCTCTCCATGCGTTCACTGGTATGGACTCTGCCATTCATGAATCACGACTAAGTGCTGGATGTGGGACCTACTGGACCGCAGTGTAGGCCGGGGGCAGCGGTCAGCACGGGCCCACAGACACATGTCGTGTGCTTGCGATGCAGACTTTGGCTTCACTGATCAGAGGGAGTATAGTGATGTGGCCGCTGCCACGGACTTGGGGTCACTGCCATTCAAGACTCAGGACACAGTTCCACATGTGGGACCTACTGGGCCGCAGTGTAGGCCTGAGCCCTCATCCAAGTGTCGCTGGCTTGCGTTGAACAGAGTTAGTGGCACCACGTGTCGCCGGCTTGTTAATGATGTGGACGCTGCCACAGACTTGGGG
The DNA here is from genome assembly GCA_963921515.1 of Calotriton arnoldi. NCBI lineage: Eukaryota > Metazoa > Chordata > Amphibia > Caudata > Salamandridae > Calotriton > Calotriton arnoldi. Next base: position 556,447 of record CAWUFW010002862.1, read on the forward strand.
TCACTGCCATTCTTAACTCATGACTCAGTACAACATGTGCCAACAACTGGGCCGAAGAGTACGCCGGTGGAGTATGTCAATGAGAAAGGAGTACTGCGGGCCAGCATCGTGGAGGCCAGCGATGGTCTGCAGAGGCTGCAAAGGTCGCGGGACTGGGGCTTGGGGTTTGCACCGGCACGTGGTGGGCCCTCTTTGACACACGCCGGTGTCGGCAGGTGAGCAGAGCCTCCTTGGTGCGCTGGGGCAGGCATGACGGGTCTGGGGAGCAGCGGCCCGGGGTGCAGCAGGCGCACATGGACGCAGGCCCCTGCCGCGCTCGGCGCCGGCCTCGTGGCGGGCTGAGAGGCGCCGCCCTGGCAGACACATTGGCCATTCCGAAAGAGAACCACGCCCAGTGCGACGGGGTTTTTATTCACACCCCTACGCAGGCCTGGCGTACGCAGGGCCAACCCACTCCCCACGCGCATACAGGGGGGGACGTAACTTGCGACATTTCCGCATTCTGCCCCACAGCCTGTGGGGACATGGTAGCGTCCACTGGCCACTACACTCCATGCACCAGTAGTTGATGTCCACATCGCCATTTCCATGGTTTGCACATTGGAGTCTGTCCGGCACCTCCACGCCACACCTGACATTGGGTAGGTTCTCATTCATTAGTCACTTGCCGCTCTCGCACATGCCTGCTCCAAGCCTCTCCTCACATTCTGCTATTGTGTGGCTGTGGTGCCATGCCATGGCTGGGTTGTGTGCATGGCAAGCCCAGGTTCCCAATGGAGTCGTGTTGTCGTGTCTGGTCGGTTGGCATGTTGTGTGGCATGTTGCATGTAGTTCTGCTGCGTGCCCATTGCCAGTGTCGTGAGTTGCATGACTGTGGGGTGGAGGTGTGTGGTGTGTTCATTTGGTACTTACCAACGAGCACTGCATTTCCATAGGTGCCATCCTGGGAGCGCTGGTTGATGATGGACTGTCGGGCGATGTAGGAATCATGCACTCTGTCTGGGGAGTTGGCCACGACATTGTTGAGGAGTCCCGGGTGGTCCACTATTGCCTGCATTCATGGGATGTGTGTGCTTTCTGTTGCGGTAGTTGTGTGCAGTGTCGGCAGGGGGCACGAGGGGTACATGTGTGCAGTCGATTGCCCCCGACACGTGAGGGAATCCAGCTATGGCGTAGGAGCCTTGCTTGGTCTCCAGCTGCTCCTGCGCAGTGTGGGTGAAGTGGAGGTGCTGGGGTACCAGGCTGATGATGGCATCCAGGACAGGTGTGATGAACTTGGATGGGGCTGGCTGTGAGACTCCTCCGACTCTGGCAGTTGTGGGTTGGAAGGTACCAGAGGCCAACATGTGCAGCACAGCCGGCAGCTTTGTCTGCGGAGGGATGTTGGTTGTCCGCTGTGTTGGTACCGTCAGCAGGTGGGCGATGTGGGTCAGGATGCGGGGGATGGTTGTCCTTTTGGGCCTGTAGTGGGCAATGTCCTCCTCTGGCGTTCGATCTGGGCAGCTGGTGCGTTTAAGGTGGGTCCGCTGTCTTTGTGTACGCTGCCTCTGTGGTGGTCCGGGAGGGGGGCGGGACGGGTCCTGGGGGTGGTGGCGGGCCTGGGGGGGATGGCGGTGGGTGTTGTGGCCCTCATGGGTCTCGGAGCTGCATGATCATTGTCTCCATGGCATCTGTGGGTCTTCAGATGTGGCTCTTGGCTGGGCTCCCTTTCATGCTGCAGGTAGTCGTCCTGCTTAACACCAGCAAAAGGCAGGTGTTAATTCCCTGCTGCTACCGTGGCTTATCGCCTGTTTTTGGTTCGCATCGCAGATCTGGCAGTTCGTTGTGAAAGTGGTGTAGTGGTGTTTTTGTGAGTTTTTGCACGGGAACGCCTACTCTGCATCTCATTAGGGTTAGTTGGTGGTGTCAGCGGTGGAGATAAATTTTGCGGCAGTTATCGCGGGAATACTGGCGATGTCTGCAGTTTGCACCCGCTTGTGAATGGGGCGTTAAATCTATCTCCACTTTTGATGCGTTAAGGTGGCGATAACTCGGAGATAAGTCCTTGTGAATATGCCCCTCAGTCTCTGTATTATGAAGTTTTGTTGTTCTAAATACACAGTCCTACTAGATTTGTAGGAACCGTATAACAGAAGTAGCATAACCTTGGTGTGATCTATCATGAAATGCCTATATTTCCTCACTGCCAGTAGGATTATGCCCAGATCTCTGCAGTTCAGAATGCATAAATACTTCTGGTCTGAGCGGCGCTCCCAACGTGGGTATCTGGTTATGACCCTGTGAGTGGGCTCAACCATGAAAAATTCCAAAGAGGTCCTGCAGAGCCACGGTTCCCCTTATCCAGTTTTCAGAGAACACCACTATATTGTTGATATCTTTTCATGCAGGGATACTAAAGTTATTGCACCTGGATTGCCCTTCGAGATACTCAGCCCTTCCCTCCAAGAAGAATACTCTGTTCTGAGGCCCTGCACTTTGCGTCGGAGTAGTGTCACACTATGGCCAAGATTTCCAAGCTGGCCTACAGCTTGTTTGATCACTTCAATGAGCTTTCTGTGGTCTTCCTGCAACAGCCCCATGCCAATCACAACTGCATCTATTTTGTGCTCCAAAGTTTCCCTCGTTCAATGATTCCTGCAACGATTTTGTCTACTTTAATATGCATTTGGGATTCGTCCTGACCATTAGAGTCAATTCCCTGCTCCCTTCTCTTGCCCACTTGTTTACTTGTGTCTTTATCTGGTGCTCTAGTTGACTTTGGGGGATCCATGTTCAGATTATTGCATGGGGGAGCACCTAATGCCACTTCTGGGGGAAGTTGTCTCCTGGGGGGATTTGTTACAGTTCACAGTGTTGGGACCAGCCTACAAGAAGCAGGCACCTATGGTGTGGGAAAACCAGGAGAGGGGTACCAACTACTGACCATCTGGGGGGACGCACACAGCCAGTTTCTACACCTTACAATCATTTGTTACACCAGATGGAGCCATAAGTTGCCCACAATGTGGGTCATAGTTTATGTGGACCCTTAATGTTTCGTACCTTATATGATGTACTACTTCATCTGTCCTCTCCATTCAGGAGCGGCACCATGGTCCCCTGTTCAAACTACAATGTCACCACATATTCCCCAAGTGCAGGGTCCTGGACCTTTACTCCAGTGTGCAGGGTATCCCCTGCTCATGCCTTCCTCCATTCCGTTCAGGGGCCTGTCTGTGCAGATCCGATTTTTTTAGCTTTCCTCAGGGTCATGGTTTAGTGCAGTCAGTAAGAGGAGGTGGCATATGCCGTGTAACTTGCTAAGTGGAGTCTGTTCTGCCTCCAATTACTCCCGGACCATCTTTGCCCTCCCCCTTGTAATCGCCGCCTGTGTGGCTTAAAGTGAAGCAGCCGCAGCAGTGCAGCTTTTTTCCGCCTCTTGTTCAGCCTCTGATGGCCTGCACAATCTACCAGAGTTCCAGGGGCTGCTCCTTCGTTTCAATATGGCTGTTGGGCTCCTGGGAGGCCTCGTAGTTAGGACGGCCCGAGGAGTTGCACGCAGGTTTGAGCCTGCGCACTAATGATCGTCTGGAGCAGAACTGCCAACGTGCAGCCCGCTCGATTATTTTAGATTCGGGTCATGTGACCCTCAGGGCGCACCATTATTCACATGAGGCTGGGGGCGCTGGAATAAACACCCCTCAGCCTGAAACATTACATTCCTCCTTTACCCCAATGAATGAAAATAAGCAAATGCAGTACACTTGATTCAAAATGGAGAAACAGTAGAGACACCCCCTGGAGGAATGCAATAACAAAAAAAACACTGCCAATGTGGGTTAAAGGATACTGGCTGTCTTGAGTAGTAGTAGCCCCGGTTTGGTCTCGTATACTCCTAGTCCATCACATAGTCCTGCAACTTCTGGGATGGAGTAGGGTTCCTCCGTAGATTGTACCTAACTCATTCGCACAGCCGATATGTCACTTCCATTGAAGGCTGAGGAGCACCGGCGAAGTGCAGTTTCCTTACACTCTCAGGGCTTATCTGTTTGGGAGAACTGCTTTTCTTCTGCTACACTTCCATGCACTACAAGCCCAGCTTGTGTGTTTGGTGCCATGCGTGTTCAGCTTCAGCGACCGTCTTTTTTTTTTTTAACATAGTTTCCTGTACGTCGCTGTCTAATCTCCCTGCAGCTGATTCTTTCCCTCACCGATTAACCTACAGCTGCTAAGATCAACTTCCACAACGGGATGAAGACAGTAGCCGCCTGGATGAAGGAGAGCTGCCTAAAATTCAACTTCAACAAAACTGAAGTCCTCATCCTGGGCTCCACTCCCTCCACTTCAGATGACTCCTGGTAGCCAGCAGCACTTGGAACCCCCCCATCCACCGACTACACACACAACCTCAGCATCATCCTCGACTCCTCGCTCTCTATGAACTGCCAAATCAACGATGTATCGTCCTCCTGCTTCCACACGCTCCGCCTGCTCAGAAAAATCTTCAAATGGATCCCCACAGAGTCCAGGAGAACGGTCACCCAGGCACTCATCAGCAGCAAGCTCGACTACTGCAACGCACTTTACGACGGCACAACCCAAAAACTTCAAAAAAAATTGCAATGCATTCAGAATGCCTCTGCCAGACTTATCCTGGACATCCCCACTCGAAGCCACCTCTCCGGTCACCTGAGAGACCTCCACTGGCTTCCGATCAACAAAAGAATCACCTTCAAGCTCCTCATGCATGCCTACAAACCTGGTTAATGCCAGGAGTGGAAAACATTTAATGTGATCCTTATCAGCTGTTTTCCTTTGCCGTGAGTTTAAACGCGTTACAACATCCTGCTTACTTAATGTTTGCTGCTCTTCTGCACATGTTTGAAGCCCAGAACACCCTCATGCTGCATACAGGCGGTAATCCCCTCGCTTTGAAACACAAAGATAAGTTTTAGGACCTGCTTCAACAGAGCCACAGAAATGAGGATACATGCCCTCTGCCTCCCCAACCCCACCTCGCCTAGAGCGTTTGATTTAAAAAAAAAAATAATCATTTTTAAGGCAGTGTCGTGGTAACAAATGAAATGGGAGCGGTAACCGCAGTTTTTTCCCCCCAAAATGTACATGTGACTCGTTAGCAGAAAAAAAGACACAGAAACTCTTAAATCCACAAGCAAGAATCTTTTATTTATGTGTATATATTTGGTCACATTGCACGTCTTTGGTCTACTTGCCGAGCGCATGGATTTATCTGCCTCACCATGGCTAGGGGCCTCCTTCTGAATATGATGACCCCTACCCCCTCACGACACTCATCTCACACCGCCCACCTCCCTACAGTGTTCGCTTCTGCTCTGCCGCTGGCAGCTGGGCCCCCCCTTTCTTCCTCTTCCTCATATTCCCTCTCTTTCTGTCTCTGTCTCACTCCTCCTCACTTGCTGCAAACTGTAACTTCAACAAACGGCTCTTACCCTCTCTTTCTTCACCTTTCCTTTAATTGTTCCCCTGTGAAATGGATCCAAAAAAGAAAGAAACACTTTTGCGTAAATGTCATCTTTTTCTGACATTTTTGTATTCCAAAGTGTAGCCTTGAGAAGGAGACAAAGGAAGGTTCAAAATACCAAAAATAAATAAAGCAAGACAGAGTGGTCGCTAAGGGGGCCAGATTATTTTTATTGACAGCCACACATATTAGGGCCACTTTACAGAGTTTGTCAGTGAAACACTACTTTCGTTTTCTCTTCTTTTTTTTCAACAACATTGTTTTCCCCGGGTGGGGAAGTGCACCTTTCCTGGAGGTACTGCAATACCTGGTTGATGCGTAGAGTGGAAAACGTTTAATGTAATCCTTATCAACTGTTTTCCTTATTTTAGTTTATTAAATGTGTACCGCGGCTCCATGTTCAGGGATGCGGTCTTTTTAAACCATACTGCTTATGTTTTGTAAGGATATAGGCAAGGGACATTGAAACGGGGCCCTTTGGGGCCCTGTGGTCAAGTTCATTACTTTTCAGACAAAAACACCCATTAATTTCTGAATAATTTGCGTTGTTAGATAAAATACCTGGGAACCTCTATAGGAGCGAAATAGATGTTTGGGGTCCATACTTTTTATTAATATTTAACAATCAACGCCTCTCAGGGGCAGTAAGCACTATATAAAAAAAAATATCCTGGACGGAGCACCAATCCCTCCTACTTGGGGGGGGGGGCTGAAATTATCCCCATACATAAAAAGGGATCTCCAGCTGATCCCCGCAACAACAGGCCCATTAGTCTAATTGACCGTTCCCCCAAAAAGTTTTGTAGCATGCTCTTTGATCGGTTGCAATTGTGGATGGGAAAAAAAAGAAATTCTGTCACACCTCCAGGAAGGGTTCAGGGAGGGTATTAGTACAGTGGACCAGGTCGTCAGGTTTCAATTAATTTTCTGGAAGATGGATGTCCTAAGCAAAGGCATCAAACAAACACAAGAGGGTCCCTGATTTACTGAATGAGTTTGGAGAAGAAGGCAGGGAAACTAACCAAGGTAAAGAAAACAGGAACTTCTCCAAAACATTATATATAACACATGCAGTACATCAACAATATATGCAAAGCCAGGGATCAGATTAGTATTTTTTATAGTTTATTCATCTCATACAAAAATATATATTTTTTTAAATATAGTTAATTTTATAGTGCAAAAAACCTTTTTCTTTAAAAGAACTGTATGTATATTTTCATTTTTTTATATACATCAGAGCAAAGGTACAACCAGTAATGTAGTTGTGAGCACCCATCAGTACAGTGGATCAATACATATAGGAAATATATTACTACACAAGCACAGAAAAAACACAATTAGTGAATCACAAAACACTAATCACAACTATCACAAATAATCAGAGAAACAGTATACAACATGGGACAAAACAGTATGTACATTACAAACCATAAAGCACATCACAATACAAAGAAATAAATACTTAAAGTATGGATGTTGATAACATTATAGGGTGTAAATTCAAATTGACAGAAAAAACACAGACGCGTGTTTCGGAATTTGGCCGAAGATGTTAGCAACCTTCATCAGGGCGTTGTCTGTACAAATAATTCCTGTGGCAGGAGGCCATCCAAATTGCTTATAATCATACAGTAATGGAGCACTAAAAAAGGGGGGCTCATAATCTTCACAATCCTAGGAAGAAAGTATCGTCCTTTGCTTAGGTACTGGTGTATTATTTACCACGATCTCACTATATATAAATCTGTTGTCATTTAATTGGGCCACTTTCTTCCTGTTCAGTGTGTTTAATGCCCCGTACTTGCGAACTTTTTCATTCCTTCTTCCCTTATCTTTCTGTAGGGGATATTTTCAGTTTTCGAAAATGCCTGTCCTCTCGATCAGGTGTTTTTTTTTTAGAATAGAGTTTAAAGCCACTGAAACGCTGCGTCGTCAATTTGTATTTTGCAACATATGATTATTTGTGTTTTGTAATAGATGAGAGAATTCTACAACATTGTTTTTTTAACCTTTTTTATGATGTATATGATTTTATTTGATGAAGTTTATTAATTTTTTTAGTAAACAATTTTTATTGAATTTTTCACAACACTTTACATGGTTGCGGTCATAACAATTGGCACGGTTTTTGTAATTGCACATTACATTTCTACTGGTCTACCGAGAGTGTGACAATATACGTGAGTAGCGGGTCTGTCTGTTGATCACCCTGCTGTGGCCGTGCAGTGTCGTGGTGTGTCTAAATGTAGCTTCAGTAAGGAGCTATTCATCTTGAAAAGTATCCGGTCCCTGGATCTACCGGCATGCACACCTAACTGGGGATGGGAACCTGGGATAGGCGGGTCAGGGAAAACTAGAGCTTCTCTTAGCGGGTGTCTAAAGAAAGGAAGGATTATGTTGTTGTATGTATTTGTGGGGGGAGGAACGGGGCCCTCCTGAAGCGTGGCTCAGGTGAGTTTGGGCGCTTTGCATGGGCCTCTATCCTCGTGGGGATGCTGCAGAAACAAGTACCGTTGTGGTGCCTGGGGGTAGCTGTGTCATCACAGGTGTTTTGAGGTGTCTCAGATTGTGTGTCTCGGCTCGGGACTTCAGTTGCAATTGCCAATGGTGGTGGTTGCTGGGTGCTTAATGTGTGGTGGCGGAATTGGTGCAGCAGTGTAGCCCACTCTGTGGAAATGTGTTTCCTACATACACCTTGTACCTCCTCCTGTCCAATTGTGTCCTCCTCTGCCGAGCCCCATTTACCAACTGCTCCCGCCCAGGCTGCCAGCAGGGGTCCCTCTGGGGTTCTCCAGTACATTGTGATCCCTCTCTTTGCCAGTAAAAGGGCTAGGGAGGCAAAACGTGTTTGAACCTTGAGGGTCTTTCGTCTGCGGAATATCCCGATCCCTCTGGCCTCCCAGGTGTTGATGTCAGTGAGCCCTGTTAGTTCCCGCAGTGCCTCGTGTACTGTACTCCAGTAGGGCTGTATCGTGGGGCAGAGCCAAAACATGTGCTTGAATGTTGCATCTGGGGATTGACATCTCGGGCACAGGAATCATGTGTCTGGGTAAAACCGTTGGAGCCGCACTGGGGTAAGGTAGGCCCGATGTAGTATGGAAAACTGTATGTTTTTAAACCGAGTGTTTCGGGACACTTTCTTTGAGTATTCCAGAGCTTGTTCCCATTCCTTGTCATGCAGTGGGCGCCCTATCTCCTCCTCCCACTTCTGTCGCAGCGGAGTAAGTGTAGTGGCGGTGAGATCTCGGATGGCTTTATAAAGCCATGTGATTAAGTGTCGTCTCGTGCCCATGTGGAGTATTGTGTGGAGTACCGGGTGCGCTGCGGGTTCCCCCTCAGAGAGGTTCCAAATATGGCGGCTACTGAGGACTATCTGTCTGTGGAGCAGGAATTGCCCCTGTGGGAGACCTGTCTCCTCTGATAACTGGTCGAATAGGAGTTATTGACCTTCCGTGAACAGGGATCCCACCCCCAGGATTGAGTGGATTGTCCAGACTTGCATTGCTCGAGCGGAGTAGTATCCTCCGTTTCTGGGCAGACCAGCTAGCAGGAATAAGGGGGTAGATAGAGGGGTTTCACCAGACATGCGGTGAAGGCGCAACATGCATGCGCGTGCTACCGTCACTTGTATAGGATGTGTCGACACAGGACGGGTGCCTGGGAGGAGCAGGCGGCAAAGAGCCTGTACTGACATGGATCCTCCCGCTGAGGCGGCCTCCTCCAGATGTCGCCCCGCTATCCAGCGAGACATCCACTGGAGCTGCGCCGCAAGAAAATAGGCTTCAAAGGATGGCGCTCCCAGTCCCCATCGGTCTGTCAGGAGTTGCAGCTTTGAGAGGGCCACTCTCCGACACCCGTTTCCCTATATAAGGGAGCTTAATAAGGTGTCCAGTTCTTGAAAGAAAGAGCGAGGGGGAATGACGGGGGTATTGGCAAAGTGATAGAGAAATTGCGGCACTAAGATCATCTTTGCTAAGGCTATTCTGCCTATGGGGGCTAGGGGCAGGGTCTTCCAGAAATTTACGCGGGTTTTGGCTCCTGCCAGAGCTCTACAATGGTTTCCCTCAAATATGTCCGCGGGGGAATGATAAAGTCTGATACTGAGGTATCGTGGGGCGCAAGTACTCCAGGCAATGCGCAAATTTCCAACTCCTATCTCTCGCAGGGGAAGGTCTGGACTTACTGGGTATATAGTAGATTTTGCCCAGTTGACCTTTAGCCCTGCCACAGTCGCAAAGTCCGAGAGTGTATTCCATATGGGACTGAGATCTGCTGTGATATCTCGCACATACAGCAGCAGGTCATCCGCGTATAGTGATACAATATGGTGGTACCTGCTATTGGGATACCCCAGGCTTCTCCCTCCCGGCGTAACCGAATCGTGAGAGGCTCCATCACCATGGCGAACAACAGGGGGGAGAGGGTACACCCCTGCCGAGTGCCTCTCCCTATCTGAAGGGTAGTGAGATGTATTTACCCAGTCTCACCCTGGACGTGAGTTTCGTATATAATAGTTTTATTTGCGCTCTGAAGACGAACCCTAGCCCCATCCGCTTCAGTGTCTCGAAGAGGTATGGCCAGGTCAGAGTGTCAAATGCTTTTTCCAGGTCCAGGACCAGGCAAGCCGCCCTTGGGTAGTGGCTCGCACCTGGTCCTGGACATGAAACAGCCTGTGGATGTTTTGGTATGTATTCCTACCCGGTACGAACCCGTTCTGATCCGGGTGTATTAACTGCGGAAGCATTGGGCCTAATCGGTCCATTAGGATCTTGCCCATGATCTTACAATCAGTGGACAATAGCGTTATTGGCCTATATGAGGTCAGCTGCGTTGGGTCTTGCTCAGGCGTCAGGATCGAGACTATGAGAGATTCCTGCAGAGAGCATGGCAGTTCCCCCTTCTCTAGTGCTGCCTCATACATGTCTGCCAGTTTTGGCACCAGTAATGTAGCGAAGGTACTGTAGTACTCCAGGGGTAAGCCGTCTTGCCCGGGGGCTTTGTTCTGGGCTAGAGCCTGAATTGCTTGTTTCACATTTGAGGGTGTGATCACTGCCTCAAGGAGGGTACTGTCCTCACTCGGCATCTGAGGTATGGTGAGAGGTGGTAGGAAGTGGTCGACTAGCCTCTGGCAGTTCTGTTCAGGGCTCTTGTATATCTTTGCATTGTGCTCCTGGAGGAGCCGTAGGATATCTGTCTGGGAAGTGGCAACCCTGCCCGTGGGGCCAATGATTTCAGTAATTGTTCGTGCGTCCTGGTTCTGGCGGGCGAGCCAAGCGAGGAGTGCTCCTGACCTGTCCCCTTCCCTATGTTTCCTGGCTGTATATAACTTGAAGTTATATCTCCGAAGGTCTGCCAATCCTTCCGCGTACGCCGTCTTGGCTTCCGCGACTTGGGTTGGGGTCACCGAGCCCGCCACCTTGGTCATGGCCACTAATTCGAGCTCAGCTTTTTGTAGGCCTCGGTCATGTCCTGCGGACTCCTGCTATCTGCCTGATGCAGGCCCCCCTGATGACCACCTTGAAGGCATCCCACTCCAACGTCCTGGTGGACGCCGTGTTGGCATTGTTCGTGAAGTATTCTTTGATACTGCCTTCCTGGTCGTGGCGAAAAACTGGATCTTCCAGGCATTCTCGCTGCAATTTCCAGGTGGGGACTGGTGGGTGGGGTGGCTGCCACTCAAGGGTTAGAAGGTGCCCGTCATAATCAGAAACTACTCGCCCTAAGTAATCTACTTGCTGGGTCATAGGGATTATCGCCGGCGAGCACATAAACCGTCAAGGCGTACCCGTAGATTATGGGGTATCGAGTGGAAGGAGTACAGCCTAGAGTTTGGGTTCCGGCTCCTCCACACGTCTGTCAAGGACCAGTGCTGCGCCCTCGACCGGAAACGCTCCATTTGTGCTTGGGCAGAGGAACCGGTGCACGGGGGTGCGAGCGGTCCAGGGATAGGTCCAACACACAATTATAGTCACCCCCCAGTACCCAAGGTGACGTCGTGAATTGTGCCAGTACTACTGATAGAGAGTCCCAGAACTTCCCCTGGTCAGCGTTTGGGGCATAAACACTGCCAAGGAGTAGGGGCTGACCATCCAGGAGCCCCTCTATGAGTACATACCGTCCCTCCTTGTCCACCGCCCTACGGGTTTCCTTAAACGGGATCCCCGTCCTAAGCCAGATCAGCGCTCCACGCACAAACGCGGAGTATGTGGTAGCACTCATTCTTATTCGGTCTTTGTGAGGTGTGTTTCCTGTAACAGGATTATCTGTGCTTTCTGGTGCTTGGCATAGGAGTAAACCGTGTATCTTTTGTGTGCTGTGTGCATTCCCCGGACGTTTAGGGACAAGAGACTAATGTCTGTGGTCGTTGGCATGATGCGGTGCATTCTGTGGCGAAGGGTGAATGGGGGGTATCTTGCGCTGATCTTGACCCTGGCCCCCTTGCGTGTAATGCTGTCAAGTGAAGACGCCCGTCCTGAGTGGGATTATGTTCGAGGGGATTGAGGGGTAACTGGGAGGAAGCTTCAACACTGCTGAGAAACCGGGTCCCAACATTGCGGACCTATCACAACTGGTGAAATGTCCAAACTATGCATAGAGCTAAAGTTCTAGTGTATTGTGGGGGGCTGTGCGCTCAGGGTCCTGTTTCCATTGCCCTATGTGGCCCATGTTCCCGAGTGTGCTGTCTCAACATGTTTTCCTGGGCATAAGCAGGGTAGGGACTTTGTCGGGAGAGGGGCGAATGGGAGGGAGGGACCGTGGTTCTAAGTATCGGTTTCCCTCAGATTAATGTATCTGCTGTTTGGGGTTCAACAGGGGTGGAGTCATCGAGTCCGCTTGGGATATGCTTGTGTCCCTGGAGTCTTCCTCGGACGAGAAGATGTGCGGGACATCCTCCCTGTCTGAGTTCGCCGTGGTTAGATCCAGGTTCACCGCTGCTTGAAGGGCTCTTTTTCGTTCTGCTATTTTTTCCTTGAGGCTAGGGGGACCAGTGACAGGGTTCTGCCATTTCAGTTCGTGTCGCTGAGAGGTTCTTTTCCCTCGTTGGCACCTGCTTCGTGGTTCCCGTGTGTTGTGGACTTCTTCCCGGTGTGTACTGTCCTGTGCGTGGAGTTCCATCCAATCAAACACTGCCTTCTGGTCCGTGAAGAACCTCGTGCCTCCGTCATGTATGATCCTGAGACTGACGGGGAAAAGCAGCGAGTATTGGACCCCTTTTTGGCGTAGCATTCATTTTGCTTCCAGAAAAGAGGCTTGCTGCTGCTGTACCACCCTAGAATAGTCTGGGAAGACCATCCCTCATTTATCTTCCACTTGAAATGGCCCATGTTGTCTGGGTGCTCTCAGCACTGCGTCTCTGTCCCGAAAGTGGAGTAACTTTAGGAGTAGCGGTCCTGGAGGTGTCCCCGGAGGAGGTCGACCTATGGGTCCTTTCCACTGAGAAAAAGAGTGTGAGTTCGGAGTCTGGGGTGAATGATTTGAGCCACGTTTCTATGTACCTCACTGGGTTGGATCCTTCTGTCCCTTCCGGTAGGTTGATCACTCGGATATTGCTTCGTCGGGATCGCCCTTCTAAGTCGTCTGCTCTCTCCTCCAGTCTGGTGATTCGGGTTTTGAGGTCTCGCGTGGTTTCTTGCTGCGACTTAGCTAACGGCTGAAGGGTGGTGAGGGCTTTCTCTCCATCTGCTACTTTGTCAGTCAGCTTACGGTGGTCATCGCGCAACAGGCTAAGATCTGAGGACAGGGCCCCGAACCTGCCCTCCATTGTGGCCTGTGAGTGCTCAATTGCGGGCAGTACTTTGTCTAGCTTGTCGGACATCAACTGTGAAGTGGCCGTCTCGGCTGCTGAGAGTTGATCGGAGGTCATCGGGAGCGGACGTCGTTCTGGGGATGGTGTCTGCGATCCTGAGTTAGAGCGTAGGCGCCCCATGATGCATCTGGTCGTGTGACAGGATTTGTATCACCAGGAGGACAAAGTTCCTACGGGCAGGTGCAAAAAGTCACCCGAGCCCTTCAAAAAGAGAATTAGAGAGTGAAAGAATTCCTAGTTTGGAGACCCACTCAGGTAAGTGGAAGACTACTCTATGTCCTCTGTTGCCCTCACACACTCCGAAGGGTGTCATGCTTCATCATCGGGCGGTTGCTCCTCGTAGGGCCGGCGCTGCAATTCCCTACGGGCCCCCGAAGGGTCACTTTGACGGAGATCTTTTAAGGACCGCCGGATGGTGCATGTGGGTGTGTGGGGAGTGGGTTCTATGTAGAGGGTAAAAAAGGGTGCGTGCAAGTTAGTGAAAACATGGAGGGTAATCATGCAGCAAATTATATAGATGTACCCTGAGCAGAATTAGACTGCTAAAAAAGTTGTAACCCTGAAGGCACACTATGCCCAGGGGTCATGGGTCAAAGGCCGACAGGATTCCCTTCTTGTGTGTTACCCGGAGAAGCCCAGTGGTTTCAATTACCTGTGATGGAAGATGGGCTGCTGCCGTTGTCTCCTGGTGGGTCTTCGAGACTTTGGTGCCCACCGGTGTGGCGGGCGCAGCCTTCGCCGGAATGCTAGCTTCTGAATGGCAGGGGTGGCTGGGGGTGTCAGTTTCTTTTGTCTCTAGAGTGTTTCAGCTGGCTTTCATATCTGGCCTTCCACAGCACATACATGGCCCACTGTTCTGGTATGCTGTTCTTCTATGTATGGGCTGGTTTGTATTTCGGCCTAGTTGGAGGCTCTACAATTGGGGCAATCTTCTGGGTTTAGCACTGCATTGACTGGGGGCTCCTGTGTCGTCACTGACTCCTGGGGTGGTCCGGTGGCTTCTTGCGCCCTGGCCAGTACCTCGCTGAGTGTTCGCTCCCACACTTGCACCTCGTGGCCTGGCGCGGAGCAGTGAAATATATGCGGTTCGCTGATTCACCCCTGGGTGGGTTTAGCATGCTGCCCCTCCGCCCTGCTCCGGATTCTCAGAAGTGTTTGGGGATTTCTGGGGTTCCTCTGGGGGGTGCCTGGCGAGCCGAGAACCCCAGAGAAGGGCCGCACCACCACCCCGGCGATATCAACCAGAGCGCCAGGTCTCAACCAGCTGCCGTGCTCCTGGAGGGTTCCCTCAGGCAGGTGGGTCCTCGCTCCTCTCCTCCCACACACAAAGCTCTTCGTCGTCCGCGGGCTCTCGCTGCACTCGAGGGCCGGCTGCCGAGCGCCAGGTGGTGGGGCGTCCTCCGCTAGGCAGTCTTTGGTTGGCGGGGGATGGGTCTGGCTCCCCCCCTCTGCCATTGAGTCCGTGTAGGCTGAGCGCTGCGGTGTCTGGGCTCCCTGGTCTGCACACCAGCGCGCGTCCCCATCTCCAGCGCCATGCGACTCGCGTTTCCCCGGTCTGCTCCTCACCTTGTTTTCCTCTTCAGTGACAGCTTGCGCTCGGAGCCCGGCCCCGGGCAGATTACTGCCCTGCTCTGTACCAGTGCTTCGCGCGCTCTGTTAACCTGCGGGCGGCGCGTAGCTCGTCACCTTGATCCTCCGGCACTCCGCTATTTGCCCGAGAGCTACACCATTTTGGGGAGCGGTCGCAAGGCTGAGGTGCTCTGAGCCTTTCCCTATGACGCCTCACCACTCACGGAGGCAGTCCCTGGGCGCTCACTAGGTATCCAGTGGCAGGTAGTCGCAGTTGCACGTCATTGCAGGGCCCCACCGATCAGGATGAATATCGATTATTTAGGCCGGCGTCCGGAGCTCTACTCGAGCACATCCGCCATCTTGGCTGGCTTGGCCACGCCCCCCTTGATGAAGTTTATTCATGATGTCTGGATATATGGATTTTAATGCATTTGCCTCATGATAAGAATAGTAATAACATTGTATATTACAAAATAAATTTTAATAAACAAGACATCTTTACTTATAACTCTGTTTAGTGTTGAGAATAAGCAGTGACGGCAGATAACGATATATCAGGAGTGTGTTTAGTTAGAGTGATTGACACAAAGAGGGACTCATTCTTGTTTGTATAACTCTTAAGGGGCATATTAGCAACGCTTTGCGATAAATATCGCAAAGCGCGCTTAGCGCTTATTTTTTTATCGCTGGATTTGATCGCCGAGATAGCGCGTTATTAGCAACGCGTATCTCCAAGGCGATAATTAATCCAGCGATAGCGGCGGAATGCCAGTTAATCGCATGGAATCCAGCGATAATAGGGCAGCGATAGGGGAATGCTTGATGATATGCCACGGTGGACTCAGCCCCACAATCCACCTCACATTGTGAAGATGGGTAAGTACTGTTTGGAGCAGGTGTAAAAATACCAGCGATGACCGCGGTTAGCGCGACTTTTGTCATCGCTACCCGGGTCCGGGGCCGCATTGCTAATAGGGGGTAGTTGTGTTAGCGGCTGTTTCTGTTGACTTTTGGTTGGGAACGCCTACTTTGCATGTCATTAGCGATAAATATCGCTGACATGCAAAACGGCCGCTTTTGCCATTAAGCTGTCGCTAACAGCTGTTAGCGACAGCTTGCTAATAGGGCGTTAACAATATCGCCGCTTTAGCGGCAAAAAGTGCCGGTAAAGCGGCGATAACGCCCTTGCTAATATGCCCCCAAGATCCCAGCATTGATGTTTGCGAATGATACCCTCCTCATATCTAAAACACCGATGGGGTTACAAAAACTTCTTTGTAGTTTGGAAAGATTTAGCACCCAGAGGGTCTAGAGATAAATGTAGACAAAATAAAATTTAAGATTTTAAATCCCGGTCACTCCACTCAGGCCAATCCTAAACTAAGTGGTGTCCCCTTAGATCGTGTTTGTCTTTTTGACAACCTGGGGCTGACTCTTACTGAAGACTTTAATTGGAGATGCCATATCGAAGAGAGAATGCTCAAATTAACTTAACATAGTAGGGTGTTGTTAAGAGTACAAAATACCTCACACTTCCGCACAATTTCCCCAGCAATCCAAATATATACTATGCAGGCACTAGGAGCTGCCGTGTATGGGACCGAGCTATGCGGGCATAAGGATGTTTCTGTTTTGTTAGTTAGTGAGAACCGCTTCCTACACCCGCTATTGGGATTACCTAATAGTTCACCATCACTTCCACTTAGACTAGACCTGGGAGTTACGCCTCTCACTGAGGGGGTGGGGATTAGGCCCATACATTTCTGGAGACGGATTTGGGCGTCTCCAGAACTGCGCTCCTATCGAGCTGGCCTTAAAAAAGTGCTAGGGATTCCAGGGTCGGGAAGCATACCGTGGATAAAATATATAAAAGATACTTTGACCAAGGTAGGGAGTCTGGATCTATGGACAGAACCGGAAGTCGCCCTGATAGTTAGTAAAACCCTGTTAAAGAGGAGATACTGGTAACTTAAAATGGATCAACTGCTGGCACTCTCCTCTCATGACACCCTGACCGATTGTTTTCTTAAGATCAAGGTAGCCTATAGCTTGGAGCAATTTTTAGATTAAATAGAGCCTTCTTTGGCCCGAAAGTTGTATATGCAGTTCAGATACAGCACCTTACCAATTGCCTCCTTTACTGGTAAATGGTCAAGTAAACAGAGCCCTACAGGACACACCTGCCCTAGTTTTGGCGCAGATAGGGAGTCAGAAGTGCATGTTTTGTTCTTTTACCCAGCTTATGTTAAAAGCTGGAAAAAGTGGGTCATCCCTGTCTGTCGCCATTTATGTGTTAAAGATCTCCAAATTGCATATCGCATTTTAAAAACTGCGGTTAGGCAAAGTCTGGTTTTTGCCGTATCCCGCTTTTTAATCGCAATATGGAGGATTAGGCTAAAGATGTGCCTTTAATTGGTTATTTAATTTTTGTAGAAGTTTTTAGCTTCTAAATAATGTATTTTACTATTAATAACCAGTTTTAGATTGTTTTGTGTATACTGTATCTATCTGCTTTTAATATTTTATGTGATATATCTTATGCTATGTAATTTTATTTGGTTTCTACATTTATGGCACCCAGCTGAAATAAAGTTAACGAACTGAACGGAAGAATAAGTGCGAAAGCGTTACGGTAACCATGTTGTTCCTGCCTACATTTCACATGCTTTACTTAATCTTGCATTAACTATGTTTGCTTTTTCCAGGATGTTGTTACTTTTTTTTCAGGCAGCATATTACTCTTGTCTCCCTCCCTCATAACCTATTTCCCATTTTTTGGTTTTCCAGCGCTGCGAGATCACATGAATGGCAGTAGCGCTATGCAAATATGATCACTGAACTGCAAATAAAAAAACAAAGAAAAAAAATTGTAATTTTCAACGCCAAGACTTATAACTTTCACAAATGCGAGACCGGTTGCATTGCAAATGCTTGTTAATTAATGCTGCACTGCTATATTTAAAAATATTGAAATTGTTTTTCTCCAAAATAAAATTCTCCCTATTTCCTCATTATAGACGTGTCATTATGGTATTTCAATAGCATGACTTTTTTATTTTCACATAATGTCAGTTTCAATGTCATACTTCTTTGGCATGTAAGGCCACTAACTCTGACAGACAACCACCAAGCATCTTATCCTGCTATGCTCTTTTTTCCAGGGAGTAGGGTGTACAGCTCTGCTGGTAGCTGTGGCTGCTAACAAGCTGGAGTTTACAAAGGCGGAGAAACATGTGCACAACTTCATGCTGGACATACACTACATGAAGCAGGTAGGGATGTGGAAGTAACCTGATGTCTGTGACATAGCTTGCTTTAGAACTTCAGCATTACCAACAAGGTGAATTTGGAATAGGTAATCACCACACTCCTCTAGAGCAGAGCGCTATTTTTATGCCACCGCAGTTGTGTTTTGCCATTTGGAATCTTTCTGTTCTACCTGTTGGCTAAATGGTTGTTTTGTTGTATTTAGAATGGTAATATAGAATGCATCAATGAGGAAACATCAACCAGCCCCCCCACCTCTTGGTATAGCAGTGGCTAGAGGCACATCCCATACATCTTTCATCTGGCTAAAATGAAAGTTACTCATTCCAAGAGGTTACTATGCCAGTCAATAAAACAGATAATATTTTAGAATGTCATGACTGTGGAACCCTGCTAGGAAACAACTATTATGTTATGTTATATTACGCGGATTTTTTTATAGCTACTAATCACCTGTGAGGGTATCCTAATGTTTAGCTTGTGTGTGGTGATGGCCTTGAAGAGCCTTACTCAAAGAGCCAGGTCTTAAACTTCTTGCAGAATTTAAGAGGTGATGGGAAGGCGCTAATGTGGTATGGGAGGCCGTTCCATGCTGTAGGTGCAACATATGAGAAAGCACTGCCTCCTGCTCTGCTTTTGCGTATGTGTGGTGCGTGTGAGAGTCCGGCTGTGCGAGGTGCCTGGTGGGTTGGTGGAGCTGCACACGGCTGTTCTGTTAGGCAGGATCTTTGACTGTTCAGGTAGGCAGAACATTTAAGCTCTAATCTAAAGATAAATCATTGAAACATAATGCCGTTCCCCATCAAATACTACAATTTCTATCAGGAGGCTGCGGATCAAGGCCACTTGCCCAAGGAGCTCGACCTGGCCAAAATTGTGGTTCTCCACAATTCAGGGAGACCCCCAGAGGCTTGTCCCTCATAGCCCTATTTCCCTTATTAACGCGTGAATACATTTTTTTGCAAAGATCCTGGCAAACCGCCTCCTAACGCTGCTGCCCTCCTGGATCAACACAGTTTTGAGTCCCGCTGCAGTACCCGGCATTGCATTTGCAGACTACATATTGCTCTGTAACACAGACATCACTTTGGAGACCTCGTGGACTGCTGTTGGAATTTGTGAAGGCATTTGACTCACTGAACTGTGGAATTCTCTTTCAGGTCCTCTCCTGCATGGTTTTCGGACCCTGTTTTTGGTCTTTTGTTAAGGTGCTTTACGTTCGCTCCCAAGCACAGGTCAGAGTTAACAGCATCTTCTCCTCCCCCTTCCAATTCAAAGAGGCATCAGGCAAGGCTGCCCCCTTTCCCTGGTGCTTTTCGCCTTGGCAATTGAGTCCCTAGCGGCCTGGGTTCGGTGCAATGCCCAAATTTGGGGATTCCAGTGGCAGAATTGCCCGGAAGACCATATCGCCTTATACACAGATGACGTGTTGCTTTTTCTCTGCCAGCCACACGTCATCCGGCCCCGGCTCCTCCAGCTCTTTGGCAACATTTCAGGGTTGGTAGTCAACTGGGCCAAATCTCTTCTTGTCTCTGTTTGGGGCCCCCGGGAGGTCATTAATTAGCTGGATTGCCTCCCTATCTGTAGATTGAGCTTTCCAAACCAGGGAGTAATCATTACCTTAGAACCCAAATTAACCTGGAGCCTCAACTTGACACTGCTGTCGCTTCAGACTCGCCAGGACCTGACCAAATGGACTTCCCTACCTCTCAATGTCCTAGGCCATGTCACACTCTTCAAAATGATTACACTTCAGCGACTTCTTTACAAACTGCAGAACTTTCCTTTCTTTGTTCCTCAATCCTGGTTTACCAGCCTAATCTGGGCAATCTGATCCTTCCCGTGGGAGAACAAGCCCCCAAAATAGCCCTCTGTAACTGTGTCGAATCACCCTACAACGGTGGGATGGGAATGGCTGACATTTAGTTGTACTACTGGGCCTCACAGCTCTAAGCCTTTATGTTATATCTAAGGTTTTACCTTCCATCTTCCCTGTTTCTCTGCCTCTGCTGTTCAGACAGTGAGAGTAGAATGTTAGTGTGGATGGTGATGTCATTGGAATGTGTGGTATGCTTGGAGTGGGACTGTCAGTTGGATCCTGGGCTGAGCAGCAGAGAAGCTGCTCCTGGTGGGGCTTCATTACATCTATACTGGAAAACCTATCTGAACATCTAAGATCAATAAACTTATCATCTGTAACCTAACCAAGACTAGTGGAACTACTTACCTACGACATAACATAAATTGGCGACGAGTTGGATTCAAAACAATGCGTGAGGACTTACTTCAAGCTTGAAAAGGTACTTTTACACAAGATTTTACTTTTAAAAAAAGAACTTACCCAAGGAACTTACGCCCTCCCGCCCCACCAGTGTCCAGATTCACCGGACAGTCCATTTTACATGGCGTATGTTTCCTGCTACATGTCCTTCCAGCCTGATTCCTGCTGCCTGCTTCTGACAGGGTGTTTGTTACCTGCTGCCATGCTTCCTTCCGCCCTGACACCCTGCTGCTTTGGAATTTCTACCATCTTGTGGACCCGGCTTCTTCAAAGATTGGCACTACATCTAAGTACCCATTTTACTGGGCGCATGTTTCCTGCTACATATCCTTCCAGCTTGATTCCTGCTGCCTACTCTTGACAGGGTGTTTGTTACCTGCTGCCATGCTTCCTGCTGCCCTGCTTCAATTCTTCTTATCTGCCTACTGTAACCTGCCTGGGAGTGTTCTGCCTGTTTGCGTGCATGAAACCTGTCACTACTGCCTTGCTGCCTTTTGACAGCGTCTACACTTCAGCAACCAGTTCACCTGCTTTTGGAGAGTTCCCCGTCACTTCTACTGCACGATTTCCTACGTTTCCCGTGTTCCTAACTCCTGTGATCGTGCATCCTGTAAATGCCCTGTAAGAGGTGAAAGCGCTTGGAGGAATTCGGAAGTAGAGTTTCCTCCGTGCTTGGTTGGTCGTGAGTACTTTATTATTGATTTCATTTTTTAAAATTCTTTCATTTGCCTCTGTGCTACACTTCACTATGGCGGTTTAACCGCCGCTGCCATACTTTCAAACATCGCTCGAGCGCACACAGAGCCTGCTCGCGCTCTTACCCTCATGCTGCTTTGCGACTCCGGCTTTCATTCCTTGTGACGTCTCGTGCAATTAGAGCTGCGTTGTTTCCTCTGGACCCCTGCATGCATCGACGTGCCTGGAGCCACCCGGCGTGCGCTTTCTCTACGTGCCGCCATCTTGACTGCAGTTTTCTTTAATGCTGTTCTGCACTTCTTCCCTATGATGTTGGTGTACACTTTTATGAAGCCGGATGAGACTTAAGTGTTTGGGCGCATTTATTTCTTCTATGCACGCCCCTTCTGAACTTGAAACACTTTGGAGTCTTCTTTGCCTTTCCGGAGTTTCCCTGCTGACTTCCTTTGACGTCCGTGGAGCCATATGTGTGTGAGGTATTTTGGGGGACATTTTATTTTCTGCCTACAGCCCTCCTTTACTTTAGGTGATATTATTTTCCTTGCTCACAGCTCTACCGCCGTCTGAATAGAGACGCTTTGCAGGTTTCAACGCAGCGTCTTCTCCTCTAATGTGGAACTTCAGGTCATGCTTGGTAACTCAAGCAATGGTGCTTTGCTATTTCATGTTGGCTCCCATATCCACGGTGTTTTTATCATTAGTTTTATTTGATTTTCTGCTTCTCCTGGTACCTGCAATTTTGTTCTATTTCATTCTTGCCATGTCACATATGTATTTTAACGTTTCTCTATTTAGGGAAGGTGTTAATGCTTACTTGTTTCATGCAGTACTGCTATTATATTTCTGATGTCTTGCATATTAGTTATTTACCTGATTGATTTATTCTTGGATGTATTTTTTCATATTACTATATACATGCTACTGTGTTATTAATGTATTTCTGGCTTGCCATGCAGGTTTTCATCCGTTTTCTGTCTGTATCTTGATGTGGAGCAATTTTACTTGTTCCTCTTATTTTTACATGATTTTACTTACAGTGCATTTGTTATATTGTGCGCAAGTTTTCATATGTGGTCTAACTTGAGGTGTGGCTGTACTTTTGCTTTATATGTGGTGCAGCTCTCCCAGACCGCATTTTCCTTGCACTTTCATGCGTGGTCTAATTTGAGGTGTGACTGTACTTTTGCTTTATATGTTGTGCAGCTCTCCCAGATCGCATTTTCCTTGCACTTTCATGCGTGGTCTAACTTGAGGTGTGACTGTACTTTTGCCTTATGTGTGGTGCAGCTCACCCAGACCGCATTTTCCTTGCATTTACTGTTTGGGGATTCACTATTTTGCGTTTTCACCCTTTGTTTTATTTCTGGTAGGGTGTAAGTCGCCCGTTTTTTACTTATGATTGCTTTCTGTTACGGTGTTTTCCACCCTTTGCTTTATGTCTGGTAGGGTGCAGCCACCCGTTATTTACTTATGATTGCTTTCTGTTACGGTGTTTTCCACCCGTTGCTTTATGTCTGGTAGGGTGCAGCCACCCGTTATTTACTTTTTATTGCTTTCTGCTTGGGTGTCTGTCACTCCGTATTCTCTTTCTTCTTGGCTGTATGTCACTCTTTTTTGCGTTAAGGTTGGGTGTTTTCTCTTCTTGCTTTTGTAATTCACCCTTGCTTGCTTTCTGTTTTGGGTGCTGGTCACCTATTGCTTACATTTTCTCATGTCGTTTTCCTTCTTCCTGTTGCTGTGTTCAGTGTTTCCATCCTCCTCGCCAGTCTGGCCAGTTGGTGTGGTTGTGGTGGTTACATTTGGTTCACTTTTCCTTTGTTAGTTTACTATTTATACCTCGTTCTTGTTCATGTATGTCTTTTTCTCCATTTGCCTTTCCGTTCTTTTACAATTTCCTTCCTTTTGAAACTTCTTGCTTCAATTTTTGCTCTGCTAAGGAAGGAGATGTGTGTCTTTTCTAGTTTTCGTTTTCCTTTATTGCTTCCTTTTAACATCACTTTTCTACTTGCTTATTTTAGCATGTTTTTCATAACTTATGTGCAATTGCAATCCTTCTTCTGTCAAGTTTCTTCGATATTACTGTGATGTTACTGTTATGTTACTATTTATATTTGCTTTCTCTTTGTTCATTTTATAAAGAGGGAAGGTGTGTTATATCTAAGGTTTTACCTTCCATCTTCCCTGTTTCTCTGCCTCTGCTGTTCAGACAGTGAGAGTAGAATGTTAGTGTGGATGGTGATGTCATTGGAATGTGTGGTATGCTGGGAGTGGGACTGTCAGTTGGATCCTGGGCTGAGCAGCAGAGAAGCTGCTCCTGGTGGGGCTTTATTACATCTATACTGGAAAACCTATCTGAACATCTAAGATCAATAAACTTATCATCTGTAACCTAACCAAGACTACTGGAACTACTTACCTACGACATAACACTTTAACGACTGGATGTTTGGCAGATCTGCGGACCCGGCGTTCTGCCTAGAGGTATCTCACAAGGGCCGACAACGTATCCTCTATTTGTTGTACAGTAGCCTGACCCACAGTTCCATGCCGGGGCCTACGAGGGTCACTCTACCGTGTTGGCGGAGTGCCCTCCAACGAACTGGATGGGGCCTTCGGTTGACACAAGCGACTCCCCTATGGCAGGGCAGATGGATACCCCAGGTCTCAAGCCTGAACGGGTTTGAACGATGGGACCTTATAGGCATATCCCACCTTGAGGACATTTATGAGGGCTCGCACAGAAGATCTTTCAGGCCCTCCAAGAGGAATTCACTCTACATAGGACCCAGTTCTACAAATATTTGCAGCTTTGGCATGCACTGCGGGATCTGCCGGAGTACAGCCCCCTTGAGGCCTTGATTTTACTGGGGTAGCTGGGTCACGGTGGCTTCTGGCAGACAGATCAGTCCCTGGTCATCAACTCTGCTGACCCCTTTCTGGCTCTTCGAGCTAAGTGGGAGGGATGGGTTGACGAGCTTGATGACTCCGACTGGAAAGATGCCAGGATGGCCCCACGTGAGCTGGTCATTCTCTCTCGCCTATGCCTGATCCAGCTGAAATGTTTCCATGCTTCCTACCTCACCCCACGCCGTCTATGGAGGATGGGCGCATACCCTACCCCCACATGCCCAAGATGCACTAGCGCTGACAGCAACTTTTATCACATGATATGGGCCTGTCCGTTCATCGCAAAGTACTTACTGGTCCTTGATCTTGAAGACATTGTCCAATACTCTGGAGAGAACTATTGACTTCTCCCCCGTGTTGCATTACTGGGCATCCTGGAGGGTGTGGGGGGACTTCGGGGGGAACACGCTCTAGTTGGCATTGGAATTGTGGTGGCTAAACACGAAATGACGTCCCATTTGACATCCCTCTCACTGTATGGTGCTCTATGATGGATTGGTGCACCAAGGCAGAGGAGCCTGTTTACAAATCCCACGACTGCCTTCGCAAACACGAGAAAATCGGGGGGAGCTGGAGAGCATATTATAACATGAATCGTGATGGACATATTCTGGCTTGATGTTTTACAATTTGATGTCTCTTGTGCAGATTTCATGCTTTGTACTGAGTGCTGTGTGTTACGTCCTTTATTCTCATCACAAAAATCTACAAAACTTTTGATTATAAAAAAAATCTTTTCATCTTGCAATTATGATCAACTAGTAAAGACCTTTTGGAATGAATAAAGACAAATGATTTGAAACCCTATTGGAATTTAATTTTTAAGGAAGTGTTACCATGTATAGCATATAAGTTCTTTTGTTCTCAATGGCTTAGATCAATGGATTTGTGATTCAATGTGAATGTATTTGTAATACAAATGTATATCTTTGCACGTTTTAAAGAAGAAAAACAATATAATTCCTGAAGTATCATGTATTTATACTCATGAATCTTGACTATATCAATGCATATGGAAAATGTTTCCAATATTATCACATATATATGAACTTTGTCAACCATGTCTTGCTCAGCCCACTGGAGTAATCATCGCTCGCCTAATGCTCTTTGCTGGTTGGACGTATCCTCCTACCTCCACTCAAGGGCTTGCACTGAACTGCAAGGACTACTTTATAACTCCAGCCCTCTGTCCTTACTGCTGGCTTCCTCCACTGTGCTATCAGTGCATATGTTGGCAATTTATCCCCAGATGTATTGACTTTGCCACTGCATGTTATATTCTGTAGCAAGGGCCAGTATAAGCAGAGACGGTAAAAGTATGAAGGATATATTTTTATGAATTGTTTTCATATTTTACATTGTGAATGTGCGTAATGCTTTTAGCTAATCTAAACATAATAAAGCTTTGGACCTATCACTACATCATCATGGTTTCATTAATGAATTATCGGAACCAAGGGGAGAGGGCAGTTTAGTAGCCAGGCAAAGGGGAGAGGAAAGAGTATAGGGTGAATGTATGTATGTATATGTTATTTCAAACCTAGCCGAAAGGCTAGTGTAATGAACTGAGAAGAAAAGTAAGGGCAAGTAGTAGTATCATGGAGGTAGGTGTTCAACGGGCGGTAAAGCCATGTAGATGTGTGCCTTTAGAAGTGTGGGGAGACAGCAGTGTAGTCCCTTGGAAGTTAGGGTTGAAAGATGTGTTGCACTAGTGAGCTTCATGGTCAATGAGCTGCAATTCCGCAGAAACCGACACTGAAGCACTGTAATAGCACTGAGGTAAGTGATGGAGGGATCAGCGAGACATAGTTCTTTGACGGAGACAGGAGAAAAATGTACCTTAAAGTGGGAGTAAATTTATGTATAATACCAAGGAGATGAGTGGCGTCTGGAATCAAGGAGATGTATTACCTTGAAAGTGAGGGTGTAAGGATGTGTAAACAATGAATATGTGTGGTGAAAAGGAAGAGGAAACTATATTAATATATGGAAATACAGGGCGAGATGTACATTATAGGTGAGGGTGCAAATATGTGTGGCACAGTTGAAGTGAATTGGTGAAGTGGAAGAAGGAAGTGCAGTACTTTGATAGTGAGTAGGAGACACTTTAGCGAGGTCATAGGTTAGAAAGATATGTAATTCTATGGAGTTGAGTGGTGAAGAGGAGGAGGTGTAGTACTTTAAAAGCAAGTCTAGGACGATGTGTGGTACCATGGAGGTTAGGTGAAAGCGGTAAGTATAGAAATTCTGAAGTGAGGGTAAAAGTAGGTGTTGTGCCTTATAAGTATGAGTCTTCTAAGGAGTATTAGTACATTGGAAGTGGGGTTAGAAGGATATGTACTATGGCGGTGAGTGGTGAAGGGGGTGCAGTTCCTCGGAAGTGGGGGTAGAGAGTGTACAACCATGGATGTGAATGATGGAGGTTTCGTAGCTGTAACACGTGTACTTTAACCAGTGCAGCTGTATTTTGTCATAGAAGCATGGTACTTGTATAAATGTAAAGCCCACCTTTCCTCCATCATCTTCGCAGTGGAAGACACCATATTCATGAATTCATCCAGCCTTTCCTGTTCTTTAACAAAGTGGTGGACAGGTGGACGAAATCCTACGCACGAATACCGACCATGTGGCCGATTCTTTCCTGTGCTGCCTTCCCAACCTTCTAAAACGTGCTTGTCGCCAGTTCCCCAGTGGTGGTGACATTTCCCCCTGGCTGCAGTCCTTTAGAATCTTTTGCGTCCCGATTGCAGATGTTGTAGCAGGAGCTGGTCCCTCACACTGACTCACCTCCTGTTGCATGGCTGCCTGAGCCTGGGAGAGGCTAGTCTCGCCCTTTCCCATGCCCACTGAAGGACAGGTGTCGTGACTTCGTGCATTCATACCGAACGCATGAAAAGGAGCCGGAGGTGGAAATGAGATCCCAGAAGTGTTGTCCATCACTCACTAGCGAGGCATGTTTAGAACTGGGAAAAGTGCACTTGGCCAACCTTCCTAGAGGAAGTCATTGTGCTGCTATCAGGAAGGAGCCGTCACCAGGTCATTTATCGTAAGACATTGCAGGAGACCTTCTCACCAGAAGTGCCCTGGTAGCGAGCCAGTAATAGCATCTGCTGAAAGCAGGCAGTTCTCCAAAGTTGCTTGCTGCACCAGCATTGAACGGTGCTTGCCAAGGACCTCACAGAGCTTGGTTAGCAACAGATGGTACAGCTGGATACATTTTAGCACGTGTTATGTGGTCAAGCCATCCACTGTCCCTTCTGTTAAAGCCATAAAACAACCACACCACACCCTCAAACCTTTGAAGCATCTACAGCCGTGGCCTGGTCTAACCGGGTGGGCGAAGGAATGGGGGAAAGACGGAAACAATGGACCGGCATCAGCCAACCTGGCACTCTGTGACTATACGTAGAAGAGTTTGTTTTCTCCGGTTCACTGATAGAATATTGACCTCCAAAATATCCCCATACACAAATATCGAGTTATAAATATCGATGTCAAAAATATCGACATCCTACATTTATAATGCTAAGTACAAAAATATCGAGAGAAAAAATATTGATGTAAAAAATATCGTTTGTACAAAATATCGAATTTAATATATGTATAAAAAATAATATTAAATATATTAAATAAAATTAACTTTAAAAAAATAAATTAGATTTAATATACATTTTAACAAATATAACAAATAAATGTAATTGAAAAAAATTTAATCATACGCATATAAAATGTAATATATATTTATATATATATATTCACTTTAAAACAATTAAACTATTAATTTTAATTTATTTTATAATTGTATATATAAAAATGTACAAATAAAAATATATATAATTATATATATACATACACCATTAACATAAAATCTACTAAAAAAAACATTATATTATAAATTAAAACATTAAACTATTTAAAAGTCTTTAAACTTAAATTTTCCACTTCAGTGAGTGCAACAGCAGGTAAAGTGTTGGATAGCAGAGGGGTAAAAATTACTATTCCCACTCCAGTGAGTGCAACAGTAGGGAAAGTGTTGGATAGCGGAGGGGTGAAAATTACTATTCCCACTCCAGTGAGTGCAACAGTAGGGAAAGTGTTGTATAGCGGAGGAATAAAAATGATTAATCCCACTCCAGTGACTGCAACAGTAGGGAAAGTGTTGGATAGCGGAGGGGAAAAAATTACTATTCCCACTCCAGTGAGTGCAACACTAGGGAAAGTGTTGGATAGCAAAGGGGTAAAAAATACTATTCCCACTCCAGTGAGTGCAACCCGAGGAAAAGTGTTGGATAGCGGGGGGTTAAAATTCCTATTCCCACTCCAGTGAGTGCAACAGTAGGTAAAGTGTTGGATAGCGGAGGGGTAAAACCTACTATTCCCACTCCAGTGAGTGCAACAGTAGGGAAAGTGTGGATAGCGGAGGGGTAAAAATTACTATTCCCACTCCAGTTAGTGCAACAGTACGGAAAGTGATGAATAGCGAAGGAATACAAATGAATATTCCCACTCCAGTGAGTGCAACAGTAGGTAAAGTGTTGGATAGCGGAGGGGTAAAAATTACTATTCCCCCTCCAGTGAGTGCAACAGTAGGGAAAGTGTTGGATAGCGGAGGGGTAAAAATTATTATTCCCACTCCAGTGAATGCAACAGTAGGGAAAGTGTTGGATAGCGGAAAGGTAAAAATTACTATTCCCACTCCAGTGAGTGCAACAGGAGGGAAAGTGTTGGATAGCGGAAAGGTAAAAATTACTATTCCCACTCCAGTGAGTGCAACAGTAGGGAATGTGTTGGATAGCGGAGGGGTAGAAAATACTATTCCCACTCCAGTTAGTGCAACACTAGGGAAAGTATTGGATAGCAAAGGGATAAAAAATACTATTCCCAGTCCAGTCAGTTCAAAATGAAAAACAAGCAAAATATCACCAACACAAAATATTAAAGAAAAAATAAAATGAAAATATATAAAAATATTTAAAAAATAGAAAAAAATTATAATGTTAAATAGATATGACAAATACCTAGAAATATTATATGAAATAAATTTTAAAATAATTTACTAACAAATTACTATTTTTGATTAGAAATTATTTATAAACAAAAACACTAATTATTACATAAATGTAATCTTTTTATTTCCTACCCTATAACACCATACAATTTACAACACACATCTAAATTTTTGAAAAAAGTACCTCCATAATTTACATAATTAACAATCAATTAAAGAAATTGTATTAATTAAAAAACAAATTAAAACAGATAAAAATTAATTTACTCCCCAAACGTTACCCCTATAAAACCAAAACTCTCACACACAAAAAATAAACAATTACCCCAATTAATTATCAATTGATGAATTAATATTAATGATCAACTAATTATTAATTTATTAAACATAAATTACTTTCCACCCTCTACCCCTATAAATCCCACAACCCACACTTCATTACACAATTTCCATAATTAATTTTAAAATAATAAATTAATATCAATTACCACTATTTAATAATCAATTAAAAATAAATTACTTCCCACCCTTTACCACTATAAACCCCACAACTCAGATCTAAAATTAATTACACAATTGCCATATTATAATTTTAATTAATTAACATTAATTAACAAATAATTATTAATTAATTAAAAATGAATTACTTCCCACCCTTTACCCCTATAAACCCCACAACCTGCTCCTAAAAAATGACACAATTAACATAATTAATTACCAATTAATTAATAATAATTAACAACCAATTAATAATGACTTAATAAATTACTTCCTACAATTAGCACTATAAAATCTAAATTAAATAAATATTAATAAATTTAAAAAATCATTAATTTATGATAATTAAATTACTTCCCACCCTTTACCCCTATAAACCACACAACTCGCTCCTGAAAAAAATAACACAATTACCATAATTAATTACCAATTAATTAATATAAATTAACAACTAATAAATAATTAATTAATAATAAATTACTTCCCACAATTAACACTATAAAATCTAAATTAAATAAGTATTACTAAATAAAAAATAATCATTAATTTATTATTATTAAATTACTTCCCACCCTATTCCCCTATAAACCCACAACCCGCTACAGAACTAAAAACCCAAAATGTAATTAAAATAAAATAGATAACTACTAAAAAGTTAACACATATTAAAAAACAAAAACAATACTCATATAAAAAAATAGATCACATACATTTAAAATACATACTAAAATACATAACACTAATTAAAAAAATCGATATTTAAAACAACTATATTTTTGCAAACAATATTAAAGACTTCGATATTTTTAAAAACGATGTTTCTTACCTTAAAGTCGATATTCTTGACCACGATATTCTTGCTGTCGATATTTCTGTATCATGATATTTCCAACTCGATATTTGTGTAAGTCGACATTTCCAACTCGATATTCTGTCTCCATACCGTTTTCTCCTACAGATGAGAATGACGTTTTTTATGCTATTCTACATGCAATGCTTGAAATGGTTTCATGTACAACATCTACATAAGACTGCATTAACATTTGTAGTGTGTCGTAAATACTGACACAAAATGGTTTCTGATAACACATCTGAATTGTACAGCTAGGAAGTTCACAATTTGCACATCTACCGAATGCACTCACTAGAGGTGTGCATTCACTAGAGGTGTGGCACTTTGATGCTCCTGAGGATGCAATCAAGCAGTGGAGAGACTACATCTCCTCCCAGCTTCTGGGGACAGATGTAGTGTTTCAGGGGCTCTGGCATTGGTACAAGGGTGAAAGACCAGAAGTTCAGGATGGGAAGTGCGCAGGAATAGTTGTACAGAACTCAGAGGGTCAGGTGTGAGATCATTTCCAACATGTCCCTCCTTGGCAGTTCTTCCTTGTGAGTGCGTTCGATGGAACGGCACATGGAGCATCCTTTAGTGTTCTCAAGAGGGATGTGATGTGAGTCAGTGAATGCTTTTGATCATGGATCGCTGAACATAAGTTATGATGCAAGGATCCTGATCAAACAATACATTTGCCTTGCCAGAGCCTTTGTCCTACCTGAGCTCTCCTTCGGTTGTGAGAGTGTTTTCAACTTCTTCTACTATTGATCCTCATGTACTTCATCCTGCGATGACAGTGCAGGCAGGCATTGCATTTTGCGGAATTTAAGTTCTCTTCCTCCCAAAGCATATTTCAGGTAGCCTACCAGTAGTGCCACGAGCTGTATCCGGATTACCCTTTAGCGCCTCAACATGAACAAGGCCATCGCTGCCTTTGTGGAGCAAAGTTCAATACTTGACTCGGTTCATCTGGTTTTCTTCTCACTCCCCGGCAGAGACTCAGCATTGGTTACGATGGTGGATGAACTACGTTGGATACTGATAGAAGAATGGGAAGCAGCACTGGTAATACTGGACCTCTCTGCAGGCTTCGATTCCATCTCTCATTATATCTTGCTGGCACAACACTATGGAATTGGAATTAGAATTACAGTCTTTGATTGGCTAACATTGTATTTACAAGATAGAACCAAAACAGTTATCATCTCTTTTCTTCTATTCAACTTCTAGACTGATCTATTCAGCCGCTAAACCAGTGAAACAAGGGGTCCCTCAAGGCTCTTCATTAAGTTCCACTTTAACAGCTATGTCCTTTCAATAGCTCATTTGATCACCATACGGTTTTATCTCCATTACCTATCAACACAATACAAAAATAATAATTTGTTCAGCTGACCCTCTGGGACACACCAAGGAGTAATGCAAGTGCGCCTCCCCACAATTGCCCTTTAGATGAATATGCTTTGAAAGAAGCTAAATATACAAAAAGAAGACTCAACTGATGCCTGATTGGACAGCTGAAGGCCATTGAAGATGAGTTCACCACCCACCCACCCCTCGGTGCTTCCGTCAGGGATCTCACCCAGAATGCGCTGGTTAACAGAGTCACATCTTCTAGTTTTTATGCTACATCTACAGATTATCCCAAACTAGTCCAGGCTGTTAATGATCACCTGCCACTGCTATACCCATCATCCCTCAATATGAGAAAGAGCCGAATGTCGCTCATTTAGGTTACAAACAGATAGACACTGGAGTACTCTACTCTTCATCAAAGACAAGACGTAAATCAATTTAGTTTTAGGAAATCTTTGAAGAATCTATCATTTTAACATCAAGCTTTAACAGATGTACCCCTATCATCTTTGCTTGCTACCACCAGCATGTGCTTCCGGGTAGCTGGTGCACTTCATGAGAATTTGTAACACAATACAACATAACAGCGTCTGGCAGAGCACCTGAGAAATCTGCTTCCGGTAAGCTTGATAATGTGCATGGCTTTCCTCAGAGCAGCCATGAAACATCCCACAGTACCATTGGCCTGAGGCCACAGAATTGTGGTCTTTCTTTGATGGGAACTCGTGTATGAAACAGACATCTTGAACTCCTTTCCGTTGAGCTTTGGACCACTGAACGATTTTGTAGCCTCTGGTATGTCATATGGGGGAACATTTTGTTGAAAGCAGGAATCACATCATCTGTCCATGTCACTACCTCTGGAAATATGGATCATTCATCGATGACACAAGCAGATACTGTCCTGTAGCAATTGGCCAAAAGACATAACTGAGTAAAACAAGATACCCTGTGGTACCATAGACAGCTCTGCAGGCCGCATTGTGCGTTGCTTATTCAAGCTTTGACATTCATGAACTAAGCATTAGGGAGAGGATGTAGCCTTGCGGCTAGAGCGGTCGACCTCGGACCTGGGGAACCCAGTTCGAGTGTCGGCAACGACGCTCAACATCCTGTGATTCTGGGCAAATCACTTAATCTCCCCGTGCCTAAGAAAAAATGAATGTGTTCATCTGTAACCAAACTGGTGCTCATGTAAAGCGCTCTGATGTCTCGGGTCTAGTTCGTGCTATATAAAACTCTAAAAAAAAAAAAAAAAAGCGTTTCTTTCATCAATTCATTAAGAGAAAGGAGCCGCAGCTTTTTGATTGGGAAGATGCTTTGGTGACCGTTGAGTGCTAATTCCACAACCACCTTGTGCAGTGCTTCTGGGATGACCAGTTGAGTACCCCTCATCAGTAGCCCTTTTCTGTAACGGATCGGGGTACCTTGTACATATGTGAATGGCTTTAGTTCCCTGAGGTTTCCTGAGGTTAATGCTTCCCTCATTCTGTCAAGGTCTCTCCAACTTATTAGTTTGGATAGGATAAGTTATGGCACTCTGCTGGAGACCTTGAAATATGCTTCTTGTTATTGGAAAGGGGTTGGCCATCTTTCCTGATCCAACAAATGTATTCCTCTGCAATGGAGGGTCGAGACGTTGTAGAAGGCAAATGGAACTTTGAAATAAAACTCAGCAAGTGTGTAATCCTCGGCAGGCTTGTACACTCTGCAGGGCACTAGTCCTTCAGTCACAGGCCTCACCATTCAATGCAAGGTGGCATCTTAACCCTCAAGTTGCCAAGGTTAGTGACAAGACTCTGGTGATCAGTTACAGCTGTGAAAGCCCACTGTAACACCCGATCAATCAGGAAGCTCGCGAAGGAACTTTGTCTGGATCATGGGTTTGTGCAACAGTTCCCATCTGAGCTCCCCAGAGATCGGGTGTTACAGTGGTAGTGAACGGAGCTTTGGTTAAAGGATTCCAAACGTTTTGGAATTCCAACCCGAATTATCCTGCTCCTGAGAAGGAAAGTGCAACTTGTTGGCTTATTGTATGTCATGGGCACCCGTGAAAGCCTTAACATTCAAGAACAAATGAAAATGTTCATACAGCTTTCAAATACTTCTCATGTTTGGTCAGATGTCTGATGGCATAGGCAATACCATGCTGTGGGGACTGTGGGCTGGGTTCATCTTCAGCTCAAATGGCCTCCAGACCATCCGGGGCTTGCATCACAAAGCCTTCCGCCCGCAGTGTACGCTTAGATTAAGATGAATAGTTCACATTTGAAATTTGGAACCTGAGGCCATCAGATGTGACCAGAAGCCCTGCGACCACGCACAGCTCTAGTCCTTTCTTCATATGAGTCCGGAGGGCACTGATTGATACCGTTTTAAATGTCCCTGATGCAAAACTATCCTTTCCCAGGAATGAGCGAACAGAATACACATTCTCCAGATACATGTTGACCTAACAGTGTCTACTTTCCCTTTGTGGATCAGTTTGCATGTTCTTCCAGGAGAAAATGTGCTCATATAAAGTCAGCACAGGCTCCCAAAAAACTATTTCTTTCCAAGTTAAGTGTAAAATTGATGCTTTACAGAGCAATATTTGTCATTTCCGAGATTAGGAGATCTAGGGATGCCTTGGACAACTTTCCATTGCTCCTCCTGAAAAACGTCAGTTGATGCACCAGAGCTAAGGCACTTGTATCTCAAAAAAGGCCTGTGTTAGCAGCAAACGTGGTAAGGTAGCACAAAAAATGTCGAACCTCGGAGCACAATTGTGCAGCATTAAGGGGGTGTTTCATCTCCTGAAAGTGGGAAGCAGAGGAAATGATCTTCTCTTTCAATGGCAAGGTTCGGCTGCCCCATGTCCCTGCAAATTCTGATTTAGACTCCCAAATGCCTTTTGGGTCCAAGAGCACTAAGAGATATCCAGGTGAGTGCCCTACTATTGGCTACTGATGTTCTATTACAACTGGGTATTGGTTGCACTTCAAGGTGCTGCTGAATGTTAAAGGGATACTCCAGAAATGCTTTACGGAGTTTTCTTTGTACAGTGTGAGCTGCCCGTCCTTCACGCCAACACCTTCAAACAGTCTCAGGCACATTTCCCCAAAATGCCATTCTTTGGATTCCTCAAGCCTGGCAATGAGAAGCAGTGTACCTATAGACGGCCTCAGTAGGCAGCAGATCGGACGCTCAACGGGTACCCGGTGTCAGCCACTGCTTCAATGACATAGATATTGAATCAACCAGGATGTGTTTCTTTAGACGTCACTGCGCAAAAGTAAGTAACATATGCCGACAAGGCATGACACACATGTGTGATCCATATGTGTAGACTTTCTCTTTTAGGATTACATGGATTTTTATTGATTTTCAAACAGACAAGTAACTTAATCACTCGCCTAAATCCATAGGCCGGCAAGGAAAAGGGGAATTAGAAATGGTGAAAGAGGGGAATAATAGCCGAAAATTTCAAGGAGAGGAAGAGAAGAAGGGAAGAAAGTAAAGAGTGCTGGGAGGGGGGTAGATGAGAGGGAATGGGTGGATGCGCTCACGAAGCAATATCAAAGGGTTCGTTCCCAATTTCCGCTCCACATGATAGACGGGTTACGCTGTGTCTGATGTGTCCATTGTAAGACAAAGCACACATAGGTACGTTGGGCAAGAAAGTTCCCGAAAAATGGTGGATAGGAATTTCAAACAATGGCCCTAAGTCTTTTCAAAAGAAGAAGTAGTGTGTTCCACGATGGATGTTAGCTTCTCCACACTGAGTAAGTCCCAAAGTTTGTGTAACCAATCAGTGTGGGTGGGCATGGTATCTGTGCCACATTTGGATAACAGAACCTGTTTAGCGCAGAGTGCTAAAGTAATGGCTCTTCCACTCGCATATGTCAGTGCGTTGGGGAGATCCAGGGGTATATCGGTATGAAACATCTGATCAATATCTGCGAGAACATCGGCCCAGTAGCGGTGTAGCTTGGGGCAATGCCACAATAGATGAGACAGGGTACCTGAAGTGTCACAGTGGCGCCAACAGCGATCATCGCTTCCCCTTTTAGACCTAGCAACGCATGCAGGCGTGTAATACCAATAATGGGTAATCTTAAGGAGAGTCTCGCTACCGGAAGCACTGCAAGCGGAGGTGCGAGCCAGCTGCAGAATATCTGACCATTCTCTGTCAGAGAACTGACATTTGCATTCGAACTCCCATCGCGCACTCGCGGGGGAGGCCTAGGTTCGAGGGATAGTGTTCAGGAAAGCGTAAATGTCAGAGAGGAGACGGCGGTCATCATGCCTAGAGAGAAACCATTGCTCAAAAGGAGTGAGTAGTCTGCTCGCATGCGGGCGCATCGAGGGGTGGGTCACCCAGTGTCAAATTTTAATGTAATGCCATCGCTCCACCTCAGGCAACCCAAAGTCTTTTTGTAAATGGGGGAAGTCTAGTAGACCCTGGACATCAAAGAAGTCTCCATTCTTTTGCAGTTGGCGTCTTGCCAATGAGAGAAGGATGTGCTGTGCAGTGCTGGAAACCTGCATTCCCAATAATTGGTGTAAGTGGGGAGATGGGGGTGGAGAGCTGCTTAGATAGGCCGAGTTGGGCCCACGACCCGACTGTTGCCCTCACCACTGGGAAAATATACACCCCAGGTGGGCGGTGCCTCTGTGGAAGCCATGGAATTTTCCAAATGTGTATACCCGCAACCGCCTGGTCTAAACAGCACTAGTGTTTCACTGTAGTCGGACGCTGCCATTCCACTAAAAACCTCAGCTGTGCCGCCTGGTAATATCTTACCAATTGTGGGATTCCTAAACCTCCCCCAGCCACCGGCAAGTATGATCATTCCCTGGCCATCCTAGGGCGCTTGCCTTCCAAACAAAAGCTTCAATGAGTTGTTGCAATCGACTTTCACTTTCGAGGGTTGTAACAGTCCTATTTGCTGTGGGGTTTCTGTTAACCTGATTCAGACTGAACATCATCCACTTTCAGGCCTTATTTCCCAAAATGAATGATTGATCTGGTATCCATACGGGTTTTCCACGTGGCGGGTATCATCTCAAAGCTCCATGAGGGAAGAGGGATTATTAAACCATAGATGCTGAAGCACAGTCTTAGCAACTGTAGGCCAGCCCCGGCTTTTTTCCAACAATTGCAATCTATTAACATTTGTGTTGCAATTTTAACTGATTTTAAATATGATTTCAGCATTCACATGGAATTGTTTTTATCGACTATCATGAATGTGGGTCCGAAGTTTTAGAAGGTTATTTTATTGTGTAAGGCACATCTTTCACTACTTATTTATGGTCTTATTTGCTTGATATGTAATTGTTATTTAAATGGAAGAAAAATGAGATTGCGTGTTGTCCCATGCAGACAAGAGTTTTTCTTCAGAAAAATGACAGTCCCTTTTTAGTCTGGGATTTAGAAATGTTTTCCAACTTGCCTACATCCAGGCCCTAGCATGCCTAACCTGCTTGGTGTATCTGATTCACGCTCCATCATGGGTGGCCTCAAATTGCGCCTAGGTCCGAGTTTAATGTGACCGCAGACTACCATTGGCACTTTGCATTTTTGGCGTTATTTTCACTTAGATTTTAACAATTCATTTTATCATCTTGGAGTCATTTTGCTTATTATCTGTAACTATAGATCTCTAAATTAGAGTGGGGTTTTATTGTGTTGCTTTTGACTTCTTACCTGTTTTGGTACACATTTTCTCTAAGTATTGGCTCTCTGTTCTGTGCCACAGCTACCAGGGGCTGAGCCCAGGTATAAATTACTGAAACCTTTGACTGGACCTAGCAAAATAGCCCCTTTATTACTTAAGGTGGACACCTATCCACCCCACCGAATAAACCACTTTCTCACAGTTAGTAAGTGGTTAGTCTGCAGGTGACTGATAAAGTGTTTGCTGTCAGATGAAAACTTTTGGTGTATTAAGTTCCATAATCTTAAATGGGTAATTACAGTGATTTACATTGACTGGATTAGGATTTAAGGAAAATATTGAGCTCTTATAGGATGTTGTACCTATCGACTTAACAAAGAATTGAGTAGCTCTGGTTCCTTTGGCAGGTGTTCCTTGCTATGTTTATTGAGACTTACTGAGGTCTTTGAACTGTTTCAGAGAATTTGTCCCCTAAAGAAGAAAACAACACTAATTCATCTGGGACTATCAGCAAGATCTTGTTGACCATGTCCTACAATGCATGCAAGTACCGTACAAGGTGACAGCTAGCATTAACAAAGTAGAGGTCAGGACTGGCTGAGGAAAACATCCTTTTTCCAAGGTCTCCATACGTTTCAACTCCTATCGGGAGGTGCTGAAGGAAACGAGTTCAGATTCACCCTACTTGTAAATGCCTGGACAACTAAGTTCTCAGGCGTGGGATGCTAAGAAGAAAGGCAGGGTCACCTGGGGCTTGTCTGTAGCATCTGCCACTTGCCTATTTGCTGTCATGCAAGAGCAAGGCTTGGCCCAAACGCCCATTAGCGTGTCAGTTAGGGCCTTATTCAAAGGAAAAAGTGGCTCTGAATTGTGATAAAGAGAAAGTACTGTGATATTACGCATCGATAAAATAAAGAATTATAATCTGCAACAAAGTTTTCTGAGCCTCCAACACATAAATAAATTTTTAGGATTCCTAACTAGTAATATTTTTGTAGATTAGGCGGGCGTTCTCTTTTGTATCTGTCAAAGCCTAGCCAGACTCCAGAACCTCTGTCAAGATATTAATTCTGTCTTCTATAGAAGAGAGCTGCAAGTCTAAAACTTCAGCTGTGTGCTTCATCACTACAGCACATGATGTTGATTCTTCTGTTAGGGAGTGAGGGGGTGAGGTGGGGGGCACACAACCCAGTGTCAGGAAAAGTGTCCACACCACTGGCCTAAATCCTAAAGGAGGTTGTCATCATCATAATAGTGGGATGCATTATCCCTGTCATCTACATTGTTATCGCCCAGGCCATGTTGGTCATGATCAGAATCTGACCCAAAAATGTTGTGAGTATTTGTGGGCAGTTCCTAGATAATGGCAAAGTCCAGTCAGAGTGTGAATGAGGTTGCGTTGGGACTTGCATGGAACACAACTTTGGTTGAAGGAGTGTTGGATTTGTTTCACAGTTGTACAAATAAATGAGTCCCTCTTTGCTTTGGGGCCTGCAGCAATGTGGCCAAAACTAGCATTGATTTTAGTGCCGGAATCTAAGGGCCTGATTACGAGTTTGGCTGTCCAACCGCCACGGTGGCGGTCCCAGTAGACCACCGCGGCTGCAGTCTCCCGCACGCCGTATTACGATGTTCCCGATGGGCTGACGGCGGTGTTTCTGACGGCAGTGTTTTTTTTTTCATATGTGTCGATGCAGGTGTGCATTTTTTGCAGGCCTGGGCAGAGCTTGCGGAGTTTCAATATGTGGAATTCTGCGGAGTTACTGAAAAACTCTGCAAATTTCCACGGAGTTCCGCGAGCCGGCGGAGTATATTTATTATCAATTTCATGTTGTGGTAAAGAAATTCAGAAACTCCTATTCTATCTTCCGTTCATAACATTGGACACTAGATGTCTCTGTTGCATCAAATACATATAATTTGAGCTACAGGTTTAAAGTTGGTACCCACGAGAAGTGTAATCTTCTACACAC
Source organism: Calotriton arnoldi (assembly GCA_963921515.1). Lineage (NCBI taxonomy): Eukaryota > Metazoa > Chordata > Amphibia > Caudata > Salamandridae > Calotriton > Calotriton arnoldi. The sequence goes on from CAWUFW010002862.1 coordinate 595,795, forward strand.
GCATTAATTAATTATTAAAGTAACCTCCAGAATATTCTGCAATTAACGCACAGGTAGAGCCGAAATCGTAAGTCGCCTGTTTGTAAACCACTCTCTTTACTTGTGGTGTGATCAGTCAAAGTCAGCAGGTCAAATAAAGGTCCGTTTGAATTTGGTTATATTCATTTAGTAATGGGTCCAGCTGCTCTAGTCTATTTTTACCCTCGATATATGTAATTAAACACAGAGACAATATTTCAGTTTACAAAAGAAGTCTGCAAACTGCACATAAATGAGGAGTCGGACTGCTTGCCGCCCTAGCGCATTGACCTCTGGAAGTCTGTGCAGTACAGTATCAAGATGAAACGGACTGACAGACATCTGAGCCGAGGTTCACCCTAAGTATGTAGCAGACGGTGAGATAAACCTAGGAGCACCAGCCCAGATGATCGGATGGGAGAGTGAATGCATTCTTCTAACCTGTACAGTACACTCGCCACCAGTCACTTAAAGATCCACAAGGGGGTTGGCATTGCTTTTCTACTGCAGCGCTGACAAACTCCTGCGCTGCATTCTTAGACCCAAGCTGTCTGCACTGTCGGTAAGCGCTCCTTCAAAATGAGGCCTGAAAGTCAAACACCCAGACAAGCGACGTTCAAGCGTATCTAAAAAGAGGCTTGAGAAGCAGGATTCAAATAATAAGCGTGTCTGGATTCAGAACGAGGCTGCGTTTCAAGCCTTGTTCTGAATGCTGACACGTTTATTATTGGAATCCTGCTTCTCAAGCAGCTTTTGATAACTTGGACGTCACTTGTCTGGGTGGTGTGTATTCAGGGCCTGGGGTGGCGCAGCGCTAAACTCCGCTACGGGGTGGCTTACGGAGTTTTTTCAGAACTCCACTCTCCAAGCGGAGTGCGGAGTGACAAAAACTCTGTGAACTCTGCCGACGGAGCGGAGTTTACGGCCCGTCCTTAATTTTTCACTGCAATGTACATATGTACATGATACATGTGAAAAAATACCTACTACCAGTACTTTCACATTGCTGGAGTTGGCACCATATGTGCCCAGTCAGTCAATGGGTAAATAGTACAAAGCGGGCTTACTTGGATTTTGGTGCCAACAAGGTTGTTTACGTCGAGGTCAAGATGCTACTGTGAAGGAGAGCCCTGGAGGAAGGTATCCACATAGGTGACTGAAGGGAAGAAACGGAAATGGGTGAGTATGCACGCCAAATCCTTCAATTCCACCAACTCGAAGCAGCCAGTCCCACCTCCACAGTCATCTCGTCGGTAAGCCAACTCGTAATTCGAACGGCGGTGAACTTCTCTGTACCGCCCTATGACAGCTGCTTTTCCCCGACCACGGTCGAGTCAGTTGGCGATTGGCTGACGGTGTCGCAGTGCTCCGACAGTCTTTCATTCAGCAAACCCCCAAACTCGTAATATGGCAGGTGGACCTCCTAGTCGGCTGTGGTGAAACCAATGCCGCCGTGACGGCGGTCCGAAGACTGCCAAACTCGTAATCAGGCCCTAAGTCAGGTTGTGTGTAGGAGCCTGAGTCTGGGCAGATCCCACAGTGGGTTCAAGAGGCACAGATGGCATCGATGATGGAGCTGCCAATGGTAATCTGCCTGGAGGCCTCCTCGGATTCATGGGGTCCAAAGGTGCACCAAAGGAAGCCGGATGGGTGCCGAAAACGCTCAATAAGGCTCCCTGAAAGCCTCAATTTGCTGCGACCTTGCAGACGGACCTGACAGTTTGAGGTGCATCAGGATAAGTTGGCAAATCAGTTCCTCAGTAGTAGACCAAAACTGAGAGGAACCTTGACATTTGCATGACTCCACTGGTTGAGAGTGGTGGGACGGAGCAGAATCCTGCTTTGTTTTCTTGTTTTTTTGTGATTCACCTGAGGATTTTGAATGCGAAGAAGATTTTTTGTAAAATCGGCCTCAAAAGTGGGAATTAGATCAGTGTCTTTGACTCATGTGACTTCCATCTGTACACAGTGATGTGGAGTTTGGCTCTGCGGTCCCGGATCGCCTTGGGATTCATCTGGGTGCAGTTTAAACTACACCTTAACTAGGAGTGGTGTGGCAAACTTAAACACCAAAGAAATCCCTTGTGGGGATCTTCACAGACATCTGTTTGTGACAGTGTCTAAAAGGCTTAAATCCTGTGGTTGTAGGTGGGGACAAGTTACCTTGCACACTGTGAAAAGAATTTTAAGCAAAAGCACATGAAAGATGAGGAAAAAAGTTTGGGAGTGAGTGAACTACGGATCCAAGTCCAAAGGCACAGAGAGAAAGGAACTGACGTCAGCAGGGTTAGTTCTTACATGTGCCTTTGATATCACTTCGTGGGCAGGACAAAGCAGCCGCAGAGCCACACAACACCACCTGCTGGCACGTAGGAGAAGTACTCTGAAAACTCTTCGGATCCAGCCTGGTGCCTGGGGGTATTCACATGGTCAGGAATCTGCGATTAGAAGTATCCATGAGAAACTGAAGACATTTTGAAAATATCACAAAGATTGTTTCATTCTGACACACAGAAGAACCTACGCATATTGGTGCCATTCTTCCCAAAACTGTATTAGGTATTCTGGGATTATTTGTTCACATATTTAGGATGTTTATATAGTGTCAAGTGTCAGAGCACTAAATCTATGCACCTAGAAGTGTTTCACGATTCACGTAAAAGATTGAAAAAAATAAATTTGAATACATAAAGAAGTGACTCCAGCGTCCTCGCACGAGGAGGGATACAATGTCACAACACTATGCAAAGTTTGTAAAGTTCTAGGCTTTACAAATGTAACTTTCAGAAGGAATGAGAAAAAGAACAAACAACCGAGTATACATGGGGAATAATTTTCAAAGACAAGGCATGAGACTGAATAGGCATCACCTTAAATTACAGGCTGGGGACAGGGTTCCATCTGGTTTCTGAAATGAGAAACTGTAAAGAACGAGTGAAGTGAAGAGACTAGGGTTCTCAGACAGTGAGGGTAGCTGCACGTTTGCATTAATTTTGCACTAACAATAGCATACCTGAAACGCTCAAAGAAAAAAATAGATGGAAACATTATACATTCTGGTGTAGCTTTATTGTACTGTATTGTATTGTATTGTAATTGCCTTTATATAGCGCTTACTACCCCTGAAGAGGCATCGAAGCGCTTCTTTGGCAAGTAGTACGCTACTCCGGAACCCATAAAGGATTAGTGTTGAATTAGTATAGTGAAATATGAAAGTAATTTGAGTGGTGGATAGGTTAGTCAGTTATTTGGATTCAGAAGGATAGCGGAAGGATAGAAGAGGGAAAAAAGGTTTGTATTTATATCGCGCTTGTTACCCCTGATGGGGTTTTGAAGCACTTTTTTGGCGAGTAGCACGCTACTCCGGAACCCATAAAGGATTAGTGGTGAATTAGTATAGTGAAATATGAAAGTAATTTGAGTGGTGGATATTAGTCAGTTATTTGGAGTGAGAAGGATAGCGGAGGAATAGAAGAGGGAAAAAGGTTTGCATTTATATAGCGCTTGTTAACCCCGATGGGGTGTTGAAGCGCTTTTTTGGCGAGTAGCACGCAACTCCTGAACCCATAAAGGATTAGTGTTGAATTAGTATAGTGAACTATGAAAGTCATTTGAGTGGTGGATATGTTAGTCAGTTATTTGGATTGAGAAGGGTAGGGGAGGGACAGAAGAGGGAAAAAGGTTTCCATTTATATAGCGCTTGTTACCCCTGATGAGGTGTTGAAGTGCTTTTTTGGCGAGTAGCACGCTACTCCGGAACCCATAAAGGTTTAGTGTTGAAAATTAGTATAGTGAAATATGAAAGTAATTTGAGTGGTGGATATGTTATTCAGGTATTTGGATAGAGAAGGGTAGCGGAGGGAAAGAGGTTTGCATTTATATGGCGCTTGCTACCCCTGATGGGGTGTTGAAGCACTTTTTTGGCGAGTAGCACGCTACTCTGGAACCCATAAAGGATTAGTGTTGAAATTTAGTATAGAGAAATATGTTATGTTATGTTAGCCGGTATTTATAAAGCGCACGTTTACTCCAGGGAGTGTCCCGGCGCTAAGCATGAACCCGACAACACAGAGCAACGTACGTCACCACGGGATCTACTGTATAAAAAGCCAAGTTTTTAGTTGTCTCCTAAAAGTGAGGTGATCCAGGACCTGTCTAAGAGAGATGGGCAGGCCATTCCAAAGTCGTGGCGCCACCACTTGAAAAGATCTGCCTCCAATCCGGGAGAGCCGTATCCTAGGGGTAATGGTCAGAAACTTGGCAGAAGACCTCAGGGTTCGGCGTGGAGTATAGTGCTGGAATCTTTCCCCAAGATACGGGGCACCTATTTTGTGGAAGGCTTTAAAAACCAGCACTAATGCTTTAAAATGAATCCTCTTCCGTACCGGAAGCCAGTGTAAGGAGGACAGAAGAGGGGTCGTATGTGTTCTCGGCCCAGCCAAGAGAATGGCTCTTGCCGCCACGTTCTGGATCACCTGTAGGGGGTCAAGTAGGTAATCGGGAAGGCCAAGGTACAAGGCATTTACGTAATCCAGTCTTGATGCCACCAGGGCCTGGACTACTGTCTTCCTGTGAGAGACTGGAAGCAGGGGGAGAAAGTTCCTTAGCTTTCGCAGTATTCCAAAACAGGTCCCGGCCACTGATTGAATCTGCGCCTTCATTGAAAGAGAGTCGTCAAATTTGACCCCAAGATTTTTCACGACGTTACCGACGTAGCGGGAGGGGACATGTCTTGCGGCCACCAATTGTGCCATGTTGCACAGGGATGGGAGCCAAAGAACATGATCTCTGACTTTTCGGAGTTGCACTTCAGTTGATTTTGCCTAAGCCAAGAGAACACCTCAGACAGACAGGTGTTAATCCCATTACCATTAAACTCAGTGCCCTTCTCACAAGTAAACAGCAATTGTGTGTCAGCATATGACACTATTTTCGCCCAGTGTTTCTCGGCTAGAAGCGCTAGAGGGGCCATATATAAGTTGAACAACGTTGGGCTCAGAATTGAGCCCTGTGGTACCCCGACATTCATGGGGGGGATGGGAGCCGAGAAAGGCGGGGACCAGATAGTTTGCTGTCGGTTATTTAAGAAGGAATCAAACCATGTGAGTACCGTGCCTCCAATAGCACCCTCTTTGAGCCTTCTTAGTAGTCCAATGTGGGGCACGGTATCGAAGGCCGCGGAAAGGTCCAACAGCACCAAAACCGCATTGCGCCCTTTGTCAAGTGTGGTTTTAATGGTTTCAGCTACTTCTAATACGGCTGTTTCCGTACTAAAATTAGCTCTGAAGCCCAACTGGCTAGAATGCAGAAGATGGTTGGCCTCCACGTAGTCAGTGATGACTGAGTTGACATATCTCTCTAAAACCTTGGAGAAGAAGGACAGAAGAGATATCGGCCTATAGTTACTAGCGATCGAAGGGTCAGCTGTGGGTTTTTTAAAAGTGGAAGAATTTTTGCATCTTTCCAGGTTTTCGGCATTTGCCCCACCTGCATGGCAGTATTTAAGACTAAATTAACCGCCGGATTAATCACCTCTGCAATAGATGCCAGTACTTTGGCAGGACAAGGGTCCGTAGGTGATCCGGATTTGAGGGCTTTCATTAAAGCAAGGGATTTCTCCAAAGTAATGGGGGGGAACTGCGTGAGGGAAGGACCGGAATTTCCGCTGCCAGTAGGGGACCGACACATGTCTCCTGCTACTACTGGAGATTGGGCTAGAAAAGAGTCTTGGATGATTTTAATCTTGTCATGAAAGAAACAGGCCATCTTATTTGTCCACTCATTACTGGGGACAAAATGGCTACTAATGGCTTTAGGGGATGAGAAATCTTTTACAATGTTGAAGAGTTCTCTGCTTTTATTCCCAGCCTGCTCAATTTTTGTGGACAGGAAGAGTTTCTTCACATCCCGAACTTTCCTGTAGTGATCTTTCAAGGCCCATTTATAAACAGCTTTGTCCATGGGATTGTAATTAATTCGCCACACTCTTTCCAGGCGTTTGCACGCACTTTTGCTTTTCCTGAGTGCCTCAGTGAACCAACGGGCTGAGGCTCTCTTTGTGTTCGCAGCCCGCGTGGTAGGAGGGACCAGTTCTAAGGCAATATGAAAGTAATTTGAGTGGTGGATATGTTATTCAGTCTGGTTTTGCGTCAGTGAGAAGGTCGTAGATGTGATGTTTGTTTTTAGAGAGTGATCGAGCATTTATTAGTAGACAGTTTAGAGAATGTGCTTTAGTGACAGTGAGACTTTGTTTTGTAGAAGAGTGATCAGTATTGTGTGGGTTTGTAGCAGGTGTGTTTTTAGTGCTGGTATTAGCTGTATTAGGATAGCAATCATGTAGCTGTTCTATAAGGTGGTCCTCTTCCAGCAGTCTAAGAAGACATTTTGACGGGTCTGTGTGTGTAGGTGGTGGAGACGGTGTTTGAGAGTGAGTTGGTGCGCTGTGTTGTTTTTGTGGTGTAACATTGTTGTGCAGTAGACATGGAGAAGCAAAGTTGTGAGGTGTGGCACATTGCTTATATTGTTTGCATGTGTTTAGGGCGGAAGGTGTATGAGTCAGGGGTGGTGGTGCAGCATGTGAGTCATGTAGTAAGGTTCTAAATTGTCCAATGGATGAGAGGCGGTTGGAAGAGAGTTGCTGTGCTGCTGTATGTGTGTTAGGTGTGGTGGAAGAGAGAAAGCTTGGCATTGGAGTTTGTTCCTTTGTGTAGTTTGAAAGGTGGGTGTATGTTTGTATTTTATGATGGTAAGTATTATGAAGTGTTGCGCTTGAGAGATTTTGTTGTGCTGGTGTGCGTGATATGTTTAGTTTTTGAGGAGTAGTGAAAAGAGGTGCTGGTGTATTTGTTTCATGAGATGGATTTCTTTGTATAGTATTGTTTGCGAGTGGAAGTTGTAAGGTAGAGGGGGTGGTGATGTGTTTGTGAGTAGAGTGTATGTTGTGTGTAGGAGGGGATGAAGTAGAGGTAAGAGTGTTTGTCTTAGACTGGTTTGCTGCAAGAGTTAAATGTATGGTGCCGTGCAGTGTATGTGTTGTGCGTCTGTGTTATTATGGTAGAAAGAAGAGGAGGGTGTTGGTTGGACAAATGATGGAAGGCTGAGTATATGTTCGTTAGTGATAAAAGGGGGTCTGTTAGGAGTAATTAGATTAGGGAGTGTGTGACTGGATGGGTTGTAGTTATGTATGGTGTGGAATTGGGTTGTGTTAGTGATGAGTGGATTGGTTAGTGGTATAGGATAGAGTTGTGTATTGTTTGTAGGTGATGGTGGAAATATGTGGTAGCTGGGATAGAAGGGTGTATAGGTGTGGTTTGTGTAGTTTTGTAGTGGGTCCTGAGACATTGAATTGTGCATACCGTTTGTAGTAAATGTGTCGAGTACATTTGGTGTGAGTGTGTTACTCTGTTTGGGGATGTGGATGGTGTAAGGTGGGTATTACTGAATGAGAAAATGGGCAGCATTTCTGGCCCTGGTCCCGACCAGTCTCGAACAGGCTCAAACAGGCACTCACCCTTCTCCTCTCCGCCCTTAGCCTCGACGCCCTAAACCCTGGTCTTAAATAGCCCTAGTAATCAGGTGACCCTTTCAGCCAATGGGAACTCTAGACCTAACCCTAACCAATCACAACACTAGCCCTAATATCTAGAACCAATAGGAGGCCAAGACCTTACAGCCAATCATAGCCCTAGTCCAAACACTCAATTACACAAGAAACCCTAATCCCTACTTCCAATAGAAAGCCTAACCCTAGCCCTACTCCCAACCCTAGTACCAGCAACCAATCACATAGGAAACCCTAATCCCTACTTGCAATAGAAAGCCTAACCCTAGTCCTAGTCCCACACCTGGTCCAGCAACCAAACACACAGGAAACCCTAATCCCTACTTCCAATAGAAAGCCTAACCCTAGCCCTAGTCCCAATTCTAGTCCCAGCAACCAATCACACAGGAAACTCTAATCCCTACTTCCAATTGAAAGCCCAACCCTAGTCCTAGTCCCAACCCTACATTAATTGAAACACTGACCCAGGAATCCAATCAGAACCCTCAAATACCCAAACAATGAGAACACTAACCCTAATCCAATAGAAACTCCAGATACAACCACCAATCCGTGCACACATGTACCATCCACTAGCAGACTATATAAGGTCCCAGCGACCTCAGGCAAGGTTTGCTGGCCAGGGAGTTGGAAGCTGCTCGTCTATTCAGAATCTCCTAGGAGACAGACAGGTTCAATCCACACTTTGGACTCCGGCAGGTTAGGGCCTAAAAACTTTGTCCTCTAACAATACTGTTTGTATAAAACTTTACTCACTCTCCAAGCCGAAAACGAGTACACAATCCCTATAAAACACAGTTTAAACAGCTCACAGCAGATTATTGCTGTCTAAGAGCACCCTCTGTTTACTCTGTGATGTAGAATATCCCTATTGCTAGGGGGGGGGTCTGGTTTCACTCACTTGCTAACACAAAATGGGAGCTGGGGGTGGATTGCTTAACATACAGGTCTGACCACAGAGCAAGGGAGAAATTAGGAGGGAAAAACAGATAGTCACGGGGAATGGAAGGGAAAAACTACAGATTTTGGACTGCAAATCCCACAATTCAACAGGTTAAATGAAAACAGTCACGGGCAAGTAAAAACCACAAGTTTAAACACAAAATGTGTTAGAAATCATGCAATCACGGGCAGGTTAAAAGTACAATTTTTAAACTGTAACAACCACAAGCAAAGACAGTTAAAAAAGTGATGCAATCACAGGTAGGGAAAATCGCTTTTTAAATTTTAGGAAAGAGACAGCACTAGTCTGCCTCCTTACCACCTCCTGGTCTTTGGTTCACTGCAATCTGGGGCACAGGGAAACTGCAGCTCACAAAATGGAGGTGAATGTTTTGGGGTTCACCCAGCAAACCCTTAAGGGGCCTGGGCAGGTGTGAGAGGAGGGCTCAGGGTTGCCTGGGATCTGGGGAGCCAATCAGCAGGCTTAGGTTTGCTGGCCCTGGGGGGGGTTGGTGGGGGGGAAGGGGCTGCTCCTCTATTCCGAATCTCCTAGGAGACAGACAGGCTCAATCCACACTTTGGACTTCTGCAGGTAAGGGCCTAAAAAACTTTGTCCTCTAACAATACTGTTTGTATAAAACTTTACTCACTCTCCTAGCCAAAAACGAGTACACAATCCCCATAAAACACAGCTTAAACAGCTCACAGCAGATTACTGCTGTCTCAGAGCACCCTCTGTTCACTCTCTGATGCAGAATATCCCTGTTGCTAGGGGGGGAGTGGGGGGGTCTGGTTTTACTCACTTGCTAACACAAAATGGGAGCTGGGGGTGGACTGCTTAACATACAGGTCTGAGCCTAGAAAAATTGCCTCCGGGAAGCATGGTTTAATCCTGAAAATTTGTTATTGAAGTGTTAGTTTGGAACTACCAGACGAGATACATTGCAGTATTAACACAAAAATCAAGAAGCAATAAGATATCAGGTAACAGGCCGAGGTACGGTAGAACAAGGTAGTGGGAACCAGTTGGGAATGCCTACAAGAGAACTGATAGAGAGGCATGAAACAAGTGAAATGAAGTAGTATAAGGGTTCAGAGGATGAACCTCAAGTCTGTCATGGAGAGGGAAAGACTGGGATTCTGACTAAAGGATTGGAAAATTTAGAAAAAACACTTCAATCATATTGACCCACTACTCTTCCTATATGTTTAATCCTTGATGTTTAATCAACAGATTAAATGTGCTGCAGCCAATGTTCTGCGTGAAGCCTGGCTGGTACACAAACATGCTAAGAGGAAGGAACCAGCAATCGTGAGACAGCACCAGCGGTACCTACTAAGAGCCATTCACACGTGAGTATATCTGAATGCACTATACACACCGACCTTGGTTTACCACCTCACTCTGGGGCCCATCTCTTCCAAAGCCAGACTTCATCCACAGGCACCGAATGGATCATGTTGCGAAGCAGACCATATCCATCAGCTGGATAGAGAGTGCTTCAATCCAGCACCGAAATTCCCAGTTCTACCAAAATCTCCAACTCCACCTCCTATTACATTAAGGTAGCAGATGCTCCTCTTAAATTAACAACTGTTTTGATTGTGTCATCCACGGCAAACAGAACCAGTGGAGTTTAGCACCAAAAAGTGGAAAATTATTCAAATGCATACAGATAAAAGCTGTAGAGCAGTGCTTCCCAAACCTTTTAGAACCACGACCCAATTTTTAGAAAGACAAACTTTTGTGACCCACTTAGCTTTAATTGACAGGAGGCAGGCGATTTTTAATGTGACTAAAGCCTATTGTGTGGTAGTGCAGAGTGGAGGTTCCTGAGGGGTTGGTGGAAATTAAGGCAGTGGTTCATGTAGGCAGGTCCTTGGTCGTTGAGGGCTTTGTAGGCGTGGGTCAGGAGCTTGAAATGGCATCTCTTCTGGACCGAGAGCCAGTGGCAGTCTTTTAGGTGTTGTGTGATGTGGGTTCTCTTGGGAAGGTTGAGGATCAGTCTGGCTGCTGCGTTTTGGATTGTCTGGAGTCCTAGCATGGGTTGGGTGGTGGTGCCTGCATAGAGTGCATTGCCATAGTCCAGTCGGCTGGTGATGAAGGCCTGTGTTACCGTCTTCCAGGTGTTGATGGGGAGCCAATTGAAGATTTTGCAGAGCGTGTGGAAGCACACTGAAGAGACCGCGTTAACTTGGCCTTTCATGGAGAGTTCACTGTCGAGGATGATGCCAAGGATGCGGGCATGGTCTTTAGGTGCGGGGTGCGTCCGAGGTCTGATGACCACCAGGAGTCATTCCAGAGGGCGGTGTGTTTGCCGCAGACCAGGACTTCAGTCTTGTCGGTATTGAGCTTCAGGTGTTGTCCTTCATCCAGACTGAGACGCTCTTCATACAGTTATGAAAGTTGGTCTTGGTCGAGGTAGGGTCGGCTGAGAGCGAGAGGATGAGCTGGGTGTCGTTGGCCTAGGAGATGATTTGATGTTGTGCGATTGGACGATGTCTGCGAGAGGGGTCATGTAGACGTTGAAGAGGATTGGGCTGATGGTTGAACCTTGGGGGATGCCACAGATGATCTGTTTGGCTTGTGATGTGGAGGGCGGGAGGTGGACTCTCTGGGTGCATCTTGTGAGAAAGAAAACCATCCATCTGAGTGCATTGTTTATGATACCAATATGGCATAGGCAAAGTATGAGTGTGTTGAGGGAGACCATGTCAAAGGCCGCTGAGAGGTCATGCAGGATCAGGGCAACTTATTCTCCTCTGTCGAGTATGGCACAGATGTTGTCTGTTGCGGAGATCAGAGCTGTCTCTGTGCTGTGGGTGGTTCTGAAGCCTGATTGGGAAAGATCCAGTAGGTTGTTTCTCTCCAGGTGTTCGGTGAGTTGTAGGTTGATGGCCATCTCCAGCACTTTGGTGGGGATTGGGAGCACAGGAGCAGTGAGATGGGATGGTACTTCTGGAGTTCACTGGGGTCAGTCGAGGTGTTCTTGAGGAGGGGTCTGACCTTGGAGTGTTTTAGGTAAGGAGTGTATTAATGCCTGTTGGAGATGGTGTACTGAAATATTATGCCAAGGGCAATATTTAAGCGCATAACTGGGTGGAGTTCTTATCCCTCTTTTGGGTGCTGCTGTAGCTCAACTTTTCCCAGGGGATAAGAGAACGTGTGCAGTGTGTGCCAGAGGGAAGGGACTGGCATCAAGGAAAGAAATGCGCGTATCTCCATGATCAGTTGTATCGCGCTGTGATGTGCTTCAGCAGGAAAAGAACAATAAAAGTGAAAACAGTGAACATTTTTCTGTGTGTGCCCACCCAATGTTATTAAAGAGAACGGTTGGGTATCTGAGCTCACGGAAGTGGGCAATGACACTGCCTCTCTGCCTTTACCAAGGTCAGAGTGAGGGCAATGTCAAGGGAGGCAACAGCAGTTGGGACACAATGTTGAACCTGAAATCCGCCAAACCCTGTTGAAGACATAATTGAGTCTTTAAAGGTGAATGTGACATTTGGGAAAATAATAAGAAGTGAGAACAACTTTACCTGGTGTAGTACGGTCTTTCTTGCAACAGTAAGTGTGGAGTTGCTGAGATGCTCTCCCCCTTATGCAAAGAGAGGTCATTGGACAGCCTGTTTGTTCAGAAAAACAGTCTGGCAGGAAGATAGTAAACTGACCCAAGGACAATTGATTGATCAAAGTGGGAACTAGAGCGCCAACCTTTCGCATGAGGATGCATTCATGTCGTCCATTTTAATGTGAGAAAATGTACTGTGGCAATGTGTTCGGGTGAGAGGTTGTGCATCATAATGGAGGATTTCATGTTCGGATGAGAAGTCAATCACCAGAGGGGTGGATATTGTGTTACTGCCATGCTATGCTGAAATTGCAGCAGAGATTATTGTTGCTATTTATTGTGAATGGTATGTTGAGATTGCAGCAGAGTGCATTGTTGCATTTGTTCCAGTTGAGTATTTACCCTTTGTCCTGTTGTGCATGCAGTTGGGGGGGTGAAGTGGTTAGACTGTGTTTTGAGTACTATAATTTGATGGAGATGTTTTTAGGGTCATGTGGATAGCACCCTCAATTTGGTGAGCCATTCTTAAGGGGTTAAGGATAAGTGTGTGCGGTAGAGGGTGTGAGTAGCGTCATTTACAGGCAGCACATTTTCCATTGAAATGGCCAATACATTTGCACATACATTCAGTTTTACTGATGAAACTAAATTGAACTTAAATGACAATGTGTGAAAATCGGTTTCAGTGAATATTTCTCATTTGTGCATCACCAGGTAAAGTGTTTTGATTTTTTGATCCTATTAAAATAACACGTCAGAATTAAATCAAAAAATGTGCTTTATTTTTGTTTTGCTTACTGCTGAATGTGTACAATTTATTTAAAGTTATTTGCATTTTGTTGCGTGTTACAAAAAAATGATGTTCTACAGCCTTTTCTTTCATACCCCCTGTACTCCAGCAAGAAGATTGTCACATAATTCACTTTACATTTCTTTGTCTAAGTGCTATGTGAGAGGAGTTTGTAAACACCAATCACCATGTACCTATAATCACCAAACACCATGTTAAAAAATAAGCAGCAATTTGTCGGAAGACATAGCCTGACATTTGACCTCTGTCTTTGAAGCAAAGCAAATGTGACAAGATAAATACAGAATTTAAAGCCATCTTTATTTATTGCTTGGACTTTGGTAACCCACAAAAATTTGACTGTACACCCAACAGTGGGCTGTGACCCACAGTTTGGGAAATAATGCTATAGAGAATTTATTTTCCAAGAAAAGGACAGTACAACACAGTGCCTAAAGAAAGTGAATTATTTCAGATAAGTGTAGTCATTTTCTCTTCTTAAGAAAAGGCGATTTACAATACTATTGCTACAAATACTGGATTATTCCTCTGCAGGTAAGTGTTGGAGCGGTTCTCTTCACCAAGCTACAACTCTGTGCCTAAAGGTGGTCTGGTTGTGGCTGATGGATGCAAAACCTTGTGCACAAAAGAAAATCTTAAATCTTTCTTTTTGTGGCACTTGCCTTTTTAGCAACCACACTGACAGTGAAATGCACAGTATAAAAGCAGAGGCTGAGGCTTTAAAGGATGTGATATATAATAGGCCTCACTAAAAGCCACATGAAAATGATTCTACTAGCAGGTTACAAATCCCTCAAAGCAGCAACAACTGTGAGAAATTGGGTTTATGATTGAGGGGGATGAAAACCCTTCTTAAACAACAACCACAATCACTGTCAGGGTGAACTACAAAGGTTACAAAATTACCCTGTGCTTAACCCTCTGGTAGCTTGGCACAAAACCAGCCAGGCTCAACTTACAGGCAATGTGTAAAGTATTTATGCAGCACTCAAACAGTAATAAAGTGAAAATGCAACACACAAAAAATCCCACACCAAATTAGAAAAATTGAGTAAAATGTAATAAATAAAATGAGACCAAAAATCCAATCAGTAGATAGGAGATATGCAATTCCAAAGTTTTTGTTAAGTGTAGCACCCAAGAGCACAAAGCGCCACTGTCAGTTATCTGGTCATGCTAGACCAAGGAAAGTCACAAGTTTAGGCTGGCTGCGATGGAGCACAGGCCGGATGCAGGGACCAGGTTTGTCCCGCAGAAAAAGTTACCTTCTCAGAGTCCAGCGTAAACAGTCGTGGTAGAGGAGGCCAGGAGGAGCACATAGAGCGTTGCGAAAAGTCGTTGCTGTACCACGAACAGCAGGTTGGGTGTGGCTGTAGCGTGAAGACTTTGATGGGGTTTGAGAATGATCGTTGTTGGAGCTTCGTGTTGGTGGTCACTGTGGGATGTTGTTCCTGTAGCACAAAGTGCAAATACTAAGTTGCCTTTCGTTGCTGTAGTATGAAGACTCGGTTCCACTGGAGCTTTGCATTAGCGGTCGTCGTGATGGCCAGATTGTAACTGGAATGGGTCCGTTTGTGGTCTCAAAGAGCCCAAAACATAAGGATTTCTTCTTTTCTTCACAGGAGGAGCTCACCTGATACCAGCCAGGGGTCCAGGACCTGGGGAGGCACCTCTTGGGGACCAGGAACTCAATCTAGCAGCGGCCAGCAGGGCACAAACAGGTCCAATTGCAGGTCCAGTGCAGCAGGTCAGCGGGGCAGTTGCAGGGAGGCCTCTTGAGATTGTTCTGTCCCTGTAGCTCTGAACAGGAGGTCAGCCACTTGACCCTTGGAGTCACTCTGCCTCGGATGGAGGGAGCAGGTCCAGTCTTACTTCTCAAACTTCTCAGACAGCAGGGCAGGCCTCAAGCAACAGGGCCATCCTCTGGCAGCAGGGCAGTCCTTCTTCTGTAGTATCCACAGGTCCAGGAGGGTATTCATGAGTCTGAGGGGGGTGAAAACCCTTCTCAAACAACAACCACAATCACTGTGAGGGTGAACTACAAAAGTGCCACTTTTGAAGTGGAAGAAACTTCTGGAGTTTCACCCCCAAAGTTGGTGCTGGAATTTCCCTCCTCCCTGCCTTGATCCCAGGATGTCTGGGGGTGACAAAAGGCTAGTGCTCCTTTGAGATGTAAGTGGGGCTGTGCACAGTTCCGCCCCTCCCATCCTGGCAGGATGGCCCATCCTACCAACACCTAATCCCCCTTTGTTCCTCCCGTCTCTGTCTGGGAGGAACAGACAATGGCCAAGACTTATGAACATTTACATATATACTTGACATACAACTTAGTCATAATTTCCTTTTTTGATTAGTGATACTGGACTACAGTATAGAGCGTGAGGGAGGTTTTTTCCACATGCACTTGCTACGGACCATTGAATACAATTTTCGGACCTGGCAACACTTATCTTTAGACTGTTTTCGTACCACATTAAGGATGGTCTGACAAAAATGACAGTACTGCTAACTGTGACACTTCTTCTCACATTGGTTTGAGACTGAATTGGCAAATGACATTACTATCTCTCCTTTGCTTGGAATTTTCCATATTTCATATTCAATCACAGGTGCTGATCTAATCTCACCATCTGGATCTTCACATTCTAAATTGACCTAATCTATAGTCTCTACTTAACTCTTGCTTGTACCTATATTATTAACACCATTCCAACTTTTTTCAGCTGTTCACAAGCTTTTACCTGTTCTCAATCCTTCATCGTATTCTCTAGACTTATTAAATATTACACTAATTGTACATTTTCATGTCAAAATAAAACACCCAGGAAAAAGTCACACAGTGACGAAACACATGTCGGCTGTTTCTGTGAAGCAAGAAACTACAAAAGTGGAATGTACAGAAGAATTCAAGAAAATTACATTGTAATAATAAACTGTATTTCTATATGAACAATATACTTACTGTTTGGACCTTATATGATACCATATGAGTGCTTGGGTTTTCGATTGAACAAATATTGTATACAGTTGGGGTCATTTGACCCTATCTGTTAATTACACCTTGGGTAGTAGGGTGTTGTAACCCTATAGCACCATTATTTAGGATATTACTATTGATATACCATCCCCACAAAATACATTTTATTCCCCACGAAAAACCAAACCACTACTCCCCTATTCAATTAGTCATTACACCCATTTTATGCCTGACCTGAGATGGCAAGGCTAAATGAAAGTGGAGGTTTTGCAAATGTGGAATTAGAATGAAATGCATGAATATGTTATTGACTATGTCTTCTAAGATGTAAGGCTCTGGACACTGCTTGTTGATATGAAAGTTGAAACTCATATAGACAGTGACCACAACCCTCTGATTGCATTTTTTTGTGGGGATGCCCTTAGAATCTTAAATCTTTCTGGCACATAATATCCCATGGAAGTATTGACAGCGTGAGCACATACTGCCATCATATCCAGCCAGAAAGGTGGGTTGCCCACTTTTCCATGCTTTATGCCCGAGAGAAGCTTGATGACTTGCTCCCTGGCTTAAGACCTAGAACTCCATTAAGGATACACTAAATGCAGATACAGAAGAGGATAGAAAAATATCTTTTAGTTTAGAAGATACTTCCACTGCTATCAGCTGCCTAAAATCAGTGAAAGCTCCCGGCCCTGATAAAATACCTGGCAATATGTTCAAATCAGAGCCCCAAGTTTGGATTATCTATGTCAATCTTCTATCAAAAGCCATTTCGGCTGAGGGGGAAATCCCCGAGTCCTGGAAGGGGGTTGAGATAATTCCTGTTTAAACGAAGGGTGATGTCTGCAGTCCATCCAATTGTAGGCCTATAAGCCTTATAGATAGTTTGCAGAAGGCTTTTGCAAGGCAGGTCTTTGACAAGCTGCTAAACTGGATAGATGAAGGACACATCCTGTCCCCACTCCAAGCTGGCTTTCACATGAAAACTAGTACTTCCAATCAGGTTTTCAGATTTGCCCTTCTGTATTGGCAGAAACCAAAATTATATTTGATCTTTGTAGATCTGTGTGCTGCTTTTGATCTTGTCCCTTGTGAGAACCTATGGAGAGTTTTAGTTGAAATAGGAGCTCCAGGAAACTTGATCAACCTTATTGTAAGACTACGTTATAAGAACTAGGCTCAGGTGCATTGGGGCACTAAGGGTGAATTGACTGGCCGCATTCCCATGCCAGGGGTGCGTTCTTGCCCCCTCCCTGTTTACGTTGTTTATCAATGATGTAGTGAACGAACATATGACCTGCAAGAATGATTCACACGTCTTAAATGGTAAAAATTTCGCCATACTTCTTTTTGCGGACGATTCATGTAAAGATTCACCAAAGATATAGTAGATAAATATCCAAGTTTATTCTGTCCAATAGTTTACCTGCAGCTTACAACTTTCCAATCCACTCCTGCTTCAATCCACCAGAGAATCCATTTCCCAAACATTCTAAATTCTATATAACAAATTCAAAATTCTACCAACTCTACACATCTCCCCCCTTATACGTACAAATGACAATTGTCAACAAGAAGGAAAAAGAGCGCTTATACTCTTACAACTTTACATTACTGAATGAATATCTCTAAGAACATATGTACACAAGGAATATACATATAAGACATCGAAATGATGTAATCAATTATGCATCTGATGCATGCACTTAGTAAATCATCCCTAGCACGCAAATGTAAATGCAAAAGAATTTACACAATGACATTTGGTACTATTATTCTTCTTCATCGTCCATGTCTCTTTTTAGACACTTGCACACATCTCCCAAACTCCACACAGATCCATCCTCCAGAATCACTACACAGCGTTTTACCTCCTTCACTTTGACCCGTTGGCTAAAACTAACTTTCCCCTTTCCTTACAAATACGCCTTTTCTCACTGCCACCCAATCATCCTTCTTTATGGCAACTCTTTTGACACCTTTCTTAGTGTCATACTATTTCTTTGATTTTTGTTGTTTCTCTGTCACACTCTCTTTTACAGCATCATGGTCAACCCACACACACTATTTACTTTTTAAAAAATGCAGGAATTTCTTTCGTCCCTGGATCCCTTCCTTTAAGGGAAATTAAAGGTGACACCCCCGTCACTGAGTGAGGCGTAACTCTATATGCCCAAATGAATTTCCTTAACTTCTCTTTCCGTGGTAACCCATTGGCCAAGGACAGTTGGATGTTTTTCATAATTAAACAATTGACTCGATCAACTAGTCCATTGGCCTGAGGTCTGGATAATGCCTCCATCTCATGTTTGACACCCATCTTTTCCAAAAACTCTGTCATAGATTTAGAAATAAACTGTTATCTGAAACTAATGTCTTTGGAATACCCTCCTCCATGAATACGCCCTCCAGAAATCTAATAACATTTTCAGTATCAATGCGATCAGTAGATGTGGTCACAAACCATTTCGTGTGGTAATCAATCAGGACAATCATGTATCTGTCTCTCGTGCCCAGTCTGCCCACAGGACCCAAAACATCAATGGCCAACCTTTCCCAAGGTCTATTAGGTAACTCCACACAACCTTGGTTTTGTCGCTGTTGACACACGCATAGCATTCTTTGACAATATTGTCAATGGCATCATCCATTTTGGGTCACCAGAAAGACTGACACACTCACTTCTTAGTCATATTGCGCCCCAGATGCCCTTCGTGCGCTATTTGGATTATTTGCCTCCTTAATTTCTCTGGTGGAATAATCTGGGTCCTCTGCATGAATTTCCCTTCATGACCACTTGTTTCATCCATCACATTGTGATACGCATTCAACCCCACACCACAGGTTGTTTCATTTTCCCAACCTGCAATCACACACTTTTTAAAATCCTTCAATTGTACGTCTTCTTCCATTGCTGCATTCCATTCCTCTTCGCCTGGAGCAATTTTCTCTCGACCTACCATTACCACTTCTACCTCTGCCTCTGTCTCTTGGTCAGGTTCATCCACAGGCATTCTAGACAGACAGTCCGCAACAACATTTTTCAATCCCTTAAACATATTCAACATCAAAATTATATTCTAGCACAGATATCATCCACCCGGATATCCTTGGAGATCACATTTCCTTCAAGTCCTTTCCCCCCTTAAATAGGTATATTAACAGTTTATGATTGGTCTTAACTTTGAATGGCAATCCCCAGACCAAATACTTGAAATCTATGATCCCCCAGCAGCATGCTAGAGCCTCTCTTTCAATCAAAGAATATGAGGTTTCCGCTTTCTGAAGCCGTCTCGAAGCAAACCCTCAATCTTGTCCTGACCATCTTTGATTTGGGTAAACACAGCCCCTATCCCCACACTGCTTGCATCGGTTGTTATATAAGTCTTTGCAGTAGCATCAAAATGCCCTAATGGAGATGCTTGCAAAATTCTCTCCTTTATCTTCTGGAAAGCTACATCACAGTTCTTGTCCCAACTGAAGATGACATTCATTATCGTTCTTAATGGTTCAACTATCTCAGTAAAATTAGCTACAAACTTGGAACAGTATTCTGGCAGACCTAAACATGATTTAAGCTGATCTTTACAAACGGATTTAGGTACTTCACGCACCACAAACACTATCCTTTTCTTTGGTCGAATGCCTTCTTTGGAAATCTCGTGATCCAAGTATGTTATTTGGCTTTTCTTTAATTGGCATTTCTCCATCTTTACCGCTAAACAACACTTTCCCAATCTTTCCATCAATTCATCATGTTTTTTTCCAGTCTTCCACACTACCAAGATATTGTCCTGAATACATAAAATATCTTTTAATCTATCAAATATGTGCTGCATCATTCTTTGGAACACTGCTGAGGACAATGCTAAACCGAAAGGCATCCTGCAATAACGATAGGCCCCCAGCGGTGTAACAAATGATGTAAGATGTCTGGAACTTCCATGAAGATCAATATGATGATATGCAGCGGACATATCGATGACACTAAACATTTCACTCCTCCCAGCCATTGCCGTCAGCAGCTCTGAAATATTCGGAAGTGGTTGCCTATCAACCCATATGTTTCTATTGAGGTCACACAAGTCAATGCAGAGGCGAATATTTCCCCCCTCCTAAGGGGCCAACACAATGGGTGCTGCCCACTCTGAGGACTCAAATGGCTCAATTACCTATTGTTCCAATAATTTATCAAGTTCTTTTGGCAAAGGGTCTCTCATCAGATGTGGGATATTCCTCACTTAGTGAGCAATTGGAATGGCATGCTTCTTCAGCACAATTTTATGCGAAAAGCCTTTAAATTTGGCCAGACTCTCTGCAAATACATCGGGATATCTTTCCATTAAAATCCCACTATACGATTCACAAGTGTCTATATCTGTGGCCACACTATGTATTCAGCCGGCATAATTGGTTGTTTGGCATTAGGGTTTAGTATTATATTAAGATCCTTTTGATGACGCCAGCCTAACAGATCTGAACCCTGCTTGGTCATGTACACATGGCCCAAAATAGCTATTTTCCAAACTCAATTTTCATCCATTTCATCCCCACAATGTCTATGGTTTTTCCTCCATACCCCACAGCCCTGATGTCAGATTTGTTCCATTCTACATCTTCCCAATTTCTTTCATAGGTATTTTTAGATATCAAAGTATATAAGCTCCCCGAGTCTGCCAGTATCCTCACTTCATGGCTATCTATATGCAGGTCGCAGTGAGGTTTTTCCAACTTGTCTGTGCTTTCCTTCTCTAATTCTTTTCCATCTTGGGTTGTATTGATCAGTTCTTCACTATTATCCAACTCCTCTATAGTGAGTACTATTTCAAGTACACTTTCCGACGTGTCATCTATTTCCTTAACTTTTACGATTCCACCTTTCATTCAAGCCTTCACAAAGTGACCTTTACGTCCACAATTGCAGCATACAACATTCTTTGCAGCACATCTTGTGCTAGATGCTATATGTCCCGGACCTCCACATCGATAACATTTTATTATTCTGAAATTTGATCCTGAAAAAGTAGACTGATTCTGCTCTTTTTCCTTTGATTTCCCTTGTTGTTGGACCTTCTTATTAGGTTTCAATTTCTTAATATCTTCTATTGATACACCAGTTTCAGAGATCTTGGCCTGAGGTTCCTTTGCTAGTTCACTAACACCATTTTTATCCATTTCCTTTATCCACATTTGAGTGTGCTCGAGCCCTTTGGTAATTTGTATGGCTTCTTCCAGTGAAGGATCTTTGATTAACAGTTTTTCATTTACTCTTTTGTGGTTTGTGCATCGCACTATCTGATCCCTAATCAAGGAATCACTGAAATTTTCAAATTGGCACATCAATGGCAATCCTCGCAATGCTGCTACATAAAATGGAATGCCCTCAACTGATCTCTGAACCCTAGAAAAAAACTTATGGCACTCTAACACAATGTTTACTTTTGCCGTAAACCATACATCCAATATTTGCAAAGACATCTTATATACTATTAGTGGGCTGTCCATCCCCCATTCCCAAAGAGATTTCAGGCCAATCTTCATACAGCCTGAGCCCTTCAACACCAAGATGGTGGAGCAAAATTGCTTGTCTTCTCACAGGACCATACTTGTCAGCACCAATAGCCAACATATAGGTGAAAAACACTGTTTCCAAGGTATTGATGGTTTACCCGGAGTAGCCAGAAATATAGATGGTGGAGCTAACCCCTGATCAGCCATGTTAACTTCACACTAGGAGGTTAAATTATGCAATGAAATAATTACACTTTATGCCTGTAAAGAGATTTGTACATTAATGAATACAACAAACTAATATAACTAATCAACATAAAAAATTAAGACAATCAATTAAAATAAGAAATATAATTTCCAAGGTACATACAATATCACTTATAATTTCTTATTTTAAACTGTCTTTCCTTTAGTTGTCGTGCTTAATGCACTTTCCTGTAATTCAGAACTTTGAGATTTGACCCTAGAGATGTGCCATAGTTAAGGTACCTTCCTCAGAGTAGACAGAGAAGCAGTGGAAGCAGGAGAACATGCAGCCTAGCAGAAGAGCTCTAACATTGGAATAGCAAGACGGGGTATTTATGACCAGCAGAACGTGATTGTGTGAACAATGGCAGGCTCCAATGGCATGGCAGGCTCCAATGGCATGGCAGGCTCCAATGGCATGGCAGGCTCCAATGGCATGGCAGGCTCCAATGGTATGGCAGGCTCCAATGGCATGGCAGGCTCCAATGGCATGGCAGGCTCCAATGGCATGGCAGGCTCCAATGGCAGGCTCCAATGGCATGGCAGGCTCCTATGGCATGGCAGGCTCCAATGGCATGGCAGACTCCAATGGCATGGCAGGCTCCAATGGCAGGCTCCAATAACTGTCTCCACGCTCAAAAATTCCTTTGACTTGCCGAGACCCTGGTTCCAGAGCGTTTCTACATCGAGATGGCACGCGAAGCTCGTGAGTAACTCCTGACACAATGCTGCTCCTCACGAGATGGGCACGAGATGCAGCCTTTCAGATAATGCATCACTGGGCACTCGAGACAGCTCTTGAAATGATACTGAAATTACTGAAGCGCTGGCAACAATACACGCTGAGTGCACAGAGCAATTCAAATTATGCACTGGGCAGGCACGTTCAATGTACAGACTGATCCAAGTTTCAGAAGCACATCGGCAATATGAAAGTATATTCATTCACAAGTGCATGACAACCATAACTAAGCTCGTTCTGCCCTCTGCTGGACAACTTTAATATGGGTTTTGCCAATAAATTCATCCACTCGCAAGCTAGCAAGTCGCAGATCTGGATTCATTACACTTCATTCTGAGCATTCAGTTAACACCCAATCTTCTTCACAGATCGGCTGAAGAGCGCATAATGAGACACAATTCCTATAAATGTCACATTGATTTGATAACTGTCATCCATGCACTGAGTTCTTGTTCAAAGTACTTCTAATTAATTTCAGTGAAGCAAGGCTGATAACAAGTTTGTTAGTAAAGCTGTCTCCTTTTAGCAGGGCTGGTCTTTCTTCACATTTGCATCCAGGTTAAGCGCTTATGTTATGTTATTACCATTTATACCGCGCTCGGATACTACAAGAGTGTCCCGGCGCGAGCCTTGAGAGGTGATAGATGGCCAGCTTAGTTGAAAAGGAGTGTTTTCAATTTTTTTTTTAAAAGAGCGGGGTCTTGAATGCTACGTAGGTCAAGCGGTAGGGCGTTCCAGGCCAGGGCGGTTTTCACACTAAGTGAACTGCCTCCCAATATCTGTAATCGAAAGCGGGGAACTGAGGATAGGAGATGGTGTGAAGAACGGAGTGGTCTGGATGGAACGTAAAAGGAAAAGCGTTTTTGGAGATAGATTGGACCCAAGGCGTGAAGAGCACGATGAGCTATTACAAGGGATTTGAATTTCACCCGTTCTGCTACGGGCAGCCAGTGCAGCGCTCTCAGATGTTCTCTCACACTGCTTCTAACAGGAATGTCCAGTAGAAGCCTGGCTGCCGCATTCTGAACTACCTGTAACCTGTTCAGCAGATAGCCTGGAGTGCCGACATAAAGAGCGTTGGTGTAATCTATCCGAGATAGAATAAGGGCCCGGGTGACCGTTTCCCTTGCCGCCCTAGGAAGGAGGGGGAAAAGCTTCCTGAGAATTTTTAGAAACCCAAAGCACGTCCCAGCCAGCTTCTTGATCTGAGTCGAGAAGGTGAGTTTCTCCTCGAACCAAATCCCCAAGTTTTTAACGGGTTGACCTGTAGATGATGGCAAAGCTGAGCCGGACGGCCAAAGGGTTTCTCTGAAGTGGGAGGAAAACTTCCCGAAGAGAAGGATTTCCGATTTCTCTTCGTTACACTTGAGTTGCGCGGAAGACAAAACGTTGGGTACCGACGAGAATGTGAAGTAATCACTTGTTTATGACCCGGGGTGGAGGTACCTCAATGTCTGTCCCCTGCACAGACTTCAACTCGTCGCCAGTTATGTAAAGATTCACCAAAGATATAGTAGCTAAATATCCAAATGTATTCTGTCCATTAGGTTATCACCAGCTTACAGCTTTCCAATCCACTCCTGCTTCAACCCACCAGAGAATCCATTTACCCACATTATAAATTCTATATTACATATGCAAAGTTCTACCAACTCTACAATTCACTTCTTATTTCAAAGACCCATATGGGGCTTCAGACCCTGATCAACAAGTTTGTTGGGCTTTGAAAAACCAGAGGCCTTACGTTGAATGTGTCAAAAATGAAATACATGGTATTTGGGACTGGTGTAGTTAGGAATTGTGTACCAAGGGTTGGCAATGAACTTTTGGAAAGGGTCCACTGTTTCGACTATCTGGGGGTTAAATTATCTGATAAGTTCAAGTGGAAAGAAACCTCAACTCAATAAGAGTTTACTGTTAATACAACATAGATCTAAAGCAATTATTTGATTGCACAAGAGAACTGCACAAGAGAACTCGATCCAGCTCAGTATCTCTGGCTCTTGAAGTGTACTGTGCGAAAGCGCAGAGCACTTTTTGGAGCTGAAGTTTGGGGTGTACTGACACTCAGAAGTTGTCTATAGCAGAGCATCATTTTATAACATCTCTTATTTTAACCCCAGTCAGCACTCCCCTCATCCCTCTTTTTCTTGATTTAGGTATCAATAGAATCTCTGACATGGCACAAATGAAGTCCCTGGTATATTGGATATGTCTCTGGTCTACACCTGAGCTAATCGAATATAGGGATTCTCTTGGGGAACTGGTGAATATGAACAGTGCTATGAAGGTCCCTTGGCTCAAGTTTGTATCAAGCTAGTTCAAGAAGCTGAGCTTGCAGAGACTATGAGACGACTAAGGAAATATTTGTAAAGCTCAGGCTGTTGGAAAAAAATCCCGCTACTGGGCTTATGTCTGCGAACAATTTATTGTGAGTGGAATAAAAGGGCACTTAAATCAGTTTAATAATATGATTCCTTCTTATTAATGTATTTGTTGGCAGCCTTCAGATTAAGAACGGGCCTGAATTGTTACTTGGGTCCTTCCCTTCAAATTAGAACGTTACAGGAATGAATGTATTTTCCTTACTGATGAAAGCAGACCTGATTATGTGGCTTGATCTTTAGAGAAACCTATCAACTTCTCATCTCAGTTGTTCTTGATAGTATTGGATGGACATAGACGACAGAATAGCCAGAGGAGAAGTCTTGAATTTCTAAGCATGGCCATTTTACACATAATTCTACACCCAGTTGTCTTTTGTAAACTTTTGCCACGTTGGGAGTTGATTTGAGATTCCTTTACCCACTGGAGCACCACATGAGAAATGGGGAAGAAGAGAGGTGGTGCACTCTACCACTGCTAACCAGTGCTAAAGTGCTTGTGCTCACTCCTTTAAACATGGTAAAATTGGCTTACCCTCAACTGTCACATTCAGGAAAGCCTCCTAACAGCATTTGCTCTGTCCAAATCGGATCGGGAACGTGTCTTTCCGACCGACCGAGTACGATGCGAGTTAGGCGTTAGGAATATCCCAATCTGAATCTGATGGCATTCGGAATGACCGAGCTGTACGGTGCAGAATCGTACGTCTCTATGGGCCGCGTTTCCGAACAACCGAGTGCGATGCTGGATTCGGACAGCCATTCCAAATCGTGCAGTCTGACTCGAATCAGCAGTCGGAATCAGACTTTGGGGGCCCATAGCGGGCCCCCCTGCACATCAAGCCTTCCCAATCGGGCCCGTGGGGGTACCCATGGGTTCCCCCTTACCAGCCATGCACAGTGTGGCAGGCACCAGGGGGTGCCCGCCACAGGGTGCCCGATTTTCCCCAGCCACCCCTTTCTTCAATGTGAGCCTATGCATTCGTTAGGAACATAGGCTCCCATTGAAGTCAATGGGAGTCTGACCGAATCGTATCTGGAAGCATCCGGATGCATCGTACTCGGTCGGTCGGACTTTCCAGATCAGAGTCTGTCGGAAACCATTCCCAACCCCATTTGGTCGGGAAGATTTCCAAACCGCATCGGAATCGGGCCCTTAGTCCATAGTAGCGTGATGGGTATGCAGCACTGATTGTGCCACCCAAATAAGTAGCCTTTCAAACAATAACCAGGCCTGCCATTGCAGCCTGTGTGTGCAGTTTTAAACTGCTATTTCGACATGGCAAAATAAACTTTTTGCCAAGCCTAAACCTTTTTTTTTAAACACACATTTCAACCTTAAGGTAGGCCCCCCTAAACAGCCCATATGGCAGGGTGCATTGTATTTAAAAAGTTTGACATGTACTTTTAAGTTTTACATGTCCTGGTAGTAAAAAACTCCTAAATCAGTTTTTCACTACTGCAAGTCCTACCTCTCCCATAGGATAACATTGGATTACCTTATTACATTTAATAAGTGATAACTTTTGATAGGAAGCAGGCAGGAAAGTCATACCTGGTGTCTGAGGAATTGTAATTTAAAATTCTCTTTAGCAGTAAAGTCGGATTTTAATTCACAATTCTGAAAATGGCACTTCTAGAAAGCTGGCATTTTCTTGTCCTAACCATTTGGTGCCTGCAGCCTGTTTCCTGGGTCATATGACTAGGTGTAGTTGGCAGTTGGTCTTTGTGTTTTCCTTCTAGACAGCATCACAATGGAGGGTCTGGGTTGTTGGCAGGATGGGACATGTCTAGCTGGATGGGGGGATGGAGCTGTCATCTACCACACTAGCACCTCAAGGGCACTGGCTCAGCTCACACACAAAGGACTTCACACTAGTCTACTGTGCCCTCAGACAGACTGGGCTCCAGGCAGGGAGGAAGAAAATTCCAGACACCTCTGTATGGAGAAACTCCAGGAGATTCTCCCACTTCAAAGTGAGTACCAGGTATAAAAACCCACTCTTCAGTACACTCCAGGACCTGTGGATATACAGAAGAAGGACACCCTGTTGCTTGAAAGGAAAATAGGACCTGCACCCTTTATCCCAGACTGAAGTGACTCCAAGGCTCAGCTGACTGACCTCCTGTTCTGAGCAACATGCAAAAAAGCTCTAGAGGCGTCTCTGCCCAGAAGGCATGCTGCCTAGATCTGCAACAGGAACTGCTTGAGCTCTGTTGGCCTCTGCTGGAGTGCGTTCCTGATTTCTAAGAGGTGCCCCTCAGGTCCTGCACCCTTAGTGTGGCATCAGTTGAATGCCTCCTTGAAGAAAAGGCGAAATCCTGAAGTTTTGTGCCCTTTGCAACCGTAAATGGGTCAGTGCATGCCAAGATCTTGCCCGCCCCCCAACGCAAAGCTTGAGTGAACCCGACTTGTGGCAGTACAGCGATGACCGACAGCACGAGATCTGCACTTCATGCTGCAGCATTGACAGCCCGCCAACAATGAACATCCGTGACGCCCGACACGATCTTCGCGCTACAGCGATGAACGTCAGTGACGCCTAACCTGCTTTTCACACTATAGTAACAGCAATCCACAACACTCTCCCTGTTCATCATGGGCTCCTCCACCACATACTGAATTCTTCACACTAGTAGACAGTAACTTTTTCAGCAGGACTAACCTGGTCCCTGTATCTGGGTCTCACGCTCCATCGTAGTCTGTCTGAACTTGTGACTTTCAGCTAGTCTCACACAACCAGAAAACTGCATGTGGCGCTTTATGCTTTTAGGCGCTATACTAGAAATCTTTAAAATTGCATAACTTCTGTTCTATTGATTGGATTTTTGTCATTTTGGTGCCAAATAATTTACTAAATGATACTCTATTTTTCTAAATTGGTGGATTTTGCTTGTGTTTTGTTTTCACTTTATTACTGTTTCTGTGGTGCATAAATAATTTGCACATGTCTCTAAGTTAAGTCTGACTGCTCTGTGCCAAGCTACCAGTGGGTTAAGCACAGGTTAATTCAGTGTCTTTTGTTGTTCACCCTGACAAGAATTGTGGCTGTTGCTTGAGTCGAGTTTCACCCCCCTTAACCAACAACCACATTTCTCACAAAGACCATTTCACTCCTTTGTGAATCCCACAATCGTAGTTTGGACTGCTTCAATAATAAATAACTAAAATCCCTTTCTCTGGAAACTTCTTCAGTCCTTTACTATATTTCTGATATAGAAAGCTTTACTAGGGAGATGTTTGAATGGGATAGTTTAAAGAGAGTAGTTCTACAATTTTATTCAATTGCTTTCTTAATCTTGCAGTCCAGGTATAGAAACTCACTCTTCAGTACACTCACAGACCTGTGGATATACAGAAGAAGGCCTGTTGCTTGAAAGGAAGATTGGACCTGGGCATATTCAAAACCCTCTATGTCTTCCCAATTCTTTATCCCACTCAGAAATGAGATTTCTGTCCAACACAACAATTTCATTTGTACCACTGCATTAAATGCGGTTAGTACCAGTACTAGATCGGGCCCTTCATAATCCTTTTTAAATTTGCGCATCCTCGCTATTGTAGGAAATGTAATGGACTTCACCACTTCGACATGGGTTTTGCAGCTTATGTGTGTATAAAGCTGCATAACTAGATATCTATTGAATTTTAGCTCATCCACCGTTTTGTTACCAAGGAACTATTTAAACTCATTCTTCTTGTACCTTAGGACCATTATTTATGTTTTTTCCACATTGACTGTCAACTGTTTCAATTCGCAATAAGGTGTCAGGTTTTCTCTGTAGGCCTATTTGCATCATATTCATAATCACCAAGCCATCTGTTTGATGATATAGCTAAATCCCGTGCACACATACATAATTTTAGACAAGAAATACAGGTATCATTCAAAGCAAATTATACAGAATTCTTGGGTGATGTAGTAATTTCTTTATTCTGATGGAAACACAACCAGCCGACACGTGTTTCGTCTGGGAAAAGTAGTCCCACGACTCTTCAGGGCTGAAAAGGAGTTGTCAGCAAACTTAGATGTCCCTAGGCCGGTGATAATTCCAACCCGGTAGGGCACGAGTACAAGATATATTATGGATTTCCAAGATAATTAGCGATTACTATCATTATACTGCATAATTTGTTTTTCTTACCACATAATTTAGTCAACCCTGCCGCATAATTTTGTGCCCTCACCGCATAATTCCAGTGTCCCTGGTTATAGCCTTAAATATTACCAAGAAGAACCAAGCCCACCAATCGACATTGGACTTTATTATTGCTGGGAGATTATTAGAACCTGCTGCTCTTGAAAGAGATCGTGCCTTACTATTTTCTAACTCTAATATTAAAACTCTGAGAGAGTTCACTGTCAACCACATATTTTCCTTGGATGGGCTCAATATAACCTTTACAATATGTTTTTTCCAGGCGGTTTATTCAAGATGCTTCTGCAACGTGCAATTTACTGCATTTTGTTTCCTATCCATCCCGGATAGGACTAATTCCCAGAATTCTTTTAGAAGATATTACTGTATCATTTCTTCCAAATTTTTATTTTCTCCTCCACATACTTCCCTCGCTCTCTGTAAGGAAATTACACTTTTTGCATGGTCCCCCCTACGTGTTTGGACAGATTATGCTGGTTTTTTAACACTGAGAGTGCACTGAGGCCTGCTAATCAGACCTCAGTGTCAGTGCCCTGTTCTTGTGTATGTAGTGTATGCTGACTTGGCTTACACCCAATTGGTATAAGCTAACTTGTCTATAAATCCCCAGTATGTGGTATTAAGGATACGGAGGGCATGTAAATTAGAGAATCACCCCAGGGATTGCAACACTGGTTTTGTCCACTGGGTGTGACACAGGTAAAACAAGTCTCCCAGTCCCCCATTGCTGAGTGGAAGAGCAGTTTTAAACTGCTGGCCCAACTTTGCCATTTAAATCAATAGCAAAGCCAATCCTCCCCCTGCAACATGTGTAAGTCACCCCTATGGCAGGCCTACCAAATTCCTAAGGGAGGGTGCAGGATATTTCACGGGCAGAACTTGAATTTTACAAGTTCTGACAGAAAAAATGCAAAACTGTCACAGACCTGCCAACTGACATGGTGCTGACTTGTGTCACATGATTTCGGCTCCCTTCACATAGTCACCCGGTGAGGAGCCGAAATCACACAGTGGCAGGGAAGACAAGTTGGAACCCACTGCAAAGAGTGGATTTACAGCTCGTCTTTGCAGACAGTATACAGACGTTGTCCATTAAGGGGTGTGAAAATATCCCAGGACATCGGCAACAGCCTCAGTCACTCTTTGTTTTTGATTTTTTTTGGGAGGGGCAGGAGGTCGATGGGGCAGGGGACAGGCCCCTCAGGTAGTTCTCGGCTTAGAGCCCCGCCCCCTCCATCCAAGCCATGCCCCTTCGCACATGGCAAGATACATTTTCAGGTTGGCTGGTCTGCTGTCATCTTTACTGGGAAAAGCCCAATTGGCGAGCACAGTGTTACTAGCTGTCCCCTCAGCTGTGCTAACTCCTGAAAGGTGGGACCAAAGTTGATCATCCAAGGTATCAAACAATTCCATACATTAAGCCCAACTTTAACACTGTTGCCACTTTGTTGCCTTCATTCTCCTGTGCCCTTAATAGTTGCACATGGGAGTTTGTCTCCGAGACAGCTTTCTGCCCAGCTGGGAAGACATGTTAACGACTCTCAGGAAAGGTTACAATAGAAGCCTGCACTGGAGAGAGGTGTCACCTCTCTCCCGCAAGGAGTAACATGGGTGTTAGTCCAAAAGGCGAGCTTCAAAGGAGAAGCAGACTTTGAAGGGCAAATGGGAAACACTTGGGACAGGGGATGCTCTATTGTCTAGGAAGACAGGCTGGCACCAGGGACAAGGAAGTGTAAATCAATCAGTTGCCAAACCGGTTTTCCAGATGCAAATAGCCCCATGGCAGCCATGCCTCTGGGTTGGGCTAGTGATATCTGGACGCCAACAGAAAGATTCTGCCATATTGGAAGTGGGCAGAATGGTGCATCTTGGGACAGCCGGATGCCATACTTTGCAGGAAGTGGTCATCAGGAGGAAGGGAACCTAGTAGCTCATTGGCTACTAACTGCATCTTACAGTGAGGGCTTTTTCTGATCTTGACTGGACTGGAAGAAAGGCCGAAGGACGGCTCTACTGCACCAAGGATCTGGCAAAGAGAGGCTCCACAGGTGTGGACTGGTGGCTAGAAAAGGAGATGGGACTGTGCATGCTGTGTCCTGCTCATGGAGAAGTCGTCTCCGGAGTCCAGCCGAAGCAAGAGACTCCAATGGTCAGCTGGCTGATGACCATTTTGCAGCACAGGGCCCCTACAGCTGAACAAGCTCTTGGGGTGAGTTTGTAGGCCAAATCTTAAAGCCGCTGTTTCTTATCACAGTGATCACCAGAGACCAGGACTTGAAGCTCAAAGTTGCACCTGAGTCTGCTGGATCCTGGAGCGCCGTTGGAGTGTCGCTTGGTTGGGCAAAGGCATGTTATCATCCAAGGAAGTATTCCGCTGTGACCTTAATATCGAGCGAATGGTAGCCCAGTGGCAACTATTCTGCCAGGGTCGAGAGAACTTCGAGGGGCGTTGACCCCAGTGGCCAGGACTGCCTCACCAAGTTCGTGGACCGAGGAATAGCCACAGAGAGACCCCCATTGACAACATCACATCCACAGCATCCTGTATCCCTTGCATCAGGACCACTTCCATAGGAATCTACAGCAAAGGCATACAAGTGCCCGGAACTCTCTGAAAACTGCTTCTACCTTCGAGGTAACTGTTTCTGAGGACCTTGCCGTTCCCCTTGACTGACTCTCTGCCAGGGTTGGATGCCTAAAGTAACTCAAAATATACGCATTGATATTTACCCAAGTTTTTCTTGAAAAAGTTTCTTAGTGCCAAATTGGTTGCATTTGCCAGTGCTTGTTAAGTAAAAAGTGCATATTTACTATACCTTGCAAATCCTGTATCTCTGGAACTCTCTGGTGGCTTTTTTCCCTTTTGGTGTCTAAAAATACCTAAAAATGAAATCTATTTTTATAAAATGGTGGCGGATTTCTTGAGTGTCTCGTGTATTTCTTCAATTGTTTTGGTGCTGTTTAAATGCTTAACACTTGTTAACACATGTTCCTTTGTGTAAGCCTGACTGCTCAGAGCCACAGCTAACCAGGGTTGAGCTAAAGATTTGACAAGCAAACCCCTAAAGGGGTTGGTAAGTGTATTACACAGTCAGGTTCCACAACCACACCATATGATACACCCCGATTCCTCACACTCTCTTTTCCTCTTTTTTTATAAGGTCCTCAGCTGGCTCTTTAAATTTTGACACTGGGGGTCAAGCCACTCCTTCTTACTTTCTCTAACTTTTAATTTTGCTGTTGACAACCTTTCAGTCTTTTTATATTCTATCATTAAACATTTTACAACTTCAAGTACTCCTTCCTTATACCAACTTTTGATGCCAATGTCCTCTAACTCAATATTTTCAATCTTCCACTGTATTTGTAAATTAGCTAATCTCTCTACCACCTATCCTCTAACCGCATTGTTAGCCGTCTAGGGAATTCTACCTGTACAGTAGCATTTTTTTCCCTTTCCACAAGCACACCACCTTGTAATAATGTTTGCAAAGTATAATGATCACTACCATCTAATAAGAGTACACGAAGGTCAAAGATTAAATTAAAATACAAGATTAGAATGAATACAACAGTCTGTAAAACAGCTCTCTGAATGTGGTAGGCAGATAATAATATATTCTCTGTATATAATTCATCATGTTTGTGAACTCTTGCAAGATCTCCAATTAATAACATTACAGAGTTTGAAGCAAAATTCATATAACCTTCCAAATCGTCAATAAACTAAACAAGTTAAATTGTCTCTCATTATACTGCTTACCAAACAGGTTTACAAATACATTAAACACAATTAGATAATTAATATTTTTTGGTATTTTAATACAACACTATTTTACTTATCTGTATCCATGTGTTAGTCTTATTAGTTCAATGGAAGTAAGACAAGACTACAGCACACAGACTGCATTAATCTATCACACAAAAGTCCAGCACTGGAAACAGTATTTGTAATGTCCTGGAGTGGGGTGGTCACAACACCCTCCCGAGCTTTTCACCAGCCTGCAGTATGTACCTCTTCACCTACCCCAGGCTGGCATTGCTCGTCATCAGTAAGCCATGTCCCCATGCTACTCCTCCCTTCTTGTTGGACTCCTGGGATCCCCAGCCTTGTTTCTATGCCACTGCTAATAAATGGTCCTCTTCCTATAGGCCTGCTGTTTATTAAATCTATACCCTGTCACCAGACTTTCTGGTGACCTTAACAGCTCTTCATCAAGCAAATTGCCCGTCAAGAGAGCACAATCTCTTGGTTGCCTAGGGATGATTCACATGAAGGACAAACCTACCGACAAAATGAGTAAAGTAGGACCCGAACAAGAAACAATGTTTTCACTCTCTGAGTCACCAGTTTATAAATAAATAAATAAATAAATAAAATAAATCCGTATTTGTAAAGCGCAAACTACTCAGCCTTACGGGTCTCAAGGCACTGGGGGCCGTCGTGGAAATTAAGTGAGCTATTGCCCAGAGTCACATGGTGCTGAGCTGCCGTCGGAGTCTGGGATCGAACCCTGAGCCCTGTGCTCTGAAGTCAGCTGCCCTTGCCACTGCACCACACCTCACCAGTTTATTGTCACTGGAATCCAACAAGATTAAGAGAAAGAATCCCTTTGAGACCCCATTCAGGGTACAGCCTCCAAAGTCAAAGAAACAAATTTAGCAGCCTTTGAAAGTGAGGCTTTACCGCAGAATATATGTTGGCTCCATTAGGAGCTATGTAGAACCTGCAGGACTCAACTTAAAATCATCATTTAGCCCACTGGTAGGGAAATGAAAGAACATTAACCAGTACTTAGGCAAGTAGATTGATGTTCTAAGGCCCATAACAAAACCTTTACAATTCGCTTTTGTCGTATCAGGCTGTCCGTATGACAGGTTTACGCAGTCTGGGAGATGGGGAAAAGAAAATGAACTGTCAGCAGATGGCAACACCGAAAAGCAGGTTAGTCAAAGAGGGGTCATCAAGATCACAGAGCACTCGGGTAACTGTCTCAATTTATATCTTTAGTTAGGAAAAAGAGGAAGGGAAAGAGGGTGAAGTGATGTAAAAAGATTCACTAGTGGGGTGATGAGCGCCTCAACAGGAGGGAGATAATCACATTGTTCAGCTTCTATCTGTGTACAATGTAAGACAATCTGTTCAAGAAGTCAGTCTGACAGGTGGATCACTCCTGGTTGGATGGCTTCCAGACAAACATCTTAGGACAGTGCCCACTTCACTGGTTAATTGTAGAAGGCAGAGCTGGTGACAGTAACTCCCAGCTTTATGACACAGATATGGTATGACGTTTTTGTTGACCACGATGATCATCATTCTCTTGCTTTACAGGGTATATAAGAAGCCTTCCAGTTTTACAAAAGGCCCCTTCAACTCCTTAATATTAATTGGAAAATGGAGTTCACTGGGAACAAATGTTTCCTCCTACTGAAGGAAACCCAACACATGGGGTCCCGTAGTAGTACACCAATTTTAATTTGACAAATTAATGGTGATCAAAATGAGGGCACTGGTTGAAATGGGGACCCACCAAAAGGCTGACCCTCCTTAGCCCATCAGAACAGGTCGCTCATGGCCTCCAGCAGACAGGGACAAGGAAGAGTTGACTGAAAGTCTCCTGATTCCAATTTGTCGATAGTATCCTTCAAAGCCAAGTGAGGCAGAAGATGCTCCAGGGCTTCTGGGACCACCATGCTCTGCCTGAACATTTTGCAAGAAAGCTGGGCTAGGTGTGAGCGCCAGAACCCTCTCTGGAAGGGATTAAAGTCCTTCACCAACCAATTCTCAGGCTTTACGCTAATAAATCAGGCCTTATGCAATGGGGTACGCGAAGAATTCCAAACCTACATAAACAGACTGCTTCATGAAAGATGTTGGAAAATCTTGCAGGGTGGATTAGCAGTCACTGGAGCAGTATTCCCAGGTGGATACCACTTCAGCCAATCACAAATGCCCAGAGGTTTCCGTTCCTGGTTTTATAGGGTGTGGGGACATCAGTCTGATTTTAACATCAGGAAAAGCTGACTGGCAAAATCATTTGATGGGGCAGTTGCAGTAGGTCTGAGCACAAGTACAGCCAGCCACTGCCTTACCTCTGCAGCTCCAAAAGCTTCTTGCAGTCCCCAGATCAATATAAGACCTATTCCTCATGGAATGTGGAAAGCCTGCAATAGTGGACCTGGTATTACCTGTTCTACATGACATGTTAACCCCCAGTTCAGGAAGAATAACTCCAAATACCCAGATTGAGAAGTGCGGATACCAGTCAGTAACTGTAATGCCAACTACACAGTATCCTCACACCCAAATCTGGAAAACTCACAATTGATGCCTTTATAAGAATATCATTACCACCTTGGGAACCCAAACTAGTCTATTACTAGTAGTGCCTTTGTACTTGTGCACCCCATTGCAGGCATTCGTATGTTCCCCCTCTGCCTTCACAAGAGGCCAAGCTCAACTCGCAGGAGAGCAACTTCTACTCCTGCTAAAGTGGAACTTGAAAGTAAGCAAACTTCAGACTGATCACACACGCCCAATCACCTATTCCGAATTCAAGCACAATATGGCCCGAGGGACCACATTAAAGTACTCATTGTTGGGAATTGTTTGTAAAGGTAATAGTCATAGACAGTTCAGAGGGCAGCTTATTCTCCAATGCAAATGTCTCGGAATAGACCCTAGTTTCCTGTCACCACAGAGTATGAATTGCAAGGGCTTCAGAAAGTGCAGTTTTTGACCTTCTGCCAAAAACAGTCAAAGGACTGGATGGGGCGGGGTACAGAAGACCGCAGTAAGAAAGGCGTTCACAAGGACTAAGATCATGACATGCTTATATCAATTTAGAGAGGGCAAGGCCCTGCGATTTGAACCAGGATGGGGCCATGACGTATTCACAGAGCTGGTCCTTGTGTGCCATTGCACAGACCCACTAAAACAATGGAATTGAAGGTGGCATGAACAATCAATCCCAGTCCATCAATACCAGTGGGCAGCTCACACTAATGACTGGGATTCTGCCTAGTTTAGAAGCAGGGAAGACATGAAAGTTGTGTTATCCTACAACAGAAGAAGGGTGGGAGCACACCGCCTCACATCCTAGCACTCAATTTGCCCCAAAGCATCAAGGTAAATGCAGTGCATGATAACACTTACTTCAGTAGTAGTCTTTAATCTTTCACCCTTGTTGGTGCAGCCTGTGCTGTGTAACTCTAGACATGTGTTTCTGGATTCATTCCTTCATCAGTAGAGAGCAACAAGTTATTTTGGGGGTGCTGGAAATGCTGCTCAAAGTCTTCTCAGATCTCTGCACCACTCACTGGGCGCAGGGGCATCTCAAGCTCATCAGCTCAGAAGCTCAGGGGAGACTTTTCAAACAGAAGGGGAGTGAGAACACACTGCCTCACATCCCAGCACTCAATTTGCCCCAATGCTTTAAGGTAAATGCAGTGCATGATAACACTTACTTCAGTAGTAGTCTTTAGTTTTTCACCCTTGTTGGTGCAGCATGTGCTGTGTAACTCTAGACATGTGTTTCTGGATTCATCCCTTCATCAGTAGAGAGCAACAAGTCATTTTGGAGGTGTGTAAATGCTGCCCAACGTCTTCTCAGGTCTCTGTACCATGCACTGGGCGCAGGTGCATCAACACAGGCTTATCAGCTCAGTAGCACAAGAGAGCCTTTTCACATGCCAGCACTCAATTTGCCCCAATGGATCATGGTAAATGCTGTGCATGATAACACTTACTTCAGTAGTAGTTTTTAATTTTTCACCCGTGTTGGTGCAACTTGTGATGTGTAACACCAAACATGTGTTAATGGACTCATTCCTTCATCAGTAGAGAGCAACAAGTCAATTTAGGGGTGCTGGAAATGCTGCCCAAAGTCTTCTCAGGTCTCTGTACCACTCACTGGGTACAGGTGCATCAACACAAGCTCGTCAGCTCAGTAGCTATCACAAGCATAATGTAAGCTGCTTCTACTACACTCATTAGTATGGGCATATCTTACCAAGGAATAATCTGCTGCAAAAGACACAAGGCAAGAATATATTGTATATTACGGGAGCAAATACGTGCCTCATTTTTTCTCCTTACTTTTCATGATGATTGAAGGTTCTGTTAGAAATAAGGTATCTAGTTGGCAGAGGTATGCACCCTATCCAAGCAGGGACCACATCTCTAGTCAGGGTAAGTCAGATACATACCCTAAATTAACCTGTGCGCACCCTCTGATAGCTTGGCACACAGCAGTCAAGATTAACTTAAGCGGCAATGTGTAAAGTATTTGTGCAACAGTTATTACAGTAAAACAGTGAAAACACCACACACAAATAATCGAGACCAGGTTAGAAACATAGAGCTCAATGTAATGAACAAATCAAGACCAAAATGACTAAAATCCAATGAGTAGAACTGGAGTTATGAATTTATAAAGATTATCTTTAAATATAGTGCTTATGATCAATGGCCACCAACTGAGCCGATCTGGTCGCACTGGACCAGGTCAAATCTGAAAAGTCAAGCCGACCGCGACCGAGCACCGGTCAGACACAGAAGCCACGCAGGCCCTGCTGAAACAGTACCTTCTCGGATCAAATGTGCTGATGCGTCGTCGTCAATCCGAAGGATTGGAGGCGATGAGTCCGCAGCCTCGCAGTCGGGTCCCGCATCGTCCTCGAGCTCCGGGTGATGAAGCCAATGCTTTGTAATAGAGCCACCCTGTCAACACTGTGGAGACCTAAAAGCGGCGATGCATCGGCGTCGATAGCGAATGCGTCGGCTCTGACTGGTGCAAAGCAGGTGATGCGTGAATTTTCACAGAACAGCCAGGAAAATCCACCCCCATGGGCCCAAGACTGGATTGGCAGCATTTGGCAGGGCAGGACTCACAGTTGGCAGAGTCTAGAGGCTGTAGAGGGTTGAAGGAAGTCTTTGATGTTCCTGAGACGTCAGAACAGGATGCAAGTCAGCAAGCCCTTGGAGTCACTTGGTTCTGGGGATGTAGAGATTCAGGTCCAGTACTTCTCACCACCAGGCAAGGGGCAGCAGGCAGCAAGGCAGGAGTCCAGCAACTTCAGCAGAATGTCAGTCCTTTCAGCAGCACAGCTGCCTTCCTACCAGAGTGTCCTCAGGTCAGGAGTTTACTGAGTTGGTGGTGTCAGAGGTCCAGTACTTATACCCAGTTTTGCTTTTGAAGTGGGGGGGAGACTTCAAAGAGAGGCATTTGAAGTCCATAAGGTCCATGCCCTTCCTGCCCTGGCTCCAGACTCACTACAAGGGGGTATGCAGCTCTTTGTGTGGGGATAGACATAGCCCTACACCGGTGCAAATGTCAGCTCCTCCCTCCCTTCTAGCTCACGAAAGCCCATCAGCCTGGTGATGGGTCATCAGGATGTGAATGACACACTTCGTGACTGTCTAAAGGGAATGCACAAAGCCCAACTGTCACCCACCCCAGACGTGTATTCAGAGACAGGCAGAGGCACAGAATGGCGAAAGTAAACAAAATGCCAACTTTCTAAAAGTGGCAATTTCAGACTTATCATTTAATATCTGGCTTCCCCATAAGTTTTGACTTTAAATTATGAGTCCAGAGACACCAAATTCCAAATTTCCATCTTGTCCAGTGTTAAAGTACACGTATAAGATGGACTAAGGTAATCCCAATGTTAGTCTATGGGTAAAATGGGCCTTGCAGTAGTGAAAAATGAATGTAAGTTTTTTTTTACTACCTGGACATGTAAAACTTAAAAGTGCATCCAACATTTTAAATACACTGCACTCTGCCCTTGGGGGCTGCCTAGGGCCTACCTTAGGTTTAAACCACACACACAGGCTCTGCACTGCCAGGCCTGAGATATGTTTAAAGGGCTACTGAAGTGGGTGGCACAATCAGTGCTTAAGGCCCACTGGTAGCATTTAATTTACAATCCCTGGGCAAATGTAGTGCACTTTACTAGGGCCTTAAAAGTAAATTAATAATGCCAATTACAAATATGCCAATGTTACCTTGTTTTAGGGAAAGAGCACCTGCACTTTAGCACTGATAAGCAGTGGTAAAGGGCCCATAATTCTAAAGCCAGCAACAATGAAGTCAGCAAAACAAGAAGTCAGAGGGCAAAAAGTCAGCTCTAACAGGTTTCATTTAATGAATATCTTCTGAATTTCAATGGATGATAGCTAACTTACATATATTTATATTTCAATGTGTAAGTTAAACATAAAGTGCCTGATTCACAAAGGTAAAGTTAGACTTTGGGTCTAAGTTTAGACCAAAAGTCTAACTTTACTACTTTTCGGTATTCAAACTGATAAGCAGTGGTAAAGGGCCCATAATCCTAAAGCCAGCAACAATGAGGTCAGCAAAACAGGAGGTCAGAGGGCAAAAAGTCAGGGGAAACCACAACAAGGTTGCCCAGTCTAACAGGTTCCTTTTAAAGAATATCTTCTGAATTTCAGTGGATGATAGCTAACTTACATATATTTATATTTCAATGTGTAAGTTAAACATAAAGTGCCTGATTCACAAAGGTAAAGTTAGACTTTGGGACTAAGTTTAGACCACAAGTCCAACTTTACTACTTTTCGGTATTCAAAAAGGTAAGTCATGAATAGTATCTTAATGACTACGGAGTTTCCACACTTAGGATGGAGTTTCCGCACTCGGGCGCAGATCCACCCCGAATGCCGAGATCCCCCCGCAGTCGTAAAGATACTACTCGTAACTTACATTTGTAAATACCGAAAAGTAGTAAAGTTAACCTTTTGGTCTAAACTTAGACGAAAACTCTAACTTTACCTTTGTGAGTCAGGCCCAAGACTCTGTGGCAACACATCATTTTCATCTCAGTGATGACCATTCATCTACAGATAAGAGTATGGCATGTGATCCTATAGCTGTTGTGTTTTTCAGATTCCGACGCAAGAGGTTAAAGCAGAGGACGCTGCAGGACAAGGCGAATGCTATGGTGGATATCTCAAAGGTGCGTCTCTGAAAAGTTAGGGAAAATTATGTCAACCATGTTAGTCCACTATCCTAGACTACAGCATGTGTATTATTCTATCATTAATACACTACACAGGCCCGTTAATATACATCTCTTATGACATGCAGAACACCTACTATTCTAGTGATAACATTTATGCACCTCTGAAAGTATATGTTTTGTATGCCCTGCATCACATCCACAGACAGCCACACACAGCTCCATCAATTCACCTCTATATTGTTCTGTCAATGCACCTCTACATGATTAAGGCTATTCCATTACAGTCCCACATACAGCTTTAAACCTTCATCATAGGATGCATGCATGATTTCTGATATTTCCTTTCTATGATCCCTACATACTGCTCTGCTAAAGACATGAATCCAGCATTTTAACAGATCAACTACTACCTACTACCTCCAGCGTCGCTACTATCTTATAATAATGACCCATCTACTAAGCTGTTAATGTGCCCGCATTATTTAATTCGGTATCAGGGTACATAGATTTTTCTATCTGTTGCACACTGCACTGTAACCAATGTTTCAGAATATACATATATTGGGCTTTGATTCGTAAATAGTGTCCAAGTAGCATAATTTATTTTATAGCAAGGAATGTGATGCATTATTATTACGCAAACATCCACAGTAACTGCAGTTTTCTGCATCCATATCATTTTATGTTTTCTCAGTAACTACATTTCTGTCACAGTCTATGATTAGTAGGAAGGGTGATGGGCTCTGGAAGAAAACGTTGTCTGCCATAGCAATATTTTTGGAGGATACTCTATCTACCTATAGTTCCCTCCCAGGCACCAGACTGGATTCAGAAACTTCGAGGCGCTCACATCACCAGAAGGGGGTGATAGATTTGTAGTGATGCTGAAAGTCGTGTCTGGTGACATCATCAAAGCCATATAGCATAACCATGTTTCTTTCCATCCATTTTGTTCCCACCCTTCGAAATCAGTGACGAACTTCAATAGAGTAGGAGCACAGTACCAAAAGCTTCAAGTGTAATCTTATTAACTGTCCCTTTAACACATCCATCACATGGAGAGATGGACAGGTCAGTGAGGACTCTGGAGGTAGATAGAGTATCCTCTAGAAAGATCGTTACAACAGGTAAATAACTTTTTCTTCTGATGGATACTTCTACCTGGAGATTCATCACCTGTAGAATAGATCATAGAGCAATACCCTGCCCTTGGAGGAGGGGTGATGGATGGTTAGACAAGGAAATCCTTAAGAACCGCTCTGGCAAAATGCCCATCCTAGCCACTTCAAATCCAGGCAGTAGTGCTTGGCAAAACTATGCAAGGACACCCACATCACCGCTCTGCAAATCTCTGCAATGGGAACTCTCGCATGGCAAAGGTAGAAGTCGTGGATTTGCTGTAGCTGAATGACCTCTAAGTGTTTCCAGAGGGTTTTTCTTGGCCAAAGAGTAGCATATTTTGATTCATAGGTTTATTTTCTGTACCGTTTTTCCCTTCTTAGCACCGCAGTAACTGACAAAGAGCTAGTCATCCTGTCGTATGCCCTTAATGCAGTCAAGATAGTAGTTAACCGCCCACCTAGGATCCAAACCGATACAACCACTTCTCCCCCCTTTGTGGGATGGGGTGACGGATAGAAGGTTGGGAGGTTGATGGACTCGCCCAGGTGGAAGGGAGTCACCACTTTTGGCAAAAAGCTGCCCTGGTTCGCAACACCAATTTGTCTGGATAAAAAGAGGTAAAAGGGGATGGAAACTGGGAGCTTGTAACCCGCTCACCCGTCTAGCTAAGGTGATAGCCTCCAGTTTTGAAGTCATCGTCCTTAAGAGACAACTATGTAGGGGCTAAACAGAATCCACAAAAGAAAAGTCAGGGCTAAATTATGGTCCCACTGGGAAACAATAAAGGGGATTGAAAGGTACATATTCGATTACCCCTTCAAAAAACGCAAGACAGTGGACGAATTGAGGGGGGCGTGGTTTAGCAAGCCAGCATGGCGGTCGCATGAACGGAGAGCTCCCGGCTAGTTAATCCACCCATTCGGATACTGACAGTCGCAGGGAAGGAGCCCCAGAACTCAAGATACCTCAGAGTGGGCACCTTTGGGGCACAATCGTCCCAGGCAGGGGCGCCCGATCACCAGCAGCACCCCGGCGACCACAGGTGCAGACAGCCCATCGCTGCGCTGCCGCAATACCGTCTCCCCTCCTAGTCTGGCACTGACGACTAGCGTGGTGGCAGCCCACTCCCCAATTTGGAGCCAGGGTCATTCAGGGGGGAGCTCCGCGAAAAGAGGCCTAGGCCCTGAGGCACTCCCGTATGGAGTGGGAGGGTCCCTGGCTGTGGAACTCTGGGCCTTCTGGCTCAGCCGCTCAGCCCTTTGCAGTGCAGGAGCTCTGTGTAATCACCAGAATCACAGTCATGTCTTCCTTTGCCTTTCCTGCTGAGGAGATAGATGGACTCTGGGGCCAAGAAGCAGGAGGAGGAGCCCTGGGCCGTGGAAAGGATCACTGCGCAGCCACTGACGTGACCACACCCTTTCTTTTATGCCTACTACAGAGGTTTGAAACAGCAGCAGAGCCCCCTCTCCAACAGAGAGCCCAGGCCATCCGGGAGGCCCACGCCCCAGTGGGAGGCAGCCTCAGCCAGGGGCACCCTTCAGGGATGGGTGGAGGCCCAGCCGAACACCATCGAACTTTCTGGGTCAGCCGATCCGCTTTTTGCAGCTTGGGATCTTGCGTTGTGCGCCCGTCCCGATCGCGCCTCACCTTACCCCATCTATCGAGAAGGGTGACTGGGACTATTGTCATTCCTCCTTGTCTAGAGTTGGGGGCCTGACAGGAAGGAAAACCTCTTGTGCTA
Organism: Calotriton arnoldi; assembly: GCA_963921515.1. Lineage (NCBI taxonomy): Eukaryota > Metazoa > Chordata > Amphibia > Caudata > Salamandridae > Calotriton > Calotriton arnoldi. The sequence continues at coordinate 638,578 of CAWUFW010002862.1, forward strand.
GCCCTCTGGCGATCCCAGGGAACCCGTCGATGGCCACAGACTTCCTCAACCCACCACATGCCAAGCATTGCTTTGGACCGCCCTCGGTGCCCGTCATCTTACGGGTGGAAGGAACACATTACCAACTGAAGGCATTAGTGCGGCTCTTGGGGCCTCTGCTGTGCCGGAGCCTAAGGTCCTCCCCTGAGGAGAGGAACTGACCGGGCTGCTCATGCTGCCTGCCCCCATAGGGGTGGGGTGGCAAGGGAAAACGAGCCTCGTCCTCCAGTGACTCAACACTACACCACCTCCTGACACATAGACACTATAGGGTGCACTAAATAACAAGGGCCTGAAAACCCTGCTGCCCCTGTTGAATGTGGCAGGCCGGGCCCCAGCCCAGGGCCTAAATTGGACACTCTCTTCCAGGCAATTGAAGCCTCCAGCGTTCGTTTGGAGATAGGGGTGGTGCCTGTCTTTGAGGATAGTAATCTTCTACGTGCTGATCAGCTCAAAATCACCGAAAGGGTCATGCACAACAAGAAAGCGATTGCAGAATTACAGCCTTACACTCCAAAAGTAGCTTTACAACATCAAGGAACGGGTTTGTTTCCTCATAGAGAGTGCAGGGTACGCTGCATGGTGAGCCGGGTGAAGTAATGTCAGGGTGGTGGCCCTACTGTTGAGCAAAGAGGGCCCCAATATGGTGGACTTTCTGGAGGCCTGGTTCAAAGAACTGATGGACCCTCAGCATCTCACTCCATTCTTTTCCATCAGGCACACTGGGTGCTGGCTCTGCGCCCCTCCATCGGGCACACCTCCTCACCTGATAGATGAGAAAATCGTCCACTTCAAGGACCACGAGGCTCCACTATTCCTGGCATCTCTTCTCCAGCAGCTGCCGACATCTGTCCATTCTTGGATGGCATGATCCATCTCCTCACAATAGTCACAGGATTGGGGGAGTCTAACTTGTGAGAGGCCTGTGCCCTGGGAATCCACAAACGCCCCCAAGGGCCGCAAGACAGTGACCTGCTTCCTAGGTATGGCCCTCATATTGAACAAATGATGCATCACAGTGAGGTGGAAACTCCCATTATCTTCTTCTATTGAGACCTGGGAGCACACCCTCATTAGATGGGTGAGGGGTGAGATGATGGCCCTCAGCCAAGAGGAGGTGAGGGGCCTCCAATGCCGACTAACTGCCCACATCTGGGAAAATCTACTATCCTGAGTGAGACGTCGGGCCCTACTGACCTGTCTTCACTAGCTGACAGCCATAAACCATCCCCACCCCCAGTACCCATAGACCATTTACAATAGAGGGACCTTAGAAGGGGCCTATATTAGGGTTTCCTCACTTCCAACAGCGGCCCACTGGGTACCCTCCCATTTATTCTTCCACCCCATTGGGCATGCAGTCCCTTGCTCCTGCTGTCCCACCCCTACGCCTCACCCTTTACCCTGTCGTCCCCAGCCTCTGGTACTCCTTCCCTCTACCTGGCTGCTGGATATCCCCAGTTGGAGAAACCCCCTTACCCACCCCAATACTCCTACCCTCGCTCAAGCCAGCTGTCACCCCCATTGGATCTATATATGAGCCGGCGACCTGATGCCCCACTACCCCCACCACTATTCAATGATAATGCAGGGGGCTATAGCATATCGCATGTCGGGTGTGGTTGGACTTGTTTCACAGTATTTCTGACAAAATGCAATAAAAGCTTTCTAACAAACAATGTGGGACTTGAATATGGCTGGCTGGTCAGGCAGACAGAAGAAACCCAACAAAGCAGCTAAATACCCCTGGACAGTGCCTATTCCACACCCCTCTGAGAAAGAGAAACTGTGTATTGCAGGACCTGAGGCAGCTTGGCTAGCCAGGGGTCCGCATTATTGTCCACACATCATGCAACATAGTTGCTCCATCTCCCCGTTTGAGCAGATTTGGTGGAGGGGGCGACAAAATGACGTCTACTGCCTCCGGTGGCAGCTGAATAGAAATCAATCTCCAAACATGAAGGTTGAGACCTTGGAGACTTGGGTGGAGAACCATTCTCCCTCACTAGGAGAGAAGGTCCGGCCTGAATGGTAGATACAGCGAAGGACACATTGAAAAGCTCAGAAGTCCTGCATACCACACACTCCTTGGCCTATTCGTGCGATAAAAATGTCTTAGGCCCTGTCTTGGCGAATCTTCCTCAGAAACTGAGGAACCATGGGTATAGAGGGAAACACGGAGTGAACTGAACTTTCCACCTCAACTGAAATGCATGCTGCATGGCTAATCTCGATGGATACTGGTGGGCGCAGAACTGCTGGCACTGAGCATTTTCTAAGGAGGCAAACAAGTCCACATGAGTGGCGATATCCTGGACGACCCCCGGTAGAAGACGCCACTCGTGATGAGCAAGATAATGCCTGTCAGCTCTGACATTCAGAGACTCAGCTAGGTGATTGGCAGTGAGCCAGATTCCTTGGCGGTGTGTGTTTAATACAAACGTTTTTACATACATCTTGTGTGAAGTCTCTTTTGTGATGCTCTGCGTATTTATCGTTACTGTCTGCTGCGCCTTTGCTTTACACATTGCCTCTGGATTAAGCCTGACTGCTCAGTGCCAAGCAACCCAAGGGTGAGCACAGGTTAGGCAGCGCGTGTGATCACCCACCCTTGAAGGGAGCGGTAGGTTCTACCTGGCGGGGACATCCCTTCAGCCAACCAGAAAGTGCTGGTTCCAACAGCAAACCATTAGGAATCACAGCCATCACAGGGATGGTGACCTGCTGAGGTCAGCAGCCCACCATGTCTGTGATTGCCTTTGAGTCAAGTTTTTATTTTCTGTTGAAATGCAACCCTTTTTCCTTAAAGGAAAACGGGATGCGTTTCAACAATAAAAAATTATACGTTTTTTTTTCATCTTTTAAGAGCAGGCAGTGGTCCATGGGACCACTGCCTGCTCCTAATAAATGTTTTCCCAACATTCACAAAGGGGAAGGGGTCCCCCTGGGACCCCTTCCAATTTGCAAATGCATATCCACCAACTTTGAATTGGTGGTCTGTGCAAATGTTTTGGGACCGCATTTTGGTCACAAAACATTCGGGCATACCAATGCGATTCGTTATTTGGAAGGGACGCCCTAAACACATCCCTTCCAAATACCGTATTGCAAATCCCAAATTACGATTTGGTAACAAGTTATCGAATCCCAGTTTGGGCTTTGGACATTCCAAAAAGCATTTTTCTGGTCACAAACCGGACGATTCTGCGAATCAGCTCGGTTGTGACCGGAAAAATGGTTCGTACATATGGCCCTTAGAGACAACAATGTGTACGAAAGTGATAGAAGGATGTGAGAAAAGCACTATCAATTGGGCAGAAGAGTTTGGAAAGGAAAAGGGGTGTAGAGAAAAAGATGAGTGAGGTGGATGAGGAGAAAAAAAGGATAGAGTGTATTTAAGAAGGTCAGGCAGGATTGAAAACGAGATTGAACCATACAATGGAGGTCTACGCTACTTGACATGCTAGAGACTAATATAATGGCATGTCTATCTGTTTTCTATAGTTCTTGCTGTCTCTTTCTCGGCTGAATATCTTACGTCTCTTTACCTAGATGCAGATGATCATGTACGACCTGAACGCCAACCTGACCTGCACTTACTTGGACTTGGAGAAGAGAATTGATTCCCTGGACAAGAAACTGGATGAGATCACACGTCTCATGTCAGAAGCAGTACAGCAGCAGAGGTCCTGCCAGGGGTCTACAGCGCAATAGAAACAGGTATTGCAGAATCTTTCCAGAGAGCTTTCTACAATGAATTCGGGCATCTATTTTTATTTATTTGAAAAGTTTTATAAAGCGCATACATGACCCGAATGGGTATCAGAGCGCTGTACAAAGGAGCGTAAGTGGAATGAGGTAAAAGCATGAGTACAACATCAAAGCGGAACATGTGAGGTACATGAAAAGCAACAAAGTCATAAGGGAGCATGGGAATTACAATGTTGACCCAGGGTAATCAGCCCATCTTGTGGGACATGTAAAGTTCCAGAAGAGCAATAAATCAAAAGGGCATGCGAGGAGGCACCAATAGTACTTTTTTTTTTTTTACTTTTTTTTATTAAACATTCGTCAGTATCAATATACAGCATTACAAACAGCAATGGTTGATAATACATACATGCCATCTTACTTCGTATTTCTTTGACATATGGACGTTTGAAAAGTAACCAACAGCTCCAGCAGATTCCCCACTCAATATACCCTTGGTCAACCACCCCCTCCCGCTTTAGCAATCAGGTATCCCTCAATAACCCCAGTACACTTCCCACTGTTGCCACACTTTTTCCCATTTCTTGGGGCAGCCCCTGCTCTCATATATTGTCTTTTCAGCTGCGCAACACCAGTCCATGTCCATCTTTAATCGTGCCACTGTCGGTGGTTGAATGGCTCCCCAGGCCCCGGCAATATTTCTCTTGGCCACCATTGCAGCCACTAGCAACCAAATTTTTTGATACTTAGGCCATATATGTGCCCCAGATACACATAGTACGTGCCACCTGGCATCCACAGGAACTTCCTGCCTACAACCTCCGACATTATCCGCGTCACCTTCCACCAATACCGCTGTATAATCAGGCATTCCCACAGAATATGGAAAAAGGTACCCCTCTGATTACATTCCCTCTAACAATCCTCCGTGAGTATGCGCCCCAACTTGAACATGAGCGTGCTAGTGGAGTAAGACCTATGCAGGATTCTCAGTTGGACGAGCCTGAACCTTGCCCTAATCGCCACTTCTCTAGGGCTTTGCACCGCCTCCGCCCAATCGTCGTCCTCCAGCAAGCCTACGTCAGACTCCCTTGTCTCCCTTAGCTTTGTGAGGAGATCCGGGGAGTTATTGATAATCTTCCTATATGTGCAGGACAGTGCTTTTTCCGGAATTGGATCTAGTACTAATCTGTCCTCTAGTGGGCTATATTCAGGGATCTGGTCCCCCTCCTTGAGGTGCCTGCCCAGCGCGTGTCTCAGTTGCAAGTACCTATATTGTTCTGTGTTCGCTAGTTGATATTCTTTTTGCAATTCGGGGAACGGGAGCATGGCCCGTCCCCGCCACACATCTCCCAGGTGTATTATATCTATCAGTTTCCATTTACCGAAACCCTGTAATCTGCCCACTTCCTGGAGCATGTCGCTGTCCCACAGAGGGGTCTGTTCTGTCAGTCTGTTAGCCCAGCCCAGAAATCGATTGGCCCTCATCCACACATTTAGTACTATCTGGGTATGTGGAGGCATGCTTTCTTTCTTCCCTCGACCATACAGTGCACCTAGGTATCCTCCAGCCCCCATCACCCAGTGGTCCACCCTGTACGCCGGGTCATGTCTGTCCGTGAATACCCAGTCGTTGATTACCATTAGATGTGAGGCCCAGTAGTATTTTTGAAGGTCCGGAATGGCCAAACCGCCTTCATATACTCCCCTCTGTAACTTAGCCAATGCGATCCGTGCACCCCCACCGTCCCACAATAGTGTCCTCAGTTCACCATCCACGTCTTTGAAGAATTTGTATTGGACAAGGGGTGTTTTGTATGACGTACAATATTTGGGGTAACAACATCATTTTGAAGAGAACCGCTCTCCCCATAAGGGATATCGGCAGGGTCCTCCAGTGGGCGACGTCTCTCCTTAAACGTTCCAGCTGTGGCTGTAAGTTCCCCGCCAGAAATCCCGCGTCTGTTTTAGCTATCTGTATACCCAGATATTTAAAGCTATCCTTAACCTGCAGTATGGTCTCTGTACCGAGTATCGGTGGTGGTCCGTTTAATAGCATGTACAGGAGTGACTTATCCCAGTTAATCTGGTATCCCGAGTACCCTTCAAAGAGCTTAAAAATCTGCAATAGCCGGTTTATTGTGAACCGTGGTCTTGTCGCATACAAAAGGACATCGTCAGCGTATAGTGATATTCTCTCTTCCCATGGTTCCCCCCTGTAGATGCCCGAGATCACCTGGTCCCCCCTCACCCATGGCGCGAGCGGCTCAAGCGCCAATGCAAATAAAATCGGTGAAAGAGGGTACCCCTGCCTCGTACCCTTATGAAGAGCAAAGGAGCGGGATACTGAACCATTCACTCGAACCCTGGCCAATGAATGTGTATATAGCAGCTTAATCCAGGACTGGAATTGAGGGCCGAACCCAAACCGCTTCAGGACCTCGAACAAGTAGTGCCACTCTATACTGTCAAATGCCATGCGGGCGTCAAGGGACAGTAGCGCAGCCTCCACCCCTGGGTTGGTCTTCACCAGGTGCATCACTCCGTATAGGCGTCGAAGATTAAGCCTAGTGCTTCGGCTGGGCACAAAGCCCGATTGGGGCTCGTGATTACGTCGTGATTGGTGCTAGAAGGCGATTCACCAAGACCTTGGCCAGTATTTTAACCTCCATGTTCAACAAGGATATCAGCCGGTACGAACTGCACTGATCAGCTGGCTTGCCCGCCTTGGGGATTACAAGGATGGTTGCCGTTTGCTGATCAGCTGGCAAACACCCCTGCTCTCTTGCTTCATTAAACATACCTAGGAGATATGGGGCCACTATACTCGCCGTGCATTTAAAGAGCTCCACGGGCAAACCATTCGGTCCTGATGCCTTCCCTGCCTGCAGATCCTGTATGGCGCCTATTATTTCCTCAGTCGTTATGTCCTTCTCAATGTTTTCTCTGTCTTCCTCTGACAGCACCGGCAGTCTCATTTCCTCTAGCAGTTCGCAACAGTCTGTGTCTGTCCTAACTGGGTTGGACTCGTATAGCTCCTCATAGTAATCTGCAAAGACCCGTGTCATGTCCTCCCCGGTAAAGTGCGCATGCCCGCTTTTGTCGCGTATTTCTGCCACCCAGCTCCTTTCCCTGTCTCTCTTTTCTAGCCAGGCAATCATTTTGTTGGCTTTATCTCCCAGGTCATATACTCGTCTCTGCGTTGCCAGCGCAGCCGATCTTGCGGCATTATTTGCCAGGTCTTGCAGTTCCTGCCTCTTGAGTTCTAAACGGTGCGCTAATTCCCTGTCAGTTCTCCCACCCTCCAGAAAGTCTGCCTCCATCTCCATTATTGTCGCCTCCAGTCTGTCCCATTGCAGTCTCTTCTCTTTGTTATTACCTCCTATGCAGGCCTGGACATGCCCCCTCATAACTGGTTTAAACGCTTCCCACAGAGTACAGGTCGCCTCAACCGCCCCCTCATTTTCCTGGAAGTAGAGTTGTGCCCGTTCCCGGACTTTTTGAGTATTTTCTTTATTCTTAAAGAACCATGAATTCAGCCTGGGTGGTAGAGTGTATGTTCGGGTCGGTCCCCTCACCATTACCTCTACTGGAGAATGGTCCGAAATACCTCGCAGACCAATTCGCACGTTAGAAAACCACGCTTTCCCACCTCTGTGTGTCAGTATGTGGTCAAGCCGTGAATAACTACCGTAGGCGGCTGAGTAGAAGGTGTATTGGCGAATATCTGGGTTGTGCAACCGCCAGAGATCCGTCAGACCCACAGCCTCAACGAACGCGCGAAGCGGCTCCACCCCTATCTCCCTAGTTGATATGGATTCCCTATCATGCCCCGTGTCGATAGTAGAGTTCATGTCACCGCCCAGCACTAGTAGTCCTGGTGGAAGGTCGACCAGCAAGGTCCCCAGCGCTGTAAACACCTTGGACCGCACCGCCGGTGGAATGTAACTTGAGACAATATTAACCGTCTGCCCTTCCCATTTCCCTGCAAGGGCCACAAACCTCCCCAGGGGATCATGCCAAATTTTTTCAATTACCAAGGGAAGACCCGTCTTGACCAATATTCCCACTCCTCGCGATCTGGTTGTATAACCAGCATGGGCAACCAGCTTATATCCGTATCTATCTAGTGCACAATATCTGTGGCCTTTGAAATGCGTTTCCTGCAGTAACACAACACCCGGGGAGTGTCGATGCGAATGCTGCGTTTAATACTACTCCCTAGGCCATTAACATTCCATGAAAAAAAATTTAGACTGGTAGCCCCGTGGTGCCCCTCCCGTTGCCTCCCAGCTATTGTCTGTCCTGTTCCCTGCGATGTCACCATCTCGTTTGACACCATTCCTGCGCTAAGTCCCCCATCACACGCCTAGCAAGTTGTATCAACCTATTACTCTGACTTTGCAATGTTAAAAAACTAACAATAGAACAATAAAAACATACAAAACATAACATTCCCCAAAAAACACTAACCCCCGCCCTGCTGGGGGGTATAGCAATTCCCACCACCCCAACTCGCAGAGTGCCTGTCGCCCCGAACAAGTAACCAAAATGGGGTTGGTCGTGCCGAGCTGTAATAACCCCTCCCCCAGGATCCCGCCCCCTCCCCGCAATAATATGTGTGTTTTAATCCAGTAGCAACACAGACGATATACCATTATATCGAGAGTCTCAATATTCGAGAGTTCGCATTCTTACTACCTCCACCCACCCCCACCCGTCACCCATGTAACATGGCCTGATCTTCACAGTTCTCGACACGACATCACACCGAGGTCCCATTTTCCAGACCCTCCGTCTCTCTCTAGCCAGGCAGCGTTCCGTTTGCTCTCAGTCCGATTCCTCCCTCGCCGTCCTGTGTTGTTCTCGCCATCTTCCTCATTGAGAGTTTGAGCCTACGTTGCGCCATCCCTCCAGCCACTCACCGGCCTCCTCCGGGGAGCTAAAGAACCACGTTTTCCCTTCAGCCTCGACTCTCAACTTAGCTGGGAGCATCATAGAGTACTTTAGTTCTTTGCCCCGCAGTTCCTTTTTCACAGTTTCGAAGGCACGCCTTTGCCGTTGCACGTTTAGTGAAAAATCGGATCACAGCACCCTCATGGCGTAGGTCCCCGTGTTGACGCGCCGTTTGTAGGATGGCATCTCTATCTCGGAAATTGAGAATCCTAGCGATGATTGTCCTTGGAAGAGCGCCGGGTTTGGGCTTGGGGATGGGAGCCCTATGCGCACGTTCAATAGTGAAGTAGTTGGAGAGACGTTTCGGTTTAAGATGGTTCAGGATCAAGTCCTCCAAAAAGAGGTCGACATTAGGTCCCTCCATACCTTCCGGCACTCCCACCACTCTTATATTGTTCCTGTGTGCCCGCCCCTCCTGATCCTCCAGCTTAGCTGGCGTACTGCTGTTTCGTGAGAGCCTGAACCCGTTCCTCCAAACTCTTCTTGCTGGTCTGTAGTTGGGCCACCTCTTGCTCGGTGGCTGCTACTTTATCCGACATCTTCCTGAAGTCTGCTCTCTGGAGGTTAACATCCACCGTTACTGCATCTATTTTAGGGTCGATCGTACCCTTAAGGTCCGCAATGGCAGCCATGATCGCGCTCAACGAGGGTTCCGCCTGTTTATCTGGCTGGTGACCCTGCGATGCCGCAGTCTGGAGCGGCACTACGTATTTATCCATTTTGTTTGTCTGCGCCCCTGCTTGTCCTTTGGGCTTCATTCGGGTGTTCACCTCAATATCTTGACGCCCTGATGGGGGGATTCTGAGGGCTCCAACACCCCATCTCGTCCTCTATTGTGGAAACTGCGGTCTCTTTTTAAGACATTTTCCGGGGAATCCACGTCTGGATCCAACACTTGGGGTCACCTTAGTTTCTGCTCCGAACCACACTTCACTCACCCACACCCTGTAGGTGCGGTCACTGACTTAGGTCGCACCCCGTCTGATGGAGTCCTGTTGTCTCTCTTTTGCTTTCCCCTCCGAGTGTCAAGTATGTTCTTCCCAGTTATATCTCTTGTACTGTGGGCGAGTCACTCACTATGCGTTCCAGTCCATCCGGATCTTTTCGCGCCTTGCAACTCTTTGCACTCCCCTCAACCGGTCAGGGGTGCCCTTGCACACACTGTCTCACAGCCTCAGGTCAGCCTGGGTGGCCTCTGGTATTCGCTTCTGATTCAATGCATCAATGCTTCCCGGGCCTTATCCGTTCTGTGCACTCCCGCTGATTATTTTCGGATGTCCCACTGTCAGTATACCTTGGGCATGGGACCACCAACTCTATTCTCTGTCCTGTTCAGCCCCACACCTCCTGTCGTCCGGTCAACCGAACCGGACTGACTCCCACCGACCAGGAAGTGCCGACAAGACAGGGTCGCTCCCAACACTGCATCACACACCGCAGGCCTCCTTACGCCTCATGCGCACCTCATGCAGCCTTCCAGGCCTCACGTCCCTCGCCGGCGTTCCACGGTGCTGAAGCAGTGCCCCACCGATGTGCCGAGCTGTGCCCCCCTCCTCTGGGCATCTCTATTGATCCCATGATCTCTTGCCGGCCACCACTATGCTCTACTAATCACCAATATATAGTGGCGACCGGTATGGCAGATCTCTGATGCGCCCTTCTGTTAGGCCGCCGGACCGATCGCGCTTCAGCGCTGTTAGGTGGAGGGCGGGAGGCGGAGCCGTGCCCCGCTCACAGCCGCAAGGCCTTCTGATTACCGCCTCCTCCGTCTGATTCCCGCTGTGATGCGTTGTATCCCCATCGGGGATGATCGCCTGCCTTACGGCTGCCGCCGGCCCCGCGGAGCAGCGCAATGCCGTCTCACCCGCTCCTCCCAATCCGGCGTTTCAGTTATGGCCGCACCCCGTTCACTCCGTGCTGCGCGGCGATCGCCAAGAGTTTCCTCGGGCCGGGGTCTCTTCCAGTGCGGCCGCGGGTCTAATTTATACGTCGAGCCAAGCCCTCGATTCTCCTATGCAGTATGCTGGCGTCTGCGCTGCTACTGGCCGGCTGGATATACGGATTTTTCGGGTTCTAGGGACCCGAGAGCTGGAGCTCTTCTAGGACGCCGCCATTACCATCGGCTCCGAAGCCAGACCCCAATAGTACTTTTGACCAAAAAGTATAAAAGAATGTCAAACAGGAGATGGCAGTAGGTTAAGATGGCTCCAGGACTATTGCTGTAAATGGTCATTCAGGAGTAGCCATTTGACATGTTTTTTGAATGAGGTGGTAGAGGGGTTAGATCTGATCTCGGGAGGGCATGCCTGTATACCATAAACACCTTTATTGATGTTTAAGACCTAATTTTAAAGTTTAGTAGTTTGTTAGCCAAACTAGTGGAATAGCAGAGGCACACATTGGTCATGGATAAGATGGCTTACGTTTGAGTTCCCTGACTGCGAAGTGTGGCTTTATCTTTAAAAGCAGTGAGATCCCCCTTGGGCAACAAATCATCTGTGGCAGCCTCTGTCCCTAATGGCTTGCGCGCTCACCCCTCCCAAGACACTCCCCCTCATTAGGTCGAACCTAGACAGCGCATGTCATCTGTGGGCTTTTGGCATGCCCACGATTTGCCATTTTTTCGTTGTTATGCTATTTCGAAATGTGGGTATTTTATTGGTGAATTGGTTCTGATTCTCCCGCCTTTGGGTGCTTGGTTCAAGCCCAGGTGATTTCACTCATTGGTTGCTTCGGGCTGTCCATCCCAACACATCCACGGTTACTCCTGGTCGGCCATTGCAACACATGGTTACCAGATGGCCTCACAACTTCGCACTTCACTGTCACTTGCTCTCCCCGTGCGGTCCCCTTCAACCCTCCCACAGCACTTGCTTGCCTGCCCTACAACCAGGGCTTTAAGTGGGCCGGGTCTCACCGGTGCTGAGCACCGGCAGTTTTTTAAAGGGGGCCTCGAAACGGGTCTCTATCGGGCTCTGTTTTGTGCCCTGGCAATTTTTTTCCGGACTGCAGTGACATCAGACTGCTGTCACTGCAGTCTGAAAAAAACGGACCGCCTGTGCCAGGGCACAAAACAGAGCCCGATAGAGACCCGTTTCCAGACAGCAGGCACATCATGTGCGCGTGCTCACACTGCTCACTTCTGACTAGTGGAGAAGTTACGGCATGACGTCATGCCAGGTGAGCGTTGTAGGGGAAGGGAAATCCTTTAAAGAGAGTCATTTTCTCTATGGATTTCCCTTCTCTTTTTGAAACTCAGGAGCAGCAACATTGTCGCGGTGTCACAAGGGCTTAAATGGAAGCTTTTTCAATATTATATAAAAGCCATAGTTGCTGCTCATTTATCTTATGCAACTAACAACCATTGACAAAGCCAAGAGTCCTGACTTCTCGTAGGTATGATGTTACTTGTTCTATCATATATCGAGATGCAATGACAGAAACAGCAAAATACAAGTCGGGCGCACACTATGCTAAGCACAGATTTTTAGTTTAGGTGTTTTTAAGCCACCCCCTTAATTACATTAGCCACGCCCCTTTGAGAGACCCCCCCCCATTTTTTCATCCCACTTAAAGCCCTGCCTACAACCACCCACTTATTGGCCACATCTCTGCTGTCCGCGAACTACCTGGATATACCTTATACAGGGCTTTAAGTGGGCCGGGTCTCACCGGGTCTGAGCACCGGCAGTTTTTTTAAGGGGGCCTTGAAACGGGTCTCTATCGGGCTCTGTTTTGTGCCCTGGCACAGGCGGTCCGTTTTTTTCCGGACTGCAGTGACAGCAGGCACATCGATGTGCGTGCGCTCACACTGCTCACTTCTAAATAGTGTGGGCGTGCTCACTTCTAACTAGTGTGTGCGTGCTCACTTCTAATTAGTATGGGAGTGCTCACACTGCTCACTTCTAACTAGTGTGGGCGTGCTCATACTGCTCACTTCTAACTAGTGGAGCAGTTACGGCATGACGTCATGCCAGGTGAGCGTTGTAGTGGAAGGGAAATCTATTAAAGAGAGTCATTTTCTCTCTGGATTTCCCTTCTCTTTTTAAAACTCAGGAGCAGCAACATTGTCATGGTGTCACTATGGATTTAAGTGGAAGCTTTTTCAATATTATATACAAGCCATAGTTGCTGCTTATTTATCTTATGCAACTAACAACCATTTACAAAGCCAATAGTCCTGACTTGTTGTAGGTATGATGTTTCTTGTTGTATCATATATCTGAATGCAATGACAGAAACAGCAAAATACAAGTCGGCGGGGCGGCACACTATGCTAAGCACAGATTTTTTGCTTACGTGTTTTAAGCCCCGCCCTTAATTATATTGGCCACGCCCCTTTATGAGACCCCCCCCCCCCCAGTTTTTTCATCCCACTTAAAGCCCTGACCTTATATCGCAAAACCATGACGTGCAGTCTTCCGGGCCTTGATCTGTGTTTTTTTATTTTGTAGGCTATTGATATCGTTTTAGACTTTCAGGCCGCTTCATGGGGCAATGCTCTGTTCGGCATATTTCCCCAATAATAAACTCGGCACCACTCAGTAGGGCTGATATGCTCTCTTATACAGCTCTCATGTAGCACTAATGGGACTGCACCAGCACATCTGTGAATGGCAGTGTCACAAAATGAGGGACAGAGCAGGCAACGACCCAGCGAATGGGGCGAGGCAGGAATGTAAAACTCCGAGAATTTAGAGCTATATGTCGTGAACATTTATCTGCGGTGGTGGCGCTCTCACCCTTCGTTCTTGCAGAAGGTATGACGGCGATTACAGGTTGGCCAAGGAACCACCCTACCTAGTAGAGTTCATCGCAGCAGATGGGCGCAGGGGCACACAAGTTATGAATATGTAATGTTTGCATGTGCGGTTTGGAGAGCAGTGTGCCAGCTGTGACTGTAAAAGTGCAGTGCATGTGCAGTGCCTACCTGCTTCCTCTGCACTTCTACAGCTGCACCCTGGAACCACGCCTGCTCCATGCCCAGAGAGAGAAATGGGGATTCGTGGGGCACTGCTCAGGCACTCTTGCAGCCGCAGGAGGGTGCTTAATGTGGCTGCCCGCCGCCCCCAAAGGGGGCCACCCTAAAAGGGCGGCCCTTTAGTGCCATTGCGGCACAGCCTACCCCTCGTCCTAGCTGCAGTGGGCTTCCGCCGGGAGCCTGCGGCGGTGGGGGTGTGGGCGTCACTTCCGGTACGCCCAGGGGAGGAGGTATGTATACCCCCTGGTCCCTCCCAGCGGCCTCTTTGCCGCCAGCCTCGCCGTCTCGACTGTTTGTCTCGCGTCGTTGGCCTGTCCCTGGGACTGGGTTTGGAGGTCGTGTTCTCCTCCCCTGCGTCCTGGTCGGGTCTGCACATTGCCGAAAGAGAGGTTAGTGTTAGTCCCCACAGTTGGCCACGGCCTGCGGGTTGCTGAGTAACACTTCCCGAGCCCCTCCTTCCACTCTTGTCCGAGAGGGGGCTCCGACCGGGCTGGGGGTATTTCGGAATGTGTAACGCATGGTTGTGCCTTGGTCGTGCTGGTCCAAGGCGTCGTCGGGTGAGGTCGCTCAGGTCTACCTATACAGAGTGGAGGTTAGGGGCTTGCATAACCCCCGCCACCCTAGAGGGCCTTGCTAGGGGGCTGCACTCTCTAGCGCCCTGTAATTCTCCACAGCATGGCCTCCCTGAAGCCCTCAGGACTGTAGGGCAACAGTGGTGTTCGCAGGGGGGTTTGTCCCACTGCGGGCACCCCCTACGTGAACTCAAAGCACTGAGCCACGCAATCGACTGGAACGAGTCCCCCGCTGGACACGCGCTGTCCAGCTGCGCCTTGGTCCTCGCTGCCGCCATGGTGGTGAGTCTGCCTTTACCCTCCATAGCCCTCCTAAGGTTTGCCCTTATGAGCCCCCTCACCTCCCGGCACATATTGACTGCCAGCAGCAGCTCCAAATATGGTCCGCTGCTGGTTAGGCGCTAATATGCAGCGCATTGTGGGGTTAAAGGGGCGGCCATCTCGGTTTACTTGCCGTGTCCTCAGCGATTGCGGGGGACACCGGCGGCCGCTACTGGTCATGGTGTGGGGGCGCCGAAGCGATGGCGGTGGCCCACCTGGTGACTGATTAAGGTCCCTGGGCCTCCTGGTTTGTGCCGAGGGGGCCGCGTGCGTGCCTCTGCTTTCCCGCAGTGCTGGGGCGCACCGGGCTCCCTCAAGGGCCCAGGGCTTACTGGCTTTATCTCGGATGGAGTAGAGTGCTCGCCCCTGTCCTTAAACGGTGGCGGGCATGCGGCGCACCTAACGGGCGGTTTTCTGCTGGGTGCAGCCCGCGGCGGCGTTGGAGACAGAAGAAGCGGCGGGCCCTAATGAGGGAGGTGGTGGCCCAACCCTTCGGGGTGGTGCTAATACTCGGATGTCTGCCCGCGGGCACCAAGTGGTGGGCGAGGTGTTGGCCTATGTTAGAACAGCCGACCTTCGAGTGAGGAAGCAGGTTCGAGCCAACATCCTGGAATATAAAAAAAAAAAAAAAAAAAGGCAGCGCAATGAGCAGAAGAAGGCAGAAGCGGTTTTGAATGTTTGAGGTGAGCTGAGCAGTCTTGGGTGGTTCGGTTTTGGGTCTGTTAATGTAGATGATGAGTTTGCCCTCGCCTCGGGGATGACTCGGCCAAAGGTCACTGCTTACTTGTTATGCCTGTTCATTATATAATAGAAATTGTGTATTACGGCCTCTGCTCTTCTTTTGCTGTTACGTTAGAGTGCCAGTAAAATATCCGGGGGACATATCAACCATGTCCATCCGTAGATGTTCCCGACGGCCACGCCATTGGGGCTTGCTGCCACCACTGGACAGAGGGGCACAGTACTTTGGCTTTTGGTTCATGTCGGGCATTGTTGGCCCGGACTCCGCGGCGCGGTTTGATTGGTGTCACATCAGCCTGGGCTTGTCCCCCGGCCTTGAGCCTCGATTTGCAAGGTTGACTACACTATATATAGGGCGTTATATCTTTGACTTGGCGGTGCCCTGCTGGCCTGTAGGTTCATGCCCCTCATGCTTTTGCTTCACATCAGCATGTTTCCTTCATGTGTGGGGGCAGACACTGGGAGCCGGAGGGTACTTTAGAGCTCGTACAAACAGCTGGGAGCTGTGGGGGACAGTGAACGTTGTTAGGTGGCGGGCAGCTCGGTCAGGGGCCTAGGCACCAACTTGGTTTTTAAAGAGGGGACGTGGGCCCAGCATATCAGCCAGGCCGGGCGAACGAGCAGGCAAGAGCACTCATCTCAGACCCCTGCAAGAGGTTTAGCGGGGTAAGTCTTGTTTGTGGTCCATTGTTCTCCAGTGTAGCTTTTATTACGTTTTTCCAAGGCTATGTTGGTTGTCTGGTACAACTGTGCAGCTTTCAGGCCGGCTACACTCTCCATGCTCATTAAAGGGAAGATAAATAGGTCCCACGAACCTCTCGTAACAGTGAAGGGGTCAACTTGCCATGACTGAGGGCGTTGGGTGTGTGACTAAGTAATTCCTCCGGGCGTCTTCAGGGCATGCGGGTCTGCGGGACCGGTGGGCAGAGGTATCCCGATGCGGGTGTGCTTGGTATGCGGCCGGGAACACAACCCCTCGTATGTAGTCAAAAGTTGCCAAAAGAGTCTGAAGGAAGCCCAGGCATCCCGAGCGCACTTACAGCCGAGAGAGAGGCGTGTCCGGCGCTCTCGGCCGGGTGCAAGAGGCACTTGGCGTCGGGCAGGTTTTCAATTGTGCCCTCATTCGCCGGAGTTTTCCTTTTCACTTTCAATGTAAGGGCTAAAGTTTCGGAGCCAGTGGGGCTCATTGGCTGTGAGGGAGCACCGCGGGCTGGTCTTTTGGCGCGTCCTTGGAAAGTCAGCCGCCCAATTAGCACGGGCGCTGTATTAGCTTAGGCAGAACGTGCCCCCCCCTTTATGCCAGACTTTTCAAGCAGAGCCTAGGGCCGCCTGCACGAGCAGAGCCTCAAGGTGGGGATGGATGCACGGTACCCCGTCCTCGGAGGCGCTACACACCTAGCACAGCCTCTCCGGTATCCATGTCTGCGCCAACCACCGCGAGAATCCCAGCCCACTGCCTGCGGTCACGCTGCTGTGCATTAGTGAGGGGGCCTTCGGCCGGGAGGTAGATCTGGAGGCCTGTTTGCTACGCGCCTAGGGTGGGGCAGGCAGGTTGTTGGGTGGCTGTTTGGGGAAGCTGGTGCTTGACGCTGTGTGTGTAGCGGCACCCTTTCTGCGTGGGAGTTGCAACTCCGAGGCGGTGTTGTGGGGCAGTGGTCAGGTGGTGTTGCGTTCGTCTTTGAACAAACAGCGAATAACGCTCAGAAACGTAGTACCCATTTTGGAGCGGGGAAAAACCAAGTTAGGAGTCTCGGCATTTGGCTCACCATTCCGTGATGCGGGGCGAGTCACAAAACCATGGGTCAATCTAAACTGATGTGACCAATGCCGTGGTGTGTTGTAGCAGTTGCCCACGTAGAGCGCTCCAATACCTCCTGGTGGAGGCTGCGCAAGATAGAACTGCAGTATAACGGCATTATTTCGAGCAATCGCTTAGTTCAGGATTGAACGGGCACGGCGGGAGTGCTATATTCATTCATGCCCTAAAAATTCAAGCGCTGCTGAGGGGAGATCTTTTGCCGATGCGGGGATGTTTTGAAATCGAGTTTCCTAGCCGAGAGTGCGTGATTATTGCCGGGTGAAAACTTTAGGGGGCTTTGTCTGTGTGTGAGACCTAGTAGCCCGCGTGGCTCCTGCCTCCAGGTACCGTGGGGGTGTGCCTCACCATGCGCTAAGGGGTTGAAAGATGAGAAGCACCTCAGCCGCAGTATTTTAAACATAGTGAATGCAGGCCATGAGGGGCCTTGCTTGGGCCGACCAGCCACCTGGAGAGCGGGTCGTGTGTTGAGGCTGCCGGGGTTCTTTGACTCGTTTGTGTAGTGTTGGGCGGGGTCGGCGGCTGCGGTATCAGGGGCCCGGGTTCAATTCCCAGCATCTACACAAGTTGTGCCATGTTACCTAGCGAATCACAAGCCTGTGGTTGATTTGGTGACGGCAGTCATCATTGGAGTAGTTGGTGTAACTGCAAATGTCTCACCCTCCAGGGTGGCAGCGCGATCAGCCTAAAGCGCCGCGGAAGGGGCTGGATCGCAGATGGCCCTGTTCAGGTGGGAGGTAGCGGCTTGCGCGTCCTTCGCCGGCCGGGGAGGGGCTAGTCAGCTAATAAATTGCGGGACACTGAGGCGTCGTCACTCCGAGGGCTGCAGGTCCAGACAGAGCCTCCTCCAGGCCCTGGGCAGGTGTGTGCTCGCCTCATAGACGGGTGGCTACGCTGGGGCAGCGCTGTAGAAGCGGGTGAATTTGCGCATCCTGCAATGGGCGGGTGGTCAGGTCAGGGCCCGCTTGCATGTAAGCACGATGGGGCACGGTGGACCATTATTATTGTATCTGGGAAATGTGCAAGGTGAGCTCGGGCGCGGTGGGGAGACCTGAGTGCGTGGAGCAAGGGTGCGATTCTTGGACTGGGAAAGTACCAGCATTTGTGAGTATTGAACTGGTAGGTACCGCCGTCGGGAGTCGCATCTGGAACTGCGCCGGGCATATGTAAGATTGGGGGAGGTGAGCCTGCCTGTGCAGCGTCCACCCCTGACCCGCTTTACGTCCCCTGCCGGGGCATTAGACGGATCCTCTGCAACAACTTTGCAGCAGTTGTGGGCGCTGGGGGCTGCGTAGAAGCGGCATCGCCAGCCTAAGTATGTCAGCCGGTATAATCCCAAACCCTACCCTCCGCATACCCGCTTGGTCCCATGTCTGGGGTAGGCAGTATGTGTCCCCGCTACAGCTTTGCAGCGGTCGCGTGCTGAGGGGCCGCGAGAAAGTGGCCGAGGGGCCGCGAGAAGTGGCCTCGCGGCCCAGGGCAGGAGATGCGGGGGAGGGTTCGCATTCGAGGCTGATTAGCTCTGTTGGCGGGAGCGTGGTGCTGGTTACACCCAGGTCTCGGGTGCGATCCCCGTACGGGCCAATGTGTACTTATCTGGGCATTTAGGCAGGCCCCGTTAATTTGATTTTAATCATTTGATGTTAAAATCAACACAGTTGCGCGACGATCGCCATGGTGACTCGCACTAGATTGGCGAGGTCCCAAGCGCTACGCCGGTCCCCTGTTGGACCTGTCCCCTGTGAGTGACGGTGATGGGTTTTGCCCGGGGGCATGGGCTGCGTCGGGTGGATTACCGGATCACTCAATCCTGAGCATGGGACATGCAGGCTAAGTAGCGGACACGTGCTGTACCACGGCAAATACGCAGACAGGTCTTTAAGGTTAAGAAAGGCCACACCACACAGGAAGGAACAAGTTAACTATGCTGACTTGCCAGGGCAGAGAATTATTATTCCGCACGATTGAGCGAGGACTTAATGCCATGTTAGTCTCAGCTCTGTAGGTATGTTCCCATAAAACCTGGGGAGCATGGTGTCCGACCTTGCCCATAGTAAGTAAAGTTTGTAATGTGCCATGGAGTGGAAAGTAAGTTGGGAGAAACCAGTAGAGTTTCAATGCTAGGCATCATTTGGTTGGGCAATTTAATTTGTAAAGCATTAAACCAGTCAGCCCTGGGAATTTGGCAGGCTATGATTAGCTAAGATGTTTGTTCAAACCTGGGAGAGTATATCGACCACAATTAATAGTGGGACCAGGAACAGCTTTACAAAGCAATGTGGTAGATATCATGTAAAATTCTGGATGGACAAGCTTCAGGGATAAGGCCATGACCTTTCCCCCTTGAGGGAACATCACCAATTCCGAGCAAGTAGGTGTGGAGCATACTAATCCCCCAACGGTCTAGCATGAGAAGAAAGACGCGTCGCTTCTTGCTATATCTGGTCAATGCAGCGAAAATGTGCCCTCTGCAAACAGGGGCAGATTACAGGTCGCCTCAGTTAAGACATACTCACCCCCACTTTAGCCAGGGCAGCAGGCGGGTTATGGTAGTTGTCACCTAACAAGTTGACGGCGGCACAAAAATGTTTTGGTAAACATGGTGTTCGAGCACAAGTGGCGACAGGGTATTATATACAAGTTGGCATTCCAATAGTTAGCAAGGGCAGGTGCTTGCACATATTGTCCCCCCCTTGGTTCCCACGGACTTGTCTGCCCCCTGGTTTATCCCCCTGGGGGCCAGAGCTAGAGGCAGGAAGGGGCTTCTTCTGCGACCTGTGTCCCAAATACGTTTATAGTCAACGCTGGGGTAGATGTACCATGAAGGGCATGATTACCACTTCGGTTGTCCCAAAGTTCAGTGTATTCGTACATGTTGTTCCCTGCTTACACGTCAGGTACACGAGGACACCCGTGCTTAATGTCACATATCCCATGGCAGGATAGTCACCCGGGGGGACAGGCTATTGGCACGCCTTACCAGGACAGTGATAGACACCGCACACCAACCGCACGTGACAAGGCAGTTGCAGCGAGGCAGAAGGGTCCCAGCGTATCCACCAAAGGAGGTCTGCAGCGAAACATGTAATTGGGAATGGTGGAGTCAGACACTATCACTGGTTAAGTATCAAGGGTCCCAGGTGGACAGCTGGGACTGCATCTGTTACCGGACGTCAGTTCAGCAAGCATGGGGAGCTGCGTAAGTTGTCACTCCACGAAAGGGTGCGGTGTCTCTAATAACGGGCACCATATGCAGTCGTGGTGTCTCCAGCGGATCCACTGAAGGTGTACTGCAGCTAACATGGAATTGGGAATCTGGGATTCCAACACTTTTGCGGGTTTAAGCATCATGGGGCAGAGATGGTTAACAGATACTGGCATCTGTGCTCCGACGGCAGTTAAACAAGCGGGGTGCGCTGCGTAAGTTGTCACTACACGAAAGGGTGAGGTGTCGCCAACTGTGGGCACAATACATATATTGTTTCAAACCAGATTTGACACCAATAAGGTGTTCACCAGGAGTTAGCAATCAAAAAGGTCTGTGAAATTGTCTGGTCAACGGGGCGAAGTAAGTGCACCCCAGAACCAAGCGTAGTTGGCATGTTGCTGCAGTTAAGCTCGAAGGCACCGACCGATTAGCTATGCTAGCCACGCTGGGTGGGGACGCTGTTAGCCAACATAGTGTGCCGCTGTCCCAATAACTGGGATAACAGGGTGTCAAGCACAATAGGCTATTAGGTAAAAACAGTTGGCACGTCCAGGACTCAACCAAAAAGTAAAATTTAACGGGGCAGAACATTTTCCACTGCCTGGGCTGCACAGGGTGGGCAGTATGAACCCCCCCCAACGGAGAATAATCAAGTATGGGGGAAGGTAGGACTTAGTCAATCCTGAAGGTTGGGCACCAGATTGCATACAGTGCGCACTGTATTAAGGCAGACAGGTTACTAAGCTGGTATGCCAAGGGGGTTTCACCACAGAGGGAGCTGTCTTGGTGATCCATTTGGGGGCAATGATCTCATGACCATGGGGAGGAGGGGATTACTCCGGGCCATTAAAACGGACTTTGGCGAACAAAGCAGGCGTTTGGGTCACTGCGAACTGTTTTGGTCGGAAATAACCCCCCGATTGCATTGGCGCGGCGCCAGGTCAAGGGAGGCAGCAGAACATTCGCGCAAGCGGGTCAACAGTGCTATGCGCAAGTTCCTGGGGCAGAGGGGATTGGGCTTTATCAGGCATGAACTCATCCAGGCAAACGTTTAAGGGTACTTTGAGGAGGACGGGGTCCACTTGTCCGCGGTGGGGATGGACCTGTTTCTCCTGGATTTACAGGAATGCTTGGAAAGGGCAGGTTGCAGGTAATAGGAGGTGCAGTGGTGGGGGGCCCTGGCTGCGACGGTGGCCGCCCCCAGGGCTGTGGCGGAGTTACAGGGCGATCTGGAAGCAGTCCGGTACAGTAAGGGTACCACTGCGGCAGACGGTACTGTAAGGGTACCTCTGCACGGCACAATAGGGGTGCCAGAGCCAAAGACCAGGATCCTCAGGGCAGGGTCATGGAAAACCGCGACGGCGCCCCGTTAGTCCTTCGGGCGGTTGGGGGCCTGACCAACCGGGGTTTGCCCTGATACGCTCCGCCCTGAAAGGGGCGTGAGTAGATGGTAACAAGGGACACGTGATCCAGTGGTGGATCAACAAAGGTAGCGCTGACCGGGCATACATCCCACAGTGCTGGCTCATCAGGCGGGCAGGGGCAGCATAGGCTGGACGGCTGCCTGCCCTGGATCGCCCGTAAGATAACCCACCTTATTGCATACCCTTGTATGGAATAAACCTGCGACAGTTTTTCCCATAAACAATGTGTCTTGTGGTTTATTATGCATGTTCACCTATGGGAAGTGGGGGGACGTTGCCGGTATTGGGACTATGTGGCTGCCCGCCGCCCCCAAAGGGGGCCACCCTAAAGGGCGGCCCTTTAGTGCCATTGCGGCACAGCCTACCCCTCGTCCTAGCTGCAGTGGGCTTCCGCCGGGAGCCCGTGGCGGTGGGGGTGTGGGCGTCACTTCCGGTACGCCCAGGGGAGGAGGGAGGGTATGTATACCCCTGGTCCCTCCCAGCGGCCTCTTTGCCGCCAGCCTCGCCGTCTCCCTCCCTTCCTCTTACCCTCCGGCTGGGCTGGTGGGCAAAATATGTTGAATGTTTTAATGTTTGCTTTTGTGTTGCAGGCGGAGTTACAGGGCGATCTGGAAGCAGTCCGGTACAGTAAGGGTACCACTGCGGCAGACGGTACAGTAAGGGTACCTCTGCACGGCACAATAGGGGTGCCAGAGCCAAAGACCAGGATCCTCAGGGCAGGGTCATGGAAAACCGCGACGGCGCCCCGTTAGTCCTTCGGGCGGTTGGGGGCCTGACCAACCGGGGGTTTGCCCTGATACGCTCCGCCCTGAAAGGGGCGTGAGTAGATGGTAACAAGGGACACGTGATCCAGTGGTGGATCAACAAAGGTAGCGCTGACCGGGCATACATCCCACAGTGCTGGCTCATCAGGCGGGCAGGGGCAGCATAGGCTGGACGGCTGCCTGCCCTGGATCGCCCGTAAGATAACCCACCTTATTGCATACCCTTGTATGGAATAAACCTGCGACAGTTTTTCCCATAAACAATGTGTCTTGTGGTTTATTATGCATGTTCACCTATGGGAAGTGGGGGGACGTTGCCGGTATTGGGACTATGGACTGTGGGGTAACCAACAAACAAAATATCGTCCTCCGCTGCCACACGCACCGGGCAGCAGATTCCATGGGATCAGCTCTGCCGGCTTATTCACAGACTAAAATGTCTTATTTTAAAATTTGGAGTACACCTCTGATCTCCTGGCGGGGGACACTGTGTCCATGTGCATGGGGCCAGTGCTCTGTTGTATATATGGTAACAGCAGGGCACATGGTATTGATTCTCGCAGCAACATTCTATTGCTAATAATCGCACCTCCAAGAAAAGAATGCTAAGAAAGTAAATGGTCTTATTTTGTTTTGTTTTTACACTGCTCCCGTGTTTGTTTCCTTTAATCACAGCCATAACAATGACTTTAACATCTGTGCATGTGAATTGTTTTATTGAACAGCGTATGCCACAGGCGTTGTGCCCATTTCTCCTTTAATGATTGTGCCTGGATCCCCACCTCCTGGAATTACGGAGAGGCCCCAGTAATCCAATTTCCACAGTGCAGTGAATCTGCTGGTCGGGCCCACTTTGGACTGTTTGCTCTGTACCCTGCTATGTGCAGATTGACTCGGAACTGAAAAGGTCTGGGTTTTTTTGTTGTTGTTTTTTTAACTTTATTTTCATCTGTTAGGCTCAATGTGAGAAAGGTTGTGGCATTACCACCAGAGTGCTGACTTTTGAACTGGAGAACCAGATTCAAGTCCCGGCGTCGGCGCAACATCCTGTGATTCTGGGCAAATAACTTATTCTCCCTTTGCCTAAAAACAATGAAATAACCTCGTGTAATGTAACTTGGGCTCATATAAAGCGCTCCAGTGCCCATGGGCCGAGTTCGCAATATAAAAAGCTGCAAGCACTCACTGTCTAATTGTAGGTAATCGTAGTACATTCACAGCTTATGAATGATGGGAAAAACGTTTTCTTTTCATTCGGTTTGGATTGACATTGGACGCATTTCATTCTGCGATACAAAATAGAATGTAATAATTTTACACTTTATTCTACTTTCTACAATGTGACATGACAACTTTTTCCACATTCTCACACAGTCAAATATTTGTTTCTGTTTTTGTCTGATCTGAGAGGCACAGGTTGTGTATGTCGCAACGAAGAGAAGATAGCACAGAATGTTTTTTACAGTTAAAAGTGTTGGGTATACTTACCTCTCTGAGATGCACAGAGAGGTGTGTTTTCATCTAGAAATCGTCTATAACTATATGAGATATAGCCTAAAAATCCTGCTTTGTGGCTCCACGAACCAAATGTTATGTTTTTTCTCACTATCCTCAGTTTCTCAGCCTGACATGTATTCACAGGTAAGAACAACATTTTTGTGAGGGAGACACCAAACACACACTCTATTGCCTGCTGTAAACATCCCTGGAGAGGAAGTCCAGCATGTTTGGGAAGCCAGGAATTCCTCCAAATAGAGTTTTTCTGCTATGAAAACTAACTTTATTACCAAAACTAAGCGCACTTCGGAAAAACGCCTGCTCTTCCAGATTGCAACACTGCAGGGAGGCACACCATCAATTCTATGGCGTTTTTAGATGGGTCTGGTCTGGTGGGCTCTTGGTTTCCCTTGCACCAAACGCACATTTTTAGCTGACCGGATTTGCACCTCACTGGGGCAGCAGACTCCGAGCAGTCTGCATGCACTCGAAACGCTTCAGTGCTGCAGCTCTTGGCATCTCTTAGCTCCTCTCACACTAGAGAAATGCCCCGGCCGTAAACACCCGACTTCACAGGGGGTGCGGAGTAAATGAAACACCCGGGCTTCTACAGGTGAAAACGTGTACGCAGACGGCTTTTGGAACAAGCCGTCTTTGTTTTCGGTAGTACACACAACTAGGGGAAAGCATTTTGACAAAAACTCGTTTTTGCAATGACCTTTCTAATAAGACTTCATTAAGTGATTTGCTCAGAATCACAGGATGTTGTTGAGGAACAGCTAAGACTCAAACCCTTTGTTCCTCGGCCCTGAAGTAGGCTGTTCTGTCCAGTGACCATTGCGCCACATCCTTCTCCCCCCTCCCACCCACTTCCCCACTCACAAAAAGCAGAAGCTTTCTCTGAGACATTTCCAACAGCGCAGCATCCAGCAGGTTAACTGTGGGTCACAGTAAGCACAGCTAGGGCTGGATGGAGGTGAAACCAGCAAATAAGCAACTTCAAAAAAACCTGCATAACTTTAGCCATAACTAGTTTCACATTGCCATTGTTTATTTTAGGGTTGTAACTAGTGATTCAAATAACTTTAAAAAATTATTTTTTTAAAGACTGCTGGTATGGCACTGCACTCTACGCCAATCCACTCTACTCTTTACCGCTTCACTCTACTCTAAAACAATCTACTCTACGCCACTACACCCTATACTACAACACTCTAAGCCACTCTTTTACAATCTGTGCCACTCCACTCTACTGCACTCTATTCCACTGCAATATACGCAGCGCCACTCTGTGCCACTATATACAACTTTACTCTACACAATTGCGCTCTACATCACATATCAAACACACACAAATCCACACCACACAATTCCACGCCACGCAATTACACAACTAACAATTACAATCCAACCCACATAATTCCTCTCAAACCCCATACATCCACTCCATACCACATGTGTAAAAGACATTGCCATTTACAACACCAACAGGTCTAACTCAAAAAAAAAATGCGAGACCTATTGCATTTCTAATGCTTGTTTTTTGATTCCGTCCATGGAGCATTCCTTTCCATGCAGGTCCCCTTTATCCTGCCCTTCTGGCCACCATCTTCTCACCATTGATCGTCCTGGCAATGATTCCCAAAACAGGGACCCACGTTAAAATGTTCCTTACTTGCTGAAAGTTTACTCACAGCCAGTCAATACATTTTCATAATTTTGGAGTAAGACCCACAGAACGTCGGTGTCGTCCGTCACCATTTCAGCTGTCTTCACTTCCATCATGCTAACAAGCCTACCTTCCCCTACCCTCAAAATAGCAGAATGGGCCGATGGGCCATTCACCTTCTTAATGGATGGCCTGTTGTTTATCTCAAATTAAATCACACATTTGTATAGAGCTAAACAGGCAACTAAAGTCTAGGTGAGGACGTAAAAGTTGTTGTTCTTTCTCTTTTGTGCAATTTAGGCTTTGCGCTCAGGGCACATGGCCAAAATCATGACTTCTGTCTAAAATAGCTTTAACTAACTTCCTAAAGAAGCCCAATATATTTTGAAATTTCGCTGAGATCAAAAGTGCCCTTACACCTGGTGAGGTCAACATTTTGAGGATTTCATAGAAATAATGACTAGGGCCAGACCCAAGGGCACCACACATTTTAAAAACATGGTTTAAATTGATTTAATTAATTTGGTCACTTTTGTGACCAATATACACTCAAGGATTTGACCAGGGAATTGAATAGCTCAGTATCTTTGAGCCAATTGCTACCAATTGTGGAGGCCTTGCCTCTAAAACTCCCTTTGCTGCAGTAGCATGCGCTGGTGAAGACAACTAGCCGCTGACATGAAAATCCATATTGATTTAAGAGCAAAGGAGAATAATAACTATGTTTTAATTGGGTTTATTTTGAGTAACTGTCCTTCACCTCTTCTGCACAAACATATCCGTCCGCCACCCACACATACAAAGACCCATCCGGTATTCACCAGTATCATACCAGGAATATGTTCTGCAAAAAAAACATGGTGCTGCTTTACAGCGGATTGATACACAGTGTACAAGATCAAACAGGGGTAGCACACTTATATGATATACGAAAACCTCATAAGCAAACTCCAGGGAAACGGGAAACCCACTTGACTTTAATATTTTTTATGGGGTACACTTTTAAGCCCTTAGTCAGTGCCTGCTGGATGTCCTCAGAGCAAAATATCTACAGATGTAGGCAGTGGTTAATTTCTAAAATAAAGTGCCGGGTCCCAGGATGCTACTGCACCTTTCACCACCCACTGGCCCTGACAAGGCTGCAAAACTCCAGGACCGATGGTCTGCGTGCGCTGCTATTACTGTTCTTAGTTTATATTAAATTGCTAAATTGACGTGCTCTCCTGAAAATAGACAGGCAGCGGCACCACATGGTGGTCTGTCATAAGAAAAGTGCAAGTGTTAAAGAGTTAAATGCCAGCACAGATAAAGCACTGGATGTAGAGATAGAGGAAATGTGCAACTGCATTGTCTTATTTTTTCCTGAATTTCTTCACATGGAAAGCATCTTTCCATGTGCTGAATTAGCTTCCCATGACCCCTCTAAGGGCCTGATTCCGATGTCGTTCGGAAGGTCTCCGAATCGGATTTGGCTTTACCAGATCTGATTCGTAGCCCTTGTTTACGACCGATTAGTACACAGGTCCGGACAACCAAGTACGATGCGAAGATAGCGTAAGCGCAAACCGAATCGTTTCCGGACCCGAAGCGCTCCGTACGTCTCGTTTGTAGACGATTCGTGCCACGCAATGGAGCCGATTTCCGACCGAGCGAGTACGATGCACGATTCGGACAGCCGCTTCGCCTCGGTCTCAGCGAGACAAAATGGCTGTCGGAAGCATACTTCGGGGGGCCGTACCAGGCCCCCTTCACCCGGGGCCCTCTGAATCTGTCACGGGGGTGCCCACGGGTCCCCCGATCCAGGCATGCACAGTGTGCCCGCCACAGGGTGTACGCTTTTCCCCACCCACCCCTTTTCTGCTATGGGAGCCTGTGTACGCGTCTGTACACGGGCTCCCATAGAGTTCAATGGGAGTCCGAGCGAACCGAGTCCGTAAGCATACAGCTACATCGTACTCGCTAGTTTGGACCCCCGGAGCATGTTTCGCTCGGAAAGCCCTCCGGATCGGAGTCGTACGGAGGGCTTTCCTAGCGAGATCGGAATCGGGCCCTAAGTTGTAATGCATGTATTCTAGCATTTACTGAGTGCTGTCTAGGGGTGGGGGGAACTCAAGGAATTCCGCGGAGTTACAGAAAAACTCAGCAAGATTCCTCGGAGTTCAGCCAATAGGCAGAAATAGACACGTCGTGCTGCTCGTACTGGGATTTTGCACCGGTAGCTCGTGACAGCCGGCGTTAGAAATATCTTGCTGGATGTCATCCTAGTCACCAGAAATCGGGACAGAGGACGCCAAATCTCACTCATTGTTGCCAACTTACCGTTCTGGAACCTTGCGCAAGAGAATATTCCGCCATACGGCGATAGGCACATTTTGGTTGGAACTCCGCGCTACAAAAGTAATGCAGAGTCGCAAAATTCTGTCAATTCCGCAGGCGGAACAGAATATTCCACCCACCCCTAGTGCTGACTCTTGACAACACATGCTTCTGATGGCCTTTATCAAAAATTTCTAGGATACATTTTGAGGTCTTGTGAACAGGTCATTCAGAATGCAAGAATCTCAAACCTGGCAGCTTACAATGAAAGAATTAATCTCACTAGGTGTAGGAAAACCACCTTTCTAGAAAGTGCACCACAATGGGGTACACTGTGCGAAGAGGTAGCAGAGACCCTTATTGGTTTACAGAGGCAAAAGCAGATAATACTAAAGCTATTTTTTTGTGGTATTTTTGTGGTAGTATGGGCGAGCAGTTAGACTTATCCGAGGGTATTGCAAAGCATTTGTTGTACACACCAAGGCAATAAATGATACACACACTCAATGAATGAAGTTGAGACCAAATTTAGAAAAATAGAACTCTTTTAATATAAATATTTAGACCAAGAACTTCGGTTACAAGATAAATACTTTTCGTAATACGAGAAAATCACAGTAAATGTAATATGTACGGTTGTGTGCAATTACGCACAATACATTTCATAGGGAAGGAAAAAGACAATTGATAAAAAACAATGCAGTACAGTTATTGTGTGGTTACCCTTTAGGAAATCAGAAGGTTCAGGGCCAAAATCTAAAGTGCCAATGTCAGGGTTTCTCGGGAAACAAGAAACAAAGGGACATTGTATCTGGCACGCTATGAAGAAAGGGGGCCACCAGAAAAAGAAAAAACAAAGGGCGACTTGCAGGCAAGTCTGAGGCCTCTCAAGGGGGAGTAGAGGTTGCAAGGGCTCTGGCGCGCAAAGATGACCCTTGCGGTCAGGGGCTGGCACTTTAGAGTGATGATTCTGGAGCTGCTGGGCCACTACTGAGGTGGGTCTCCGCAGTCCTGACATCCTGAAGTCCCTCGTCAGGTGCTGGCTTGCTGTAAAGTTGGAGTCCGCCTTGCCTCGGTTTTGTTGGTTTTTTGCAGCAAGGGGTCCAATACCCGTGGTATTGGTGCCTTCCAGCTCCGGTGGGTCCTGGGGCCTCAAGGCTTGGTGCAGAGGCCGAGCTGACCCTCCAGAGCAACATGATCAGACGGCCTGTATATTTTATTCTTGACGGGCAGGCTTTCAACAGTGTCCACATCATGGGTACACCAGCTAGTCTGACCAGGGGTCAAAAAGAGCTCAGCAAACTGATTAAGGTCTTGCCTGCAATCAGTCTGCTGTTGGGTAGGGAGAGTGTCTGACAAGACCACTCCTTCGACTGCCCCATCTTTTGGATTATTGGACAAGAGCTCAGGGAGAGGTTCACTCTCTGCTTCCTGATCCTCATCTGTAATCACTTCTGCCCTGTCATAGTAGGGTTTAAGGTGGTTTACATGGATGATCCTCTTGGGGTTCCTGCAAGAGCCGAGGTCCACCAAATAGGTGACCTCCCCTTTTCTTTCTAGGACAGGGTAGGATCCACCACTTATCTTGGAGAGCCCTAGGAGCCACAGGCTCTAAAAGCCACATTTTCTGCCCTGGCTGGAACTCAACCATAACAGACTATTGGTCATACCATTGCTTCTGGAGAGCCTGGCTGGCCTCTAGGTATTTATTTGCGTTCTCCATATATTAGCCATCCTGGAGCTGAGGCCAAACACATAGTCCACTATATCTTGTTTAGTTTCAATGGGGGGTCTCTCCATCCCTCCTTCACAAGGCACAATGGTCCCCTGACAGGATGCTCAAACATAAGTTTAAATGGGGAGAACTCCACTCCCTTCTGTGGCACTTCCCTGTAGGCGAAAAGCATGCATGGAAGTAAAACATCCCATCTCCTTTGGCGTTTACAGGGAGTCCACAGATCATACTTTTCATGGTCTTGTTGAATCTTTCAATAAGTCCATTACACGGGGGATGGTAGGAGGTAGTGAAACTGCCGGTCACTCCACACTCCTTCAACATGTGTCAGGTAGCCAGACATGAAGTTCTTACCTCTGTCTGACACAATCTTCTTAGGGAAGTCCACCCTGGTAAAGATACCAATGAGGGGCCTAGCCACCCTAGCCACTGCAGGGGCAGTGGTAGTCCAAAGAGGAATAGCCACAGGATACCTGGTGGCATGATCCACTACCACCAGAATATATCTGTCTCCTGATGCTGTAGGAGGGTCAAGGGAACCGACAATGTCAATCCCTACCATCTAAAAGGGAACCCCAACCACTGAAAATAGAATTAAGGGGGCCTTTGGGTGGCCACCTATTTTGCCACTGGCTTGACAGGTGGTACAGGAGTTACAAAATTCCTTCAACTTCTGGTGCATCCCTGGCCAGTAGAAGTGGCCGACTAGCCTACTCCAAGTTTTGGTCTGGTCAAGGTCTCCTGCCAAGGGGATATCATGGGCCAAAGTGAGGAGGAATTTCCTAAATGCCTGAGGCACTACCACTCTCCTAGTGGTACCAGGTTTGGAGTCTCTGGCCTTAGTGGTAAGGATCCCCATCTCCCAATAGGTCTTGTGGGAACCACTGACATCACCTCCTTCCTGTGTAGCAGCTTGCTGTTGCAGGCTTTAAAGAGTCGGACAGGTCCTCTGCCCTTGGCACAGTTCTTCCCTATAGGGCCCCCCCTGGGCCCAAAAGATCAGTCTGGTAAGGCTCCAGCTCCTGAGGCTCAGTTTCCTCTGGGGCTGACTCTTCTTCCTCCTCCTGAGGAGAAGGGTCTGGTATCAGATTGAAAGCTGGTCCCCCAGTCTTTCTGCCTTTTCTCTTGGAGGACTGGGCCATTATTCCAGACTCCAGCACCGCTTTGTCACTCTGGGCTCTGCTCTCTGCTCTGGTTTTTACGCACACCTAGTGTGAGATTCCAAGCATTTCTGCATGGATTCGCAGTTCTGCCTCAGCCCAGGCTGAAGACTTCAAATCATTGCCCAGCAAACAATCTACTGGAATGGATGAAGACACTGCTACCTCGTTTTGGTCATCAACCCCTCCCCAGTCAAAGGACACCATCGCCATGGGATGGTTTGTTGTCACATTGTCAGCATTGGTAGCTTGATAGGTCCTTCCAGGCAGATACTGTTCAGAGGACACCAGTTGCTTAGTTACCGTGGTGACACTAGCACCAGTGTCTCTCAATGCCTCCACCCTAACCCCATTAATAACAGGATGCTGTCTGTATTTTTGCATATTAGTGGACCAGACAGCTATGGTGGCTACATCCACATCCCCCACTGAGTCAAAATGTATGTGATTCAGACCTCGACTGAGGTCAACAAATACAAATACATGATATAAAATAATTAAATTTAACCTTTTAAGATTGCTTTAAAACTTAATATAAACATAGCAAGTTAAAATTGACGAGTAAAAGTACATACGTTTATAACTAATCGGGATCCGTACTTTTAGAACAATTCTAAGAAACTCTTTAAAAACTTGAACAGGTTATGGCAAACAAATTCGTTAGGAGGAGATTTGCACAGCGTAATTAAGTCTGGAGTTAAAATGATATTGTATTTAATACGTATAGGGTTTATAAAACGTTGTCGTGCCTCTACCAAAGTCTGATTTGGACAAACAAAAAGTACGTGGAAAAGATCTTGTACTCCTCCGTTACAAAAGTCACAAACACCTGAGGACTGTTCAAGGGACTTCCATCTAGAGGAATAAAGTTTTAAAGGAAGAATTCCTAGTCGTAAAAGAATAATACAACGCCTTGCTCTATGTTCTAGTTGAAATTGTATATAATGCTCGGGGTTTTGTATACTATAGTTTCTGCAAACTTTTTAAAGTGCTTTTATTGGATACAGTGCTCCCTATCTAGCGCAAAGCTTATTCTTGGCGTCGTATATTTTAAAAAG
The DNA here is from genome assembly GCA_963921515.1 of Calotriton arnoldi. Taxonomy (NCBI): domain Eukaryota; kingdom Metazoa; phylum Chordata; class Amphibia; order Caudata; family Salamandridae; genus Calotriton; species Calotriton arnoldi. The sequence goes on from CAWUFW010002862.1 coordinate 670,546, forward strand.
ATCTTCAAGTGGGCTGGAGACCAATCCTTCAAAAGTGCGACAGTGCATTGAGATACCTCAAGGGCTATTTTAAGATTCCTATTAAAGGTGTGCAGTGCAGAGTCTTCTCCAAAAGTCTCTTGTTTTAATATATGTCTTAAAGAGCCGGGAGTTGCGTGTAAAAGATTAAAGGCCCACCGTAGAATATTAGAAATAGCTCGAGCGTATGAACTTGTTAAAGAGAGCTCGAGGCGTAAGGCTTCTACGGGGATTGATTGGGTGACTTTCAGCAGTTTTTGTAGAATAGTCCCTTCTTTTACTTTTATTGGTCGCCAGGTTTTAATCTTTATATATTCCAAGGCATAAGACAAAATGGTGGAATTTTCATACTATAAACCTCCAGCATAGATTTAAAATGTCTATTCCCAGTTGAGCAATAAAATCTCTGTAGTGCCCCAACATGGGAGTCTGCCTTTCACTCGAGATGCTGAAAATGGGAGACATTTTGGAGGTTGTATGAAAAAATTCGGCCCAAATAAACATATTCTTTCACTAGCTCTATCTGTTTACCTCCCAGGGACCAGGTGAAAGGCGGTAATTTCCTTCTTCCTCTGAAAGGTAAAATTTTAGTTTTGGAGATATTAGGAACCAGAAAATTCTCTTTTGAGTATCTATTTAATTCTTCCAAATTTCTTTGTAGACCAATAGGGGTACCGTCGTGTATAACAATGTCATCCGCATACATTAGGCTATGGATTTCGCTTTGCGCTAGCTTAGGGGGAAAGTTATTAGTTTGGGAAAAGTTACCTGGGAGGTCGCTTATGTCTATGGAAAATAACAAAGGGGCGAGGAGGCACCCTTGTTTCAGACTGTTCATTGTGGGGATTTGACTAGTTAGGCCCCTTTCTCCCCCCATTTTGACTCTACACCACGTTGCTGTGTGCAGAGATATAATTGTTGTTAGGAGGTCACGGGGTATCCTTAGACTCTAGCTTTTTCCACAGCCTTGGTCTATCTACGCTGTCAAAAGCGGTAGAAAAATCAATAAATGCACAATAGATTATTTGTGATTTTAGGGCTACGTACTTATCAAGGACAGTCTGAAGGACAGCTATATTGTCCGTGACCGAATGGTTTGGGCGGAAACCGGCCTGTGTCAGAGTAATCACATTGTTTGAAAATGCCCAGTCTTTTAGATGGTCCAATACACATGCCGCAAAGATCTTACCCGAGGCATCAAGAAGAGCAATATGTCTGTAGTTAGTTGGATTTAGTCTAGAACCTTTTTTTAAAAGGGGAGCCACTATACTCCCTCGCCAAGATTTTGGTATGTTCCCAGTGGCAAAACAGTATTGAAAAAGAGGTGTTAAAAATTTGCTCCAGTCTTCAGGATTTTATTGAAGGACTTTGATCGGGATGTTGTCTGGACCAATTGCTGCTGATGATCTTGCAGTTTTAATGAAGGTAGCGATCTGCGTTGTCGAAATAGCTAATATGCTCTGTTCTGTTTGGCCCTTTCATCCTCGGTGATGACTAGGCGAGGCTTGTATTTGGTTATTGGGTTTATATAAGGTTAAAATATGTTTTTCCCCATTCAGAACAAGCGACAGGTGACGCTTGTATTGACTTTCTTGTTCCCATTTGTATGGCTACTATATTCCAGAATGACTTGCTATTTCCGCTTTTTACTGCGTTGTGGATATTGACCCAGATTTTATCCTTTTGGGCTTGCTTTTCTTCTTCTTTGTTTCGTTGACGGAGTTTTTCAGCTTTCTTATTTCTCTTTGTCTTGTGGCACAGAAAGTTAAGAATTGTTTTCTGGTCAGGTTATTAAAGTGTACTGACAAATTGTCTGATCGCTTTCCATAGTGGTGGGTTTTTCTTTTATCCTTACCGATTGTATTTGCGTGGAGAGTCGCCACAACCGGTTGTACTATGTCTTCATATCTGGTTATGGGGTCTCCTTCTTCACTTACAGGATTTGGGGAAAAAGAAGAAATGACCATGTTTATTTTATTTATTGCTTTTGTATTCCAATAGATCCTACCTGTTTTTTGGTTTATGTTTGCCTGTTGCTTAAATGCGCTTAGGGACCATGAGGAGGACGGTTGCATTAAAGTTTCAATTTCCAAGGTCAAGTATGCATGATCACCTTCGTGCGTGTATTGGATGTTTAATGTCCTAACTTTCATGTAAAGATCTACGCTGCAGATAACATAGTCTAGGATAGAAGAGCTGTGGTTGCCTATTCTGGTAGATGCTGCCGGGAAGTCTCCTTCTACTCTTCCATTGAGGATAACGCCGTTTATTGCCGCGATGTGGGCTAGAAGCAATTTCCCTTGTTTATATGCCCTTATCTTGGCTGGAAATATGGGGATTGGAATTAGACATGTTTCCTCTTGTGCTAACGTCCCCCCTTTTTTAGTAATGCGTTTGGGATTTTTCCATTAAAATCCCCTGCTATGATCATAGGTGGAAACCTCCTGGACACCAGAATTTGGTTGATTTTCACAAAAGATGTTTCTATTAGGGAGTTTTTTGAGGGGTCAGGTGGAATGTATATATTGAACAGTATTAATTCTAGGGCAGACTCCGTGCTTTTGTTTCGGGACCTAATGTTAACACATTGTACATTCAACAACATTGTCCATTTCCTCTGGGTCCTAGTCAAATTCTTCTTTTAGCAGGATCGCTAGGCCTCCTCTTGCATGACCCCTTCTTGCAGCCTCTGCTATGTTGACATACACAAAGTAGTCTTTTTGATGGAAAGTAGCTAGAGTCCCTGTTTCTTGCAGGAGCACTATGGGTGGGGAACCGTCCAGGATAAAAGATATCTTCTCTGAGGTTTTCCCGGCCATGTTCCATGATATTATTTTTAGGTTGCTGCTAAAAGGGAAGTTTTGGGTCTTTGCCCGGTTTATTGCTGTTTAAGGTTCCCGCAACCCACGCCCAGTTTTTTTCTTCAGGTTGTGGTGTCTTTGTGTCTGAGCAGTTCCAAATTCTGCAAACCCCATCTTTAAGTGAGATCATTAGAGGGCCATCTGTTATATTATTGCCTTTGGGTTGCTGATTCTAGTTATATAGGCAAGTCTCATCTCTTACTGTCCCTTTTGAGTATTTATTAAAATCATCAGTTTCTTTGACTTCAATAATGTCGAAGCCATTTTTATGAAGAATGTCGCTTTCTTTTATTATTATGGAAGGTATTACCTCTACAATTGCCACAGATGAGAAAAGTTTATTTGAGAAAGAAACTAATTTTACTTCTGCAGAGGTGAGTGATTGAAGAGAATGTATTTTTTGTAGTAGGTCGACTATTCTCCCGCGATTTAGTGGAACATTATTGCTCGGAAATAAGTCTGTTAATTCCAGGGCACTTGATACTGGTTGTTCCCTGCTGTCCTGTAGTTTCAGATTCCAGGAGTGTTTTACAGTATCCGGATAGACTTGTTTTACAGCTTTTGTGGTAAAGCTTAGTGCGAGAGGATTTAACATTTTATTATCGTCTTCAATTTTTGGTAGACCAGGCTGCTGGTCTAAGAGTTGGGTAGCATTTATAGCTTTCGAGTTGCAGCTGTTATCTTCTTCTACCTGCTCTGCATAACCTGTTTGGGGAAACTTTACTTTCCTCAATGACCTTTTTGAGATTCTTCGCTTAACTTTTTTCTTCTTGATATTATTTTTGTTGGTTTTTGCCTGCGTTTTTTTCCCTTTTTCAGTTTGCGGTGTTAACTCTATTTTATTCATTCGGTTTTGATTTAAGTTGGCTGTCCCCTCTAGCGCCTTATCTTCTTTTTGAGGTTGGAGGATTGAATCTCCTTTTTGTACCTTTTGAGCAAAAATTGGGAACATCGGAGAGCTAATATGAGTCCTCTGCGGGGTGTTCTTTATCGCGGGTTCCTCAAATAGCTTATATAGGGAATAAATGTTTTCACCATTAAGATTATTGGTTTTTTGTTTAATAGGGAAACCCTCCATCTGAGTCGCTCTCTGCTTTTTTTGAGTAGCAGAAATACTGGGCACAGGGGAAATGTGGAGACACTTGTCTTCTCTGCCCTTATCGATCTCAGGGATAGGTAAGGTTTGGGCGTCGTGGAGGAGTTGTTTTTTCCTTTTTTTTCACAAGGTATTGTAGTATTCCTGTCTGGGTCTCCAGAATCTGGTCTGTATTTTCCATGTTCTTTTCTAAGAGTTGTAATATAGATTCCATAATTCTCTCCAATGTCAAGATGGTGCTTGAAATGAGATCTTGTCTGTTTGGTGATTGTCGCAAGATAAATGACGGAAATTCAGAAGATTGTGAGGCATTTTGTGTTGCGTCGATGAGATTGCTTGGTGTGCTAGAAAGCAAGTGCAATTACTTTTTTAGCGATTCTCTAGAGACGGAGTAGTGGTGCAGCTGATGATCGATATCCTGAAGGGTGAAGTCAGTAGCTAAAATTTGTGGGGCCAGGATTTGTGAGGGGGCCTCCAGTTTATCTAATACAGAGGTCTGGGGGCTATGTTCTTGGACCATCATTGATTCCAAAGCGGCCAGTGGAGCCATAGGCTCTGAGCCATTTACCTGATCTGGAGCCTGCTTTCTTTCAGAGGCTGCTTCCTTGTCGGATTCTAAGTCGCCATACACTTTCATGGGCTCCGAGCCTGCGACTGATTTGTTTGGGTTTGTGACAAACTCTCGATGGCTTTCCTGCACAGCTGGGTCGAGTTTCGGTGTTATTGTGAAGAAGCTTGCAATTGCAGGTTCCCCTACTGTAGCTCTTGTAAGTGCTGCCTTACGAATACTTTTTATTGATACTTGTGTTGTGCCCAGTTTTTTCATGTGTACTGTTCGAGAGCGTAGCTTTTTATAAGCCATGCCGTGGCTTTCTTGTGTTGGTCACTATCCGCTTCTTTATCTGTTTTTTCTGTATTCTAGAAGCCTGCTTCACTATTCGAGATTCGAAAAGATCTTGATTCCTGGTCGCCCTAGTTGAACAATAACATTTATAAGACTGGAGTGGTGACTAAAGTCCAGTCTATCCACGACGTTAGCAGTGGTGATTGAAGTGCCTCCACCTTCTGGGGTATTTTAAAGATGATCAGGAAGATCCGTCCTTTCATTCCCACGGATGCATTAAAAACACTTGTTACAACCTTGGCCCTTTCCAGACTGGACTATGGCAATGCTCTATATGTGGGGATACAAGCCCAGTATTTACTAAAACTGCAGCGATTGCAGAATGCTGCAGCTAGATTAATACTGGACATTCCCAAATATGAACCAGTCTCCCATAGATTGAGAGTACTCCACTGGCTTCCGGTGGATAAAAGAATTAAATTCAAATCACAATGCCTAGCATATAAAGCCCTACAGGGTAAAGGACCACTGTATTTGAGGACGCACTTGAAATGGTAAATGCCAGCCAGAAATTTAAGATCATCTCATTCAAAACGGTTACTAATACCCAAGTTCAAGCAGGTTCGCTGGGGGGGCAGAAGCTTCCCATTGGGGACAGCGAAAACTTGGAACCTCCTGCCAATCTCGATAAAGAGCAGCACGTCGCTCATGTCTTTTAGAAGATTACTGAAAACATGGCTATTTTCCAACTGATTCTGCTCGTATTTCGTATCAGCTTCATTAGGCCTGGCCAACTCCAACGTCCTGCCAATTCCAGCGCCAAGACGCCCTTGGGCATTCGCGCGCTATACAAATTTATAAATCAAATCAAATCAAAGATAAACTGGTTTTAGGAAAGCCGGTTTTAGAGGCAAGCGGTTCCGGGAAAAGGCTGAGGTAAAGGCTGCCCAAATCGGGTAGCGCCAATGCCAGACAAAAAGATGACGAAAGTAGCCATTACGCTCCCCAGCTCATAACCATATACCAGTTCACTGCCGCAAAGAGTTACGCCCGAATTTTAGGCTGCTGCAGCTCTTACAGTGCACTGTACATTTTCTTTTCCCCTCACAGCTGCACTTACCCCTGGTCCAAGCTCTTACTTCTTTCCCTCCCCCCAACCGGGGGGATGGCGTAAAGCTGTGGCTGACCGGAGACCGTGGGCTCTGCTTCGTGGTTGGGTAAAGTCACCTTCTCGCCTTTCTTGGGGGCAATACGTTTCACCGGTATCAAAACACTGGAGATTGACAAGGATGCTCCACTTTTCCCTGCAGGGGTTAACTGTCTCCGGGGGCTCCTTCACCCCCTTTGCCCCTCCATGGTCACCTCTGTGGGCCGAGGTGCTCTTTGGAGGATTTTGGAGAAATTTTTGAATTTTTAAATTCTGAATTTTGAATTTTTGACTAAAGTCGCGGCAGTGAGCTCCCTCACATGGCCAGTACTCTCCTGAGATCCCATCTGAAGATTAGCAACTGCATTTAATGCAGGTGGACTAGAGGCATTTTTCTTATTTTTACAGCCAGAGTCTCCAATTCGGTGCCCTGTGGTCATAGAGTCTTGGCACCAAGCCTTCTTGGGATCCCAGTCCTTTCCCTGGTACCCACCCTTTGGCTGTGAAGAGTGTCGACCCACACTCCTGAACAGGTTTTTGGGGGCCTGGAGAAGACTCTTTGTTTTTAGGGTTATCCTCTTTCCCTTTGGGGGGCTTTTTGCCTCTTTCTTTTGGTCTCCCCCACCAGTGGTAGTCTTGGTCACCCTTGTCTTGACCCAGTGGTCTGCCTTGTTTACAGTCCGAACACCGTATTAGGATTACGGCAGTCGGAGTGAAACCTGCAGGAGGGATTCCCGCAGGTCTGAGGCTTTCCGCCCGACATCGTATTTAGGCCCTTAATGTTAAAACAGAGAGCTAGCCTCCATTATTCTGTGCATATATTTCTTTAAAGACAAAAAAGTGTCAGGGCCATATAAAGACAATCATAGAAGCAAAAAACGTGCTCGGTGCCACCAGTGATCACAAAAACAAGAATAGGAGGAAAAGTGGGTATACAAGGAAACAACAAAAGACTGTGGTCAGATACAAGAGGTTGGATCAGTTGTTCATAATTGATTCACAGCTCAGTCCCTTAATGAATCCAAAGGAAACTAACAATGTTTTCAATGTCATCATCAGGATACATAACAATGTAGGAAATCCACATAAGAAAAGGTAAGGATTAGATATGTGAAAGAGCAATTAGGATTAAGATAACCTATGAGACATAGCAATTAAGTTGTTAGAAGGTTAAAGGAGACTAGCTGGTAGTAAAGCCACTTACATTACACAAAGCCCTTGAGAAAAGCCAAAAAAGGTGGCAACAACATTGTAAGAGATGGAGACTATAAATATGTAATTATATCTGTTGGCATGCAATGGTGTGAGGCTAAAAAAGAGGTGGAAGAAATATGATTAATATCAATCGTAGCAAGTAAAGGAGGGATGCAGTGAGTAGCCAAAATAAGGGTACTCACTGTTCAAAACAATCAAAAACACTAATATGATACTGTGGAGAGACGATGAGTCATGTGTCAGTACAAGGTGGCAAAGTGTGGAGTAGTTAGTGCGCATTAAAGAGGGGCATGAGCCTTATTGATCAAGTGTGTGACTAAACAGGCAGAAAGTACTCTGCAATGGATTGGCTCCTCTGGTGTGAAATTCACATTTTCTCCTGTGGAGTTGCTTGCCCCGCATAGATTAAACATATATTTGGGTCTTTTCCAAATTAGAAAGATGCAATTGATATATCTTTCCTAACAGCTGATGGAACTCAGGAAGTGGTTACTGCCAGAAAATAAATATTTACATTCAAATTTGTCAATGAAGAAATTAACTAGGCTAGTAGTGAACTCTGATCCCATTGGTGTCCCCTTGCATTGCAAGAAGTAGTGGCCTACAAAGAGGGAATTTTTTTGGTAAGTACAATTTCTAGCAGTGGCATTATAAAAGATGTAGGGACTCTGAACGGTTGCAGGATGAGTTGAGAATGTTGGCAATAACTTTCATGCCTTCATGCTGCAGAATATTTGTATAAAGGGCTTTAATGTCCATGATGACTAATAAATCAGATCTGCTGTCAAAAGGCAATGCCTCACATTTGTGTCTGTTAATGGTCCAACTTTGGGTTTTATACTACATAGGTGCTAAGGCAAATCAACAACTCTCACACTGCGTTAACCAAATAGCGCCTGCCACATGGTAAAAGCAATGCTTCTAATGCATTGCTATGGAAACACTTCCTAGAAGGTGGAATGATTAACAACATGAGGAAAGAGATGTATATTCCTGTAGGCTTATTCAAGATGTGATAGACAAAATCTAAAAGCAATTGCTGAAGGAAGCTGGAAAAGTTCACTGCATAACAGAAACAATAGGTCAGCAGACAGCTGCACTTTCCTGCCAGACCTAAAAATACAATTGTTAGGCAGTGGGAGTTACTGTAGAGAATGCATCTCCTAGGCAATGGGAGCGCAGCACTGGAACAATGATGGCCTTGGCGGCTTGAAGTTTTGGTTGAGATGTACGCTGGCACTGTCTACAAGCAATCAATTTTTGGATTTACACTGATTTGGCTTAAATTTGAGCAGAACGCAGGGCAGTTATTCCCTGTACATTGCTGCAAATTGGTCTACTTACAAATTACCAAGTTTTCGAACTTGCGTCTCTGAACCCAAGCAATAAATTATTCCTTAAGTCTTCGAAAAGTTTTTAAGTTCTAGTTGCTCCCAGAGAAGCACCCATAAATCTAAAACTCTGAGGCCATCCTGTAACATCTGCAATATTCCTGTATATAATATACATGTCATTTTAAAAAATGCTTCCCAACCAATTTACCTCGATTACAAATGTGTGTGTGTGTCCGACTTTCTGTGTTTCATTCTTACTATTTTCTTCTCTGTATACCTTTGAATAAAGAAGATAGATGGGGCTACTGTATATGAGCAATGTGTGAACAGATTGTGTGTAGATTTTAGTATTTCTATCCTCCAAGGACTAACATTTGTATGTTTCTTTCTATTTCAGACTCTCATCTGGAAGTGACACTGCATTTCATAACTGCCTGAACAGACTTCCTTAGAAGATGGTGTTACTACAAAGTGAAGAGGCTGTATGGTCTGCTTCCTATAACAGGAAAATACACAGGGCCTTGTTCTGCTCCTCACCACAAGTGTCTGACTAATCAGAGCACTTGTGGACAATGAGATACTATGATCTAGTGTAGATCATCTACTAACTGACACACACTCATGGATGTCTAAGGGGAGAACATGAGTAAGCTACAGTATTATAAGTGATAGTAGCCAAAGCTGCCTTCAAGAACTACATCGCTAGGTTGGTTCACAGGACTAGTTATGATCCGCATGACACCAGATACAGGGACGACTAACCAAGCAGTCTCTGGCTACCCGAGTACAATGGATGTTGCTAGGCTGAGGCTAGGTGCAAGATAAGCTTGGCTTCAGAGATGCTTGTTGTGTAAAGATTAATTGTGGGGCCAGGTAAGAGGATTTGGAGGAGTTGTTTTACATGGTTCATAGTGACCATAGGAATCCTATGGTTGATTCTAGCGTGGGCAAGCCACTGGCACCAGTTGACTAGGTTGACAATGACTGTAGAATTGGTAGTGTTGAAGGTATTTAAGGCCTCCTACAGAAAGGTTGGCTAAGTTATTGATAATTGTAGAAATGCTTGATGGATCCATTGAAGCCTGTTGATTGAAAGCTGCTTTGTTAAAATAGGAATGTTGTCCACACAACAAAGGCTACATCAAATAGGTACATTGTCACTTTTTGCGGGTGGAGGCTCATTCTACAAGGATTTTTAGTAATTGATTGCTGGACACATGTACTGCTGGGTTAGGATAAGGTTGGCTTACGTTTATGGATACACCAACGAATTCTTCATACAGTACAGGAACTTCAAGATTGTCTAACAGGTAACGGTAATGCTGGCAATAAGAAAACTACGGGGCCTACCACGCTACAGAAACCAGGCCACAATGACAGCAAGACTTTGGGGGTCATTTCAACGGAGGCTGTAGATGTTGTTGAGATCACAAGGTCACAGCAAGGAGACTACAGTGTCATACCACCAGAGACTGAAGACACTCCATAGACCATAAGGCCATGTTAATGCTGACATCAAGGAACAATGGGGTTAAATCACCGGAGGCTGCATATGCTGCACACACCGCCTGGCCAACTTAACTCAACAGTAACAAGACCATCAGAGGATGCAGATGCAGCTAACACTGACACACTGACAGACTGAACAGAGCTCAAAGCAAATACCTGAACGTCAAGTTAACTTGGGCAGTAAGAATTCTAGGGAGTGACGTCACTTAAGGATTCTGATGCTGCAGAGACTACCAAGCTTAAAAGACCCACAGTACAAATTACTAGAGGCAGTAATAAGAGAGTGAGGTGATGTTACCGTTTTTAGTTATTTATCTTTCAGTTTTCTAATCTTCTATCATTCTTGAAGTCAAATAGTGGAAGTGCGATATACAAATAAAATAATGCCTTCATATCACCTGAGGCTGCAGATGTGGAGAATATCATGCAAAGTGAATTGTAGCTTGAAGAAACCTATAGGGTCTTCCATTTCAAGACTGCAGACTCTGTAGAAAACACCAGGTTGCTGAGACTACTCGACCAATTTAATTGTTCCAGTAAGAAGACTACGTTCCGATACCACGTGGTTCTATAGATGCTACAGAGACCACCGAGCTGCAGAGGCCACAAGACCATAGTGACTACAGAAGATTAGGAGTGCAACCACTCGGGGATGACAAAAATATGAAGACCCCCAGATGATGTTGAAATAAGAAAAGGAGGGGGACATACCAAGTGGGAGTGCAGGGACTACTAGGCTGTTAATGCTGGTAGTAAAAGGAATATGCAGCCCTGTAACATAAATCCTGGGACCACCCGGTCAAATTATTGCCATCCGCAGTGATTTAAAAGCCCCAAAGTACTTCTGTTAAAGTTATAACGTTAATGCTGGCTTTACGAAAAATTTGACTGTAAACGGGGAGATTACATGAAGGATGTCTTCGAGACTTTACTACTACCCCATCGGGGGTAACCAGCACTATATAAATGCAAACCTTTTTCCCTCTTCTAGCCCTCCGCTATCCTTCTCAATCCAAATAACTGATTAATATCCACCACTCAAATTACTTTCATATTTCACTATACTAATTCACCACTAATCCTTATGGGTTCCGGAGTAGCGTGCTACTCGCCAAGAAAGTGCTTCAACACTTCATTAGGGGTAACAAGCACTATATAAATGCAAACCTTTTTTCCCTCTTCTATCCCTCCGCTATCCTTCTGAATCCAAATAACTGACTTATATCCACCACTCAAATTACTTTCAAATTTCACTACACTAATTCACCACTAATCCTTTATGGGTTCTGGAGTAGCGTGCTACTTGCTGAAAAAAGCGCTTCAACACCCCATCAGGGTTAACAAGCGCTAAATAAATGCAAACCTTTTTCCCTTTTCTATCCCTCCGCTATCCTTCTTAATCCAAATAACTGACTAACCTATCCACCACTCAAATTACTTTCATATTTCAGTATACTAATTCAACACTAATCCTTTATGGGTTCTGGAGTAGCGTGCTACTCGCCGAAAAAAGCAGCTTCGACGCCTCGTCAGGGGTAGTAAGCGCTATATAAATGCAATTACAATACAATACTCTTCATATTAAGCACACAACGTTTACTTTTCACTTATTTGTCTTTGAACACATACTGAACATTCCTCTGCAGACGGACTGTACACTCCCTCATCACACTAATGCAAGGAGGTATGCAGACTGGCCATCAGGAAACAAATGAGATGTTGTGGTAGGCCTGTGTCTCTTTGACCCGGCAAGGCCAGGGTGGAGTCATAGCATACAGCCAAATTAGATAGACTGATCACTCTAGTAGACTTCAGAGACACTGACCTGTTTCACAATCTCACAGTTGACCTTAAGGCCAGGTCACCTCTGGCCTCTCACAAGGCACTACACAATCTAGCTGGTGCCCCTATATCTCACGCTTGTCATGGGGATCATATCTCTGCTCAAGAGCCTCGCACTTGGGTACACTGTGCCCCATGGACCAGAAAATGGCTCAGATATACAGGTTCCTAGGACTGTCCTGGCATCAAGGTACACTACAGGACAAAGGCCACTTCTTATCCTGCCAATGGGAACTATGACAGGGGTGTAGCCAATAGTAAAGCTGTTCACAATAAAGTCTATTTCTACCACAGTATAAACAGGAATGTCTTTTAAACACTATGAGAAAAATGATTCTTTTTCAGTAGGTCAGACTGCACACCTATTTCAGAGTTACGGTGTAAGCACAGTATAAAGGATGCGCATTTGTTTATTAATGACAATCATTTAGTACCATTTTATGACAGAGGTGCCAACTCGTATGGGCTGGTAGGTCCAAGCCTCCAGCAATTTTTAAGTGTGGAGGTTTTTGGGGTGTTCATGGATAATAAACCTCCTGTGGCCATTCACATTCGAACGGCTCTGAAACAAGTCTGTTTATTTACGAAAAGATGAGCAGCTGTGCTCCCGGGGATGATGTGACTCTTTGTTGGGTTGTTGGGACCCGGGTCGGACTAGCCTATAGGCCAACCAGGCAGTGTGTGGGCCTTTTTTTCCTCTGTTTGTCAGCCTGCTGTATGGTCTGGTGGGCCGGTTTATACTGTTGATTTTTCTGTTGAGCCGGTTCCATACCTTGCAAAACACTTACACAGTGTGTCTTTACATGTTCCACACGGCCCCAATGTGCAAACATTTGCCTCCTTTCAGCTATCTAATTTACTAATGGGGGGCTATTTTTATTTTGGTACCCACGTCTATGTTGTGTCCCAGTCCTACCCGGGTTGGAACTGTTTTACTTTATAACATCCTTTCACAAATCATTCAGTCTAAATGATTCATACACCAATTAAGTTCACTTATTTGTCAGAGTCTCTCAGTTTCTCTGAAAAAAGTCAGCTACATACCCTAGAGTACACAATGTTTAAAAAAGCGAGAATATCAACCAGAAAAGGCTCTGGAGTAGAGATCAAATATATTACATGCTCTCCTAAAAAGGAAGAACCTATTAAGTAAACAAAAGAACTCTTCTAAGATGAAACTATATAACTGAAATATAATATCACATCATTGTAAAAGAAGTCGGCAAAAATTGTAGAAAAAAGATATTGTAACAGCGCAGGAGTTTTAAGGAAATTATTAATAATCAGCCATTGAAGAATTATTGTGTGTTTTACAGAACCACTCACAAAACAAGCATTAGGAAAGCCAACCGATCTTGCTATAATGTGCTAATGTATGGAAACAGCATTTGTTCATGCATATATTTGCAGGTGAAAGCACAATAAAGACAGTCCTATTGGCTTTGCCAATGCCTGTTTTGCTTCCTGTCCAAGTCTGCTCCAAAACAGAACTGTTCTTCCACAGGGGAAAATGCTCCTTTATACTAGAAGGGTGATAAAATATTTGTTACTACTACATTTTTTTCGCTATGAATCAGACTATGGGCCTGATTACGAGTGAAGGTGCTATTTATCGCATCTCATAAATAACAATACACCGGGGTACATTATTTAATGGGTGCGATAAATAGCGCCATTATGCAGTTCTCATGGAATAACACACCAAAATCCGCATGTTACGGTAAATGCTGTACACATTTCCTCTGCTGAATATCAGGCGGTTTGACCTACCGAAATTTAACACAGGTTGAGTGAGGTATTTAATGTATTCAATAACATCGGATGTGATGATCAGATCCCAGCTTGTAATTCCGATCCGTGCATAAACAGGGGTCTATGCATGAGTCAGAATACATCCACCCACAAGTAATCAGGTACAGGGCCTTATTTGAAGATTGGCAGATGGGATACTCTGTCAAAACATGGCGGATATCCTGTCAGACACATTGACTGTGCCATTCGCTAAAGCACCTGTATCCGCCACATTTGTGACAGAGTACCCCACCTGCCAAACTCCAAGGCTCTTCGTCGTAAAATGAGCACGCCTCCTGGAGGAAGCCAGGCCCTTTATACGCCGACATGCAAACCCAGGGTGGCTGCACTGGCACGCAGCCTGCAGGCTGCTTGAGCCCACAGCAAGACTGATACCAGGGAGGTGTTTCGGTTACGAGCTGCGAAAGGGAGGTGTGTAACCTGCAAACAACTGTCATGTTATTTCAGGGACTGCTTGCTTTGGTTGTTTTTACTGTTGAAGTGTGAATATAGATTAAAGAATGGAGTGCTTTGCCTTTTAGGTAGGTAGGTAGGTAGAAAAACAAGTTTATTTAGACAGCTGTCCATAAAACATTCTAAAAACTCAGTTGACAATAAAAATAATTAAAAGGGCCCCCTCCTAACTACCCAGCACCCCCTTACCACTACATTTCATCATTAAAATTCTGTTTAACAGACCGTAAAAAACCGAGCAATTCCAACTGCCACATCTAAATAGCGCATTTCTGACAATAGCTTTACAGCTTTCCTCCTAAGGAGAACATCATATTTAAAAAACAAAGGTCTTAAAAACGTAATTCGATTTGCAAGATAAAAGACGCAGTCCATAAGTATATGCAGAAGGGAGCATTTAACTTTCAGGGGGCAGGGGCGGTGACCACTATTATTCTGAACCTTGGTCTTGTGTGGGCGGGATGAATATATTGGATTACATCCCACCCTAACCCTTAATATTTCATTTCTCAATCCTGGGTCTGGTAACTGCAATAAATAAGGAAAAACAGTATCCTGGCCCAGTGTAGAGATTGAAAGGCTAATGGATGGTTTCTTGCTTAGATACAATAGGTCAATTGATTCAGACACCAGAGCAACAGATTCTCTCAATGCATGCTTGCCTGGGAAGGGGAACCAAGATGTAATTGTACCACTATCTGAATGGAGGTTCCTGAGTGCAGTTAGTCTGGTTCTTACGGCCTTTGCCCACATCCTTTCACTACATTGGATCTCTTCCCAGCACAATTTGGAGACTTTAACCACCTCATCATCCTCCAAAAGTGTTTTAAAGTATCTTAGACCCCAAGTAGAAGCCGCCAGGTTCCAAGAGACCAGGTTGCACTCTCTCCTTATGGCCTGAACCATGGTGCCTTGGGGGAGTGATAAGAGCCTTTTAAGCACTACCCCTTCTAATCTGTCCCATTCATATGTAGGATCAAGGGTAAAACCTCTCCTCCAAACAGAACTAGCTGAGGTATCTTCCCTTCATAAGCCCTTAGTAATAGAATATGGGAAAGTCCCCCAAATCTACTATTAAATCTTGACAGACAACTAGCCTGCAATAGGGCCTTCTGCTTGATGCCCTCCCAGTGCGTACCCAATTCAGATTCCTCCTGAAGGTTAAGCCCAAATATTTATATTGATCGGCTTGCTCCACCTCCCGTGTATCTAAGTGCCAGGTGAAACTCTTTACTTTTTTCCTTAGACCAAAATCTTGTTTTTTTCCAATTTAATGTGGAGCTGATTCTGCTTGCTATAAGTTGCCAGAGCATTTAGTTTCCTCTGCAGACCAATAGGGGTATAATCCAGTAATACAAGATCGTCTGCATAAAGCAGGCAGACAATGTGCTGGTTCCCTGTTTTAGGGGGAAAAGACTTAGATTGGGAGATGAAGGTGGGCAGGTCGGCCAAAAATAGGCTATAAAGCAGGGGTGCTAAAACGCACCCCTGGCGCAGGCCGTTGTCAATGGGAATTCTTTGTGATAATCGACCCGACTTATCTAACTCCACCTGAGCATAAATTACCAGAGTGCAGGGATTGAAGTGCACTGAGGAGGTTAGGCGGGAGGTCCCAAGCAGCAAGTTTCCCCCACAGGATATCCCTATCCACAGAATCAAAGGCTGTCCAGAAGTCTACGAAACAACAGCACAGCCTTTGATTTTCCCCCAGGGCCTTTCGAATAATGGCCCACAATGAAAAACAGTGGTCTATAGTGGAGTGACCCTCCCGGAAGCCCCCCTGTTCTATTGGAATTCTCTTGGTTTCAATAGCCCAGTCTTCAAGTTTGCCTTTTAGTTATACAATCAAGTATCCGCTGAAGTATGTTAAAAGACTGTTAGAAGATTTGGCTGCACTGTATAACCCAGAATGATGGTGTTAATCAATCAATCAGTGTTTATATAGCGCAGCTAATCACCCGCAATGGTATGGGGGAGCAGAGAGAGAGTCTCTCTCTCTCGCACCTTGTAATCCACATCACGACAAGAAAAAAAATGTTTCCACAGCTATATTGGCATACAGATGGCAGTTCTGTGAGAGCTCCAGCTAGTCTTCTTTCGCACACAAAAACGATTTACTTGACAAATAATACCATGCAAATATAGTGTATTACACAGTGGCAGTTGCCATCATAAAGTTAGAATTCAGCTCTACTTTAGATTGAAAAGGCAGTCTTTGATTTTCCTACAACTTTGGTATAGATCGCCACCACATTTAGCAATCAGCATATACAGCCCTCCATGCCAATTTTCATTCAGTTCTAAGTTAGTACACAGGTTAAAAAATGATGCACTTCCCTGTTTTAGTTACCATATGATATTTTGTTTCCAGCTACAGCAAAGACTGGCATGAAATGTGCTTTTTAGGTCGAGCATTCAAGACCTCTTGTATATATTTTAGTATATACTTATATACTTTAGTATATACTTATATGTGTATGTACTTTCTGGGCTCTGGAGATCAGCCCTGGGACTTGTCTGCTTCCGCTTAGGGACTTTTTTTCTGTTCAACTGCCTCTATTTAACTGTCTTGATCGAAAACGACCAGCAGAGGTCAGTAAAATACCAGAATTGCTTTCTGCTGAGGGACTTTCTTTTTTTTATTTTTCTGGCAACTGCCTCTATTTAACTTTCTAGATAGAAAACGACCAGCAGAGGTCAATAAAATACCAGAATCACTTTAGCATTCTCTAGATTCCTGTCCATAGAAATAGTCTTCCACGAGCACCCGTAGACAATAATATTTTTTTCAAATCTTGTCATTTCAGTGATATGACCACCGAAGGCCCTGATTTTATATTAAAAACAGAGCTTGGACTATACCATTTCCCGCTGAAAGGCAATATTTCTCTCCATGTGTTCCCATACCTGGTGGGTCAAGCAGTGTGGTGCTTACTTTCCCTCCATGTTAAAGAACAGTAGATGTTTCAGCACCCAGGCTAATGTGCTGCATAGCTAAATACATATAAGGTCCCAAAGGCGAGACCGATTGCATTGCAAATGCTTGTTATTATTTGGTGTAAATCTGTTCACTCAATCTCATTCACTGTTAATTACTCACAAGCATATGCACACATACACAGAGAAACCACATTTTTTTTTACTTACCTTGCCTCCTTTGCTGGCAACTTAGAGGCTCCTTGGCAGCACTAGAGCAGAAAACTGGCACTGGACATTGGAACCAGCAAGCCATGATTTCAAACAAAAAGCCAGACAGAGCACGAAGGCCAGATTTGAAAAGGGTAAGCCACGTGATCAGTTAGTGCAGAGGTTAAAAAATGATGCATTTCCTATTTTATCATAGAAAATTTTGTTTGCAGCTACAGCAAAGCCTGGCATGAAATTTGCTTTTTATAATTTGGTGTAAATCGGTTCACAAGTTTTTGAGATATTAGCATTTGAAAAAAGTGCTGGGTGAGCTTGAAAGTGTTAATGCTTTTCTATAGACTATTTAAAACAATGATTTCCAACATCTCGATTAATCAGAGTTTATCTTTTCATAAATTTGATTGACTGATGAAGTGGCTGAATTTTTCTTTTTCCACAATCTTGAAAATAGCAATGTTGGTCGAAATCGCAATTTTAGCGTTGTAGAAAAAAACTTCTGCAACAAGACGGCATTATGAGAGGTGCCAAACAACAGGGAATGCTGGAGGCATGAAGCGTGGTAAATGCGCTAAAGAAAACAGGAAAAATAAGGAAGGGTTTCTTACCTGTAATCCTTGTTCTTCTCCATTGAAGTCATACGCCCTGAATAGTCCCACCCACCTGTAGGATCCCGGAGACCTTTCTCCAAAGTCACATTTTGTGTAGTATCTTTGATTACTGCAGGAAGGACTGGAAGTTCATAGGACACAAAATTATAATTTAGCAGACTAAAAACAGGCTATATCACCAATTTCAATAGATTACTTTAAAAGATGGAAGATAATAAATTAAGCCTTAAAAAGGTCACTAAAGGAAAGAAAAGTAACATCTTAAAAACATCCTTCACAAAGCCTTTTCGTTTTCTTTTAAAGTAAATGACAGGGAAAGGCAGGGCAATCTAAGTGCATAGACTGCAGCAATGTAACAGAGACAACAAAACACTGTGCCTTTAAAGGCACTCTGACCTCCAGTGTTGCATAATGCCCAGTAGGTAGCAGTTGACGCCGGTTTTTTTTTTTTCCTGCTCGTGCTGACAGGTTCTTGGATAACGAGTTCAGCTTTTGTCATGCTTGTTTCCTCTTAAAATAACTTCAGAACCTTTTTAAAAGTAGCTCCTCAACGTAATTGAGAGCGGAGAATATTTGTCTGCAAGTACCTGACTGCAAATATTTTCTTTTCCACAAAATGCCATCTCTTTTTCCCAACAGCCCAAGAATATGGCCAAAACAGGCCTTCACCAGGTCTTTGTACTGTGTTTATCTGATTTTCATGACCTGACAAGATGTCAGCTCTGCAGCTCTCTCTCTAGATGCACCCTCTGAGAGTGAGAAGATTTGACTGCATGGCCAAGTAGAAAGGCAAAAAAAGGCAAGAATCCCTGGCTTGAGAGACATCTGAGTGGAGAAGCTGCTCCCTGCATCAGTGCCCCAATGCCCCTTCTGAGGACTCCCACAGGGGGAGCTCTAAAAGGCGAAGTAATACTACATAAAATGTGACTTTGGAAAAAGTGCTCCGGGATTCGCGCATGTGGGCGAGACAATTCAATGCTTATGGTTATCGATGGAGATCCTCTAAAGAACTAAAGTACAACAGTAAAATCGCAAGTTTACCAAAAACTATACAGCCACTATTTTGTATTAGGAAAACAGGCACCACTGTCGCAATTTTTCACAATTATTTTCAACAAAGTAAAACAATCAAGTCTGTGGTTGGGACCAGGACATGGCAGGGTGGTGACGCAAGGGTCTGGTCGAAGGTTGTGCCCTGCGGACAACTCCAGCTGCCACAGCCAAATGGTAACATTGTAAGCTAATCATAAACAATCTTAGAAATTCACTGGAAAAACAAAGTTTTTAAGTAAACTTTGATTGAGTTTTTAAAAACAAAAAACACAGCAAAACAAGCAGTGCATGGTCCTGAGTATACATGAGGAGGAATACCACATTCACATATTATGGCAGTTCAATAGGACCAACATCTTATACGGCAGAACGTTGGGTAGCAGAAAAATGTCCCGTCTGGGGACAGTATTGTATTGATTCCAAGTCATGGAGCCAGGTATACAGTATGAGATAAATCAATGTTCCCACTTGGCTGTTGCATCCATTATACAGTGGTACATAGTCCACAGAATTCGCACCTCATCATCCGAGCCTTCATACAGGCTAGAGTCACCCCAACCTCATCATTAAATTTATTGAGGAGCCCCCACATCCTGATCGCTTCCAAGGCACCGTCATCGGTACGAGTAAGGTGCATATGGGTCTCCTCCGCAACTCCCCATTCAAGCAAATCACGCAACCATAAGCACGTCAGGGGCACCCAGGTGCAAAACCAACCAAAGGGTATTCGCCGCTTGGCCAATAAAAGTGCAAGCTGGGCAAGCTCGTCAGGAATTTTCCATCCTTTGGGTCTTGCCACCACTCCCAAGAGCAAAACACACAAGATGATGGACGGAATGCTGCACATTGGCAAACATTCACCCCCAGTCACAGATCTGGGTTAATCCATCGTTATTTTGCTTCACCACGCCACAGCAGTTCAGACATAGCCATATGCAAATCAGTCTTGACCCTGTGCCTCATGGGAACAGTCCAGACCGAACTGCCAAGCCATGTCTTCCCTGGACCGGAATCAAGCATCCTAGGACCGGTTTCAGGCTATCAGCCTTCATCAGCCAGGATAGCTTGACTCCAGTGGCGTAGTGAGCACGGGACCCACGTCTGGGCATACCCTTCCCACTTAGGGCGAAATGCAAAACACACAAGATGATGGACGGAATGCTGCACATTGGCAAACATTCACCCCCAGTCACAGATCTGGGTTTAATCCATCGTTATTTTGCTTCACCACGCCACCCCAGTTCAGACATAGCCATATGCAAATCAGTCTTGACCCTGTGCCTCATGGGAACAGTCCAGACCGAACTGCCAAGCCATGTCTTCCCTGGACCGGAATCAAGCATCCTAGGACCGGTTTCAGGCTATCAGCCTTCATCAGCCAGGATAGCTTGACTCCAGTGGCGTAGTGAGCACGGGACCCACGTCTGGGCATACCCTTCCCACTTAGGGCGAAATGCAAAACACACAAGATGATGGACGGAATGCTGCACATTGGCAAACATTCACCCCCAGTCACAGATCTGGGTTTAATCCATCGTTATTTTGCTTCACCACGCCACCCCAGTTCAGACATAGCCATATGCAAATCAGTCTTGACCCTGTGCCTCATGGGAACAGTCCAGACCGAACTGCCAAGCCATGTCTTCCCTGGACCGGAATCAAGCATCCTAGGACCGGTTTCAGGCTATCAGCCTTCATCAGCCAGGATAGCTTGACTCCAGTGGCGTAGTGAGCACGGGACCCATGTCTGGGCATACCCTTCCCACTTAGGGCGAAATGCAAAACACACAAGATGATGGACGGAATGCTGCACATTGGCAAACAATCACCCCCAGTCACAGATCTGGGTTCAATCCATCGTTATTTTGCTTCACCACGCCACCCCAGTTCAGACATAGCCACATGCAAATCAGTCTTGACCCTGTGCCTCATGGGAACAGTCCAGACCGAACTGCCAAGCCATGTCTTCCCTGGACCGGAATCAAGCATCCTAGGACCGGTTTCAGGCTATCAGCCTTCATCAGCCAGGATAGCTTAATTCCAGTGGCGTAGTGAGCACGGGACCCACGTCTAGGCATACCCTTCCCACTTAGGGCGAAATGCAAAACACACAAGATGATGGACGGAATGCTGCACATTGGCAAACATTCACCCCCAGTCACAGATCTGGGTTTAATCCATCGTTATTTTGCTTCACCACGCCACCCCAGTTCAGACATAGCCATATGCAAATCAGTCTTGACCCTGTGCCTCATGGGAACAGTCCAGACCGAACTGCCAAGCCATGTCTTCCCTGGACCGGAATCAAGCATCCTAGGACCGGTTTCAGGCTATCAGCCTTCATCAGCCAGGATAGCTTGACTCCAGTGGCGTAGTGAGCACGGGACCCACGTCTGGGCATACCCTTCCCACTTAGGGCGAAATGCAAAACACACAAGATGATGGACGGAATGCTGCACATCGGCAAACATTTACCCATAGTCACAGATCTGGGTTTAATCCATCGTTATTTTGCTTCACCACGCCACCCCAGTTCAGACATAGCCATATGCAAATCAGTCTTGACCCTGTGCCTCATGGGAACAGTCCAGACCGAACTGCCAAGCCATGTCTTCCCTGGACCGGAATCAAGCATCCTAGGACCGGTTTCAGGCTATCAGCCTTCATCAGCCAGGATAGCTTGACTCCAGTGGCGTAGTGAGCACGGGACCCACGTCTGGGCATACCCTTCCCACTTAGGGCGAAATGCAAAACACACAAGATGATGGACGGAATGCTGCACATTGGCAAACATTCACCCCCAGTCACAGATCTGGGTTTAATCCATCGTTATTTTGCTTCACCACGCCACCCCAGTTCAGACATAGCCATATGCAAATCAGTCTTGACCCTGTGCCTCATGGGAACAGTCCAGACCGAACTGCCAAGCCATGTCTTCCCTGGACCGGAATCAAGCATCCTAGGACCGGTTTCAGGCTATCAGCCTTCATCAGCCAGGATAGCTTGACTCCAGTGGCATAGTGAGCACGGGACCCACGTCTGGGCATACCCTTCCCACTTAGGGCGAAATGCAAAACACACAAGATGATGGACGGAATGCTGCACATTGGCAAACATTCACCCCCAGTCACAGATCTGGGTTTAATCCATCGTTATTTTGCTTCACCACGCCACCCAAGTTCAGACATAGCCGTATGCAAATCAGTCTTGACCCTGTGCCTCATGGGAACAGTCCAGACCGAACTGCCAAGCCATGTCTTCCCTGGACCGGAATCAAGCATCCTAGGACCGGTTTCAGGCTATCAGCCTTCATCAGCCAGGATAGCTTGACTCCAATGGCGTAGTGAGCACGGGACCCACGTCTGGGCATACCCTTCCCACTTAGGGCGAAATGCAAAACACACAAGATGATGGACGGAATGCTGCACATTGGCAAACATTCACCCCCAGTCACAGATCTGGGTTTAATCCATAGTTATTTTGCTTCACCACGCCACCCCAGTTCAGACATAGCCATATGCAAATCAGTCTTGACCCTGTGCCTCATGGGAACAGTCCAGACCGAACTGCCAAGCCATGTCTTCCCTGGACCGGAATCAAGCATCCTAGGACCGGTTTCAGGCTATCAGCCTTCATCAGCCAGGATAGCTTGACTCCAGTGGCGTAGTGAGCACGGGACCCACGTCTGGGCATACCCTTCCCACTTAGGGCGAAATGCAAAACACACAAGATGATGGACGGAATGCTGCACATTGGCAAACATTCACCCCCAGTCACAGATCTGGGTTTAATCCATCGTTATTTTGCTTCACCACGCCACCCCAGTTCAGACATAGCCATATGCAAATCAGTCTTGACCCTGTGCCTCATGGGAACAGTCCAGACCGAACTGCCAAGCCATGTCTTCCCTGGACCGGAATCAAGCATCCTAGGACCGGTTTCAGGCTATCAGCCTTCATCAGCCAGGATAGCTTGACTCCAGTGGCGTAGTGAGCACGGGACCCACGTCTGGGCATACCCTTCCCACTTAGGGCGAAATGCAAAACACACAAGATGATGGACGGAATGCTGCACATTGGCAAACATTCACCCCCAGTCACAGATCTGGGTTTAATCCATCGTTATTTTGCTTCACCACGCCACCCCAGTTCAGACATAGCCATATGCAAATCAGTCTTGACCCTGTGCCTCATTGGAACAGTCCAGACCGAACTGCCAAGCCATGTCTTCCCTGGACCGGAATCAAGCATCCTAGGACCGGTTTCAGGCTATCAGCCTTCATCAGCCAGGATAGCTTGACTCCAGTGGCGTAGTGAGCACGGGACCCACGTCTGGGCATACCCTTCCCACTTAGGGCGAAATGCAAAACACACAAGATGATGGACGGAATGCTGCACATTGGCAAACATTCACCCCCAGTCACAGATCTGGGTTTAATCCATCGTTATTTTGCTTCACCACGCCACCCCAGTTCAGACATAGCCATATGCAAATCAGTCTTGACCCTGTGCCTCATGGGAACAGTCCAGACCGAACTGCCAAGCCATGTCTTCCCTGGACCGGAATCAAGCATCCTAGGACCGGTTTCAGGCTATCAGCCTTCATCAGCCAGGATAGCTTGACTCCAGTGGCGTAGTGAGCACGGGACCCACGTCTGGGCATACCCTTCCCACTTAGGGCGAAATGCAAAACACACAAGATGATGGACGGAATGCTGCACATTGGCAAACAATCACCCCCAGTCACAGATCTGGGTTCAATCCATCGTTATTTTGCTTCACCACGCCACCCCAGTTCAGACATAGCCACATGCAAATCAGTCTTGACCCTGTGCCTCATGGGAACAGTCCAGACCGAACTGCCAAGCCATGTCTTCCCTGGACCGGAATCAAGCATCCTAGGACCGGTTTCAGGCTATCAGCCTTCATCAGCCAGGATAGCTTGACTCCAGTGGCGTAGTGAGCACGGGACCCACGTCTAGGCATACCCTTCCCACTTAGGGCGAAATGCAAAACACACAAGATGATGGACGGAATGCTGCACATTGGCAAACATTCACCCCCAGTCACAGATCTGGGTTTAATCCATCGTTATTTTGCTTCACCACGCCACCCCAGTTCAGACATAGCCATATGCAAATCAGTCTTGACCCTGTGCCTCATGGGAACAGTCCAGACCGAACTGCCAAGCCATGTCTTCCCTGGACCGGAATCAAGCATCCTAGGACCGGTTTCAGGCTATCAGCCTTCATCAGCCAGGATAGCTTGACTCCAGTGGCGTAGTGAGCACGGGACCCACGTCTGGGCATACCCTTCCCACTTAGGGCGAAATGCAAAACACACAAGATGATGGACGGAATGCTGCACATCGGCAAACATTCACCCCCAGTCACAGATCTGGGTTTAATCCATCGTTATTTTGCTTCACCACGCCACCCCAGTTCAGACATAGCCATATGCAAATCAGTCTTGACCCTGTGCCTCATGGGAACAGTCCAGACCGAACTGCCAAGCCATGTCTTCCCTGGACCGGAATCAAGCATCCTAGGACCGGTTTCAGGCTATCAGCCTTCATCAGCCAGGATAGCTTGACTCCAGTGGCGTAGTGAGCACGGGACCCACGTCTGGGCATACCCTTCCCACTTAGGGCGAAATGCAAAACACACAAGATGATGGACGGAATGCTGCACATTGGCAAACATTCACCCCCAGTCACAGATCTGGGTTTAATCCATCGTTATTTTGCTTCACCACGCCACTCCCAGTTCAGACATAGCCATATGCAAATCAGTCTTGACCCTGTGCCTCATGGGAACAGTCCAGACCGAACTGCCAAGCCATGTCTTCCCTGGACCGGAATCAAGCATCCTAGGACCGGTTTCAGGCTATCAGCCTTCATCAGCCAGGATAGCTTGACTCCAGTGGCATAGTGAGCACGGGACCCACGTCTGGGCATACCCTTCCCACTTAGGGCGAAATGCAAAACACATAAGATGATGAACGGAATGCTGCACATTGGCAAACATTCACCCCCCAGTCACAGATCTGGGTTTAATCCATCGTTATTTTGCTTCACCACGCCACCCAAGTTCAGACATAGCCGTATGCAAATCAGTCTTGACCCTGTGCCTCATGGGAACAGTCCAGACCGAACTGCCAAGCCATGTCTTCCCTGGACCGGAATCAAGCATCCTAGGACCGGTTTCAGGCTATCAGCCTTCATCAGCCAGGATAGCTTGACTCCAATGGCGTAGTGAGCACGGGACCCACGTCTGGGCATACCCTTCCCACTTAGGGCGAAATGCAAAACACACAAGATGATGGACGGAATGCTGCACATTGGAAAACATTCACCCCCAGTCACAGATCTGGGTTTAATCCATAGTTATTTTGCTTCACCACGCCACCCCAGTTCAGACATAGCCATATGCAAATCAGTCTTGACCCTGTGCCTCATGGGAACAGTCCAGACCGAACTGCCAAGCCATGTCTTCCCTGGACCGGAATCAAGCATCCTAGGACCGGTTTCAGGCTATCAGCCTTCATCAGCCAGGATAGCTTGACTCCAGTGGCGTAGTGAGCACGGGACCCACGTCTGGGCATACCCTTCCCACTTAGGGGCGAAATGCAAAACACACAAGATGATGGACGGAATGCTGCACATTGGCAAACATTCACCCCCAGTCACAGATCTGGGTTTAATCCATCGTTATTTTGCTTCACCACGCCACCCCAGTTCAGACATAGCCATATGCAAATCAGTCTTGACCCTGTGCCTCATGGGAACAGTCCAGACCGAACTGCCAAGCCATGTCTTCCCTGGACCGGAATCAAGCATCCTAGGACCGGTTTCAGGCTATCAGCCTTCATCAGCCAGGATAGCTTGACTCCAGTGGCGTAGTGAGCACGGGACCCACGTCTGGGCATACCCTTCCCACTTAGGGCGAAATGCAAAACACACAAGATGATGGACGGAATGCTGCACATTGGCAAACATTCACCCCCAGTCAC
Source organism: Calotriton arnoldi (assembly GCA_963921515.1). NCBI lineage: Eukaryota > Metazoa > Chordata > Amphibia > Caudata > Salamandridae > Calotriton > Calotriton arnoldi. The sequence goes on from CAWUFW010002862.1 coordinate 696,495, forward strand.
AGATCTGGGTTTAATCCATCGTTATTTTGCTTCACCACGCCACCCCAGTTCAGACATAGCCATATGCAAATCAGTCTTGACCCTGTGCCTCATTGGAACAGTCCAGACCGAACTGCCAAGCCATGTCTTCCCTGGACCGGAATCAAGCATCCTAGGACCGGTTTCAGGCTATCAGCCTTCATCAGCCAGGATAGCTTGACTCCAGTGGCGTAGTGAGCACGGGACCCACGTCTGGGCATACCCTTCCCACTTAGGGCGAAATGCAAAACACACAAGATGATGGACGGAATGCTGCACATTGGCAAACATTCACCCCCAGTCACAGATCTGGGTTTAATCCATCGTTATTTTGCTTCACCACGCCACCCCAGTTCAGACATAGCCATATGCAAATCAGTCTTGACCCTGTGCCTCATGGGAACAGTCCAGACCGAACTGCCAAGCCATGTCTTCCCTGGACCGGAATCAAGCATCCTAGGACCGGTTTCAGGCTATCAGCCTTCATCAGCCAGGATAGCTTGACTCCAGTGGCGTAGTGAGCACGGGACCCACGTCTGGGCATACCCTTCCCACTTAGGGCGAAATGCAAAACACACAAGATGATGGACGGAATGCTGCACATTGGCAAACAATCACCCCCAGTCACAGATCTGGGTTCAATCCATCGTTATTTTGCTTCACCACGCCACCCCAGTTCAGACATAGCCACATGCAAATCAGTCTTGACCCTGTGCCTCATGGGAACAGTCCAGACCGAACTGCCAAGCCATGTCTTCCCTGGACCGGAATCAAGCATCCTAGGACCGGTTTCAGGCTATCAGCCTTCATCAGCCAGGATAGCTTGACTCCAGTGGCGTAGTGAGCACGGGACCCACGTCTAGGCATACCCTTCCCACTTAGGGCTAAATGCAAAACACACAAGATGATGGACGGAATGCTGCACATTGGCAAACATTCACCCCCAGTCACAGATCTGGGTTTAATCCATCGTTATTTTGCTTCACCACGCCACCCCAGTTCAGACATAGCCATATGCAAATCAGTCTTGACCCTGTGCCTCATGGGAACAGTCCAGACCGAACTGCCAAGCCATGTCTTCCCTGGACCGGAATCAAGCATCCTAGGACCGGTTTCAGGCTATCAGCCTTCATCAGCCAGGATAGCTTGACTCCAGTGGCGTAGTGAGCACGGGACCCACGTCTGGGCATACCCTTCCCACTTAGGGCGAAATGCAAAACACACAAGATGATGGACGGAATGCTGCACATCGGCAAACATTCACCCCCAGTCACAAATCTGGGTTTAATCCATCGTTATTTTGCTTCACCACGCCACCCCAGTTCAGACATAGCCATATGCAAATCAGTCTTGACCCTGTGCCTCATGGGAACAGTCCAGACCGAACTGCCAAGCCATGTCTTCCCTGGACCGGAATCAAGCATCCTAGGACCGGTTTCAGGCTATCAGCCTTCATCAGCCAGGATAGCTTGACTCCAGTGGCGTAGTGAGCACGGGACCCACGTCTGGGCATACCCTTCCCACTTAGGGCGAAATGCAAAACACACAAGATGATGGACGGAATGCTGCACATTGGCAAACATTCACCCCCAGTCACAGATCTGGGTTTAATCCATCGTTATTTTGCTTCACCACGCCACCCCAGTTCAGACATAGCCATATGCAAATCAGTCTTGACCCTGTGCCTCATGGGAACAGTCCAGACCGAACTGCCAAGCCATGTCTTCCCTGGACCGGAATCAAGCATCCTAGGACCGGTTTCAGGCTATCAGCCTTCATCAGCCAGGATAGCTTGACTCCAGTGGCATAGTGAGCACGGGACCCACGTCTGGGCATACCCTTCCCACTTAGGGCGAAATGCAAAACACACAAGATGATGGACGGAATGCTGCACATTGGCAAACATTCACCCCCAGTCACAGATCTGGGTTTAATCCATCGTTATTTTGCTTCACCACGCCACCCAAGTTCAGACATAGCCGTATGCAAATCAGTCTTGACCCTGTGCCTCATGGGAACAGTCCAGACCGAACTGCCAAGCCATGTCTTCCCTGGACCGGAATCAAGCATCCTAGGACCGGTTTCAGGCTATCAGCCTTCATCAGCCAGGATAGCTTGACTCCAATGGCGTAGTGAGCACGGGACCCACGTCTGGGCATACCCTTCCCACTTAGGGCGAAATGCAAAACACACAAGATGATGGACGGAATGCTGCACATTGGCAAACATTCACCCCCAGTCACAGATCTGGGTTTAATCCATCGTTATTTTGCTTCACCACGCCACCCCAGTTCAGACATAGCCATATGCAAATCAGTCTTGACCCTGTGCCTCATGGGAACAGTCCAGACCGAACTGCCAAGCCATGTCTTCCCTGGACCGGAATCAAGCATCCTAGGACCGGTTTCAGGCTATCAGCCTTCATCAGCCAGGATAGCTTGACTCCAGTGGCGTAGTGAGCACGGGACCCACGTCTGGGCATACCCTTCCCACTTAGGGCGAAATGCAAAACACACAAGATGATGGACGGAATGCTGCACATTGGCAAACATTCACCCCCAGTCACAGATCTGGGTTTAATCCATCGTTATTTTGCTTCACCACGCCACCCCAGTTCAGACATAGCCATATGCAAATCAGTCTTGACCCTGTGCCTCATGGGAACAGTCCAGACCGAACTGCCAAGCCATGTCTTCCCTGGACCGGAATCAAGCATCCTAGGACCGGTTTCAGGCTATCAGCCTTCATCAGCCAGGATAGCTTGACTCCAGTGGCGTAGTGAGCACGGGACCCACGTCTGGGCATACCCTTCCCACTTAGGGCGAAATGCAAAACACACAAGATGATGGACGGAATGCTGCACATTGGCAAACATTCACCCCCAGTCACAGATCTGGGTTTAATCCATCGTTATTTTGCTTCACCACGCCACCCCAGTTCAGACATAGCCATATGCAAATCAGTCTTGACCCTGTGCCTCATTGGAACAGTCCAGACCGAACTGCCAAGCCATGTCTTCCCTGGACCGGAATCAAGCATCCTAGGACCGGTTTCAGGCTATCAGCCTTCAGCAGCCAGGATAGCTTGACTCCAGTGGCGTAGTGAGCACGGGACCCACGTCTGGGCATACCCTTCCCACTTAGGGCGAAATGCAAAACACACAAGATGATGGACGGAATGCTGCACATTGGCAAACATTCACCCCCAGTCACAGATCTGGGTTTAATCCATCGTTATTTTGCTTCACCACGCCACCCCAGTTCAGACATAGCCATATGCAAATCAGTCTTGACCCTGTGCCTCATGGGAACAGTCCAGACCGAACTGCCAAGCCATGTCTTCCCTGGACCGGAATCAAGCATCCTAGGACCGGTTTCAGGCTATCAGCCTTCATCAGCCAGGATAGCTTGACTCCAGTGGCATAGTGAGCACGGGACCCACGTCTGGGCATACCCTTCCCACTTAGGGCGAAATGCAAAACACACAAGATGATGGACGGAATGCTGCACATTGGCAAACATTCACCCCCCAGTCACAGATCTGGGTTTAATCCATCGTTATTTTGCTTCACCACGCCACCCCAGTTCAGACATAGCCGTATGCAAATCAGTCTTGACCCTGTGACTCATGGGAACAGTCCAGACCGAACTGCCAAGCCATGTCTTCCCTGGACCGGAATCAAGCATCCTAGGACCGGTTTCAGGCTATCAGCCTTCATCAGCCAGGATAGCTTGACTCCAATGGCGTAGTGAGCACGGGACCCACGTCTGGGCATACCCTTCCCACTTAGGGCGAAATGCAAAACACACAAGATGATGGACGGAATACTGCACATTGGCAAACATTCACCCCCAGTCACAGATCTGGGTTTAATCCATAGTTATTTTGCTTCACCACGCCACCCCAGTTCAGACATAGCCATATGCAAATCAGTCTTGACCCTGTGCCTCATGGGAACAGTCCAGACCGAACTGCCAAGCCATGTCTTCCCTGGACCGGAATCAAGCATCCTAGGACCGGTTTCAGGCTATCAGCCTTCATCAGCCAGGATAGCTTGACTCCAGTGGCGTAGTGAGCACGGGACCCACGTCTGGGCATACCCTTCCCACTTAGGGCGAAATGCAAAACACACAAGATGATGGACGGAATGCTGCACATTGGCAAACATTCACCCCCAGTCACAGATCTTTGTTTAATCCATCATTATTTTGCTTCACCACGCCACCCCAGTTCAGACATAGCCATATGCAAATCAGTCTTGACCCTGTGCCTCATGGGAACAGTCCAGACCGAACTGCCAAGCCATGTCTTCCCTGGACCGGAATCAAGCATCCTAGGACCGGTTTCAGGCTATCAGCCTTCATCAGCCAGGATAGCTTGACTCCAGTGGCGTAGTGAGCACGGGACCCACGTCTGGGCATACCCTTCCCACTTAGGGCGAAATGCAAAACACACAAGATGATGGACGGAATGCTGCACATTGGCAAACATTCACTCCCAGTCACAGATCTGGGTTTAATCCATCGTTATTTTGCTTCACCATGCCACCCCAGTTCAGACATAGCCATATGCAAATCAGTCTTGACCCTGTGCCTCATGGGAACAGTCCAGACCGAACTGCCAAGCCATGTCTTCCCTGGACCGGAATCAAGCATCCTAGGACCGGTTTCCAGGCTATCAGCCTTCATCAGCCAGGATAGCTTGACTCCAGTGGCGTAGTGAGCACGGGACCCACGTCTGGGCATACCCTTCCCACTTAGGGGCGAAATGCAAAACACACAAGATGATGGACGGAATGCTGCACATTGGCAAACATTCACCCCCAGTCACAGATCTGGGTTTAATCCATCGTTATTTTGCTTCACCACGCCACCCCAGTTCAGACATAGCCATATGCAAATCAGTCTTGACCCTGTGCCTCATGGGAACAGTCCAGACCGAACTGCCAAGCCATGTCTTCCCTGGACCGGAATCAAGCATCCTAGGACCGGTTTCAGGCTATCAGCCTTCATGAGCCAGGATAGCTTGACTCCAGTGGCGTAGTGAGCACGGGACCCACGTCTGGGCATACCCTTCCCACTTAGGGCGAAATGCAAAACACACAAGATGATGGACGGAATGCTGCACATTGGCAAACATTCACCCCCAGTCACAGATTTGGGTTTAATCCATCGTTATTTTGCTTCACCACGCCACCCCAGTTCAGACATAGCCATATGCAAATCAGTCTTGACCCTGTGCCTCATGGGAACAGTCGAGACCGAACTGCCAAGCCATGTCTTCCCTGGACCGGAATCAAGCATCCTAGGACCGGTTTCAGGCTATCAGCCTTCATCAGCCAGGATAGCTTGACTCCAGTGGCGTAGTGAGCACGGGACCCACGTCTGGGCATACCCTTCCCACTTAGGGCGAAATGCAAAACACACAAGATGATGGACGGAATGCTGCACATTGGCAAACATTCACCCCCAGTCACAGATCTGGGTTTAATCCATCGTTATTTTGCTTCACCACGCCACCCCAGTTCAGACATAGCCATATGCAAATCAGTCTTGACACTGTGCTTCATGGGAACAGTCCAGACCGAACTGCCAAGCCATGTCTTCCCTGGACCGGAATCAAGCATCCTAGGACCGGTTTCAGGCTATCAGCCTTCATCAGCCAGGATAGCTTGACTCCAGTGGAGTAGTGAGCACGGGACCCATGTCTGGGCATACCCTTCCCACTTAGGGCGAAATGCAAAACACACAAGATGATGGACGGAATGCTGCACATTGGCAAACATTCACCCCCAGTCACAGATCTGGGTTTAATCCATCGTTATTTTGCTTCACCACGCCACCCCAGTTCAGACATAGCCATATGCAAATCAGTCTTGACCCTGTGCCTCATGGGAACAGTCCAGACCGAACTGCCAAGCCATGTCTTCCCTGGACCGGAATCAAGCATCCTAGGACCGGTTTCAGGCTATCAGCCTTCATCAGCCAGGATAGCTTGACTCCAGTGGCATAGTGAGCACGGGACCCACGTCTGGGCATACCCTTCCCGCTTAGGGCGAAATGCAAAACACACAAGATGATGGACGGAATGCTGCACATTGGCAAACATTCACCCCCAGTCACAGATCTGGGTTTAATCCATCGTTATTTTGCTTCACCACGCCACCCCAGTTCAGACATAGCCATATGCAAATCAGTCTTGACCCTGTGCCTCATGGGAACAGTCCAGACCGAACTGCCAAGCCATGTCTTCCCTGGACCGGAATCAAGCATCCTAGGACCGGTTTCAGGCTATCAGCCTTCATCAGCCAGGATAGCTTGACTCCAGTGGAGTAGTGAGCACGGGACCCATGTCTGGGCATACCCTTCCCACTTAGGGCGAAATGCAAAACACACAAGATGATGGACGGAATGCTGCACATTGGCAAACATTCACCCCCAGTCACAGATCTGGGTTTAATCCATCGTTATTTTGCTTCACCACGCCACCCCAGTTCAGACATAGCCATATGCAAATCAGTCTTGACCCTGTGCCTCATGGGAACAGTCCAGACCGAACTGCCAAGCCATGTCTTCCCTGGACCGGAATCAAGCATCCTAGGACCGGTTTCAGGCTATCAGCCTTCATCAGCCAGGATAGCTTGACTCCAGTGGCATAGTGAGCACGGGACCCACGTCTGGGCATACCCTTCCCGCTTAGGGCGAAATGCAAAACACACAAGATGATGGACGGAATGCTGCACATTGGCAAACATTCACCCCCAGTCACAGATCTGGGTTTAATCCATCGTTATTTTGCTTCACCACGCCACCCCAGTTCAGACATAGCCATATGCAAATCAGTCTTGACCCTGTGCCTCATGGGAACAGTCCAGACCGAACTGCCAAGCCATGTCTTCCCTGGACCGGAATCAAGCATCCTAGGACCGGTTTCAGGCTATCAGCCTTCATGAGCCAGGATAGCTTGACTCCAGTGGCGTAGTGAGCACGGGACCCACGTCTGGGCATACCCTTCCCACTTAGGGCGAAATGCAAAACACACAAGATGATGGACGGAATGCTGCACATTGGCAAACATTCACCCCCAGTCACAGATTTGGGTTTAATCCATCGTTATTTTGCTTCACCACGCCACCCCAGTTCAGACATAGCCATATGCAAATCAGTCTTGACCCTGTGCCTCATGGGAACAGTCGAGACCGAACTGCCAAGCCATGTCTTCCCTGGACCGGAATCAAGCATCCTAGGACCGGTTTCAGGCTATCAGCCTTCATCAGCCAGGATAGCTTGACTCCAGTGGCGTAGTGAGCACGGGACCCACGTCTGGGCATACCCTTCCCACTTAGGGCGAAATGCAAAACACACAAGATGATGGACGGAATGCTGCACATTGGCAAACATTCACCCCCAGTCACAGATCTGGGTTTAATCCATCGTTATTTTGCTTCACCACGCCACCCCAGTTCAGACATAGCCATATGCAAATCAGTCTTGACACTGTGCTTCATGGGAACAGTCCAGACCGAACTGCCAAGCCATGTCTTCCTGGACCGGAATCAAGCATCCTAGGACCGGTTTCAGGCTATCAGCCTTCATCAGCCAGGATAGCTTGACTCCAGTGGAGTAGTGAGCACGGGACCCATGTCTGGGCATACCCTTCCCACTTAGGGCGAAATGCAAAACACACAAGATGATGGACGGAATGCTGCACATTGGCAAACATTCACCCCCAGTCACAGATCTGGGTTTAATCCATCGTTATTTTGCTTCACCACGCCACCCCAGTTCAGACATAGCCATATGCAAATCAGTCTTGACCCTGTGCCTCATGGGAACAGTCCAGACCGAACTGCCAAGCCATGTCTTCCCTGGACCGGAATCAAGCATCCTAGGACCGGTTTCAGGCTATCAGCCTTCATCAGCCAGGATAGCTTGACTCCAGTGGCATAGTGAGCACGGGACCCACGTCTGGGCATACCCTTCCCGCTTAGGGCGAAATGCAAAACACACAAGATGATGGACGGAATGCTGCACATTGGCAAACATTCACCCCCAGTCACAGATCTGGGTTTAATCCATCGTTATTTTGCTTCACCACGCCACCCCAGTTCAGACATAGCCATATGCAAATCAGTCTTGACCCTGTGCCTCATGGGAACAGTCCAGACCGAACTGCCAAGCCATGTCTTCCCTGGACCGGAATCAAGCATCCTAGGACCGGTTTCAGGCTATCAGCCTTCATCAGCCAGGATAGCTTGACTCCAGTGGAGTAGTGAGCACGGGACCCATGTCTGGGCATACCCTTCCCACTTAGGGCGAAATGCAAAACACACAAGATGATGGACGGAATGCTGCACATTGGCAAACATTCACCCCCAGTCACAGATCTGGGTTTAATCCATCGTTATTTTGCTTCACCACGCCACCCCAGTTCAGACATAGCCATATGCAAATCAGTCTTGACCCTGTGCCTCATGGGAACAGTCCAGACCGAACTGCCAAGCCATGTCTTCCCTGGACCGGAATCAAGCATCCTAGGACCGGTTTCAGGCTATCAGCCTTCATCAGCCAGGATAGCTTGACTCCAGTGGCATAGTGAGCACGGGACCCACGTCTGGGCATACCCTTCCCGCTTAGGGCGAAATGCAAAACACACAAGATGATGGACGGAATGCTGCACATTGGCAAACATTCACCCCCAGTCACAGATCTGGGTTTAATCCATCGTTATTTTGCTTCACCACGCCACCCCAGTTCAGACATAGCCATATGCAAATCAGTCTTGACCCTGTGCCTCATGGGAACAGTCCAGACCGAACTGCCAAGCCATGTCTTCCCTGGACCGGAATCAAGCATCCTAGGACCGGTTTCAGGCTATCAGCCTTCATCAGCCAGGATAGCTTGACTCCAGTGGCATAGTGAGCACGGGACCCACGTCTGGGCATACCTTTCCCACTTAGGGCGAAATGCAAAACACACAAGATGATGGACAGAATGCTGCACATTGGCAAACATTCACCCCCCAGTCACAGATCTGGGTTTAATCCATCGTTATTTTGCTTCACCACGCCACCCCAGTTCAGACATAGCCATATGCAAATCAGTCTTGACCCTGTGCCTCAAGGGAACAGTCCAGACCGAACTGCCAAGCCATGTCTTCCCTGGACCGGAATCAAGCATCCTAGGACCGGTTTCAGGCTATCAGCCTTCATCAGCCAGGATAGCTTGACTCCAATGGCTTAGTGAGCACGGGACCCACGTCTGGGCATACCCTTCCCACTTAGGGCGAAATGCAAAACACACAAGATGATGGACGGAATGCTGCACATTGGCAAACATTCACCCCCAGTCACAGATCTGGGTTTAATCCATAGTTATTTTGCTTCACCACGCCACCCCAGTTCAGACATAGCCATATGCAAATCAGTCTTGACCCTGTGCCTCATGGGAACAGTCCAGACCGAACTGCCAAGCCATGTCTTCCCTGGACCGGAATCAAGCATCCTAGGACCGGTTTCAGGCTATCAGCCTTCATCAGCCAGGATAGCTTGACTCCAGTGGCGTAGTGAGCACGGGACCCACGTCTGGGCATACCCTTCCCACTTAGGTCGAAATGCAAAACACACAAGATGATGGACGGAATGCTGCACATTGGCAAACATTCACCCCCAGTCACAGATCTGGGTTTAATCCACCGTTATTTTGCTTCACCACGCCACCCCAGTTCAGACATAGCCATATGCAAATCAGTCTTGACCCTGTGCCTCATGGCAACAGTCCAGACCGAACTGCCAAGCCATGTCTTCCCTGGACCGGAATCAAGCATCCTAGGACCGGTTTCAGGCTATCAGCCTTCATCAGCCAGGATAGCTTGACTCCAGTGGCGTAGTGAGCACGGGACACACGTCTGGGCATACCCTTCCCACTTAGGGCGAAATGCAAAACACACAAGATGATGGACGGAATGCTGCACATTGGCAAACATTAACCCCCAGTCACAGATCTGGGTTTAATCCATCGTTATTTTGCTTCACCACGCCACCCCAGTTCAGACATAGCAAAAATGCAAATCAGTCTTGACCCTGTGCCTCATGGGAACAGTCCAGACCGAACTGCCAAGCCATGTCTTCCCAGGACCGGAATCAAGCATCCTAGGACCGGTTTCAGGCTATCAGCCTTCATCAGCCAGGATAGCTTGACTCCAATGGCGTAGTGAGCACGGGACCCACGTCTGGGCATACCCTTCCCACTTAGGGCGAAATGCAAAACACACAAGATGATGGACGGAATGCTGCACATTGGCAAACATTCACCCCCAGTCACAGATCTGGGTTTAATCCATCGTTATTTTTGCTTCACCACGCCACCCCAGTTCAGACATAGCCATATGCAAATCAGTCTTGACCCTGTGCCTCATGGGAACAGTCCAGACCGAACTGCCAAGCCATGTCTTCCCTAGACCAGAATCAAGCATCCTAGGACCGGTTTCAGGCTATCAGCCTTCATCAGCCAGGATAGCTTGACTCCGGTCCTAGGATGCTTGTTTCCAGTCCAGGGAGGACCTGGCTTGGCAGTTCGGGCTGGACTGTTCCCATGAGGCACAGGGTCAAGACTGATTTGCATATGGCTGGGTTCAAACTGGAATGGCATGGTGAGCAAAAAAACGATGGATTTAGGCCCAGATCTCTGTACTGGGGTGAATGTATGACATTGTTCTGCATTCTGTCCATCAACTGTTGATTTTGCATTTGTCACCCCGAGTGGGACGGGTATGCCCAGACGTGGGTCCGGTGCTCTCCATGCCACTGGAATCAAGCTATCCTGGCTGAAGAGGGGTGAAATCCCGAAACCGGTACTAGGATGCTTGTTTCCAGTCCAGGGAGGACCTGGCTTGGCAGTTCGGGCTGGACTGTTCCCATGAGGCACAGGGTCAAGACTGATTTGCATATGGCTGGGTTCAAACTGGAATGGCATGGTGAGCAAAAAAACGATGGATTTAGGCCCAGATCTCTGTACTGGGGTGAATGTATGACATTGTTCTGCATTCTGTCCATCAACTGTTGATTTTGCACCACTCCCAAGAGGCAGGCCATTGGGGTCAGAGGTACCGCTATGTCGTCACCATTACAATTGCAGGCACTACTTCCTTCTAGAACTCCTGGACCCCAACACATGCCCAAGACAGATACAAGAAGGCTGCCACCAACTCCCCACACCATACACACCTCGCCTCCCTCGAAAGGTCCATCTTATTCAGCTTACTAGGGGTCACATAGGTGTGATGCATAAAATTCAAATGTAGCAACTTAAATCTATGATTACAGGACACCATCCTCACCAACTCACATGCGCGAGTCCAATCTGCATCCATAATGGGCCCTTTAGTTCTCTATTGCAGGCCCTGCGTGTAGCATAAGGGGTACTCGCTTTGTCTCCCCTGTTCGCCCTATAGAATAAGGTAATCAGGTGCCTCCCCTACCCCCATTGAAGTAGGCCACCAAGCACTCGCGAGGGCTGCGGTGCCACAGGAAACCCAGCCCAACCTCCCGTGTGGTGCTTTCCAGTTTCGCGTAATGAAGGAAGTGACCCGGTCCCACTTCATAAGTCTCCTGCTCCTCTTGGAAGGCGATGAAGACCTATCGGGATACAAGTCGCCCGCCACCTGGCAGCCTCCCAACCTCCATTGCTCCATGGACATTCCAGATCAATCGCCCAGAATGGTGCAAGATCCCAGAGTCAGAGTTCTCTATCAAAGGGGGCCCTGCGCAGCACCTTCCCAACTACTGTCTCCCTGACCGCTGCCATCTGCCGCACTAAGTATGGGTCTTGACGTTCAGAACGACACCCTCCACGTATCAGCAAGTGCACCAGGGTATCTTCTCCCAGCATATCTGTGAACAACCTTTTCTCCCAATTGTCAGGTTCGGCAAACCACCGCGCAGCATGCTGTAAATTTGCCGCATATTAGAAGTGTCATATCCTGGAGAGCAAGACCCCGATCTTCCATGTCTTGCTGGAGGACCGACAGTGCCACCCTGCTACACCGTCCAGCCCAGAGTAGTGAATTTAATAAGCTATCCAGTTTGCGAAAGAATTGTAGCCTGAGACAAGCGCCGGAGTTCACAGTGCACACGCAGCGGCATTACCACTCCAGCAAGATGGGCATGCAGCGCACAATTACAGGAACGGCAGCCTCACGCCCGGCGACGGGCCCAGCTCAGTCCGATCATGAATCTGAGACATCGGGCGCTTCCAGGACTTCCAGCTTGGAATCAAAGTTAGACTCTGTGCTCCAAGCAGTGCCGCAGATCAGCGAGGCACTGACACAGACTCGCACATCTCTTGAAGGTCGAATAGACAAGGTCACTGCAGACTTTATGCTCCTCCACGCTGACCATCGGCAACTGACAGGGAGAGTCAACGAACTAACTGCAGAGGTGAAGGAGATTGCCCCAATAGCCAAAGAAGTGACCACGGAGGTTCGTAATCTCACCTCCAGACTACAATTCTTGGAACTGAGAATGGACGATGCAGAGGGCCGCTCCCGCAAGAATAATGTGCGCGTAGTGGGTCTACCAGAGGGCACGGAAGGCGGAGATGCAGTAGCATACACTGAGACATGGTTACAGTCTCTGATGCCGGAAGGCACGCTCTCCGTTTTCTTTGCTGTGGAGAGAGCGCACAGGCTGCCATCGAAGTGTCCGCCGCCGGGTGCGGGACCGCGACCTTTCCTGTTTCGCCTCATGAACTTCCAGGACAGAGATGCAGTACTCCGTGAAGTCAGGAAGATGGAGGCGATCAAGGTGGACAACTCGCAAGTTCTCTTTTTCCCAGACTACACCTTGGGTGTACAAAGACAGCGATGCGCCTTCCTTGCAGTCAAAAGACGCATGCGAGAACTAAACTTGAAATACTCTCTCATATTCCCAGCCAGCTGCGCGTAGTGTCTGACGGAGCTACGCATTTCTTCAATACAGCAGAGGATGCATGGGACTGGCTTGAAACCAAGGGGCATCACACCTCCTCAAACCAGAGGCATAACAACGCGGAGTCACAGGCGAGAGCCTGTAGGAATCGCTGCGGCAGACGTCGGATGCACACAGCAGAACCACCAACGCATTCGGCGGCAGCCCCCAATCATGAACAAGTACTACAAGAAAGAAGAGACGCACTGCAAGCAGTAGCGGACTTAAGAAAACGACAAAGCAGCAGAGATGCGGATGCCTCCACTGAACAGTCGCTAAGCGAAGATAGCTCGCAGGCTGTGTAGCCAGTTCATGAAGATCTGCAATTGCTCTCTGATGTGACTCCCCAGACTGCGGATGATTTGATGTAGAAATTAAATGTAACTCGTGAACACGGAAGTGTAAGAATGTAACAGTATTCACACATGTGGCGCAAATGTTCCATACACATGTAACCTCTTGCTGCGCATCTGCGACCCTGCCGTATAAGAGAGCTGGGGCCGATGTGCACACATTCCAAGCTGCAAGAAGCACGCAAATGGCACGAGGTGTAGCATAAGTGCACACACATCAGTGAACAACGCGGGCCTAGGCTCACATAGTCTGGTTCCTATAAGACTTACACCTGCCCCCACCCACTTACCCCCCCCCCACTAGGATTGAAGCAGCGCACGTAGCCGCGAATTGCTGTATGGCGCTGTTACCTGTTTGGGCAGACGCATGTCTCTCTGCTCTTTCCCAGTTGCACCCCCTAAGATTGTTGTTCGCATCCTTAGTTAAAGTTAATACACTCACACACCTACGGATCTCACAACCATATTCTGCAAGTACACAGTACTCAACGTGTCATCACCTCATACCTTGCGCAGCATATCGGCTGTATGACACACTGCCTTCTAACCATATTACATGCCGCTCACCAACGTAGTTACCTGGAATGTCAGGGGAATCCACACGCCAGCCTGCAGGTATGCAATATATGCATATCTTAAGCATCACGCAGCGTCTCCACAAGAAACACACATCTCACAACCGGAAATCCGCAAACTACAGCAGAGGTGGAGAGGCCAAATACTGGCCACAGGCTATTTGGCTTACGCAAGGGGGGCACTGAAATGGGTTTGACCCGATACCCATTTTGAATCAGAAGAGACGGTAATAGACACATACAATAGGTACGTGTTTGCAAAGGGCCGTCTCAATGGACAATGCTTAGTGTTAGGCTCCATATACACCCGAACACGGAACAAGGCACATTTTGGCACACACTGACGGACCTTCTATCACGATGGTGTGATGTTCCTTGGCTTCTGGGGGGTGACTTTAATTCGGTCTTAGACACAACACTTGACAGGTTATTCCCACTACTCCCGCAAACAGCGGCAACTTCTAACGCTAGACATCTAGGGGACTGGCTGCGCCACTGGGATTTGGCAGATGTATGGAGAACCCTCAACCCACAAGTGCGACTATACTCCTATTACTCACACCCACACAGGCTGCACGTCCGTATCGACCGCTTTGTTGCAAGTGCGCCACTACTAGCGAAGTGTTTTAGTGCGGATTACCTGGCCAAAACACATTCGGACCACAATCCACACATTATGGCATTGCAAGGGGAGGGTGACGTTCCCATCAGCCGTGTGTGGAGGCTTCAACCTCTGGCACTGGAGGATTCCCCGTTCAGAACAGCAGCAGGCACAGCATTAGAGGAGTATTTTGTGAATAATGAGGGGTCGGTTGCAGGCACGGGCATCCTATGGGATGCAGGTATGGCAGTAGTCAGGGGACAGTGCATGGGATTCAGTTGGTATATCAGGAAGCAACTAGATAGCGATGTAAAACGCATTGAAGATGATCTGACTCGGCTTGAAGCCGACCCGGCGCAGGGTAACGTAGTGCAACCAGACATAGACGAGCGGCGTCAACAACACGCTGTTGTACTAGAGCGACTGTGCTGTTTAAACTATGCATCCCATGCTGCGCGCACTCATGCGGCGGTGGACAGAGCGGGCAGATTACTGGCGCGCATGATCCGGCAGGAGCATGCGCGTACACCGATACGGAGACTGCGGCCCGCGACTCACCACGATATTCACAGCGAGTTTACCACACATTACACCAGAGTCTACCAGTCATCACAATGTGCAACACCTACAGACATGGGCTCATTCCTCACTCCCTTAGCCCTGCGTCACATCACAGCAGAGCAACAAGCCGAACTGAACGAGCCACTTACATTACTCGACGTACAGGCTGCAATATGCTCGCTTGCCACAGGTAAAGCGCCGGGACCGGATGGATATCTGGCTGAATTTTACAAAGCATACCAGCACATTTTAGCACCATGACTCCTTGCAGTATATCAGAATGCGCAGGAAACAGGCATATTGCCAGATACACTTCGCGAATCCCTGCTAGTGTCTCTGCCCAAGCCTAACAGAGATGCAGAATTGATCGGGTCCTACCGGCCACTAGCACTGCTTAACAACGACTACAAAGTGCTAGAGAAACTTTTGGTGAATAGGCTGGCCCCATTGGTGCCTCAGCTAGTACAAGTAGATCAGAACGGTTTTGTGCCGGCCCGCAGCACGTCATTAAACTTGCGTCGGTTATTCCGAGTGGCGCAACACTAAGGGGATAATTGGCCAACCGCTGGGTGTCTGGTTTTAGACCTAGAGAAGGCATTCAACACCCTAGAATGGGGGTTTTTATTTGCTGTGCTACATAAATACGACCTGGGAGATGCGTTCCTGGGCCTTGTTAAGTTATTATATATGCGTCCAGTAGCCAAGATTAAGACGGGTCTTTACATATCAGAGCAGGTCCCTATCGAACACGGCACACGACAGGGCTGCCCGCTCTCCCCTCTGCTATTCGCGCTAGCAGTCGAGCCATTGGCAGAGGCGCTACGCACCACTCAGGACGAATGGGGAACCCCTTGGGGATGGCACACACGCGGTCTCGCTCTATGCCGATGACCTACTAATATATCTTAGAGATGTTGGGCAGTCATGTGCGGTAATCGAGGACACGCTGGTTAAATTTGCCTTAGTGTAC
Source organism: Calotriton arnoldi (assembly GCA_963921515.1). Lineage (NCBI taxonomy): Eukaryota > Metazoa > Chordata > Amphibia > Caudata > Salamandridae > Calotriton > Calotriton arnoldi. The sequence goes on from CAWUFW010002862.1 coordinate 712,537, forward strand.
GGACTGAAAGTGAACTGGGACAAGTCATGTCTATACCCCTTTGCGGAGTCTACCCCAGACCCGCATTTGATTATCAGCGGCAAGCCGATACACTGGCAACTCACAGTGTTCCGATATCTCGGGGTTCATATATATCGAGACCAGCAGGATCTCCTTGAGGGTAACCTGACGCGCACCATCACAGCAGTGCGGGCACAAATGACCTTCTGGAAAACCCTACTACTGGCGGTCATGGGCAGAATTGCACTATTAAAAATGGTGGTCCTACCGCGTTTACTTTATCACTTCACAAACTTGCCACTTCACCTTAGGCCGCCGCTGTTCGGAGACCTGGAGTCAGACATGCGGCAGTTCATTTGGCATGGATCGCGAAGTAGAGTAGCGATGGCTAAAATGTACCCATCGACCACTCAGGGAGGCCTCTCGCTGCCCAACATGGAGCATTATTATCTGGCGGCGCAGCTTCAATGGGTGGCACGCTGGCTGAGTGTGGGACACCTCGAGGACACAGCACCGCAGGCACCTGGATACACCAAACCCCAGATGGTGACATTGTTTCACCCCAGCAGGAAGGGTAGGGCACCCGCACAGCTACTGGTGCGAGTGGCGTATCAATGCTACCGCCGCTGCCTTCGCCTCACACACCAGATAACACCATACGCACCGTCTCTCCCTATACTGGGTACTCCCAGAAGGCATTGAGCGGTATCCAGCATGGAACTCGCGCAGTGGGAAGAAGCGGGCATACTAACAGTAGGGGACTTATACAATGACAAGCAGCTTATCCCCTTTGAGGACCTGGCGGAAAGCTCAGGTCTGCCACAAGGCCAGTTTCTCCTCTATGCCACAGTGACCTGTGACCTTGGCGTGCTGTGGGGGAATGTAGCGCAGGAACTTACCACTCATTTAACCATACAATATTTGCATGAACTGGGCACTGGTCGTCATCTCACCAAGTGGTTTGCAGAATCTCTCAGAGTTCACACTCTCAGAGTTCTCTTTGCGAGCCCACTGGGATACAGACCTACAGAGACCCACCACAGATCGAGAATGGGGGAAACATACTTGAAAGCCCCACACGGATCCCCCGTAATGCGAGGTTCCGGCTCATCCAATACTATATAATACATAGAGCATACCTAACACCGGGAAAAATAAAGAAATGTTTCGTCCATGCAGACGCCAAATGCGCGAGATGTAACGAGGCAGGGGCGGACCTCTTACATATGCTGTGGTCATGCACAGCTATTCAAGCGTATTGGGGAGCGGTCACTAGATGCCTGGCCCGGTGTACGGAGCGAACATTGGACTGGACATGGGAAGTGTGCATACTGGGACTCTATCATAGATCCAAAAAACATAAGGTGACGTCCAGATATATAGATTTGGGTCTTATAGTGGCTAAGCGATTACTTACGCGCCGCTGGAAATCCCCCACTCCCCCAGCAGCGAAAGCCTGGTATCACTCCTTGCTATGCTGGGCGCAGGCGGAAAGCATAACACTCCACCGAGAAGATGCGATTGGGCTACGGAAGCAGCCGCTGGCGCCAGCATGGGATGCAATACTATTAGATTTTCGCACAGCCTGGCAGAGAAACCCGGAGATAACAGCAGACACACCTGCGAGTGATGAGGAACAGGCAGCACCACAGCCGGTGCGTAATTCGGTCCTTTAAGACGTATTGACAATAAACCTGGTCATTGGCAGGCATTTGAACTTAAAGTGCATACTGCATGCGCAAAGTTGGGTGGCTGGGGCAATTCAATGACATGTAACTATATTCACCATGTTGGTTGGGGTGATGTACATTCATAGCATAAATGATTCGTAGAAGATGGAGTAATTGTTATTCAACATAGTTGTTTTTGTTGATTGTAGTTACGTTTTTTTAAACACCAAGACATTACGCCATTTAACTGCATACTTGAGTTGAAATAGAGCATCAATGGCCATGATGTAATACGCCACAAATGCACTGATTTGTACAATGGAATTATGCAAATTATGATGTATAACATGCATATTGGTTGTTACGAAATGTTCATAAAGCTATAATAAAAACAAATTTAAACAAAAAAAAAAAGAATTGTAGCCTGAGCGGAAACCGCATTTTGGACAAGGTAGAAGCAGCAAGGAAAGAAGTCCATTTTGGCCACTGCAGCCCCACTTATCACTGACAAGGGGAGTCTGTTCCAGAATGCTACGGAACCCTCAAATCCCTCCACAACTCTATCCACATTTAAGTGCTTATATACTGCCTTGGGGTGTGCAACCCATATACGCAAGTATCTAAATCCCTCCATCTCCCACCGGAGGCCCAACTCAGGCAGTCAGACAGTCGTTGTCCCAATCACATTCCCAAGGGGCACAAGTGACTTTCGAATATTAACCCGAAGCCCAAACACCCTTCTAAAATCATTTAGTAATCCCATCAATAGTGGAACTGATCTGCAGGGGCTGTGAAGAAAAACACAGTTAAAGGTTAGTAATGATTCAGTAAGACAAACTCAAAAAAGCTCTGACATGAGCAAGTTATAAAATCAATGGAAAAATACACACTGTCTACCAAGAACAAAACATGGCGGATGTGCGGGGCATGAGATATGATGTGTGTTCTGCATTGCAGATCAAAACTCGCAAATGTAAGGCATCTTTTGGGTTGGGCTATGAACTGATTACTGAGAGGTGTTGTTGGCCCAACCCTTACATGAGTGTCAAAACCCATTTCAATTGATCTTTCAGATATAGAATCGGGGTATTATTCAGAGGGTCTTGAGTGTTTTGGGCCTCTAGTAAAGATTAAATTTTTGGGATTTGTGATCACTGAACCATAACTAGCCTTTAACTGTCTTTTTTCAGTGAATATACATACATTGATTTAAATTATACTTCCAATATACTCTTCCTAATGACATGGAATTTGTAGCTTTTAACTCTATATGACTTTTTACAACATGCGGTCTGCGTTGAAGCGAAAGTCTGATGACAGCTGCTGCTTCTGAGAACAATGGAACTGCAATACAAACACAAGAGCTGTCTCTGAAAGGCAGCTTCCAACACGTAAACAACAAAAATAAAATACAAATCAAATGGTTTCTTGAAGTAATATCAACAAAAGTACATTAGAGCATCATAATACTTGTCAGGTCTCATTTTTAAATAAAATAATTTATAGTGTATTTTTGGTATCATATTTAGCACCCAAAAGGATTTTTCTTTTAATACCTCAGGAAGAAAACAGATGCTTTTTGGAGTTTTTCTTAGCCTAAGACAAAATACAAAATACAGATGGCTCCTTGGTGGGACACAAACAGCCAGATGCTGTTTGAATTTTTTTCTTACTGTTTGACCTGTCAGTCTTAGAGTGGTCTTCTCCCAAACCTTTTGCTACTTATCTCCAATTTTTGCTGAAATTCGCTTTTGTTGGTCTTAGGACTCTGCACTTTACCACTGCTAACCAATGCTAAAGTGCTTGTGCTCACTTCACTAAACATGGTTTGATTGGCATATAACTAATTGGCAATTTTAATTTACTTATAAGTCACTTGTTGAGTGCCTTGAGACCCTCACGGGTAAGTAGTTGCGCTTTACCAACACTTGATTGATTGATTGCATATCATATACCCAGGGCCTGTAAAGTAAATGCTACCAGTGGACCTGCAGCACTTATTGTGCTACCCACTTAGGTAGCACTGTAAAACATGTCCCAGGTCTGCCATTGAAGCCTGAGTGCAGTTTTTAAACTATCATGTCGTTTTAGCATTTATACCCCCTGCCAAGCCTTAAACTCCCATTTTATTACATAAAAGTCACCCCTTATATAGTCCATAGAGCAGGGTGCGGTGTAATTAAAAGGTTAGACATGTACTTTTAAATGTAACATGTCCTGGTAGTGAAAAACTCCTAAATTCGTTTTTCACTACTGTGAGGCCTACCCCTCCAATAGGATAACGTTGGGGATTCCTTATTTCGTTTAGTAAGCTGTAATTCCCAATTGGGAGCAGATAAATATGTCATCTTCAGTACCCATTAAATTGTAATGATAAACACTCTTTAATGGTAAAGTTGATTTTTTCATTACAATTTTGAAAATGATGCTTTTAGAAAGTTGATGTATACAAAAAAGTGATGGGTGGAATGCTTGAATTAATCTCAGCCACTGGTAAAGACTCAGGGTTGCATCCCAACCCATTGTTACTTTGCACACTGTATCACCTACGTTTGGACCCAGCTACATGCAAATCAGTCTTGACCCTGCTCCACTCTTAACAGTCCAGCCCGAACTGCCAAGCCAGGTCCCCCTGAACACAAGCAACCCAGGACTGGTTTCGCTCTAGTTATGGGCTAATCAGCTGGGTATAGTTTGGTTTCAGTGACACTGTGAACGGGATTCACGTCTGGGCATACACGCCCCAGTTAGGGCAACATATTAAAGTATACAATAACGTGATGGATGGAATGCTTGAATAAATCTCAGCCACTGGTAAAGACTTGGGGCTGCATCCCAATTTTGTGCACCATGTCACCTCAGTTTGGACCTAGCTACAAGCAAATCAGTCTTGACCCTGCTCCAATGGGATGCAACTGTTCCTGAGTTGCTTGTGTTCCAGGTTCAGGGGGGGCCTGGTAGTTCAGGCTGGACTGTTCCCATGAGGAACAGGGTCAAGACTGATTTGCATATGGCTGGGTCAAAACTGAGGTGGTATAGTGGGCAAACAATGATGGATTGGGGTGTTGGCCCAAGCGACTGCCAGTGGCTGAGATCTATTCAAGCATTCCATCCATCACGTTATTGTATACTTTATCTGTGTGTTTCTTGTCCAGCCATTTTTGTGAGGCTCCTGGGTTCGTTGCTGTCACGACTTCCACCTGGCAAGGATGGAAGAAAGAACTCCTCAGGATCCGAACGATACTCAATTTGGTCCACCTCTTGATACCCCCAAATCAGATATTAAACACAGAATGTTAGGGTGATCAAGCGAAGGAAGGGAACAGCTGGGAAGAAGGAAAGAGACCTGAAAGAAGAGAAGGAAATAGTTAACCACATGGAATAAGACTACTCTCCATAAGTCTCACTAAGAAGAGAAAACCACATACCTCCAACAAGAATACTGTATTCTCTCACATCTTCCATACAGTTAGTGCCTGTTCCCCAAAAGCTATGTTCTCTATCCTTCAAACCAGAAAGCAGAAAAATCATTAGCCTCCTCACATGTTATAACCACAAACAATTGAGTTCGTTTGCTCAGGCCTCTTATCATACATACCCCAAAATAAAATGGTGAAATGGAAACCAAAAATATGCAGAAGCCTTCAAGGTCAAAAAAATGAATAAACAACAAAAAAGGCGTAGTCTTTAGATAGGAGTTGCAACGGTTGTGAATCTGACTTCTTGAACACAACCAACTCCAATGTCACTTCCTTTTCCGTATAAGCACAAACAAGCAATGAGAAAAGTACTGAAATGTCAAGTTTGTTAATGAGCAAAAAGCGAAAAGGAAAGTGCCTCCCCAATCCAAGTTATTGCCACATAACCTAGCTCGCAGATAAGGAAGCCACTTATGAATAGTCCTTTGCCTCCTGAATACTTGACACGGACAAAGAAAAATGGATGCGGTTACCTCACAGCATCCAACTTGGATAATCCAGCCTTTGGCTCAGTTCAAGTACGGCTGCACTCCGAAGCCGCCGCTCGGAACTTCACGCTCACCTCCGGTGTTGAGATGCGCTGGGATTCTCCCCGAGCCTCCTCCGGAACACAGACAGATCCCTGCTTGGAAGAAAAGAAACGAACACCTCTACTCAGCCCTCCGCAACCAGCCAACAAAGCGGGGCTGACAGCGAAATCTCCCACGGGTAGGGAACCATTACCGGAGGCATCGAGGGAAACTAACTAGCAATCCAGAATTGCGCACGCCCACCGACGTGCTTCGTCCATATTTAAGGGCCTCGGATAGGCCGCGTTGAAAACTACAGAAACTCCCAGTGCCTCATGGGAGATGTAGCATTTCTGGGGACAAAACGAAATAGACCAGAACTGCGCGAGTGTGTATGGCCCTGTTGAGCGTCCTCGCTCAGTTAATGCAGGCACCATGCTTCTGCTTCCTGACAGTTGCGTCCAGCCACTTTGGAGCATTCAGCTTTGTGTCACCTCTCTGGGGCAGCCTCTATAGTTTTTCTTCTTTTATAGATAGGACGGTCTGCACACACAGGATATAGACCTTCATGACTTGTATATTCCACACCAGACTACTCTTCCAGTTCACTACTTGATGTTTTTAAATACCCTGCAAGAGTAGACGGTACATGAGAGTGTGAATAAGAGACAAAATTACAGGTTTTTACCTGTCCTTCTGTTGGTTTCTCCGTGTGGGAAGGTGGGCTCTTCTTTCATGGTTACCCCCACTTTTTACCAGGTGTCAGTATGTTTTGACTGTAGTTTTCTGGGATCCTGCTAACCAGGATCCCAGCATCCGTGCTCCCTCTCCCAAAATGGCTTTGGTAAGTACTTTTGTACTTCCACAATTGGCCAATAGTCCCTAGTATATGGTACTAAGGTACCCAGGGCATAGGTACACCAGGGGTCTCCCATGGGCTGCAGCATGTATTGTGCCACCTATGGGAATCCACTTAAACTCTGACTACAGGCCTGCCACTGCAGCCTATGTGAGGTGGTACTTGCACCCCTCACAACATATATACGCTTTCTTAAATCTGAAGTCACTACAAGTAAAACCTATAAGTCACCCCTATGGTAGGACCTACAGTCCTGAGGGCAGGGTGCTTGGTTATGTGTGTGTGTGTGTGTGCTCCTGCATGAGCAGGACACCCCTACAAACCCCAGAGTTAATTCTCCAGGCTTTGTAAGTGTAAGTCAACAATTTTAAGACATATAGGGCCAGATGTACGACCGTTTTTGCATGTGCAAACGGGTTTGCGAACCAGTTTGCGCATGCAAAAACAGCATGGGCCATGTACAAAGCCTATTTAGCGAGTCGCAATTTATTTGCGACTCGCTAAATAGGTTTTGCGACTCGCTATTAGGAAGGGGCGTTCCCTTCCTAATAGCGAGCGCAAGCCCATGTATGAATGTTTTGCGACCGCAATTGGTCGCAAAACACTCGCAAATTACCACCCTCTTCAAGAGGGTGGTAATGCACTCGCAAAAGGGAAGGGGTCCCTAGGGGACCCCTTCCCCTTTGCAAATGCAGAGGAAAATATTTTTTAAGGGCAGGCAGTGGTCCCAGGGACCACTACCTGCCCTTAAAAAATGAAACGAAACGTTTCATTTTTTTCTTTTAAATGCATCCAGTTTTCCTTTATGGAAAACGGGCTGCATTAAAAAAAAAAACTGCTTTATTTAAAGCAGTCCCAGACATGGTGGTCTGCTGAGCCCAGCAGGCCACCATATCTGGGAGGGCCTGCCATTCCCAATGGGGTTACAAATTGCGAGAGGCTCATTAATATTCATGAGCCTCTCAATTTGCGACCCCATTGGGAATCGCAAACAGTGTGATACACACTGTTGTACATCCAAAATAGCGCCTCGCAAATTGCGAGTCGCAAAAAACTCGTAATTTGCAAGGCGCTATTTTGCGCTTTGTACATCTGGCCCATAGTGGACATCAGTCATTACGAGAGGTCTAACTATATAATGGCTGCGCCAAACCTGGTCATATTTGGTATCAAACATGTTGGAATCGTAACCCAACACCGATTCCTGTGTTGGAGGTATGATCCCATTTACTGGGGGGACCCTTATGGGAGCCCCCTGTACTTCCGGTTACAGCCTTTCAGGGTCTGCCAGCAAGCTACTGCTGCTGCCGACCACAGACACTGTTCTGTCCTCCTGCTGCTAAGCTGAGCTCGAGCAGGGAAAGGTAGAACAGTAGGTTTTCTTTCACAGCAAGATTTGACCACCTCCCAGACAGGACTTCGTGTATTGGGCTGGGGTGGGGTACTTTCCAGCGCCACCAGACTACATGGAAGGGCACATTTGGTGCCTTCCTTGAATACACCGGGTGGAGCCAGTTCAGGAACCCTTGGTTCCCGCTCTGGCATGACACGGGACAAAAGACAGGGGAGTATCCTCCCCTCTGTCCAGCCCCACCTCTGGGAGGGACCCCTGAGTCGTTCCATGGGTATTTAAGGGATCCCCATAGGTAGGTCCTCAGATTTGTTGTGGAACAAGACTCACCTCTGAAACCAAGACACTCTTCGACCATCTGGACACTTGGACTTCGCCTGGAACCGAGACTGCATCAAGGAAGACTCCTGCTGCTCCTGGTCTCGCTGTTCTGCAAGTCTCCTGCCTCGTCAGTGTCTGTGCTTTGCTCAGGTTCTCCAGAAGGCCTGTGGGCATCAAGGACATCTGAAGAAATCAGCCTTGGAGTGAAGGAGTCACTATCCCTGCATCAGCAGGCACCGCAATGAGGCTGACCGGTCTGCTGCTCCTGTCATCCTACCGGCTTCCTGGGGTAGTTCTTTTGGTCTCCCAAGGCCTGACCTGTCTTTCCTGCAATTTGGAGGGCAGTCTCCCTCGTCTGGGCTGCCGGGATCAAACCCCTGTGCACCGCGTCGACTTGCCTTTGCCAAGGCTTGTTGGCTCTGCACTCCAGAGATCTTCAGGCTACAAGAAGCTCCAGCACCTTATCCCTCGAAGATCAGCATCCTCATTGCATCCCTTGCACTGTGGGCCTCCAATTTGGTGAGCTGCCCGAGGTCCTCTAGCGACCCCTGTGCCTTCGGCCTGTGGGTCCTCTAGGGGGTCTTCTTCTGCTTTGGTGGGCTTCCTTCCTTGCTCGAAGCCTGCTCTGACTCTCCTGCACTTGGTGAGTCCTTTGGACCTTTTTGATCCCAACGATTGCATCTTGTCGTTTTCCACGCCAGTTGCAGCTACCAAGGCTTGTTGGTGCACATAGACACCGACATCCGACGTGGGACAGCTCGTGCACGGCTCCTGGTCTTCCACAGCATCGCCAGGTCCCCACAGCTGCAGCCACAAGGTCCTCATCAACTCTCAAGAGCGTCCTGCTAAGGGTGGGCATTGTGCTTTCCAGCCTCCTGGTCACCTCCGAGTGGCATAGACTCTGTCTCCTATGCTTGTAGGTTCTCCTTTTCAAGAATCCACCCTTGGATTCCACCGGACATCTTCAGAGACTTCTCCAGAAGCGTTTCTTAATTGTCTACAGGAGGTTCTGACGTCACTTCACCCCTATGCACCTGGCTTCCCTGGTGCAGGTAACCTTATTCTTGGGGAATTCACGGGTTGGGTGGCTCTCCAACCTTCCCTCCTCCAAAAGGTTTCTTCTGGGTCCTCTGGGAAGGGTCCCTTTTCTTTAAAACTGCAACCGCAATGCCTTCATTGGCTTCCATTGGGGACGCAGCTGTGTTTCCACTGTGCACACAGCCTCCTTGGGGTTCCTGGGTACTTACCTTGGGTGGTTGCTGGTTCTCCCAGCTCCTCTGAGTCCTTTGGTCCAAGTCCCGTTCTTCCTTGCAATTCGCATTCCACTTCTTTAGCACATGGTTTGGTCTCCCCCTGGAGACCAGTGTATATTTGTGCTACTTACCTGATTTCTTTGAAGTATTTTCATGTTTATTGTTGATACCTCCAGCTAGGAGATATACCAATGTGATAGTGATTGTGTTGTGTAATAAATAGACATATTTCTTTATAAACATTGTGTGGTTCATTTTCATCTAATCTACACTATTGATTAAATGTGGTAAAACAAGCTGCTTTGCACTCCTTAATGATAAGCCTGAAGGCTGCTCTTCACAGCTACCACTTTGAGAGCCTAATGTTATCAAAGACCACTAAAATCACCATAAGGGTTGCCTGGATTAGTGTAAGGTGCATTACTCCTTTAAGTATGCCCCATATACTAAGCCAGCCTCCTATACCCCGTTTCTCCATTTCCATTTTTGATTCCATTATAGCTCTGAGGTAGCGGTGTCACCCAGTGGCTTGAGAGTGGACTACTTTTGTCTCGCTATAGTTCAGATGACTCATGTAGTATACTCACTGGGAAGCACCTGGGTTGGTGATCAGCACTACATACCCACATTGATTAACAGCATGAGTAGAGACCATGTTTATCCCACCAATTATGTTATGTCATTTGAGAGCTCTTTTTTATTAATGATTGAATTGTTTGTTCTTTTCAGAAAGACAGTGGACCCAGTGTACATACATGCCATCACCGTCCTCACCAGGATGACCTTTATGTGGCCATATATCTCGAATTGTTTTCTTTTTTTGAACGCAGAGTGACTAATTATTCAAGTCCTTACAAATTCCCCAGAACCCCTATTGGTGTCAACATAAGGCAGAAACATGTTGACCATCTACAGAGGTTAGATATGGTAAAAGCTCGGAGTCCACTCATTTTTAGCCCTATCCCAGAAGACCATTGAATAAAGTTTATCCGGCCATCTGGAGATAGTTTTATCTACAATTTTCTTTGCACTCTGCCCCTCACGGACCCTCTAACATCGCTCATTTTCAAAACACCTCAGCTCCTCCCCATTGCGGAGTTGTAGCCCACACCAGGGACCTTGCGATCCGGATGTGAGGAGGGAAACCAGTGAGAGACACACACACACACATACACACACACAGACATTTTTTCCTTTTGCTTACAATTTTGCCAGACATACTTTTTTGTGAGTTTAATGATGTATAGGGATTAGTGCGTGTCTGGTTGGGCCTCTTCCGCTAGATCCCTCGTTTGAGTGAGATACTAGTAAACTGTAACAGTGCAGAAAAATCCCACATTGTTCATTTGTATGGTCCCTGAGGATTTCTGGGTAACAGGTTTGAAGAATCTATAAGGTAATTCTAAAGTGGCATGTACTCCAGCGACATCTGTGAATGCAGGTGTCGACTCCCCCCCTCTCCCCCCAAGCAGTAGATCGGCTCTGGGGACCTGATCTCCCGGGGTCCGATCAAGGCAGTGTCCCACAGACCCCATTCCCGGGACACTGCTGTGTTCCCTGCCCGGGAGAGTGTGGGGAGGGAATGTAAACTTTATTCTCTACCCACACTTGCCCGGGCAGGAGCAAAGAAAAAGCGGAACAACAGAGCCAGCTCCTGTTGGCACCACGACAGGTGCTGACTGGGGAGCCGGCAGGAGCTGCGAAGGCCGTGGGGCTTCCCGTGCAGCCCCCAACTTTAATACATTTTTTAAAAAGGTGTGTGGGTGCCCTGGTGTAAGGAAATGCCTCTTTTTGCATGTTCACCCCCACTTTTTGAGCTGATGCTGCTGATTCGACTCTGGGAGTGCACTGAGGCCTGCTAACCAGACCTCAGTGCCACTGTTCTAAACCCCATACAAATTGAATGTCGAATTGGATACCCCCAATCGGCAAGGACTGACTTAATAATAAGTCCCTAGTATATGGTACCCAGGGCATGTAAGGCAGAGTGTCCACCCAGGGCTGCAGCACTGTTGGTGCCACCATGTGTGTGACAAAGTACAAAATGGCTCCCAGCCTGCCACTGCAGATTGGAAGGGCAATGTTTAACTCTGCCAATTTGACTTTTCCATTAGCACCAATGGCAAAGCCACCCCATCCCTTAACAATATATGTAAGTCTCCCCTAAGGAAGGCCTATAGAGCCCTATGGCATGGAACTATATTTTATTAAGTAAGACATAAATGTTTCACGTCTGAACAGTAACACTTTCAAATTGTTGTTTTGCCCTGGATGAAGATAGTAGCCCCATTGGCTAGAACAGGGTTCCCGGTTGGCATCCCAACCCAGGTAAATGCTGAATGGGACTACCTAACTAGATCAAGTAAGGTATCAAATTAATCACGACATAAAATATGACTTAATGGTAAACTTGGCATTTATGCCACTTTTAAAAGGTAAGCAACTTTTAGAAAGTTGCCACTCTGTAGTCCAGTGGCCTCACAAAGGCCCTGGAACCACAGGCAGCTTTCTGACCACCTGAGGAGACGTGTGAATGACTCCCCAACCCAGGAACAAAGGCATTAGCCACAGAGAGAGGTGTCACCTCCTCCCACAGGATGGTCACTCAGGGGAATAAGCCAAAAGGCACACTTCAAATGTGATGCTGCCTTTGGGAGGGAAGTAGCGCTAACACTTCTGAGCAGGATACCTTTTGTTCCTCAGACAAAGTGGAAACAGGGCCAAGGAGGGAAAACTCGCCCCCAAACTGGTTCACCCGTGGGTGTGTAGCCCTCTGGCAGCCACACCCCTAAGGTAGGCTACCAAGCTTCTTACGACCAAGGAAGGGTTGTGCCATCTAGAAAGGGACAAGAATGTGGCAATCTGGGATAGCCAGATACCACACAACACAGGAACTTCATCACTAGGCAGGAGAGGACCCAGTAGCCCATTGGCAACCCCTGGCACTCTGACCCTTAGTTCACGCTGGTATCAAAAAGAGGACCGAAGAAGGACTGTTGTGCTGCCCTTAGCCCACACAAGAGAGGCTGCACCATAGAGAGGACAGCACCTGCTGCACTTTTGGGCTAGTGAGATTGGGACTGCTCCTACGGCTCCTGACCCAGGAAAGAGTTGGTTTTCCACCTTCATCCACAGCAATGACTCAAAGGATCAGTCGGATGATCCCCTGGAATCAGCTCCAGGGACACAAGAGCTGAAGTTGCCCAAACCGGCAAAGTTGTAGCCACCCCTGAAGTTTTACAGCTGCCAGACGCTGGGCTTGCAAGTTGACAAATCCAAGATAGCCAAAACCTGCACCCAAGTCTGCTGGACCCGAGAGTGCTATCCAAGATCGGATTTGTCGCACCCAAGTGACGCTAGCCCCCACCGAAGGACTTGGCTCGAACTGCGATGCAGACTGACCAGTAGCCCAACATTGCCTGGCCTGCTACTGCAACGTAGAGGACTTCGTGGGGCCCCGATCTCTGTGGCCAGGTTCGTCATCTATCACCCGTCGACCAAAGACCCACCGCAAAGACACCCCCGTCGACTGCACCACAACCGGGGCATCCTTCGAGCATCTTTTTGTCTCCATGCCTCAGCATCATTATCACTCTGTTAAAGTCTATCGCAGTTGCCTTGTAAAGTTGGGATTGTGCTCCAAAAACGCTCTGGTGGCCAGGTAACTGTCCAAAGTCTTCTCTCTGGCCCCCTAGGCCTCTGTCATACTGGATTTGGTCACCCAACCTGGGCCTGAAAAGTCGAAGTAACTGTTCCAAACTTTTAAAAAGTTTACTATTTTTTTTGTTGACCAATGCTTGTTTGTGGTTGTATTTAAAAGTTTTAATATCATCTAAAATCGGTATCTCCGGAACCCTCTGGTGGATTTTGCTCTTCAAGGTCTCTAAAATTCATAAAAATATACTTTATGAATTGGTATCCTCTTTCTTTCGTGTGTTGTGACTTTCTTATTTCGCTGTTTGGTGCTGTTAAATGCTTTACACCTATTTACTTTGCTAAGCCGTACTGTTCGCAGCCACAGTTACCAAGGGCTGAGCTTGAGGTTAAGTAAACGCGCTTGACTGGACCCAAGACGGTATTTGAGAGTGTACTGCACGATAAGGCCCTCCAGCCCTATCATATAGTACACCCAAACCCTCACACCCGGCCCACCCACGAAAAGTGCAATGGCTGGCTGCTGCCAACACAACAACGGGAGCTAGCTGGGGAGCCGGAAGGAGCCAGGGGGCATTGGGGATATTGATAAGTGAAAAATCTGTGATTTACAAAGGTAAGTAATTTTGCCTCTGTCTCTGTGCTTAGAACTACATTGGCATTTAAACCCTTGGTATTGTCACTTGATTATTCTAAAATCATATTGAATTTCCCTCCTCTAAAAATATAACACCAATTACAGTATTTGGGAATTCGGAGCTGGGAATTTTTTGAATTGCCAATGTGGCTATTATTGATGCATCTATAGCATGACATTGGATACTTTCTCTCAAAACTAGAACTTTCACTTTTATCAGTACCATCCTTTTTACTGATGGCATTATCTTCAGTACACTGTAGAGACCTAGGGCCTGATTTAGAGTTTGCGGGACAGGGTATTGCGTCGCAAAAGCTACAAAGTACCCTGCGCACCAAATCCTCATTTAGAGTTGTGTGCACCTTACGTATTTCATAGATGGAGCTCCTATTGGCTCCATCAATGGAATACTCTCTACGATGGCAGACGGAAAAGAGGCAGTGGGAGGAAGGACATTACACAGTCCGCCCTGTTTAGGGTGAATGGTGTAATGCCCGTTTCTTTCTGGTCCATCACCACCAGGAAAAACATGGCTATCTGGGACAGGGAAGAAACCATAATGAATCCCACACTCCGAGGCCTTTAGTTTTAATGTTTCAAAAACTAACTTCCACTTTAGTAATTTATTTTTTTTAAACAAAAAGCTTTCGAAATGTTTGACGGCGGGCCAACCGACATGGTTGACGGTACCATCCATTAAACGTTTCCTACATTGGCAGGAACTAACATGACGGTGGTTCCTGTTAATGTAGAGAGATGTCCACAGAGCCCTCATACAACTCTAAATTTGTTGGTCCTCTGCCATTCCTGCACAGTGAACTAAGTCTGTCTATGTCTACATCAGGCCCCTAATCTCGGCACTGAGGAAGTGGCCCACACAGTTTATCCTCATAAAGATTTGATCCCTAAGACTCTCAATCAATGTCCTCAAACTCAATGTTTGTGGCAAGAGTTCTAAGCAAGACCACTGTCTCCAATGCTTCGCCAATTTTCTGCTTTCTAGATTAAAAGCATCCCACGACTTTATTTATTCTTTGACCATACTTGGTTGATACAAGTTGATTGATAGCATTCAAGTTATAGACTTTTTTGCAAATCAGGTAATAATTTGAGCTTAGTCTCTCACTACCTAAGCAGTTTTTCCAGTAAAGACATCTTCCTTTTGTACACTTCTCACCCTCCAAATCTCACATAGTCCAAAACATTTCATACCACATGTTCCATATGATGGGTTGTTCTCCAAGAGGGTGAGAAAAGAATAGGGTTATAAGGATACTTTATATGTTTCTGTTATTCAAAATAATAAACTGAAATAAAGAAAGTAGTCACCACTGTCCTTTGGAGTTAAAGAAGGTAACAAATTGTAAAAGTAATCACTGTTGCATTAATAGGCTTAACGCAACAAGCTAAAGGAATAAAGGTAGTTACTGCTGTCTATGGGTGCTTGCTTAAAATGTACATCTTCTTGCAAAGTTCCGAATCGGTTTGGTACTATAGATGCAATAACAATGCTGGTACCCGAAGCGAACCATAAGTGCACCAGGCGCAAACCAAAAGTAGTTCACTACAAGTAATAACAAATTTCCCACTGCGGTATAAGAATTATACAGCATGTTACTGGTTACACTAAATCTAAAGCTAAATGTTACTGGTAAGAGTAAATCTAAATCTAAATGTTACTGGAAAGAGTAAATCAAAAGCTAAATGTTACTGGTTAGACTAAATCTGAAGCTAAATGTCAACGGTTAGACTAAATCTAAAGCTAAATGTTACCGGTTAGACTAAATCTAAAGCTAAATGTTACCGGTTAGACTAAATCTAAATGTTACCGGTTAGACTAAATCTGAAGCTAAATGTTACCGGTTATACTAAATCTAAAGCTAAATGTTACCGGTTATACTAAATCTAAAGCTAAATGTTACTGGTTAGACTAAATCTAAAGCTAAATGTTACTGGTAAGAGCAAATCTAAAGCTAAATGTTACTGGTTAGACTAAATCTAAAGCTAAATGTTACTGGTTAGACTAAATCTAAAGCTAAATGTTACTGGTTAGACTACATCTAAAGCTAAATGTTACT
The DNA here is from genome assembly GCA_963921515.1 of Calotriton arnoldi. Taxonomy (NCBI): domain Eukaryota; kingdom Metazoa; phylum Chordata; class Amphibia; order Caudata; family Salamandridae; genus Calotriton; species Calotriton arnoldi. The sequence continues at coordinate 728,348 of CAWUFW010002862.1, forward strand.
GGTTAGACTACATCTAAAGCTAAATGTTACTGGTTAGACTAAATCTAAAGCTAAATGTTACTGGTTAGACTAAATCTAAAGCTAAATGTTACTGGTTAGACTAAATCTAAAGCTAAATGTTACTGGTTAGAGTAAATCTAAATGTTACCGGTTAGACTAAATCTAAAGCTAAATGTTACTGGTTAGACTAAATCCTGATGCATTTACATATCCTTCATCAGAGCATGATAATACATTTTGCTATGAATTAGTGAGTTTGAAGGAAGATGGCCGCCCTTAATCCTTAGCTGTGAGCTGGCACTGATGGAGGGAAGCTCAAGCATGCGGTATAGTTCTCAAACAAGCTGTATTGAGCTTTAATGAGAATATATTTTACTTTGATTTTAGCTTCGCAGTCAAGTATTTGAGATGAATCTGTAATCTTGAGTTCATGTTAATGCTTAGACATTTGGTGTGTTTGACATTGATGGTCTGCAGCAGCTGAAGATGCCAGCTGCTGAAGACATAGGTGCACAAGTAGGAACAACTGCTGAAGCCACCAGTGCATCTGCATCTCGTGCTCCGGCCCCACAAGTAAGACTGTCAGCAAGGGTGCTGCTGGCAGGGACAGTGCGCGTGAGTCAGTGTGTGATGGGATGAACACACAGAGGACAAACGTGATGATAGCACCAGTGCCTACTTTGAAGAAGAAGAAAAAAAAGTACATGCCGGGGCCCAAAGAATTTCATGGGAGGCTAGTGCAGCTTGCACAACCCGCTTAATGCCAGTGCCACTGTTGCATACTAACATGTCTCACATGCCTATAAGAATGGACTGGACGAGAACATTTTACTGCAATTGGAATACTTTTTAAATACTTGGCTAATGTGCTCTACTCAAAAACCGACAGACAGTGACACCTTGTGGTGGACTGTCAGGAATGGGTCCTGGTACTGAGCGCTGGCAAACACCAGCAAAAATTAAGGACTGGATAGCGCACTGTGAAAAAAGTGAACGTTATGAAATGGCAGCTCCAACAGCCACCATAAAGAGGACAGCTGTCTGGTGCCACTTATGATTTCCTTATTCCAAAAGTCTTCTGTTTACTTCCTTACATCTTGTATAGTTCCTAGAGCTTAGCAGCTTAAGTGCGCCACCAAAAATGCCAGCCTTGCTGCTCACCTGGTATAAGCTTCCTCCATGCCAGTGACACATTACAGGCGGTCTAAGTGAAGGTCTTAGAAAGATTATTTATTTCACAAGTAATGCTCTACATGAAAAGGAGCCACTAGAGTGGTGCCTCGCCTCAGGATGCAGTGCGTCTCACAGCCATCACAACTGCCACTCTCTCACAAATCCTCACTACATTCTCATTCCCCTCACACTCATTCTACACCCACGAGGCTTCACATGATCTCACTCATCCCGAAGCCAACACCAAAAAGATTGTTACTTTATTGTGCACCCCAGGCGAGCACCTGGATCATCGCTCTTATGTCGCCGTGTATTTCTGTCATGAGGGGGGACTTCTCCGGGGTATCCACTCCCCCGCTCTTTGCCATAGTACTGGAACCCGGGGCTTCTATCCTCAGACAGTGTCTTGATAGCCTTACAGATCTGATGTGCTCTCTCTGACACGTGGAAGTAGTTCATGTGATAGTTAACTTCCTTTGCAGTGGAGGGAGGCATCTGAGAAATATTTGGGGGTGCAAATCGATACAGATGTGGAGACAATTATGGCCGAGTGGTGAACAAGCTTCGAATGTTTTGTGTGTGGATATGCTCCTTGTGAAAGGACAGCTCATCAGATCTCACAATGAAGTCAGACAATGGACTCACTGCCCCATGATGCATGCTGGAGTGGGTACAAGAAAAAAGTGAATGACACAACAACAGACTAATGGATGAAGCAAAGGTGAAAACCCCTATAAGTAACGAGGTTATTCACATAATTGTAGTAAAATCAAAAGGTCTTGGCTAACTCTGGATCTACAAAAAGGCAATCGGTTTGGTGTTGGCTGCCAGCCTCTTGCCTTTACTAATGCTTTTTTTGCAATGTTTGTGTAAATCTTTATTAGAAATGGATAGATTGGGTTGAAATGATAGAGAGGCTTACAAAGACAGACAGGTAGAAAGGGCTGTATAGATAGACAGTGGTGCTTAGATATATAGCAGCTATAGTCGCAACCACAGAGATAGATAGACAGACAGACAGGAAATTGGAATAAATGACACGGCTTCAAATAGTGATAATAGTTACATGTCTGTATGAACATGACATACAAGAGCCCTGAAAGCAAACTAGAAATCTAAATCAGGAGATACAAACTACATTGGTTTCAAGAATAACTGTACTCCTCAATGGAAATACACACCAGCAAGCCATACAGGAGTGCACTTATAAGTGCACTTCATAGCGTACATTCTAAATAGAAGATATTTTTTATAAAGCTAATGTCAAATGGACACAGTCTGGTTCAACAGTCAGATAACCAGAGGCCGACCCAAAAGGACTTTACAAGAGCAGTAGCAGGAGAAAGGAACTGACAAAGCTTCAATGTGCCCTGTGCTCACATCAAAATCAACATGGAGAGCTGGGGGAAAGGGTCATATCACATCACATCAGGCTCTAAAGAAAAATGCAACTATTTGTAAAAATGAGAAAGAGAATGCAGCATATGAGGATGTGGAGGCCTGAAGAGTATCTGTCACTAAAAGTTTGCATGAGTCTGAAATCTAGATTGAACTGGCACTATGAATACTTGTAATCGTAAAGAAATTGCCTATACACAGTTCAATAGGAGTTAACCTAGGAGACCTAGAAAATTTTATTATAACTCTGTTTAGAATCAATAATGATTACTGGATCATAGAATGAATGATGTTTATGATGTACTTTTTCTTTTTGCTTTGAAACCAAAATGAAAGATTTTTTTTTTTTTAAAGATTAAGTTACTTCATACACAATCCTTACTGCCAAGACCTCGCTGGTTCGTAATGTTGCAGACATAACAGATGCATTAAACTGCTAAGCTACCTAATTGAAGCAATCTTAACATAAGCCTTATTACGACTTTGGCGGTCTTACAGCAGACGGTGCAACGCGCCGTTCGCTGTAGGACCGCCAAAGCCATGGTGTAAGTGCCCGCAAGATTAGGAGTTAAATCCTGGTCTGGCGGGCGGTCTTTGAGCGGGGTGACAGCGGCGGTCTGCTAGGCTCATAGAAGAGCCTATCATGCAGACTGCCGCAGTCAGAGTGCCGATTGCACCTTCGTGCATTATGTGGAAATGGGGGTGCAAATCCAGCGGGCCACTACCTATACCCCCCTCCCCCGCATGCACCCACAGGCCCAAATCAGGAGGGGGCCCTTTTAGGGCCACGTTTGTTGCCATTCCGCTACCCTTTTCATGGAGGGTTCACTGCCTTGAAAAGGTCAGTGAAATGGTAACTCAGAATATGCTCGGCGGTACTGGCTGCGGCACCGGCAGCATATTCCTGCCAGTAAAAGACACCGGCCCAGCAGGATTCTTGATCCCGCCAGTCTCGTGGTGGTCAGATTGCCGCAGTCATAATACTGTGGGTGGTCCTGCAATGCAGTGTGGCAGTCGTCGGACCACCACCAGTACGGCGGTCCTATGGACCGCCATACTCGTAAATAAGGGCCCAAAGTCTGTAATTGCTCACCCCATCCTTTTATTTTGGTGAAACAAAAGAAAGGACATTCAAATAATAACAAACTATGATAAGAATGCACAAGAAATGTCACAGTGAAAACAGATTTCTGCAGAGTTTGTAAATCTTTTGCAACCATTTTTATTTTTAAATAGAACCAAAAAGTGCCAAACTTAAATACAACTTTCAACACCCCCTTACTGAAATAAATGGTTGCCCTTGTATGCTGTCAAATTCTTTGTTTCTATCGTCAATCACCCAAGAAAACACAAAATAGGTATAAAGCTGAATTTGGGAGTAAACTATCCCACAATGTTTATTCAAAAATGTGCAAAATCAATTTGTGGGTCTATTAACATCTAGTATTTTAACAGAATGATGTGCTTGAATTGCTATAGTCGCACAATCAGAACAGTACATCAAAGTACAAAAAAACACACTGTTGCAAAATTAGCAAATGTTGGACACTCTATATCAATGATTTTAACATTTTTTATGTTATGTAATTTACTAGTAACTATCTTGCTGTTACAGGCCTCTCCCTGGAACCTCAATCTTGATTTTAAACTCGACCCACTACCACCTCCACCGAGGTGTGCTCTTTTCTTTAACTGGCTGAAAACAGGAAGTACAATCGGCCACTGTCAGCGCCATCTTGAGATACCGCCCAGTGCACCATGGGTAATTGAGATCCTAGATGGATCTCTGTAGCCTGCAAGAAACTTTACTATAAAGTGGTCTAGGGAGGGTATCTGCCACGTGCCCCTCTGGTAGACTAAATCACAGGTTACCCACAATGCACCAGTGAGGTGCTCAAAATGGCAAAGCATAGGAGCTCACATCTGATTCTCAAAAGGAGCACCGAAGGCACAAGTATGATTCATTGAAAAATAAGCCTTATTTAATAGCAAGAGGACTGGCCACCTTTCAACAGAGAACTGTGTGAGCACTTGATTCCCCTTTAAAGTACAAGCCCAAAAGCTGACATGAGATTAAGTTATCAACATCATTCATTCCTAGTTTTTGTTACCCATGAACCTCCATTTAGTCCTAAACCACCTTTGTTTTTAAACAGGGTGTGGGGTGAGAAGGTGCAGGACATAAAAGCAAAGCAAGCTATATCCTTGTGGCATGGATCCCCGGCTGTATTTAAAACACCGCTTAGCTGAAGTCCTCTTTCTGGGGCTTGGGGGGCAATAAGTTTGGCACTGTACTAGAAAAGGCCTCTTTGTCCTTTAGATGACGAATAAAGGCAACAACGCAAACCTAACATGGCAACAGAAGAGCGATGCACTGGAATACAAAACAAAAACACCATACTATGCTATGTACATGACCTGATTTCCTTGTTTTATGTGGTAGTATGATCCACAGTTTCGACAGATGGTGTAGGAAGCCTGTGCAGTCACTGTGGGCGAGTATTTCAAATGCTCATGACATCTATATCTGGGTGGCAGCAGAAAAGCACAGCTTGGCTAACCGACTAGATTTGCAACATCACTTGGAGCATTTGCGTAGCTTCTCAGCTATGAGGCGTCACTGAGCATGATCAGGGACGCCTAAATCCCCACTTGTCTTGATTTATTTAATTTTCAAACACATATTGCATCCATCTTTAAAGCAAACTAAATTACTTCCGGTTTGTAGAGTTCTGCGATTGGTTAGTTTGTAAATGCTACCGGTTTGAACAGCTAGAGGAATCCAGGCATGGGAATTAGGAACACGCGTTTGTCAAGGGGCGGATCTGGGTTTCAGGCGGATCTAAAGGTTTGCCCAGTCAACTAAGTGTTGAAATCAGATCTCTGCCTATAGCTCCTCTAGAAGACCAGCTGTTCAGGTATTTGGGCTGGGAGGCTTTTCTGATAAGTTTAGAGCTAGGACATATTTTATAACTGTCAGGAAAAGTGCCTCATGGAGTGCAACAGAAGGAGGAATTCCATATGTTTCAGTGCCACAGCCACACTTGGAAGCGTCATCGGCGGCGCTGTATACTCGGCAGTGTGTGCCAGAGATAGCTGGGAAGGCGCCTGAACTCAACTCCGCAGGAGCATTGGAAGCGTGAAACATTTGGGTGTACCCATCCGTGGCTGAGGAGCTGCTGATGACCCATTAGGGACCGCCCGCAGGTGGCACAGATGAAGACCGTAGCCTCCAGATGCTGCAGCTGGTGCCGCAGGAAGTGCAGCCGACCCCGGAACACCTTCCTACAATCACAGCGGTGGATCCGGTGCTGCCTCTTTTTCCGTCTGCGGTGCCTCTTCAGCTGAGAGGCTAAGCCATAAAGAGCACCACAGTCTCGGCATTCATAGCGCCTCTTAGTCTTCAGGCGCCATGTTATATGAGTGGCTGACTTTTGGATCAATCTGTACCAAGGGTTTGTGTGGTAGGACAGCACCCTAACACTCCCAGGATACTCCATCTTTATGTTGATGTCCAGGCTGTCTGTGTCCTCTGAAAAGGACCAGTCATTGCTCGGGGTTGCCTCTGGATTTTGGAACTTTGCGTAGTCTTTGATGTCCATCATCACGGTTTTGTTCCCCTGTCCATCTTCCCGGGGTACCTTGACAACCATGAAACCTTCATCCTTCTCTTGAGCCTGATCATGGCGGTAAGGGTTATCTTCAAAAAAGTCACAATCCTCTTCTGTCTTAACCACTACCTCAAAATCGGACTGCGAATTGGCATTTGTCTCATCCTCCTCGTCCTGTCCATCCTCTTGCACGGGATCCATCTCCTCTTGGAAGCATGTTTGCTGGTATGTTCCAATGTCAGCACTTCCAAAGTCAGAATCTGGGCTGAAGAGGCCAGCCATTTCAGTACCCGAAAGAGAGGACACACCAAGAGAGAGATCAGAGCTTTCACCTTCATCATCTTCTTTAGTAATCGAGAAGTTGGTCTCCATATGCATGTGGAGATGGCGGGCAAGGTTGCACTTGTGCACAAACTCACGTCCGCATTCATCACATGAGAAAGGTTTATGCTCTGTGGTACCACCGGATTGCCCCAGCCAGGGGTATGTGGATGTCGACATACTAGTGCTGATCCTCTTTACTTTCATTGGACTAGCTTGTGGAGTTTGCCAGTCTATTGATGGCTTGGGACTTGGTGGGGGTTCTCCCATAGTCTCCTGCAGTTTGCGGATTTGGTCCGTTAGCTGCAGAAACTCTGCTTCCTTTGCGTGCCACCTTAAGTGTGTGGCAAAGTCACAGTTGCGTAGAAACGTACGGAAGCACTGCTGACATTTAAATTTACTCTTCACAGTACTCCGGACTTCTGCGGTAGCAAGACCTTGATTCTCATCAGTTTTGGTTTTGTCCAGAGGTGCTGTGATTTTGGTCTGTGGGATTTTCTGTACAAGGTGGCCTTGGTCACTTGGGCCAGCAGTTTCTCCCTCAGAGGCATCAGGACTAGGCATCTGTCCTACTGACTGGTCAGGGGCCGTTTCTGGAGCAACTCGTCGCAGGACACCTTTGAGGCCTGAGAACTTGGGATCCATATCCCAGCACACATGCTTGTCCAGGTTGCACTTACGCATGAACTGGCGCCCACAGTGATCACACATGAAAGTTGCTGGAGTGGTACTCCATGGTCTGACATAGCCATTCAGGTGGCTGACAACACTATACACATTTTTGCCTTTGAAGTTTGATCGGTTAGTTGAGGATACCCGAACAGCACCCGAGGGAGATGTACCAACCTCTGCGTCTTCTGGGGCCAATACTTCAACCACTAAGACTTTTTTCTTGCCTTGCGATGGTTGTTGAGAAGGTTTGCCTTGTGATGTTTGTGGAGGATTTTGGACTCTCCGACCCACCTGAATGGGCATGGTGAAATTTAAACCTGTCGCCAAAGGGGGTGGATCCAGCCCTTTGCCCTGCAAGTTTTTCTGCAGCTGCCTCAGCTCATTCTGGGCTCGAATACACATTTTCTCCAGTGTAATCATATCAACTGTGTCCGGCACTGTATTTCCTATGCTCTCACCCAACGGGATGTTAGTGGAGGACGGGCAGCTGTTTTCACGCTCAGGGGTTCGAGTGGATTTTGACCCAACTCCTGTGAAGGCACCTCGCTTCCTCGCTGTCCTAGAGCCTCGCTTTTCACCAGTTTCAGATGCAGATGTGTGTTTATCACCACTAGGGGTGGTGACGGCAGGGTCCATGTTAAAAGCCTTCCGTGGCCTCCCACGTCTACCTCTGACAGAAGTATTCTTCCAAGCCACCCTCAAACAGACATGCTTTTCTAGATTGCACATACGGCGAAAACTCTGCCCACATTTCTGACACATATGCCTAGAGGGGTCGTCAGAGATCAATGGCTGTGTGCTGGAGACCTCTTCCATTTCTCTGCGTTGACGTACCTGGTTGTGTGAAAATGGGTAGCCAGGATTTGAAGAGAACCATTCATTGTATGAATTTTCCTGCTCCCCAGAACTGTTCTCACTGCCTTGTAAGACTGAATCTTCAAGACATTCCATTCCAGTCCCTCTAGTGATTGGCATATCTGTTGGACCACTGCCCTGCTGACGGGGCCTTCTACCTCGGGGAGCTCGAGGCCCTGTTGCTGAGCGAGACCCTGCACTTCCTCGGCCACGTCCTCTAGTCCCTTTGCCCTTCTTCTGCAAGGCCATTAATGCAGCTTTGTAGGCATTGTTCCACAGGTCAGGCTTGCCACCAAGGACTACTCCATAGGTGCAAAGACGCTTGCGCAGCCCCTTGGAGATGGAAAACTTTGCAACCTGCTGCCCCACATCAAGCTTCTTCCGCTGAGGTAGGGCCCCAAGGTGGGGATTCATCACCTCTTCCCTCTTCAGAATCTCGGCGTCATTCAGCACCACCACAGGCTCCACAACGTGGGTCTCCACAGATTCATCGCAACTGGAGTCAGAGGTATGCAGAAGGTCCCAAGAAGGACAACCCTCCTTGTTTTCCTACAGAAAGAAAAAAGAAAAAAATCTTAATTAGATACTTTTTGCCCACTGCAGTACTCCCAATGAGATGTGTGCTCTAGCAAAGAGGAAGCAGCCAACTGCTTCACCAGGGAATGGAGTCTGTATAAATAAGTGACTACAGACTGTGTGACTATGTGTGCAAGAGACAAAATGGGTAAGTGACTGGGAGAGTGACAGGCTGATCTTGCAAATGACTGAGAAGGCAAGCAAGAGAGTATGTGTTTAAGAAAGCCATTAAGTGTGTGATAGAATTTGTAATGTGCAAAGCCTGTGTCCAAAATGCCCTTAAGATAAAGAGGTAGAAATGCACTAGGAGAAATATAAGTGTCAATAAAGCCATGTACACAGGCAAAAAGAGGCATAGGAGTGAGGAAGTAGAAGTAACTCCCTGTAGCTAGTCCTGAACCTCACATGCTTAGCGCCCATTCTCCAGACTCATGGGATGAATTTGCTAAGGACCAGGACACGTTTCCCCAGGGCTAATCTGACTGCTTTGAATTCTGAGTGAAAGAATAACTACTGTACATACCCATTCTCCAACTTCTCTAAGTGTTTAGAGCAGCAGGTTTGTGGATGGGTTGACTATAAAAGGAGTGGCACTAATACTGTACTAGAAGAGACACAACCGTAACTCTCTGTTCCAATCCTCCTCCCTCCAGTGTCATAAGAAGATTACATTACTCCAAGACTGCTAGGATTAAGGTAGAAGAAGAATTGAGTAGTCTAGCTAAAAGTTGTGGGCATCCAACCTTGAGTTAACTTCCTTCATGCAGTGGTTTTAAAAAAAGCAAAACATGCATAGTACCCCGATTGACTACTTCATAGGTTTTCATGTTTTTTTGCAGGGCCATTGATCACGTCAAGATTAAGAGCCAGAGTGAATATTCTCTGAATGATTATTCTTGTGATTATCTTTTACCTGAGGTGAGGCTATTGTTTTCCAAGTGGGGACTTATATTCTCTAAGTGGGGACTTATATTCTCTAAGTGGGGACTTATATTCTCTAAGTGGGGACTTATATTCTCTAAGTGGGGACTTATATTCTCTAAGTGGGGACTTATATTCTCTAAGTGGGGACTTATATTCTCTAAGTGGGGACTTATATTCTCTAAGTGGGGACTTATATTCTCTAAGTGGGGACTTATATTCTCTAAGTGGGGACTTATATTCTCTAAGTGGGGACTTATATTCTCTAAGTGGGGACTTATATTCTCTAAGTGGGGACTTATATTCTCTAAGTGGGGACTTATATTCTCTAAGTGGGGACTTATATTCTCTAAGTGGGGACTTATATTCTCTAAGTGGGGACTTATATTCTCTAAGTGGGGACTTATATTCTCTAAGTGGGGACTTATATTCTCTAAGTGGGGACTTATATTCTCCAAGTGGGGACTTATATTCTCCAAGTGGGGACTTATATTCTCCAAGTGGGGACTTATATTCTCCAAGTGGGGACTTATATTCTCCAAGTGGGGACTTATATTCTCCAAGTGGGGACTTATATTCTCCAAGTGGGGACTTATATTCTCCAAGTGGGACTTATATTCTCAAGTGGGGACTTATATTCTCCAAGTGGGGACTTATATTCTCCAAGTGGGGACTTATATTCTCCAAGTGGGGACTTATATTCTCCAAGTGGGGACTTATATTCTCCAAGTGGGGACTTATATTCTCCAAGTGGGGACTTATATTCTCCAAGTGGGGACTTATATTCTCCAAGTGGGGACTTATATTCTCCAAGTGGGGACTTATATTCTCCAAGTGGGGACTTATATTCTCCAAGTGGGGACTTATATTCTCCAAGTGGGGACTTATATTCTCCAAGTGGGGACTTATATTCTCCAAGTGGGGACTTATATTCTCCAAGTGGGGACTTATATTCTCCAAGTGGGGACTTATATTCTCCAAGTGGGGACTTATATTCTCCAAGTGGGGACTTATATTCTCCAAGTGGGGACTTATATTCTCCAAGTGGGGACTTATATTCTCCAAGTGGGGACTTATATTCTCCAAGTGGGGACTTATATTCTCCAAGTGGGGACTTATATTCTCCAAGTGGGGACTTATATTCTCCAAGTGGGGACTTATATTCTCCAAGTGGGGACTTATATTCTCCAAGTGGGGACTTATATTCTCCAAGTGGGGACTTATATTCTCCAAGTGGGGACTTATATTCTCCAAGTGGGGACTTATATTCTCCAAGTGGGGACTTATATTCTCCAAGTGGGGACTTATATTCTCCAAGTGGGGACTTATATTCTCCAAGTGGGGACTTATATTCTCCAAGTGGGGACTTATATTCTCCAAGTGGGGACTTATATTCTCCAAGTGGGGACTTATATTCTCCAAGTGGGGACTTATATTCTCCAAGTGGGGACTTATATTCTCCAAGTGGGGACTTATATTCTCCAAGTGGGGACTTATATTCTCCAAGTGGGGACTTATATTCTCCAAGTGGGGACTTATATTCTCCAAGTGGGGACTTATATTCTCCAAGTGGGGACTTATATTCTCCAAGTGGGGACTTATATTCTCCAAGTGGGGACTTATATTCTCCAAGTGGGGACTTATATTCTCCAAGTGGGGACTTATATTCTCCAAGTGGGGACTTATATTCTCCAAGTGGGGACTTATATTCTCCAAGTGGGGACTTATATTCTCCAAGTGGGGACTTATATTCTCCAAGTGGGGACTTATATTCTCCAAGTGGGGACTTATATTCTCCAAGTGGGGACTATTATTCTGCAAGTGGGGACTATTATTCTGCAAGTGGGGACTATTATTCTGCAAGTGGGGACTATTATTCTGCAAGTGGGGACTATTATTCTGCAAGTGGGGACTATTATTCTGAGAATGGGGACTATTATTCTCCAAGTGGGTCCACACAGTGGAGATCATTATTCTTAAAGTGGGGATGATTAATCTGCGAGACGGGACCATTATTCTCCGAATTATCATTCTCCATGTGATCATTCTCTCAAAGGGGATTATTATAGGCTGTGCAGCGATTATGATTCTCCAAGTGATTATTCCTCTAACAGAGATTATTTTCCCAGTTGGAGCATTATTCTATGCCAGGGCACTATTATTCTCTGGGTGATTAATCTCGGAGTGATTATTCTACGATTATTATTCTGGGGATTAATAGTTGCGAGTCAGAGATTATTAGAGAGTGAAGGGGCGCTAATCTCGGAGTAGAGGATTATTCGTCTCCCGGTGGAGGATTACTATTCTAAATGTGGGGATTATTATACTCCCAGTGGGGGGGCTATCAGCTCTGTGCTTTTATTCTCAGAGTGTATGATGCTAGACACCTATTGTTCAGTTATTTTTTAAAGAATCACTGAGAGTATTTTCGAATTCAGATGTTAATGAAGAGGTGTGGTGCAGCGGCCAGGACGACTGACTCCGGAACCCGGGGGCTCACGGTTCGATCCCCGGAGCCGGAGGCAGATCAGCCCAGCACAATGTGACTCTGGGCAATAGCTCGCTTAATCTTACTGACGGCCCCCAGCGCCTTGACACCCTCCGGTAATTGTTTGCGCTTTACAAATGCTGGACATTTACATTCACATTAATCTCCGAATTTTCTTTTTCTTCTAATTAATTTATGAGAGACTCAGGGTACCCAGTGCCGTAATTTAACATTATCCCATTTATCTTAACTTCTAATATTTACATTAACCCTCCCAACTTTTTTAATTTACTTCTGTGCCTCCATTTCAGTAACAATTCTTTAAACCCAATCCCTACATTTTAACATAATTTTACTGTTAGTGTTACCTTTGGCCCTATGAATATATATTTATTTATACTCTTCCCAAACATTTGTATCTTTTTTTGTTTCTTAGCTTATTACGCTGAGATTTTTATATCCTGACGGAACTAACCCACTTTGGCCTTCACTGCTAGGTCGAAAGTGAAGGGAAATCAACCTTACATATGTATCAAAATAGGTACACAAAACAATTTAGTGGAAAATATTTGAAAAGCAGCGCACAGTGTTTGTATAAAAATTATAACTAATTAAATGGAAGCTTTGAATGAACATTTACTGCAGGAAGAGCCTCCCTAGTGACTTCATGTCCAGCCATACAATCCAAATAAAACCTGCTCCCTTAAGACGGAAACAGCCTTTACAACCTTGTTTTTACCTCGTTGTAACTTTACCACGCATTTTTAGCATGCATATTTTAACCACGTGCATGCCTGTACAACGCATGCCTTTACCACGCATTTAAAGTAAGTTGGGGGGTCTCCCCCCACAAATACATTGTTTTTATATATAAAACAATGCGTGGTAATGGCATGCGTTATAAATGCATATTCGTGGTAAAAACATGCGAGCTAAAAAATTTGTGGCAAAGGCATACAATGTATTTACTTGCGTTGTACGGTCATACAACCCCTTAAGACATCTAGACTTTGGAGGATTCTCATTGCATCCTCATTGACATACAGATGTAAGGTCACCTCCAGCTCAGGTATATGTGAGTGTGCATGCCCAGAACTGTGTGAGTGGAGCAAGTGCAGTGTCCAGCAGAGCGCACGAAAAGCCAGGTGTTTGGAGGTCATGGAGAAGGCAGGCAGTAAGATGGTAACTGGTTCCAGGATGACAGAGAAGTCTGCATGTACCCGAAATGTAGAAGTGAATTAAACTTAGAGGTAGATTATAAACTTACATTTGCTAGGCCGATGGCCTTGAAATTTGTAATCATTCGCAATTAAAAAGACAACTATATTTATAGGCTTCAACAGCATCATGAAATCTGCCTTTGTTCCTTCTTCATGGCTGGTGACAATCAGTACTTTTGAGAAACTGAAAAACACACAGGACTATGGCTCTTACAGGCCAAATTTCCTCCTAATGCCAATCTTAAGTTTTGTATTAACTTTTATAAAGTTGACTTATAAATTAAATCTGTGATTCACTCTGATCAAAGTAGCTGACCAGAACACCGATCAGACTTGACAAATCTGATATTCCATGCAGTAGATACTTCCAAAACCTTTAATATTCAACATTCCATCATCATAGAATGCAGAAAAAGCATTTATTGTGTGGCTTGAAATTTTCAGTGGTAAGTAATATTCGCCATGAGGTTTGAATCAATGTTTATGGATCGAATTAGAGTATTGTACGCCAGTCTCGGTTATAGTCAATGGGGAGATATCTTCCGCATTTGCAGTGTTGAGAGAGACAAGCCAGGGATATCCCGGACCCTCATTACTATCTTATGGACCCACTGGCTCAGTCTCTGAAGCTACTACCCGACATTCCCTGTCCAATCTTCACAGCTGGATGGTAAACACTGTATGCAGCCGACCTCATTGTCAATACTTCTGACTTAGGTCAAACCTATTTGAGTGTCTTTATGTCACCACCAAGTCTAGGATCTAATAAACGTACGTTTCTAAAGGAGAAACTATGTTACACGGGTACACGCCTAGTTGCCAGTTTCTGTAGCAAGATAAGTTCTCACCATGGAACCCATGTATTTAGATTTGTAGTGATAGGCAACTTATTTTTAAAGCAAATTTTAAGCAGACTAGCCAATATAAGAAAAACTGCTTGATTTATAGCCTTCCCTGTTGCTTTTTGTTATAGGAAATATTAACCTAGTTAAGATAATTATTTTATTTAAATATTTTTTCTTCTCTCACATACTGCCTACCAGTGTTACAAATGATTTCTGCAGAAACTACAATCTGCAGTTTTGTGAGAGGAATTAAGAAAGCAAGATTGTCATGGAAAACGTTTGAGAGCCACCGACGATGGAGACCTGGCTTTGCCGCACTTTGAGAGATGTTATCTGCCATCCCGTATGAATATAGAACGTATCCACTAGGGCAGACAATATCTTTCAAATAAACACTGCCTTAAGTCACCAATACTTTGCACCCACCTTTGTGGCTAAATTTGGAAACCCTCACTTTTGACAAGAGTTTGGTTACTTTTCTTAAGATTAATTTGCCAGGTCTAGGACAAGGTCTGAAAGATAGTGGAGGGATAGGACAATGAGTTTCGGCCTTTAGGAAATCCACCTCGTCTCCGTGATCACCCCAGATGTTTTGTCTCTTACTGGACCCTTATTTTGGCTGCATTTGGAACTCTGTGCACTTTACCTCTACAAATCAGTAGTACAGTACTTGTGCTCCTCCTTTAAACATGGTCGAGTTGGCATAATTCGCTTGCCTATAATTCCCTAGCATATGGTACAGAGCGTACTCAGGGCCTGAAATTTAAATGGCACCAGAGGACCGCAGCACTGACTGTGCCATCCACTAAAGTGCCAGTGCAAATATGGCTTAAGGCCTATCCTGTGAAGCCCGACTGGCGCAGAGTAAAAACCACAAATCAAGCTGTCAAAATAAACCCTTTTGACAAGTCAAAACCTCCGCTTTAAATATTCATAAGTCAACCCTATGTAGGCCTTGTGGCCCACACGGCAGGGTGCACGGTATTTAAAAGTAGGAGTTGTAGAAATGTAATGTTAACATGTCCTTACAGTGACTGGCACCCAAAAGCCATTTTCACTGTGGCAGGCCTAGCTGTCGTATGTAGGCAACAGGAGTACAGAATAAATACTGTATCTCGGGAATAGGACGAAGTAGAAAAGTTATCAACCAACTATTTTTACAGTTGTGGAGATTGAAGGTGGAGGCCCTGACAGATCAGGTATTTGCGGAGACGTTAGCGGAAGCCCTAACAGACAATTTTGAGAACAACTGGGGTAGTACTGTGAGTAGGGAGGTGGAATGGGACGCAATAAAAGTGGCAATAAGGGGAGTCTGTATGACAACATCCACGTGCATATGGCAGGCATTAGAGAGAGACTTGACACAGAAGGAAAAGGACTTGGCAGCCCTGGAGCCAATATTGTCCATGAACCCAGAGGCATTGCAGGAGTGGGGCAGGGCCTGGCAGCAGGTGTACACACTACGGGACGAGCTAGAGAGACGTGTGGCTCTCCTACAGGAGGAGGCTGTACATAGAGAGTGACAGAGCAGGGGGTGTACAGGCTTGGCTGATCAAAAATGAGGCTTGCGTTCAGCCAATCTGGTCTATTAAAGACTAGGAGGAGCACGAGGTATACGCCCAACAGGCGATAGACTGGGTATTTACAGAACATCTGCGAAGGCTGTACACTGCACCCCGCAAATCGCTGAATCCCTGATTACTGAGTACGTGGCCGGGCTGCCAATGCAACGACTTTCGGCGAAGGAGTGTGCAGAGCTCGGAGAGCGCTGACTAAGCAGGAACTTCTTCGGGCATCCTCCCAGTTTACAGCATGACCAGTTGCTTTGGCCTTCCTAGATATAGAGCGGGCCTTGGACTCTATGAGCTGGGAGTATGTCTGGATAATGTTGAAGTAGGTAGGGCTGGGGCGCAAATACTTTCAGTGGATCAAACTGTTATACAAGCAGCCGAAGGTGAATGTCTGAACTAGGAGGTATGTCTCAACCGGGATACTACTCCAGAGAGGCACAAGGCAGGTGTGCCCACTGTTTACCCTGTTGTTCGCTGTGAGAAGTTGGCCTGGTATATGCTGTCCACTAATTAAAGTGGGCACCTTGCAGCAGTCCAAACAACCCTTATGGTGATTTAAGAGGTCAAAGATAACCTTAGAAAGCTATCCAAGTGGTAGCTGTGGAGAGCAGTCTTCAGGCTTAGTCTTGAAGGAATGTTAAGCAGCTTGTTTTACCAGAATGCAACTTTATAGTATTGGTTAAATGAAAGGAGAACCACACAGTAGTTATAAGAATATATATTTATTATTATAACACCTTAAATGCTCTCACAGTATCTGCCACAAGCAGATAAACACAAAGCACACAATACTGTAGCACAGAAACAATCTTAAGTAGCACTAATGCACAGTGTGCTCCAGGGGGAGACCAAACCATATACTAAAATAGTGGTATAAGAACCACGACTCGAGTCAAGACAGTGTCTAGAGGATGTAGAATCGCTGGGACCCCAAGGAACCACCCAAGGTGAGTAAGTAGGGACCCCACGGAGGACGGGTGCAGTGTGAGAACACGACCGTGTGCTACGTACAATTCAATGGGAGAGTCGCGGTTGCAGTTTTAAAGTTAAAGGACCCTTCCCAGTGGATTACGAGGAAACCCTTTGGAACATAGAAGGTTGGAGAGCCACCCTACCCGTGGATACTGAAGTACCAGAGTTACCTATCCCAGGGAAGCCGGGTGCATAGGTCTGAAGTGGCATCGGAAACCGCTGTCGTTCTCAACGGTAGTCTTCAAAGAAATGCCACTGCTGGAAAGAAGAAAAGAGTCCGGTGGAATCCGCAGGTGGATTCTTGATGGAAGGAACCTGAAAGCAGAGGGGACAGAGTCTGGGTCACTCAGGAGTGACCAGGGGCTCGGTAGACGAATGCCCACCGATGTCGGGTGCCTCAGGTGCAAAGATGGAGACCTTGACTCTACAGCTGCAGGGACCAGCAGACGTTGAGGACGACCAGGAGCCGGATGCGAGCTGTCCCACGAAGGATGTCGAGTGCTGAGGGGTCGGTGTCCGGCGGGAGCACCAACAAGCCTTGGCAACGGCAACCCACGAAGAAGGTCAAAGAAAGTTACGGTCTGGCCCAGCAGGGACCAGAGGACTCACCACAGCAAGGGGAGTCAGGGCAGGGCTAGAGCAACCAGGGGAGCCCAAGAAAATCAGGATTGTCGCTCAAGTGGACCCACATGCCGACGGCACAGGAGTCGCGAGGGGACCTCTAGCAGTTTCACACAGTCACAGCTTGCATGGCACAGAGTGCGAGGAGGCCGGAGTCCTTTGTACGAAGTGTGCACAGAGGTTGGAGCTATCGACAGCCCAATGCATGAAGTTGGGGAAGACCAACAAGCATATGCAATTGCAAAAGTACGCGGTGCACAGGGGTTCGGGTTATGTGGTCCCCACGAGGGATACTGGCCTCAAACGTGGCGAGAGGGCAGCTCGACCTCAAGGAACGTAGGAACCCACCTCCTGTGTTGCTGGAGCCTTCGAAGTCCGCAGGGGCTCAGGATCAGCAGACCGGTCAGTTGAGTTACCGTGCCTGCAAACGCAGGGGAGCGACTCTTTCACCCCAAGGGAGATACTTCAGTTGTCCTTGATGCTCGACAGGTCCTGCACGGAGCCTGTATGGTGCACAGACGATGCTTTGGACGGAGAGGGAGACGAAGTGGGGCCCAGTCGAAGTCCAGAGTGTCCAGATGGTCGAAGGTCAGTATTTCTTGTTCAGAATCTTGTCCACATCGAATCTACGGTCCTACAGCCAGGTAAGCCCTTTTGTACCCACGGGAGAGGGTTGGACAGATTCAGGGGACCCTCCCAGGGGAGGATCAGGACAGGGGGGTGGTTATACCCATGTCCTTTGTCCAGTTTCGCGCCAGAGCAGGAGCAAACAGCTCCCAGAACTGGACTATGCACAGGGACACCAAGTGTGCCCCTCATGCAGACTTTCAGGCACTTTGGAAGTGCACCCACCCAGCTCCAATACACTAAATCCTGTCTGGGAGGTGGTCACACCTCCCTGTGACAGGATGCCTATTGTGCTGCCTTCCTCTGCTCGAGCTTGGCTCAGCAGCAGGAGGGCAGAAATGTGTCTCTGGTCGGCAGCATCCGTTTTGTGCTGTCCGGGTCGAGAAGGCTGGTACCGGGAAGACCAGGGACCCCACGAAGCTTGCTTCAGAAGGGTGGAATCATACCTCCCACACCGGTTACCGGTGTGAAGGTATGATTCCAAGGTGTTTGATACCAAACACGACATGTTTTGTTTCAGCCGTTTTCAAGATAGCATTTACCGCGAGGTTATAATGCACCTCTACCTATATGTCTGGCTGTGTCACAGACAACCCGGGAGAATGGTCTCCGAAGGCTGCAGAGAGGCTCTGCTCATGCAGGGGCACCCTCTCACGTAAAACCCGGCACCCTGCCTTCAGGATTGTCAAGGCCTGCTATAGGGGTGACTTAAAGGTTTTAAGAGTAGTGACCTATAGATATAGTAAACCTATATCTAACGTAAGTGGTGCATGCACCATCTTACACAGGCTACAATGGCAGGCCTGTAGTTCCATTTTGCATGGCCTCTCATGGGTGGCATAATACATGCTTCAGCCCATGGGAGGCCTCTGGGGTACCTATGCCCTGGGTACATGTGTACCATATACTAGGGACTGATAAGGGTACCCCAGTATCTAATCTGGAGTGTACCCAAGTACATGTCATACATTTTAGGGAGAAAGCAGATAGACTGGGGTCCAGATTAGCAGGATCCCAGTCAGACTAGTCAAAAACAGTGTAACATCAAGCAACAAGCATTGGCATAGCCAATAGATCTCGCCTTTGGGGCCTTATAAGTGTTTAGCCAGAGCTATTGACTTTGCCAATGTCTTCAAGCTGTGCTGTAGAGAAGTGTGGCTGCTGTGCAGCATGCGGAAAAGTTATAATAAAAAAGTGTCAGAAGCATTTTTGTTACTTTATATATGACCAAGAAGGCATTATGTAAAACTGAACGACCATATTAAAAAAATATTTACAATAAAAAAAATTCCTCAGTTTTCTTTTGTTCTTGCAATGCTGGCAACTTATTTCTGCCTATTGCAATGGTTGTTTGTTAAAGCTTTTTTTTTGAGGGGGCATAAACAATCGGAGGGTGAAGGTTGGGAACTAGTCCCTGTATTATAACACTAGCAGCGGCCAGACGCTAGGGGAGAATCAACAGATGCCAGATTCCGAGAGCAGGCTGAGGTGGTGCTGAGTGATGCTGAGGTGGTAGTGGTGGTGGTGGTGACTGTTGCGGAGACTATGCTAAGGTGATGCTGAATGATACTCAGGTCTTGCTGAGTGATACTGCTGTGGTGCTGAGTGATGCTGTGGTGATGCTGAGTGATATTGTCTTGGCGCGGAGTGATGCTGTGGTGGTGCTGAGTGATATTGTCTTGGCGCTGAGTGATGCTGTGGTGGCCCTGAGTGATGCTGTGGTGGCCCTGAGTGATGCTGTGGTGGCCCTGAGTGATGCTGTGGTGGCCCTGAGTGATGCTGTGGTGGCCCTGAGTGATGCTGTGGTGGCCCTGAGTGATGCTGTGGTGGTGCTGAGCGATGCTGTGGTGGTGCTGAGCGATGCTGTGGTAGTGCTGAGCGATGCTGTGGTGGTGCTGAGCGATGCTGTGGTGGTGCTGAGTGATGCTGTTGTGGCGCTGAGTGATGCTGTGGTGGCGCTGAGTGATGCTGTGGTGGCGCTGAGTGATGCTGTGGTGGCGCTGAGTGATGCTGTGGTGGCGCTGAGTGATGCTGTGGTGGCGCTGAGTGATGCTGTGGTGGCGCTGAGTGATGCTGTGGTGTTGCCGAGTGAGAGAGAGAGTGAAGATATAATGCCCAATTAGAGAGGGTGGTGAGAGAAAGAGAGAGAAAGGGTGTACATAGAATAAAGAGTGGAGTGGGATAGAGAGAGAGAAAGAAGGGGAGAGAGAGTGAATGAAGGAGTTTGAAAGAGAATCAGATAAAGGGGTGAGAGAATGAAAGGCTAAAAAATATAGAGAGGGGAGAGTTAATTAAGTAGAGAGAGAATTAGAGAGGGGAGAGAGAGAGAAGGAGAGAGACAATAAGAGTGGGGGGTGTGGTGAGTGATGCTGTGGTGGCGCTGAGTGATGCTGTGGTGACGCTGAGTGATGCTGTGGTGGCGCTGAGTGATGCTGTGGTGGCGCTGAGTGATGCTGTGGTGGCGCTGAGTGATGCTGTGGTGATGCTGAGTGATGCTGTGGTGTTGCCGAGTGAGAGATAGAGTGAAGATATAATGCCCAATTAGAGAGGGTGGTGAGAGAAAGAGAGAGAAAGGGTGTACATAGAATAAAGAGTGGAGTGGGATAGAGAGAGAGAAAGAAGGGGAGAGAGAGTGAATGAAGGAGTTTGAAAGAGAAATGGGTGAGAGAGAATGAAAGGCTAAACAAGATAGAGAGGGGAGAGTTAATTAAGTAGAGAGAATTAGAGAGGGGAGAGAGAGAGAAGGAGAGAGACAATAAGAGTGGGGGTATGGAGTTTAAATAGAGTGAAGAAGTGACGCGGAAAAAGTAACCTTAAATATAGCTTTGTGCTTTGCGCAAATAAATATTTTTTTTTAAAACAGAGTGAGACAAAAATACTGGTAATTAGGCTGTGACTCCCAATATAAAACAAATAGCGATATACGGTGAAATCAACCCACCGAAGCAATATTTCTAACTAGACAAAAAAAAGCTTGCATTTCAATGCTAATCGCTGTTGTTTTTCATGTGACTGTAGTCCAGGGCCGTCAGTTGGTAATGTGAGCTGCTGCTGCGATTGAAACATCAGAGTCCAGAGAGTTAATGAGCCATGACGAGGAAATGAGGAAGAGATAGGAAACCCAGATGGCAGCTGCGCGCGTGCATGCCTTCGTGAACGCAAGCTGGTCGCCAGCCGAAAGCCAGTGGGTTTGCACTTCCAAAACCCGCTTACTAAAACTCTCGGCCAGACCAGCGCAAGCGCTGGTGCAGGCTGAGACCTAAAAAGTGGGGGTAACCATAAGAAGCAGATCCTACTTTCCTACATTCGCCCTAGCGAAGGAGGCCTTAATGTGCCACCTCTGCCAGATACTGCATGGCTGGGGGATCCTTGTTGGCACAACGGTACATGTTGTCTAGTTATATGCGGATGACGCAATGATATATCTGCGTCAGCCTGCCACATCGGCCCGATCCTGCTGAACACCATGATGGAATCGGGCTCCATGTCAATCATTCAAAATCAGGCTTATCCCCTGGGACAGTTGAATGGGATACCATACGCCTCACTTCCAGAGTCAGGCCTACCCTGGAGGGCGGACAGTGTTAAATATCTGGGGATACACATAGAACACAGGGTCCAACAGAACCATAATCTGAATTTGGGGGGGGGGTCATTCGTAACCTACATCTCTTTATTTATTTCTGGAATACATTGAAACTGTACCTGATGCGGAAAACAGCACTGATCAAAATGGTGGTACTGCCCAGGTGTCTCTTTATACTCCAGGGAGCCATGTATGAGATTCCCTGGTGAGAGTTCAGGAAATTAGATCAGCTGTTGGTGGCACTCCTCATGGCCGGAAAGAGATGCAGGATAGGACTGACCCCACTTAAGTTAGATTGGGAGAAAGGGGGACGGAGATGCCAGATCTTGAGCTATACGATTTAGCGGCCAAGCTGCAACATGCAATCCATTGGCTTGAATAGGGACGGAATTGAGAAAACACTCTCCTCGATGGCACATATGGAAAACACAATCTTGGGGATCTATTGATGAGAGGGAAACGGATTCCTGACTCCTTCCCACATGTGAACCAGCTGGTGTGTCGCACTGGGAGACAGCGGTTCAGGGAGTGATGTGGAGAGCACCTTATGCACCTGATTTAGATATATGGATAGTTCGGCTGTTTGTGTGGCTAGCCCAGACCCGGTTTATCACCATGCAGGATGTGTTTGAGGCATTTGGGTTGGGCTCAGAGCAGTTTCTCCAATACGTAAAAATAGTGGCCACGGCAATGGGAATTTACCCTTCGTTCTCTGAGCCCACACAAATGATGGTCGCCATGCTCTCGTTGGCGAGGGAGTGGCAGAAACTAATCACAAAGCAATCACGAGCCCGTCATTCATACAAACGGATGACACCACTGAGGGTCGAGGATACCTGGCCGCGCATCAGTGATGACTCTATAACCCTTAAGGAATAGCATAAAACACATTACAGAGTATGTAGGGTGCCAGTAAATGCGCTTTTCAAGCTAGAGCAATATCATTTTATACATATAGCTTATTTCTCCCCCAAACGACTACATAATATATACCAAACTAGGAACCCGGGTTGTGCAAGTTGTGGGAGTGTAATGGCTGACTTCTTTCACGTGGTATGGAGCTGCCCTGTCATCTCGGCATACTGGCTGAAGGGCTGGCCCGGCTCAAGGGGGCTACGGACTTGGACGTCCCGCTCACGATTAAACAATGTCTGTTGGGCTTGCCACCCTGACAGAGCCAAAAAGCAACTGAGAAGGAAGTGTATGTTGTTTGGTCTTCAATTGGCTAAAAGGTGTATTAACTGTCTGAGCTTATGTCCCCCTCCCCCTCCAAACAGATGTAGAGAGATTTATTGGAATCGACAGGAGAAGAGGAAGGACATATGAGAAAGGTGCAGAGGGATTAGAGGGTGACGGATGGCTTGATCTTGTGGGTGCCATGATACCAGCCCTACTGGACCCTCCCGTTGCCAGGCTCCCATGAAACACGCCCCAAGTGACGAGCGGGTGGTGGGGTGCCCGAGTGGTGGGAGGGTCAGATGCTTGGACTGTGTGGGGGACTGGAAGACTCTGTCTGCTTGAGGACAGAATGAAGGTTAACACAGATAGTACCTTGACCACGCTGGCCGGGCAGATGGTTATGAGCACGGGTAGGGGAAAGGGTTTTATGTTTTAAAAACTATTCTTTTGTTTTGCTTAGTTATATACTACGAGGATGTTGCATAATGCAATTGACATGCTATGGTGCACTGCACATCTTACAATTAAGGCGAAGCTCCTGAAATCACTATAGTCGCAATGCAATTCTATATGCTGTAAATGATATTGTGTTTAGAGAAATGCCAATAAAACCAAATAAAAAAAACTAAAAACTAGTTTTATAGTTTTCGAAAATCCAATTCAATGATGAAATCTGATTTTTTCGCATATATTAAGGAATAGTGACTATTAGGAAAGTTACTTTTTAACTGCCTGAAGTTTTTGGCGGCTAATTTGCATTTGCTCTCCAACTTTTCCTGGGCAGTGATTAGCATTTGAATCAGTATGAAAGAAGTGTGAGATGCCTCCCAGGAGCAAACAATTGGCTGATCTGAACAGCCAGAAATGACTTCTCTGAACCTTCCAGAATATACAGAGTGGGGGCTATTGGCATCCCCTTTGACACCACAGAGTCAAATCCTGCAGGAGTGTCAAATCCTGCTTGACAGGTCTGCTGGGTTTACATATAACATTGTGGCTGCACTTGAAAGGAAGAAGACAGAACGTCAAAACAACTCTTGTGTATCCACTGTCTGGTTGCTAGAAAATCCTGCTTTTGTCCTACAAGACTTCTGTTTATGGGTTTGTTGTGGGTACAGTACCTGCTCCAAACTGCATTTTAGTGTTAGATGTGGGAGGGCACTATGATTACCATAGTACACTCTACAAACACATGCATGGTTTAGTATCCTCCCGTGGAGGGGAACGATCCAACTGTCCATCATGCACACAATTCAAATCCCTGGCAATTATGAGATCCCCTCCCAGGTAAGGTGTCATGGCGCCAGCAATGGCCCTGAAGAACCCTGCATCATTCACATTAAGGAGCATATACATTTGTGACACATAAATCCGTACTATCCAGAGACCCAAACAGGATGACAAATCGACCGTTTGCATCCACATGCACAACCCTTCATATTAAATGGCACACTTGGTGCCACCCAGATCCGTGCCCTTCTGGCAAATCCAGAATAGGAAATGGCATAAAGTTGGCCCCGCCACCTATGCTTCAGGTAACGAATACAGTCACCCCACACATGTTTCCTGTAAGAGATCCACAGCCACTCCATACCGGCGGAGGTAGGTGTACACCCTTTGGCATTTAGCCACCTGCCCCAGGCCACATTACAAACTTCCACTTTGCAACCATCTGGTCATTAGTGCCCACCTTCCCTGCATCATCAGTACCAAGTGGTTCCCCCACTTAACAAAATTCCACATCGCATGCAGTGCAGCACAGTAGAGCATTTGCAGTACCTGTATCAGTTACCAGAACAACATGAACTTCCCCTGAAACTCCACCCCGCACAGGCAGTGAACCCAAACAAGCAAGGCCTGCAACCGGCAGGTCAGCAACCAGCACCCACCACCCCAGAGAAGCCGAAACCTCAGCTTCCCTACATGCAAGCTGCAGAGTTTAAACCATTCCCCAGGAGTGGCAAGACCCGAGGGCACTCAACCCCCCTTCATGGGATCACCTCCACCCAGCGGTTTCTGCCGGCCTGTGAATCAAATGGGCACCCACCCATTTCCTGGCCCTGCCTATTCTAGCTGTGCCGCATCCCATCATCTAGCATGTAGAGTAATGCGCATACACTCTTACCACAGTAACTCTTGGACATTCGGAGATGCACCAAATAAGCAGCACCCCCACCCCACAACACAGGCTCCTCTAGCACAGTGGGCACTAGCCCCCCTCACAGTGGGCTCTGCACCCTGTGTCAGTGTTAAAAGGCAACCCGCCCAAGTCAGTTCCTGCAGAGATCTCCCTGGTCTGTACTGTCACTCAGAGAGTCATGATCACCCCGTTACACATAAAAGAGTCCCTGGTGTCAGGAACACAGTTCGAGTCTGCCAGAATCCCATCTGGACAGACCACAATCCTGTCCCCTCGGGTCGTTCCTTGGCTCAGTCGAGCCGACAGAGTGTCTCCGCAGCCACGCGGATTTTCTGCTGGGACCCCCAACTGAGCGGTTATTCGCAGCCGACTACACCCAGGTACTGGCACACCCAGTTTGTCCGCCCAATCTCTTGCCTCCTCAGGTGTGTTGAAGAAGAAAGCTTTGCCTTTACATTGGACCCACAGCCATGCTGGGAACATCAGGCTGTAACAAATGTTTAAGTCCTGCAACCTCTTCTTTACTGACACATAGCCTTTTCAGAGCCCCTGTACTTTCCTCATAGAGTCCGGGAATACCATAATATTATGTCCATCAAACTGCGGTGTCCCGTGTGCTCGGACATGTTGAAGAGACCATCGCGGTTCCTATAGTTAAAGAGGTGGGCTATAAAAGCCTGCAGGGGCTCACCGCCTTCGTGACTGGCGCCAGAGCCCGATGCTCCGTCTCAATGGTGAAAAATTTGAAGTTTCAGAGGTTTTAGGGTGTTGAAAATCCAATCCTCCAGGAATAGTAATGCAGTTTGCCCCTACACATGCTCCGGGAAGCCCCCACAGGCGCAGATTGTTCAGTTAGGAGCGACCCTCAGAATTCAAGTTTGGCGGACTATGATTGGAGAGATGCTACTGTCCGTTTTAGGTCATTTACCTCTTGCTGGAGCACTGAAACACTACCCGCCGTTATGGTGACCCTGTCACCCATTTTGTGAAAATCCATCCGTAAGAGGTTACCTTCAATGGCTACAGAGTCAATTTCTGAGTACAATCGGCTCTCGAGACCCCTAATCTCAACCAAGAGGTCTGCCAGGGTAGAGCCTCCCGGGTCCATCCCACGCGACTGCTGGGGCTGGTCGTCAGGCATCGTATCAGGCTGTCATTGAAGGATGGAATTATCAATAGTGTTGGTCTGTGCCTGCTTCTGTTTACGGGGCCGGTCCTTCCCAATTTAAATTTCACACCAGTTCCCAACCACTACGCACCCCAGTTCTCATCAAGCAGGATGGGTGCCCAGCGCCAATGTACCTGCTCAAACCCACAAGACCAGAGTTAGACAGCACTCCTGGGGTAGCCCCTGCCATCGTTCAGCAGGAAGGGGCCAGGATCCGGGGATTAGGGAGCCGCTGGCACCACGACACCTCCCACCAGCTAAGCCAGTTGGTCAGTCCAAGTAGGCTCCTCGAAAACTCTGCGGCTTCCACATGACCAGGAAGGCAACAATCAAGCACTACTGAAATCTTTTGGCACCAGGTGAAAAAAACGGTTGCACTGTGGCACCGTCCCACCCCTGTTATGCAGTTGCGTAAAGAGGGCCACATCCGATATCAGGCTTCGGTTCCGCATACACTGCTACTCCGCAGCTGTCCTCCACTGCTCTGCCACCATCCAGGGGCCCCTGCCCCGCCAGCCAGAGCGCATCCCACCGGCTGCCACAACAGCAGGACATTCCACTCCATGCCCCTAGGTGTAGGGCGAATAGTTCTCGAGGCTTAGTGGGGGTCCGTTCACATCCTTTGGACCCAGAACGGGGCATTCAGAGGTCTCGGTGTCCGTAGGCCTGGCCCTCAGTACCCAGGGGACCGTGGGACGCCTGCTTCTCCTCAGGCCATCCCTGGCAGCAGTTCAGGCCTGACCCAGGTCTCACATGCATACGTCGCCCAGGGTCCCGGTGTTCTCTGGGCCGGCCCCCAGTGCTTGAAGGATGGCTGCCGTAGGCCCCCTCGAGAATCGGCCTTTGCTGCAATAAATGCCCCAATAGGGACAGCAGTCCAAAATGACCCCCATAAAAGGGCCACGCAGCAGGCCTGCAACTCAGCAGTGCAGGAAGGTACAGGCAGTGGTGCCCCAAGCTAGCAACGGGGGCACCGTGCAGGAGGCCTGCAAGTCAATCTGGGCTGCTCCTGCAACATCTCAGGCCGCTGAGCTGCGAACCAGGCCGTACCGCAGCTCCGATCACAGGGGGCTCCGCACTAAAAGGCAGCAGACCTGGCACATAGGGCCCCAAAGTATCAGAGGAGCGCCCCAAGGTAATTCTGCTGCAAGGACAGGACCCATCAGGCGCTCATAACCAGGATGCAGGATTATAAACAGCAATGCCAATTCCTACCTCGCAGCCAAGACCTGGAACGAACTCCCCCTTCACCTCCGACGAAGCCCGACATTGCACCAATTCAGAAAGAACCTCAAGACCTGGGTCTTCGAATGACCCCAACGGAGCTGCTCACACCAACAGCGCCTTGAGACCCTCACAGGTGAGTAGTGCACTCTACAAAACCCTGATTGATTGATTTATTGGATTGCTGGCAGAGCCGCTGAAAATCACGTCTAGGTGGGCATGCTGCCTAGCCTCTGCTGGTTCGAACAAGGAATGTGTCCTCATCTGTACTTCCGAGACAGAAATCTTTTGGACTAAATTAAATCTACTAGGAGGGAAGAAGAAAATAAAGTGCATGGCTAAAGGTTTTGATGAAACCATGCAAACTTTATAACTTTCTACAATTATCCAAAATTCCCACACACTCAGAAGGAAACACCATGAAAGATGTAATTCACTTGTTAACTGTTTAACACAGCTGTTGCATATCAAGATTTTGACCTTTCACCAATAAGGGCTTACTTTTTTAATATATCTACAGAATCTGCAACCAAGTTAGCACTTGCCAAATATAAAGTAAAAAACGTTAGGTTGCCCAAACCAAGGGAGCACACAGATCTCAACCTTACCAATGGAGCAGTGGGCAGCAAAAAACAAGGAAACACTCAGATTACTTCTACTCTTCTGTTCCTTAAAGCAATTAGTGACAACCAGATCCTACATATCAATGACCTTGCTAATGCAGATCAGTGTGTTAAGGGAAACATTCACTTACAAATGCACTAAACATAGTTTTCACATATGGTAGCTTGATTTTAGCCCTGGAGCATGTGTAGGACTCTAAGGGCCAACTGACCCTGAAACATGTTGACTGCCTCTGTGCCTACCTAAGGCTGTATAGTCAAATAGCCGAAAGTCAATTATAGCCTGATGAATATTAACATGCGTTATATTTTGTGATTACAATAAACACAGGATAAAAGAAGCAATGCATTATTTTAATGATTTGGGCCGCACTCATAATAGTATGCCCCCAAGAGTCAGATACAGATGTGTACTAGGTTGCAGATGGGCCATCAGCATAAAGATGTGAAGGTTCTTACTATTTGACAATTAGGCAATAGATAGTCCTCTTCCGATCAATGCACTATTAGGCACGCACTAATGTCACATGAAGGATCAAAGACTCAGTGGCGAAACCTATGTCGACCCCCCAATATGTGAGAGACCCCCCTCATCATTTTTTTACTTCTACCCGCATCAAATAAAAGCGAACTATTATGCCAACCAACTGTGGGAATATTTCACATAATAGTATCATGCACTGCGAAAACTAGGGTTGATAAATATTGATGGTCCTAGCAATAAAGACCCGAGTTACTCCATATTATGTAAGTTTAAGGTAATCCTAGAGCTCGAACCTAGCCAAGAAGCAGTAGAGTGCTGTACACTGTCAAGGACAAGCATAACATTTTTGAGTTATGGTAGAGATAGCTGGTTTGTGGACTGTTAATATATTAGGATGTTGTGTTCTTTAAAGAGGTGAATCTTCAACTCTTTTCTAAATTGGAGCAGCATTGGGGTGGTCCTGATGGAGTTGAGGATGTTGTTCCAGATCCTGGGTGCATAGATGGAAAAGGCCTGTTGCCTTGTTTTTTCTTTTTGACACTTGTGTCTCATCGTGTCCTAGCTGCTGGTGTGCCAAGAACTACCAGAGATCGTGAACTTGTCTGCAAGATAAGTGGGGATGCTGGTCCCAATGGCTTTTGTAAATGATGCAGCTGGTTTTGAAGCTGGTGCGGGCTGGCAAAGGGAGCCAATGGAATTCTATCAGGGAAGGGGGGAGTGTGACCATATTTCTTTAGACCCTGGATAAGACATGCAGAGGTATGTAGGATGCCCTTAAGGGGTGCCAGTGTATGAGTCTGGAAGGCCATGCAGAGGGTGTTTACACCATCCAGATGCAAGAATACGAGCACTTGAAAAGCAGTTTTGGAAGAAACTGATTCACTATCTTTAGAAGAGAGAGCGGATACCAGTCTGCCTTTGTTTGTTTTTTGGCAATGTGTTACTTGAGGGTGAGGTTGGTGTTCAGGGTGAATCCAAATGACTTGGCATTCCATGAAAGTTGGGGTTTGAAGCTGTGAAGGTAGAAGTCATTTAGCCAGGTTTGTATGGTTGCACACACTGATACCTACCAGCACAACGCAAGCTTCCTCGGGACAACCATCATTCTCTTGCAGCTCGATCTCAGCTCCAACCTCCTGGAATACTACCTCGCTGCCGGATTCCATTTCAGTGCCCAGTTCCACCTCCTCAACTAAATCCACCTCGCCAGTGTACTCCACCTTACAGTCAAACTCCATGACGACCTGGAGAAGAACACAAAACAACAATTCAAGTAAACTTACAGAACGCGCTCCAAAACTAATTTCTTACTCTTGTATCAAAACTGGACTAAACTTAACTTAATGGGCACCCATGTTTATTTTTAAAATTCTTTGATCACTTCAGAGCAGGTGAATTCCGAGGACTTGGACACTGCCTTTTTCCTGCTGCAGCACTATTTACCTTTTGCGAAAATAAGTACAAAAAAGTCCATGCTCAAGGCTTTCGAAGTCAATTCACATTTCTGGAAGTGCGATTTCTACGCTGCCTATAATTTTGATAGCGAGCAAAATTAAAGTTGCTTTTATGGCATTTCTATTATTCTTAGTCAATCGACCTTCTCCCCTCTAATATACTTGTGTTTATGTCTCCTAGTTGGTGGCATGGCAGTGATATAGATGTTAGTAAAGAGTGGCATGGCAGTGGTATAGATGTTAGTAAAGAGTGGCATGGCAGTGGTATAGATGTTAGTAAAGAGCACTGCATACCAGTACTGCACACTCATGCATCTTATGTGGCTTGCCCGTACCCTAATATACTTGTGTATATGTCTCCTAGTTGGTGGCATGGCAGTGAACTGCTTCTATAGATGTTAGTAAAGAGCACTGCATACCAGTACTGCACACTCATGCATCTTATGTGGCTTGCCCGTACCCCTGAGGGAATTCATAACCTCACCAGTTCTCTTCATTATAAAAAAGAGAGAAATTAGGTGTGAAGTGATTGATAGCTAATGGATCAGCAGGAAGGCATTGATAATAGAAAGAGCCTGTAGGGGGCCTGAGCTTTGCCATGTGAGGAAATGGCAGCAGTCTGCTAAAGCTCCCAGTCTAGTGGCGCAATTCAGACTAATCTGCAATTATCAGGAGTCCCTGTAATGCACAGACGTGTGCATATGGCCAGACAAAGGAAGGGGCATGTGTTTGTGCCATTACTGTAGCCACTGACCAGTCAGAACTGTTGTAAGGCTGTTCATTTGAAAGCCCTCCGCTATATCAAGCCGACTATATCCTATAGCTATCTGATAGAGTCCAGAGGCCACTCTGATCATGGCTCGTTTAGTCTCCTAGTGACAAGGTCGGGATCCCCTAGGTCACCCTGTCAGCCCTGTGACATGACTCATCAGCATTCAGCGTAGCAGATGCATGGTCCTGGGACCAGGGCCCATACACACCATTCCTGCTTGGACCACCCAGAGTGCCCAGTCTGCTTCAGCGGAGTGCTTTCATGAGAAGGGGTGTATGGGTCACTGGTGATGGGCTCCTCAAATGGGCTAGGCAGTGGACGACCACTTACTTTTACTAACACTTCCAGGCAACAGGTTTTACAATTATGTTTGCTTATCAGCAAAGCGCGGTTCAAGGATCCACCAAGCAGTCCCCACCTCTGACCAGTCGGCCCCTAGACTTGCTGCATGGTTCCTGGGTGACAGGACCACAGTCATGAAGTGATGCCCAAAGCTGCCCATACTATACTGATGTCCTTTTGACCCAGGCTATATGGTTCTGCCACCTATTTGTACTGCCACTGATGAGTGTCATGAGCACAGGGTCATAGCCAAGCTGGTTTCACAGGGTAGCAGGTACAGGCCCACACAAGTTCTGGACACCGGGGGCTGATATTAGGGGCCAATTGGCAACTCTTGTGCTGTTTTGAACTCTTCCTTGGTCTTAGCAGGAGTGCACATCTGCCCCGAAGCCAGCAAGACAACTACTTTTCTTAGAGGCACAGTGGGCAAAAGGCACTTCTCATCTACAACTAAGTCAGAGTCTCTAGACATCACACTTGCCACACTGATGAAAGAGCTTATGAACATTAGCTTAGCTATATGGAACATGGAATCAAAAGTCACAGAAATATTGGAGGAGGTGAAATCGATAAGCCCTGATCTTGGCTCATTTCACTTCTGCCTGTATGTTGCATAACAGACTGTACAAAGCAGAGAGGAGGATACCACCCCACAGCAGGGACAAGAAATACGGTGACTGGAGAAGTAATAGACTTGTAAGACTCCTTCAGTCTGAAAAAATGTCATCATCTATGGTATTCTGGAGAAGGTGGAGAAGGATGATATACTTGCCTTCATGGTGACTTTCATACCACAACCCCTGGGCATTAGATTTTAAAAACTACTGGAAATCCAAAGAGCTCATCAAACCCGCTCGAGAGACTCAACCAAAACTATGCTCAGTACTAGCAAGTCTACTTTGCCACCATCATGCCTGAACCATACTACAGGCCGCCCAGAAGAATAAGGGACATTTCCTTCTCAATGACGCAGCGATTCGCATATGGGTAGTCTTCTGTCAGGACACCAGTGCAAAGAGGTGGCATTTTAGTTTGTTCCTGTGACCACGTCCGAAGTGCTTGGACTTCAAATTAGGCCTTGTAGATCCAGCCACTATTATCATCACCCTAGACAGCAGAACAACTGAATATGATGAACATAAAGAATTTGAAAAGTTCCTAGACACTTTTGAGGACAGTCACATGGAGGTGCCCTAAGCTACCACAAACAGGAGTGCTACTACAACTACCCATTGAGCCAGGACAGTTGGACAACTGTGCAGGCGTGTCTTCCAAGCAAGGGTGCTGCACTTCAGACAGTGAGAATATTCTGCACATGGTCGTGGAATTCCGGACTAGAGATAGAGGTGAGTCAAGATCTCTGCTGAAGATCAAGATGACCTGAAGCAAGTTGTTTGCCCCAGACAGGATGTTTGTTCACCAAACATATACGCTCTGTATGTATGAAAACTACATACCAAATAAACCTTACTCCAGTATGTCATCACACACACTGCAGGCAGGTGTAGTGTCGGCCTTGGCGCTTGTGTGTGTGTATGCGCATAGCCTGTAAAGACACCATAACAAGGGTTTTGGTGGTTCTCTGCCTGCCCACACCTGGCTCCCAGGTTTTTTTATTAACCGCTCTAAAGTAATGCTGGACCAAACCATCTGATTCAGCAAACACAGTATGAAGTGGATAACTCACCACACCCCCCGGGGTCACAATGGTTTTCCCCTTGGACATTACATTCCTCCTCAACTGTAAATAAAGCAAAAGCAAAAAATAAAAATAAATGCTAACAACTGTATACGTGCTAGCTAAGTTTGTGGTTAAACGGCTGGGGTCATACGTGCTTCCTTGGCTACAAAGTATCAGTACAGTTGGGATGGTTTGGGGTCCAGCCATAGATTGTACCTGGGTGTATCTCCTTGTTGACTCTTGGACTCCAAGGGGGTTGCCTCGTCATCTTCCTGACTCTAGACAACCACCTCAGGTCCTCAAGTCGTCTCTTGCAGTTCTGACAAACCTGGATCCCCTGGAGGGAGTGCCCTCACGGGGGGCTTGACTCTTCTCCATAATCCTCTCCCTGGTTCTCCTCGAACCTTTGGCTGCTTGCTCTTGTTCTTTCATGATGCCGGTTACCCTGCCAGCCCCAGAACTTCTTGAAGAATGAAACGTTCCTTGTGACAACCTCGGGTCTTTTACGAGCAGACACCATGGTGCCCCAACCTCTGGTGACTGTGCACGGACCGGGTTTGAATGGAGGCTGGAATTTGCTCCCCGAGTGGTGGTCCTTTACCAGGACTTGATTGCCCTCTCGCAGATGAGGGAAACTGGCTCGTCTTCACTGGCTGGCTCGTGCATTTTGGTTGGTTCGATGTTGAATTTACTTGTTTTCAGCAGAGCTGGCTTTTGCCCACCCCACTCAGGATGATGCAGGATGGTGCCCACTACTTTCTGGCCTAGGCCCAACACATAGGGGGCTACCCTAGAGGTCGTGTTGAGAAGCCTGAGCTATGCGTATCACTTCTGTGAGGGTCCTCATGAAACGCTCAACTTCTCCATCTGCTTGGGGGCCATCGGGGAGTGATTTTCCATTGCCTGGGACAGCCGGAGTGGAGATACTCTGTAAATTCTTGCCCATTAAATTGAGGCCCATTGTTGGTGCACAGCTCCTGAATAAGACCATGGGTTGCCATGATTTTGTCTTGTTTTGCGATGACATACCCAGCCACTGTCGACAGCATCATTTCCACCTCGAATATTTAGAATGGTCATCAATGCCAACCAAAATCTGGCAACTGTCAGGTAGATTGCCAAAATCGGCGCTCGCCTGGTGGCAGGGGATCTCTGGTAGTTCTTCGTGATGACCAGAGTGGGGTAACTCTAGGCTTCCTGTTAACCGACATAGTACATACCTTCTGACTGACTGTTCTACTAGTTCTTCAAGCCGGGGAACCACAGTTTACCCCAAAGTCGACTCTTTGCTTTTACCATGCTTTGATAGGAGCTGTGGGCTAATGGCACTACTCGCTGGGTCAGGCATTGTGGTGTTACCAGATGGGATCCCTGCATGAGGCAGCTCTCTTTGGTGACAATCAGCTCATGGCACACATGATATAGGGGATGTTAGCACTTGTCTTGCCCCTTCTGTTCTGAAAGCTTCATTGAGGGTGAGGGGCTTTCCAGTTTCCAGACTGTACTGCAGCCATTGCTAGCTGCAAGCAGTTATCAACTTAGGTAGCTTCAATGATTTCCTCCAGAGATATCGGGATGGGCTGGGACCATTCCATGATCATGCGAAAATACACCTCCATGTCAAACATGGCATCCTCCTCCTCTTTCGTGGCTGGTCTGGCATGCCTTGACAGATAATCTGCAGGATTTTGGCTTGTACTCCACAGTAAACTGATACTCTTCTAACTGCAATAGCCACTTTTCTATGTGAGGGGGGGTTTTGAGGCTTACCCCGGGAATTGGGTAATTAGGGGCGTGTGCTCTGTATGCACAGTGCACAGTGAATGGGTGTCCATACAGGTATAGATGTAAATGTCTGCACCCATAGTGAATGGCTTTTGCTCTTTTTCTATATGAGAATATCGCTGTTCGGAGGGCGTGAGTGCACAGCTTGCATATGCCACTGGGCCCACTCACTACATTCTTCTTTTTGGGACAAACACCACCCATCAGTCCTGTGGGTGCTGGTGTCCACGGACAACTCCTAATCCTTCCGGGGATCAAAGTAGGCCCACGTTGTGTCCTCGGACAGCGTTTGTTTGTTGTCTTGAAAGACTTGTTCTTGTTTTGGAACCCATGTCCGCAGTGTGGAGGTTTTAGTGAGCTCATGTAGAGGTGCTGTCAAGGTGGTTAGATTTTGAGTGAAATGTTCACAGTAAGTAAACATGCCGAGGAAACTCTGAACACCAGTCACTGAGGTGGGAGCTACTGCAGACTAAATGCCACAGACTTTGGCCGAGTCAGGAGCTACTCCTGCAGCCAGGAATTTGTACCCAAAAAAATGATTTCCTGTTTAAGGAACTCACATTTCTTTTGTTGGAGCATCAGTCCACTGCCTAGGTGCCTGCTGAATACAGGTTGCTTTTGAGTGAGGTGTTTACCCATGGTCGGGGAAGTGTACCAGGATGTCGTCGCTGATGTTCAGTATCCCTGGAAGGCCAGCCAACGCCCCATTTATGATATCTGGGAACACCTCAGGGGCGCTCGAGATGCTGAAACTACGGCGTTTGTAGCGCATTAGTCCGTTGTGTGTCGAGAAAGTGGTGACATGGAGTGATTCTGACGCCAATTGTATTTGATGGTACCCTGACCTCAGGTGCATCTTCGAGAACCGATACGATGTTGTCAACTGTCAGGGTCAGGTGTCTTTCTCACTTTATGGATACACTTGAAATGTGCATTTCCATACTTCACCCAGTCGTTTTGGCTTCTGGGCCACCATGATCAGAGACACCCACAGTGTGACTCCTCCAACTTTGTCAATTATATCCGCCTCTTCCAGTTACAAGAGTTCGTCTTCCACTTTCAGTTGAAGATGGAAGCCCGTTTCCAGTGGCACAGAGTGACTGGCTGGCTGGCTGAATTGGTCGATATAGAGGCGCACCTTTATCTGTTTTAGACATCCAATGCCTTGGAACATTAGTGAGTAGTCCTCAAGTAGAGTCTCAATCGCAGTCATATGTACGCTAAGAGCGAACTGTACCAGTTCAAGATTCTCTGCCATCTGGCAGCTCAGTAACATGCCTGCCCCTCCTCTGGTGACATACACTTTGGCATGTATTGAGTGCTCTTGGTGTCTGATGTAACTGTTAACACCCCAGCTAGGGGAAGGTGTGTATTGTTTCCAAATGCGTATACTCTGATTCTGGTGGGTCAGAGTTTGGGTTTCTCTGTCAAAGTCTCGTACAGTTCCTGCACCATATTATTGATCGACGCCCCTCTCTCGATGAGGGCTGTCATCAACTGTCCTTCCACTTGTATGCAGCACTTGAGGGTCGTCCTAGCTTTGCTACAAACTAGCTCTACTGCTTGGACAACATGGATGGTGCCTTCTTGGTCATTGAGCCCATGTTGCTGCCCTCTAGTGTTTCTGCTAGGTGCTCAAGAGCGTTTGTGGCTTTCTTTTGTCTGGTCCGCTGTACTGGAGCAGACTGACACACTTTAGAGGAATGGTTTAGCTATCCGCAAGATAAGCACTTCTTTCCCAATGCAGGGCATTCTCCAGTGTGCTGAAAGGGTCCACTACACCAGCGATAGGTCTTGCTAAAAGTTTTGAGCTTCATCCTGTCCTCCTTCCTAGTCGGGGCCCCTCAGGATGATAGATTGATTAGTTCTTGTGTGACAGGTCATTGTAGCGCCACTTCCATGTGGGATGCAAGTGCCTTAGACAGCTCTTTGGTGCAAGCCAATGTGAGAATGTCTTTCATGGACTTTACAGGAGCTTGCAAGATTTCTTCCCGGAGCTTGGCTGAAGCACAACCTTGGATAAACTGCACCCTTATTTCATCTTACTCGGCAGGGAGGGTGCATGTACTCGCTGGTTCTCGAAGTGATACATAGAACACGTCCACACACCCCACTAAACCTTGTTGGGCCTGGCGTAGGAGAAAACCTTTGTAATCTGTATTGGTGAGGTGTTTGAAGTGTGCCATCAGGGAAGCCGTCGGTACCTGGTGGAGTATGTAATTTCACATTCACTCTCTCCCTTCCACACTACCCTCCCCCCCAACTTAGGTCATGGGTCAGCATTCTGTAGACAGGGAATCTGCGTCCCGCAGTGGACCTCCCAGTTCATACTCTTAGGGACACAGTTTAGGCACACTGTGGGCTCCTATATCAAATTGTGGGTGTGTCTGTACTATTTTCTGAGTTTTCTCCATCAGAAATTGCAAGCAGTTCCTGCAGCATACTTGCCCATTCGAAAAAAATCCTCTTCAGCCTTCTGACCTCTAGCATTCATCTTTCTTCTGCAAGAGCCCATTCCACCATATCTTTAACCCACTGTAGATGTGTGGGAACTGTGGGAGATAACCACCATATGGCGACCTGCCTCTTTGCCAATACTAGGCTCAGAAACGAGAACCTATAGTGTATCTTGCCCTCACTAGGGCAGAGGAGGGTGTATACTAGGCAGTGCCTGACAGTGTTTATTATTTTTATATTGGTCACCCCGCTTAGACGCTGGGTAATGTGTTTCCAATAGAGTGTCATGTAGGTGCAGCTCCAGGGCATGTGTAGAAAATCAGCACCCCCTCCCCGCCCCGCCCCACCCCACACCTAGGCTATTGTGTAGTCTGGTCAGTATATTTTGCGTAGTCTCATTGGTGAGGGATATGTACGGATAATAAAAAATTGAGGCAGCAGGAGCCGAAACAGAACCCGCTCTGGCAGCAGTGGTAAATAAAATGAAATGCTTTAAAATAATCCCTCAACAGGGAAGCATTCAATAAGTCAATATCAATCAATATTTGTTTATCAACAAAACAGCAAACAATTCAGAAGTCCATGATGCTGAGGCATTGTCCTTAAGCCTAGGCCATTCAATACAAAAACTCAGATCTTATCAATTTAAAAAATATATAATTCTCCTTATTCTTCATTTCTTCTCCTTTAAAAACAAACAATGACAGCCCAGCCAAAACGTTTCGTCCCCATAAGGGACTTCATCAGGGCTGTAAAAAGACATACAAAGCACATTTTACAAAACAACTCCCTATTTCTATTGTTACCCACCTCCTCTCAGCATCATCTTAACAGTCATTTCATTATATCACTCCATATCATACCTGTTTCCATTAATAGAAAATGTAATATCTTCTATATACATTGATGGAGGGACCTTTTTCAACACAGTTATTCTTTCATTTTATTCAGTACATAATATTCAATAAATTAAGATCACTTTACGTTAGTATAAAATATGAATAGTGCAGATTTCATCCTTTAAAAGAGACAATGATTCATAATCAATAGCTTATTATAAATCAACATCATTATATTTCATCATCCCCATAGATACATCAATAATCTTTTCAGAATTTAACAAATCACATTGAATTTTACCAAAACTGTGTGTGTATTAACCACCTCATAATATTACTGTACATTCAATCACCTACGTGTGATAGTAGCAGGACTCACCTAATCTCAACTGAGTTCCTTCATGTATATTGTCCTGGACCAATTCTCAGTCACTTTTAGATTTCATTAAACAGGAGTTCCTAAAACGTGCATAATAAATATTGGGGACAGACTTTAGTATCCCTAAATCAAAACGCACAACCTACAACTCCCACACTAACATCAATCATAAATAAATTCACTTGTATATCAAAACAATATAAAAGTGAACCTCTGGGTAATTATCCTAATGCAATCTCCATATCCCATATTTTGTCTCATTCCTCCCAAATGTCATTGAAGTAGTTCCAATGCGTCATGTCATTCCTAAGCGCGGTGCTGCTACTTTCAAATTTCCCCAAGTCAACATCATTTACAATGAACATGCATGTGCGTATCATACCCTCTCAATCACAACTGGGAACAAAGTAGGGCGAAGAAATCACATTAATAGCCTGAGCCACTATAATCACAAAGGAGAATAAAGTGGCCAGTATACATCACCTATCGGCCCGAGCCACTACAATAGTCATTGACTACACATTTGCGGGTCCGCCATATTACAATATGTTTATAACTGTGATATTCTCTTCAAGTGTCTCCTCATGTAAAGGGAAATAGCAATTACACTTAGCCCCGGTATTCCCTCCCATCATTTACCTGGTGTAGGAAGCTGGGTTTCTGTTGCAGTAACCCCCCCCACTTTTTGCCAGACTACTGATGCACTTTGACTTGATGTGCCCTGGGTCCCTGCCAATCAGGTTCCCAGGGCCTGTGTTCTTTCCCCAAAACTGAACCTTGTACCCCCAATTTGCACCTCTCTGGCCACATGTCAGTCCCTTGTAAAAGGTACCATGGGTACCTAGGGCACTGTGGCTGGGATGGCCTCTATGGGCAGCAGCACTTATTGTGCCACCCTTAGAGGCCCTGTACCTTTACACACACACACACACTGCCCTTGCAGGCTGCGTGTTTTGGTGCAGAACAAAGTGAAGAGTCGACCTGGCACTGGCACACATCCCTGTGTGCCATGCCTACAACCCACTGCCCTGGCATAGATAAGTCACCCCTCTAGCTGGGTGCACTATACAAGTGGTGAGGGTACAGGTGCATGAGCCCTGTAGCCCTACAGTCTCTAAGTTAATTCTTAGACATTGTAATTGCAGTGCTTCTATTAAGAGTATATGGTGCTGGGAGCTTGTCATTACAAACTCCACAGTACCATAATGGCTGCAATGAAAACTGAGATGTTTGATATCAAACTTCTCAGCACATTAAACCCACACTGATGCCAGAGTGGGATTTAAAGAAAAATGCACTTAGAGGGCATCTTAGAGATGCGCCCTGAAAAATGACCAGCCTCTGGTGGGTTCCCTGACTGGTACACACCAGCCTGCCACCACGAGACATGCTTCTGGACCCCTAGGGTGGGAGCCTTCGCACCCTGAGCCCAGAAACAAAGCCTTTTCTGGGCGAGGTGTTCACACCTCCCCCAGGCCAGGAAGAGCCATCTGTGGCAGGGGAGCTTCAAAGGCCTTGCAGCCTTTGTAATGCGACCCCCAGCCTCTCCTGCTGTCAGGAGCAGGCCCCCTTCCTGTCTCCCCTCCTTTTCGGCAGGAAGACGAGCGGGAAAAATTAGCCAGCCCAGAAGGTGTGCCCACCTCTGCCAACCCCACCCCTCAGGTGGGGGAGGCGAGGTAAAGCCCACTCTTCAGTGCCAGCCATCTTGCAGATGGCAGGCACTCCCCAATCAGGATTAGGGAGTGTGCTCATTCCCCCATATGGGGTGAGCACACCAAGGGTGTAGTCACCCTAAGGTCAGTAGCCCATTGGCTACTGACCTCGAGACCCCTAAAACGCCCCCTAAATACAGTATTTAGGGGGCAGCCCTGAACCAAGAAGTCAGACAAGAAACCAGAAGAAGAAAAGAAGAAGAAGGACCGAACAGCCGTGCCGAAGCTAACAAGAGGAGACCGTCTACTGACTTGGCCCCAGCCCTACCGGCCTGTCCCCACCTCGAAACTGCAGAAGCGAAACCCCAGTGTGTCCTGCAGCCAGGAGCCTGTAGAACCCCGAGGACCTGCCCTGACTTCAAAAGAAAAGACTCGGTCTCCCATGAACACCGGATTTGTTCACCAACAGACTCAAGCTCCGGCAGGATCCGCGAGTCTGCACCACTCTGCACCCGACGCCCACGGCCCGAGTTAGAGTGGCCCAACACCAAGAGGAGGTCTCCCCGGCGATCCTGACCCGAGATCCGGTGACCCCTGACCTGCCTCAAGCCTCCAGCAGACGCCTGCAGCCTCAAACCGGAAGGTCCCCCCAACCGCGACCAGGAGCTGGTAAGAAGATCCGACCCTAAAAGGCAACCCTGCACCCGACGCCCCACGGCCTTGGATGGCCCAACCGATGGTGCCTAACCAACCCCCAGCATCCCAACTTACCTCTCCAAGTGGTGGTCACACCCAGAAGACCTTTGTCCCCGAGCCTGTAGTGTGTTTGCAAACCGGAGACTCCCCAATGAAAGCTACAGGGCACCAACGCCAAAAAACCACTCTGCAACCGGCCGCCCCAAT
Source organism: Calotriton arnoldi (assembly GCA_963921515.1). Lineage (NCBI taxonomy): Eukaryota > Metazoa > Chordata > Amphibia > Caudata > Salamandridae > Calotriton > Calotriton arnoldi. The sequence continues at coordinate 768,887 of CAWUFW010002862.1, forward strand.
ACCTCTGAGGGTGCACCTTTTGTGAAGCCTCAAACCCCCATTTGCCCTGAGCTTAAGTCCAGGAGCTTCGCTCCCACAACCCAGTGGCCTGCTCGTCAGCAGCCACCAACCGGAGGCCCCCTGTCCCCCATTGGATAACATTGGGCCTCAGCACTCTGCACCCGCCGCCCTAGTGCTGCTGAGGGTGTAACAAGAGTGCATCCTTGGCCCTGGGGGACCCCTGAGCCTAACCCCAGAATACCAACTCCTACAACAAAGTACTTACCTGTTAACCAATAACACTATTTTCCTCCATAGGATAACATTGACTGTTTTTCTATTAAAAGTTTCTAAGTGTGGAGTTGGAAAATCTATGAAAACCTTTAAAACTGTAACTAAATAACAAAAGCGCTTTTACTTACCTGTTTACAGGAAATGTCCCAGTGCAGTATCCAGGTAATCTACTTGACATTCTACTAAAAAGCCTATACAAAGTATATGTACAGTATATCAAAAGCATTGCATTACAAGTATCTCTACTGTAACCAAATCAAGGTGCATATACAATTGCAATTCAAACTGTTGACAAACTGAATTACTACTGTAAAGTATTTATTGCTTACCTGTGCCAGGCTTGCTTAGTTCTAGAAAATAAAATAACTAAAAGAATATTTTTATACAAAGCCAATTGGTCTGAAGTTCAGTCTTTGAGTGTTTGATATAATTTGCTGATTGAGTGTGTACAACAAATGCTTAACACTACCCTCTGATACAGCCTTACTGCTCGACCACACTACCACAAATAGAGAGTGAGGTGATATCTACTTTTACCTCTGCCTACCTTTGGGGTTCCACTGGACTCTGTGCAGACTATACCTCACTTTGGTATAGTATATACAGAGCCAGCTTCCTACACCTGGGAAAAGCTTCGAGTTCTCATATTTCCTGTTGATCTCTCCGATAGTCAAAAGCGGACATTTTGTATCCTGCAAACTTATATCGCCACATATAGTCCCCCAAATGATGACAAACACTAGAATGATAACGTGTCAAGTGGTAAAATTCCCCACCATCTTGGAATTACAAAAATAACTGTTAGACCTGCCGTGTTTTTTCCCTGTTGTTTTTTGCATCTGACCTCCTGTTTTTGACTGTGTGTTGCATTTAGTTTTTGAACTCTGGGCACTTTACTACTGCTGATCAGTGATAAAGTGCAAGTGCTCCCTGTGTAAATTGTCATTGTGATTGGTTATCCATGATTGGTATATTTGATTTACTGCTAAGACCCTAGTAAAGTGCACTGGGTGTGCCCGGGCTTGTAATTCAAATGCTACTTGTGGGCCTGCAGCACTGGTTGTGCCACCCACGAGTAGCCTTGCAACCATATCTCAGACCTGCCACTGAAGTGTCTGTGTGTGCAGTTACAAACTGCCATGTCGACCTGGCAAGTGCACTCACTTGCCAGCCCCAAACCTTCTCTTTTATTAGATTTAAGCAGCAGTGGCTCCTCCGCTATGGCAGAGGAGTGTCGCCCCTCCCCCCGTGCCAGCCTCAAAACTTGAAAAATAAAACGGTATCACTTTCTTTTTCAAGTTCTATGGCTGGCTGAGTCTTGGGGCGGGGCCATCGCGGGGGCAGTCACGAGGGGGAGTGGTGGGCACTGCCATCAGTGCGCATGTCGGTTTGGCTGGCCATCTCAGGACAGCCAAATAGACATGCGCACTGAGCTGTCTCCAACCCAAGCTGCGTTGCCAGGTTGGAGACAGCAAGCACAGGCTCCCAGTCTATCTGGGAGCGCAAATTCAGGGTGCTCAGGCCAATCCTGATGCTGCTTTCATGCAGCTAGCAGCATGAGAGCAGCATCAGGATTGGCCGCAGGGGAGTCTGGGAGCCTGTGCTGCAGCAAGGACTCAAAGCAGAAGAGCGGCAGGTGAGTTTTCTTTTTTTCCTTTATTTTTCGTGTTGTCTTCCATCGAACTATCTCTCCCATAGGTTATCATTGGAGCTGTCTTGTAACCTCTTACAAGTGTAACTTCTAATTGGGAAGAGATAGAGGTTTGGGGTCTGTTGGACTTGGCCCTTTTTGCAGGGTCATCCCTAAACTTTTTGCCTTTCTCCTAGCCTTTTTTCGGACATGGTGTTGGTGGTTTTAGGACTCTGGGCACTTTAGCACTACTGTCCAGTGCAAAGTGTGTGTGCTCTCTGTGTTACATATGGTAAGATTGGTCTACACCTGTTTGGCCTATTTAATTTACCTATCAGTCCCTTGGAAAGTGGTATCTCATATACCCAGGGCTGGTAGATTAAATGCTACTGATGGGCTTGCAGCGCTGATTGCGCCACCCACCAAAGTAGCCTTTCAAATCTATCTCAGGCCTCTGCCATTGCAGGGCCTGTGCGCGCAGTGTTACGGCCGCTGTGACGTGGCACCTAAAGTGTGTGCCATATCTGTGACCCCCCTTTTACTACATGTCAGTCACCCCTAAGGTAGGTCCTAGCTAGCCTGACAAACAGCCATTTTGGTTTCTCACTACTGTGAGGCTGCCCTCCCATAGGAATGCATTGGGGATTCCCTGATAAGTGTTTCAGTGGTAATTCCTGTTCTGAGAGGAGCAGCGTGGTCAAGTTTGGTATATTTGGAATAGTGATAATAAATGCTACGCAATGGTGTGCGCAGATTTATTATAACTATTTTAGAAATGCCACTTTTAGAAGTTGCCATTTCTGTGTGCTATGTGTCTGCCTGCCTGGTGTGAATTGCATGTCTGGCTTTGGAGTGACAGGGGCTGGTGAGGTGTGTGTGGCTCCAGGAGGGGCAGTGTGAGTCAGCGCTAGGCTGAATAGGGCATCTGCATTTGGAGTAGTGGGAGGAGTAGCCCCCTGACCCTGAATAGGATTGTGCCTGCCCTAGTGAATGCTGGCTCCGCCCCCCTGTGGTGTGTCTGATGACGAGCCCCCACCTGACAAAGGGGAAGAGGAGCCTGGTAAACAAAGTGCTCCAATTCTCCCTGAACCTGTTTTTGCTGGTTCCCCCAAGCCCTGTGCCAGGGCAGACAAAGCCCAGAGGTGATATAAATATAGGGGCTGTGACCCCATGAAATGTTGGGTTGTTCCTGTGCTTGGGGGCTTGCTGCTGCTGGGCCTCAGGAGGAACCGCCACGAGGGACTTCCTCCCTGCTGGAGGGCCCTGTGTGCTGGCCTGCCTGGGCCCAGCTTTGCCCCCTTAACCTCTAAGGACTTTGGATTCTAGCGCTTTGCTTTCTGTTCTGGAGAGCGCTTTGCTTTCTCTCCCAGGCCGGGAGAGTGCTGGGGCCTTGCAGTGCTGAGCTGCGCCGTCTGGAGAGGGAATCCCGACGTGGGGATTCCCCCGCATTTTGGCCCAACAGAGCGGGAGCCTACCCCGCTTTATGCGTGTCTTGCCAGCGGGTGCCCACCCCGCGTTTTTACTGACCAAAGCGGGTGCCCACCTAGCGTTCGTGATTTACAGCGGGTGCCCACCCCACTTTTTGTCCTAATTGAAGTGGGAGCCCACCCCGCATTGCTGCCGAGAAAAGCCGCCGACCCGGAAGCCAGGCAGAGTTCGCCTGACTGTGGGCGGGGCTCAGGGGCGTCCGCAGGAGCAGGGAGAGGAAGTCCCGCCCGCCGCAGGAGCCGTCCGGAGCCTCGCGGGCTCCCCTACGAAGTCCCGTGTCCCAGGAGAGGGACCGGGTGAAGGCCAATGAAGGGGGAGCCCTGCGGGCTCCTCAGGCTGCCGGGACCGGCGCAGAGAGGAGCAGAGTCCCTGCAGAGAGCCCGGTGAGTGGGGGGCGCAGGGGAAGCCGAGAGGAGGGCCCCCTTTCGAGGCACATTGCCGGTGCCTGTTTGTTCTGAGCGGACCCGCAGGAGAGCGGGCCGCTCCAACATTGGGGACAATTTTGTTAAGAGAGCCCCAGAGCGGGGCTCCAGAGCACCACGCCGTTTTCCCTGCACAGCTGCACCGCCGTAGCGGGCAGCTGCACCAAGGGGGCACTTTTTGTTGATAAAGAGTCCCGGAGTGGGGCTCAGAGGGCACAGTGAGTGCCAGTGCCTACAGCTATTTTCACAGCTGCACCGCAATTAGCGGCAGCTGCAACGTTTAGGCCAGAGCCTTTTTAATAGTCCCAGTGGGGACCCAGGAGGCACAGTGGGGACCCAGGAGGCACAGTGGTGCCAGCGCAATTGCGTACTTTGATGTTGCTGCATTGGCAGCCAAGCTATGATATTTTGGACATAGGGCATTTGAGCCCCAGAGAGAAGGCCAGTTGGCCAGGGGGTCAGTGTTAGGTTGGTAGGGGCGCCAGGCCCCTAATGTGATTTATGTGGTGCCTATGATAAATGTGATTTATGCACCATGAGTTATTGCCTACTGTGGTTTATACTTATGAGGTTGGCGCATAATGTGCTTTACGCCTAAGGTGATGCGGATTGCATAATATGATTTATGTTGCAGGATATAATGCTGAGTACAGTATTTTGCCAGTAATTACTGGTTCTGTTCTACATTTACTATTTGTGCTTTGTGATGGTTCTCACAGTGGCCCAATTGGCCCTGTCATGTGTATATAATCCCCTGTAAATATTGCCTAGTGCCAGTTGGCACAGTGTATATTGTGTGATTACTATTTTAATGTGTTTTGGATAATACAAAGGCTATTTTTATATATAACCTTGTGTGGAGTTTCTTTTGTGGTGTGCCTAGTGTGTTGCTGCTGTGTGTGTGTTGCGCAAACGCTTTACACATTGCCTCTGGGATAAGCCTGACTGCTCATGCCAAGCTACCAAGGGGGTGAGCAGGGGTTATCTTCAGCGTGTAACTCCCTTGCCCTGACTAGAGTGGTGGTTTCTGCCTGGCTTAGGCGCAAGCCCTACCCAACCAGAAATCCCATTTCTAACAGGGTCCCTGAACTCACAATTTAAAAATACATCTTCTAGTGAAGTTGGTTTTTAAATTGCGTGTTTGAAAATGCCACTTTTAGAAAGTCAGTATTTTATTGCTTTACCATACTGTGTCTCTGCCTGCCAGTAGAATCCACGTCTGGTTTAGACTGATATTTGGGCTGTAGTGCATTCACTTTAGACAGTCACACAAAGGGAGCTGAGATGGGCCCTGCATCTCCTGATGGCCAATCACCAGGCTGATGGGTCTTCCTGAGCTAGAGTGGTGGGAGGAGTTGTCACTGACACCTGAATAGGGCTGCGCCTGTCCTCACACAAAGCTGTCTCCACCCCCTGTAGTGTGTCTGGAGCCAGGTCAGGGAAAGGCAGGGTCTTGTGCACTACGAAGACTTTCCTTTTAAGTTTGCCTACTTCGAAGGCAGAAACTGGTATAAGTACTGAAGCTGTGACACCATAACTTCAGAACACTTCTGGACTAAGAGGAGATTCTGTCAAGAAGAAGAGCTTGAGAAGTTGTAGCAGGGGAACTGCCACTCTGCTTGTTGCTGTGTTGTGCTGGCCTACTGATTGCTGCTTCTGGCTTGGGCAGTGAAAGGACTGGACTTGCTTTCTTCATCCTGCTTGCCAAGGTTCTCCAAGGGCTTATGTGTGCTTGCCTCCTGTTAAGAAGTCTCAGGGCCATCAAAAGTTTCACCTGTAGCCCCTAAACTCCTCTGATGGGAGTTCTGACCTGCCAGGTGCCAATTCCAATTCTGGCCCTTGGAGGTGGCTTGCCTGCAAAGAAGAGGAGAAAATGCACGCATCGCCCTTCAGCGCCTGTTTTTCCTGACGCAGAGCCTGCCGTGCGGCTGAAAGATCGCTGTAGCCTGAGTCCTCAGCACCTTGTCTCCGGCACACGAGGAACCCACTCTGACTCCAACGCAGACCCTGCTGTGTGTTTGAAGAAAATCGATGCATCATCTGCTCATGGCTCGAAAATCTGCGTTTTTTTCCTTTTAACTTCTTGAGTTTGGATACTTTTTGAGCTTTCTACTACAAGCATGTCTCGGTCTAGAGAATCATCAGTTGCCCCTACAGCTTTAATTTTTGAGGACAGGTTGGAGTCCTACAATGTGCAGCAGCTTAAGCAAATCTGCAGGGACCACAAGGTCCAGTTCAAAGTCCTCACCAAAACTTCCATAAGGGTGTACTGATGGCTCATGATCTGTCTGAGGGAAGGTGCCCTTCAGGGCAGGAAGCAGTGTCTCATCTAAGGGTCTGTCCCCAGAGGAGCTGGAGGACAGGCGTGTGGCCAGGAGGCATGAGTTGGAGCTGGAAAAGCTCAAAATAGATAGGGAGCTCCAGTATGAGCCTTGTCGGCTTAAAATAGAAGAGAAAAAGATGATTTTGGACCAGGAATTGAATTTAAGGGAGCTGGATTTGAAATCCATGTCCAGCACAGAAGGTGGCAGCGTTTCTTCAGTGCACTCAGAGGGAAAGGTACACATACCCAAGGAGGTAGTGAAGGATTATGTAGTTGCAGATGACACAGACCAGTGGTTTAGGGGCTATGAGGTAGCTTTAAGGGCATACAGGGTCCCTGAGAGAGATTGGGGGGCAGGTCTGTGGAACCGCTTCATTGTGGAGGGGAGGGACACCTTGTTGGCCTTAGTCCCAGAGGATCAGATGAAGTACTGTATACAGGACCGGCCAACAGGTCTCGAGGGTGGAGAGGTACTTCCACACAAGGGAAGTGGGAAGGGATACGTTCTCCCAAGTAATATCCACAATCAATAAGTATCCTGCCCAAAAACGAAACTAAGTTTTAATGTGTAGGCACAGTTCTCAATCAGAGGGGTGGTAATATGCTTCTACCACTGTTGGGAGCAATACCTCTTTGTATATTAACCCTCACACACTCTAATAGTGTCATGCTTCATCATCGGGTTCACCCTGGCTCCTAAAGGCCAAGGTGGGCTCAACCGTATTTCAGGGAGTGCTTATGAGAAAAGGCCAGGGGGGATAAAGATTAAAAATCCACCATACACTCCAGGTATCCCTTTAATATGGAGAGATGGTGGATGTTAAAATAACAAGAGTAGGGTATTCCCAGGATACAATGGTCCTATGACCCTAAATCAATGGCAACATGTTTCAGCCAGTGAACAGCCCTATGGGTCCACGGCTTTCTTCAGGGCACAACTCAGTGGTTGAGTATGTTGATTCCTACTGCAGAGCACTGGATGGGTGGGTGGAGGACAGTGAGGTAACCGACTATCAGGGGCTGTACAATTTGATTGCATGGGAGCACTTGTCTAGTCGACGTTTTCCAGAGCTGCGCCAGCACCTGATAGACAGCAAGCTTACTGACCCCAGGAAGCTTCCTAAGGAGGCAGACTGCTGGCTCAGCAACAGGGTCAAAAAGTAGTATGTGGGAGACTGCACCATGGGTGGGCAGGGTTACGAGCAGAAGAAAGATGGGGGGGGTGGGGGTGGAGGTGGGACAAGGGTAAACAGCAGGAGTTCTCTAAAGGGCCCCAAACTAGTTCCCAGGGTAAAGATTCCCATTACCAGGTGATAAGAAAACATGGAACTCTTCAGGGAAGCCTGGGTGGGTGGTTCCCAGGAAGTGTTACGCTTGTGATCAGGAGGGTTACATGAAAATGGACCCCAAGTGTCCCAAGCGGCCACAGCCCCCCGACCGGTGGGCAGTCAAGGGAGATGGCTAATGTAGCGCTTGGGGAGGAATTGGTCCCAGAAGGGTGTGGGGAACCAGCTGAGATGACCCATGTCTCACTAGGGGACAGTGAGATGGTCCAGAGAAAGCTAATGCTGGATAACACTAAAAAGTACAAGCAGTAGGTGACCATCATTGGACAGAGGTTAGAGGCTCGGAGAGACACAGGAGCCAGTATGACTTCTGTCAGGTGTCACCTGATGTCTGAGGAGCAAGTAGTCCCTGATGTACCTCACCAAGTTGTGGCAGTAGACATCAGTGAGCACTTCTGCAAAGTGCCTCAGGTTCTATTTGAGTGGGGGGTGGGGGGAGGGGGTGTCTCATGCTCCTTGCGAGTAGCTGTGAGTCCATCCATGCCTGTGGATTGTCTGCTGGGGAACGCCCTGGAACACTCTGCCTGGAAGGTAGAGCGGAGATCCCACTTGGAGATGTTGGGGCTGCCCGAGTGGGCCTGTGTGACCACATGGTAGATGGCAGTCTGAAACAGTGGCCCAGGTGTCTGCCAGGAAGAGGAAGGGCAGGGGGGCATGGGAAACCCGTTCCTTAAATTCCCATAGTCTGGGACGAGGCTGAACCCAATGGGGACGCCCCACTACCTCCAGGGGAAGAGGTAGCTGAACTGCGAGACTTGCCTCAGCTGAACCATTGGCAGCAAGAAGGGGGTCCCACCAGGGAAGAGTCCTTTACGGAGCAGAAGGCATGCCCTACTCTCATAGGTCTTAGGCAGCAGGCAGCGGACCTGGCAGCTGGCATAGAGGCCACGCCACATTTGATGTACTGGGAGAATGGTCTCCTTTACAGCGAGCCTAAGGATGCTGAGCCTGGGGCTGGCTGTGTGCTGGTGGTACCCCTGCGCTTCAGAACCTTCCAACTGGGGTAAGCTCATGATGTGCATTTGGCAGGGCATTTGGGGCAGGGCAAGACCTGTGACAGGCTTGTCACCCACTTTCATTGGCCTACTTAGAAGGCAGAAACTGGCATAAGTACTGGAGCTGTGACACCATACTTTCAGAACACTTCTGGACTAAGAGGAGATTCTGCCAAGAAGAAGAGCTGGAGAAGCTGTAGGAGGGGAACTGCCACTCTGCTTGTTGCTGTGTTGTGCTGACCTACTGCTTGCTGCTTCTGGCTTCGGCAGTGAAAGGACTGGAATTTTGCTTTCTTCATCCTGCTTGCCAAGGTTCTCCAAGGGCTTGATTGTGCTTGCCTCTTGTTAAGAAGTCTCATGGCCATCATGGACTTTACCTGCAGCCCCTGAACGCCTCTGCTGGGAGTTGTGACCTATCAAGTGGTGCCAATTCCAGTTCTGGGCCGTTGGAGGTGGCTTGGCTGCAAAGAAGAGAAGAAAATCCACACATATCCCTTCAGCGCCTGTTTTTCCTGATGCAGTGCCTGCCATGCAACTGAAAGATCGCAGCAGCCATAGTCCTGAGCACTGAGTCTCCAACGCCCGATGTACCTGCTATGACTCCGACGAAGACCCTGCTGTGTAGAGAAAAAAAAAAAAGGAACACGCACATAGCCACTGAAAACAATGTTGAAAAAAAGTCCCTAAGCAGAAAGTAAAAGCAAAAGCAGACAAGTCCTGCAGCAATACTCCAGAGCCCACAAAGTACATACAACAGATCATCCTGCAGCGCAAGCGCTGTAGACTCAACCTAAAATGGTGCAAGGCTACTCATGTCAATAACGCTCATGCTTGCTTATTTGGCATCTTCCACTCAGTTGACAGCATCAGTGTTGTGCATGTTGCCATAAGGATTATTGGGCCTTCTCTGATTACCACTTTTTTTTTGGTGTATATGCACACCGCAGCGCTTATGGCTGGTGCTGTGTAGCTGTTTGTGTGTCTTAATCCAATCTATAATTACAATTCGTACCCCTGTCTCTCACACCTCCACCTCACTGACCTCGCTGTGATCACTCACACACAACACTCTGCCTACCAGAATGGTGTAGCATGCTAATCGTCCGAAAACGCTCTTTGACGCCCTACATTCAGCCTGATTATGAGTGGACAGTTAATTCTGACACATGCATAAACTCCTGTTTACGCATCGGCCGGAATTATGAGTTTTAATGTATTTAATATATCCAATAATTATCGGATGCGTTAAATACCACAACCTTCGTTAAATCGCGCCATGTCAAATCTGCCGAAACTTAGACCTTGGTTACAAGTTGGGCGGTTAATCCCGCCTTGTGCATAAACCTCTGTCTATGCATGAGTCGGAATGACGAGTTTGGTTTTATTTAACTCATCCGATAATTATCAGATGCATCCAATAACCCAATATTCGTTACATTTTGGCAACTCAAACCTGTCGAAATTTAACAGGGGAAATGTGTACGGTATTTACCACACCATGCAGATTTCCATGCATTAAACACGAAAACGAAACTCTGCCCAACCCCAATATCTCGTAATAGGTGCTATATATCGCACCTGATAAATAAAGAACCCTGCGGTATTGTAATTTATCAGAGGCGGTAAATAACACCTCAACTTGTATTCAGGCCTTTAATAGGGGAAAAGCATACGCAATGACGCAACATCAGCCCTGCAGTGCAGGGGTGCACCCGAGCTGCGTGGGGGGGCCCTCAGCAAAGTGGTGAGCCTGGAGCCCCCTCCATGCACTTTATAGGGGGTCCCCTCAAGTCTCGTTACACCACTGAGCATACCGTAGTTACCCTATAATGCATATTTGTGTGCTTTAAACCCTAAAATCTGCATGTTACTCACCACAAACTCATAATATGTGTTATAAAAATCAGAGAGAGAGTCTGTGAGAGAGAGAGACTATCGGAGCTCATAAAAATCGAGATGTGCAGGTGTCAGAGTTTAGAAAACTCTGGGGCATATTCTCAAGGAGTTATCGCCGAGTTAGCGGCACTTTATCGCAGCCAAAGTGGTGATAAATTCATCGCACCATTCAAAAGCTGGTGCTAACAGCCGATATCACCAGTTTTCCTGCGATAGCAGCCGCAAAAAACATTGCCACGGATGGCACCGGCAACTAACGCTAATGAGATGCAGAGTAGGCGTTCCCGTGCAAAAACCCGCGAAAACACCACTCCGCAACATTCTCAACGACCAGCCAGATCGGCAATAAGGAGCATTAGCAGCATGGATTTAACACCTGCTCCTACCTGGTGCTAAATCGGACAACAACCTGCACCATAAAAGGGAGCCCAGCCCACAGCCACACCAGAAGAACAACAGATGCCATGGAGCTACTGATCATGCAGCTCGGAGCCCCAGGAGGGCCACAACAGCCACCGCCAGGACCATCCCCCCAGGCCCCCCCCCCGAACTACCACAGAGGCAGCGCAGACAAAGACACCGGACCTTCCGAAAACGCACCAGCCTCGGAGACTTAACGCCAGAGGAAGTCATTGCCCACTACAGGCTCAAAAGGACAACCATCCTCCGCATCCTGACCCTCATTGCCCACAGGCTGACGGTACCAACACAGCGGAGAACCAACATCCCTCCGCAGACAAAGCTGCTGGCCGTGCTGCACCTGTTGGCCTCTGGGACCTTCCAACCAACAACTGCCATAGTCGGAGGAGTCTCACAGCCAGCCCTGTCAAAGTTCCTCACACCTGTCTTGGATGCAATCATCAGCTTGGTACCCCAGCAACTTTACTTCCCACACACTGCGCAGGAACAGCTGGAGACTAAGCAAGGCTTCTACGCCATAGCTGGCTTCCCGCACGTGTTGGGGGCAATCGACTCCACACACGTACTCCTCGTGCCCCCTGCCGCCACTGCACACAATACCGCAACAGGAAACACACGCATTCCATCAATGTGCAGGCAATGGTGGACCACCGGGGACTCTTCACCAATGTTGTCGCCAACTACCCAGGCAGTGTGCATGATTCCTTCATCTTCCGACAGTCCATCATCAACCAGCGCTTTCAGGATGGCACCTATGGAAATGCACTGCTCGTCGGTAAGTAACAACTGAACACACCACACACCTCAACTCCACCAACATACAACTCACAACTCTGGGAATGCACACGTCACAAAATCACATACAACCTGACAACCAACATCCCCACATTCCAGACACGACAACACAACTTACTGTGGCAACCTGGGCTAGCCATGTACACAAGCCATCAACGGCATGGCACCTCAGCCACACAATAGCAGAATGTGGAGAGAGGTGGGAACCCGGCATGTGCGAAGGAGGCAAGTGACCCATGAATGTGAATGTACACAATGCCAAGTGTGGCGTGGATGTGCTGGACAGACTGCAGTATGCAGACCACAGACATTTCCATGTCGACATACACTGCTGGTGTCTGCAGTGTACTGGACAGTGGATGCAACCATGTTACCGCAGCCAGTGGGGAAGAATGCGGAAATGTAGCTTGTTACGTCCCCCCCTGCAAGCGTGAGCGGAGTGGGCTGGCCCAGCGTACGCCAGGCCAGCGTAGGGGTGTGAATAAAAAGCCTGTTACTCTGGGCGTGGGTCTCTTCCGGAATGGCCAACGTGTCTGCCAGGGCGGCGCCTCTCAACCCACCACGAGGCCGACGCCGTGAGCGGCGGTGCCTGCGATCCTGTGCGCCTGCTGCACCCCAGGCCGCTGGTCCCAAGACCCGTCTTGCCCGCCCCAGTGCACCCAGGCCTCACTGCTCACCTGCCGACACCGGCGTGTGTCAAAGAGGGCCCACCACGTGCCGGTGCAAGCTCCAGGCCCGAGGCCCGCGACCATGGCAGCCTCCTCAGACCATCACGGCCTCTGCGACACAGGCCCCCAGTACTCCTTTCTCATTGACGTACTCCACCGCTGCCTCCGGCCTACACTGCGGTCCAGTAGGTCACACATTTGGAACTGAGTCTTGATTATACAATGGCAGAGTACATACGTTTATGGCAGATTTTATATCACCGTACTCCCTTCGATGTGGTGCCACCAACTCTGTGCATAGCATTCCAACGACACGTGTCTGTGGGCCCTTGCCGACTACTGCCTTCGGCTTACACAACGGCCCAGCACCGCAGGGTCACCTATGTACTGCCTACACTGCGGTCCAGCAGGCCTCACACCAATCCAATCCAGTCCGGACCAGGCAGGGCACGGCATCGTCGCAGGCTGCACACACGCTCAGCTCTGGTGCTTCTACCTCCGTCAACCACAAATCATCGCCACATGGCATTCCAACGTCGTGTGTGAGAGAGTACCAGGAGGAGCTGCCTGAACAGCGGTTGGCCCGGGCTGACCGCTGCCTCCGGCCTACACTGCGGTCAAGTAGGTCACACATTTGGAACTGAGTCTTGATTGTGCTATGGCAGAGTCCATATCATTGTACGCAAGGAGAGGAGTAAGAGGAAGACGCGGTTCAGCCCGGATGAAAAAAGGATCCTCGTTACGGAGGCGACCGAACACTACCAACTGCTCTGGTGCCACTAACTCTGTGCATCGCAAGCCAAGGACACGTGGCTGGGGGCCCCTGCTGACCACTGCCTTCGGCCTACACTACGGTCAAGTAGGTCACACATTTGGAACGGAGTCTTGATTTATTTATGGCAGAGTTTATACCATTTTACAGGCCTCATCGCAGACTGCATCCCCTTTCAGCTCTGGTGCCACTAACTCTGTGCCCCGAAATCCATGTACACTCTCTGGTTGAACCTTGGTGGCGTCTGAGTCTATGGCCTGGGGGTTGTCTTCATCATCATGTAGCTGATACTGACTTTGTGTCAAAAATGAGTCTGTAGCATTCATCTCCTCCATATTGCCTGTGTCTGCTTGGTACTGCCCTCTGTATCATGCCCTGGAAGATCACCTTCCACTGTCCCCCAAAACCCTCCGCGACATTCACCTTGGACATCGACGAGGACCCGCTCAGCTCTCGTGGCCCTACCTCAGTGCACCGGTAGTCACCGTCCCGTGGCGGTGTTCCATGTAACAGCCGCTGTGCATCCGGGGCCACTAACTCCGTGCAGCTCAAGTCATGGACCCTTGCTGTTTGAACTGTGAACTTCTGATTGTCTGATCACTGTTGTAGTTGTTGCCAGCATCAACCACACTCACCCCACACCCATCCAGCACAGGCGTCACTGGACATGTGACCCTGGCAATAAAAGGGGCCGGGCGCACGTGCCCGTAGCCAGTTCCATAAACTATCTAAGTGTGTCCGTGTGGTCATTGCGTATGCATGAGGGCCCCGGGCCCTGCCACATTGCATTGTGCTGTGTACAGCGGACGCAACCATGTCACTGATGGAGCAGGGTAAATGTAAAAATTTTAACCTCCTAATATTTTCGTACAATATTAATAAACATGTTCGTTTAAGTAAATAACCAACAATGTATGTTAAGGGTTAATGGTAACACGCAATTCAGTGTGCAAATTAATTGACTTATAATTGTTTACGTTTCTAACATAACATAATATTTGCGTACTAATTTAATAATAAATGCATGATTTGTGCTTTTAAATAAAACGTGTGGTTGCAAAATAAAGCGATGGTAAGTAAGGGACAGCTTTATATGTTGCTTCTGCTAGGTAATACCTAATTGGGGTACGTAGAAAGATGGGAGGGAAACGAAAGGGTTTATATTTCTTTGTTTTAATAACATTTTGTTTATCTTTGAAAATAGTGCGCTTAGGCCTGCCGAGCAGCAATATAAAATGGCCGCGAGTTACTAGAGTGCGCATGAGCGGATGAGACCATGTGATAGAGGAGAGAGGCTGTGGAAAAGGGATGATCACGTGCTGATGCCGAGAAGCTAAGATGAAAGTATGGTCAAGGCTGCTGTGACCCTTCTGAGCAGATGTGTGCCAAGATGATCAGCAAGAAGCGTGAGAAGCCTGGTTGAATCAATAGACGGAACTGTATTACACAAAATGTAACAGAAAAAGATACAATTTGGACTGATCGAAACGGATGAGCAAGTGCATGAACTGTGGGAAACGATGCTTGCATGGACATTCCACACGGAACTGGTTAAGACCAGGAAGTTTGATTAAAATGTATATGGACCTGAGTTTTTGACCAATGAGAATGAATCGCGCCATGTAAGAAGAAACATTTTATGCTGTAAGCTAGAATTAGGGTATAAGAAGACCTACTCTTGGTGGGAGGGGTTAGAATGCTGCGGGATGCTGCGGGAGATGCTGAAGAAGTTAGATGCTGTAGATGGGAGAGTTTGCGGTTGCTGATGCTGACGAGCTGATGCTGCTGCTGTTATTTTCCTTTTCCAGTTGAGTATAAAGATGCTGCTTTAGGAGAACTTTTATTGATAGATTTTTATTAGAATTATTAGGATTTCCCCAGAGAGATAGATAGATCTATAGAGTTCTTAGTATGATAACCTCGTTTTTCCGTCTAATAAAAGTGCCATGCAATTTCAAACTATTCTTATAATGATGATAAATGCAATGATCTGAATAATAAGCTTAATCTCAATTTCCTGCATTCAAAACTTTATATAAACTTTATTATTCTTTAAACAAATGACTCAGTGATTTTCTTTAGCATAATGATTAATAATGAAATGGTAAAAGAGTTCATTGTGATTGAGCTGGTCTTAATCACCATCAACTGATTCCTACTAGTTGGTCCATCGACCAATGAGTGGAATACCTTAAAAGCAAATGAGAAATATTATGTCATTATAAAAGAGGTATCCCGTCTCCTTCCAGCGAATCGTTTTTCTCCTAGGTTTCATGACGGAGGAAATCCAGGGAACAAAAGAGTAAGTGAATGTATATGCGGTGTTATGGGCCCCACCGTCATATGGATATAGTGTGTGTGTTAGAGAAATAATTGCACCTGGATGACCAAAGCATAATAGGAGAATTATTTTTATTGTTAGCGCTGGATCAGATTTCTTGGTAGCAGAGTTATGGTTTCTATAGATTAGTTTGGTGATTATTGATTTACGATTATAGATTATTGATAAGTTTATGTCTAACACTTTTTGTTGAGTCGCGTTATGTTATATGTAAGTTTTCACGCTTCCGGGAAGTAGGAAGTGGAACACGTGTGGCAAGAGAAGTCGCATGGAATTTTACACTGTCTGAGTTCATTTTTGGTAATAACACAGGTTGTGTTATATTAGGGACATTTTGCGTATAAAAGGTGTGTAAGTGAAATAGTGATCGGTTTTCTTGTGAAACTCTGGCCTTAATTCTCAGGAGCAGTATAGTCTCCACATGTGTTTTATCCCCAGAGAAACGGGTTTACTGATTGCTTGAAAGAAGGGTAAGGTAGAGGGAAGTGCTACTTTATCGACGAAACTGAAAGTTCTGTGGTAGGGTAGAGGTAAGCGCTGCCTACTGGAAAATACTGAATTCTTGTGTGAATGGTCAAAGCTATCTTTTCGGTTTAGCGAATCAGACAATGGAAATGTGGATAAAATGTTGTAACTAACAAGAATTGTTGAAAAAGAAATTGCCGATAAATTTTGTAAAGGAGGGGTCAAGAGCAAAGTGACGTAGACAAAAGCCGCGCTGGGATTGGATAGTGCGCTAGTCACATGAGAACAGGAGCAGTACTGACGTAGACAAAAGCCGCGCTGGGATTGGACAGTGCGCCGTAGACAGAAATCGCTGTGATTGGAGTGTTGGTGTGAGTCGCGCTAGTATTGGTTGAAATAACGCATAGGGAACAGTATTGAATTGCGGATTGTTTAAGGAGAAAAAGGTTGTGAATCATGTCGTACTATGAGTATGGAAAAGAGAAAACGTCTTGGATGTCGAAAGTGAAGAACTTCTTTAAGAAGGACAAAAAGGTAGTGACTAGAGAGGGACAAATAATTCCTCCGCCGAAATCACCAGCTTCACATATGATGCTGAAATATGGATATCATACATGCATATGGTTAGAAAATTGGACAAAATATACCAAGAACGATGGAGCATTGGCTTTTCCTGAGAATGGTTCATTTAATGTAGCTGTATTACGGAATTTGAGAGAAAAGATGGTAATGTTAGAACCCAGACCTAGACCGACACAGTTTGAAGCTTTAACGGAATGGGAAGATGAGATGTATGAGCGAGAGAGATCCAGAGGATTAAAGAATCATGAGTTTTTGCCTGGAAGGTTGTGGGGAATAAATCATGAGGACAGAGTAAAGCGTTGGAGATATGCTAACATGGCAGGAGGTTTGTTTCCAGCTTTTGCGGTTGAGGAAGAAGCAAAGAGAAAGTGTACCGAGAAAAAGAAACATGTAGTGGTAGAAAAGTATGTGTATGGTGGTAGTGAAACAGATGACGAATTGCTGGAAGATATTTTAAACAGAAACCCACCTCCATACCAACAGACTTCTGCGGTGGTGACACCTAATGCACCGCCAATGGAAACTGGGAGGAATAAAAAACCCGAACGAAGAAATGAAATAAATAGGTCACAAGAAACATTTAAAATTTCACAAAATGAAGAGACAGAAAGTGACAATGCAATTGAATTAGCAAAAACGACAAAAGAATTGACTGAGAAAATAAGAGAACTGACAAAGAATATGGAAGCTGTAACTGTACCAGTAACGATAGGTCCAGTAATGCCAATTTTTGAGAATCAGAAAATTAATGAACATTCTTTAGTGATTCCCATGAATTCACATTTGCAAAGAAAAAGAGAAGGGATGGAATTGAATAATGAAGGTGCACACAATTTGGCTAGTACGTGTAGACCAAGCCCACCTGCAAATTTGACGATAAATGAGAATGAGATTAGGAGAATGCCTATGGTGACAGAGTCCGCATCAGGAACACCAGAAAGAAGCAGTGATTGGATAGAATTAAATAGTTCGCCTGTAGGTCCGACTCCAGAAGAGTTAAATGAATGGATGAAAGCGCTAAAAGCAAAAGAACCAGAAGAAAAACCATTAGATGTAATTAGGTTGAAAATAGACATGGAAGAGTTGATTTTGGGAACAATTGGAACAGAAAAACTAAAAAATTATCAGGATGACGAGATTATGTTTTTGTGCAAGAGTCTTACTTGGAGAGCTAGAAATTTACATGACAAATTGGAAGAGATTGCAAGTGAACTAGGAGTAGAATTTGTGAAGGTGAGGACGTTGCAGAAACCGTACAGAGTAGATTTTTGTGAGAAAGACATAGAGAATTTGAACACATCAGGAAGACTGACCCAAATAAAAGAGCTGATTGTTTTATTGAGAAAATGGGGTGATGTGGATAGATGGAGAAATAGATGGACAAAGAGGAATGAGAAAACAACAGATAAAGCATCTTTGGCTTTTGCAGTGACAGATAAGGAACCAGTTGCTAGGGAATACCCAATGAGAGAAACACCAGGTGGTAGTTATGTGCATGTTCCGTGGACCAGACAGGATATATTGTCATTTACCAATGACTTTCCCAAATTGAGAGAGAAACCAGTAGAATGGTACAGACAAGTGGAGAGATTTGTTAAGGTGTCAAAAGTGCTGTGGATAGATCTAGATGGATTGTTTGAAATAGTAGTGCCAGCTGATTTGTGGACAGAATGTAAGATTACCATTGATTGGCCAACTGTAGAATATCCAAGGGATGCTAAAACAGGAGCGCCAGGTCCAGAAGTGATGAGGAAGTATGATCAAGTAGTTACCTTTTTGAAGAATAAAATTCCACCAAAAGAAACAGATTGGGTAAAAATAGACAGAACAACACAGGAAAGCAAAGAATCAGTGCACGCGTACTATGAGAGATTGTTGTTGGTTTTCAAACAGTATAGTGGTTATGAGACACTAAGTGAGAAGGACATGAGTCATTTTGTATATAGGTTTGTGTATGGATTAACACCAGAGAGGAGTGAAAGGATTAAGCAGCACTTGATAGGATGGCAGAATAGCACAGTGGATGAAGTTTTGAGATATGCTAAGTATTGCAGTGATGAAATTGAGAGTAAACAGCGTAAATTAAAATAAAAAGCCATGTGGGCACAGGTAAAAGTTGCAGAGAAGCAAGAAGCTCAATTGAATAATATTAGCAGTGAAACAGGACAGTTTAAATCCCGACCTAATATAGGTAACAGAAAAGGACAAATGAGCATAGATGAGGCAAAGAAAAAGTGGCCATGCCACAACTGCGGAAAGCTAGGACATTGGAGAAATGAGTGTAAATTTCCTCCAAAACCTAATGTGGAAAATCAATCATTAAATTCACAGGTGCAGAGTGAGGTAGTTACTCAACAAGGTCAGGTGCCACAACCACCACTTCCCAAGAGTGTTAACCAACAGAAATACAGTGCAGAAACAGGATTCTACGGAGGAGAACAGGTAAAACAGTTGTCGCGTGCAGCTGAAATTTCTCAATATTGGTTACGACAGAATGAGGATGAAACGGATGAAAGTTCATGACGGTGCCTAAGAGAGAGGGAAGAGTGCGTGCTTGGCGCAACTCTAGAGGTAGATCAGTCAGGTGCATTTGTGGATGGAGAAGTGAATGGTGCAAATGTAACATTCCTTGTTGACACTGGAGCTACCCGTTCTACTGTTAGGTCAGTGGAAATTCCAAATCTTTCTCTCTCAGGTGAACATATCCAAGTGGTTGGAGTTTCCAATCAGCAAATTGAAACGCCTCTTACTAGATTAGTAAAGGTAAGAATTGGTCCATTTAGTGAAATGCAACGATTTGTGGTGTGTGATTGTAGTCCCGTGAACCTTTTAGGACGCGATTTATTGTGCAAAATGAACTGCACAATTTATTGTACTCCAGACGGAATTGCATTTCAGACCCCAGATGAGGAAGTGATGTATAAAATGACAATGGTAAATTTAGAACCAGAAGTAAATGGTTTGTTTCCTGTATTCGATGCAGAGAAAATCCCAATTGAGTTGAAAAGGACAGTGAAAGAAGAAGTGTGGGACTTGACAGGAGAAGATGTAGGATTAATGAAAGGAGTAGATCCCGTTAAAATAACAGTAAAAGAAGGAACGAGTTACCCAAATACGCCCCAGTATAAATTGACTCCAGAAATAATTGAAGGAATAACGCCAGTAATAAATAAAATGATTGAACAAGGGATTCTAAAAGAAATCATGAGCAGTCCATGTAATTCGCCAATAATGGGACTGAAAAAGCCAAACGGAACATATAGAATTGTACAGGATTTGAGGAAGGTAAACAAAATTGTTGTGCCTTGTTGCCCAATAGTACCGAACCCTGCTGTGATTCTATACCAGATTCCACGCGAAGCAGAATGGTACACAGTAATTGATTTATGTTATGCATTTTTCTCTATTCCATTGCATCCAGATAGCCAGCCAATATTTGCGTTTAGGTTTGGAGAGCGTATTTTGGCATGGTGCCGAATTCCTCAAGGGTACACAGAAAGTCCCTCAATTTTTAATCAGATTCTAAAGAAATCATTGGAAGATTTAAGAATGCCAGAAAAGTCAGTAATGGTTCAGTATATTGATGACCTACTGGTGGCATCAAAAACAAAAGAAGCATGTGTCAATGATACAATTGCTTTGCTGAATCATTTAGCAAAAAGAGGACATAAAGTGTCCCCTTCAAAATTGCAGTTTTGTCAACAAGAAGTCCAGTATTTAAGGCATAAAATTGAGAAAGGAGTGCGAAAGGTAACGATAGAAAGAATAAAAATGATTCAAGGAATGAGAGCTCCAATGACACAAAGAGAGGTAAGAATGTTTTTGGGAATGGTTGGATATTGTCGACAATGGATAAGCGGTTTTTCACTAATTGCTAAACCATTGCAGAAACTGACAAAGAAGGATGTTAAAGATCCTTTTGAAATGAATGATGAAGAAATGAAAGCATTCAGAGAGTTGAAAAAGAAATTGTGTGAGGCTCCAGCATTGGGAATGCCTGACTATGAGAAAGATTTTGAGCTGTATTGCAGTGAAAGAGATGGATGTGCATTTTCAGTTTTGGTGCAGAGACATGGAACTATGAAAAGACCAATTGCATATTTTTCAGCTGTTTTAGACCCTGTAGCGAAAGCGTTGCCTGGATGTTTGAAAGCAGTTGCTGCTACTTGTGTGAGTTTGGAACAGAGTGAAGGCATAGTGATGGGGTATCCATTGAGAGTGTATGTTCCCCATTCTGTGGAAATTCTTTTGACAAGAACGAAAACACAATACATGACACATAGTCGGCTGACTAGGTATGAAAAGGTAATTTTGAGTGCAGATAATGTGACCATTGACAGATGTATGAATGTGAATCCTTCAACATCATTGCCAGATGAAGAGAATGTGATTGAAATGGATGAAGTAGATCACGATTGTCTGAATGTGCTCGAATACTGTACAAAACCAAGAGCTGATATACGAGATGAGCCTTTGAAAGAATCAGATTATATTCTGTTTGTGGATGGCTCATGTTTGAGAACGAGTGATGGAGTTCTAAGTGCAGCATATGCAGTTTGCACAGTAGCAACTGTATTGGAAGCATCTTGTCTGAAAGGTGTACGGTCTGCCGTCAAGCATGTAAGTTGGGAAGAAATGTACGGGTTACGATTATGACTGATAGCCAGTACGGCTTTGGGGTCGTGCATGAATTTGGTCAGATTTGGTCACAAAGGGGTTTCTGGACGTCTGCAGGGACGCCCATTAGAAATAGAGATTTTGTGAAAAAGTTGCTTGAGGCGATACAGCTGCCTAAACAGATCGCTGTTGTGAAGTGCAATGCACATAAAAATGGGGAAGACTACATTACTGTTGGCAATAAATATGCTGACGAGATGGCACAGTACTGTGCAAAGAATGTGGTTTCTTTGAATAAATGTCGCGAAAGAGAGCATATTTCTTGTCCTTTGCTTTTTACTAACTCTATTGAAACATGGGATGAGGTGAGACAGTTACAAGAAGCTGCAGAGGACGAAGAAAAAGATACTTGGCTAAAAGCAGGATGTAGAAAACATGAAGAAACTGATGTGTGGGTTTACAGGGATGAGAGACCAGTTATGCCTGATAGCATGATTTCTGACATGGCACGGATGTACCATGGGCAAGCCCATATTGGGAGAGATTCAATGATCAGACTTTTAGACAAACATGGTACAATCCAAAATTCAGAGCCATAGCTGAGAGTCTTTGTCAGAGATGTCTTATTTGTCAACAGTTAAATCCAGGAAGAAAGACAGTAGCGAGTCTAGGAAGAATAGGACGAGAAGGGGGTCCTTTCACTAGAATGCAAATGGATTTTATTGAAATGCCACCTTGCAGCAGATTGAGGTATGTTCTAGTGGTCGTCTGTTTGTTTTCCCGTTGGGTGGAAGCATATCCAACAAGAAGGAATGATAGTATCACAGTAGCAAAACTTTTGCTGCGAGAATTCATTCCAAGGTATGGTTTTCCAGTCACGATTGAAACAGATAGAGGAACACATTTCCAAAACGAATTAGTTAAACTGATTTGTGAAGCACTTAGTATTAAACAGAAACTGCATTGTGCATACAGACCAGAGGCTTCTGGAATAGTAGAGCAAGTGAATGGAACGATCAAGAACAGGTTAGGAAAAATGTGTCAAGCTACAGGACTCAAATGGCCAGATGCTTTGCCATTGGTTCTGATGACAATCAGAAGTATTCCGGAAAGGAAAACTGGACTCAGTCCACATGAAATAATCATGGGACGAGCAATGAGACAAGCACAAGTACCTGTCAACAAGCTACTGACTATAACTGATGATCTAGTGCTGGATTATTGCAAAGGATTGGCTGATGTGGTGCGTTCTGTGTTTCATCAGGTTGGACCGGATGCGACCACTCTTGAAAGAAAACCAGCTCATGACTTGAATCCAGGAGATTGGGTTCGAATAAAAGTCCACCGGAGAAGAAACTGTTTGGTTCCTCGCTGGGACGAACCACGACAAGTGATACTAGTGACGACCAACGCAGTCAAGTGTGCAGGAGTGAAACATTGGGTACATGCTAGCCACACCATCAGAGTTCCAGAACCTAAAGATCGACATGTGAGTCGGACTCTGGAAATATCAGATAACAGTTCAGCATCAGAAAGAGAAGAGGAGACAAACAGGGTGCCAGAACCTGAAGATCGACCTGTAAGTCGACATCTGGAAGGCCCAACTACAAGTGCAACGATAGAAGAGGAAGAGGAAATAGCTGAAGTTCCAGAATTTGAAGATCGACCTGTAGGTCGACATCTGGAAATATCTGACACCAGTTCAGAATCTGATACAGAACATTTGGAAGGTGAAGAAATTCTAAAAAGAAAGTGGAATTTTGAAAGCATAAGAGAAGAAACTGAGCCAGAAGATAGTGACAGTGAGCAGCCAAGTACAAGTTGTGGTAAAAATCCTTCGAAGATAATATTAATAGATGAGGAAGGGAGAGTTTCAAACCAAAAGCTAGAAAAATCGGAAAAACCCCGAGGAGCAGTAGGGACAGATAGACAAACACAAGAACAAGGAAATTTAGAAGCAGATAGAGAGACTGACACAAATTCGGAAGAACCTCGAGGAGGGACAGAGATAGGTGAACGAAGGAAGATAAGAAAAGAACCACAAGTAGATGAAAGTGAAATTATAAGCTTCAAAATAAGAGGAAATAACGAAAGAATTGAAACAGAGTCTGAAGAAAGTGGAGAAGAAAGAAATGAAAAACTAGAGACAAGAAAAAGAAATTGGAAAACAGAAAGAGAGGAAAAAGGAAGTGAAGCAAAAAGGCCAAGAAAAGGAGACAATTGGCCCAACGAAGTAAGAAAATTAAGATACAGAATCATAAGGTTGGATGGGAAAAGTGCTGAACAAGTGAATGAAATAACAAGTCAAAAAGAGCAAGAAAAACAAGGTGGAAAACACTTGCAGAAAACGAAAAGAATAAAGAAAGTAAATCAAAAGTATAGATCGCCTGAATGGTTGTATCGTGCTTTGACTAGTCACAAAGAAGAATTGAACACTCACGAAAACCCAGAACAAAGAAACCTGATGGGAGAAAGTGAAATGCAACAAACCTGAAGCAACAAACCTGAAGAAATTTAGATAGTTTTACCGGATTTGACAAAACACTGAACTGACGAATTTACCGGATGTGACAAAGAAAGAATTCTGAAAAAGAATTAAAAGAAAGTACCAAGCAAAGACAAAATATTGAAAGTACAGAGTGGCAAGCAAGTCATTTCTGAGGTGTAGTGACACAATTTTCTAGAAAACAAATAAATAAGATTAGAAGACAAAATGGAGAATACTAGAGATAGAAAATGTAGATGTGAGTTTTTAAGTAGATGGTGCAAGATGTGCTGTTTTTGTACAGGTTTATTAATAACAGTATGGGTGGTTTTAGCAATAACTATTCCAATTAGTTTAGCTGTAGTGGAAAAGTCTAATAACACTGAGAAAGAGAAAGGAGCTAACACTCAAGAGCCAGTTATTTTAAAGAGTAGTGCAGAATTACACAAGGACAAATCAATAACAGATTTTTCAAAAAATGTTTTTACTAAATTATTATATGAGTATGTAGAAACAATGGATGTAAGAGATTGCTATGTTTGTATGCAGTTGCCTGCATCTGTAGCAGAGGGTGTGACTTATCATCACCTCCCTTTGATGTATGGAATAACATGTAGTGTTTTAGCAAGCTTATTTTATAAAACAGGTAGATTAGAATATTATTACACTGATATAAATAAGATTTTTGCAAAAGTTTCTGTAGTTCCCGAGCTTAACAAAATAAAAGAGGGAAAGACGTTTGGTGAATATTTCTTAGAAGATAAGATTTTAACATTAGATAGTATAATTAGGTACAACCTTACCTGTGAGTTAAAGAAGGAAGAAAAGGTATTTTTAGAAATGGTTGAAGAGAGAAGAGTGAAATTTCAAAGAAAAGTGATAGAAGAGACAAAAACACCTCTTTGGGCGTTTAAGGAAGACCATCATGACAAGAAAAAGACAAATGCAGCTATGACTCTGGATTGGCCCCAACAGGGAAGGTTGTGCATTAGAAGAAATAAGACAAGATATGACAATTATTTTGTGGGTTCCAGCAATTGCCATGACAATTACCAAATTTTAGGTGGATGGGGATTCAAAGGGGGAAAAGATCCAATATTTCCAGGGATTTATTATGTTTGCGGGAATAGGGCTTATTATAGGTTGCCGGACCATTGGTATGGGTCATGTTACTTAGGCCTGGTCTTTCCAAAGATTTTTCATGTGGATAGAAAAGAAAAAGGAACACACAAAATGATAAATACCCTTACACGTAGAAAAAGGGAAAGTTTTTCAGAAATAGTAGGTGATATTTTTGGTGCATTGATACCAGCAGTGGGAATATCTTTGAATGCATTTAGAATTCGGAAATTATCCACAGTGGTAGATCGTTTATCTACAGATACTGCTGGAGGGTTCTTAATGGTAAATACCGAGATGGTTGCCATGAGAGCTATGGTGATGCAAAATCGTCTTGCCCTTGACATTCTTTTGGCAAAAGAGGGCGGAGTCTGTGGAATGCTGAAAGTTCAACATTGTTGCACTTACATTCCAGATAAGAGCGAAAATATACAGAAGTATATAACAAATATTACAAATTTGCACAAAGAACTTGTTCCACTGGAGGTTGAAAGTGTTTGGGGAAAACTTGGTAAAGGGTTTTCTTCTGTAACAAATTGGTTAACAAGAATGAGTGGATTAATAATAGGGAAAGTTATAATAATAGCAACCATGATAATAATAATAATAATAATAATATTAGTACTGAAGCTTGCAGTAACATGTATAAAGAGAAGAAGAAGGCAGAATAAGATAGAAAAAGAAAACATGATAAACAAGGAAAGAGAGAGAGAAATGGGTGAAATAGAGTTAGAAGAAATAAAAGAGAACATGTACAAGAAAACGAAGAAACAAGTTGAAAGGGATACAGTTGTGTAAACTAACAAAAGCAAACGGATAAAAGATATATGCTGTCTGAGAAAATTGTATAACTTGGGTTTTTGTGGTGATATTAAAAATCACCAAAGGGGGGAGTTGATGGAGCAGGATAAATGTAAAAATTTTAACCTCCTAATATTTTCGTACAATATTAATAAACATGTTCGTTTAAGTAAATAACCAACAATGTATGTTAAGGGTTAAGGGTAACACGCAATTCAGTGTGCAAATTAATTGACTTATAATTGTTTACGTTTCTAACATAACATAATATTTGCGTACTAATTTAATAATAAATGCATGATTTGAGCTTTTAAATAAAACGTGTGGTTGCAAAATAAAGCGATGGTAAGTAAGGGACAGCTTTATATGTTGCTTCTGCTAGGTAATACCTAATTGGGGTACGTAGAAAGACGGGAGGGAAACAAAAGGGTTTATATTTCTTTGTTTTAATAACATTTTGTTTATCTTTGAAAATAGTGCGCTTAGGCCTGCCGAGCAGCAATATAAAATGGCCGCGAGTTACTAGAGTGCGCATGAGCGGATGAGACCATGTGATAGAGGAGAGAGGCTGTGGAAAAGGGATGATCACGTGCTGATGCAGAGAAGCTAAGATGAAAGTATGGTCAAGGCTGCTGTGACCCTTCTGAGCAGATGTGTGCCAAGATGATCAGCAAGAAGCGTGAGAAGCCTAGTTGAATCAATAGACGGAACTGTATTACACAAAATGTAACAGAAAAAGATACAATTTGGACTGATCGAAACGGATGAGCAAGTGCATGAACTGTGGGAAACGATGCTTGCATGGACATTCCACACGGAACTGGTTAAGACCAGGAAGTTTGATTAAAATGTATATGGACCTGAGTTTTTGACCAATGAGAATGAATCGCGCCATGTAAGAAGAAACATTTTATGCTGTAAGCTAGAATTAGGGTATAAGAAGACCTACTCTTGGTGGGAGGGGTTAGAATGCTGCGGGAGATGCTGTAGATGGGAGAGTTTGCGGTTGCTGCTGCTGACGAGCTGCTGCTGTTATTTTCCTTTTCCAGTTGAGTATAAAGATGCTGCTTTAGGAGAACTTTTATTGATAGATTTTTATTAGAATTATTAGGATTTCCCCAGAGAGATAGATAGATTGATCTATAGAGTTCTTAGTATGATAACCTCGTTTTTCCGTCTAATAAAAGTGCCATGCAATTTCAAACTATTCTTATAATGATGATAAATGCAATGATCTGAATAATAAGCTTAATCTCAATTTCCTGCATTCAAAACTTTATATAAACTTTATTATTCTTTAAAACAAATGACTCAGTGATTTTCTTTAGCATAATGATTAATAATGAAATGGTAAAAGAGTTCATTGTGATTGAGCTGGTCTTAATCACCATCAACTGATTCCTACTAGTTGGTCCATCGACCAATGAGCGGAATACCTTAAAAGCAAATGAGAAATATTATGTCATTATAAAAGAGGTATCCCGTCTCCTTCCAGCGAATCGTTTTTCTCCTAGGTTTCATGACGGAGGAAATCCAGGGAACAAAAGAGTAAGTGAATGTATATGCGGTGTTATGGGCCCCACCGTCATATGGATATAGTGTGTGTGTTAGAGAAATAATTGCACCTGGATGACCAAAGCATAATAGGAGAATTATTTTTATTGTTAGCGCTGGATCATCACCTCAGGCAGTGGGTGAGACCTGGGACATGTAGCTGTGTCATACCCCCCTGTAGGCGCTGCCGGAGTGGGCTGGCATACGACAGTCCAGCGTAGGGGTGTGGATGATCACCCCGGGGCTCTGGGCGTGGTTAAGTGTTGGGCTTGCCAATGAAGTACCTAATGCGTGTGTCTCTGTTGTAGTGTCGGCGCCACCCGTCCCGCAATGGACAATGTTGCGATGTAGCATGCCCCCGGAGTGCGGGCTCGGCCGAAGGGATAAATGTATGAGCGCAAGCCCGCTCGGGGTCCGGGATCATACATGCCAACTGTTGTGTGTGAATCGCTATTGCTGCAGCATAAGCCAAAGGTCTTGCCTCGACCGCATCGCCAGTTCAGCCAGCAATGAACTCTACATCTGTGTCCGCCCTATCCTTACCATAGGCCTACACACATGTGGCCGCCCACCTTCAACGCACAACATCACAGTGTCGTTGTCAGGCTTGTGGACATGCGCAGACAGGCATGACAATGGTGTGCCGTAGGAGTGCAAGTGATGCAACCGCGCAGCGCACACAAGTAATTAGGCTCGGGGGGAGGGAGGAGCAGCAGTGAGGCTACGTAATACACATTGATGGCGCTCATTTGCTAGAAGCAGTACATGTCACACAGGAATCACTATGACACACATATCACACGCCAATCAACTAGTGAGCCTGCCAACACATCATGCAGAACCAGCTATTGACTCATGTCTCTCTGCACTGTCACAGGTGATCAAGGATATGCACTCTGCCCTTGGATGATGACACCCCTCCGAGCCACGAACACACAGGCCCAGAGGCAGTACAATGCGGCCCACAAACGCACCAGGGGCATCGTGGAACGCACATTTGGCGTGTTGAAGTCACGTTTCAGGTGCCTGGACATCACAGGTGGGAGGCTCCTGTACAGCCCAGACATTGTGTGCAAGATGATCGTTGCATGTTGTGTGTTGCACAACATATGTGTACGCACCAATGCCCCATGGTTACATGTGCCAGATGCACCGGACGATGATGAAGAGGGGGCAGGTGGACCACACCCCACTGCAGCTGCAGCAGGAACAGCCCGTAGGAACACGATCATTTACAATTTCTTCACATGAGGACGTCACATTGTGGCAGTCCTTAGCAATCATGAGACAGTACAAAATGACCACAGGCACAGCATGTGCCAATAAATTCTTTTCAACACACATTCCCGAGTTTCTGTATGTGTGCTGCAGTGTGGCACGGGGATCATGGTCCAGAGTCATTGTGGGTGTGCAGTGTGCTCTACTTAATTGTGCATGTGTGCCATTGTGCCCATCTCCCCCCGTCCCCCCAGTCCCTGGTCGGTACTCACCCTGTTGATGTTGTGTTAGGTCATGTTGAGCAGTGTCCCGATCCCCGACTCCTGGCACCGTATCCCGACTGATGACTGGCCACCATTTTCTCAATGTCATCCAGCTCCTGGTGTGCCGCTGGTCCCCCACCTCCAATCTGCGTTGCTGCTTTCATGTTGGCATCGGGTTTCTTCTTGGTTTTGCCCTTCACATCATTCCAGCGCCTCTTGACCTTTTCCATTGTCCTCCTCGACACTCCGACTACATTCACGGTGTTCATGATGTGCTGCCATATTTCCGTTTGTGTGGCCGATGACACAGTGGAGGTGACGAACAGTTGTTGGTAGTGTTCTGTCACCTCCGTGACGATGATCCAGTTTTCCTGCGGACTGAACGCTGTCTTCCTCTTCTCCTTGCCCTTCCCCGGCCCCGGGGTTCCTGGCTGGTCGTCTGTGGGGCTTGTGGGGTTCGCGTTGTCCTCTGCACTCGGTCCGGGTGCGTCCATGGTGCTACGCAGTTACATTTTTTGCTCTTTTTTTTTTTCCTCTGCTTTTATAGTGCATTTTCCCAAATGTCGCGTGGGAATCGCAGGCCTGTCGCTGGTTATCGCTGATTTTTGTTTCGCGATTTGGGACATCTTAACTTTTTGGGCATTCGTGTTTCGCATTTTTTCGGCGTTGCGTTAATTTTAACGTGGGCATTTGTCGCGTTATCGTGTGACTATCGCATGGTGCCGCCGGGTTGGGAATACTGTTTTCCCGCGATAGACTGTGATGTGAGAAGTTGCGTTAAGCGAATTTGGCGATAGTTAAC
Organism: Calotriton arnoldi; assembly: GCA_963921515.1. NCBI lineage: Eukaryota > Metazoa > Chordata > Amphibia > Caudata > Salamandridae > Calotriton > Calotriton arnoldi. The sequence goes on from CAWUFW010002862.1 coordinate 798,162, forward strand.
ACACGTTCTTGAGAATATCCCCCTCTGTGTTCACAAGAGTGTCAGAGCTCGAGCGTGTGTGTCAGTCAAAGCTCCAAACTGCATTTCAGAAGTTTGTTTGTGTTTGAGACCTCAAAGTGGGAGGGCGTATTGCGGACAGAGATCGAATGAGTGCGAGCCTGGCCACTGGGGGTGTGTATGCCTGCGTGTGTGACAGCCCTTGGAGGCGAACGGGTGTGAGAAAAAGAAGAATGCCTGCTTTGCCATTTGTGTGTGTGTTCGAAAGAGTGCGGCGCGAGAAGAGACGTGCGTGTAGAGTTTGCAAGTACAACAGATCACATGACCCGTCCGGGGACCATGGTGTGAGGGACCCGGCGTGCAGGCGAGTGTCTGAGAAAGTCAGTGTCATGAGGACTGGGACGAGCAGTCCGCGTGAGCCTCCCTCACACAGGTGTACTGACCCCCCAGGTTCAGCTCACCCCACCTCCGGCCGCAGCACCCGAAGATTCATTCCTCTCCCGCGACCCCCTTCTACCCTCTCAAGACAGTGGGAGAGCCGAAACCCGCCAGCACCTCTGACCCCAGTTCCGGTGCGTCCCCACTTACCTGCGGGGGGCCCTCCCGAGGTAGAGACACGACCCCTCCTTCAGCGGCGGCGCCAGCCATCTTACAACGTCAATGCATTCTGGGAGTTGTAGTTTTACACCGCAGACTTTAAGGAGGGATTTCCTGCCGGAGAGAGCGGCCAATGGGAAGGTTGCCATAGGCGCGCTCCTGCCCGCCGCAGAGCGTTCTGGGAGGTGTAGTCCTTGGGGCTCCTAGCGGGGGCAGAGGACTTCAAACCTCGCATTGCAGCCATGCCGAAATACCCGTGCTAACAATTGGATTTTAATCACGGCGTCCTGCCGCCCTCATGTTTCTTCATAGCGCTTTACTATCGACCTCGGAAAGCTGAACGGCTGCGACTTTAAAGCTAACATCCACAACTCGGAAGCAGGTTAATTATGTTTCTGAACTGTCTTAATGGAACGTTGAGAGTCACATGCCACGTGTATCATTTCCAATGACCCATAAATCTTTGAAAATGAGGGAGTCGGGAGCATAAATCTTTGAAAATGAGGGAGGCGGGAGCAGTTCGGACCTGGCGAATTAGATCATTTGCATGCTTCTACAGTCTTGTCAGTACGATACGGCACAGAGCAGACAAGCCACAGCACTTAGCAGCCATACCAATGGCACATAGGCGCTATACATCACCGATTAACATACCATTCAAGAACAAGGCGCGATACATGTTATTGTATTCTTTAAAGTTGATGAGAGTTTTTTGTATGGCGAAGACATGTGGAAAGTAAGACTGCTATTAGAATATAAAATTATTTCGTTTTCACTTAATACTTTATGTACGTTTTGTGTTACCAATCCAATAAAACATACTCCATCTCATAATGACCAACAACAAAACCATTTAGTGACAATACGTTCATTAAAAGAATAGAAACATGCATTTCCTAGTGCAACTATATCTGATTCTTAGAACAAGCTTTCATTCAACACTCAGAGACGTCTGCCCCACTAAAGATATACCGCCGCTGAGTGACATAGAGACAGCACTGGTATATATTAGGGATTAATGTGCCACTCAGGATTCAGGGCCCCGGCGTCACTGCACCTGCTGCACCACTGGTAGCTACCCCCTGGTCCAAATGGCAGAATGAAGCCAAAAATTAGTGCGTCGGATCGTACATCTTCTTTTTATCACTAAATATCTATCGCTTTTTCGAATTAAATTTGAACAAGGTCTATCAGTTGCGGGTTATGAAAGGCAGCCTTGTCACATAAGAACCTCACAGGCCGCAGGATCCGTCAAGTGACGTCTCATCTGATGACGTCAGGAAGTTCCACGAGGCCCATTGATAAGAAGCGCTTTAAACGGGCATGTTCTGTCGGGTCCTGAGTACTTGCCCTTCTTACACTTGGAAGGGAGAGTTCCAGAACGCATCAGCCGTGGTGCAATACTTGTAACGCGACAGTACCAGTACTTCTCAGTCACAAACGGTTATTCGGGAGCAGTGAGTACCCGCGCTGCCATAATACCATGATTTCCGGCACTCTTGATAAGTATTAAAAATATCGTATTATTATTTATTAAGGAGGCACTGAACAGCTGCTGCTCATCACGACAGGAGGCCTCTCTCGAGCCGGATAGCACCTAGAGGGGTAACCTTACGCATCTAGGAGTTATCACTCAACAGCAGAGTTTCTGAGTATCCTGGTACCAGGGCCTGTTCTAGGATTTGTTTGGCCCCGAATTAGGAACATGCGAGGACCCTACAATTTGCATAAATTGTAACCTGAAAGTAATATCAACCATTAATTATCAGGCATCCTTGACGTCACTTTGCTTCCTAGTTTGGATGTCAGTAAAAAGGATAAACATATAATCAATGACTCAGATAAACTAGGTACACATATTTAAATCTCTATTAAGTGGAAATCCAGTAAATTAATTAAACTAGGTGGAATGCTAGGCCTGTGTCTCTCCAAAACTGATATAATTACTCCGATGTTCACTAATTCTTTCCAGATTAGTGCATGGGACAGTATAACTAGTAGAAGTCAGACCCCTACTCAAGAAGCCCTCAGCAGATCCCATGGACCTCAAGAACTACCGACCCATCTTCCTCCTCCCCTACGCGGCCAAAGTCACAGAGAAGACCGTCAACGTCCAACTAACAAAATTCATCAAAGAAAACTCCATCCTCGACCCCTCCCAATCCGGATTCCGCAGCAACCACAGCACTGAGACCGCTCTACTCGCCGCCACAGACGACATCCGCACCCTCCTCGACCAAGGACACACTGCGGCCCTGATGCTACTCGACCTCTCTGCAGCGTTTGACACCGTCTCCCACCACACACTCACCGCCAGTCTCCACGACACCGGCATACAGGGAACCGCCTTCGACTGGCTCCGCTCCTTCCTCACCCGCAGAACCCAAAGAATTAGACTGCCACCCTTCCTCTCCGAACCAACTGCGGAGTACCCCAAGGATCGTCGCTCAGCCCCACACTATTCAACATCTACATGGCCCCCCTCGCCGCCATTGTCAGACAGCTCAGACTCAGCATAGTATCCTACGCCGACGACACTCAGCTCATCCTCTCCCTCACCAAGGACCCCATCACCACCAGACGCAATTTCCAGGAAGGAATGAAGGACGTTGCATCCTGGATGAGCAGCAGCTGCCTGAAGCTCAACTCGGAGAAGACAGAGGTCCTCGTCCTCGGACCCTCACCCTCCACATGGGACAACACCTGGTGGCTCACCGCCCTCAGCAACCCTCCCACCCCCACGGACCATGCCCGAAACCTCGGCATCGTACTGGACTCCTCCCTCTTCCTGACCCGACAGGTCAACGCTGTCGCCTCCACCTGCTTCAACACCCTCCGCATCCTCTGAAAGACCTTCAAATGGATCCTCCCCGAATCAAGGAAGACTGTCACCCACGCACTCATAATGAGCAGATTGGACTACGGAAACGCCCTCTACGCCGGGATCAACAAGTCTCTGCTCCGCAAACTCCATACAGAACACTGCAGCCAGACTCGTCCTCTGCATCCCCTGGCACGAACACATCACCCAACACCTGCGTAACCTCCACTGGCTCCCCGTTGAGAAGAGTGTAACTTTCAAGATACTCACCCACGCCTACAAATGCCTCCACAACACAAGACCCCATTATCTCAACGACAGAATCTCTTTCCACGTACCCAAAAGGAACCTCCGATCCGCCGACCTTGCCCTCTGCGAACCCCCGCGCATCCGCAGAGCAAGAACAGGTGGAAGAACCTTCTCCTTCATCGCAGCCAAGACCTGGAACGAGCTCCCAATCGACAACAGACGAGCCTCCACCCTGCACATCTTCAGGAAGACCCTCAAGACCTGGCTCTTTGACTGACCGGAGCTGCTCCCCCACCGCCTTGAGACCCTCACGGGTGAGTAGCGCGCTTAAAATTCCCTGTTTGATTGATTGATAGTGTGGCATGTAAGGTTCTAGTTAGTGACAAATGATGCACTATTAAACATCCCAGGGCTCATGTATAGCCTCAACCTACTAGGCCTTCAAAATGGGTTTGCAAGATATTTGGCCTTCTGCACCCCCACCCCCCCCTTTCCACAGGACTTTATGTAAAATTGCAGCAAATGGTGCAGTTTACACACATATCTTTAGGTATTGCTCTATTGAATGGGATGAATGAAAATGATACGCTAACAGGGAATCCTGGCACTAAGGGGTTGCCCAAGGAGAGGTGCTGTCAGGACCCCACAAGTTTTACCTACTGCTTGCGGAGGGATCTCGCAGAGACGACATGAATAACCTCCACCGTCTCCCACCTTACCCTCGTGATAGAGTATATACTGACCAGGGCGAAGATGGGGGCCGGGAGAAGGAATCCTAAGGTGTGTAGTGTTGTCCTTCTGTGTGTTGACCTGGTGTGTATGCCCGCGGAAGACGAAAGGGCTCCCTTTTATGAATACTGCCTGTAGGGACAAACTATATGGTTAGATATTGTTGCACCCTTGGATCACATTCATGCAGGCATCCATACAGACGTCTAAACACGTTGTGGGAATTATGTTGTATTCACCTGGAACGTGGTACGGGCTGGTACTGTACTCATCCGCACACATAAGGGAGGAAGCGGAATTGAGGTCGTAGGCGCTCCTGCGTATACAAGAAAGGAGAGATGATAATCTGCTGTCCCTGTTACTTCACAGGAAAGAAACTGCCATCCAGCGAGTATGGGTCCCCAAAAGGAAATAAACGTTTCCAGTGCCAACACCAACACGGGAATAAAGCAACTAAGCGCTCCTGCGCGTGTACAAAGGAAAGATAGCGACAACGCGCTCCTGCGCGTGCCGCAACACAGAAAGGTACACCAGCGCTTCTGCGCGTGTACGAGGAAAGAAAATGACAACGCGCTCCTGCGTGTGTCGTAACACAGAAAGGTACACCTGCGCTCCTGCGCGTGTACGAGGACAAAAAGCGACAACGCGCTCCTGCGCGTGTCGCAACACAGAAAGGTACACCAGCCCTCCTGCGCATGTACAAGGAAAGAAAGCGACAACGCGCTCTTGCGCGTGTCGCAACACAGAAAGGTACACCAGCGCTCCTGCGTGTGTACAAGGAAAGAAAGCGACAACGCGCTCCTGCGCGTGTCGCAACACAGAAGGTACACCAGCGCTCCTGTGCGTGTACAAGGAAAGATAGCGACAACGCGCTCCTCCGCGTGCCGCAACACAGAAAGGTACACCAGCGCTCCTGCGCGTGTACCGTGGCAAGTACCAGAGAGGCTGGATGATGGAAAGTACGCAAGGTATTTGTAGAGCGGGACACAGCCTAATCACGGCGACTCCAGCCAGGAGAGGAATCCGAATCCTAAGCATGCCGGGTTGAGCGCCGCGGGTTCATATGCGGCTCCACCCGGTAGTGCCTCTCAGTCTACTTCCTGTACAAGGAAGCTGGACCGCGAACCTGCAGTTCCCGAAGACCCTGGTGATCCGCAAGGAAGCACAACAAACACTCTGGCAGCCATACGGGTAGCCCGACCCCCCCCCAGACAGTGTTCCGGGTCCTGAACCATGACAGTACCCCCTCCCGAGACAGAAACCACCCCTCCCTCCCCCCCAACGAACCCCTCTAAACAGGGGTGGCAGGACGTGGCTTAAGGGGATGTCGAGTGTGGAAGGCACAAACCAACTGAGGGGCATGACGGACATGGGACAAGGGCTCCCAGGATCTTTCCTCCAGGCCATACCCCTTCCAGTCCACCAGGTAATAAAGCCTCCCTCTGGTTCTACGGGAATCGAGGATAGCACGAACCTCATATTCTTCGTGATCATCCCTGAGTACAGGAGGTGGAGGAGAAGCGACTCGGCTGTCTGGGTGAGCTTGCTTTAGGAGGGATACGTGGAACACAGGGTGTACTTTCATTTGTGGTGGTAATGTGAGTCTCATGGACACTCGGTTGATGACTTTATCTATGGTGTAAGGGCCTATGTAATGTGGCAGTAGTTTTTAGGCCTGTGTACATTGAGGTTTCTTATGGATACCCACACCATATCCCCGATTTTGTATTCGGGTTCTGTCTGTCTATGTTCGTCTGTGTTTTGTTTGTAGGTTTCTTTAGCTTTGGCTAGTTCGAAACGGGCTTGCTGCCACAGATTATTTAGTAGGGTGTGGTATTCCTGCACTGTGGGCATATGACTGGTCTGTGGTTCTTCCCAGGGCACTGAGTGTGGGTGCCGGCCTTGGAGGCAATAAAAAGGGGACATGCCTATGGATGAGTGTTTGGTGTTGTTGTAGGCATACTCCACCACCCACAGCACTTCCGACCATTCTTTCTCAACGGAAAGCAGTAAACAACGGAGGTATTGTTCCATGGTTTGGTTTGTTCGTTCTGCCTGTCCATCGGTTTGCGGGTGATAAGCTGAGGCTAGACGGACCTCCAGACCCAGAATGTTGCATACTTCGCCCCAGAACTGGGATATGAACTGAGAGCCCCTAGCCGTGATCAACACAGATGGTACTCCGTGTAAACGTACTACGTTGCTCATGAAGATCACAGCTAATTCGGTAGCAGATGGTAGCTTGGTTAATGGCACGAAGTGTGCCATCTTAGTTAAGTGGTCCACTATGGTGAGAACGGTTGTATGTCCAGTCCTAGTCTTGGGCAGCTCAACGACGAAGTCCATCGATATGGTGTGCCAAGGATAGGGAGGCACTGGGATAGGGTGTAGTAAGCCAACTGTGGGTCGGTAAAGGGTCTTCCCTTGGGCACCTACAGAACAACGGGCTATGTAAGCGTGTGTGTCAGTGTCCATTGATGGCCACCAGAAATGTCTCTGTAGTAGATCTATGGTCCTATGGTACCCAGGGTGAATGGACATGAGGTGATCATGACACATGTACAGGGCTTGTTGTTGATGGTCAATCAAAGGAAGGTAGTAACAGTTTTCTTTATACAAGAACCCATCTCGCGAAGTGCTCCCTTAGAGGTCTCCAATCCATTCTTCCGGGGTTTTTTGTTCGATGTCATGGCGTAACTGGGATAGAAAGGAGGATGTATGGACCACACATTGAAAGCAGCGTTCAGGAAGGATGGCTATAGGGTCTACTTTGGTTCCTTCTTCTCTGGTTTCTTCAATCCTGGACAGAGCGTCTGCTTTGGCGTTTTCCTTTCCAGGTCGGTAAGTGATCAGGAAGTCATATTCATTGAAGAACAAGGTCCATCTGAGCTGCCTGGAGGTAAGGGCCCTAGCAGAGCGGAGGAATTGCAGGTTCCTATGGTCGGTGTATATAGTTACCGGGTGCCGGGCATCCTTCAAGTAATGACACCATTCCTCAAACGCTGCTTTAATGGCTAGGAGTTCTCGGTCGGAGATCGTGTAGTTACGTTCTGCTGGTTGCAGTTTCCGGGAGTAGTATGCCACGGGATGCAACAGGCCTGTCCTGGTGTCTCTTTGTGATAACACACCTCCCAGGGCGTCCTTCGAAGCGTCAGCTTCCACGATGAACGGTTGTGCAGGGTTGGGGTGTATCAAAATGGGGGCGGTTGTAAACCTGGTTTTCAACTCCTGAAATGCCTTTTCGGCTCTGGAATCCTAAACATACTTTACGCCGTTATGTAACAAACGGGTAATGAGAGTGATGATGCCTGAAAATCCAACAATAAAGCGTTGGTAATAGTTAGAACATCCCAGGAATCTCTAGACTTGTTTCACAGAGCAAGGGGAAGGCCACTGCAAGACGGTTTCAACCTTTTTTGAGTCCATCTCTATTCCTGCAGGGGTCAGGATGTGACCCAGGAATTCTACCTCCGAGGTGTGGAACACGCTCTTCTCCAGTTTGACATATAGGCCATGTTGCTGTAGCTGAAGAAGGATGGCACGAACATGTCTGATGTGTTCGGTAATGTTTTCGGAGTATATCAGTATGTCGTCGATGTAGATGATGCAGCATTGGTTGATATATTCCCGTAGAACTTCATAAAAAAAAACTGGAAAGCCGCAGGAGCATTACAGAGTCCGAAAGGCATGACCTGGTACTCAAAAAGACCATATTTAGTATGGAACGCAGTCTTCCATTCGTCTCCCTTACGGACCCGTACGAGATGGCAGGCTCCACGTAAATCTAGCTTGGTGTACACCGCTGCGTCCTTCACCTGATCAAGAAGGTTGGATATCTAGAGGCAAGGGATATCTGTTTTTCACTGTTATGCTGTTTATGGCCCTGTAATCGATGCATGTTCTCAGATCTCCCTCTTTCTTAGCTACGAAAAAGAGGGAAGACGAAACGGATTGACTTGGAATGGCGAATGAACCCGTTCTTGAGGTATTCATCCAGATAGATGCGTAGGTGGTTGTTTTCTTTCTCAGTAAGCGAGTAGACACGGCTACATGGTAGCTTGGACCACGGGATGAGGTCTATCCTGCAATCGAAACTGAGGTGGGGAGGCAATGTGTTGGCTCCTTGTTTGTCGAACACCGTGGCTAGATCGATGTATTCTTCTGGAACAACCCAGTGAATAACGGCACCCGTATCAGTCAGCGGAAAAGCATGGGCTTGTATCGTCCGCCCACCGGAGGTTTCCTTCTTGGGATAGCAAGAGACGTTGCAGTAATGTGAATCCAATGTCATAACCCTGGACACCCAGTCTATGTGTGGGTTATGGGTTACTAGCCACGGGAGTCCCAAAATGAATCTGAATTGAGGTGCATCAATGACGTCAAAAGCAATGGACTCCACGTGGTCGTTCCTACAGGTCATCTTCATGGCTTCTGTCTGGTAACGGATCAGTCCAGAGGTTAGGTCTGTGCCATCCACGGCTTTCACGGTTTCTGGTTTATCCTTGGTCACAGTGGTTATGCCCAGACCTTCCATATACTGGGTGTCTATGAAGTTCCCAGTGGCACCCGAATCGATAAGAGCTGTCACCTGCCATGACCGGCCTGACTGCGACTGTAACGTCACGGCTATGCCCACGTGTTGGTTGCTGTCATAGATGGCAAAGGCCGAGGTCTTGATAGACGAAGAACCCAGTAGACTGACCCCCTTTTCTACTGGGTTAAGTCGTTTCCCGTCCAATCTCCTCGGGCTACCGGAAGGGCATATGGTTTGTTCGGTTTTGTTTTAGCTGGTTTCACTGGGCATTCCTTGACGAAATGACCACTCCGGCCACAGTACAAACATTGGTTCTGTCTTCATCTCTTTTCTTTCTCTTCCTTGGACAAGGGACCACGGATTCCACCTATTTGCATGTGTTCAGGGGCATCATGACTCTTAGCCGACTCGGTTCTGGGTTTTTCTCGGAATGCCAGGTACCTGGGATCATTACCCTTGGTTTTTTCGGTCTTCCGTTCTTGCATCCTGTAGTTCAACTTGACCACCAAGTCGATGAATGGCCCGATTTCCTCTGGTGGTTCTGACATCTGGGAAATAAGATCCTTCATCTCATCACGTAAACCCCGGTAGAACACGGAAACTTGTTTTGACTCGGGCCATTTAGCTTCAATCACTAGCCTGTTGAAGGTGGTGATGTAGTGTAGCAAATCGGCATTACCCTGTTTATGGTTGAGGAGCTCGTTGTCAGCTGCTTGAACGGATGTGTGACGGGCAAACATCCTTCGTAGGGTCTCCTTAAAAATAGGGAGATTGTACAGCATGGGATCATCGTTTTCAACCAATGTAATGGACCACTGTGCTGCGTCCCCACCCAGATAGGAAAGGATGAAGGCGACCTTGGATGCGTCATCCGGGAAGGCCGAAGCACGCGCCATAAAGTGTAGATGACATTGGTTGAGGAAAATACTATATTTGGAACTATCGCCATAAAAGCGTTCCGGGGCAGCTAACTGAACTGTGTGAGGGGCTATCACCTGTATGTGAGGGGTAGAGCCCTCAGTGGGTAGCGAAGGCCCCGCGGGGTTAAACAAAGGAGGTCGTAATATCTCCTTCTGTTTGAACCTAACAGTAGGGGTCTGACCCCAGGCCCCTGCCTGACTGGCAGCCTGTTGGCTTTGTAAAGCCGTCATGTCTTGGCGTAAACTCTGGTTCTCTGCCTGTATGCAGGACAGCATGGCCTAGGTCCTGCATGGTGATGTCAGCGTTGCTCATGTCGTCCGGGCAAGATAAACAACGTGGGCTTAGGATTCTGTCAGGACCCCACAAGTCTTACCTACTGCTTGCGGAGGGATCTCGCAGAGACGACATGAATAACCTCCACCGTCTCCCACCTTACCCTCGTGATAGAGTATATACTGACCAGGGCGAGGATGGGGGCCGTGAGAAGGAATCCTAAGGTGTGTAGTGTTATCCTTCTGTGTGTTGACCTGGTGTGTACGCCCATGGAAGACGAAAGGGCTCCCTTTTATGAATACTGCCTGTAGGGACAAACTATATGGTTCGATATTGTTGCACCCTTGGATCACATTCATGCAAGCTTCCATACAGACGTCTAAACACGTTGTGGGAATTATGTTGTAATCACCTGGAACGTAGTACGGGCTGGTACTGTACTCATCCGCACACAGAAGGGAGGAAGCGGAATTGAGGTCGTAGGCGCTCCTGTGTGTACGAGAAAGGAGAGATGACAATCTGCTGTCCCTGTTACTTCACAGGAAAGGAACTGCCATCCAGCGAGTATGGGTCCCCAAAAGGAAATAAACGTTTCCAGTGCCAACACCAACACAGGAATAAAGCAACTAAGCGCTCCTGCGCGCGTACAAAGGAAAGATAGCGGCAACGCGCTCCTGCACGTGCCGCAACACGGAAAGGTACACCAGCGCTCCTGCGCGTGTACGAGGACAGAAAACAACGCGCTCCTGCGCGTGTCGCAACACAGAAAGGTACACCAGCGCTCCTGCGTGTGTACGAGGACAGAAAGCGACAACGCACTCCTGTGCGTGTCACAACACAGAAAGGTACACCAGCGCTCCTGCGCGTGTTCAAGGAAAGAAAGTGACAACGCGCTCCTGCGCGTGTCACAACACAGAAGGTACACCAGCGCTCCTGCGCCTGTACAAGGAAAGATAGCGACAAAGCGCTCCTGCGCGTGCCGCAGCACAGGAAGGTACACCAGCGCTCCTGCGCGTGTACAAGGATAGAAAGTGACAACGCGCTCCTGCGCGTGTGTCAACACAGAAGGTACACCAGCGCTCCTGCGCGTGTACCGTGGCAAGTACCAGAGAGGCTGGATGACGGAAAGTACGCAAGGTATTTGTAGAGCGGGACACAGCCGAATCACTGCGACTCCAGCCAGGAGAGGAATCCGAATCCTAAGCATGCCGGGTTGAGCGCCGCGGGTTCATATGCGGCCTCACCCGGTAGTGCCTCTCAGTCTACTTCCTGTACAAGGAAGCTGGCCCGCGAACCTGCGGTTCCTGAAGACCCTGGTGATCCGCAAGGAAGTGGTACAAACACTCTGGCAGCCATACGGGTAGCCTGACCCCCCAGACAGTGTTCCGGGTCCTGAACCATGACAGGTGCAGACTTTAATAATGTGGAGAAAGGCCAGTTTTAAATGTATTTCCAGAAGACTGGACTTACACCATAACTCAAGAGAGAGAGACTTCCAGTCCTGCCAACAAGAAAGGAGAAGGATCTTCCTTCAGCATGTTACCTCTTAATTTGAGGAGGGCACAGGAGTTTGGTTGTCCCAGAGTACAAGTTTGCTGAAGAAGGAGAGGACCATTTCATGCAGTGCACAATGACAAATGGGCAATGCTTTGAAGACAGAGGGTTTGGTAACCTGAAACCATCAGAAAGGTGAGAAGAAATGGAGTAGCGATGCAGCAGTCTCCGATGAGGGGTCTAGCAATGTTCTGAATGATTTGAAGGGTACTGAATGCAAAAGGTGGGAAGGCCAATAAAATGAGCATTTGCTTAATCTGGTTGCAAGACGATAATTAACAGCCTTACGGTAGTGAGAGGGGAGAAAAGGGATGATTTTGTGTTGCTTGTGGATGTAGTAAAAGCAGGTGGATGAAACATGGTTAATCTGTTCTGAAAAGGAGAGAGGATGTTGGGAAATGAATCCAAGAATTTTTTTGCTGACTCTGCCACTGTGGTCGATTGACCCAGCTCCACCAGACACCAAAGAGAACACCATATGGTATGTGATCCCTTTAAGAGGAGAACTCGGGCAGGCCACCAGACACTGTCGTGGTGGGGGGGGGCTAGGGGGGCACCAAATCCATTCCCAAAGGAGAGTGCTATTAGTGATGGGCGAATGGAGGCAGGATGGTCCATAGAGTGGTTAGAAGCCAACTGGCACATGGTCAGTGAGTAAATTACTTTTTATGAAGACGGTTGACTTCTTTTTCAAGGATTTTCGAGAAATGGGTAACAAAGAGATATGTTTGAAGATGTGGGGATGTTTTGAGCCTGCTGAATATTTTTTTGAGCATATGAACGACCACAGCTTTTTCAGTGTTTTGCATTGGTAGTAACTGATGACTATGCAAGGGTGAACTAACCAAATGGACGCCAGGACAGGACCTATGATGTCTAGATTTGTGATCAGGATATGGGTAGGAGCCAGATTTAATAGAAAGGTCAAGAGCAGTAACAGAGTACACAGATATCAGGTAAAAAATCAACAGAGACATTGAGGATGGCTGAAGATCACAACACTATACAAAGGAAGGCACATGTATGTCAAAACTAAGCCAAATGTTTTCCATTTGTTTACATGGAAAATAAGGAGATAGAGAATTGCAACCTTTGGCAGAAGGCTCAGTGGACTTAGCAGCACAAACTGGTTTAAAGACATTTTTTACCTCTCCTCCAGACTCTTATGTTTTTGCTGATTCTGCCCACTTACATTCACCTCTCACCTCCGTGCTCTATTTTTCACCTCATCTTGACCGGGGAGGTAAGGCCGCCATGATTATGTTGGATTTGTCCGCGGCCTTCAACACGGTCCATCATGATTTGCTGATGGACCGGTTGTGGGGGTGTGGAGTCCGGGGTAAAGCATGGGAACTCTTGAAGTCCTTCCTCTCGGACAGAGTGCAAACAGTCTCACTTGGTGAATTCTGTTCCAAACCCTTCTCTTTGCCTTGTGGAGTTCCTCAGGGCTCCTCCCTTAGCCCCACGCTTTTTAATATTTACGTGTCCTCCTTCGCCCCCCTGGTCGAATCCTTTGGGTTTGCTCTGACATCGTATGCGGATGACACTCAAATTGTGTTGTCACTGCTACCAGGGCAGGAGATGGGGACGGCAAAACGGTTCCATGACTGCATGGAAGCAGTGGGTAAATGGATGTCCCAAATTTGTCTAAAACTCAACTCCAGCAAAACGGTGGTCATCCTGTTTGGCAATGACCCCAAGTTTTGGACCCCAAGTTGATGGCCGCATTCTCTGGGATCGCTTCCCATCCCCACTAGGAAAGTAAAAGACTTGGGAGTCTTGATTGATGACAAATTCAATTTTGGTGACCAAGTTAATGCAGTAGTTTCAGCCACGTCAATTGTTGTTAGAACATGTAAGAACATTTTACTGTTGCTACATAAGGATAGTCAACGCACAGTAGTCACCGCTCTAACAATGTCAAGGCTGGACTATTGTAACAGTCTCTACCTTAATATGCAGGAGCGGTTTCTGCATAGACTCCAACTTCTTCAGAATGCGGCCGCTAGACTGCTAAATTTGCCTCTGTCTCCGGGGATATCAGAAGACTACACTGGCTACCCGTCAAGAAACGGGTGCAGTTCAAGTCACTTTGTACTGTCTACAAGGCCCTTCAGGGTTTAGGTCCTGACCACCTGAAGCGGCAGTTCCAGTGGTATGTCCCTAAAAGACCACTTCGTTCCCTGGGAGCAAAGTTAGTAACAGTCCCTCCTTCAAAAAAAGCCAGTTGGGGAGGTAGGAGTTTTTTGGCTGGTGCAGCCAAGGCATGGAATGCCCTCTCATTCCATCTTAGAAATAGTACGGATTTACTGGCATTTAGGAAAGCTTTAAAAACCTGGCTTTTTGGCGTATAGTTTCCGGTTTCTTAAGTACGCTTCAGTGGGAGGATTGTAGATAGCGCTAGGACACCTTCGGGTAACAGTTTGCGCTTTAAAAATGCCACTAACATAACATAACGTCTTTTGCCTATCCTCTTACCTTCTCTTGTTGGCTTAGCCCTTCTTATATTCACCTCACCCCTGCATGCTCTCCTCTTCACCTCTCAACTGTCCCCAAGCCTCTTACCTTCTCCATCTGGTTCTGCCTCTCTTACTTCCATCTTTCCCATCCTTGCTCTGCTCTTTACATCTCTTCTTTCCACCCAGCCTCTCACCTTGTCTTGCGAAAAAAATATATATATAAGTTAAAAAAAAAATTATCCATATTATTAGTGCACTGCTTTTTATATTTCTATACCATTTTTTAACATCAATCGTTATGTACATGATCTACATCTTTGTAAAGGTTTTAATTAACCAAACAATAAAGATATTTGTCTTGCTTGTGCTGCCACTCTTAAATCCGAATTTCCCTTCCCTGTCATATTATTCACTTTTAAACTCTCCAAGTCTTTTATCATTTTTGCTGGTTCTGCACTCCTAAATCCACCTATGCCTTTTCCCCTTTACTTTTATCTTCTCTTGCTGGTTCTGACCCTGATGCATTAACCTTTATCTCCCTGATATACTCTTCATCTCTCACCAAGCATTTAACTTTCTCTTGCTGGTTCTGCCCATCTAACATCCACCTCTCCTCGAGTCTACCCCAACCTCTTACCATCTTTTGAGGGGTCTGCTGTCTTCCATTCATCTCTCACCATTGTTTCTCTCTTAACTCTGCTTATGTTCTCATGCTGGTTCTGCCTCTTATATCCATGTCTCTTAACCATACGCTCCCCATTACCTCTCATCTCTCCCCAGCCTCGTAACCTCTTTCTTGGTTCTACTCCATTTACATCCCACTCTGCACTTCACAGTGAATATGTACTGTCAGAGTTCGTGCATACGCTGAGGACAGTAGCTTTTTTTGGTAATTAGGCCCACTGTCCCAGTCCTCTGTGTTCGCAGTTAATTAAGAATGGGCCAAAGCGCAAAGAGAGACAGTGCATCTGATGTGTAATTCAGGTCTAGGATTTTTTTTATTAAGGGATGGTGCCGGTCTGTCTTGACATAAGGCTACACCCCTCACCCCTGGAGCCCAAACAGTCTTAAGACCCCTGTGGTCTAGTGTGCAAATACTACAGCCATGCCCATGGTAAACTAGAGGAAATTAGGATTCCTTTAGATGTCATTTTGACACATGGGCCATCAGAGAGTGGATAAAGCCCCCCTTCTGCCTACCCCAGGTGGCAAAAAGACTGTCCAATGCTCGGTGGTAGGACCCAATGTCAAGGGCCCAAACCCAGTGGCAGCTCCTCCGCAGTGGCAGAGGAGCGTGGCCCCACTGCCTGGCTTAGAGTTAGCAAATGTAAAATAAAACAATGTTCTTGCATCGTTTTATTTTCATTTGCCCGCTCTTAGCCAGTGCTGTTGGGAGGGGCGGGGCTGCGGCATGGGAGGGGGGAGGGGTGTGCTAGTGCACTCCACTGCTTAAGTGCTCGTGTGTTTGGCTGGCCATCTCAGGCCGACCAAAACAGATATGTGCACTTCGGTTTTCTCCAGCCCAGCTGCATTGAGCAGCCGGGCTGGAGAAACCCCACAGACTCCCTGGCCTGAGCGGAGCGTCTTTCTACCCAACTCAGGCCAATCCCAGCGCTGCCATGGATCGGATGGGAGTCTGTCCCGGGGGCTGCTGGGACCCAGAGAGAGGAGAGGCGGCGCAACATGACGCTGGAGGCGGCCGGAGGCTGAAGGTAAGTTTTTTTAAATCTATTAATTCCTTTCCCTGCGCTCCCTCCACCCGCCCAACCACCCTTTATTTGTGAGGGCCGCCACTGCCCAAATCATTCTTTTTTTAGGGCACAAATCACTGGTGTCTCTTGGGCTTTCATCTCCCTGGGGCAGGAAGATAGGTGGTAAGCCCATCAATCACTCTTCTAAGGCAACAGAAAGACATGCATGATGCCCGGGGTCAGGGCTACAATGTAGTGCTAGGCTGGGAAAATCCGGCACCCATTCATTTTTTCACACTTTCCCTGATGATCTGGGGGGCTTTCTGATTGCACCGGGGTGGGCAGATAGGGGGCAAACAACCCAATCTGCATCAACCACAGGGGCTTAAAGTCCACCAGACTACCATGGAAAAAGTGAGAAAAGGATTCAGGAGGGGTCGTGGACCATCTAGGCGTTGAGCCCCACCCCCAGGTATCAGACCATATTTTTGCCCCCTGGGGGAGGTAGGGTGGGTGGGGTTCACCGCTCTCTGTAAACCTATATATCAGAACTATGCTTAAAGAAATTTCAATTTCCTCTCACTTGCCATGCGCAACAGCTGCAGTATTCAGGCTATGGGTCTACTAGCCCCCAGAAAGCCCTACTAACCTGGACATTTCTGAAACCTAGAAACCCAAGACCCAAAAAATGTAGCTAAAGCGCCCAGTTTTCTCTAGTCCTGCAGGGAATGGCTGCAACATTTAAGCCCAGGACCAGTCACCACCCAGGGAATCCTACCAGGCTTCGGCATTTCGGAAACTTACAGAGCCTGGGGAATCCAGGGTGATGTGGCTTGCTTGGATCCCAGAACATTCTTTTAACCAGAATGCCCTGCAAACACGTAAGTATGGGTCAAAAAACCCTATTAATGTGACAGATCTACGGCACTTATAGCGTGAATGAATTTTCAAATTATGGTCCTGCTGGTCTCAGTATCTTTTTTTGTAGCTGACCAGAATTAACTTTTTAAAGCTGCAACTCTGTGGTCGTTGGCTGGAGTGACAGTCTTCTTTGTCTATTGTATGAAGTTTCTTTTTACATGTTAATGTACAGGTAATGTGACCATGTGCAGGAGAATGAATTAAT
Source organism: Calotriton arnoldi (assembly GCA_963921515.1). Classification (NCBI taxonomy): domain Eukaryota; kingdom Metazoa; phylum Chordata; class Amphibia; order Caudata; family Salamandridae; genus Calotriton; species Calotriton arnoldi. The sequence continues at coordinate 815,113 of CAWUFW010002862.1, forward strand.
GCAATGCATTTTAAAGTCGATATTCTACTTCTTGTTACAAGATTTCATAAATAATAAATGTTTGTGTATTCAGCAAATACATGTGTCTGGACGGAAAGTAAGAAAAATGCCATTAATTTGATATATGGAGATGCAGAGTGTTTCACAGTAATAGACTTATGTTCAACATCCTTTCCTTTTCCTCTTTATGGGGATAGCCAGCATCTTTATGCCTTTAAATTAAAAAATAAAGTACTGATATGGGAAAGATTGTTGCACTGGTATACAGAGTCACTGCCAATCTTTTCACAAGTTCTCAAGAAAGAGCTAGAGGCACTAAGATTAATTACCCTGTGATTCAGTCCTGATCCAATAGATTGATGACCTTATGATAACTGCAAAAACAAAAAGACTTCTAAATTAGATATAATTCCATTGTTAAATCATTTGTCTGAAGAGAGACACAAAGTCTTACCATCAACATAACAGTACTATCAAACAAAAGTTGCTTATTTGGGACATCAGGTACAGAAAGGAGTGAGGAAGGTGTCCAAAGAGCGCTTCTCTGCAATTCTTAGAACGAGCCCCCCTCATACACAAAAAGATGTAAGAGTGTTCTTGAGAACAGTGGGTTACTGTTACCAGTAGTTACCCATTTTTTTCTTAACTGCTAAGCCATTACAGGGACTAACACATAGTGCCCTGATTATGATGTTGGTGGGACCACCACCGACAGGCTATCGGTGGTGGTCCCACCAACATCCAGCATAGCGGTCTGACTGCCACATTATGATGCGGTCGGAGGGACCGATCGACGCTTCCGACAGGCTCAAGGAGCCCGTTGGGGCATCAGTCGGATTGAAATTCCTACAATGAAGGCGGTGTCTGCGCAGGCACCACTATAGGGATTACGATGTCCCTTTCCAACAGCCTTTCCAGGGCGATCCAACCGCCCTGGAAAGTACCATGCAGAGACTGCAAAAGTCCCAACCAATACATTCTATAAGCAAGAAAGTTAATTCACCTCTCTCGGTCGCCAATAAAATGAGTCTTTTCGGGTGCATGAAGCTGCTCTCCATGAGAGTGTCCAGGTACTACTGGTAGAAACACATATCCCTGACCCCAGCCCAACCCACCTGCATTTCTTTCCACAGCCCACCTGGCTCTGTCCTGGACTCAAGAAACCCCTCAATGCTGGTGTGCACCATAGTCAAGCTTTTTTTTACAACTGCATCCCAGATTCAAAAGGGGTGTGGCTCAGGCCACCTTTCTGGCTACAGATAAATCCCTACATTTACTTTCACGTGCCCACTGCCTATGGGACATTTATAATTCCTGATGAAGGCCACATACCTTTCTCCTTCAAACTGATTCCCAGTGAGGCTGCATCTCATCACACTGGGCCCAGGCGGTTTTACACTCTGTGACACTTTTGCAAGTCTGTGATCCCAGAGACGCCCAGGGCCTTCGCCCACTGAGGCACTCAGCTCTGTTGGGAGTCTTTCGCTTTGTGAATAAAAAGAAGCAGCTCAGACTTGCTGCGTGCGATGGCAGAAAGCCTGGACGGGACGAGTGGAGAGGAGTCTTATCGTAAGATTTAGAGCCGGTGACATGTGCCTCATGTTGTGCTCTCCGCGGGGATACTATGGGGATTTAGTCAGGAAGAAATATGCTTGTGATACTCTCTCCTCCCAATCCTTGTTGCACTATGGTATTTTACACATTGTATACATCTGTTGGAGCTCGTTATTGACCTCTTTTTAAAGCTACCTGTCGTGTCGGGCCCTAGGCCCACATGATTCTAAGTCATGGACACAGACACTGTTGGTTGGGTACTACAACTGGCCTCGAGCACGTGCACCCGGGCCCTTTTATTGACAGGCTCACGTCACTCGTGACGCCTGTGAGGGATGCGTGTGGGGGTGCAAGTGTGCCCACTCCCATAGGGGAGTGGCTACTAACTCAGTGTCTGCTGAGACACTAGAAGTGTCCAGCAGGACACTACACTACCCTGTGTTTGTATCTTGCAGAGTAGGCCAGAGTCAGATCTGCCTTTCTCATCCACTTGTCCTCAGTGCACTTACCCCCAGAGGGCAGCACCTGCAAGAGGAGGGTAACAATTTCCATGTGTCATGAAACTGGTGCTCATGTAAAGCGCTCCAATACCTTCCTATTGTATTCTTCACCAAGCACTTGGTGTCCACAAGAGAGACATTGTTGCGACATGACTAGCAGCAGAAAAGTCCATATAAATAGGTCACTTGTTTTAAAATATTTCTTTATTGACATTTTTACAAATACCGCAAAATCAAGTAGAACACGGTCCTGTGTCAATAATTGTCTCAGCACATAGTATGAAGATGCAACTGGTACAAATATACACTCAGCCTTACAGCACCATGATAGGTGCTGTCTCAGCACATAGTATGAAGATGCAACTGGTACAAATATACACTCAGCCTTACAGCACCATGATAGGTGCAGTAAACAAGGTCGGTACATTCTCCAATGCAGTGCCATTTATAAAGAAATACAAGATACGATAAATAACACGCAAGACCAAAACTGTGATTCAATAAACTAGTACCTCGGGGGCAACATTGGAGGCACGGTGGCGGGAGCATTGTAGGAGCAGGAGAAAGGGGGATACTACGAGCAGCTGTGTGTACGAGGTTGAGGCATCTTCTGGCCAGCCGGTCAGGAAGAGCGTCCAGGTATTGCATGGGTGGCTGGGCCGGGCCTGCAGGGTCTACCCAGGAATCACCCCAGGGTGCCCCCCAGCCATGGGGACAGTCCCGTGTTCCAAACTAGAGCAACACCTACCCAGGGGCGTCCAACTCATCTTGTAGTTTGAGCACATCGTGTCCCAGAGTGTGGCAGCACCCTCTCCTCCCCAAAGCCTCAGATCTCGAGCCATGGCGTCAGCCTCGGTGGCCGCTCATTCATGCAGAACCCAGAGCCAGAAGCCTACCGGGGTGGCTGTGCTGCCTTCCAGGACATTGCTATCAAGCGCTTGAGGAGCACCATGGCCAGGTCAACCAGCTTCATCTAGTGTTTGTTGCGTTTTGTGTGCTTGGTAATTCCCAACAGACAGAGCAGGGGGTCAGGCGGTGATTGTACATCAACCACTGCTGAGACATGACCCATCACCTGTGCCCATACCTACGCCAGTGGAGGACAGTCCCATACCATATGGAAAATTGTTGCATCCAGGTGGTTACAGCGGGGACATAGGGCCACTCCCGGGAACATCTTGTGGAGACGGTGCGGTGTGAGGTAAGTGTGATGGACATAGTTGAACTGGGTGAACTTTAGGCATAAGTAGGTGACTCGGCATTTGTGTCTTCACCATAGAAGTGTTGTATACGTGGACATGAGTGTGACTGAGCGTGCACATGTAAGCATGTGTGTGCAGAACACTTCCTTACGGCCATTCCATTTTAGTTTTACAACACATCAGTCTACTTACTGGCATTCTCGAACAACAGCACCTTATTTGGTTGTCTTCTCTCTGCAGATATGGTTAGCTTTACATGAAACAAAGCCTTCATTAAACTATCTTCCTCTGGTGACTCGTTATACACAGTATTGTTAGTGCAAACGTTATGTTATGCTCAGTTTGTTTATGTTATGGAATCATTTCTATTTTTAGTCTTACATTCTGCATGTGAGATGTTACAATTATATTGCAACATCCCAAATCAACCCTTCATGAATGAGCCATATATGTGTAGCAATCCCACAGTATTCCATGTCTCAGACCTTCGTTCGGACGCTTATTTTCAATATTATTTTATTTGTGCATATTTCATGTACCTTGCCTTGAACAAGACTATGCCACCTTTTATTGGCCTGCCTCTTGCAAAATGAAACTTCATCAAAAACAAAAAAAGAAATAATACTTCTACTAATTAAATCACTAAGGGCCTTATTAAGAATTTGGCGGTCCATGGGACTGTTGAACCCGTGGTGGTGGTCCAACCACTGCCACACTGTGGGCCTGCCCGCAGTATTAGGGGTGTGGCGGTTACACTGCCACATGATCATTGCGACTGCCGGGGATCAAGGACCCCGCAGCAGTTGTGCAGTGATCAGGAGCACTAATATGCTGGTGGTGCTTCTAAGGCACCGCCAAGCATATTAGGAGTTGCCTGTCATGAAAATGGTGGTGGAGCGGCAACAAAGGGGGCCCTAACAGGGTCCCCTGCTGCTCCTGGGCCTGGTGGTGGATGCGGGAGGGCACATGTAGTGCCCCATGGTTTTGCACCCCCCGTTCCTGCATGGTGTAGCATGTATGCCACACCGTGCACGAAGGTGCAGTTGGTGGTCTGAGAACGCCGGTCTCCATGTCAGGCTCTACAATGAGCCTGACAGACCGCCACTATAGACCGCCGCAGCATCGCCCGCCAGACCAGAATTTAACTCCTAATCTGGCGGGCAGAAGCATCACAGCTTTGTGCGGGCCTACAGTGGACAGTGCGTTGCGCTGTAGGACCGCCAAAGTTGTAATTAGGCCCTTTGTATTAGTACTACTCACAAACTGGTTAGTTTCCCAATCATTCCAGTTACAATTACTGATAAAGATGTAAATGCCAGGTGCTCCAGCCCCACCTCTGGAGATATGTCTAGCTACATGTCATGACTGCTGAGCTCAAGAGGGGGAGCGTCCACTTAGTATCCACGGCTTACCACTCCAGTGGATGTATAGTGCAACTTAGATGAATACGTATGGAAGCATTGAACTTTAAGATAACATCATCTTATTTAGAAGCTGTATAGTCTAAACCATAAAATCATAAAATAAAATACATAAATACAGGGGATTTCGATCAGCCCTCTTAAATCACTGGTCTGTTCAAGCATCAGTCACCTTTTCCTTTCACAGCATACAGTATCGGGTAGTGGTCCAGCCTACTTCACCCATTGGCCGTCTTACAAAGTGAGTGAGCATCGTTCATTTGCCAGATAACATGTGCACAGCCTCCTGAGAAGGAGTGAACTTCTGCAGTCGCATCTATATATATAGTACAGTTTTCTTTTTGCATAGTGTATGCATTTGAAAAACAAAACAATAAAAACACTGCACGCTTGCCAAAGCCAGGCATGTTGGCTTTGCCAGTGCTTGTTTTTTTTAGTTGCTAACTGTAGGCGTGCAAGACAAACCAATGTGCAGGTGTTTCTCTATCAGACCAGAACAGAAAAATAACTTGAGCTGATATTCAGATGATGGTCCTGCTCGCCTTTGTGTCTTTTTCATAGCTGACAAGATGGACCTTTTCAAGGCTGGACTCTGCAGCAAGTTGGCAGGAGGGAAAGTCTTCATGGCCTATTGTATGAAGTTACATCTTCCAAGGTACTGTGCAGGAAGAATAATGTGACAATGTGCAGTGGAATTAATTCATTCAATGTAATCTAAAGTCGATATTGTTTAATTTGGTGTAATATTCTAATTTCCTAACTCAGTTGCTAACTAATGCTATGTATTTTAAAATGTCACAGTATGTTCTGTATAACGTGTATTGCTGAAGTTATTATAAAGGGCTTGAGTTTTCGTCAGGATCTCTCTTTTTTTTTTTTTTGCTCGCACCCCTGTCAGTCTGTGCTGCATTTTTAAAAATGTGGGGATAGCTTTTGCAGGAGCATTTATTAATGGTGCATTAACTCCTATATTTGCACATTTGTTTATTTTTGCTTCGGAGTTCTATTGACTGAAAGCTTATTTAACTTTAACTTACTTTGAACAAATACTGCAGTGTTGATTTATTTAGCTTAAAATCGAACTTCTCGACAAGTACAACATGTATGGGTTTTTTCTCTGAGCACATGATGTGTTGTCTCACGCAGGACACGTGTTACTTATTCTATTTGGGTAAGAAAAAAAGCGGTGGAATACAAGTAAGTTAAAATACACCAGACTCCCCTGGTGTGTAGTTTTCAGGAATTTCTAGGGTTGGTAGGTTTCCCTGGGGGCTGGCGGACCTTAGGCCCAAATACCGTAGCATTAGGAGTTAAACGCAGTACAATCACTAGATGAAAAAGTCTTTTAATTGTAATAACAATTGTAATTTGTTTTTTAATAAATTGGGATGAGAAGTTATTAAACATAGAATGTAGTCAATATAGTAAGTCCTTTGAGATTGAGCCACTGCAAATACAAAGTTAATAGATCATGTTTTTGTTTTATAGTGATTATAATTGAACAAATCAATAATTGCCCTGGAGAAGGTGATGATAATTCGACTGTTTCACTGAAACGCCGCATCGACAGATAAACTTAAACTGAGCATATTATGTCCAAAGGAATTTTTATTCTTATTGATTCCTTCTTCTTCTGTTGTTTTAAATGATTGTGAGAATTTTATGAATTCGTCAACTGTGTTTTTATGATTGTGGTTACCAATTGTTGTATAAAGTAGATAAGTGTAAATATATGTACCCATTGTTTTTAATATTTGTAAAAATGGAATAATACATAATTTCTAAAAGAAATAATGTTTAAAGTTGAATACTGATCTAAATGTATTTGCTTCTTTCTCTTTTTTTGGCTCAAGGACTACTTTAGCCCTTTGGTTAACAGTGAGCACGTAGCTATATGTCTGATGAAAGTTGTTTGGGAAATGTTTTATAGTTTTTGATGGTCTATTGAGTTCCACTCCTTCCGATTTCTCTAAGGTGTAAGTCAGGTGATATGGAAAAGGGAATTTTATGTTGTTATTACCAAATACCGTAGCTACACACATCTCCAGAAACATTGAAATTACAATAAAACCCCTGATGTCTCCATGTAATATATTGGGGCCTTTCCTGTCAGCGGTGATAGGCCTCACCCACACAAGTGGGATACAATTTTATCAAAACAATTGAGGGAAAACGGAATAGTAAAACATTTGTTATTATCTTATGCATTTCTCCCCATTTCCACATTTAAAATGTAAATCACATTTCACAAATGTTATAGGTAACTCCAGATTCATGGTATAACCTGTCTTTGTATAGTATGGTATGGTGTGGCCTGTGATTTTACTGTATGGTACGGCCTGTTATTGTATAGCACGGTTTGTTATTGTACAGTGTGGAATTATATGGTATGGGTTGTCACTTAATAGTACATTATGGTATAGTATTATATGGTATGACCTGTCATTTTCTAGTATTGTATGGCCGATCATTTTACAGCATGGTATGGCACAAACTGCTTTCCCTGGCTACAGTGTTAGCTCGGAGACGAGGCACAGCAGAGAAAAACATGCAGTTGCACCAACTGCTTTAACACAAAGTAAAATTGCATATTGAAAAGAAAGAAAATGCTTTTGGTTTAACTTTGTTTTATTAAATTTTGACAAAGTGATAGACACAATACAAATCTCATGTACTCTCATTGAAGAACAATGATGGCTGACCCCGGGTCCCACCCTTTCCCGTATCCAGTTACAGTATAGAGAGCGTTCAACGGTAAAACAAGTGCCCGTAGGTGCGAGGGGAGTCGAAGCTCCCATGAAAGAACCTACTTGCCAATCCCATAAGAGAAGAAACAAACCCAGAGAATAAAGGAAGAAAACATAGAACGAGGATATCCCCCCCCGAGCCCCCTCCCCCCCGAACCAGTGTGCCACGTCCTTGCCCTCTTAGGGCGCCCTACGTGATGACTGCCAAGTATCTATTTTTCAGGGCCCTGTGTCCATGAGTCGCAGGAGGCGAAGATATTTCAGGCACGTGATTTCGTTGAATTCCTTCGCCAGGAGGGACAGAATGGGCTCCCAGACAGTATTGAAGGAGGCTGCAGACTGCGTAAGAGTGGCTTGTATACGCTCCATCCCAACCGTGTACCATAGTTTGTGGAGCCACCCCGTGTGTGTAGGGCGAGTCTGTGTACCCCAGAGCGATAAGATGTGTTGAACAGCCGCTCCCATGGCCAGTCCCATCTGTCTCCCCCTGAGTGACTCTAGTGGGAACGTGAGTGCGTTGGGCAGCCCTAGGAGTGTATACGCGGGAAAGCGGGGTATCTCTGTATCAAATTGTGTGTCGATGTCGTGAAGGACAGCCGTCCAGTATCCCACCACCTCCCTGCACTCCCATAGTAGGTGGGTCAGTGTGCCCTCTTCGTCGCAGCCCCTCCAACACGTTGGGCTCCGGTTGGGGTTGCCTCTATGTAATCTGACTGGTGTCAAGTACCAATAGGTCACGACTTTGACCGCTGCCTCTCTGCCGGCAGTGTTCCTGGCTGTGTGGTTGGCTCTGTAATATATGTCTTGCCATTCCTTTCCAGAGAGAGTTCTTCCCAGCTCTTTTTCCCAGCGTGTCTGGCCAGCGGAGTGACTTGTGGGGACCGGAGGGCTGAGCATTTTGTAGAGCTCCGTGATCAGCTTTCGGTCGGACTGCTTGGTAAGTAGCCATTTTTCGTAAGTCGTCAGCTTTCTGCCGACTAAGGGACGTATCTCCGGCTGTGTCAACCAATGTCTAATTTGAAAATATTGGAATCGTTGCGGGGCTATAATGTCGTAATGCTCTGATAGGTCGGAGAACTGAATGAACCCCTCAAGGTCGAACAGATGGCCCGCAGACCTGCAGCTTGTCGTTCGCCACTGCGGGAACGCCCGCCTCTCCATCCCCGGGGTGAAGTCGGGATTGTCGAATAAGGGCGTGAGCGGTGAGGGGAAAGTGGTGAGCCCCCTCTTGACCGCCACCGCGTCCCACACTCGGAGCACAGTGCAAGTGATAGGGGATTTATTGAGGTAGGCCGGTTTATCCAATCGCTTCAGGAAGGGGATTTTCCAGAGCGAAGTTTGCGCCATCGCTCTGTCCTGGAAGAGCCACCTCTTCTCTGAATCAGGCCGGCTCCACTCCACCAGGTATCTTAATTGTGACGCTTGGAAGTATCGCAATATATTTGGGATCCCCAGTCCTCCCTCACCAGGAGGTCGGTGGGATAGGTCTTTTCGCATCCACGGTCGTTTCCCGGCCCATATGAAGTTCTGCACCGCGTCTTGTAGTGATCGTATGGTGCCCTTGGGGGGGCCCACTGGAATGGTTTGAAAGATGTAAAGGATTTTGGGTAGGACGGACATCTTCACCGCCGCCACCCGGCCGAGCAGTGATAATGGGTGTTTCTGCCATCTCCTCAGATCGTTCTGTATTTGGGAGGTGAGATTTGAGTAGTTCAGAGCAACTGTCTGTTCGGTGGACGGAGTTAGGACTATCCCAAGGTAGGGGATCGCGGCCTGTGGCCGCAGGTCCCCGTAGTCCAGAGATGCACCATTTAATTGATGTGCGTTGCAACCCAGAGGGAGAAGCATTGATTTCCCCCTGTTTATTTTGAAGCCGGACACCCTTCCAAAGGCCTCCAGCTCCCCCAAGAGGGCCGGCACTGAACGTTCGGGTGTGTCTAGCGCAGCTAAAATATTGTCTGCGTATAGACTAATTGTGTGGTGTTCCCCCCCGAATGGGATGCCTGCAATGTCCGGATAGTCGCGGATCCTCTGTGCTAGGGGTTCGACGTAAAGCGCAAAGAGGAGAGGCGAGAGCGGGCAACCCTGCCTCGTGCCTCGCCTAATGTCGAACGGCCGCGAGCCCATGCCATTAACGCGTATTGTTGCCCTAGGCTTGTCGTAGCAACTTGCCACCCATGCCCTAAAGCGATCCCCGATGCCAAGGTGTGCCATCATTTTATTTACAAAGCCCCAGTCCACCCGATCGAACGCCTTTTCGGCGTCCACCGACAGTAGCACGGCATCCGTCCCCCTGTAGTGAGCCTTGTCTATTAAGTGCATGAGGCGCTTAGTATTATCGCTGCATTGTCTGTTGGGGATGAAGCCAGACTGATCCGGCTCAATGATGCCAGGTAGTCGTGGTCCGAGTCTGGAAGCGAGAACCCCTGTGAAAAGTTTGAGGTCTAGGTTAAGCAGGGAAATCGGTCTGTATGCAGTGCAGTGGGTGGTGTCTTTGCCGGGCTTAGGCAGCACAATGATATCCGCCTCCAACATGTCGGGGGGTATGGAGCCGGGCCCCTGGAATGAATTAAAAAATCTGGTGAGAAGCGGCGCCAGGAGTGGGCAAAAGGCTTTATAAAAACCGGCCGAAAAGCCGTCTGGCCCGGGCGATTTCAGGGTCTTGAGGCGGGAGATTGCGCCAACCACCTCCTCTATCCTGATAGGTGCATCCAGTGAGGCGGCCCCAGCCGCGTCGAGAGCTGTCGTCCTTGCCCGACGTAAGTAGGCCTCCCCAGCCTTGTCGATAGATTGGTCCTCCCTATAGAGTGATGCATAGAAATCCCTAAACGCCTCGGCTATCTGGGTGTCACTGTCCAGCTTCTCCCCCTTAGCGTTATGTAGGGTGGTGATTTTAGACCGCTGAACCCGAGCTCTAAGCTTGCTTGCGAGGAGACGCCCTGTTTTGTCGCCGCCTACATAGTATGTGTGTCTGAGCCGCAGGGCTGCATATTCGGCGCGGTCGAGGTCCAGGCCGGCTAGTTGCGCCCTTGCAGCCTTCAATTGCCTCCATATTCTGGGAGCCCCCGTGCGACTGTGCACCCTCTCGAGTTCGACCACCCTGGCCCTAAGGGCCTCCCGCTTTTCTTTACGCTCCTTGGCTTCTGCCGCCGAGATAGCTATTAGTTCCCCTCGCACTACTGCTTTAAGTGCTCCCCAGATCGCGGTCAGCAGTGTGTCCGAATTGTCGTTATGTGTGAGGTAGTCAGTGATGCGCTCTTGTAGCTGTTGGGTCACCCCCTTTCTTTGTAGGAGGGCCTCCCGTAGACGCCACCTCCCCCCAGGTGCCTTAGTCCGAGGGACCGTTATGGTCACTACCACCGTGTCGTGGTCTGAAAGTGCTGCTGGGATAATGTCCACATCTTCTACTAGTGTGTTGAGCTCCGAGGAGCCTATGAAGTGGTCTAACCGAGCATATGTATGGTGCACGTACGAGTAAAATGTATATTGTGTGCTCTGGGGGTGCGCCGCCCGCCACAGATCCACCAGTCCCCTGTGGGCCATCCAGGTCTTCCCCTCTGTCGAGATTGCTCCCGTCGATCCTGCACGATGGCCGGATCTGTCTGTCTCCGGGTCCATTACTAGGTTGATGTCGACTCCCACAAGGGTGTACCTCTCTTGGGGACTCAGGATTTCTGCCAGAGCGCCCTTAAGAAAGGGTTCCTGACCTGAATTAGGGGCATACAAGGACCCCACAACCATGGAGGTGCCACCCACCCGTATAGTGTATGCCAACAGCCGACCCTTAATTTCCGCTACTCTGTCTCCCACCTGACCGTGAAAGTGCCGAGCAAACAGCACAGCCACCCCCGCTTTCTTGTCTGTGGTAGAGGAGTAGAACTGTTGAGGGAATGCCCGGGACCTCATTCTGTGCCAGTCTTTGGGCAGAAGATGCGTCTCCTGCAGGAGACAGATTGAGGCGCCAGAATTCTCCAGGAACGACAATATGCCTCGTCGTTTAATGGGGTTGTTGAGCCCTTTCACGTTTAGAGTAATGACTTTCAGGCTATCACTCTTCATGTTGTTTGCGTACCAGGTGATGGCGTTGTCAGCGGGGGAACTGCCCCAGCGTGGCGTCTAGCCTGGATCCTCTCCCTATGTGGCACACCAATTCCCTCCCCCCTCCCGCGGCTCTTCGGACCCCCCCCCATCCCGCCCCCCACTTCCCCGAACTGATTCCCCTTAGTCAATCGAGTACCCAGTGCCCCTTCCCCCCCACCCTAACCCCAACTGAGTGTCCCCAACAAATAACCATAGTCCAATGCCCGCCTTCCTGCGATGCAGGCATGTGGTGAATTTACCTGTGTGAGCGTGCAGCCCCGGCAACCCCGCCCCCCGCTCCCTCCCCCCCCAGCCTGCTGTGGATCAGTGCTTATGTGTCCCCATTCGTCGAAAATGTCACTCATTAGGTGAGGTGTCTCTAGTCACCGCGTCCAGGGCCGATGCCCGTTCTTGTGACATTGTTGTGTGATCCGGTTTCAGGTCTGTTGTGAAGTCTGTTTTAGGCAGGCTTCTGCGTCCCACTCTGTGCCATGTTCCTCTCGACGGTTGTTGTGAACCCTCTGGGGCGGTTTCCTGTTCGCGAGGTGCTAGGCCCAGGAGAGCACGAGTCTCCCGAAGGGAACTCAGTTGATGCAACGCGCCGTTCCGTTTGAAAATTAAGCGGAAGGGATGGCCCCAGGAGTAGGGTATCCCCTCGGCTCTTAAGAAGGAAGTAACTTCTTTGAACATCTTCCTTTTTTGAAGAGTGATAGGGGACAAATCTTGGAATAGTGCCACCGATTGTCCTTGATGCTGTAAAGGCTGTTTCGATCTTGCCTCCCGGAGGATACGCTCCTTCAGTGGGAAGTCCGGCAGGAAGGCCAGGATATCTGGGGGTGGAGCCGGTGTGCGTCTTGCCAACCCCACTATGTGCGCTCGATCGATGCGTACCTCAAAGTCGGGGCCCTCGCCGAGGATCTCTCGAAAGAGGCCCTGTAGATACTGGGTTACGTCTGCTCCCTCAGCTTTTGATGGGACTCCTCGGACCCGGATGTTGTTGCGTCTCGACCTGTTCTCCAAATCTTCAGCATGAGCTTGAAGGTCCACTTGTTGGTCTTTGAGGCGGATAAGCTCTTGCTGGAGTTGTTCCAACTCCCCGCTTCTGGTGTGGTCATTGTCCTCCATGGTAGCCACCCGCTCTCCCAGCCCATCCACCTCACGACGTATCTCTTTCACTTCTCCTGCTACTTCCTGTTTGAGCGTGTGAAAATCCTCGCCTTAGAGAGTTAAAAAGTGTCTCCAAAAACGCTCGGGTGATCGGCCCGTCCCCGTCCCCAGGGTCTACTTGCTGCTTTGAGGTGGGAGGGGAGTGCGGTCCCCCGGTACCTGCGATGGGGCCTTTAATGAGCATGTCTTTCAGAGTGCGCTCCCCCTTCTTGCGCGTCGTGGACATGGTAGATTTCCCGGACTTAAGCACCGGTGCCCGGTGATCGCCGGTTCCTCCGGAGAGGTGACGCTGTAGGCCCTGGCTGATGGCAGCTGCTGTGCTCTTTTCCCCACGTGGCTGTGTATTGTCCCTGTGCCGTGCTTTGCGCCAGAGTGATGCCCCCTCCTGGGGAAGCTCAGAGAATCCCCAAGATGCACCCCACTTCGCCGGGTTGGACGGTGAGTAGTTTCAGTTCCGCTGCCTGCCCTCACTCTCACCTCTTAGGTCTGTCCCTCTCCTGTGCGTGGGGCTCGGCTGTTCAGAATGGTGCACTTGATGCGGGTGCTGCCGTGTGCTGGATGCCTGGCCCGGCGTGGTTGCCCCAGTGTCTCTCACCGCTTGGCCTCCCTTGTCCCCCTTAATGCCCGCAGTCTTGGTGGCGGTCTTGCTCACGCAGTTTCCCGGTAAGCCTGGCTGATGCAGGCCCTGTCCTCCGTCTGCATCCCATGAGGACCAGAAACCCGCGCTGCTCGAAGCCCCCAAGCCGCCTGTGAGCGGGTCTCCTGGGGTTTCCCGATCCTCTCGTCGTGGAGACCCTGGGGCAGGCTTAGTCACCCTCAATCTTGTGCCTCCCGGGGTGAGACCGTAGCAGGTTGGCCGTCCTCTGCAGCGGTGGGCATCGCCCCCCCGGCTTTCTCGGATGAGGGCCCTTTCGTCACACCCTGATGGCTTCACCTGTGCCCCGCCGGGTTGCTCCGGGACGCAGGCACTGTGGAGCCCTCCGTGGCTGTGTCTCCGACGACACCGAGCAGGGCGCCCCCCGAGGTGCGCCGGTGCCGTCGGCCCCGTTTCTTCCGCGCAGTGCTGTCTGGAGGGGGGGCGCTATCAGGGGTGGAGGCACTTACCCCGCGCCCCCAAACGGCCTGCAAGTCCCGCTGGCAGTTAGACGCTGGGCGGCCTCCTGTGCTTGTCTCGCCTCCTTTCCCCCTTGCAGGGCCCAGGTCTCGGGTGGTGCGCCGTTAGTGGCCGCCGACCACGGGGCTTGTCTTTGTCCGCAGCCCAGCGATGTCCTCAGCTGTGCCCCACCTGGGGCCTCACCATGAAGGGGAATGACGTCCGCCTGCGCCCGCCCAGGCCCAGCAGCCTCGGCCTCGATTTGCCCCGCCGCGCGGGAGCTTCGGTCGGCCCTCCGAGGTGAGCGGCAAGCTCCGCCGGAGATGCCTCCAATGCGCCTCCCCTCCTCCGTCGCCGCACACTCACGGTTGTCAGGGCAGCAGACAGCTGGCTGCCCTGGAAACGCCGACGTCGCTGCAGTTGGAGACGCAGCCGAGTCAATGCTAGTGTCCGCTCAGCTTGGGCGCCATTTCGCGGCTCCGTGCTCGGAGCGGAATTGGCGTCCTCCAGGGATGTGGCGCTGCCGGAGTTACCCCCCGAAAGAGCACAGAGCCCCCTCTCTGCTTACCGCCAAAATCGTGCTGGTTTGGGGACTATTGTGCACGAATTGGCTGGGAGAAGGAGTTCGGTACGGGGAGCCTCAGGGTCTCGCGTCCGTCTAGGTCGCCATCTTGGCCACGCCCCCAAGAAAATGCTTTTAAAGATTAAAGCAGTCTGTGGCTAGTGTCGCCCTAGAGGATATAAAAGCGATGTTGTAGTAAAGATTGCGTTTGGACCAAGTGCTTTTAAATATAAAATAAGTCTGTTGCTGCAGTATCACTGTAACAGGGCTGACAGAGTTAACCATGGCGGGGCACCACACGAGCATAAAACGTTTTCTAGCTGACACGTCAAGAATTTTCAATTCTATTAAGGACACGCAGGCGAGAATTATGCTTCTCTTTCTTCATTGAAGCAAATACAGCAGCCACTAAACTTTAAACGGCATAACCCGGAAGGACTGCCCCTTCCCTGTATACACCAATCAGAGATCCCCCTATGGGTATAAATGTCCTGAACTCAATAATCCGTCCTCTTTCTTTGTGAACCATTAATCACAGTCCATAAACTTGAACCACCGGATCCAAACTCCGTCGATCCACTCCATCGACCTGAACCATAACTCCAACGAAGATAACTCTCTCGACAAAACTCGTCAGTGATTCCTCAAGACCCTTCAAGTCGTCTTGCTCTGATCTCCTGAAAAGAGAACATAAGTAGTAATATTCCAATATCTGAACATACTTCAACAACATCGGGTGGGAAACGCATAAACAATTCTCTTAACACGTACTAATACAATATATCAATCTACTGTCAAAAACATAACCATTCATCACATGTTTTACATGCTAATCTAGGGTGGGATAATCCTCGCCTCCGTGTCCTTAATAGAATTGAAAGTTCTTGACGCCAACCAAATTCACACAGATCTTTCTCTACATATGCATGATCCAAAACATTACACATCTTCTGATCAAGTAGAACACTCTTTAAATGTGTCTGCGCACAGAATATGACTTCTGTGCAAGGTCACTTAGTGGGGCTGATCTCTTGAACTCACTGTACCGAAGATCGTCAAATGTGTGACATTCAGAACTCGTTTTCCACACAAGCACAATGTATTTTTCTATGTCTTTAAGGTCACATTCTTCTTCTGTCTCCGCAAATCCTTTTAGAAACTCCCCAGGTTCAGCAGTTAAAGCTCCAAGCTTTGTTCCAATTTTGCTCATAGTGTCATCACCCATAAGAATTTGTGCCTTGATAAGAACACTGGGCATCTCTGGGTCAAAATCTTACCGAATATGACGTGGGATTATGCTTCTTTTCTCGCCTGTTCCATTAGGTATCCATAACTCTGACAATCCTTGACTTATGAACATTGCAACAAATCTAAGTAGCACAATACTGACATCTGTGTCATTTGACAGTACAATGACTCAATTGGAACCATTTTGAACAGCCCACTCAACATGTGTCACAACACGAAGGTCAGCTTCCTCCAATTTACTGTTAAGTTCTTGAACAATATGGCCCATACCTTTTGAATATATCTCTGCAGGCACCAACTTCTCATTGACAATCATTCCACTTGCAATAATTGGAAACTCAGCCTTCATTGAAGCATCAGCAATGTTTTGGCGAGTTAACATCTCCAAGTTCATCTTGTTCGATGTTGATGACCAGAATTTATCAAGTTGCACAGGTAAAGGTGTCGAAATATTGATGCAAGCAAGATCAGTTGTTCCACTTGTAGACATTCGTCTGAGTCTGTCACATTCTTTGACAGATAGCACAAGATAACTGTCAAAGACAATGTGCAGTTCTTGCAAGGTGCACACTGACTTTGATATCTGTAGAACAGTCTGAACGACCTCTCCGAAGTTTTGCATGGATGAAATCTTCACTATTCGCATTTGTGACATATAGTCCACAACAACAGCAGTTTTCACCGAGGACACCTTTTCAAATTGAAATTCTTCAGGTGAAAGTTTTTTTTTCGAGCTATTATAAGAGTTTGTGCTTCACTGGTTCGGTTGAAAAAGAACAGTTGATGAACAGAATGCAGAACAATGTCATACATTCGCCCAAGTACAGAGATCTGGGCTTAAATCTATCGTTTTTTGCTCCCCATGCCATTCCAGTTTAAAGCGGACATATGCAAATAAGTCTTGGCATGGAGAGCACAGGACCCACGTATGGGCATACCCGACCCACTTGGGTGACAAATGCAAAAAGAACAATTAATGGACAGAATGTTGAACAATGTCAAATGTTCATCCCAGCGCAGAGATCTGGGCCTAAATCTATCATTTTGTTGCTCACCAAGCCATTCAAGTTTAAACCCAGACATACGCAAATCAGTCTTGACCCTGCTCCCCATGGGAACAGTCCATCCCAAACTGCTAGGCCAGGTCCTCCCCGAACTGGAAACAAGCATCCTGGGACCGGTTTCGGGGTTTCACCCCTCATAAGACAGGCTAACTTGACTCCAGCGGCATGGAGAGCACGGGAACCACGTCTGGGCATTCCTGCCCCACTCGGGATGACAAATTCAAAAAGAACACTGGTTCGGTTGCAGCATCTCCATCAAATAATGCGTTTGTTGGAAGAAGATCATGCGACAGAATGTCCTTGATAAATTCACCCCTTTCTTTTACCACATCCATTTCGCTATGTGCTTGCGAATGTTGTTTTTTGTAACCTGTTTTGTAGTGGCTGGTTGGATGAAACTCTTACTATGGCAATTAAAGCGTGGAAGTTTAGCTTTAGTGATTATGTCAAACAGCTTTTTCTCTTTCAATACAAACTCTCCTGCTTCAGGTCTGCGCATAGTTTCCATGTTCTAGGAATATCTAGTAGACGTTTCTTTATATTGTTATCCACATATTGTTTGGTCACGAAGTTGTGTAGTCACACAGGCTCAGCCATTTCAAAGGGGTTTCCTGGCTGCTACATGAAATGAAGAAGGCTGTCAACATGTTTATTAAAACGTTCCCCTCTCTTTCCCACAAGTTCTTTGTGAGGAACAGTTTCATGATGGTCCATTAATTCTGAATTTGTCATATCTCTGAAAACATTGCAAATAGAAAGGACTTTATGGTAAACTAGCTGCCATTGAGCAATATATTCACTATTACATGTCTGACCAACAAGTCCCTTGAAGCTTTTCTGTGATATCTGGATCGTCTGTTCTAGTTTCATATCTGGAGCCACAGCATCGAACCTTCCCTCTCTGTTTTTCATCACAAAAAGTCTTTGCATGAATTTTCTGTAGAGGTGTGGTTTTTCCACCTCTAGCTTCTTCACTCTTTCCATATACCAGGACCCATATCTCGGGTAGTTTATGCAATCGAATTTGCGAAACACAATAATCTTCACAGTCTTCACGTGCAGCTCCCAATCACCTTCCCAATCAGGATGTACTAAGTTTTTTTACTAGAGCTATCATGTGTAAAACATTTCCCCAGTACTTGCAAAGTTCTGGTTTTTTTTCACATTCTTTGACAAACTCTACGAACTAGCTTTTCTGATTTTGAACTGAGTGTATTGAACATTGCCTGACTTTACATTATGTCTTTTGAATGAAATGCATCCTGTGCTTTGTTCACTTCTGAGATAAGATATGCAAAACCTAATTTGTCATTCTTGTTCCAGAAAGCATTCCAACGCAATGTTTCTATAGCCTCAGATATGATGAGCATATCTTGTAACAAATTAACAGAATGAGTTCTGCTCAATACTGACTGGACAGTTTTACTTCCAAAGATTTCAGCCTCAATAACTGCATCATCTGTGCCACATCCACAGAGATAACTTCCTGTACACCGCAACACAACTTTTGTCATATGGAAAACACCCATCATTGGATAATTCTACTGGATTGCTCATATCAATGTCAGCTACAAAATGGAAAACACCTTCATGGCAGAAAATTAGCAGGATAGGCTGGTCTTCAAGCTGAGAACGCACATTTTGGCAATTTTTTAGAGCTGTGTATACTGTTGCATAGTTTGTGACTGGAGATGGTATTAATGGGAAAAACCCAACCTTCTTCAGTGGGACGGTATTCTGGGAGATCAGAGCATGAATTCCAGCCCATGAAGGAACTGGCTTTTCTTCATCCTTCAGTCCACACCGAATAAGCGATATGACAAAATTCAGTTAAATCAGCTTTGCGGACCACAGCATCGGGTAGAAGAAGATCCATGTCCTCAGCCAATTTGAAACCTTCTGAAGGACTGAGACGTGTTGATGGCTTGTAGTGATTTTGCACACGTTGACAAGGCAGTTGGGTTTTAAGTTTGCAGCCTCATTTGTTTATGCCTACAGCTGACAGAGCTTGTTTTCCAGCAGCCACCTCATTGGTACAGTCTTGAAAAAGCACCATGGCAGTGCTGGGATGTGTGCTGGGTGTTCCAGACAAAGAAGAGCTGTCCTCAAAATCAAAATTATCAAGAGCAGCAATTGTAAATCCTTTCCTGGTAAAATGACTTGGAACTGGTGTGCTGTCGGATTCACAAGAATTTACAGCATGAGCTGCTAAATAATTCCTGCTCTGTACTATGTCATTATAACTTGTTGAGACACCATCCTATTCATTGAAGTGATTAGCTCTCTACTTTTGCACTTGTCATGGATTGCCTGGGTATTCATCATGTGTACCAGAGTGTTCTTTTAGCGTGATGAAATTCATAAAACATGATTTGGAAAAGACAGTACATTTGCACAGCACAGCATAAGCCTGTCAGTTCATGGGATTGTCTTCCACTTCATCGCTTAGAACCATCATCAATGTTGTCGGCTTCAGTTCCGAACTCAAGAACTTTAGTTTGTAACAGTTTTGCTTTGCTGATATTAAACAATGATGTAAAAAATGTTAAGACAACATCAGGCATTCTTGTTGACTCCCATGATTTGCGGAACTATGGGGCATGACAAAATGTGTTATTAAGTCCCAAATCTAAACATTTCAGGATGTTTCTTAAAATAGTGCCTGCTCATTTTACTGCAACATGTGATCTTATTTTGGCAGCAAGAACTACAGGAGTCAAATCAGCTGAGAACACCATAAGTAGCTCATTATTTTTGTTAGACTGACAAAAACAAATTCTGTCGTACATTCTCACCAGAAAAATCATAATTTCATTATTATGGATCAATACAGTTTCAGCAATATTGATCATTATTTCTCTGATCTCACTGAGTTTCAACCTGTAGCCAGCACTCAAGAGTGGCTTTAAAACTTAAATTGCTTTTTCGAAGAGTGCAAACTTAACTGAAGGCTGCCGGTTATGTTGCTGCTGGGAGCTCATTGTATATTCATATTTTCAAATGTATGCATGCATGCAATTTGGGTGGGCATACACATCTGCTGAAAATACATTCACCTCGCTGTTTAGATCAGCTACTCGGCTGAACAATTCATCTTAGAAGAAACAAGCTGCCAATAAAAGCAGGATTGCCCTTTGAGACTCACATACTCTGTACTTTATTTCGTCAATCCCTTTGGCCCTTGTTCTGACTAAACCACAGATAACACATTAAAGATCCTTTGCTTTCTGATCAGTTGTTGGAGGTGGACGAGGGGTAGCCATCGATCTTCTAAGTGGATGGGCATTGGGTTTGGTTGTCGTCACTTTCTCAGTAGACTCGGATTCTTGTGATTCACTGGTTTCTGCTATTTTTGACAAATTATTTCCAGGCTTTTTTTCCATTGTATATGACTTGTAGCACTTGTTGTTATAATGATAAAATATATGATCCTCCTCACCCATCAGTTTCAATCTTTTGTGAACTTCGTCTTGCCATATTTCTGCAGCATCTCGAACTCTCCTCTGTCCAGCTGCAGTTGATATTAGCTTTTCTTTTGGATTAGTTTGGCATATGACACATTTTACTTTGTTGAAGGGGTCCTCAGATTTTGTAGTTAACAACACTCTGTCAGGGGGTAAAGATCCTCTGCTACCACCAGCTTCCCTCAGGTTTATGAATTTGAATCACCGGGAAACCTAACACAAAAACAATATTAAAATAGATTACAAATATGATGGCTAAAACACATCATTATAGAGCCCCCGTTTTGGAAAATGGCAGAAGGGATGATCTGAGGAGTTATTTTCTATCTCTATAAGATTACTTGACACCCAAAACCTATGTTTTGACACCAACATGAAGTATATAGGTCTCATGGCTCCTGAAATATTACATCATCACTGCTCATAAAACACTATCGGGTTGACATCAATTGTCACTGTTTAGATGCAGCCTCAGAGGCATCTTTGCGTTTTACAAGTAGGATATTATGATTGAACCCTTTATTCTTAATTCACATAAAATGAATCTTAAAAACGCTGGAAAAATAATTGTGGGCCAGATGTACAACCATGTCATTTTGCGAATCGCAAATTGCGCTCAATTGCGAGTCGCAATTTGCAACTCGCAAAATGACATGTACAACAGTGTCAGAGACACTGTTAGCGATTCTCAATGGGCTCGCAAATTGCATGCCTCATCAATATTCATGAGGCACTAGCAATTTGCGACCCCATTGAGAATGGCTGTCCCTCCCAGGTATGGTGGCCTGCTGGGCTCAGCAGACCTCCATGTCTGGGACTGCTTTTAAATAAAGTAGTTTTTTTTCAAATGCAGCCCGTTTTCCTCCCCATTTGCAAATGCATTACCACCCTCTTGAAGAGGGCGGTAAATTGCGAGTGTTTTGCGACAGCAACTTACATAGGGTAGCGAGTCGCAATTAGGAAGGGATGCCCTTGGAACGCCCCTTCCTAAATGCGAGTCGCAAATCCTATTTAGCAAGTCGCAAATAAATTGCGACTTGCTAAATAGGGTTTGTACATGGCCCTGTAGGTTTCTGCATGCGCAAAAGGGTTGCAAACCTGTTTGCGCATGCATAAATGGGTCCTACATCTGGCCCTGTATGTTTTGTTTTACTTTTGTGCTTCCCACAATGGAACCGGAGTAATAGCTATAGACTAATTTACTGCAGCTGACATATATTGTTGTCCCATCTTTATTTTTAAAGGTTTGGATAAACTAAACAAACTTCTGTGTATATGAAGAGACCCATTGCTGCCATATAATTTACATCACATGCATCACTCACATCATTTACACCGCTTGCTTACCACACACTAGCCAATCATTTACATCACTTACAGTGCTCCCATCATCCACACAACTCACATAACCACTTACACTATCCACACCTCTCACATAACTTAGGACAGTTATTTCACTTGTACCGCTCATATCTTGCTTAGTACTCCTATTACTTACAGGTCGCTAACAGCTTCATTGAAGTACAGAGGTGGCACCTGCCTACAGCATTTGAAAGGTGGCTAATGTGGTAAAGAGCTTTTCAGGTTATGGGGGGGGTGTAATGGTCAGACTAATCATTTTGAATTTTAAATTAATTTTATTTGAATATTTTTAATACATTTTAATTTCATATTAATGACAATATATATTAATGGTATTAAAAAAATAGTATAGCATTTAAAAATATATAACACAAAACTTATAATAAAGTTGAATGTTTAGAAATACTTTTATGTTACATTTTTGAATGTTTTGTAAAAAAAAAAGTTTACATTGTAGAAATATTTTACATTTTTTTGGTTTTCAAATTGTCATTTTATGGTTTTGACTTTATGAATGGTAGCAAATATTTTGAAAAATATATTAATTGTTAATAGTAATTAAAATAGTTTGTTAATATTTTAACATTTAAATATGTATATATAGGTTTGTAGTTTCAGTTAGTTGATTTTTAGATAAAAGTTTATTTTAAATTTTATAATAAAAAAATGTGTGTGAGTATGGAGTATTGATTGTGTATTTTAAATGTTTATTTTCAAATTCTTTATTCGGGCTTATTAGAAATAGACCATAAAAGTACATAAAATATAATACATATCCATGATCTCTCAAAAGTTTAAAAAAAACAATTTTACATTAGATTAAAAACGATTAAAAATGTATATGCATTAATGTGCTTTGAGACTCCACAATTAGTCGAATAGCCAAGTTTATAAAAGAACTAGATGTGCAATTTGCAATCAGGTTTTAAGACATTAATACACCCCTATCACAATTGGCCGAAGTTAAAGGAGAGTAAGGGAAAAAGAAGGAGAACAAAAACCTCAAATAGGGTCCGCTATGTGATCCTACTAATACAGGAGTTAAAAAGGGGACCTCAGCCAAACTTCACCTATTGAAGGCAGGCCTAGTACGAGTCATGACTATTTAAACGTGAGCAAATAGCAAAGAGGGAAAAGAGCTAATACGGAAAATCGTTCTCCACCCATGGGGAAAAAAAGTATATTGGCGTCTACCTAATCACCCACAACATGCATATAGTTCAGGAAGTTAGCCTATCATAGTTTTTCTAGCCCAAGTGGCTGCTTTCAAAAAGGTGCTGGCATGGTCGGAAATTTCAGGTGAACTTAAAAATTGTAAGTGGAGCAAAGCTACTCTACACCGTCGGAATCCTAACTTGCATAACAAAGGCTTCAGAAAGTGCTTGCATGCTAAACTGTGCAAATTGCAAAAAAACATAAAGTGCAAAAGTGATTGTGCAGAATGATTGTCACAGGGGCAAGTGGATACTATGTTGCCCTCTAGCTCTAAAAAGTTTTTAAAAAACAGGGACCAATAAATTGATTCTGCCCTAAAGTGGAAGAGGAGTGATCGCTCCCATCTTGTGAGATCTAAAGATAAATACATAACGGGTTCACCTGTGAATAAAGATCTGCAATAATTTGAAACTGAGGGTTTTGCTAACTTGTTTTTCATTCTTGTGTCTGCGCAGTGCTCAATGAATGATGCCTTCACTCACTGCCTTAACAGTTTTTGAAATACTGCTAGGTTCGATAAACCAAGAGGATAAACACAGGGCTCCTAGTGTCCCGTATATAACTTAGCCATGGAATAGAGAAGGCCTTATCCAAAGCTAGACAATCGATTATAATATCCCTGCAAAGCTTTGCTGCTGGGTTCGTCCAGACGCTAACCCATAATAAGAGTGGCGCCAAACGTACCTTATTCGATATAAAAACCCTGGTTTTACACAGAATGAGTAATGAGAATAAATGTTTAATTTGTATTATCTTGTGTAAAATGTTATATTGTGAAGTGTATATTGTAAATGTCACCCTTTAGTGTCCAACAACTTCCCCCAGTATGGTTTACATTGGAGTGGGACTAGTATATGTCACCCCTTTAGTGTCCAACAGCTTCCCCAAATTGTTTTAGATGGGAGTGAGAATAGTAAATGTCACCCCTTTAGTGTCCAACACCTTTCTGAAAGAGAATTGGAGTGGGAATAGTAAATGTCATCCCTTCAGTGTCCAACAACTTCCCCAGTGGAAGAGGTGTGGCGCAGCGGCCAGGGTGCCTGACTCCGGACCACGGGGTTCACAGTTCGATCCCCGGCACCAGGTTAACTCAGCACCATGTGATTCTGGGCAATAGCTCGCTTAATCTTCCCGACGGCCCCCAGCGCTGGGACACCTCTCCGGAGGTAGCTGTGCACTTTACAAATGCTGGTATTTCATTTAATTTAATTTCAAATTGGTTTTAGATTGGAGTGAGAATAGTAAATGCCACCCCTTTAGTGTCCAACATTTTCCTCAAATTGGTTAAGCTTGGAGTGGGAATAGTAAATGTCAGCCCTTCAGTGTCCAACACCTTCCTCAAATTGGTTTTAATTGGAGTGGGAATTGTAAATGACATCCATTTAGTGTCCAATACCTTCTCCAAATTTATTTAGATTGGAGTGGAAATAGTAAATGTCACCCCTTCAGTGTCCAACACCTTCCCCATATTGGTTTGTAGTGGGAATAGTAAATGTCACCCCTTTAGTGTCCAACACCTTCCTCAAATTGGTTTTAATTGGAGTGGGAATAGTAATTGTCATCCCTTTAGTGTCCAACGCCTTCCCGAAATTGGTTTGAATTGGAGTGGGAATAGTAAATGTCACCCATTCAGTGTCCAACACCTTCCTGAAATAGGATTGGAGTAGGAATAGTAAAAGTCATTCCTTCAGTGTCCAACACCTTCCCCAAATTGGTTTGGATTTCTGTTGGAATAGTAAATGTCACCTCTTTAGTGTCCAACACCTTCCCGAAATTGGTTTGGATTGGAGTGGGAATAGTAAATGTCACCCATTCAGTGTCCAACGCCTTCCCCAAATTGGTTTAGATTGGAGTGGGAATAGTAAATGTCACCACTTTAGTGTCCAACACCTTCCTTAAATTGGTTGAGATTAGAGTGGGGATAGTAAATGTCACCCTTTTATATTCCAACACCTTGCTTACATTCATTTAGCTTGGAATAGGAATAGTAAATTTCACACCCTTTAGTGTCCAACACCTTCCCCAAATTGGTTTAGGTTGGTGTAGGAATAGTAAATATCACCCCTTTGGTGTCTAACAATTTGTTTAAATGCTTTATGTTGGAATGTGATTATTTAAGCATTTAAGCTTAGATTTTTTCATGAAATACGTTATTTTAAATTTAGTAGAAATTTCTAGTGTTGTTTAAGTAATATTGTTGGTGATTGGAAATATAAAAAAAATAGTTTGTATTTTGTAACCAATAATAATATTAATTAAAAATGTTGGTATAATAAAGACGTGATACATTTTTCAAATTTTATTTATGTGTTCAAAGTTTATTTATTGTACATTGTTACTTTTTTATTAATATATCCTTCAAGTTAAAAATAAATATTTATATAAAGTTCAGTGAATGTATTTTTGTATTAATTTCAATATTATTGTATGTTGTATATTTTCAACCTTCATTTTCCATTGTTTAACCAATTTTATACATTTTTCAACATTATTTTAACATACAATTTTGCAGTATATTTTTTTTACATTTTTTTACATGTTTTTCACGTTTAATTTTTTTTATGCATTCAACATTTTTGCAATATTTCGAATTCATTTATATGGGGAGATAGTCTTTTTTTGTTTCATTGAGCAGTCTTTTTTTTTAATACCGCTACCTTCTATTTTGTAACCTATTTCTACTATTTTTTGTCTATTTTCTCGTAACCAGGTCGCACTAAGGGGCTGCTGTATATTGAAACAGGTACGTCCTTTTTTAAGGTTTTTGAGGGTGTGGGGGTCTAGGGGAGAAGTCTACAAATTAGTCATAGTGCCTTATTACGAGTTTGGTGGTCCGTGAACTGTCATACCCGTGGTCCGACCGCTGCGAGCTCGGCGGTCTGACTGTCGTATTATGAGTTGGGCAGATTGCTATTGCAAAGACTGCACCAGAACAACCGACACTGCCAGCACACCGCAGACTGCCGGGGAAAAGTAGCTGCCATAGGGCGGTACAGAGGAGTTTCACCGCCGTCCGTATTACAAGTTGGCGTTCCGACGAGCCAACCGCGGTGGTGGGACGGCTAGCTTCAAGTTAGTGCTAACCAAGGATGTGGTGTGCGTACTCACCCCTTTCATGTTCTTCCCATTAGAGTTTGACATGGATCCCTTTCTTCAGGTCCCCCTTCACAGCAGCATCTTCACCCCGAGGATTACGACCCTGTTTGTGGTGATATACAAGTGAGTCCTTTTTGTGCCATATACCCATTGCCTGGACTGGCCACATATGGGCCAGACTCCAGCAATGGGTAGGTGATATTTTTCCACATATATTAAGCACATGTGTGCATTTGACACGCATGCAATCAAAATGCTCACACAGGCATCGATACATATGGAAAAATAATCACCACCACCCCAAGATCCCTGGCACCATCGTAAACTCCAAATACGGCGGTCTGAAGACCGCCAGCGCTGTGGTCTAATGGTGGCCGCGGATGTGGCATTCAGGCGGTCGGACCACCAAACTCGTAATCAGGCCTATTGTGTTAGGTTTTTTTTGGTATTTTTAGATGTATTAGTGCTACTGTTTTTCACAAGTTTTGTCATTTTGGCTTTTCGTACGCTATTTTAGCAATGTATAGCTATGTTTTTTTTGGTATATATTTATATTGCCATTTGAATTAAACAAAACAAACGCAAATAGTAACCTCGGTATGCCTATCACATTCACTCGCTCCCACCAACTCACTCTAACCTGCAATTCACATTTGACAGTGTGCAGGAGATTCACAGAGGCTATCCAAGGGGACCCAGCGAAATAAGAGGTACACGCAACATACACCTCAGGCCCAGGACACTTCAGAGTCCCCCCACTCTGTCCACCCCACTCTGCTCTTTTTGTAAGGCTTCTATAAATTTGTAGAGTGTAGGTTGGGTTCTGCCTAGTGTGGATTAGAGGTCGTTATGACATCCTTCCACTGCGTTGTTTGTTTTGGCTTCCTATGCCAAGGTGCTGTCATAACACCAAAAAAAGGAACCCAGCTATGCCAAGGAGACTAACCCTCCACTGGAGAAACCAGAGTTTTCTTGTAAAACCCTCACACACCAGGGTTACACCTTGGTGGCATGCTTCATCATCGGGTCCATCCCTTTTCGCTATGGAGCGGGGCGTGCTGCGACCTACAGACTACACTGGAGCACTTAGGTGACTATACAATGATAAAGGAGATGATATTACAAAATAGGAGTGGGGGTTTGGTGCTAGAGTGTATCTTAAAAATAACTGGCTAGTAGGTGTATACTATTTATTCTGGCCTCTAGTCAGTATGGTTAAAAGTGGGGAGGATTAGGAAAAGAGGATGTAATGTACCTGATTTCCTAAAACGTCGACATGTTTCAAGCCGTACCCCTATAGGCTTTACATCAGGGAAAAATAACTCCCTAGTACCACTCCTGCTGTTTCACTCTGGACGCACACTTATTGCATGCTAATGAAAAGGTGTATATACATTTACCACCTATCTGGCGATCACTGTCTATGTAAACTGCTTAGATATCGCATCATGCTTCCTCCGGGGGAGAAAGTAGCCTGTAGTCACACTCACATCAAGGCTTCGCCTCTGCTCTGTTACCTATTGGGTGCAACCGCCAGGGACCGCATATTAATATAATAGGTGGTAAATGTATATACACCTTTTCATTAGCATGCAATAAGTGTGGATCATGGAATCCAGGAAAGCCGCCCTCATGCTAAGACTAGAATCCTGCTCCAGCTCCGGCAAAGAACTGTTCAACATTGTCAGAAATTTCACCAATCCAATGGAAGCCACCAACACCACTACCCTCAGGCAGGACCTCTGCAATGACCTCTCTGATTTCTTCCACAACAAAATACTCAAAATCTGCACCAACGTCGCACCCTAACCCACCGTAGAGGACATCATTGCGCAACCTCATAATACCACCAGGATAGCCCATAATCTAATGGACTGGAGACCACTAACCACAGAAGACACTGTCGTAATTATGCAGATCATCCATTCAGGGTACCCCACAGACCCCTGCCCTCACTACACGTACAACCTGGGCAGAACACTGATCAGCGCCCAACTCACCACCATCAACTCCTCCATCCTTAGCGGAACCGTCCCAGATAGCTGGAAACACGCAGAAGTCAAAGCTCTCTCCTGAAGAAACCGTCGGCCAACCCGAAAGATCTCTGCAACTACAAACCCATCTTACTCCTTCCTTTCCTGTCCAAAGTCCTGGAGAAAGTGATCAACAGGCAACTCTCTGCCCATCTAGAACAGCACCACCTCCTGGACTCCACCCAGTCAGGGTTCTGCATCAACCACAGCACAGAAACCGCTCTCCTGGCAGCAGCAGACGACATCAAGTCCAGTATGGACAGAGATGAAACCTCCACTCTCATACTGCTCTACATCTCAGCGGCCTTCGACATTGTATCCCATGGCACACTCATCGTCACACTCCGGAACTCAGGAATTCAAGGGCCCGACCTGAGATCAATCAATCAGCATTTGTAGAGCGTGGCACTGTCACCCCTAGGGGTATCAGGGCGCTGGGGTCCATGGTCTCCGTCCTGCCAGCTCCCCCTGTAACAGGTCTAGAAGAAGCGGCGGAAAGAGGGAAGAAATGAGCAGAAAAAGGCAAAGGTGAGGACAGAGAAACAAGTGAGCAGAAGAGGCAAAACAGAGGGCAGAAAAACTAGAAGAAAAGGCGAAACTGAGGGCAGAAAAAGGAAAAACATAGGGCCGAAAAAGGCAAAATGGAGGGCAGAGTAATCAGCAGAAAAGGAAAAACAGAGGGCCGAAAAAGGCAAAACAGAGGGCAAACAAAACAAGCAGAAAAGGCAATACAGAGCAAGAAACGAGCAGAGGTGGCACAAACAGACAGCAGCAGGTGGACAGGCAGCTGAGAGTAGAAGATTATGAGAGAACTATTGCAGGGGGAGCTGGCACGAGGGCCTGCTGAGATGGATCGCCTCCTTCCTCTTCAACAGAACTCAATGAATCAGACTCCCCCCTTACACCTCCTAACACAAAAAGCTCATCTGCGGAGTCCCCTAGGGTTCCTCCCTTAGCCCAACCCTATTTAACATGTACATGGCCCCTCTTGTCTGCATCATAAGAGCCCACGGCATCAACATTGTCACCTGCGCTGATGACACAGTTCATCCTCTCCCTCTCCAACGCAAATACCACCACCAGGACTAACTTCACCTCCTGCATGACCAACATGGCCAACTGGTTGAGAAAGAACTGTCTTAAACTCAACACCGACAAAACTGAGATCCTGATCTTCGGAAACAAGAGTTTCCCTTGGGACTCCTACTGGTGGCCATCCGACCTAGGTTCCACGCCCACCCCCACAGACCACGCCAGAAACATCAGCATCATCGTAGACGACAAACTACCAATGAATAAACAGGTCAACGCTGTGACTGTATCCTGCTGCCTCAGTCTCAGAGTGCTTTGCAAGATTTTCAAATGGCTCCCCACGCACACAAGATGCACGGTCTCCCTGGGCCTCATAACTAGCAGGCATGACTATGGCAGCGTGCTCTACGTTGGCATCTCCAACCAGCTCGTGCAAAGACTCCAGACCATCCAAAACACCACTGCCCAGACTCATCTAAAACATCCCCAGAAGAGCTCACATCACCCTCAACCGCACAAAACTACATTGGCTACCCATCCAGAAATGCTGCCAATTCAAGCTGCTCATCGATGCATGCCAAGCCCTCCACAACATCGGACCAGCTTACCTAAACGACCGACTTCAACTCTACCAACCTTCTAGAGAACTATGCTCTACCTCTCCCACACTCGCACTGGTCCCCCGCATCCGCGGGGGCAAGTCAGGAAGGCTTGTCTTCTCCTTCATCGCCACCAAGAACTGTAATAAACTTCCTCAACACATCAGGACAGTTCCTTCACTTCTCAACTTCTGCAAGAAACTCAAGACCTGGCATTTCATCTTGGAGCTCTGTCTGGCCTTCGTTCCACCTCCAGCGTCTGGACACCCTCACAGGTGATAAGCTGCGGGCATACAAATCGACAAAGCATAGCATAACATAACAGCACTCATGCAGCATTTGGCTACTAGCCAGTTCAGTCGAGGCCAGTGGTGAGGATCGGTCGGAGGCCACGAGTGTCATCATGTGATTGTGGTAGAGGGTGGGACAGGGTTTTCAGTGTCAGAACATGGTACCAAGGATTATATTATGTAACTTGGGATCCATCATCATACATGCCAACCCTCTTGATTCAGGTGGGAGACTGCTGATTTCAAGGCTAGTCTCCCGCCTCCCAGTTCCTGAATTCCAATTCGAATTTTGTAAAACTGCCAAAAATAAAGTGTTGATGCCTGTCACGCACGCTCCAATCTCTCCCTCCAAGAATTTCCCCTTATATCAAAGGTTAACATAGGTGTCTCTAACAAGTCGATCGCGAGCTACCAGTAGCTCCCAGACACCTTCAGAGTAGCTCACAGCCTTAAGTTCATTTTCCTCAGAATCATATCAAGGTCATATTTTCCTTTTAAAGTTAACGGAAGGCTGTGTTTATATTACATTATTATTAAGGCTCCCTGTTTTCCGTTTTTACTGATTTTTTACAGATAAATACAGACAGAAAAATATTTTTTTCCTGTCTGCATCTATTTTTAAATGTGGATAAAAACGGAAATTGGGATGTTTTTGAGTGATTCTAAATGCTGTCAGTCATGACTGCCAGGCCAATAGCTGTGCAGATAGACAGGCAAGGGGATTAAAAAAATTAAGGAATTTTAATAAAGAGCCCTAAGCAGCAGTAGATTTGCACAGCCTTGATACTAAAATGTGCATGCTTTCTTATAAGTGCATATTTTATCATCTGAGTGTCTATATATCATTGAAACCTGTCAGGCGTTATATAAATGCAGAAATAAACACATTTCAGCTTCATTTTTTCAGAAAACCTAAAATAAATATGGATAAATACAGGTAAAATTAGCAAAAAATAAATATGGATAAATACAGACGGAAATGACAAAAATATAAATACCATAAAACCGGGAGCCCTAATTATTATCATCAGGCTGCAGATAGCATAGCCTGATAATGAGCAGTGCGCAGTCAGATTTATGACCAAGGCTGGGGCACAGAGATGAACAACTGAACCACTGAGGTATTTCACTTTTAAATAAAATTCCTTGTCAACTCAATATAACATAACATGTGTATTTGTAAAGCGCACGTTCACCCCAGCAACGGGGCATCTTGGCGCTGAATAACAGATGTTTATTGATACCCAACTCAATGGTACTCATTTTATCAACCTCAATTGAATGAAAGGCTGAGTGGACCCACCGGGATTCGAACCTGTGACCATGAGGTCGAACACAGGCCCCTGCAGTGGATGCATTAGTCCACTGAGCCACCAGACCCGGCATTGGAGCTGTGAACCAAATGATGCTTCTGAATGCTTTTAAATGGGAGAAAATAACAATGAAATTTTACCTTAATGATTAAGTTAACCCTTCATTTTAAATTTCTCCCATTTGAAAGTTTTGCATTTACAAATAGCAGGCCTCTTGCTCCTAGCAGCCATCTTTTAAAAATAAGAATAATTTAAAGTGCAGAAAAATGTTACATATTATGAACTTTTTGCAGAACCTTTTTCTACACTTTAAATTTCTCCCATTTAAAAAAAATGACTATATATTTGTGTTATACATGTAACTGTGCCACATATGTCCTGTACTGCAAGTACATTTGACACAGGATCTCAGTCATCCATACAAATATATCTCATTCATGCGCACACATGTTCATACATCCCCAAAGAACTCACTCTCACTGACACATGGCGGCCCTGTCATAGTGCTCCTAGTCAAAGTATTTTGTTCAAACCATAGTTTCTGGCTCTATGGACATTATGCTTAAAGTCAGTGAAGCTGGGCATGGGGGTGTCTGGTAACAATGAAGGAGTAGTTTAGTCTTCAGTAGCTCACAATCATTTTTACTCATCAGGAGTAGCTCTAACTACAGAAAAAGTTGGAGACCCGTAACACTTTGTCTTAATTCTTGGAGGGGAGATTAGAGCTTGTGACAGGCCTTGACATTTTATTTTTCGCAGTTTTACACAGCGCAAACAAAAACAGAGTTTAGAACTCTGTTTTTGTTTGCGCTGTTATTAAATTACCAAAAATGAAATGATTGTCTGTCCCCCTACAGACCAATCAACTGGATTCAGGCAGATTGCTTCAATATGTCAGTGGGGAAAATGCGATCTCCCGAATAATTTTTTGAATCTGCAATTTGCCTGCTCTAAAATGTTGACATGTATGCAACATTCATCCACGAAGTAAGGAGCTTTTCAGGCTGGTATGGTGCTGGTGAAGCGGTTGTAGTAAGAGATCTCCCAAAGCACTTGGATAATAACCCAGTCAAGCCAGTGGTGGGAAGGAGGCCACCAGTGGTATGAGATGATTTGTGGCAGAGGTTCAGGCTGGGCAGATCAAGGCACAAAGTAATATGTGGGAGCTCTCAAATTGCTTCATGTCATTTGTAACACTTTTGTAAGTTTAACTTTTAAGGGAATACTTTCTGATATTTATCTCTTTCCATGGCCTTTGTGGCTTGGTTTACTTGCGAGAAAGAGTCAAACACTAAAACAATGTAAATGTTACACATAAGCAGTCTCAAAACTTGGCAGCTATGTTTATCAGATCTGTTTCATAGTTGAGCTCGCAGTGCCGAACTCGACTCCGCTTCTCCGAACAAGAGGAGGTTCCTGTTGGAATCAGTCTCTCTGAAAGAACAACACAAGCGAACGGTGCACAGAGGACGGTCACGCAGCACACAAGTGGCGCTGTCGCTCACCGCCACTTCCGGGGCAGCATTGCAATATCGCATCCGGAGCAACTTTGTATTAATTTTCCGGGTAGCGTGCCGTCGCTGGGGGAGGGGCCTTTATTTTTCCAGCCAACTGTAGCTTAGTACAGTCACGCAGCTCCACGTGGCCCCGCCCACAGACGTGTCAGTGCGTCTTTCCTATTGGTCCTCGCTGACTTTCGGTTTGAATAGTCGCAGAAGGGATTGAGTTTGTGGAAGATCTGGGCTAGCCCGGGATACAGTCGAGGTAAGTGACCGTGGGGAGATATATGGTGAGGCTGCTGGTTTACAGTTCAAATACATCGGTTTATCGTGGAGGGGTCTGTGCTGATGCCAGCAGTCAGTATCTGCCCTGTGTGCTGTTTTAATTGACGGCAGCGCTCTTATACACTTAAAGCTTCGTCCAGTGTGCACCAGCTTTGCTTGAAATTTTTATCCTGTATAGTGGCAGATAGTGCGCCTTGTGTACACTGTTTTTTTACGTATAGTGCTTCATGCCGCAAGTATGACGTTTCTAAGGGCTGTACGTGCCAGATGTTACCATTACCCACTACTTAAAAAATAACTGGAGGAGCCGGACTTTTTTTCTCAGAAGAGAACTCATTACAGGTGATGCAGAACGCCCAGGCATCACTTCCTGTCTATTTTACTCCTGCAGGTTATTTTTCATCCATCCTTTAACCTTTTGTCACTGTTTTTCTCTCTTTTTATGCTTGCGACTCTCACTGCCAGCAGAAATTAAGTACTGCCTTCACCCAATGTATGGTACTATAGCTGAGCCTGCCTAATCGGGATTCCGTCTCACATCATTGCATTTGTTACCTGTGATTGCCCAACTCCATGTGCAGCCCCACCGGCACTTGACTTAAATCGACTTCAGTTTGCATTACGATTGTTCCACATGTGAGCTGAAAATGGACCGTATTTTCGCTTAACTATGCCTCCAGGTTTACTATCCATTCTACTTCTGTACACTGGACGTACGTATACAGTTAGCTGATAACGTCTCTGTGCATGTCTGATAATCCTCTATGTACACTAGAAATACCACTTATCATTACCGATAACTCAGTGGTCTCAATTTGCATTGAAACAATCTTAGTTTTCATTAAATGTCTCCATTGGATCTGTCTAAAATAGTCCTAATATGTGCTGATTATTTATTTAGTCTTTTATTGCAGATTATTAAAAATCATTGCAAAAGTACACCCCAAAAATTTAAATTTGCATGTTAGCACAAGTTAAAAGAAGCTACAATAAGTTCAATTAAATAAACAGTGTGCGTTAAAAACTACATAAATAAAGCAAGTGCTAACCGCGATGGCCAAATGATAAACATGCAGTGTAATGCTAAGAGTCCTATTTCACGAAAATTCACAGTTCACCCTTTGATTAAGAGTCTCGTACTTGGATTAGCTACCTGAAACAATAACAGCAGGGAGCAATTTCTAATGTGCGAATGTAAGACAAAGATTGTATGGCACAAGGGATCGCACTATACAGTAGTGACCGTGACAAGGGACAGTCTGTAAAACTGCAGAAAAGAGGAAGAAAATAAAAAAATTATGTTGCGCTGGGAATCGCCAACTGCAATTAAAAGCAACCTTTTTACTTGCAGTAGAAACTTTGTGGCCCTGCAGGAATGCTGTATGTTATGCCCATTTAGAAGCGCCGTCGTTGCGGGACAGCAGGGTCTGATCTGAAGAGCCCGCTGGTTAGGACAGAACAGTTTCAGTCTGAGGTGGGCGACGGCGGGACAGATGCATGAAAAATTTATTATACTTTCTTCTTCAGCTTGTTAAATGATGATGTATATGTTTTTAAGGCTAGACCGACCCAGATACCCCTGCAACTACACACTTCCAAAGGTACATAACCTACCTTTTCCACCAGGGAGACCAATAATCTCTGGCATTGGGGGACCGACAGAACAACTTTCTGAATTTGTTGATGCGTTCCTACAGCCTCTTGTTAGGAACCTGTCCTCGTATGTGCAGGATGCAAAACACATACTCAGCCTATTGGGATACATAAACTGGGAGCCTGGTATGACAGTGGTAACACTGGATGTTGTATCCCTCTATACTAGCATTGGTCATGAACGTGGACTCTCTGTACTATGACGGACGTTAAATAAGAGATCAGCAAGTCTCTGGGAACATACAGAGATGTTGCTTGAGATGACTGAGCTAATTTTGAAAAACAATGTATTTTTATTCAAGGATGAGTGGTTCAGACAACTGGAGGGGACCGCAATGGGTTCAATATTTGCTCCCTTGTATGCCTGCCTCTTTATGGGGGGGCTGGAGGAGGAGCTGCTCTGGGGCACACAGGGTACACCATGGAATAACGACATACTGTACTGGAGTCGATATAGACAACTGTTTTCTGGTGTGGACAGGTAGTATTGAACGACTTGACAAATGTTGAGCCTACCTTAACAACAATGAGTGCCTACCATTATAGCTCAGAGCGAATCACCTTCCTTGAACTGTACATCAAAAATGACATGATTGAGAGTAGACAATATCGTAAACCGACGTCATGCAACTCTGTGTCACATGCACTGAGTGCCCCTCCGAGATGTCAGGTTAACGCTATCCCCTTCGGGGCGATAAGAGTAAAACGTAACTGTAATAATAAGATGGAATGTGAGAGGACTCTCGACCTAGAAACGAGGTTTCTACAAAGAGGTTACAATAAACAAATGGTGGACACTGCTAGACAGCAGATTGCTAAGATTAGCAGGGAACGCACATTGTCTAATGAGACAAAAAGAACAGGAGACAAGTAAAAAAAGTGCATTTAGTGACTGATTTTAGTCAACTCTCATTTAAGTTTTTGATTTTGGCTTTAAATTCAATCTCCAAGATGACGTACTTACAGCCATCTCCGATACCGACTAAATTAGGTAAGTGGCCCTAGGCCAGTTCGAAACTTTGATTAATGTAGGTGCTCTTGCCTAAAGTGGTAGCTTGGGATGTCTATTCTGACGAACCCCTCTCATTTCTTTACTTATCCCACACTCTAGCATGCATTCTTTGGACCCATTACGGAAATAATAATACCACATCTGTTGTATATCTAACAACAGGTGATCGGCCTCTTGTTTCTTCTTGTAGGTGAGTTTTATTCTAACATTCGCTTTGAGTGATTTACTAAGTATAATAATGCGGACACTTCCCACATTAGAATAACGCTTCGTGGCTCTTACAGGTTAATTGGACCTTGCTTACAAACATTATTGCTTACTTGGCGGATTGGTCGCCTTTTTAAAATATGGGGTTACGTTTATTGAATCAAAATACCACGGCGCAGCCCAAATGGCTTATGGGACTTTCAGTATTAGTATCAATATGATGACCTTATGTACAGAGACACAGGTCTGTAATGGTTTTTGGCTGCCTGGACACACTCTGACTGTTTACGGTGTTAACAGTGTAATTAGAGGTTACTGCTGTTATTGGTTAAACTCGCGGATTATCAGCACTACTACCAATAGGTGAACCGCACTTACTTATATGCCTTCTTCTCAGAGGTTCCTTCATATATATGGAACATAGCTCTACATTTTGATGTGGATTGGGAGATAATGGTTGAGTTACAATAACCCTCTATACATAGGTGGATCTTTGATGCGTCTTCTTACTTGCGGCTTAACTTTGCTGCTGATCAGATACAGTTTAAATTACCAGGTAAGGGGCTATGGGCCTCTGCATGTTTTTCTTTTGCATGTGGGTACCAATATGTGATAACCCTGACCCTGTGATCTTTATCTAATATGATTTTCTGTTTTTTTTTTTAGTGCCGAATCTCTCTATATAAGCAGAATGTACTTGCAAACCCTTGGGTAATACGATTGTAGGATAATAACATAAGGTGGAATGCCTCTCTCTCACGAGCCTACCCACAAATGAGTGAATATAAAAATGATAAAAAGACAAAAAGCCAACATTTTGTACACTAAGGGGCCGATTCCGATCTCGGTCGGAGGCGCACCCAATACCATTCGGTCGGGAAAAAAGCCATGCGAAAGCCAGTTTCCCGACCGATCCGTACAGCACACCGAACGAGCAAGTACGATGCGCACAACAGCAAAAATTCCGGCCGAGCCGTACTCACCCAAACCAGGTCCTGTTCTCCGACCGAGGCGAATCCGGAAACGCCGAATCGAGTCGCACGGAAGGGAAAATGCAGCCCCGTCCGGCCGGACAAGTACGATGCGCTTCCGTACGCGCCGAACCCGTCGCTACGCACGGCACGTCAAAGCATCCGGGAGAGGCGCACATAAGCTCCGAATCGCGCCACAACACGATCCACGGCTACGAGACGAACACAGCACAGACGAGGACGACGCGAAGCGACGAGGACGAAGCGAAGCGACGAGGACGAAGCCAAGCGACGAGGACGACGCGAAGCAACGAGAAGGACGAACGACACGAACCAACCATGAATCCCTTCGTCCCGATCATACCAATATTCTACATCTACTACCGGAACAGGCACGGACGCGTACGGCGCAGAAGGTAAGTCAGACACCAACCACAAAACACATACAACACGTACACGACACATCACACACACACACGGGGATTCTGAATATACTTACACCAGCAACAGCAGCACCATAGGGGCGGGATGCCCATCACCAATGCCACATATGCACACAGGGGCCTGAATGCGCACCACCACCCCTACCCAGGGGGGCTGGATGCCTACCACTACTACCACCCTTAGCCAGGGGGCTGGATGCCTACCACTACTACCACCCTTAGCCAGGGGGCTGGATGCCTACCACTACTACCACCCTTAGCCAGGGGGGCTGGATGCCTACCACTACTACCACCCTTAGCCAGGGGGCTGGATGCCTACCACTACTACTACCACCCTTAGCCAGGGGGCTGGATGCCTACCACTACTACCACCCTTAGCCAGGGGGCAGGATGCCCACCACTACTACCACCCTCACCCAGGGGGGCTGGATGCCTACCACTACTACCACCCTCACCCAGGGGTGGCAGGATGCCTACCACTACTACCACCCTCACCCAGGGGGGCTGGATGCCTACCACTACTACCACCCTTAGCCAGGGGGCAGGATGCCCACAACTACTACCACCCTCACCCAGGGGGGCAGGATGCCTACCACTACTACCACCCTTAGCCAGGGTGGCAGGATGCCTACCACTACTACCACCCTTAGCCAGGGGGCAGGATGCCCACAACTACTACCACCCTCACCCAGGGGGGCAGGATGCCTACCACTACTACCACCCTTAGCCAGGGTGGCAGGATGCCTACCACTACTACCACCCTTAGCCAGGGGGCAGGATGCCTACCACTACTACCACCCCAACCCAGGGGCGGCTGGATGCCTACCACTACTACCACCCTTAGCCAGGGGGGCTGGATGCCTACCACTACTACCACCCTTAGCCAGGGGGCAGGATGCCCACCACTACTACCACCCTCACCCAGGGGGGCTGGATGCCTACCACTACTACCACCCTCACCCAGGGGGGCAGGATGCCTACCACTACTACCACCCTCACCCAGGGGGGCAGGATGCCTACCACTACTACCACCCTTAGCCAGGGGGGCTGGATGCCTACCACTACTACCACCCTCACCCAGGGGGGCAGGATGCCTACCACTACTACCACCCTTAGCCAGGGGGGCTGGATGCCTACCACTACTACCACCCCAACCCAGGGGGGCTGGATGCCTACCACTACTACCACCCTCACCCAGGGGGGCTGGATGCCTACCACTACTACCACCCTTAGCCAGGGTGGCAGGATGCCTACCACTACTACCACCCTTAGCCAGGGGGCAGGATGCCCACAACTACTACCACCCTCACCCAGGGGGGCAGGATGCCTACCACTACTACCACCCTTAGCCAGGGTGGCAGGATGCCTACCACTACTACCACCCTTAGCCAGGGGGCAGGATGCCCACCACTACTACCACCCCAACCCAGGGGGGCTGGATGCCTACCACTACTACCACCCTCACCCAGGGGTGGCAGGATGCCTACCACTACTACCACCCTCACCCAGGGGGGCTGGATGCCTACCACTACTACCACCCTTAGCCAGGGGGCAGGATGCCCACCACTACTACCACCCTTAGCCAGGGGGGCTGGATGCCTACCACTACTACCACCCTTAGCCAGGGGGCAGGATGCCCACCACTACTACCACCCTCACCCAGGGGGGCTGGATGCCTACCACTACTACCACCCTCACCCAGGGGTGGCAGGATGCCTACCACTACTACCACCCTTAGCCAGGGTGGCAGGATGCCTACCACTACTACCACCCTTAGCCAGGGGGCAGGATGCCTACCACTACTACCACCCTTAGCCAGGGGGCAGGATGCCCACCACTACTACCACCCTTAGCCAGGGGGCTGGATGCCTACCACTACTACCACCCTTAGCCAGGGGCGGCTGGATGCCTACCACTACTACCACCCTTAGCCAGGGGGGCTGGATGCCTACCACTACTACCACCCTTAGCCAGGGGGGCAGGATGCCCACCACTACTACCACCCTCACCCAGGGGGGCTGGATGCCTACCACTACTACCACCCTCACCCAGGGGTGGCAGGATGCCTACCACTACTACCACCCTTAGCCAGGGTGGCAGGATGCCTACCACTACTACCACCCTTAGCCAGGGGGGCAGGATGCCTACCACTACTACCACCCTTAGCCAGGGGGGCAGGATGCCCACCACTACTACCACCCTTAGCCAGGGGGGCTGGATGCCTACCACTACTACCACCCTTAGCCAGGGGGGCTGGATGCCTACCACTACTACCACCCCCACTCATAGGATGGACAATGCATGACACAACAAGCACACCACAACCTAGGGAATGCAAGATTAAGACATCCCCCCACCACCATGACAAGCGTGTGTAGGCTGTGTCAAATGCCTACAACACCGAACATGACTTTCAACATACAATGTGACCCCCTAGCACATGTGCCACACATATATGTGTGTGGCACCCACAATGCAAGCAGCCCATGACCATTGTGGCAATGGGGCCTAAACCCCCATCATCACAGTGACCAAAAGGTAAGTGTGGGGTCCATAGCTGAAGCACATTTTGACCATTGTGGCAATGGGGTCCAAACCCCCATCATCACAGTGACCAAAAGGCAAGTGTGGGGTCCATAGCTGAAGCACATTTTGACCATTGTGGCAATGGGGTCCAAACCCCCATCATCACAGTGACCAAAAGGCAAGTGTGGGGTCCATAGCTGAAGCACATTTTGACCATTGTGGCAATGGGGTCTACACCCTCATCATCACAGTGACCAAAAGGTAATTGTTGACAAAGAAAGAGCTGCAACTGCCAAACTGCATGGATCATTCCTGCTCACAGAACCAAAAACTCATCTGTGGCAAAGTAGTGTATGTGTCCCATTGCAACATAAATTGGGGGAGCCAAATACTGCAGTGCAAATGAAACATTCCTTTGGCCATGTGCAGACAAACAACACCCATGGGGGCTGAGACCGTCAACAGTCATCAATGACACAATGACAGAAGTGACCATCAGAATGCAGAACCACATATTTGCACCAATGGGCACACAAATGCAGATACCCTGTGGAGACAGCAGATGTGAGGTGAACAGATACCATACCATGGCAGCAATGGGACACACAAACCATGATCACTGTGCTGACCGATGACCTAGGAGTCCCAGGGACAGCAGGGGAAACACACCAAACAACATACAGCCAATGGCACACCCAAGATATGCCAATGCAGTGGTGCAGATGCACAAACACAAACAGGCAGACCAACACTGTCATCATACACAGCAGGTGAGGGGTGGGGGTGCCAGTGTCCCCAGGCAACCACACAACACATGAGGAGAGCTGAATACCAATCATACAGATGTGCATACACTGCCACACTAAGGTAACTCATGGATCCAAATCCCCTATGTGGGCAAGCAGGCATTGTCAGGTGAGAGGGAGCACAAAACACACATGTCACACAGGCACGTAGGAACAACAACTGACACAGCAAGTCACAGACACACCACAGCACCACCCCCAGGGCCCCCACAATGTGGTGACCCTGGGCTGAATAAAAATACCACTGTGATGACAAAGCTAAATGTCGTTCACACTATGAACCACAGTCAGGTGTCCTGAGCAACAAACTACCATCACACCTACACAAGCACAAATCAATCAGCATGGCCAGTAAGCCAAGGCCAACATGGAGGCAGGGGCCTAGCCGGGCAACAACTCTCATCTGCACACACTCAACACCACACCCCTCGACCTCCAACAATGTGCAGCAGTGAAGTACACATGCACTGGTGACATTGCACATGCACCCATGACTATTCCAGGGTGGTGGGTGGGAACCAAGGTGTAGAAACACATCACACATGGCCACTCAACAAGACTCCTGAATGTCTGACACACTGCACACTACGCTGTACATGGACATGACGGCAATACCACACCGACCAATGGGATCCCAGCCACAGTCACACACCAATGAAGAAGCCAAGGTCACCCACAACGAACACACATAGACAACTTCCAACATTGCAGCTCTGACCCTGAGGAGTGGCAGCAGTCACACACACAACATGTCACAATCACTGAAAGATAACACAAACTGGAAATCACATGACAGGGGCAAACAACAAGTGCCAAGGGGAAACCTGACTGTGACCCATCTGCGTCTGCACACAAACTCAGCCCTGACAGCAAACACACCTATGGGTGACACCCTGATGACCAGTAATGTGCCATGCACCCACATCACAGAGAACACAGGGAGAAGACTTTGGGGGAACATAGCTCAAGTCAGCAAGCATCACAAACAGGTACAACACTAGGGATCACAGCATGCGCAGATGAATGGAAGTGAACACACAGACATGCACATACAACACACACCTTGGGTGCAGGCAATGTCACACGTGTACACACTGCCATGAGGGGACTCCACTCCTGTGTGAGGAAAGCTGTGCCATATGTTGCCTCAGTAGGGCCCCATCATGTCAGCTGAGCACTTGGTCACACAATCAACAATTAGCACCAAATGAGGGCTCCCATCACATCAGCCTGGTCATGGATGTGCCAACGGAATCATCAGCACAGATCCAACACACTTGTATAGCAATGTTGCACTGACTACACGGATGAGTCCCTCCCCATTGATGCCCAAACCTGCATGTCCACTGGAGATGGCAACACGGTCAGGGAAGTAGACAAATGCAACGATGGCAGGCACAACAGATGT
Organism: Calotriton arnoldi; assembly: GCA_963921515.1. Classification (NCBI taxonomy): domain Eukaryota; kingdom Metazoa; phylum Chordata; class Amphibia; order Caudata; family Salamandridae; genus Calotriton; species Calotriton arnoldi. The sequence continues at coordinate 856,965 of CAWUFW010002862.1, forward strand.
GCAGGGGTGGAAGCCACAGATATGAAATTGCCAATGTAAGTAGGAAACCCATTGCCAAATACTGAACACATGACACCCTCAGATGCTGCTATTGATGACATGGATACACCACATGATAGGACACATTCCCCCTGGACCACATGGGTTCCTGCACAGTAACACTTCATAATCATGAGACCAGATATCACCATCACTGCAGCAAGGGCATGGTTAGCTGCACCAACAACATGTACATCTGAAGCATGAGCACTAGAGAAAAGAAAGTTGCTTTATTCAGCATATGTGTTGAGGCCAAACGAAGTCCTGAAAAAGAGCAAAGGCCAATGGCCAGTCCATTGTCAAAGTTCAAACAGGGTGACACTGGCAGATGTCACCCTACGCATGCCTGCACAATACCAGGGACAATCCACTAGGAGGGGCAACCGGGGGGCAGGCCAGGCACCGCAGGGACAGGATCAGGGCTCACCAGGGGGAGTCAGGGAAGGGGTGGTGGGTGCAGGAGAGCCACTGACAACTGCAGTGGAGGTGTCTGACATGGTGTGTGCCGGCACAACTGGGGGCATGACACAGATGTCGTGGGTGCCGGCACAACTGCAGTGGACCCTGCAGATGGGGTGGACAGGTCCGCCACTGCAGTGCCCAAGTCAGACAGGGCGGTAGTGGACTCCACTGCAGTGCCTACCTCCAGGGGAGGAGAATGGGGAACAGGCAAGGTGGGTTGGACAGAGGGGGGGACACCCTCACCACATCAGTGGCACAGACAAGCGCAGCGGGGGTGTGGTGCTGGGAGAGCAAGTGGCAGGGGAGAAGGCCGGAGCATCTTGGGGATGGTATATCTGTGGGTGGGGGAACCTGGGGCAGGGTGTGGTGGGGGCACCTGTGCAGTGGGGGCCTGAGGGATGGAGGACGGAGACCTTGTGCCTGAGCTGCAGGGTGGTGGCGGGGTCTTGCTCTTAGCACTCCGGGGGACTTGCGGGTGGGGGCCTCAGTCCGTCTGCGCCTGGGGGAGGGTGTCCGGGGGCGAGGGGCACTCTGCTCCGTGTGGGTGGGCTTCCTCTTCCCCCGGGATGCTGGAGCAGCTTCATCGGTGGGGAAGAGGCCGAGGTCACAGAGGAAGAGCTGCTGTGACTTTGGGGTTGCAGGTGAGGCAAGGGAGGGTGCTTTGGAGGGAGAGGGAACTGAGGACTGCGCAGTGCATGTGGATGCGTGTGTGTGTTCCAGGGCCCCATCCCCTGTGAGTCTGGCTTCAGTCCCCTGAATGTGCGTGCGTGTGCGTTTTGTCATTGGCGTGTGTGTCAGTGTGCTGGATGTGTGTGTGCTGGTGTGTGCCTGTGCCAGTGTGTGTGTGCCTGGGATGGGTAAGGTGCTGGGGAGTGTGGATGGAGCAGAGGCAGGAGGGGTGAGGGACCGTTTGAGGAGGGACACTGCTGCCGTCAGGGAGGAGTCCATGGACCTATTGCCCCTCTGTAGGTCAGACATGCCCGATGAGATGCCCTCCATGAACGACACCAGCTGAGTCAACAGCGCGGTGTGCGCATGGAGGACACTCAGCATGGCTGTCTGCCCTACATGGAGCTGGCGAAGGAGGTACACAGACTCCTCACTCAGGGCAGCAGGGGACACAGGGGCAGGGGGTGCGGTGCCTGGCCCAAAGGAGACACGCTCCCGGACATGGGAGCCTCCACGGACCTGGGGAATGGGAGCCGATGGGAGGGCGGTGGTGGTGCTGGTGGTGGCGGGGACAGCAACACTAGCTGGGGTGTGGTGGCTGCTGACACCCGCCTCCACAAGGGAGTCATCCTCCGAGTTGCTCTGGTCCTCAGCTGAGGTGGATGCTGCTGAGGACTCCTCGGTGTGGCTCCCCTCGCCCTCCGTGCCACTGGGTCCCTCCGACCACTCCTCGGCTGCTGACCCAGTCTGGCTCTCCGGCTCCTCCTGGTCCGTGGAGCTGTCCCCTTCCGTGGCCGTGGATGTATCTGCAAACAATGGGGAAACAGACAGACATCAGTCACCTGCACCAAACGCACACACCACTGTGAGCACAGCACATTACAGAGCAAGCCCTGGCATCATTAGTTGTACATTGCTAAAAGTGCCCTAATTGAACAGGAGAAGTCAATTGTCAGTCTGATGCCAAGCATGGCACTCACATCCCACATGGCCTTGCACCCATCTGTCTGGTGTCTGTTGGATTGCAACACCCCAGTGTTGACACATGCACCAAGTACACAGTAGTTGGACAGTGCAGAGGACACGGTGTGGACACATCACAGCTCTTGCCACTGAGTCAGTACAGGTTTACGGATGTAAGGGATGCCCAGAGTCAAATAGGAAATGCATGTGATGCATTCCAGCGACAGACACCATGATGCACCCATGTCCTGATAGCCAGCGCCACTATGGTGTGCATGTAGCACATGTCACTCCCCTGCAGGATCACCAATCAGTAGACACATGCCATGGCGGAGGCATGACTGCAAAGTCATACATCACTGTCTCAGTGATGTATGACTTTGCAGCCAGACAACAACACTCTGCACTGTGTCACAATAGTAGGTCATGGGGAATGCAAGTCCTGGAGCTGCACAAGTGCACATGTACATCCCCCCACAACACATCCTCTTAACCCTCATCTGTCCAGGTCATACCTATTGGACATATGGGAGACCTGTGACACTACCCTCTGAACCTGAGCCCCTCACACTCTGCTGTGCATGGGGAACAGCTGCCTGAACTTCACATTTACATGCCCCAGTCTGCATGGGCAGCTGATCAGACACCTATGTGTCACACAAGTATCGTCTCCTATGGTCACATCTCCAGTGGCATGCTGAGCCCCTACCAAGAAACTCCACAGCAGTCCTGGCGACTAATCCACAGCACACTGACACAGAGGCAGACACCTGAGGGGTCAAAACACTGTGCACAATGTGTCCTCTGATACACGGGAGTGGGAGTACAGAGTGTATTGTATGGCCTGGAGTAGGCATGACTGTCCAGCCCCACATGAATGAGGGATGAGCCCTGGACTGTAGGCAGCTGGCTAAGTATGTGTGACACACGTCATATACATACTCCTGGGGCCCAAACATTGTTCCCACCCGCAGCATGGGTGTGTGCCAGGTACCCCAGCCACATGTGGTGGATCAGCTCAGCAATTGGACCACAGATCAAAGTAACACGCTGAATACATGTCAGAATACAGGCATTGTGTAAGCAATGGACCCACCCATGATGCCCACCACAGAGTCAGGGAAACAGATGCTGTCTCCCACCTTGAGTCAAGCAAACTGCAAGGACACAGTCCTAAGTGACAGAATTCCCTGCATGTAAGGGCCACACCTGGGTATCAGATGAGGAGTGGGCAGTGCACAATAGAGGGACATGGCTCCTGGACAACATGACTGCTGTACTGTGGCAGTTCAACCTGGCCCGAGGAGGGCACATAACATGTTAGACAGAGTACACAGTGCAGTCTTTGACTCACCCCTCCTTGCTGCTCTCTGGCCTTCAGCTGCCCATCCAGGTCTGGAAAGACCACCGCCAGGATCCTGAGCATGTGGGGGGTCAGGGTCCGTGTTCCGCCCCTCCTGCGAGGAGGCGACAGCTTCAGCTGGACCCGTGCAATCCTCCGGGTCCAGCCCCGAAGGTCCTGCCACCTCTTTTGGCAGTTGCGGATCCGGCGCTTGTAGACCCCCACGGACCGGACAGCCCGGACGATGTCCTTCCATATCTCATGCTTCCGATGGGCAGAAGCCTGTCAGGATGACAAAGTGATAAGGCCATTACTACACATGCAACATATCCGTGCATGACACAGTTGCATATACATGTCGCAATCACAGGGGCACATGGTGTACCCAGGCAGTGCACGGCTGCCCATGGACAGTTTTCCAGAAGTCACTACATGGTATCATAGCATGGGGAGTAAAACCCTGTTCAGAAGCACTGTCACTGCACCATACCTGTCCAGTGCAAGTCACTACACACTATGGGGGTGACAACTACTCAGTGAGCCTGCTAGCCAGTGGTGTGCTGACTCTCAGCCTTGCTAGTCAGACAAAATGCACATTCAGAAAGGCAGTGCACAGAACACTCACCTGCTCCCCTGGTGTCCCATACAGCTTGCTGTACTGTGGAAGTAGGCTGTCCAGCAGGGCCTGGTTCTCTTCAAGGCTGAAGGCTGGGGCTCTCTCCACAGTACGTGCCATTGCAGGGTCCAGAGGGGCAGAGACAGCAGCAGTGCAGTGGCAGATGTCGTCCTGGAGCATGTAGTGCAGGCAAGTGGGCTCTCAGGGGAACATGCAGCAATATATATGTGCTGGAGAGGCAGATACTGTCCCTTGTGTCCAAAGTGATAGGTCCAAGTCGTTTGCATCTTCTGAATCTGGCCAATCCATGGAATAGCAGCACCAAAACACGCCCACAGCATCCTTCAAAATTTCAACTTCATGACATACATGATTTTGCAACATTGTTGTGGGTGACCAACTGATTTTCCAGCAACCGACTCGTTCGAATATTCGAAAACGCGTCCGTTGCCAGGCAAGCCCATTGTCAATGGGTGCGCACCGATCGGTCCATTGAGGTACAACGCGCACAGGGGTACAACGCGTACCCGCACACATTGAATGCAATGGGCCGGCCGGAGGCACCGATCGGTCCATTGCAGTACAACGCGCACAGGGGTACAACGCGTACCCGCACACATTGAATGCAATGGGCCGGCCGGAGGCACCGATCGGTCCATTGCAGTACAACGCGCACAGGGGTACAACGCGTACCCGCACACATTGAATGCAATGGGCCGGCCGGAGGCACCGATCGGTCCATTGCAGTACAACGCGCACAGGGGTACAACGCGTACCCGCACACATTGAAAGCAATGGGCCGGCCGGAGGCACCGATCGGTCCATTGCAGTACAACGCGCACAGGGGTACAACGCGTACCCGCACACATTGAATGCAATGGGCCGGCCGGAGGCACCGATCGGTCCATTGCAGTACAACGCGCACAGGGGTACAACGCGTACCCGCACACATTGAAAGCAATGGGCCGGCCGGAGGCACCGATCGGTCCATTGCTGTTCAACGCATCACTGTACATGTGACTGGCATATGTCAGCATGCCTGTCTCAGATGGACATATGCCAGCCACAGATAGCTCCCAGGGAGTGAGGGGCACACCTACATCACGACAGCCTGTCCAAACCTTATCATAAGGCATGTAAGGCTGCATTTCCTATTGTGTGTATGTTGGTGTACATGTTGTCCTGTGGGTGTCACCTGTGGGCAGCCACCCCCAGGCTGTGCACGTGTTAATGGGGACAGGATCCTGGGTGTTACGTGTACGTGACCACTGTGATGTGCAACTGTTCATATCTGTGCATGTGCCATGGTCACATTTCACAGTGGTGTTTGTGTATGTCATGTCACATACCCCGTGAGTCCCATGTGGGACGGTATGTTTGAGCCAGGGTGTCCCAGTGGCACAATAGTGATGGCCCTCCACAGTCTTTGTGCATGTAGTGTTTACAATGTCTCTGATTTCATGTGCACAATGGGAGACAGTCTCCACATCCACGTTGTGTGTGCATGGACTCTGATGTTGTGCGTGTGTGTCACAGACGTCCATGGCTCTCCTGCCATGGCAAGTGTGGCCACTACCTGTGGGGGTCATGTTTGTTTTGTTGTGGTGTACACATGATACTCCAGGTGATGCCAGTGTCCATGTGGCATTACAGGGTCCCTGGGAATGTGCCTGTCGTTGAGCTGTGGTGCCTGGGGCACATCTGTCCTCACATGTCACTGGGGGGTGACTGTGACACAGCATCATGATATCCAATGGGCCAACCTGGGACAAATTGATGCCACCTGTAGGACCGTGTTGACAGATGTTGGCCATGTATGTACCATACATGTCGTTCCGGTACTGCACACTTCATGTAGTTGTGCCTCATGATGATGTATGTTGGGATCTTGAGTGTGTTCAATGCCGCATATGTGGGGTGACTGACGATCTTGCTTACTTCTCCTCTGCACTGCAGGGCTCCTGCTGTCCATCGGCCATTCCCAGACCTGGCAACGATGGTGGAACGGGACAGCATCCGACGGTACCGCTTCACCAGGCAGCTGATTGAGGATTTGGCAGTGCAGTTGTCCCCACATTTGCAGCCTGGCCGGCCGTATCCTACAGCGCTGACCCCCAAGGTGAAGGTGATGGCAGCCCTACACTTCTTTGCCACCGGTACCTTCCAACATACTGTGGCGTCTGCTGGTGGGATGTCACAGACCATGTTCAGCCGTGTGCTCCGCGATTTCTTGGCGGCAATGTTGCTCTTCCTGAACCGGTACATCTATTTCCCTAGACTGCGACGACTCACTGACGTGAAGAGTGACTTTTATGCCCTGGGGAGGATGCCGCATGTCATTGGCTCCATTGATGGGACACATGTGGCTTTGGTACCACCACAGGCCCAGGAGCAGGCCTACAGGAACCGCAAGCACTACCACTCGGTCAATGCACTGGTGGTGTGTCTTGCAGACATGACCATCACACACGTGTGTGCCCGTTTCCCTGGTTCAGCACACGATGCCTTTGTGATGAGGAGTAGTCGCATCCCCAGGTTGATGGCACAGATGCAGAACCAGCGTGCCTGGCTTGTCGGTGTGTACTGACTTTGTGCCATTGTGTGTGATCTGATCTGTAGTATTCCGCCCACTTTTCCAAGTCAGCTGATGTGCACTTGTCTGTCCGTAGGTGACTCGGGATACCCCAACATGCCGTGGTTGCTGACACCCCTCAGGAACCCTGTGACACCTGCCCAGATGCGCTACAATGAGGCACATGGTCGGACCAGGAGAGTGATTGAGCGGACCTTTGGTCTCCTGAAGAGCCGCTTCCGCTGCCTGGACAAGACCGGAGGGTCCCTCCCATATGCCCCTGCGAAAGTGTGCAAGATTATCATCGTCTGCTGCATGCTCCACAACCTGGCAGTGCGGAAGGAGTTGCCTCTCATCCAGGATGACGATGACCAACATCCGCCACCTGTGGAGGATCCTGGCCTGGACCACGATGCCAGTGACGATGATGATGATGATGGTGATGGTGATGTCCGCACACAGCTCATCACCAACTTCTTTAGCTGAATGTGAGTATCCTGAGGTGTCATGTGAATGATGTGAGTTGGCATGATGTGTGGGTGGTGCTCTGGTGCTGTTGGAGTGTGTCCATGGGCTACTTGACTGGATGTGTGTTGCGATGTGTGGTGACAGGTGGGCTGTACTCCCCAACAGTGTTGACATGCTAACTTGGTTCTGGGTGGGTATCTTGTAACATGTATTGTGCATGAGTTTTGCTGTTCTGTCCTGTACTCCATTGCTTTTGACTGTGTGTCATTTCTGTCCTTCACAGGGTACTTTCAGATTCGTTTGGTCAACTGTGTCCACCGACAACGTGATTGCACATCCAGGCTGGTAGCTGTTGTGTCCCTACAGGTGATGTGCGCCACACCCATGGACTTCCTTCTGTCTACAGTTGTTGACTGTGTGCCCGCTACCAGGTGGGGTTACCTTGCATCTGTAGTGGTTACGGCATGTTGCTACTGTGTAATAAACCTGTGCTTCACTTAGTGATGTGCGTTGTCTGTGGTCACACATTTGACTGCCATTTGCTTACTGCACCTGTGGGCTACTTGACTACAACTGGGAATGGGTGTGGTGTCTGTGCATTGCACCGTCTTCCCTGGCAACATCAGTGTAGGCAATGAGTCAGATGGCCTAGGTGTGTATGTGTTGTGTAGCCCTGGTGGTGTGTCTCCCTCATATGTGTCACGTTGCCTGTACTCACATGCCTGTGTTGTCCTTGCTGTTGCAGTTCGCATACACAGTGTAATTTTGTTGTTCATCATCCCCATAACAGTACCCACGTTGGAATCACGACAGAGGCAAGTATGGTGTATTATTGTGTTTATTGTGATACATCTGTGATAATAGTGCATAGGATGGATTGTGCTGTACATGAATCTTGCAATCCCAAGTTCCTAGATGAATAGAAAGTCCAGGTAGACAGGATCCCCAGTATCGGGGCCACAGTTGTCTGACACATTGTTCCAACTTGTACTCCCCATGCAATGTGTGGGAGTAGTGTTGCCATCAACAGGGTGAACAGTCTGTGCACAAAGGCGAAAATCCAGAACAGGTTCAGGCTTCCTGGGAGTTGCGCTTGGCCATCAGCCTCTCACTTTCCCCTCCTCGGACGACCCCTCTTCTTGGGGGGGGCCCTCAAGTGCAGGCTGCTGCGGTGCAGGGGACTCTCCGCCAGAGTCCTCCTCCCTCCCTGTGGCAGTTGCAGTTTGTTCGGTACCAGATGTTGTTGGCACACAGGGAGGTGTGGACTGGTTGCTGTTCATCTGGCGGAGGCATTGTAAAATGTCCCTGTGCACCGCCGTCATCTCATGTAGTACATCCCACTTGGACTCCACGCGGGTCATGTGGGAGTCCACACGTGACATGTGGGAGTCCACACGTGACATGTGTGACTCCACATGGGACATGTGGGAGTCCAAGCGGGCATGATGGGCAGCCTGCTGCTGTTTGATGTCTCTGAGGAGCCCCACTACCTGGCTGAGCTCTCCGGTGCTGGACTGGTACGCATCAGCTATGCGTACCAGTTGTGGGTCTTCATGCACACCAGCAACGTCTGCAAGCAGCGACCTCTGTCTCCCACCCCTCCCACCACCCCTGCTGACATGTGCAGTGTGTGCAGTTGCACGCACAGATAACCCTGGTCCACCTTGGGGGTTGGTGGTGGTGGTGGTGTCCATGGCCCCAGGTTGGTCCAGGGTCACTGCGCTGGTGTTGTTCCTTATTCTGTCCATGTCGGCAGGGATGGTATTCGTGGTGACAGTCGTTGGAGGGGTGGGTGCAGGGGGTGCAGCTGGTGGACCTGCTGGTGCTGCAGCTGGTGGTCCTGCTGGTGCAGCATGTTGACTTGCACCGGATGTGCCAGGTTGTTCTTCATCGTCCGAGGAGGACAGAGGCTGTACGACGCCAGTGAGCTCGGCATCCTCTTGAGCCTGGGACTGGGACTCCTCAGCGTCTGCTGCTGTGTCCCTATCATCACCTGTTTTTGGGAGACACAAACAATGTATGTCATGTTTCTGCAGGCATCAGTGGTTGACACACCTGACAGTTGTGACTGTGCCTCGGGGTGCGGGCCTGTACATTGTATTGTCCTAAGTCGTCACAGTCAGGGGTTGATATTGGTGTGGCACATTGTCCTGCATTATTTGGGCATTTCTATGTATTCTCTGGGGTGTGAACATGGTCTGCATTGATTGTGTTTGGTTGACAGCCAGACCTCCTTCCCACCCACCCACCCACCCAGTCAGTTATCCCACCATGGAACGTGCTTGCATTGCAGGGAGTGGAAGTTGTCTCTCAGGATGTCAGTCAGAGGTGTCCTGCTGTTTGTTGGTGCACAGTTGGCAGCAGGGCCTTGTGCTCCCCGCAGCAGTAGCCAGTGTCAGCCATCTTGTGAGTCCTTCTCCACTCCCTGTGATGTGAGCATGGTTCAGGGTGGTGTTGATGGGCCAGTTGTGAGGCTGAGCAATGTCTGTGACTACGACTCCCATCATGCTATTGCCTCCACCCCCTTCCCAGCATGCCCATGCTTCCTTCCTTTTGACTCTGCTTCCCTGTGGGGTGGGCTGGCTGTGCTGACAGGATGGCTGGGAGTGTTGTCCTGGCAGTTGTTTGGCTAAGAGTCCCAAGAGTGTCCCTGTGCTTCACACAACATAACCCAGGGTGGTGGTGCTTTGTGGGATCTTGTGTTAGGATGGAGGGCATTGCATTCTACCAGGTGGGTACTGTGGAGTTTGTGTTGGGGGGGGGTGAGGGGAGGTGCTGGTGACTATGGTCAGTGCTGCAAGTCCCCCTTCCCACCCAGCCAGCCGGATATCCCACCATGGAACGTGCTTGCATTGCAGGGAGTGTAAGTTGTCTCTCAGGATGTCAGTCAGTGGTGTCCTGCTGTTTGTTGGTGCACAGTTGGCAGCAGGGCCTTGTGCTCCCCACAGCAGTAGCCAGTGTCAGCCATCTTGTGAGTCCTTCTCCACTCCCTGTGATGTGAGCATGGTTCAGGGTGGTGTTGATGGGCCAGTTGTGAGGCTGAGCAATGTCTGTGACTACGACTCCCATCATGCTATTGCCTCCACCCCCTTCCCAGCATGCCCATGCTTCCTTCCTTTTGACTCTGCTTCCCTGTGGGGTGGGCTGGCTGTGCTGACAGGATGGCTGGGAGTGTTGTCCTGGCAGTTGTTTGGCTAAGAGTCCCAAGAGTGTCCCTGTGCTTCACACAACATAACCCAGGGTGGTGGTGCTTTGTGGGATCTTGTGTTAGGATGGAGGGCATTGCATTCTACCAGGTGGGTACTGTGGAGTTTGTGTTGGGGGGGTGAGGGGAGGTGCTGGTGACTATGGTCAGTGCTGCAAGTCCCCCTTCCCACCCAGCCAGCCGGATATCCCACCATGGAACGTGCTTGCATTGCAGGGAGTGTAAGTTGTCTCTCAGGATGTCAGTCAGTGGTGTCCTGCTGTTTGTTGGTGCACAGTTGGCAGCAGGGCCTTGTGCTCCCCACAGCAGTAGCCAGTGTCAGCCATCTTGTGAGTCCTTCTCCACTCCCTGTGATGTGAGCATGGTTCAGGGTGGTGTTGATGGGCCAGTTGTGAGGCTGAGCAATGTCTGTGACTACGACTCCCATCATGCTATTGCCTCCACCCCCCTTCCCAGCATGCCCATGCTTCCTTCCTTTTGACTCTGCTTCCCTGTGGGGTGGGCTGGCTGTGCTGACAGGATGGCTGGGAGTGTTGTCCTGGCAGTTGTTTGGCTAAGAGTCCCAAGAGTGTCCCTGTGCTTCACACAACATAACCCAGGGTGGTAGTGCTTTGTGGGATCTTGTGTTAGGATGGAGGGCATTGCATTCTACCAGGTGGGTACTGTGGAGTTTGTGTTGGGGGGGGTGAGGGGAGGTGCTGGTGACTATGGTCAGTGCTGCAAGTCCCCCTTCCCACCCAGCCAGCCGGATATCCCACCATGGAACGTGCTTGCATTGCAGGGAGTGGAAGTTGTCTCTCAGGATGTCAGTCAGTGGTGTCCTGCTGTTGGTTGATGTGCAGTTCCCAGCATGCCCTTGTGCTCCCCACGACACAGCAACAGTGTCAGACATCTTTGATGGGCCTTTCTACTCTCTGTGGGATGTGCATGCGTGAGTGTGAGCTTGCTGGGCCATGTGGTGGGGGATGTAGAGCTGTGACTACGACTCCCATCATGCTATTGCCTCCACCCCCTTCCCAGCATGCCCATGCTTCCTTCCTTTTGACTCTGCTTCCCTGTGGGGTGGGCTGGCTGTGCTGACAGGATGGCTGGGAGTGTTGTCCTGGCAGTTGTTTGGCTAAGAGTCCCAAGAGTGTCCCTGTGCTTCACACAACATAACCCAGGGTGGTGGTGCTTTGTGGGATCTTGTGTTAGGATGGAGGGCATTGCATTCTACCAGGTGGGTACTGTGGAGTTTGTGTTGGGGGGGGGTGAGGGGAGGTGCTGGTGACTATGGTCAGTGCTGCAAGTCCCCCTTCCCACCCAGCCAGCCGGATATCCCACCATGGAACGTGCTTGCATTGCAGGGAGTGTAAGTTGTCTCTCAGGATGTCAGTCAGTGGTGTCCTGCTGTTTGTTGGTGCACAGTTGGCAGCAGGGCCTTGTGCTCCCCACAGCAGTAGCCAGTGTCAGCCATCTTGTGAGTCCTTCTCCACTCCCTGTGATGTGAGCATGGTTCAGGGTGGTGTTGATGGGCCAGTTGTGAGGCTGAGCAATGTCTGTGACTACGACTCCCATCATGCTATTGCCTCCACCCCCTTCCCAGCATGCCCATGCTTCCTTCCTTTTGACTCTGCTTCCCTGTGGGGTGGGCTGGCTGTGCTGACAGGATGGCTGGGAGTGTTGTCCTGGCAGTTGTTTGGCTAAGAGTCCCAAGAGTGTCCCTGTGCTTCACACAACATAACCCAGGGTGGTAGTGCTTTGTGGGATCTTGTGTTAGGATGGAGGGCATTGCATTCTACCAGGTGGGTACTGTGGAGTTTGTGTTGGGGGGGGTGAGGGGAGGTGCTGGTGACTATGGTCAGTGCTGCAAGTCCCCCTTCCCACCCAGCCAGCCGGATATCCCACCATGGAACGTGCTTGCATTGCAGGGAGTGGAAGTTGTCTCTCAGGATGTCAGTCAGTGGTGTCCTGCTGTTGGTTGATGTGCAGTTCCCAGCATGCCCTTGTGCTCCCCACGACACAGCAACAGTGTCAGACATCTTTGATGGGCCTTTCTACTCTCTGTGGGATGTGCATGCGTGAGTGTGAGCTTGCTGGGCCATGTGGTGGGGGATGTAGAGCTGTGACTACGACTCCCATCATGCTATTGCCTCCACCCCCTTCCCAGCATGCCCATGCTTCCTTCCTTTTGACTCTGCTTCCCTGTGGGGTGGGCTGGCTGTGCTGACAGGATGGCTGGGAGTGTTGTCCTGGCAGTTGTTTGGCTAAGAGTCCCAAGAGTGTCCCTGTGCTTCACACAACATAACCCAGGGTGGTGGTGCTTTGTGGGATCTTGTGTTAGGATGGAGGGCATTGCATTCTACCAGGTGGGTACTGTGGAGTTTGTGTTGGGGGGGGTGAGGGGAGGTGCTGGTGACTATGGTCAGTGCTGCAAGTCCCCCTTCCCACCCAGCCAGCCGGATATCCCACCATGGAACGTGCTTGCATTGCAGGGAGTGTAAGTTGTCTCTCAGGATGTCAGTCAGTGGTGTCCTGCTGTTTGTTGGTGCACAGTTGGCAGCAGGGCCTTGTGCTCCCCACAGCAGTAGCCAGTGTCAGCCATCTTGTGAGTCCTTCTCCACTCCCTGTGATGTGAGCATGGTTCAGGGTGGTGTTGATGGGACAGTTGTGGGGGGGCAATATGTGTGACTGCGACTCCCATGATGCTATTGGCTACACTGACTTGGCCAGCATACACAGAATTCCTTCCTTTGAGTGGTCTTCACTGTGTGTTGGTGTTGTTGTGGTGGCTACATGTGTGGATGTGTGTGTTAGTTCTATTTGTGCCACTGCCTAGCTGTAGTTGTGGTTGTGTTTGTACATGTGTTGGCACAGTTGGATGTGACTTTTTTGATGGCATGTGTTGTGTTTATCTGACTGACATACACATTTTGGGATGATTCTGTTCTAGTTGCTGTGTAATTGCTATGAGTGCATGGTTTGACTCTCCCCTTGACAGTGATGTGTGTGTTTTGTGGCAGTTTATTGTGTACATTTGTTGTGTACTCACCAGGCTCTGGGATGTCCTCTAGTCCATATACGCTCACTGGCGGAAGGATGGCCCGCACCTTCTCCTCCCAGGGCCTGAGGTATACTGGCTTGGCAGGAGGGCCACTGCCGGTGTATTGGCTCAGGTGGTAGTCTTTCTTGAGCAGCTCCCGGACCCTCCTGCGCACGTCATACCACCTGTTCTGGATGTCGGTCTTTGTGCGCCGACATGGTGATTGGGCGTTCACCCTGTTGATGATCCTCTCCCACATCTTGGTTTTCTGCGACATGGGGGTCTGTTGGACCAGAGTGCCAAACAGCTGTGGCTCCACCCTGAGGATCTCGTCTACCATGACTTCCAATTCACTATCTAGGAACTTGGGATTCTTCTTGGGGGGCATGGTGATGGGTGGTGATAGTGGGTGCTGTGTGTGTTGGTGTGCAGGTGAGGGTGTGTGGGTGTGTGTTGTGCTGGGTGTATGTGAGGTAGGTATTTGTTGGTGTGCTGCTGGTGTGTGGCTTGTGTGAGGGATGAGCTGTGGGTGTGTGGTTGCTTTCTCTTGGGTGCTGGCAGTGGAATGGCATTTGCAAAGGCTCATGGTAGTGATTTGTGTCCTTTATATAGGTGGAGTTGTTGGTGTGTCTTTGTTCTCTGTCCCCACCCCCCAGTATTTATTGGCTTGGTAATTGCTTGTTTGGCCTTTTTTGGTTGATTTTTCCTTTGTGCTGTTTGTGTATGTTGGAAACGTTCTTGTGACCGAGTCGGACCGTGCATTGGTCTCGTACGGTGTTTTCCGTTTCGTTCACGCTGTGTTTGTGCAGTTTTGTATGCTGCGTACGCGTCGGTCGCGGTGTATTGTGTTGCTTCGGCTCGGTTTTGTATGCGTGTCGGTCGTACGGCTTGTCCTCCGTCCGACTCGGTCGGGTTTTCGCGCCTTGCATCGTACTTTGCGGGTTGGAGTTGGCGGGTACGATTCGGTCGGATTTGTTCCGGGTGCGTGTCGGTCGGTTGGATTCGCGTGTTTTTCCGGCCGGATTGCTATTTTCCGAGCGGGTCGGTCGGTCGGCTTAGTTTCCTGACGTGTCGGTCGGATTTATCGCGGCTTGCATCGTACTTGGCGTGTCGGGCGCCACTGGTACGTGTCGGTCGGTATTTTTTCCGGATCCGAGTCGGTCGGTGCTTTTTCCGGCCCGAATCGGAATCGACCCCTAAGTCACTGGTGGTGGCATTAATGTGTGTTTTGATACCTCTGTAAAATGAACTGCATGAATGCAGGTGAAATGTCTTTTTTTTGCTCACTTGCCTGCCCACATTGACCTAATAATAATTTTCTTGTTAAAATCCTTTTTGCCGAAATTATTGACACAATAAGTCACTGGTGATGGCAATAATGTGTGCCTTGACGTTGTGATATGAACTTTATATATGTAAAAAATCCTATTGTCATGTTATTTGTATGCAAAACAAAGAGAGAGGAAGGGAAAAATATCGGACACTCCTACTCCCCTCAGGCTAAATCAGATAAACAACAAAGGAGTGTGACACTAATACAAGAGGAGCACACAAATATCCTTCTTAAATATAGTGTTAACTAAACAGAATGAAACCACCTTAGGTTTTTCTGAAGGCCCTCACTCACCAACCTGGTTGGTGACATGCTTCATCATCGGGCCCCACCAGGAGTGGCCGAATGCCACCCTAGTGTGCTACGACGCCAGTGTTACTGCGGAGCTGGTTGAAAAATAGGTGAGAAGTGAAATAAGTGAATTTAAAAGTCCAAAATGTAACAAAAAATCTTTTATTTATTTGCCAATTAGACGTGATTAAAAACAAGTGTGAGATAAAGGACCAAATTAAAAGTCCATTTTTATCCCCAAAGTGTAGGTCAACATGTTTCTGCCTTTAAGTGACCGTTCGTCAGGACCAAAGGTGTGGTGAATCAACACGAAAGAATATATACTTGTAAAATGTAAACATCACCCGGCAACACGATCTCATTAGAATCAATAACATAATTAAAATTATTACTCAGCAACGGAGCAACAACCATGGGTTCATACAGTCAATGGACCACGGCACTCATGTAATTTGAGTAGGTGCACGAGATCACAATCTTTGACACTTGTGTTCGAGCTATGGCTATCTTAGCACCCCGAGGAGCACCATTATATGTTATTCTTGTTATAACAACCATCTAGGGCATATTGAAATAATCTTTCGTTGTTTTTTGTCTCCTATTTGTTTGTTTGTCCGTTTTGCATCTTTTGCAGAATAAACTCGGTTCCGCTTTAAATAGAGGGAATCTTTTTAGTGTTTTGATTTTTTACACTAACAATCCTTGGTTAGGGTGGGCCTTAGTGCGCCCATACCGCTGGGTTGATTCACCACACCTTTGGTCCTGACGAATGCCTGACGAACGGTCACTTAAAGGCAGAAACATGTTGACCTACACTTTGGGGATAAAAATGGACTTTTAATTTGGTCCTTTATCTCACACTTGTTTTTAATCATGTCTAATTGGCAAATAAATAAAAGATTTTTTGTTACATTTTGGACTTTTTAAATTCACTTATTTCACTTCTCACCTATTTTTCAACCAGCTCCGCAGCAACACTGGCGTCGTAGCACACTAGGGTGGCATTCGGCCACTCCTGGTGGGGCCCGATGATGAAGCATGTCACCAACCAGGTTGGTGAGTGAGGGCCTTCAGAAAAACCTAAGGTGGTTTCATTCTGTTTAGTTAACACTATATTTAAGAAGGATATTTGTGTGCTCCTCTTGTATTAGTGTCACACTCCTTTGTTGTTTATCCATGTTATTTGTAGCCCTGATGAAGTCAATATTCTCGACGAAACACATGGTGGCTACCCTGACTACTTTGAAGACCTAAACTTGAATAAATGACCTGTGGAGTCCAAGAATTGAAAGAACATATGAAGTGAAGATTGCATTATTACTCTAAATCAAATACTTAGTATAAACTGTGTGTGCCATTGAGAATGTGTAAAGGAAATCAAAAGACCGCAGGCATTTTTTTCTCATTTATATATTCAAAATTGTTTAACTTCTTGTATTTGAAACAGTTTTTCGTCTTATTCGGACATGAATGGGCACAAAACAGAGGTGCTTTTCTTCAGTCAGATGACACCCCCTCCATCTAGTCTCTGGTGGCCTATTAAACTGAATCCAACACCAATAATAAATAAAAATAAAATACCCACCGGTTGTCAGAAAGTAGGATCTGCTTTCATGGTTACCCACACTTTTTGCTGGTGTTGTGCTGTTTTCTGACTAGTCTGACTGGGATCCTGCTAATCAGAACCCCAGTCACTGTGCTCTCTCCTTAAATTTGACAATGGTAAGTATTTTGGTACCTCCACAATTGGCTATTGGTGTACCCTTGTAAGTCCTGCGTATATGGTACTAAGGTACCCAGGGCATAGGTACACCAGGGGTCTCCCATGGGCTGCAGCATGTATTATGTGACCCATGAGAGACCACTCAAACTGTGACTACAGGCCTGCCGTTGTAGCCTGTGTGAGTGGGTGCTTGCACTCCTCACCACAGACATAAGTTTCCTTATATCCGAGGTCACTACACTTAAAACCTATGTCACCCATATGGCAGGCTCTTCAGTCCTGAGGGCAGGGTGCTTGGTTAGAAGTGTGGAGGTGCCGCTGCATGAGCAGGGCACTCGTACAAACCCCAGAGTCCATTCTCCAGGCTTTGCAAGTGCAGTCAGCCATTTAATACATATAGTGGACATCAAGTCAATTACGAGATGTCTAACTATATATTGGCTGCACCAAAACCGGTATCAAACATGTTGGAATCCTACCCCAACACCGATTCCAGTGTGGGATGTAGGATCCCATGTACTGGGGGGTCTTCCCTAGGGTGCCCCCCTGTATTCCCGGTACCAGCCTTACAGGGTCTAACAGCAAGCTAGTGCTGCTGCCGACCACAGACACGTTTCTGCCCCCCTGCTGCTGAGCTGAGCTCGAGCAGGGTAAGGCAGAACAATAGGTTTCTTGCCACAGGGAGGTGTGACCACCTCCCAGACAGGACTTAGTGTATTGGGCTGGGGTGGGGCTCTTGCTAGCGCCACCAGACTGCTTTGAAGGGCACATTTGGTGACCTCCTTGCATACTCCAGTTTGAGCCAGTTCAGGGAGCCCCTGGGTCCCGCTCTGGTGTGAAATTGGACAAAGGACATGGGAGTATCCTCTCCTCTGTCCAGCCACTCCTCTGGGAGGGATCCATGAATCGTCCCAACCCTTTCCCTAGGGTACTTAAGGGCTTACCTGTGAGTAGCTCTTCAGATTCATCGTGGGACAACATTCAAACTCAAAACCACTTCAACTGTCTGGGCACCTTGGACTTCACTGGACTTCGCCTGGAACCGAGACTGCACCAAGGAAGACTCTTGCTGCTTCTGGTGTCGCTGTTTGCAAGTCTTCTTCGTCGTCTGTGCCTGTGCTTAATCCAGGTTCCTCTCCAGACCTGTGGGCATCAAAGACACCTGAAGGAATCTCCCTTGGAGTAAAGGAGTCAGTCCCCTGCATCTGCAGGCACAGCAGCAAAGCTGACCGGTCTGCTGATCCCGGCGTTCCATGGAATCTGAAAGTCTCAGCAACACATGTGGTGGTTCTGGAACTCCCTCGAGGCCTGACCTGTCCTCTCAGCAAGTTTGAAGCCAGTATCCCTCGCCAGAACCGCTGGAACAGAACCCCTGTGCACTGCGTCGACTTGCCGTTGCCAATGCTTGTTGGCTCTGTCCTCCAGAGATCTTCAGGCTACAAGAACCTCCAGCATCTCTTCCTACCAAGATATTCATCTGCACCATGGGCCTGCATCTTTGGTGAGCTGCACGAGGTCCTCTTGCGACTCCTGTGCCTTCGGCCTGTGGATCCTCTTGAGGGTCTTCTTTGGCTACAGTATGCTCCCCTGCTTGCTCGGGGCCTACTCTGACTCTCCTGCGTTTGGTGAGTCCCTTGGACCTTGCCGGTCCCAATGTTGCACCTTTTTTTGTTTACCACGTCTGTTGCTACTGCCAAGGCTTGTTGGTGCTCTCGCCAGACACTGACCATGCCCCCCCATCCCAACCTGTTCTTGACTCCCGACGTGGGACCTCCTGGTCTTCCACAGCGTTGCCTGGTTCTCACAGCTGCATCGACAAGGTCACCGTCATCACTCCTGTATCTTCAGTCATCGGTGGTCATTGTTGTTCCGTGCCTCCTAGTCACCTCCGATTGGCATAGACTCTGTCCCCTCTGCTTGCAGGTTCTTCTATACAAAAATCCATCCTTGGATTCCACCGGACTCTTTCACCTTCGTAGCCAGTGGCAATTTTCCTGAAGTCCTCCATTGTGGTCTACGGCGGTTTCCGACGTCATTTCGCACCTGTGCACCTGGCTTCCCTGGTTTAGGTATCCTGGTTCTTGGGGTGTCCACGGGTGGGGTGACTCTCCAACCTTCTGTCTTCCATGGGGTTTCTTCGGGGTCCACTGGGATGGTTCTTTCTCCTTGAAAACTGCAACCACGACTTTTCCATTGACTTGCATTGAGTATGCAGCTGTGTTTCCACTCTGCACACAGCCTCCATGGGGTTCTTGGGTACTTACCTCAGGTGGTTCCTTGTGTCCCCAGCTCTTCTGAGTCTTCTGGTCCAAAGTCCCGACTTCGGTTGCAGTTCACATTCCACTTCTTTAGTATATGGTATAAGCCTGAACTGGACTAAGCCTGAAGGCTGCTCTCCCTAGCTACTACTTAGAGAGCTTTCTATGGTTGTCTAAGACCACTAAAATCGCCATAAGGGTTATCTGGATTTGTGCAAGGTGCTTCACTTAAATAAGTGTGCACCATATACTAAGCCAAAGACACACAATTGATGGACGGAATGCAGAACAAATCAAAACATTCACCCCCAGTCAAGAGATCTGGGTTAAATCCATCATTCTTTTGCTCACCATGCCACCCCAGTTTAGACCCGGCCATATGCAAATCGGTCTTGACCCTGTGCCTCATGGGAACAGTCCAGCCCGAATTGCCAAACCAGGTCCTCCCTGGACCGGAAACAAGCATCCTAGGACCGGTTTCGGGGTTTCACCCCTCTTCAGCCAGGATAGCTTGATTCCAGTGGCACAGTGAGCCCAGGACCCACGTCTGGGCATACCTGGCGCACTTAAGGCAAGAAAGCAAAAGACACACAATTGATGGACGGAATGCAGAACAAATCAAAACATTCACCCCCAGTCAAGAGATCTGGGTTAAATCCATCATTCTTTTGCTCACCATGCCACCCCAGTTTAGACCCGGCCATATGCAAATCGGTCTTGACCCTGTGCCTCATGGGAACAGTCCAGCACGAACTGCCAAACCAGGTCCTCCCTGGACCGGAAACAAGCATCCTAGGACCGGTTTTGGGGTTTCACCCCTCTTCAGCCAGGATAGCTTGATTCCAGTGGCACAGTGAGCCCAGGACCCACGTCTGGGCATACCTGGCGCACTTAGGGCAAGAAAGCAAAAGACACACAATTGATGGACGGAAGGCAGAACAAATCAGTGAGTGTTTGATTTGCTCAAACGCTCCGTCCATCATCCCCTTTGGTATCGCCCCATATACTAAGCCAGCCTCCTATACCGGTCACCTCAACTAGAAACTTAGGGATCATGTTTAACTCTGACATTTCCTTCGCTACCCAAATTCTTCAGATCTTATCGTCCTGATTTCTGAAGTTAATATCTGTCAGGCAATTACTGCACCTTCTGCCGTTAGAGACCCAAAAGATCATAGTCCGTGCGCTTGGGAGATCATGTTTGGAGTACGCTAACAGCTTATATCTAGGTCTTTCGGCTTTCCTGACTCATAGACTCCAAATAATACAGAATGCGACGGCCAGGTTGATTCGACGGATACCCTTTTGTCATCACATCTCCCCCCCCCCCCCGACCCCCCAACCCCCCCATCTGAAATAGCTTCATTGGCTTCCGGTTGCTAAGCGGGATTTAAAACCCTGACGTTGGCATTTACAGCCATTAGGGGCAAAGGTCCAAGATACTTGAGAAATTAGATTAGTCAGTACCAGCAGGTGAGAGCCTTGAGATCTAATCACCTGCGACTCCTGCATATCCCGAGGCTTGCCAAGGTTCGCAAAGGTGGCAGGTCTTTTTTGGTACTGACGGGCTAGCTTTGGAACACCTTGCCTATCCATCTTCGTTTGGCTGAGTCTGAACACTTTCAGGAATGATTTAAAAACCTGCCTTTTTGATCAAGTGTAGACATGAATAGCTGAACCTGTTCTTCAGTCTTGCTTTTGAGTGCTGGGACGCCTCTGTCGAGGTAGCCGTGCGCTGTACAAATGTCTCTTGGTTCTAATGGTCCTTTTCCTGTGCTTTATTTTTGCAGTTTGACATTCTTCTTTAAAAATACGCTTTACTTAGTATTTGCTCTTGATTTTTTTTTTTTTTAAAGTTGTTTTCTATTTGATTAGTGACATGGTGTCAGATAATTGAAGAATGTTATCATACCGACTTTCCTTCTTAAAACTTTTTGTTTTTTGTAATTCCATTGGACCCTTCATCCATCTGACATCTTTACAACGCATCTAGTTGAAGCTTTGTTGTAGGATTGACTTATATTGTCTCCTTTCTTGTTATCATTGAGTACATTTTTTTTCTGCTTCTAGGAATCTTGTTTATTCGTCCCACAGATTAGTTTCCTCCCCTTAAACTTCACTGAAATCACCACATGGAAATATGATTTATAATAACAATGTTTTCACTTTATTTTTTTCTGAGCGCTTTTAGATTTTGAGTTGTGATTATTCTGAATGCATACTTATGGGCCCAAATGTTTAATGGGGCTTCTGAGCAAATAGGTGAGAACTTCCTTTCTTACATTCCATTTCTTCTGCTTTGTGATTGTAGTATACTCATTTGTTTTCAGTAAAAGGTGAATTTTTGTATTTATTTTAAAATGTTTTATAATCTAAGAGTTGGAAGCCTGGCTTCTGAGGGGAGGTGGGTCACTGGTGTCCATTTCCTGGAGTAATTTTCTACTATGATATACATTACATCATAACTCTATAAGCTGAGCCTGAGGAAGTAATTTTATTCCAGTGACCTGATGTCACATTGTGTACTTGCTCCAGAAGCACAATATCGGACTGATATCATTGCTGATACTTGACCTCACACTGTGATGGCAGGAATACAACCTGGTACTGTGGGATAGTTAGACCGTGACGCTGTCATGTCGAACTTTCCTATTACACGTTCAGCATTGTTGTGGACACCCTCAGTAGGCTCTAAACAATAAAAGGGGGCAAGAAACTCAAGCTAAAGGTGAAACATCAAACTTACAGTAGGTATTCAGAAAATCATAATTCGTTGGCAGTATCAATAAATGCTACTCTACATTTGTCATTAACGAGCGACAATCCGCTGGGTATTTGAGCGTTAGCTTTAAGGTAATTCAGAACATACAGCAACAGTGATGCTTAGTTAAGTAATCTTCCACAGTCCTTTCCAACATTCTTCTCATTCTGGATATCCTAAAATGGTGCCAATTGTTGTTTGATGTTCTCCACTAGGTAGAGGACAATAGTAACAGATACCCCTGGTTGAAAACGGGCAGGATCCAGACTCTGCATCACCCCCAAGTATTCCTCATGGGGAGCTGCAGTGCATAAAACAATTAGTATTCATGTTTTTGTGCCAGCAATGCCCTTATACCTTATATGGCCGAGCATCGGCAGGTGAGGCCATCCAAACTTTCAGCAAACTGATGCATGCGTTTCCATAATGCCCTGTTATACATGTGCAAAAAATGTAGTTTGTAATCATACTTTCCACATGATGAGTCGCAGGATCGGGACCAATTGAAATTTAGTCTTAAAGTGCTCTTGCAATGGTGGAGAATCATCTAATGTGCGTTTTAAAAATGTTGTAGATGCTGGTATACGGACAGTTTGGGTGAGCCATTCTTCAGAAGTTGGCGAGTACACACAAATTTGTAAGTTTGTGTGTATTTGCATACACCTTACCAGTAGTTTCTCATGTAGAGATGCACTCAAATTTCAATGTGCATACATACATACCTGCATCATTTACAGAGTGGAAAGTCTTCATGAATACATTTAGCAAATTTGAACACTTTTGGAATTTCATGGTGCTATTGAAAAGTCTGAATCCTATTTCAAGCTTAGTAGTAAATCTACAGGAGTAGCATTCTGACTTTTAAAACCATTGAACTTAAAACATCCACTGTGATAATGAACATATACACTTGTTAGTCCTGCCTGCTCTTTAGACAGCCATTGCTGCACCTGCATGTCAAGGCTAAAAGGTAGAGGGGGCTCTGCGTGAGAAAATATTTGCTCCAATTGAGAGAACAATGTTTTCGCTTTCTCCCCATGGTAGACTGTCCTATGGAAGACATCACCATGAAGTCTGTGTGGGACTTTGACACCTGTCAATATATCTAGCTTCAACTTGTGACATCAGGCCGGCAAATAATGCTCCCGCAATCCTTTAGGGGAGTCAGAGCTCTCTATATACGTTTGGGGAATTTAAGTGTTGAGTATTAAGAAAAAAGCAGTATGCTTCGTGGGTGATAGTTTAATCTCTGATTAAAAACGACATCAAAAAAGGAACGAAAAACTGGAGCCCCTTGCATATTGTCAGTTGTTTATACTTGCCCTTTTAGACCTGTGAAGAGGATTCTAAAATGAATTCATTTTAAGGCAATTCAGTACGTCAAACTCTTATCACTCAATTTCGGGTCTGTTTGCAGTCACAGACGTTTGTTTTTTCTTTCCATGTCTTCAACCCTCCCTCCCCACCCCAACAAATAGTTGTAAATTCCTTGCAATAATAGTTTTTCCCCTCCTGTCATCATCCCCTTCTAGCAAGCAAGGACACGTCCCATCTTCCCAGTTTAAAGCATTGCCATTTGGATGTCGTCTTCGTTGGGTCCACTGTAACGCTGTCCCTCCCTCTACAACGCCAATGTCTGAGTCAGGCCACAGCCAACCCGGAATGTACGGCCCCGGCCGGAGGAGGAGACGGAGGATGGAGCCAGGACTCGTTGGGAACCTGAACCTGTCGGGGTATGGGAGGGAGAGAGATTACATTCCCCGAGATAGGGATCCCTATGGAAGGGTAAGTGCACGCTCTCCTGGGGGGATGGTAGGGGACATTTGTCCTTAGTTGGGAATAGACTAAGCTCTCAAACCTTTTTCAACAAGTGTATTCACGTTTACTTGGCCATGCACAAGGGCAAACTCATTTTTTTTCCATTCTGTAAATGATAACCAAGATTAGAATCCCTCTTCCCGCCCAACCCTACTTCAACTCTGAAGTGTTTGAAACACTGTTTCCACCTGACTTTGCCATTTTTTTCAACTGCAAAGACTTGCAATAGGAATTTTGTTTGAAATCTGTATAGGGAGAATTGAATAGCCAGTTATATCCATTGCAACACTTGGAAATTCCCAACTTGAAGCACCTCCTGTATCCGTTACAATGCTTAGCTTCTTGGTTCAGATGTCTGGTTTTCTGTTAGTCAGCAGACAGGCAATAACATACCACAGCTAACAAGCCTCTGACGATGCCTGCAGCGCTGCATTTCACACTTTAAGTATATTTTCTGTAAGCCTATTTGCATATTAAAATATAAGACCTATTGAAAGTTTGACCTCAACTTGCTGTTGTATTTTACCAAGCGGTGCTTTTGCCCCCAACAGTTTTAGAGAACCATTACTGCAAGTATGTCGTAGATCCCCTCTAATATTTATGAACGTTTTGTGATGGCCAACAAAAACCTGCTTGTTGTGCCCATCAGGATGCCACCATCCTTTCTATTGTTCCCCTTGTACGTCATTGTTAACTTCACGCTGTCACTTTTCAAGTCTTCTAGAACCTTAAGACATGGCATCTTGATAGAACTACTTTGGAACAGTTTTTGTGAAGGTAACACTTCCAGTTGGAAACATAGAGTTGAGTCTGATGTGTTGGGAATGTTTTATAATCATAATATACCACAAAAAGAGTGATCTTATTCATAACACATGTAGTACCACACCACAAAACACCCAATGCTTTCATATTCGGCTGTTCTTTGCTGAGATAGTCTGCCTTTTGTTATAATTGCTGGATTTTATACTCTATCTTTTGTAGCAGGGAGCCAAGTAAACGTTAATATGCATGGCAAATAAAGGTAGGGGTATTCATTCCACTTATTATTAAGGGTTGATTGACATTTCCTGTGAATACGTGGGGCTTGACTGTTCCATACTCCTCCTTACTCTGGGCAAGTAGAAGGCTGCTGATATTTGTAGGACCTATAGATGTTCATGATTTTGTATTATGAACAGTCATCTCGTCACTTAGATTACTGCAGCGACCTTAACGAGCTCGGGATTTATGCAGCCATCCATTGGTGATCTCATAAAATCGTAATGTTTGAAAACTACTGATTGCCTTCATATTACTGTTCCATCTGCAAGTAAACTAACTCTCATTGCATGCTACTCCTGAATTCTTTCCCCATTCTTATTCCATTACCCATTCTTGATGTTCACTTACCACTCTTCTTCCATGCCTGCTTCTTCCCTTTGTCTGCCTCTTTCCAAAAAATTAAAGGATCTTTGTTCAGCACTGCTTGAACAATGCTTTAAGCCAACACTGCATTCTTGAAGACCATCGTGTCCCACCTGTCTTCACTGGCCTTTTTCCCTTTTCCCCGACATAGCAACCATTTCTATTAAAAATACAATGCTGAGTGTAGGGACAGATGGTCCTGGTTTGTTGCTGTAGAAGAGGGCCAGAAACTATAACTTCTGAAATGTACTTTACTTTGTATAATCTATTGTTGTCTAATATTTCCCCAAACAGCCATTGTTAATATGATTTAAAGCCGAATCGCAACTTTTGGACATTATGCAAAACAAAGGTAATTTGGAACCCAGAGAGAAATTTTTTTGTTGCCTATTATTTTGGAGTCATGTTCCTGTCAGAATTTAAGTGTGTATAGCTCTAGTTACGCGCCTCATTTTTTTGTTATGTTGACATCAAGTTGATGATGGTGGTGGGAGAAAGATATGAGCAGTAACATACAGACATGAAGTGAAGCTGTACAAGAGACTAGAGAAACTGAGTTGGGCAGGAATGGAGCACACCACCTTTAAATAGACCGAACCTGATAGATTTGAGTTGGTTCATACATAACTTGCGCCTACAATATTTTTGTGCTGGTCTATACTGGGTGAAACTTGTTTCTTTGCAGAAAGTATACCATTTCCAAATATAGCTTGATTTTGGTACCATGGTAATCTCCACCAGCTGTCCTCTTGCCCATTTTGTAACCTGCAAAATATCGAGAAACCGTGTCCGCTGCAGATTTAAATTAAGCACATTTTGTAGATGCAGAGTTTGGTCAGACCTGCGGTGGGGCTCTCTAAACGAGCTCCTGCTGTCCTATGGAAAAAACATCTGCATAGCTAGTCATGGTAGGTGTCTGTGACTAGTGCAAGAATGCAGAGTGTGGCATTACTACGATACTCCACCCACTCTGTGTGCTCAGTACCTGCTAGCCAAGACATGGAAGGTGTGCCAGAGCTACTTACACCTCAACCCAAATCTCAAAGACAGTTAGTGTTGTCTTATGCGAGGTGTGGGCCCAAAAGAAGGCTTACAGTTCCCTTATGGTGAAATCATGCTGGTCACATTGGACACTTTGATGTTAGACCATACCTCAATAAAATCTTCCACTTGCTCTATGAAAGAAACAGCACTGAGAAAATGATAGCTAAAGTAAACTCATGTTTCAGTCCAGATTGCATGCTTTGAATCAGAGACTAGAGACTGTGGAGCAACGGCTGGAATGTTTGAGGTAAAGCCTGGACTGGAGTTGGGAACTTTAGAATTTACAATAAAAACTGGTGGATCTGGAGGACAGGTGTAGACAAACATACGCATCATGGGTATTCCAGAGATGCTGGAATGGGCGGACATGCTTATGTTCTTGGCTTCATTCCTCCCAGATCAACATTTCAAGTTCTCCCCTCATTGAAATACCACAGGGTACAATGGAATGCATGTTAATTGTCCCCCTAAGTGTGACTACCTGAAATCAGTCATCACCTGTTTTGTCCACCACCACCAGCAGGCGTGGCAAGTTGTCACCATGGCCAAGATGCATAATGGTCCTTTCCTGTTCCAGTCTTCATATGTGGACCTTTCTGAGGAAACCAGTGCCAGCCCAAGAAATGGGACATCAGAGATGAATTGATGAAGCCAGCTTCTGTGTTATTCACTATTGACTCCCGGAACAGGCAAGATCTGAAGACGTTTTTTGGGACATTTATTTATGCACTGGACTACGCAGCTATAAACCCATCCTAGGGTGGTGGCTGACTGTGGGTGGTGACGGGGGTGGGGGTGGAATGGACTCCGGGATCACCAGTACAAAGATAACTGCAAGCTCCGCTAGTGACCGACTGGAGTTAATCACAAGGCGCTGTGCTGACAAGGAGAGACCACAGTATGCACTATGGAACAGATGCAGGGACAAATCGAGGTACCTGTTGAAGACAAATATACTTTTTAACTTGAAAATTACCCTGTAGTGCCTTTATGGTTGAAGACTGTGCAGTTGGGCCACCTAAATCCAGCATGTAGGAGTACCTGTTGCGGGTTGCTGTCGGGTTATTGAGGGATGGTGCCAGTCTCTCTTTTTTTTTTTAACGCCATTATTTATAAAATTTGTAGTGTTACAAAACCAAGAGAAATTATAAAAAGGAGAGAAAATGACAAACAAAATATGCCGCCTGTTACACGTCCACATGACCATCCTTTACATATAATGAAATCAGTACAGTTGCGATAGTCGCATTAACATGAACCAGGTCTGCTGCCCATTAGTTTCCAATCCATGCGTAGCAACTCCTGGAATCAAAATCACCCTACAGTATTACTGGTCCTACTTTCCTCAGTTTTTCATCAGTTTCGGTGTCTGGTTCTGAACCGTTTTCATTGTCACCACAGCTCTGAAACTTTTCTATTACCAACACCTATGTTGGGCTTTCTCATCGAATCTAGACAGTTTAATGTGCTGTTCTTCTGCCACCGTCCGCTCCAGGACATCCTTGTCCCATAAGTTGACTTAGTGCCGTGTTCCCATCCAGCTAATGGCCACCCGTTTTTTTTGCTAGGAGGAAAGCAAGGTGCATAAATATATATGCCATTTTCCTGCCCTTGGGTATCGCCACCATACCCAGTAGGCATGCCTCCAATGTGAGAGAAATTGTGAATCCCGTAGCTATCTCAGTCCTTGGTACCACCTCTCCCCAGTACGCTAAAACCATCATGCATGTCCATGCCAAATGTAAAAGTGTGGTCCCTTCCTCCCTATAATCTGGAACGGTGCAAGTCTCTTTTGATATGGGTCCCATGGATGTCTAATGACCCTTCACTGGGTCACTCGGTAAATGGGCACGATGGTCCTGTTAGTGGGCCCGAACGCACTCAAATGACTCCTAGTTAATGCATCTGTTGTTTTTGAGGTGGTTCTGGTTTCCCTGTGGGGTTTAGCCTGCCTGTGTAAAGTTTTGTGCCAATACTTATTTTAAGGCTATGATTCAAATACAAGTATTCTGTGCCTGCCTGTTTCTTACTGATATTCCCTCTCTAGCTGTAACGTCCCTTGCAATAGGGTAGGTACAGACTGTCTTAGCATAACCTCGGCCTCAGTATGTCGAATGCCCATATGTAGTCTCATTACATGGTATGTAGATTGGTGCAGCTGGCTTCGTTATTTCATTGAAGTGGCCCCACACCTGCCTGGCTGAGGATTGCAAGAAACACCTTTAATAGTCTCATGAGTATACTGTATGTGGACCATAATGATATGATGGTGTCCACAATCCAATATTATGCTGCAGTTAACATATTTGGGTGCCAATCCACGAACTGCTGAAGTTCCTCTCGCATCCTAAAGCAGAAGCCCCATTAAAGAGAAACACAAGAATCATCATTGGGGGGTAATTCGATCTTTTGGGCTGAATGGTCCGAGGCAGTATATGGTGCTTGAGGAAATTAACAGGGGTGGGGGTCTTCCTGCTCAAATCCTTTGAAGACTTGCAACTTCAATTTCGTTTGAACCTCCCTCAAAAAGGGTGCCAAT
Source organism: Calotriton arnoldi (assembly GCA_963921515.1). Taxonomy (NCBI): domain Eukaryota; kingdom Metazoa; phylum Chordata; class Amphibia; order Caudata; family Salamandridae; genus Calotriton; species Calotriton arnoldi. The sequence continues at coordinate 885,497 of CAWUFW010002862.1, forward strand.
ATTCAAATGACCAATTGTTTGAAGTCCGCATTAGGTCCACCACCGTATGACCCACCCTTTTCTCCTATATAGGCCATCCATGGGGTGGTTTATGGAAATTGTCTCCAGTCTGTATGGGGCCATTATTGAGTCCTTGTTTTCTGCTTCTTCTGCAGAATTGTTCAGACAGCCCTGGCAAGAACGATTTTCACAGGAATACACAACAGAGGAGCAGACTAATGTGCAGAGCCACAGGGAGGGGGCTTGAGAGCAGCATGTTTAAAACTGAGTTTTTGCCAGATAATACACACTTGGCACTAGTTGCCACTGTAGCACATTTTCAACTTATGCTCACACTCTAAATATTGGAGATGCGGTCAAGAAGGAGGATACTTATCATGTATCTAATGATCATACCTGGTTATGTCCCACTTGTTTGCAGTAAATTAGGGCATGAAGTCCGCTTGTGGATAAGCTTTCCACCTGTTGGCTCAGATGAATTTGCAGCATAATTTCTCCAAAGTTCTAGACATGACCTTGCATTGGAAACAGAGAATTGCTACTTCCCTGGTGGCAGCAGAGATGCGTTTGCGTACGAGATGGAAGTCAATGTCCTTGCTCACTCCTGATGAATCGTTTAAGGAAACTGTAGTTGTGGCAGCTCACAAGATGCTTATATGCATGCTTAATGACACGCTGGCCTTTTTGCAATAATCCTAGATCACTTCCCACATCCAGTACCTGTGACCTAGAGAGTGCTGTGGATCAAGCACTCTGTGAGACATTCTGCTGATCCCCCATGTTGGGGAACTGCCTAGATGGGTTGAAGGAAATCCCTTTTTCGTGCATCAGTGACAGGCCATCGCTCTTGCACTCTGCATAGATGAGGGCATCTCTCGTAGCTGAACTGGGGGTGTTGTTTTTCCCTTATTCTGGCGATTTTCTTTATCTTGGTCAGGATATATCACTCCTGGGAACTTCTTACCTTTGCCTATCTGCTTTTGATCAAGGAAATGGTTGGACTTGCTCCTTCTGAATGATCTGTTTGGTGGGTTCAGATATTCATCTGTTGTATTTCTGAAGTATTTGTGGAGATGTCTTGGTTATTCCTCTGAACATATCAGATTGGAATATACTTTATCATACCAGTGCCACCTTGAAGCTTAAATTCATATGCTTGAATATGCCTTCTATTGCATGACAAATAAGAGTTAGATAAGGGAACATAGTGTAAGTCCCCTCACTAATAGTACTGTCTGTACTATAGCGTTGTGTATCAGCAGTCCGACATCCTCTTTAAGGGGTAGGTGATAGAAAGATATAAACAGCTTCCTTCCCCAGACCTCTCTCGAAAATGTATATTACAATAGGGGATTCAGTTGTTGCAAAGGTGGTGTTATATACTAATGTGGGTTGTATGTACAGTGTTTTCCATAATTGCTGGAAAATTGCATGGGTTGGTTGACTTCTCCACTACTCGTAGCCTGCCTCATCCTTCACACACTGCATGCACTACAGAGAGCGGGGGAAACAAAGGTAAAGAATAATTTTAGCGGCATTAACTTAGTGGCCTTCTTCAGATAATTCTGTGTTCTCTGGCCAGCTATGCCACGCTGAATTAAAACACAGTAGTTATTTAGAGAAGCCTTTTTACTTAACGATGTGTATATTACTTTATTGTTTGATTAATAAAAATCATTACAATGATGGACATACAACAATAAAAACGTATATCAGTCAATTGCTAAAATATTTACACAAGCGGGACAATAAAGGAGAACATTAACTGAGTTTCTGTATCTTTGCTTACATTATTGCCTCACGCTCTTTTAAAACCAAGTCTGAACACACCCTGTAATCCATTAATAGCGTCACATATGAGTAGCGGGTAATAGAGGAATATAATATTTAACAATAAATAATTGTTTAAAACCTAATCAGAACCCGTTAAGAATTACATAACCTCCCTGGGTTCAGGCTGCTTAAATATGGACAGAAGTTAAATTAAGGGTCCTTGTGGTTAAGACACAGTTAAAACAGTAATAATTCATTTTGGTTTTAACGTCATGCTAAAAAGAGGGGGCAGGCAGTAATCATTACTAGAAAACTACTAATGATTCCACTGATGGTGCAGTTCTATTTATAAGTGGGAAAAGCCCTGCAAGACATGGTAAAAACTTTGAGGTCTCACAGGACAGAGAACAGTAAAAAGGAGCAATGCGCAAAGTACCAGATAAGGCCGCTATCAAGTAATACAATATAATAACAAGTTAACAACGCAGCGTGCTGAGTGCTGCCCAGTGCAAATTAATGATTGTCGACTCACTAGCTCTCATACTACTACTTAACGAAACCAGATGGTGTGACCTACACCCGAGCTGAATAGCTCAACCGTGTATATGCAACCACTCCGATCACAAACTGCACACTGGCTCGGGCTAGTAAACCTTTCTTAATTTGTGAATTGTTTAGCCAGCCTTATCATTAGCATTAGTTTTGCCTCCGAGTTTAGTACGTTTTCCAAGTTATGGAATGCCACATCCGAACATTTCCCGATCTGTGTCTTCTTCTTCTCAAAGACCAGTTGAATCGCTATTGGGTTGCAGGTAGGTGATTCTATAAGGAATGATGGGGTAGACCATCTGGGACAAACTCTATGATGGTTATTAATCCTTTCCAAGCACATTTCTCCTTTTCACTGGACTACGTTTCTTTTTGGGATACATTTCAACATCTCAGTACCACAAAATATATCATCTTACCTCTCTTTTCATGCACTTCAGATTCCTGTATGACTCAGTTGCATTAGTCTGTACAACTCTTTGGCTCGTTTTTAGGGTTAGATGATCGAGGCACTGTCCATCAATTCCTTAACACTTTTGTTGCTTGCCAACTGGTATATCACCAAGAGCATACCGCCTCAGATCAGTCATCCCCGACACAATTTCCTCTTACAGGTCTAAGCTTTGTCTATCCAAGCCTTAATGACCAGAATCAAATGCTTGTTGGTGAACTTGTGTCCTTTTGTTTAGTACGCTTGTTAATTCCAGGTTGAGATTTCGGATTACAGGGATTTAACCTGACCGTCAAAATAGGAATCATCCTCTTGATTTTCAAACTCCAGAAGCTTAAATGCAAATTGGAGCTCAGTGGGTATTTATCTCGTACACTCAGAGGTCATATCTTACTTTGCCAAACCTGGGAGCTCTTCTTTGGTTCTTTTGTTAACAAAATTTGCTAAGGATTAAAAAAAAAAAAAAAAAGTGATCTAGACCGCAGATGTTTCCTGTATTTGCATGTGTGTTTGGAATTCCAATCGCGATTGAGGTGGGCTCGTATTTCATTTTAGCAAGTGATTTAACTTTATTCCATGTGTGCAAAACGTTTAGATAAGCTTAAAATGTACTCACTGGCACTACTCCGATATCTTGCATTTAGGAAGATCTTCTTTAGGAAGCCTTATGAGATTCATTTTCGCAGGATCAGCAGAAAATCCGGTCCGAGAAAATCAGAGACTTCGGGTGGTGAACATTTGTGCCCTGGAATGAGTGGGGTTGAAACTCTATATTAATGAGCCATTTGAAGTCTGCATTCTGGAGGGATGTACTTTTATCAAAGTGAAACATGACTCCTTTCGATTGCCTTACTTATTATGCGGTAACTGGCCTCCCAAGGCATTTAATTTAATAACAAAAAAAAAGCTGAATCAGTAGGACTGACTTCATATGCCTTTGTGTGTTTTCTTTTGTAGTTTCAGGTACCCATTATTGACTAAACCCTCACACCACCATAGTAACAAGCTAACCTGTTTGATGCCCTAAAAGTTAAATCTTGTATTGGCCTGTAGAACGTTTGCTATAAGCCTGTACCCAGATATCTGATATTGGGTACTTTACTCTCTTTCGTGTCTGCTACTTGAATTGCATTTTGGTGCCCCCAGACCTGCAATGGGCATATCCATTACAGCCTCATACCACGAAACCCTAACAACTGCAGCAAGATTCAGAGAGTGTGACAGCATGACTCCTGTTGGGCTGCACTAAGACCTTCATAGTGATGTAACACAATAGTGTGGTACAGTAAGACACAAAGAGTGTTACAACCAGACCTTCGAAGAACCAACCAAAACCTGTGGTCTCCTGGAAATAAACCTGTGGATCCACCTGTCCAATCCTCACATGCAACCAAAGTTCAATGCAGTAATTACTTTACCAGCAGTTGTTGGGTGGCATGAGCGATTTCCACAGTGGACAGAATGCACAGATTGCTTTTGTTCCAAACGAGGGACATGCTTTCATATTGGGTTAACCGCACAACTGTGGTGGCTTTGAAACGGATTTCGACCCTTGATCAGGCCATTGGTACCCCCATCTCTATATTGCCAGAATCAGAAAAGGGGACGAACAAGGAATCGGCATGCAGGAGAGGAACTAAATCTTGCAGTCCAGTTGAGTCCGAAAAGAAAAGTAGTCCCTGAATTTATGTAGTGTAAATGGCACAAATCATCCAATCACCACATAGTGCTGAAGAAATGTTGCAGAGACCGCACAAATTAAGAATAGGAAAAAAATCCATTGAACAAGAAGCCTGGAAATGTGAAAGACGAGAACGCCATCCAATCCAGGGGAAAAGTCCTACCCTAGGTGTTCTAATCTGTTAGCAACAGTAGGTCTTCAAAAACAGACAGCTAAAGCTGACTGTAGGCAAAACCAGAACCTCTGCATGGTAGTGGTCGCACGACTGTCAAAGCAATTACTTTCTGAATGCCACATGATTCCTAACCTTTGAATGACTAAGTTCCTACAGTTCCATGTCTTATTAATGTTATTGCCGGAACCGATCACTGTTATGTTGTCTGGTTTAATGGTGACGGAAAGAAGGAAATTCCAGGCAGAAGGGGTCACTGCTGAAAATGCCCGCCTCCCTTCCCTACTTCCCATCATTCTGAGACCTGGAAGAGATTATGCTCCTGCCGGTCTTAGAAGCACATAGTTACTCAGCTTGTCTGAGGTAAAAAAACGGCCAGTGTGATAGCACTGGTTGTGCACCACAAATAACTACTTCCATCTACTATACTGTGAAAACCTCAAATACCGGGGGGAGTAACTTTCTGGGGACACACCTTAAATGTGATCTGGGCAGTGCCATTTTGTATTCGCTGTAGCGTGACAACTATTGTGATGTACTCAAAACACAGTGCTTTGACGAAGACAGCATGCAATAGTGGCAGGTACTTGGTCCTCTCTCATAAGCTTGCCACCTTGTTTACCTGTGGAGCCCGTTACAGGTTAGAATTAAAATTGTAGTCTACTTCTGAGATTTCTGACCCCTTTCAGATGGATTTAAAAATCTCTCCCATTGAGTTAGACCAAAATTCATAAATCAAGAGGTGAGCCTTGCCTCTTGTGAGAAATCTTGGTCTGAGGGTCCCAGGACAGTCATGTGGGGTACTGGACCTTAATTGTAATAACTGAGATCTTTAGCCGGTGAAGATCTGGGTCCTCCATACTATGACCCCCCAAACTGAGAATCAAGTACACATTTTTAGGTCTCACCTGAGACGGTGAATGCACTGTTGCCTGTGAGATCTTTGCATTGCTCAGTGCCTGCCGGTTTCACTTTCTCTCTTTGTGTGGTTGTCTCTTCGATGGAGCATAGACCTGGTACTGAGTAAAGTCTTTATTAGTGTCCTTCTGCTGCTCATGCTCGGATTGAGGCGCATTGACACTGTAGCCGCGTACTTATTTAATGTTTGAAAGCTCAAGGGTCATACTATACTTACTATACAATGACTGGCCATACCATACTATACTATATAATGATGGACCGTAACATGCCATATCTAACCATACTATACATTCACAGGCCATACTATACCATACTGTACAATCCCACACCATGCCATACTATACAATAACAAACCATAGTGTACTATCCAGTACCAAGCTATACCACACCATACTAATCAATAACAGGCCATACCATATCATAACAGGGCACACTATACAACGGCATGCCATACCATACTATACCAAACTAAACAATGATAGGCCATAATATACTATACAATAAGCATACTATACAATGACACCCCCACTCACGAGAAGGGCCATATTTTAGACCTTATTTGGACTACCTCCTCATCTACACCGTCAAACAAGTGCAGACCTTGTAGCTGGTCAGATCATTATCTGATCAGCCTTGAACTGCCGTCTTTCTATCAACCAGCTCATCCCTCTCCAGTATGGCGGTCGGTACGGAACTGGCATAAGATAGAGGATGGTAGCTTGAGGGCAGCACTAAGTAAGACAGTCCACCACGAGACACAGTCCGGTGATCCGGATCTGGTGTATGAAGAACTGACGCTTCGGCTAAAGACAGCCATCGACGTGGTGGCTCCTGCCCGACGGGAAAGAATAAGGGATAGAGCAAAGGGTGCCCCTTGGTACTCTGAGTATCTTAGAAGCGAAAAACAGGCCCCCCCGCCAGTGCGAAAGGCATTGGCGTAAATCATATGCGCCATCGGCACGGGAAAACTATAAAGCAAAATTGGCCTTCTATAAAGCTTCATTGATGGCCACAAAATCGGCGTACTATGATTTGAAGATCAGGGAAGCCACTGATATACAAAAGGAGACGTTTAATGTTCTCAGGTAGCTGAGTAAGAAGAAGGAACTGAAGTCAGTCGGTAATCAGGAGGACAGAGATAAGATACAGGACTTCTTTTTAACTAAGGTCAGAGACATTGTTAGAGATCTAGGCACTACTCATACAAGTCAATGTCCCTTCCCGGTGTTTGACCTACCAGACTTCCAAGGAGGCCAACTCTCTGTCTTCCCTGCACTTGATTTGAGCACGCTAGCCAATATCATGGCTAAAGTAAAGTCTGGGTCACCAGTCGACCCCTGCCCTCCTAGCATGTTCAATAGGGGTCTCCCAGCAGTAGGGTCAGAGATACTTTCCCTTCTGAACCTCTCCCTGGCAACAGGGAAGGTCCCACACCAATTTAAGGAAGCCATGGTAATTCCCCTGCTAAAAAAGCAGGGGCAGATCCGAAGAATCTGAAGAACTTTCGACCTATCTCCAGACTTCCATACATGGCTAAGGTGCTTGAGCAACATGTGCTCAGAGTGCTCTCATCCTATTTGGAAGAGCATCAGCTACTACATGCTAAGCAAGCGGGATTTAGAGCTCACAATAGCACCGAGTTGGTAATGCTCTCCGTGCTGGATGAACTAAGGTTAACAGCTGATAAGAAGCTCCCCTCAGTATTGATCCTATTGGACCTCTCAGCCGCATTTGACACGGTGAACCAGGCACAATTGGTGGCCCGTGTCCGTCGGCTGGGAGTTACTGGGACAGTCCTCCAATGGATTATCTCCTTTCTGGAGGATCGGTCTCAAAAAGCCCAAATAGGGCAATGTACATCCAGGCACGGCACGTTGCTGTACGGGGTTCCGCTGGACTCTGCGCTGTCCCCTCTGCTTTTTAATATCTATCTCCAGCCTTTGATAGATGCGCTGGCTAAGCTGGAGTGTCAGGTATTTAATTATGCCGATGACACCCAATTAATTATTCATATTGAGAATTCCTCCCAGGCACAGCTTAAGGTACAGAACATCCTTCGGTTTGCTATGAACTGGATGACCTCGAATTCACTCGACGTGAATCCTGATAAGACGGAGATTCTCGCTATCGCTATTGGGGCTAATCCCTGGTCCGGTCTTTTTTGGCCACAAGAGCTTGGCACCACTCCATCACTGGCGCCAGCTGTGAAGACCCTGTGTATCAGGTTAGACTCCAAACTAGCAATGAACAATCAGGTTGCTGCGGTAGTGGTAAGTTGTGTGGGAATGATGAGGCAACTACGGAAATTTGCACCCTTGTTGTCATCAGCTACCTTGCGTACCGTGGTGTCAGCGTTAGTTCTATCTCGCCTGGACTATGGCAATGCTGTATACATAGGACTCCCCGATAAACTTTTGGGGAAACTCCCAGGTGGTGTTAAATGATGCAGCACGTCTGATCCTTAAACTGCCGAGAAGAACACACGCTACACCAGCTACACTGGCTCCCTATCAGACAGAGGATCAGATTTAAGGGCCTGTGTATTGCACACAAAGCTATGTATGGAGCAGCGCCCAGCTACATTAAGGATCGTCTGAAGCCTTATGTGCCTGGTCGTTGTCTTCGTTAATCAGGCACACACTTGTTGGCCTGCCCACACTTTAACAGCACCACCTTAGGGGGACGTGTCTTCTCGGTCGTGATTCCTCAGCTTTGGAATAAGCTACCAGAGAGTCTGCGCGGGGAGGCATCTCTCCTACCATTTAGGAAAAAACTTAAGACTATCCTGTTCGCTGAGGCGTTTAGATAAGTTCATACCCTAGTTTTGCTCTATCTGCAAGTATCATGGCATCCCTGGTTTAATGGTTTGTAGCGCTTGGTGATTTGGCGCTTTACAAATATAAATAATAAAGGACGGGCCATACCATAACATATCATAACATATGATACAATGACAGGCTGTACCATATCATACTAAACAATAATAGCTCATGCCATACAATACAATACAATACAATAACAAGCCATAGCATACAATACTATTCAAGGACAAGCCATACCATACTGTACAATAACAGGCTATTGCATACCATACTATATAACATAACGAAAAAATATATAGCCAAGCGGATGGTCTCATATAGCAGAGGCCTAATTGCTTTGCCAATGATTGTTTAGCACTTGATTACTTGGCAGCGAGGCAGAGCAGTCTTAGGCTTACTCGGGGGATGTGATGTAAGCTAGAAACTCTTTAAAGCACAAACCACACATAATAATTCACTGCCCAGTCAGTGCTTTTCTTTTATAAATAAAGAAAACTACTTCATTACACACAGTACTAAATAAATAAGCATATACTAAGAATTACTTCACAAATGGCAGATGAAAATAACTATAACAACACCCTCTAAGGGAGTCGCACAACCTTCAGGGTGCGCACAATAAAGAAAAGCCACACGTCTAATAAGCCCCAAATGTTCCCTGAGCCTCCTGTGCTGGCAGTTGGTACCCCTTAATGATCTGCTCACGTGCGAGCCCTAATATACTAAACAAAGATGGTACCGCATGCCCTTTGTATAAAGAAATGTTATATTTAAACTGTCCCGATGCTTACATGCTTTCAATATTCAAGCAGTGTGACTATTATAGGGCAATTAGGCAGTGCCCGATGCGCTGGTCTGACCAGCATGTGGGCCAGTTTTTTTTAGCAATCTGTTGGCCTGTTTTATGGTCTGGTGGGCCTATTATTTTTTTTTTTTTTTACTGTGATTTCACTAATATTTTTCTAAACATTGCCTGCAGCAAGCACAAATGCATGCAGTCTCCCATACCGTGTCTTTAAAAGTGGAACTCAGGCCAGTTTTGAAATGTTTGCCACTTTTTAAATGATCTGGTTCGCTAATGGGGCTACTTTTATTTTGGTGCCCGGGACTATTTTATGTCATAGTCCGACTCTGTATTCAAGCATTTCAAAATTCCTAGCTCCAGGTGTGTTTAACAAAGAAAACAAACAAAAAAAACTCTCACCTGACCACTTGTTTTAGGACCCAGGAGACTTAGAGCAGCCATCTTAAGAAGGCCTCTCAACGCTCTGCATATGCAAATGTTTGGCAGGTGTTGCAAGGCCTCAAGGGATGTTCTCTCTGCCCTCGATAGACGACTTTCCAGGGCCTTTGATGCAGTGGTGCTGCTCTTTTCTTTTTTGAAAACCAAAGTGCCTTTTGGTGCTCTACTTCTTCCTTCCTTTTTTTTTTTTTGCAGGAAAAAGAATGAGCATTAGCAGGCACTTTTGTTTTTAAAAAAGAAAAGAGAAAATTGCGCTTTTCGGGGGCTGCATTGGAACCCATCCAGCCATGCCAGCTCCACTCCTGCTCTGCATACTGTCAGAAGATATGGGTATTCTCTCTCTCCTTTCTATTCTCCAGCTTTCTTGTGAGAAAACACACTGGTACTACGACTCAACGGAGTCCAGTGCTCCTCATGGAGCATGTGCCATAGAGGCAAGGCTCCCAGGGCTAGCCCTTGCCTAGCCACACAACGATGCCCTGGTTCACAGGTACTCCCTGAAGGATTCTTGTGAAGGACGAAGCAATGCACTCTTTATGGCTCCCTGTCTGGGGACTGGCCCTCCCAGGGGGCATTCAGTGGAGTGGAGTGCAACATGTTCAGATGGGCTGATACTCCTTGGAACATTGGCCCTCCCTGTGGGAAGTAATTAATAAACTGCTGGACACAGTATAGAATTTCTCTTCTCTGTGACCTTGGGACCCACCAAGCAGCCTGCAAACAAGCAGGATTAACAAATACAGTTTTTCTCTGGATCATTTGTTTGCGGTTTCTTGCATTTTGCTCTTGGTGTCATGCTCCAGCCACACGAGGTGTTTGGGGCTTCCAGGCCTCTAAAATTGTTGCATACTCTTCACGTTTGTTTTTTAACTACTCCCCAGCCGATGAGGGTGCATTCAGGGACCTGAGTCCACATGAGTGTAGCGGAGTGGCGCTGAGTGTAGCGGAGTGGTGCTGAGTGTAGCGGAGTGGCATGAAGGTTTGTGGCGTGGCATTGAGTGGAGTGGCCTTGATTGGAGTGTTGTGGAGTGTAGCTGAGTTATGTGAAGTGGTGTTGAGTGGAGTTGCGTGAAATTAGTGGAGTGGCATTGAGTGGGGTGGAGTGGTGTTGAGTAAAGTGGCACTGTGTGGTATGGAAAGTCGCCCGAGTTGCCACCGATTTGCCCTACAGTGCTTCAAAGCCTTTTGCTATTTAAATCCAATAATACAGTGTTACCAATTATCTCAACCTACCTCTATGTAAACATCTGATGCCTTTTATCGATGCAGGAGCTTGTTTTTTAAAGATGGAGCACTCCGTAATTTCAGAGTACTCACTTTTCCGGGTTTGCAAGCACTCCTATTTTTGGAACGTAGAGAACTCTTGATTTGCTTTGGATCTTGACATTTTGTAAAACAGTGAAGATGGTGGTAAAATGTAGATATCTTGGTGTAGAGATCGCTGTTTACAAATAAATGTGTTTAAGATCGGGAGGGGCTAGTGGGCAAGGGAGCAAAATATTGTATTGTAATATTTATATAGCACTTGCATTCTCTATGTGGGGTGTTGAAGCGCCTGCCTACCATGTAGCGCACAGTGTAGCGTGCTATCCATTAGCACGCTACACTGTGCAGGGTGTGTGGTTGGAAGGATGTTCTGTTTGTTTTGATCCTATGTGGGCAGTGTTTCCATGTGGTGCATGATGACCACCGAGGAGCGTTTATCGTGAAATGGGATGCAGTGCTTAGCAGCGTGATGAAGAAATGTGAGAGATGTGCACAGTTTATGGTTTTTAGTAAGCTGACGTTTTTTAGTAGCTCTGCATGTCCCTTTATGACATTTGTTATGTACATAGTTCACTTAACTAGTTACTACACTCACTGCTCAGAATGCAATAGTTTTTACGCAAGGATTAGAGAGGCCTGGTGAGCAAAACACTGACATTACAGAGGTTCTTTTGGGGGGTGGGAGGGTGCCGTTTGTAAAGATCCAGAAATGTTTAGGCTAATTCATTTGTTTAACAGCCTTCCACATAACTATTCGCTTGAAATTTGTCAAAAAAATTGAAATTGGCCACCTATGCAAAAAATGATGGTCTACTTGTAAAATGCGTTTCCTTTCACTCCACCTGTTTTGGAAAGCTCTGAAGAGACCGGTTTCAGGAATGGGCATATTTAGTTTGAGCCATTTCCAGGAAAGAACGCTACATATCTTTAAATACACTTTATGATGTGATCTCTCGCTAAGTCTGATTTGATAGGAACTGGGAATAATGCACCTGATGGTGTTACGAGATAAAACCTAATGGTGAGCTATGAAAATATCATGGCTTTCTGTGAGATTAATAAATGTTGTACAGATCTACCTCCCTAATGCACAAACTAGTTGACTCATTAATTGTAAATTGAGAAACGAGAAGGAAACAATAGGAGTGTGGAGAAAGGATGAAAGGTGGGAGAAGGGACACTGGAAACTGGATTGAGGTGTGCGGAAGGACGGGAGAGAGTGATGTAGGAGGAAACTAGGTGAAAGATTTAGGGGTGAGGAAGACTAAAAGACACTGGAGATAATGAGTAGGGGGTGGGAGGTGAAAATAGCTAATTGGGTGCCCTAAGACGTGATACATTTGGTGTCGTGCATTTGTTTGAATGCGAAGAAAATTAAAAAAATTTGGTCAAGAGATGAGTGGTGCGCTTGGCTAAGGCACTTGTGGGCGCTCCTGTCTCGTTAGTGTTCGGGTATCAGTGATGAAGAAGGTTATGTAGGGTGGATAAAGCATGTGTGGTGTTTCCTTAGGAGAGAGGGAAAAGAAGGAGAATGGGTTCAGGAAAGGCTAAACAGAGGTGTCACAGCAGTTGGGGATTAAGGAGATGGAGCCAAGTGGCAGCACTAAAAGAAGATACCGAACTCTTGCATAGAAACCTGAAAATTAAATAGGTGAAACAAAGCAAAATGATTTTGCCTACTTTTCTGCTTAAGTATAACAAAGGATATTAAAAAGCAGCCCATTGTTCCTGCAACGTGTTGTAAATCATCGGATATTCTCAGACCCCACGTTTCTGAGTTAATTTAATCCAGTCCTAACATGCGTGGGAGGGAAACCAAATTTGTCGGGGTGGCAGAAGAACACACCCAGCAGTGCAGTGCCCAGGCAAAAGAGCATGTTCAAGATGTAAAAACAAGGAGGCGGCAGAACAGACAGAAGAACTTGACGAACAGAAACTGAGATCCTGCAAAAAAGGCAGTTTATTGCAGTCGAGCAGAGTGGCTGAGACTGCCCTCTGAGCCGGCACCAGCTTCCTGTCTCAAGCTCTTTGGTCAGCGAGCACCCAAAGGCGCGTGTTGTGGTGCTATACGAGCCTCTTCGTTCTCTCGGGCTCTTTGAGACAGAGAGAGCACATGTCGGAGCAAAAGCCTGAGCTGGGCCGGAGGAGCGTACTTTGGAATACAAGGCCGGAGTGGTGTGGCGTCAATAAGGACATGCGCGAAACTGGATCATACAATCGCGCGAAACTACCTGCTCTACAAATTTGTGTTTTATATATATATATATATATATATATATATACGAACAGACAGGAGGAGGGGCCATCGCGCGCTGTGAAGGAGCGTTGGCTGACCTAAACAAACTATTAGTGAAATCGCCATGAGGTGGGGAACACACACAGAAAGGAGGTACCAACACGGACAAACACCAGTAACAGGCTAGTATTTCTGAATGCCACAGATACCAACCAATGGCAATTGGTGGGTGTGCCAAAAGCGCACAGAAGAGATTACAACAGGTCTTGCAGGGACCTAAAAATAAATCGAATAAAGGTGCACCATCTTGAATTGGAAAATGTGGACTATGTTAAAATTAAAGCTGCTAGTCGTCAAAACCGAATTATTAGTTCAGAAACATTTTTCTTGGCTCATTCTCAAAGACTTCTAACAACTGTATTTAACACATGCTTTTGCATGCTTTGGTCTGCCATTCTCCATTGCTCTGTCTCCTTTTCCATCTTCCATACCATCACAGGTAGTTAATTCCGCTTGTAGTATTGTGCTTTTAAGATGGTTGGGGTCGACCAGTAACATCACTGCATATGTTCAACCTGTTCTCTTTCTCTTTCCAGGATTGCAGCGACGACCCCCCAGGCTTCATGATGCAGAAGGTCCCAATAATCCTTGCGAAGCCTCCAGCTGAGAGGGTAACTGTGATGAAAAAGCAGCTTTCTGTAGCTTTTTTCTCGGGTGGTGAGAGGGGTTTGTGTGTGTTAGTCTTTCTGGTGTCTTTTCAAGCATTGCAGTTCATCACTAGGCAAGTTGGCAAGTCTCAAGTACTGCATCGTTCACTAAACGGACACAGATGGTTCATGATATTTGTGTAGCATGAACCGAGCCACATGGTATTGGAGAGCTTAACATGTAACTGAAATACAGAATTCAGATAGTAACCGGAAGAGTTATGATAAGAACATACATTATTGGACCATAGGAAGTAACTGTTAGCAGGGAACAGGTCTAAGATGTTGAAGTTCTGCTATTATGAGAACTCTAGGTGTTAGTCGTGTAGGTATATTCTGAAAAGGTGTTTTTATTTTATTTTAATGTCCTTGCTGGAATTATGGTATTTTGTAGTACGTATGACTTTGTCTAGTAATTGATTCCAGATTCTTGGTGCCTGGCTCGAAATTACCTGGTTCTTGATTCTATTTATTTATTTGTTTATTTATTCAAGAAAGAGAAAATACTTGCCTCCGGTGCAGTGGGCTTCCATCTTTTCTATACCATGTCTATCTCACCAATTTGTTGAATTAAGACCCTTGCTTTCCCTCACACATTAATTGTGTTCTTGGTAGAGGCTACCTGTCCCTTGAAGCGTGGTTGGGAGCATTCGACCTTTCCACAGCCACTATTCACATATGTATAGGATATTTATATAGCACAACCTAGCAGAAATCTAGCAGAGCGCTGTAAAGGGTAAAAAGCATGCATTAAGTCATCAAGTGATTAAGAAAGGTAGCTGGGTTATGGATGGCTAATGCATTGTGATGTGGTGTTCAACTCTTTCCTAAATTGGAGCAGTGTTGGGGCTGTCCTAATGGATCTGGGGCTATTGTTCGTGGATACATAGATGGAAATATTATGTTTTGCTTTTTCTGTTTTACACATCATAGTCTGCAATCAGATGGTGTCCTGAATGCGAATGTGCTGAGAACCACCAGTGATGGTGATCTTGTTGGCAAAATAAACTGAGGGAGTGCTAGTTGTGATGTCTTTGTAAATAATGCATCTGGTTTTGAAGATATATTTCTCCAGGCCCTGGATGAGAACTGCTGCTGGGTCTGGTGGCTTAGTGGACTAATGTGTCCACTTTACGGGCATGTGTTCGACCTCATGGTCACCGGTTCAAATCCCGGCGGATCCACTCAGCCTTTCATCCTTCTGACGTCAATAAAATGAGTACTATTGAGTTGGGTAACAATAAACATCTGTTTTTCAGCCCCAAGATACCGTTGGGTGAACGTGCGCTTTACAAATACACGTTATGTTATGCTGCAGCATGTTGGATGCCCCTAAGGGTGTCAGTGTGGAGTCTAGAAAATCATGGAGAGGGTGCTATCACCATCCAGAACCGAGAGTACGAGGTCTTGAACAGCATTTCTAAAGTCACTTTCTGGAAGAAACTGATTCACTTTCTTTAATAGAGAGAGCTGGTACCAGGCCGCTCTTGTGGGTTTTTGTTTTTTGGCAGTGTGTTTGTTGAGGGTGAGGTTGGTGTCCAGGGTGAATTGTATGAGGGTGGGATGGTCGACTGTGTCGAATGCAAGTGATAATCCATCAATACCAGGAGGCAGGGGTCATCTTCATCTGTAGTCTTGCTAGCGTTGTCTACGATGTGTAAAGTACCTGTGTCTATGCTGCAGTGTGTTCTGAAGCCAGACTGGTAATTGCGCAGGAAATGGTTATCATTGATGTGATCACAGAGTTGAACATAAACTACCTTTTCAATGATTTTCTGATCAATGGTCGGTGTGTTAGGGGCCAGTAGTCGATAAGGTTGTCAGGATCTAGTGTAGGTTTCTTTAGGAGTTGGAGAAAGTGGCTTCTCTTGATAGCTTCTGGGAAGAAGCCTTGAGTGAAAGAGACAGTGATAATGGGAAGTAAGAGTAAGGGGGCATCCCCAGAGAGATACTAGGACTCAGGTGGCATGTTCATAGCAACATACCTCTGATTATAGACTCAGAAGACATCTGCATCTGGACATGAGGTTGGAGAGGGTAGGAAGCAGGGCTAAGAACCACATGCCCCTGGTCATAAAGGTGGTTAGGGGAACCAGTGTGGCCAAGAGCCACCAGCGTTTGAGATACTGCATATAGATAGGGAAGGGGGTCTTTTCCCATGGGTACCCATCTACCACCTGCATTTAATGTAAAAGGTTTGTGGCAGAAGACTCCTGCGTGGGAGTTCCTGCACTTAAATTTACCTGGGGTTTGGGCAGGGTTTTTTTTCCTCGCAGGACCTCATTTAAGAAAAAAGATTAATGCCTTTTGCTATCCCCCACGCTGCTGCTGAATGGGCATTAAATAACAAATCTGTACAGAAATGACTAAATGTGTGCAGAGAGAATAAATCCGAGTCCACAAATGGACCCCTAATCACATTCAAGTAGGCCCAACCTGCTGGGGATCTCCTTGCCAAAAGTTTGTAAGGGCCTCTGGTCCGAAAAATGTTCTATTGCCATTCAGATAATGTCATCACTTGGGGCCAGGCTTACCTAATCTGCACCAAGCGCTGCAGTGAAGAATCCCAGGACGAGGGCAGTGTCAAAAGGGTCAGGTGAGAGGAGTTGGTGTCAAACACCTTGTGATCAGGTAAAGAGTGATAGGATGCAGAGACTGGCGGGGCGGGTTGTGAATAAAAGTTTGAGTGATATAGGGATAGAGAGGTAGAATCATTGACCGAGTCAGAGACAGAACGAGTGAAAGTAAAGACTGAGAGCAGTCGAATGTTATAGAGAAATAGACACAAGGGAGAAGGAATACAGGAATGCTGAGGATTTAATCCTTCCCGGATGAGCTGCCTCGTATGGAACTTGCCACTCACCACAATTTTGGTGCCTGTGACTTCACAGCTACGTGCCTGACCAGCTACATGTCCATCTTGGCGTACAGCGGTCCGCTCCATCCTACTGCTGTGCATTGTATTCAATGCCCACCCGGGGACACCCGACTTGTGGCCCCACACAAGCTGCTTCTTATCGTTTTCGGCAGCTTTGATACACCATCTCTCGGTAGTTCACCTGCAATTTTTGAGCTTACCAATGGTATTCTCGAATTGACGACTGATGCACACTAGATTCTTCTAATCACTCGTACCTCTGAGGACGACACCTGACCTCCTGTGGTCTCTTCATTCCGCAAAAATTCCTCGCAAGCTGGCCAAATCTACCGTAAAAACTATCTATATTGTATGATTCTGTCAGGCTATACATTCTTTTAATCCTGATGATGATCCCATTATTTTTCTGTGGGATCGAAACACTGTTGACTCTAGCACCTTGACAATAAAATGTTGTATAATTACTATTCCATATATGTGCAATGGTGCCTCTACTGTGTTGTTTGGCCTAACTATCTGTTTGTTTTTGGCCGCGCCATTTTGCTTTGTCTATGCCTGAGTTTTTCCCTAACATTATAGACACTGCCCCACTTCTTATGTTTTTTATAATGCTGAATTAAATATAACTTTTTACATAAAAGTACATAACACAGTCGTTATTATATTGCTGTGCTGATTTGCTCCACTTATGAAATATTGAAAGGGACCTCTGTTTCCTTATAATCACTTGGGGCCAGGCTTACTTAATCAGCACTGCAGTGAAGAATCACAGGATGAGGGCAGGGTCAAAAGGGTTAGGTGAGAGGAGTTGGTATCAAACGCCTTGTGATCAGGTAAAGAGTGACAGGATGCAGAGAGTGGCGGGGCGGGTTGTGAATAAAAAGTTGAGTGATATAGTGTTAGAAAGGTAGAATCATTGACCGAGTCAGAGACGGAACAAGTGAAAGTAAAGACTGGGAGTTGTCGAATGTTACAGAGAAATAGAAACAGGGGAGAAGGAATGAAGGAATGCTGAGTAATATGTAGATTGTTATAGGAGAAAGTGATTGTGATAGTGACTGGGTTGAACACAGCGAAAGGGAGATAGGAAAATGAAGAAAATGATAGACTGTGAACCTCTACCCCAGCAGACTTGAAGTTGGATCTCCCCTCGGCCGTGAGCAGACCTGTCTACTGTTGCTGTCAACAAATCAGCCTTGAGAGCTAAGGCTCTATTCCCTGTAGCCTCCCCTCCACTACTGACTCTGATTTCTCCACTGTTAGAAATGGGAGTCTCTAGTTGGCCAGGGCTTGCACCTCTGTCCAAGTAGGGACCCTTCTTCCTAGTCAGGATAAGGGAGTTACACTCCTAAAATAACCCCTGCTCACCCCCTTGGTAGCTTGGCACGAGCAGTCAGGCTTATTCTAGAGGCAGTGTGTAAAGCATTTGCACATAACCAACAGTAATATAGTGTAAGCACTACAAAAGGAAACCACACCAGTTTAGAAAAATAACCAATATTTTTATATACTCAAGACAAGACCAAATACAATAGAAATCCACAATACAAATACTTTAAAAATGAATACGTTGCAAGATAACTTCTTCTTTGCAGAAATCGTGAAAAACAAAGTTCGTGCGAGTCGGTAGCTCCGTCCGAGTCTACCGCGATGCTGAAAACAAACAAAGTCCAACAGTTCCAGCCGACCGCGTCGATACGGGCCGGCAGAGTCGTGCACAGACTTGGTCACAGTACCTTTCTCGTTGTGGCTGGTACGGAGGGTACGTGCCGGTCGGCGTTCATCGCGGTTGCGGTGCAAGACGGAGCGATGCAAGGTGCGGTGTCCTCTCGATGCAGTGCAGGCAGCGGCTCGATGACAGTCGTGGAGACGGAGTCGGTGAGACCGAGGCGGGCGATGCAGGGTGAGACGGTGCTTGATGCGGTGCTGGCAGGTTGCGATGCAGGCGACCAAGCCGGAGTGCGGGAGCTGGCGTCCGACAGCGGTGCGAGTCGGAGCGGTGCGTCGCGAAGCGTGCGAGCAGTGCCCCAACTGCGATGCGGTCACGATGGTTGAGCCAGATGCAGTGACAGCGTCGGTCAGGTCCGGCCGGTACAGTGAAGCGATGCGATGTGAACTGTGGTGCCCACAGGTCACGATGCAAACAGCGGCTCAATGTTGACGGCGTCGGACGTCGTCGTCGGTGAGACCAGGGTTGCGGTGCAAAGCGGGGCGATGCGGTCTGCGGTGCAAACAGGACACCGGGCCAGCGATGGAGTCGGTTGACGGAGTCGGTTGCGGTTCCCTTCTTCTGTGGCAACTGAAACAGCGGTTCCAGAAGCGGTACCCAGAGGGTTGTGAAGTCTTTGCAGTCCCTGAGACTTCTTAACAGGAGGCCAGCTCGGTTTCAGGCCCTTGGAGATTCTCAGCACAAAGAGTAGAAAGTTCAGTCTAGTCCTTTCACTGCCCAAGACAGAAGCAGCAACTGCAGGCCAACCCAACAAGGCAATAACTCAGCAAAGGGGCAGTACTCCTCCTAGCAGCTCTCCAGGTCTTCTTCTTGGCAGGTTCCTTGATTCCAGCGAGATCTAAAATCATGGGGTCCGAGCCCCAATATTTATATCCCAAATTCCTTTGTTCTCTGGAGGCAGAGAAGCCTTTGCCCAGTCCAAACCAGTTCTGGAGCACTCTGTTGACATGACTCCTTCTTTCCTTTCACAGTGCAGGGCAGAAACATCAGACGCCCCACAGGAGGTGGAGCCAGCATTGTGGAGGGAAAGCACAGCCCTGGAGCACTTTGTTGACATGATTCCTTCTCTTCTTTCATAGTGCAGGGCAGAGACATCAGACGCACCACAGGGGTGGAGCCAGCACTGTGGGGGCAGGCACAGTCCTATTCAGGTCCCAGGTGCAACTCCTCCCTCCCATCTAGATGCAGATCTCTCTATTCACCACTGGGCGGACTCATTCTGTCTCCTGGAATCCCCAAGCCCTGTCACTCAAACTCCAGACAAGGAATACACAACCTAGCAGAGGCAGGCCTGGATAGTTAGACAAGAAAATACCTACTTTCTAAAAGTGGTATTTTCAAACACAGACTGTTAAAACCAACTTCACTAAAAGATGTATTTTATCATTCTGAGTTCAGGCATATTAAACTCAAATTTCTACCATGTTCCCGGAGTCAGTTAGGATTATAAGATGTAATAATCAAAACTGTCCATTCTGGCCTATGGGGGACAGGTAGCCTTGCAATAGTGAAAAACGAAATAGGCTGTAATTCACTATCAGGACTTGCCACACACACCAGGGCATGTCCTACCTTTCACATACAATGCACCCTGCCCACAGGGGTACCTTGGGCCTACCTTAGGGGTGACTAACATGTAGAAAAGGGAAGGTTTAGGGACTGGCAAGTGTGTGCACTTACCAAGTCGACATGGCAGCCCCAGGCTGCGCACAGGCTCTGCAATGGCAGGCCAGAGTTACACTTTACGGGCTATTTGCGTGGGTGGCACAATCCAGTGCTGCAGCCCACCAACAGCATTTGATTTATTGGCCCTGGCACTCGCAGTGCACTTTACTAGGGACTGACACATAAATCAAATAGGCCAATCATGGAAACACCAATCCATAACACATTTTACACAGAGAGCATATGCACTTTAGCACTGATTAGCAGTGGTAAAGTGCCCGAGTCCTAAAACCAACACACACAGGGTCAAAAACAGGAGGCCAGAAAGCAAAATGTCTGGGGTAAACCCGCTGAAAAAGCCAAGTCTAACATCCACTTTAATCAATTTCCTCATAATGAAGTCTCAAATCAAACCCCCCTGCCCAGCCCCCATCAACTCCTTTTGTCCTTTAAATGGATCATCCCAAAGGTACATTAGCTATGATAATGTCCACCTCATAATTGTTGTTTTCCTACACGGAGACAGGAAAAAGTTCTGTTTGCATCTCCATGGGTTTTTACCTGCCATTGCACCATAAGTGTAAGGCATACACACCTTCTATTAAGGACCAATTCTGCTGTCACTCTAATTAGGGAAACCTCCCGCTGCCGTATCCACTTGCCAGTCAGAGCTGCATCCCAGGACCTGTTCTAGGTAGGCACCAGTTATGATGATACTCATCACATTTTTGTTTTTGTTTTATATAGTGCGAACTAGACCCAAAGGTATCAGAGCACTTTACATGAGCATCAGTTGCGTTAAAGATGGAGACATTCATTTTTTTTTTTGTTGGGCACGGGGAGATTAAGTGATTTGCCCAGAATCACAGGATGTTGAGCGTCCCAGCCAAGACTCAAACCCCGTTCCCCAGCTTCTAAGTCGACTACCCTAACCGTTAGGCCACATTCTTTCCCACATCATATTGAAAGGGCCTCCACGCTGCTGAAACTCAGCATCTCCAAGTCAGTGATATCACCCTTTCGGTGTACCCTCTGACTGCCAGTGCCCACAGCTCGGAAACTCTTCTGCGCAGCCATGATTTTCTTAGCAGCCAGCTCCCAGCTTCTGTTATGATATCACAGCACAGCAACCTCACTGGTGGTAACTTACACCTCTCCACTGATTACCACTCCTCTACAACACTTCTTGTTAAATCTGGTCAAATGGGCCTCATAACCAATAAAGTCCACCTCCTCGCTCTACCTTCCTTTAAATCTTGAGTGGCATTTGGGCATGTTACTTTTTTAGGTCAAGCCTGGTCAGCGCTTGCACTGCTCTGCGAGGCATGCTGTATTCAGGTAGGGACTTGAAGCTTCGCTCACTCTCCGCCAATATTTTTCATTGGCTTGTGTCATTGTCCACTGTAAACTGTGGCTGTTCATTGGTCAATCACCATTAAGGTCAATGGGGTCACCCTGTTTCCCTCGGAACCTGGGTATAGATATATAAAGCTACAGTTGGTTCCGTTGGGTAAGAACTAAAGAAAGTTTCTTAGAACCTTACTATTTCTTTAGGGATACATATTTGAGGTAAATTGTATATTTGTCGTCATTAACAGAAACTAAATACCGCACACCAACAACAATATCTCAAAAATATAAGAATTTATTTCAATTTTTTTTTTTTTTTTAAATCAATCACATAAAATTCACTGCAAGCTCAATTCAATACAGGCTGTCGGACGTAAAACACAATAACAATACACAAAATTCAATACGTGACTGAAGTGACAAAAAGGTTGAAAGCTGGTGGGCGTTGCACCGAGCCCAGATGGGGTGTCACCGAGGGCGAAGAGCTTACTCTAGTGCGTCCTCGTCAAATGAAAAGTTCATCTAAAAATTCGACATAACGGAAATATCCATAGTATGTTGCTAGAACAATAGACGCATAGGAAAATCCTAATGATTATATGTTACATTGTTTGATTTAATTGCATATGATTCAATTGAATATGACTTCGTGAAATGAAGGTGATGCATTTTATAATATACTCACTTATAAATTTGGGGCCATATGTACAACACTCATTTCAATTCTTTTATTCATCCCAACAAAGCAACCTGGGTAGTACCACGCTGGTAATTACAACATTTGGTACTTTGTCAACACCATTTTCATGGTCTCACACACTGGTAATAACACTAGGAACGCCCACCAGCTTCAAGGTCTGACATACTGGTGATAACACTAGAAACGCTCACCAGCTATGAGAAGTATCATGGCAATAAAAACCTTTGGTTTATTGAGGGCCAACTTACCGTAACACCTCTTCGACCAAAAAACTCTTAACCGAGTACACTACTATTGCAGCATGCTTTAAGATGGCCGCCATATTTACCTAGGTGTGCCCTTGTTTGTGAACCAGGCCGCGGGGAGAAAAAGAGCACCGTGATAATGTAGGATTGGGACTTCCCGTTCTGATATACTGGTCGTATTCCGGTGACTGAATTAACCTGATAAAGATTAGTTTCTCTATTCAAGCGGTATTTTAACACTATGGCAGCTTGTTCCAAGATGGCCGCCGCAGACAATGGCATGAGCTCTTGAATTTGAACACATTGTAAGACGCGATGACGCGATCACGTCACGCGCCATTCAGGAAGTAATTATAATGTACAAACCCGGGCTGCCACGGCACTGTTACAGCTGCCGGGGCATGAAGCTTGACATTTAAGGTAAGAAAAAGCGATGAGGCCTTCAAGACATAGAGGGTACTTATATAAGGGGCGTTTTTTAAATTATTTTCCCTATCGGATGTACGGGCCACTGTAAAGTGATTTGGAAAAGTCACCCAACTCAGGAATAGGAGACACAACGAGTAATATTTTGAGTTTCCACTCGTTCCCCCCCCCCCCGCTGAGGTAGTTTAATATGACCAGTGGGGTAAGTTGCATTCATTTATATCCCTTCATTTGGTAATTTCAACACCAGTTCAAGCTTGCATATCGACCCAACGTTTGGTTTTTCAACAGGGATGTCGTTGAATAGCGGTTGGTGCCAACCCCCAGGCATCCCCAATTACTGTCCATAGAAGCTTTGGGAAGATAACATATTGGTGAGTGTTCTGGACGTTGCAATGAGCACTCTGAGATCTAAGTGCTAGGTTAAGCTTAGGTACCTTATTTATGAAGGGTATTCTCATTTTTTAGATTAACTTTTCATTTGACGAGGACGCACAAGAGTTAGAACTTCGCCCTCGGTCAAGCTCCATCCGGGCTCGGTGGAACTTGCTGTTCGCACTGGCTTATTGAATCACGAGGGTGAGAAGCCCTCTTGCATCAGTTCCTTTAAGAAAATTACTTTGATACGCACACCGCACTAATAGGAATTTCCCTTTCTATTCCGTATAGGCTGTCCATAAGCTTCTTGGTCCTGAGGAAGACCCTATTTGATGTATCTACACACACATGTATCTACAGGGTCGGATCGTCGACGTGAAACGGTCTCATGTCCAGGCTCACTATAACTATTAAATAAGTAGACAGTGTTGTTATAGTGAAAGACCGGAGAAGGACAGAGAATTTGTTATTGTCTTTTTTTTGTTTTGAATCTGGCATGTTATTTACTTTCACCCTTTTTGTCACTTCAGTCATGTATTGAATTTTGTGTATTGTTATTGTGTTTTGTTGTTTATGTCTGACAGCCCGTCTTGAATTGAGGTTGCAGTGAATTTTATGTGATTGATAAAAAATCAAAAAATAGAAATAAATTCTTATATTTTTGATATATTGTTGTTGGTGTGCGGTATTTAGTTTCTGTTAATCACGACAAATATATATATTTGAGGTAAATTGTATGTCTAAAGAAAAAGTAAGGTTCAAATAAACGGTCAGTGGTCAATAGGCTTAGTAGTCCCTCCTTAGTACCGCCTTGTCTCATTTTGTAACCTCCAATGGCGACATCCCGTGTTACTTGTGTTGTTACTCGGTAGGCTTTAATTACAGCCTCCCAGCACTATTTTCTCAAATAACTTTGTCCTTCCTGATGTGGGCACACTCTCTCCTAACGCTTTTTAAAACAAATAGGTCTCGCATTTGCAAGAGTTTAAGCTATTGGCATTGTAAATGACAATGCCTTTGATTTATCTGGTTTAAAAACAACACATAAAAAAAGCATTGTCATTTACAATGCCAGTTGCTCAAACTCTCGTAATTGCGAGACCTATTGCATTGCAAATGCTTTTCATTTTTGACCCTGTTTCTTTTGCGAGAGCTGGTTCCCTCTTTCTCTTCTTCTGTTTTGTTTTGTGAAAACCCACAATTAAGGAAACTAGCTACAGAACACAAGTGTGAGATGTACAGATTGTTGTGATTCCAGTGCCTGCCTGGCAAAACACAGGTTGGACGTCCTCTCCAAATCCAGTAGGTCGCACTTCCATGCTGCAGGGTTTCTCCACCTAACCCTGTGGCCTTCTCACACCATTTTTTTAAATCGATCTTTATTATTTTTTTTATACTGTTTCATACACAACAGGCACAACAACACACGATTAGCTTCACATGATGAGCAGTACATTGTATCGTTTACCTGCCCTACGAGGTCCCAGGGGCCACGAGGACTCACTGGCCCAGCGGGCAAATCTGGAAGGAGAAAATCGAGCAATAAGAAAACTGTGAACCTGAGCCTATGCAGTAGTTTTGGATGAATGCGCTATGGTCCCACTATCTCTGAACATCGACAATTCTTTTAAAAAGCCGGCGGTACGACACTGCACTTTGTGTATCCACATGAAATTACAGTATGGTGGGGGGCGGGGATCATGTCTATGGGTTGGGTGACGTATCCACAGTAGATGGCGCGGGTCCGGGGCCTGCACATTGCTCCTCACAGTATATGACAGTGGAACACGTCTTTCAGATCCCGGAGTGTGCAGTCAAGTTATAACTCCCTTCTATCCCCGTTTCTGGGGCCACACCCCACAGTTTGAAAACTTCTGCTTTAGTGTTCTTTCTGTGGTACACAGTTGATTGTTCAAATATACAGGCAGACCTAGTACCTATGTGTAAGAAATTGGGTTTTTGATTGAGGGGTGCGGGGGCTCAAAAGTCACTAAATTAACCTGTGATTAACCCTCTGATAGCTTGGCACAAAAGCAGTCAGGCTTAACGAAGAGGTAATGTGTGTGTTGCATGAATACTTAACAAACGGTAATAAAGTTAAATACACAACACAATAGATATCCGAGCCCAATTTAGAAAAATAGAGTACATTTTGGTAAATAAAACGAGACCAAACCAACACAGATCCAATCAGGAGAACTGGAGATATGCAATTTTAAAAGTTTAAATAAAAATAATGTCAGGAAGCAGAAAATGTTAACTGTGGGTATCTGGACTTAATAGAGCGGGGTGAAGTCACCAGTTCAGGCCGACCGGGATGGAGTGCGATCTGGATATAGTGGCCATGTTAGTCCCGCTGAAAAAGTTACCTTAAAGTTCAGCGTGCAGCCTTCAAAACTTAAGGAAGAGGAGCTCAACTGATGCCAGCCACGGATCCAGGACCAGGACCTGGGGAGGCATCTCTTGGGGATCAGGAACTCACTCCACCAGAGGTCCAGCAGATCATCTGGGCAGTTGCAGGGAGGCCTCTGGGGCTTTTTGTGTTCCTGTATCTCAGAAGAAGAGGTCAGCCAACTGACCCTTGGAATCGCTCTGTGGTCCCCGGGTTCAAGGAGTTGGTCTTCTCTCCTTAAACCAGCAAGGCAGGCCTGAAGCAGTAGGGCAGTCTTCTGAAGAACAAGGCAGGCCTGAAGCAGCAGGGCAGTCATCTTTGGAACAAGGTAGGTTTCATGCTGCAGGGCAGTCCTCTGGTGTACATGGCAGTCCGTCTGTAGTCTTTTGCAGGTCCAGGAGAAGAGTGGGTCTGAAGAGCATGTCTGAGTGTCCTTTTTGTATCCCTGGTGCCAGCTTTGAAGTGGAAGGATCCTCTAGAGTTCCCACCCCCCACCCCACAGTTGGTTCTGGAAATTCTTTCCTCCCTGCTCAGGCTCCAAGGGGCCTGGGATGACAATAGACTGGTGTTAAGTTCATTTTGAGTGTGCTGGAGTATGCAGCCTGCAAAATTTAAATGGGGCAGGGAACAGCTCCACCCCTCCCATCCTGGGAGGATGGCCCTCTCCCAGCTACACACAGGTCCTATTGTTCACTATCTGGGCCCAATACGCGTTGCTGATTGGGGAGCAATTAACATGCCTAGGCAGCTGGGAACTCCTAAAAGTTCTCAAAGTTTAGGGCAGGAAAATGCCAATTTTCTAAAACTAATAATAAACCAAAAAGGCACGAAGCTTGCGCACCCCTCTGTCGCACTGCTAGATGCAGGAAACTATTCCTCACAATTGGCCACTACTTGCTGAATAATCCATTTTTGACTAGTGAAACCATTATTAAACGAATCCTCATTGCACATTTAATCCATTAGTTTTTCTGAAAATCACTGTGGAGACAGCGTGATGTCACCATGATTCTTTTATTGAACATTTTCAAATGCCTCCTGCTTGCCCATCCAGGCTTTTAACGGCGACACGTGAGAAGAATCATTCATACGAGTGGGCTCATATACTTTTAATTTCACCCAATGCATTTCGAGCCAAGTGGCTCTTCGTCAGGGGTTGCTGAAACAAATCAGAGAAATAGCTTCACCTACTGCTCTATTCAAACATTCTGTATCCTATAAAAATCATAATGTAACTGCCCGCTGTGCCACCACCCTCATCAACCCTCAGACCCTGCAATTTAACTAACTGTGAGAAAGACCCCTAGCTGCACAACAAAGATATTGCACACCTCACCACTAAGCACAAACCGCCCCCCCCGACTCAAAATTACAACTGTCGAAATGATACAATACATGAAATCGCTACAAGAATTGTGCCAAACTGATAAAACACCCGATTTGTCAATCATACACTCTAAACCTTCCTGTACTATCCCCAAAAATTCCTAGATGTTTTAACCTCACTGCTTCTTAATACCAAATCTCCTCCGTGCTAAATAGTTTGTTTAAACAGTGTTAGGTCACGGGGTTTAAGACAACCATTAGATTTCAAACACTAATTGTTTACACGTGGGCGAGTCTTCAATATCAACGGTTTGAGAGGTGGAGAGAGCTCATTCTTTTGTACGTATCGAGTGAAAGCGCACGTTGAGGCGAGGCTGCCGATTGCGGCTCCGGAGGTAACTGTTTAAACATAAACTATTTAGCACGGGGGAGATTTGGTATTAAGATGTAGTGAGGTTAAAACGTCTAGGAATTTTTGGGGATAGCATAAGAAGGTTTAGAGTGTATGATTGACAAATCGGGTGTTTTATCAGTTTGGCACAATTCTTGTAGCAATTCCATGTATTGTATTATTTCGACAGTTGTAATTTTGAGTCCGGGGGGGGTTTGTGCTTAGTGGTGAGGTGTGCAATATCTTTGTTGTGCAGCTAGGGGTCTTTCTCACAGGTAGTTAAATTGCAGGGTCTGAGGGTTGATGAGGGTGGTGGCACATGGGGTAGTTACAATATGATTTTTATAGGATACAGAATGTTTGAACAGAGCAGTAGGTGAAGCTATTTCTCTTATTTGTTTCAGCAACCCCTGACGAAGAGCCACTTGGCTCGAAATGCATTGGGTGAAATTAAAAGTATATGAGCCCACTCGTATGAATGATTCTTCTCACGTGTCGCTGTTAAAAGCCTGGATGGGCAAGCAGGAGGCATTTGAAAATGTTCAATAAAAGAATCATGATGACATCACGCTGTCTCCGCAGTGATTTTCAGAAAAACTAATGGATTAAATGTGCAATGAGGATTCGTTTAATAATGGTTTCACTGGCCAAAAATTGATTATTCAGCAAGTAGTGGCCATTGTGAGGAAACGTTTCCTGCATCTAGCAGTGCAACAGAGGGGTGCTCAAGCTTCGTGCCTTTTTGGATTATTTCTAATTGTACTGTGATTTTGGGGACGGTTCACAGCATCTGTTCGCACGCAATTATCTGGTTCCATATTCTGAAGTCAACATACATTTAAGGGAAGGAGTGCAACCGTTTATTTTCTGTTTTGCATCGCAATTCTCTAAAACTGCCTTTTTCAAAATTGTAACCTAATATCCGAATTTATCATTAAAGAGGATTTTAAATTACAATTTGAGTCCGAACGTGACATTTCTAATTGTTCCCAATTAAAGGTTAGCACTTATTAAATGTATTCCAGGCAACCCAATGTTATCCTATGGGACAGGTAGGCCTCACAGTAGGGAAAAATGAATGTAAGAGTTTTTCACTACCAGGACATGTAAAACTTAAAAGTACATGTCCAACTTTTTAAATACAATGCACCCTGCTGTATGAGCTGTTCAGGGCCTACCCAAGAGGTGACTAATATGGATGAAAAAGGGACGTTTAGGCCTGGCAAAAGGTTATTTTGTCACGTTGAATTGGCAGCTTAAAACTGCACACCGGCTGCAATGGCAGGCCTGAAACATGTTTTAAAAGGCTACTTAAGTGGGTGGCACAATTAGTGCTGCAGGCCCACTAGCAGCATTTAATTTTCAGGCCCTGGGTACATGTTCCACTTTACGAAGGACTTACAAGTAAATTAAACGTGCCAATGGGGTGTAAACCAATTTTACCATGTTTTAGGGAGAGAGTACAAGCAGTTTAGCCCTGATTAGCAGTGGTAAACTCTACAGTCCTGAAAGCCAACACAAACGGGTTTAGAAAACAGGAGAGGTGAAGGTGAAATGTTTGTGGGTCCAACACTAGGTCTCTGAAGAGGAGAGTGATGTGTTTAGATTTTTTGCACCTTTCATGGAAGCAGCTGCTGCAGGGAGCTTGACCCTAAGTGAGGACGGATTGGGGAAACCAAGATATAGTGGTGTTGCCTCTCACTAACTGCACAAGAACTGGTCCTTGATTAGCAGTTTTGAAGTCAAATTTGGATGTGTGGAGGTTTGATTTTTCTTAGGTGGAGTATTTGGCAGCAATAACTTTTTGCAGGTTCGGCTGCAGTTGTATTTTTGTCATTCTTTGATCTCTTTGCAGGATTTTTCAAATGGGCCCAAGTGAATGAAATGCCTAGATGTGCATGTGGCTCAAGCCATTTTTTTTCTTTAAGGGGAAGTTTCTTTGGTAGGGAGGTGGAGAAATTCCGTTTTTTTTCTAAACCAGTTTTGCTTGATTCAGTTTTAGGGAGACTATAATCCATCATTCAGTAAATGGCAACGCACCCTTGACCGCTTTCACTTGCCTCTCTGTGTAATTATTGTTCTGCTGGATACTTACTTCTAACCTCCGATTCCTCACCTTGCGAATAGCGGCAGGGGCCAGACTGGATCAGATTTTTTGCTCAACAATTCTCTCACTCTCCAGTAGGTGGTATCGTGTAGTTTCGTGTCTGGTCTGTCCTGCCCTGGAAGTGATGCCAGGGCCAAAATCATGGGTGTGGAAATTAAAAAAAAAAAAAAAAAAAAAAAAATCTACTTGGCCAAGGGCAAAAATGTTAAAGAAATCTCACTGTAAACATCTGTTTGCCTTACCTACTCCATAAATCACTAAGATAGACCTGCACAGAGAGAGCCTGCACATCAACCAATGCAACATACCATGCAATGTATATTTCAAATGCCATTACAATTATGCAGTGAATGGTGATGCACCCTTATATGTAAATGTTGTACTGGCAAGTTATACAGTATGTGTTAAGATGTGTCATTGTGCACTGCACCCACTTAGCAGCCAGTGTGCCAGTATCAGATTTTCATATGTAGAGAAAGAAATGGTGCAGACCGGTAATTGACTACATTTCTTGCTGTGTCTTTGGGGCAGACTCTGTCAGAATATCAACCCGTAGGACAGAAGGGTTTTCTCCTTCCTAGGGCCAACTCCTATCTCTCCAGCTTCAAAAATACTTGTGAGATGTTCTGATAAACATGTGTGGATGGGAATAACTGCACTTCTTGGCAGAGCTTATAAGCTGTTAATGGGGCAGCAAAATCATGTAGCAGAAGTGCATTGGTTCACTGAGACCTTATCCTCAATTCTTACCAGGGTTTCTATTCATTTAATGAGGAAGTCAAATCAATTTTCCCTTTTACACTCCTGGGCAGGTGCAAAGTGGTTATATTATGGTGTATGCAAGGCAACATAGGCACATTCTTCTCCCACGCAAGGTTCATATACAAAACTGGAAGTAGAAGTAAAAGGTTCTCTTGCACGGTGCAGATGTAGTAATGGCAGCAGCAGTGTAAGCTTCACTGACATGAAGAGATGCAACTCTTCAATTGATGTGCAAGTTTGTCTCACTCAGAATAAAAGATATGTAGTACATTTAGCGCACACAGACACTCACACAGCAGCAAAGCAAGCTTCATTCTCAGAGCAAAGGGAAGGAACAGTCAATCTAGATGTGGAGGGATGAGGATCATTTAGATGGAGGGGTAGTGAGTCACTGCAAAGACTCAGCATTCCATGTCTCACTTAGCAAGGATACCTGGGCTCAGTCACAGTAGAGTTGGAAACACCTTCCTGGCATGATGGATAGTCAGAGGCTATATGACGAATTCATTTTATTTATGCTTCAGTTACCGGGATCTCTGAATCCAGTATTAGGTTTTCAGCTGAAGAAACAGCCTCCACTACTCTTTTTAGGTCTTGCCTACGCAGCGCGCATGCGCTGCATAGGAGGGGACCTCTTGGAATCGATTAGCTTTTTTGCCCAAAAACATGCACGCTTTGCATTGCTTTCAATTGCAACGCGTGCACGTTTGGCGTTTTCCTTGCGGGAGCGAGCTTTGGCGACATCTGTTTGTAATTATCTTGAAAACAGTTGGTGCCCCTGCTCGCTCCCGCAAGGGAAACGCTGCGCTTCGCTTTAACTTTCGCGGCCGCTGCGCTTATTGTTTTCTGCATGCGTTCACGTGTTTTACAATGCCCTGCTTTCCTGACAAGATCTGATCCGGGCTTTAGGCTCATATACAGTCACATTGGGGAAGGTACGACATGCGGTAAGATAAAGTGCCCGGGGGTCGGGTGCACAGAGCTGCACAGTGTCGGGGTTGTTTTGCCCTAAATGTTTGCACTTTTCTACACTAAGGGGTCCTGTTAGCAGGATTCCTCTGTGGCCTCCTCGGTTTCCCACATGGGATCCCACTCTCGGCACTTGTAGTAAACACTCCTGCCTCTCA
The DNA here is from genome assembly GCA_963921515.1 of Calotriton arnoldi. Lineage (NCBI taxonomy): Eukaryota > Metazoa > Chordata > Amphibia > Caudata > Salamandridae > Calotriton > Calotriton arnoldi. Next base: position 916,794 of record CAWUFW010002862.1, read on the forward strand.
GTGGGTAACACGCATGCTTCTTATTGGCTTTAACCTTCCCCAACAATGGGCAAAAGGGAAAAAAAACTCACTGCGAGTGTTGTCATTGGGCACTTCATTTCCCACCCCTCCCTCCGTTAGTCCCCTCCACCTTCCCCTGCACCCACGCAATGTGTTTGTTTGTATTTTCTGCGAGCGTTCACTTGTGTTTCACAATGCCCTGCTTTCCTGACACGATGGGATCCGGGCTTTAGGCTCATATTCAATCACATTGGGGGAGGTGCGACATGCGGTAAGATAAAGTGCCTGGGGGTCAGGTGCACAGAGCTGCACAGTGCCTGGGTTGTTTTGCCCTAAATGCTTGCACTTTAATACACTAACGCGTCTTGTCAGCAAGCCATACAGTTAAACATATTGTTAGTTTTAATTAATTCCTTTATTGGATGCGTTTAGTTTGATATAATGATTTTTAATTGCATTTGTTCAGTGCTTACTGCCGATGCAGAGGAGTTAAAGTGCTTTTCGGCGATTTGCATGACACTCCAGTACCCCCAGAGACTTATGGGCTCTAGGCGACTTTTAAAAGGGGCTCATTTGAGAATAGGTGCAAAGTGAGTACGCAGCAGAGAGAGAGATGTATTTGCCCAAGGTCACAAAAGGGGGTCAAAACTAGCCGGGATTGTGTCTCGCTATTGTCCTAGACCTTTATTCAACTCTTTAAGGCATTCCGGATTATGGTATTGTTTGCAGGTGCCATCTCGCTTAATGGAAAGTGCTGACCCAATGAATCTTTCCAGATATCAGGGCAGCCCAGTTTGTTTGGAAGTGTCTTCATCATTCCCCTCGAGTGGGGGTTGAGTCGCGATAAGTGCATGGGTGTATTCAAGTGTCAAAAAAAGAAGAAAATAGAGCTACACGTTTAACCAAAAGTTAAACATTCTTCGAAATTCAGACTACATGTGCCTCTCCAAATGAGGAAGGATACAAATCACATTAAATTGTTGAGATTTCATCCAGAGCATACTTTATAAATTTCTTCCTAGAGATAAGTGACGTTCTAGGAATAGGTGATTTTTAACAGATGTCTTCGAAATACAAGGACTACAAGGATGGGGCTCGGTGTTGGTATATTTTTACTATGCAATCAACAGAACTTCACACTTTTATTCTCTATTTTATTATATCATTATTCCATTTAGAAATCTAAATATCTTTTCGATTATATGCTACACCGCTCTAACTTGTCTCGATTTTCTTAAACACAATAATTGGTAATATGGCCAGCTTGTTAGGTCGATCCTAGCACCACCTCCGCACCAGCGCAGCACCACCTCCACATCAGCACAACACCACCTCAACATCAGCACAGCACCATCTCAGCACAGCACCATCTCAGCATCAGCACAGCACCATCTCAGCATCGGCACAGCACCACCTCCGCATCAGCACAGCACCACCAGTGCAGCACCACCAGTGCAGCACCACCTCAGCATTGGCGCTTCACCTCAGCACAGTACCAACTCAGCATCACTCAGCACCACCTGAGAACCAGCAAAGCACCACCACCTCAGCATCATAGCAGCACTACAGCACCACCTCCGCACCAGCGCAGCACCACCTCAACATCAGCACAGCACCACCTCAACATCAGCACAGCACCACCTCAACATCAGCACAGCACCATCTCAGCATCAGCACAGCACCACCTCTGCATCACTGCACCACCAGTGCAGCACCATTTCAGTGCAGCACCACCTCAGCATTGGTGCTTCAGCACAGCACCAACGCGGCATCACTCAGCACCACCTGAGAACCAGCAAAGCACCACCACCTCAGCATCATAGCAGCACTACAGCACAGCACCACCTCCGCACCAGTGCAGCACCACCTCAACATCAGCTCAGCATCAACACAGCACCATCTCAACATCAGCACAGCACCATCTCAGCATCAGCACAGCACCACCTCAGTATCACTACACCAGTGCAGCACCATTTCAGTGCAGCACCACCTCCGAATTGGCGCTTCACCACAGCGCAGCACCAACTCTGCATCACTCGGCACCACCTGACAACCAGCAAAGCACCACCACCTTAGCATCATAGCAGTACAGCACCACTTCAGCATCAGAACAGCACCATCAGCACAACACCACCTCCTCATCAGTGCACCACCACCAGCGCACAACCACCTCCGCATCAGTGCAGCACCACCCCTTCAGCACTAGCGCAGCACCACCTCAACATTGCACCATCTCCGCATCAGCACAGCACCACCTCCGTATCAGTGCACCACAACCAGCGCAGCCCCATCTCCGCACCAGTGCAGCACCAGCGCAGCCCTACCAAAGCAGCAATTCAGCACCAACGCAGCGCATCAGCACAGCACCTCCTCAGCAGCATCACTTGGCACCACCTGAGCACCAGCTCAGCACCACCTGAGGACCAGTGCAGCACCACTACCTCTGCATGACTTAGCACCACATCATCACCTCCGCACCAGCACACCATCACCTCAACACCACCTCAGTCTGCCCATGGAATCTGGCATCTGTTGATTCTCGGTGTCCCTCTGCTGCTCATGTTCGTAATTCAGATACTATTTCCCAACGTCCACCATCCCGTTGTTTATGTATCCCCCCCCCCCCCCCCAATAACAAAAACATATATATAAGAAGCAAGTATTAGAACAGGCCAGAAGAAGTTGCCAGCACTGCAAGACCAAAACACCAGAAGACATTTTTTATGTTCTTTTTTTAATATGGTCGTTCAGTTGTACATAATGTCTTCTTGGTTATATATAAGATAAAAAATGCTTATAACACTTTTTTTAATTATAACTTTTAAACATACTGCACAGCGGCAACACTGCTTTACAACATAGTTTAAAGACATTGACAAAGCCAATATCTCTGGCTAAACACTTATATGATCCCAAAGGCGAGACCTGTTGGCTATGCCAATGCTTGTTTATTTTCTCTCTGTCATTGTGGTCCGTGACCATTACCAACCCCCTTCTGCAGCCTCACGCCTGGTATTTCCCTAAAGGACCATTTGCTGTAGGAGGAAGGGAGCAGGAGGTACACTAAAACCAGAAGTAGAGCACGGATCATCACACTGCGCGAATGCCAGCATGTCACACGCCCATCTCTCCCGGCTTCCTAGCTCTAGCCATAAGAGGTGTAAAGGTATTCAAATACACAAGACCCCATCATGTATAGTGCATTTGATACTTTAATAATTAAGGTCGATCTACAGCTCCTCTCAACATGAACCTCCCCACCACTTCAGATAAATACAGTCGAAGCTTACACCATGCCCTGACAGCAAATAAAGTAAACACCCCTATTAATAACAGGAACATAAAGCAATGTATACAGCACCTATTGCTGATGGGTGCAGACACAAACACCCTCCAGTAGTCTCTGCCACCCATCATTCCGGTTAAAATGTAAATTACAATTACTCACAGATGTGCAACTCTTTCTTCACTCGGGGGCACATCTTTATCCAGCATCAGTTTGGGGGTAAGTTGCTAAAAAATAGATCCATAGCAATTTAGGATCCGATTAGGTCTTAATTGCTGCCAGGCACACTCTGAGAGTGAGCCTTATGCCCGAGTTCAACTGCAACCAGATCATGTCTCGTATTTCCGGGCAAAGGCAGAGAAAGAAGACATTAGAAATGTTGGAGCACCATGCTAGCGTGCGGGTGAACCAAGCAATTACACTTCTGGTGGCAGCAGATGAGCTGTTTTTCTTGCCCATGCGCCATGTATTCCTGTTCCTTTAGGTGCTCTGTTCTGCATCTTGAAGGATAAGTGATGGGCTGGGCCAGGTCCTTCGACCTGCACTTAAGAGAGGCATAGCACAAAATGTATGCAGCAGGCACCCACGCAGGCTGTACTATCTTACTGGTATGTGCTCTTCTCTCACGCACCACAGAATGGCTCTTAACATCCCACCGCCAGCCCAGCTCTTAATCAGCTACTGCACTCTAATGCCGAAAGGACCCAGGGTCCGAGCACTGCATTTCTTTTCAGAGACAAAGCCATTAGCATAAAGGTCCTTGCACACGTGCGCATCAACTGCATATTTGTTTTAATCGGTGCAGAAGCAATAGGGTTGAAGGGCCAGTACTCTGCTGCAGCACTAAATAAATACAGCGCCTGTGCCTCTGCACTTGCATTCCAGGTACCTGCCAGTGTCTCATGCACTAGTTTATTGGAGGCAGGCAGTTTAAGTGAAACTGCAATGCATAGCCTGGCTACTTCAGCTTCCATGTCCGAGAGACCGCTGGGAAGTGTAGGACCTGTGAAAACTTGCCTTCATGCCGGCAGCACACCATGGAGCTTGTCAAATGTCCTTTATGACCTTGCAGCGCTGTATAGGGTGCCGGGGGGGAGATCTCTATGCACGAGGCCACACAGAGTGGAATAAGGGGCTGAGAAGACAAGGAAAGACAGGGCCCTACATATTAGAGTGTGGACGACTACTGAGCAAATTGCAAAAGCCAGAGTGTGAAATGACAGTAATGAATGCCTCTCTCCTATCCTCACCTACATCTTCTCAGCCTCTTACCAGTGAAAGCTGGAAGTGCGTTGCAGGGAAGCGATGTTTTCCTGCTTCTTCATGTGCAGCTTTTCTGGGGTATTGAAATTCCATGTATTTCATGACATTTTGGGAAATGCACAGGCATTTTGCCTTTTCTGCTAAGTGGCCCCCAAGCTCACCCCCAGGCTGAGTTTACCAATAGTAAGCAATGTTTAACTTGGGGGTGGGCTAAGGGTTCTCCGAACCAGTCGCGGGTAATAGTGCAGGAATAGTGTTCTGGCCAATCACAGGCCATCACACATTTGGTATATTGACAGTATTTATTTTAGTGATCCTGATTGGCTGTTAGCATGAGAGTTCTGTAGCTAGATAAGTGTTCACTTTAATTTAAAGCCTACTTGTCTAATGGAGAAAAAGGAAAGTAAAACTTCTTGCCCCTAAAGGAAATCTCCATGTCTTGGGGGTCTGGCGACAGAAATTCCACATCCCTGACAATATAACTGCTATCTGTGTACATCAACATCTGTTTCTTTCTTTCGGCCTGGATAAGAAGTTCTCTCCATTGATTTTTGTCACTTGACAGAACATTCGCCTTTAAAATGTTTCCAGTGTCCAAGGTAAATGTGTCCCCTCCTAAAACGACAGAGTTAAAATCCAATAAATATTGCCACAAAACAATTGTTAGTGACAGGCCTGTATGAGATCTTCTCTGGTGTCGTGCGTACCCGCATGACGAAGTTGTACAACAAATGCACTCAAATAATTCCCAAGGCCATCTGGGACCACAAGGCCACCATAGGAAGGCTCTGAAGGCTTGATCCCAATCGAAGATGAGGGCATAGCTGTGTTCTCAGTCCCAAGGCCTCGCCCGAGAGAGATCTTCATCCCAGTCCATATCTTTGAGTAAATCAAAGAGATAAAAACACAAGACTTCCATACACTATCCCCCTTCTTCCTGCCACTCTTGTCAGTAGACGTTGTTTTGTCACCAGGGTACTTCCAGATCTCGGTCGTCCACCATGGAACAGACTCCCGCACTAGTCCCAATCCAGCCTGAGTTCCCAGGGCTATCGGCGATGCCACAGGAAATTCAAGCCATCAAAGAGGCCGTATTCCAAATTTTTGGTACCCTTCAGAGTCCTTTGGTGCACCTTCAAGCCCCATGGATTGGAGGGGGCCTCCAGTCGAGCTACTGCTGGCGGAATCTGCTTCTGATGCAGATTGAGCTTCTCAACCACACTTCGGGACCAACGCCTTCTCCAACTCCTTCCCCTGTGCTGAATACCACTCCAGTTCTTTGTGCACTACTGGAGGGCAAACCCGTAGTTCTTTTGGAATCGGATGCAAATTTGCTGCGTCCTTGATAAAAGTCCCACCCAACTCGCCCGCTCCCTCAGCTGCATTCTGATTCGGAGACCCTCATCTCACCTCCCCCCACCCGATTCTCAGACTCCAAGCTATATGATGATGATGATGACGAATCGCAAGCATACGATGCCGAAAATAGTTTCTGGACTGCCAGGAGGCCAGTGGCTTGGATACCTCGCCAGGTGCTAGACTAAATTCTCCTCCAGGCCCCTCTATTGGGGAATTGGCGCTTTTGCCATGGTAATTAGAAAGACGGCAGAAATTCTTGATCTCCAGCTTACCTCAGTGGAGGTTAAAACACATGTACTGACTGATGTTCTGCAGCCAGGGAAGACCTCTTCAGAACCACTGCTTCCATTCAGTGGCGCCCTCACAGACCCCATCTTGGGCACCTGGGCACAGCCAGGACCTATCCCCGCCAATGAACAAATAGCCCAACGGCAGAGACCAACTCCAGGGGACCCAACTTTTCCTCCTGCGGCACCCAACACCAGAGAGCCTTGTGGTTGAGGCTTCCATCAGTTGACTAAAACCAAATGCTTTTCTGACCACCCTGCCATACAGAGTTGAAACATATGGAAGCATTTGGGAAACTAATGTTGTCCTTCCAGTGTTATCTTCCTATCTGGCAATTCGTGTTGCCTCCTGGCTTATTACTCACACGCATTGTGGCACATGGTGAGTGTTATCTTGCCTGCAGCCCCAGACTACCTTCATTAGACACCAAAAGATAATTCAGGATGGTCAAGACTCTTTGAAGTACGTGATCAGGTCCAGCCTGGACACTACTGACTGCCTGCGTGGGGTATTTGATAGTAGTAGTGCTTCAGCATCATGCCTGGATTAGATTGACCGGGTTCTCAGGTGATTTCCAACAGTCCCTCATATGAATGCCATTTGCTGGCATCCATTCTCTTTGGAGACAGGCAGACTCGGCATGAGTGCACTTCAGTGAAAGCAAAGCAACAGCTTTCTCGTTTGGCCTTGCACCGCCTGTACAGCAGTTTTCCCAACCATATCGCCCCTTTCGAGGCTTCATAAAAGGAATGCAGCAGAGGACCCAAAAAACTTTGCCTCTGCAGCAATATACCTTCTGGTCCTGTCGAGGTTGGGGATTCTGTCGACAGCATCCAAGCCCCCAGGGGAAACGAACTATCCTGTCCCCCGCCACCCCCTGTTGCTGGCACTGCTGCAAACCTCTTTAGTTTACGGACAGTGGCTCATTGTTGCCCAGTTAGAGGTCAGATATGTTTTTACCTCCACAGATGTCAGTATCCTATCAAACCGATGAGTGGTTCAAATTGCCCATTGCCCTCCCCTTCCTGCCCACCCCTACAGACATGCCACCTACACTGTAATGGCTTCCAGATGACCACTTGTCCATTCTCTGGCAAGAATTTCACTCTCTTGGAGAAGGGAGTCATTGAGAGGGTACCATCATCAGAGGTCATAACTGGCTGCTACTCCTGCTATTTTCTGGTGAAGAACGAAAGAGGACTCCATTCTGTTCTAGATCTCTGGCCCGAACATTTTCCTCAAGAAAGACAAGTTCAAGATCCCTATTTTGGCCCAAGTTCTGTGTGCCCTAGATCCAGGCGACTGGGTGATGGCATTGGATTTGCAGGATGCCTATTTCCAGATCCTTGTCCTGCAGTCCCACAGATTCTTCCTGTCGTTTCAGAGAGGCCACAAGCATTTTGTACTCCGTGCTCCCTTTTGGCCTTACCAGTGCCCCGCGTGTGTTCATGAAAGTGATGGTAGTGGTTGCTGCCCCTCTTAAAAAGTTAGGAATACCATTCTACCCATACTGCGATGACTGGTTGCTAAAGACGGGCTTTCCTCAAACATTGGTGAACCACCTCCAGATGACTGTCGACCTCCCTGACATTTACCATCAGTGTGCCGAAGTGACACTTGACTACTTCACAGAGGCTTTCTTTCATACGATCCATCCTGGGCACAGTGCTGTTTTGAGCCTTCCCCTTGTCTCAACAAGCCCAGGATAGTTGGGCTAGGATCCTTATGTTTCAATCCATGATCTAGGTTTCAATGAGAGCAGCTCTGATGCCTCTTTGCCTTTTGGCTTGTGGCCCACACCAGGTAGCACATGCCGGCTCTGCAGTGGGGTCTGAAGTCTCAGTGGGCTCGGCACAAAGGGAACCTCTCAGATTCCATCCCGGTGTCAGAGAAGACTGCAAAAGATTTGCAGTGGCTGTTGCTGGACTACAATTAGACTGGTGGCATGCCCCTCTCCCTGCCACACCCAGAAGTAATGGTCATGACTGATGTATAATTGCTGGGTTGAGGAGGCCATCTGAAATACATTGAGATCAGAGGACTGTGGCGGCTGCGGAAACCCACCTGCACATCAACTTGTTGGCGGGCAATTCGCTTGGCACTAAAGGCTTTCTTCCCATCCATCAAGGGGGAATGGATCCAGGTTCCTACAGACAACACCACAGCCTTGTGCTACTGTAACTAGCTGGTTAGGGTTGTGGGTCATGTGCCAAGATGCTCTGCGCCTGTGGAACTGGCTGAGTCATTAGGGCATCCTCCTGATCGTACACCCGACAGGATCTTTAGATGTCAGGACAGGCAAATTTAGCCGACGTTGCCTAGTGGATCACAAACGGCAGCTGCACTCTGAGGTGGCATGGGCCATGTTCTACCAATGGGGGAAAACCCTGTCTCGAGCTTTTCGTCACTGCCGAGAACGTGCTTTTGCACGTTGGAGTTCCCAAGGCACCTCTCCCCCCGGAAATGCATTTTGGTTGTACACATCTTCTGTACGCCTTCCTGCCGGTACCTCCGCTGCCAAAAGTTCTGAAGATCAGGAACTACCAGGCCCAAGTCATCCTTGCTGCACCGAGTTTGGCCAATAGAGTGTTGTACCTAGAATGTCTGACCATAAGCATCTGTCCTCCAATCTGACTGCCTCTTGGAGACCATCTTCTGTAGTAGTAGCAGGGCAGGGACATGGATCTGTGCCTGCACAACTTAAATGTCCAAGCTTGGAAATTGAATGGCAACAGCTAGGTCTTGCTGTGGTGACAGTTAAAGGTTATTTGTTGACCTTTGTTTTACTACTATTGCCTCTATTTTACTACTATTGCCTGATTAGCTGTCTCTGTTTAAAGTACCTGTTGTAACGCTTTTCTTGGAAGGGCTTAATCAAGTCTTCTGAAACCATGTGATGCCCCACTGGATCTGAATTTGGTTCTAATATGCACCCCATATGAAGTGATGAAGAGTTGTCCTTTGAGGCTACTAACACAGAAGACAGTATTCTTCATAGCCATCTCCCATGAGTGAGCTACACGCACTTTCTGTCCAACAACCGTACACCATCTTCTTCCCTGACATGTTAGTGCTTCGGACTAAAGTGGGGATTCTTTCCAAAAGTTCTCAAGCCCTTCCACATCAGGCAATCTATCATCCTGCTGGCGTTCTTTGTACCTCCTCATCTATCCAAGGAGAAGGAAGGACCCCATTGCTTAGGGGGCGTTAAGCTAATTCGTTGATCTCATCTTGTTCAGAAGTGAGTGCTTGGTATGTCAACATTAATCCTAGCATGAGTTAGTAGGTGGGTAGGACTCCTGGGTATGCCCTAACCAGTGCGGTAAACGTTTACAAAGGCAAAGGCTACTTACTCTGGACGTTTTCACGATTGCAGAAGTCTTTGTCCACACTAAACTTGGGCTTTGAGGGCTGGCGGTGTGTTAGGGAAGTGTACCATGCTAATCCTTGTATCCTCCAACATCTAACATTAAAATCTATTTTCAGGCAGTCACTGTACCCCCATTAAACCCAAAGACAGGAGTCTGGTAGGACAAAGCAAGGTTGTACTACTGAATAGCTAGAAAAGTAATATCATGATACCTTAAGCTAGTGGACAAAATATCCAAAGTTAAGTGCATATAGAGCAAGGTTAAAGTGACATTATAGTTAGGTGTAGTAACATTTAAAACAAAAAAAATGAAATTCAGCAGTTATAGTTTAGTGCTTACTATAACTTGCTCCCCTACCATGCACTGCTTACGACCTCACATATTGCATGGCTCATGACATGTTCCATTACATCATTGATGATGTAACTGATGAAATCTCAAATGACAGTCATTGATGAGCTCACTCATCATGTCATCCAATCTACTTCTTTAGACAAAACAATTTAAAAATGTATAATATATAAGGTATGACAGTAAGTACCAAATATTACCTCACCCAACTATACCTCACTTTAACCTTTGTTTTGTTCAGTGAATTTATAAGTTTTTAAAAAAATGTAAAGTAATATTTTATTATGAAATGCAACAGCAACCTTGAGAGTGTAGGGAGGGACTCGCCACTCCACGGACATCTGTCTCTTGCTTAACGGTTATGGGTGCTAGGGTGTGGATAGGGACTACCCTCTCCAGTGAGACTTCTCTTTTGGATGACGGGTGTGCATTTTAGGGTGTGGTAAGGACTGACTTCTGTGCTAGGAGTACTCCACAGGGTGACAGGTGTGCGTAGTAGGGTGTGAGGAGGGATTGGCCTCTCCGCTGAGACCCCTTCCCAGGGTAACAACTATGTGTAGTGGAATATGGGTAGCGACTGGCCTCTCTGCTCAGACCTTTCCCCAGGATTTCGGGTGTGGGGGAGGTTATAGCTTCTCCGCTGTGACCTCTCCCCAGAGTGATGGGCGTGCGTAATAGAATTTAGGGAAAGACTGGCCTCTCCCAGGGTGACTGGGACGAAGGGGTATGGTACGAAGGGGTAGTGGCCTCTGCTGAAACCTATCCCCAAGGTAATGGGCATACATAGTAGAGTGTGGGAAGAGAATGGCCTCTCTGCTGAGACCTCCCCACAGAGTGACGTTTGGGGCGGGAGTGGTCTCTTTGCTGAGAGCTCTCCCCAGGGTGACGGGCATGCATAGTGGGATGTAGGGCAAGACTGGCCTCTCTGCTGAGACCTCTCCACAGGGTGACAGGCATGCATAGTAGGGTGTGGGGAGGGACTGGCTTCTCTACTGAGACCTCTCCACTGGTTGAAGGTGTGGGGAGAGACTGGGCTCTCTGCTAAGAGCTCTCCCCAGAGTGACGGGTGTGCATAGTAGGTTGTGAGGATGGACTGACCTCTCCGCTAAGATCTCTCCCCAGGGTGACTGGTGTGCATAGTAGGGTACGAGCAGTGACTGGCCTTTCTGCTGAGACCTCTCCCTAGGGTGACAGGTGTGTATAATAGGGTGTGGGGAGGGACTGGCCTCCCCACTAAAACCTCATCGCAAGGTAACGGACGTGCGTAGTAGGGTGTGGGGAGGGGCTGGCCTTTCCACTGAAAACTCTGTCTTGGGCGACGAGTGAGCATAGTAGGGTGTGGGGTGGAACTGACTTCTCGCTGAGACCTCTTCCCAGGGTGACGGGCATGAATAGTAGGGTTTAAGGATGGAGTGGCCTTAATACTCAGCTAGACGTCATGCGAAAGGAGACAAGGCAGGCAAGACACTTGCATGGTTGCTGAAAAGCGATCTTACACAACCACCCATTACTGCAATATACACTCTGGAAGGCAACTTAGTCAATACACAGGAACAAATAAACGACTCCTTCCATAAATATTATAGGGCGTTGTATAAGGCCCCAGTTTCAGATGCTCCTCAGCAGATGCAGCTTTTCCGTGAACAGGTATCTCTCACGCAGGTAACCCGAGCTCAATTTACTGAACTAGAGGCCCCACTTACACTGGATGAAATTTCCGACACTATTAAACAATTAGCCAGAGGTAAAACCCCAGGGATGGATGGTTTGCCTTCGGAATTCTATACCACATTCTCGACTCAGTTGGCTCCCCGGTTACTTGATATATATAAGGAGTCCTTTGACAGGGGCACTTTGCCTCCTTCATTACGAGAGGCTGTGCTAGTGGTCCTTCCAAAACCAGGCAGGTATCCCCTTCATATGAGTTCATACCGTCCGTTATCATTACTTACCTCGGATTATAAAATCCTGGGTAAACTGCTGGCCCACAGGCTATTGGAAGTAGTCCCCTTACTGGTCCACTCGGACCAAAACGGATTTATTCCAGGCAGAAGCACGGGCTTAAATCTTCGTCGCCTATTCAAACTCCTAGAATGGGCCCAGACGGCAGCCGAGCGCTGCTGGATAGCCTCCCTTGACATAGAAAAGGCCTTTGACACCCTGGGTTGGGATTACCTACTGGCAGTGCTGTCTCGATTCGGTATCGGTCCCAAGTTCCTATGCTGGGTGAAAATATTACACACTAGCCCACGCGCTCGAGTGAAAACGGGCCGTGTTATCTCACCGCCATTGGACATCGAGCGAGGCACCAGGCAAGGTTGCCCATTATCCCCAATCTTGTTTGCCCTGGCCATGGATCCTTTGGCCTGCGTGCTCTGCAGCCGGGTCATGGACTGGGGTACACGAGCACACACGCAATGGTATATAGTGTCCCTCTATGCGGATGATGCTTTGATCTACATCCGCGACCAAGATGAAGCACTCCAGGGCCTGGTTGCTCTACTAGAAGTCTATGCACGATTATCAGGCTTAAAAATCAACTGGGACAAATCCGTCCTATTCCCGATGACCCCTATCCCAGTTGAACAACGGCTGCGGCAACCTCGCACTCCACTTGCCAGAACATTCGACTTGTTCAAATATCTAGGAGTCCAAATCTACCACTCTTCAACTGACTTGATAGATGGTAATCTGGGTAAAGCCCTCATTAGCGCAAGAACGTGTCTTCCGTTCTGGACCACTCTTCCACTCTCCCCTGTGGGTCGGATAGCAATATCCAAGATGCTCCTTCTCCCCAGACTATTATATTTTTTCACCGTCGTCCACTATAGACCGCCTCAGAAGTTATTCAGAGAGTTAAGAGCACTGTTGGTATCTCTAATATGGGGCAGTTCCAGGGCCAGGGTGTCACTTTTGAAGCTTCAGCTTCCCATATCAGAGGGAGGTTTGGGAGCGCCTGATTATGAGCTATATTATGCGGCTGCACAACTCCAGTGGCCCATGCGTTGGCTTGCAAAGAAGAACTTGACAGAATTAGACACTTGGGCTATGACGTAAACGCGACCGGATCTAATCGAATGGCTATCGGGCTCCAAAACCCCGCTCCAACGAAAGGTGGGCTGTACTCTGCTGCGGGCGGCCCGCAATGCCTGGTCGAAATACGTAACACCTAAACGCCGCTCTCCACCGTATGCCCCAGATCTCCCCTTCGAGACACTACCAAGGACATACACCCGGTTGAAGCGCCCGGAATTAGCTGAATGGCAGACAGTAGGTCTGACAACATGGGGAGACCTATTCACTGACTCTATCCTAAATGGGTTTGACACTTTGACAGAAGACTACGGCGAGTCACCAGGAACGTTCCTCCTCTACGCGACCTTAACGCGGCAAGCGACATGCATCTGGGGTGACATAAGCACGGCGCCTCCAACCTCTGAAACCTTGCAGACACTTTTGACACACGGGACAGGCAGAAAAGCCATTACGGCCATCTATACCTCCCTTAGAACAGACACCTCCCCCTCACTATTATCTTTGCGAGAATATTGGACAGAGGCGCTCACTATTGAAATAACAGATAAACAGTGGAAACGGTGCGTGGAGAATTCCAAGATCATCTCAATGAACGCCAGGCTAAAATTTACCCAATTTAATTACTTACATCATACGTAGCTTACCCCGCGTAGACTGGCACGAATGTATCCGACCTCTACTGATATATGCCCAAGATGTCATGGCTCGGATGCTGACTTTGTCCACATGGTATGGACGTGTTCCCATATCACAGCATACTGGGGGAAAGTATCCGAGATACTGTCAGCAGCAGTGGGGACTGTGATCCCGACCAAAGGTTCGCATTATTTGCTTGGCATTACAAAGCGAAAAGCACGTCGGAAAAACTTAAACAAATTCTTGGACTTGGCGCTGGTTATGGCCAAACGCGCCATGGCCTGGAAATCCCCAACGGGCCCTTCCACCAGGCACTGGATGATCGCTCTCCGGCGAGCTCTGATGGCCGAGATCCAGGCATCCCAGACACCACGCCCAACGTCCAGGTCACAACCTCCAGACTGGCACCAATATATAACCGTACTAGAATCTAGACTTCAAGCCTCGCACATGAACGAGCGCCTTACCAGCGGCGCTGCCGTTGCTACTGTTGGACGTGTTTAAGACATTTAACACACCTGCAAAGTTTTATACACTTAAGAGGAGCGTTAAGTAACACACAAGCACGAACAGTAAGCGGACACACCAGTCATACAGCTACGGTTAGAATTGGCCACACTCTCACATAAAATGGCACTTGCACTGCACAATTATACCCATACCTTATTGTTAGGACAGTGAACACCGCAGTAGAACCCCGCTGGACTACATCACGCATGAACAGCACACTTAGCGTTAACACACTTATTGTAATTATAGGACAGGCACACTAATTTTAGGTTTTTGTGGTTTTCTTTTTATTTCTCTAGAATTATGTTTTGACGCAGCTTTATACGGTGGTAGTTAAAGTTAAACTGGGAAGTGTATTAGTATCATTGTCAAACGTCCGTAATGTAGCATATAAAGATTTACCCCCCCACATATCAAGCACGAGAATCAAATGGAGTCGTTCTGCAATATATTTCACAATATGTAGTAATTACAGCTGTATATTATTTTGTGTTGGTAAAAACAGAAATTTGAATAAAGATTATTAAAAAAAAAAGGATGGAGTGGCCTTTCCCTTGAGACCTCTCCCTAGGGTGACCGATGCGCATACTATGGTGTGAGGAGGAACTTGCCTCTCTGCTGAGACCTCCTCCCAAGCTAACATGCGTGCAAAGTAGGGAGGGAGTTGCCTCTCTCCTAAGACTGCTCCCTACAGTGACAACTGTCTGTAGTAGAGTTTTGAGATGGACTGCCTACCCCTTTCTAGTTTTTACAATCCAACCAGAGTCCCGTGTGATCGCAACATTTTTTTGAAAAATAATTTACAGTTTGTTTCATCACAGTACTTATGCGTTATACACCTCCTCTCAATTGCTAGGAGGGAAGGATCTTTTTATCCTGCCCTCTTTTATATAGCTTCTTCATTCTGACAACATCAGCAAATTTTCACAGTAAACCGTAATGGCGGCCATTTTATTTCTAATCTTCCAACAGCAAGCCAATTGGAGCGCTCATTCTTGTGGGACTCGTTGGTGCCCCTTCTTCCCGCAGTGGTGAGATGGCTGACGGGGGAAAAAAGGCCTTTCAACCATTCGGGTGGCTCCATTTTTAAATTTGTGTGCCAGCGGGACTCTCGTGAGAGTCCTGTGAACCCAGCCGTCCAGTTATACTAATATTTTTGATCCTTAATTTCTCAAAAGCCACTGAATGGATTAACACCAAGTCAAAGAAAGCAAACTTTCTGGACCAAGATCTAGCTTCCTGCCAAATTTGTTATAATTCCGTTCAGCATTTTCGCTGTAGCGCTGCCTACAGAAGACTATGGAAAATGCATCGGGATTTTGTCCGTCGCGCCCCCCCCACCCTCCCCTTTTCCCCCGATCCCACTTGACGGATCACTCCAAGACTTTCCATGCGCAAACTAGGCAAAAAAAGAGAAACCTTTTTGAAAAGTTCTTCAAGATTCATCAAACGGTGCCAGGGGTTTTAGCACAACAAAAAAGGCCTTTTCTATGGAAACGCCGAATTAACTATAACTACCCAGTGGCGACCACCTTTGGGTAATATATATCTCTTCACGGTATGGCAATGTGGAATTAGGTATAGAAAATCTATACATACTTACCTTTCATATTTTGGTGCTCGATATTTTGTCCATATTAAGGTCCTCGATAGTTACTATTCTATATTCAGGATCTAAACCACAAAGCAGGGTTTTCGAGCAACCAGACAGTGTATGCACAAAAATTGTTGTGGCATCCTCTTTCCCTTACTTTCAAGTAATCACCAGTGTCCCTTGTAAACTCCAGCAGACCTGTCAAACAGGATTTGACACTGTAATGTCACAGCGAGCCTCACTGTGATTAGGACCTGGCTGCCGGGGGGAGGACAAAGGAAAGGCCCTGCACAGATGTCAGCTAATATTTGATTGTAGCAAAGGTGGCCTCTTTGAAGTTAGTCCAGTTCCTGGACCCAACCCCAAAGGTCATCCTGTCAAGGGAACAACACCCCCCCACACCAAGACCTACGTTTTCTGCTCTGGGAGCAGTTTTCACTCACCCTCAAATGCTAGTTACTACCTGGCAGACGTAGGCGAGCAAATGGGCCTACAGATGCTTTGGGCAGGGAAAAGGTAACTTTTTAAAAGTACTCTTTCCTCAATATTTATCAAAAATCCAACGTTACTATTGAATTAGATTTTTAATAACTATTAAAAGTTGTTTATTTTTCTAGCTGTTTCCTAACCAAAATTAGCATTATTAAATGTAATAATATAACCCAGTGTTTTCCTATGGAACAGCCAGCCTCGCTACAGTGAAAATAGTGTGCAGGGCTTTTTCACTGAAAGGACATGTTTAAAATTTAATTCCTACATGCCCTACTTTTAAATACCATGCACCTGCCTTATGGGTAATAAGGCCTATATAGAGGTGACTTATAAATATTTAATAGAAAGATTTTGACCTGCCACAGAGGGTTATTTTTATAGGTTGAAATTGCAGTTTCAAACTGTAGCAGTCAAGCTACAAATGGTAGGCCTGCAGTCATGTTTGCACTATCAGCGTAGTGGAGGGCGCAGTGGGTGCTGCAGTTTGCCAGTGACATTCAACTTACAGGCCCTGGGTACCCTTAGGACCATATACTGGGGACTTACAGATAAGTTAAATATGCAATTCTGGTGTATACCAATTTCATTATCTTTAAAGGGGGAGCACAGGCACTTGACCGCTGGTTAGCTGGGGTAAAGCTCACAAAGTTATAATTACAGGGAAAAACAGTCAAGGGAAAATGTGGGGGTACACCATGCAAATGTTGGCCTGCATGCCTCCCCTCAACAGAAAAAAAAGTTGATTTTGATGTCAAATTACAAAAGTGTTTTTGATTTTAACTTAAATCAGTGAGTTACTACAAAACACACATTTTGGGTCCCACCGCAGAATCCCAATGTAAGAGACATTAGATTATTAATTAGAACCAGTGACTACCCACCTAAAAGGAATAATTGCAGCCCTTGTTAGGGTGAACCATTAAAGTCACTAAATTAACTTGAGCTAAACCCTGTGGTTGTTATGGCATAGAGCAGAGAGACTTAACTTGGACCAAAGTGTGTGAATAGTACTAAAGTCAAAATGCAACACAATAAAAATCCCAAACCGAATTAGACAAATTGAGTCAAATGTAATAAACAAAACACCAAAAGAACAAAAATCCAATTAGGGGTACCAGAGATAAGATTTTCAATTTTTTAAAGTAGGAATAACGGCAAGAAGCATAAAGTGCAAGGTTGATAGTCGATGGTCGTGGTAGACCGAACCCTAGGTGCAATCTGACGCTGACCGCGATGGAGCGCGGTTTGGATACCCTAATCAAGTTCGTCCTGATCAAAGATTTTCCCTTCTGACTTTAGTCTATCAGTCCAAATCCACCACAGGATTACACTTGTAATGCCCATAGGACCTCAGGAGAGGCATGTGGATACTCATACGGTCTAAGACCGAGGCCAGTCAACAGGGTCCAGTCCAGGTCCGGTTGCAACTGTTCAGTTGGGCAGTTGCAGGTAAGGTCTCTTGCTGCTTGTAATTCCTTGCAGGTTGAACAGGACATCACTCTAATGATCCTTGGAGTCCACATCTTTGTCTGGGCACAGGAGAGAACAGGTCCACTCCCTTAGGCTTTTCATATTTCAGACAGCAGGTTCAGTCCTGATCTGCGTCAGACCCATGAGTACTCTGAAGCAGGCCCTTGTAGTTGCCACATTTATGCCTGACACGAGCTAGTGGGTGGGAATTACTACTTGGTATGCTCTAACCAATGGGATAAAAGTTCCTTCAGCCAACCCTACCCACTTTGGGCATTTACAAGATGGCAGAAGTCTTCATCCACACTGTTCTTGGGCTCTGAGGGCTGGGTGTGTGTAGGTAGAGTTAACTAGGGTAAAACTAAAGTCTTTCCATATCGAACACTAATATCCAGTTCTGGGCAGTCACTCTATCTCCTATAAACCCAGAGACAGAAGTCTGGTAGAACAAAGCAGAGTTTTCCAGCAACCAGACAGTAGATACAAAAAAATAGTTTTGGTCTCCTTGTTAGAATTTGGGTTCCTGGTTGATTGGGTATGAGCCCTGGTCAAGCAGTAACCACAAGCCTACTCAGCGTAGGGCACAAGCACGCCCTAAATTAACCTGTGCTCACCCTTGGTAGCTTGGCACAGAGCAGTCAAGCTTAGCGTTAGAGACAGTCTGTAAAGTACTTGCGCAACACTTCAAACAGTAAAATAGTGAAACCCCCACACAAAAAGATTCCACATTTGGTACTTAGTTTGATGAATAAACAAGACCAAAATGACAATCCAATAAGTAGAACTTGAGCTATGAATTTTTAGAGAATAAACTGTAAAATATCACTTAAAAGCAATAAGCTCTTATTTGGGATATCTGGTCGCGCCGGACCTGGGCAAAGTCAAAAGTTCAGGCCGACGGCAAAGGAGCATGGGCTGGATACAGGGACCAAATGAGGCAGCTGAACAAAAGTGCCCTAATCCTGGCTGCGTCGACGTGGAAGATGCAGGGTGCAGCTGAAGCGATGCGTCTGTCGATTCACGCAGCGGATGTGTTAGTCCTGGTCTGCACAGCAGCAGCAATGCATCAGCTCTGATGAGTGAAGAGCTGCTATGGGGAAATTTGTTGCTGAGGATGCCGTAGACTGGGTGCAATAACTTTGCGCAGTGGTGGTTCCAAAAGGCAATGCATCAGGGCCGATCCACGCAGCAGAGGTGAGGCACCCGTTCTGGTCCACGCAACAGCAGCAATGTGCGGGTTCGACAGAGGATGCGTGGGTTTTGCTAGAACAAGCACTTTAGGGCTACCTCCAAGAGTCCAGGTCTGGGGTGGCACTGCTTGGCAGGGCAGACTCACAGATGGCAGAGTCTAGGTGCAGAAGCAGAGTGGTAGGAAGCCTTTTATGTCCCTGAGACTTAAGATTAGGAGGCTAGCCGACTAGCCCTAGTAGTCACTCTGGATTCAAGGGAAGGAGGTCCAGTCCTTCTCACCTAGGCAGGGAAACAGCAGGCAGCAGGGCCTCACATCAAGGCAGAAGTCTAAAAAAGCAGCAGTCCAGCAGAATGGTAGTCCTGACAGCAGCACAGCAGTCCTTCCTCCTGGCAGAGTCTTTACAGGTCCAAAAGTGTATTGAAATGGTGGTGTCAGAGGTCCAGTACTTCTACAGGTCTTTGAAGTGCACAGAGCTCCTCCCTTTCTGCCCTGGCTCCAGACTCACTACGGGCGTGGGGTGGATGCAGCTCTTCGAGTGGGGACAGAACACAGCCTATTAAGGTGTAAGTGACGCTGGTTCCAGCTCCTCCATCCCATCCTCCCAGGATGGCCCATGAAGTCATTCCTAAACTCCCATTGTGTGTTGCTGTCTAGGGGGAATGCACAAAGCCCAGATGTCACCCACCCCAGACTGATCGGAGACCGGCAGCAGCCACTAAATGGCTAGAGTAAGAAATTGGCAACTTTCGAAAAGTGGCATTTTCTGAATTGTAATTTTAAATCCACCTTCATCATAAGTTATGATTTTAAATTGGGATTCCAGAGACACCAGACCTGGGGGTCTTATCGCTTCCCAATTGGAAATTGCACTTATAAATTATAATAAGTGATTCCCAATGTTATCCTATGTGAGAGATAGGACTTGCAGTAGTGAAAAACAACTTTGGGAGTTTTTCACTACCAGGACATGTAAAACGTAGTAGTACATGTCCTGCCTTTTAACTACATTACACCCTGCCCTCTGGGTTGTCCAGGGTGACGTACATGTATAAAAAGGAAGGTTTGAGCCTGGCAAAAGGTCTATGACTGCACACACATGCTATGCAATGGCAGGCCTGAGACATGGTTAAAAGGCTACTTAAATGGGTGGCACAATCAGTGCTGCAGGCCCACTAGTAGCATTTAATTTACAGGGCCTGGACACATGTAGTGCACTTTACTAGGGCCATACAAGTAAATTAAATATACCAATTGGGGATAAGGCAATGTTATCACGTTTTAGGGAAAGAGTACATGCACTTTTGCACTGGTTAGCAGTGGTAAGGTGCTCAGAGTCCTAGGGCCAGCAAAAACATGGTCAGAAAAAGTGAAGGAGGAATGCAAAAATGTGGAGGCGACCCTGCCGAGAGGACCATTTTCCAACACTCCCCTTTTCCCAACACTCCCCTTTTCCCTTCCTTTCAAGTGGTCCTCCGATGTTCCATATAAACCTCCACAGGTTGTCCAGCAGGAATTTAGACTCCAGCAGAATTTGATGTGTAATGTCATAAAGAAGCCCACTGTCGGGGGGGCGCTAGAGGGCGAAGATGGCCGCACTCTAGTGTAGCTCTGCCCGGCTGAGCGACTATCCGACCATTATCTGCCAGTAATAGCGGCATCCACTATCACAAAATGGCACGTACTACCTGAAAGCCCTATCTCCACATTTTGGGGCTGTTTCGGCGAGACGGAGAGAGCTGGAGAGACCAGTTTGCTGCGGTGGGGAGCCGGGACGCGCATCCATAAGATGGCGGCCGCCGCGATGTCCTGCTGACGGCTCCTGCTTGCCGATGCCGCGTTGGAACGCTGTGCTGCTGTGACGAGCTGCGGTGGTTTGCGAGCGGCTGACATAGAGGGACTCCTGCGGCGGCGGAGCACAGCGAGAGGATCCCATGCATTATTGAGCGAATTCTGGCATCTCTCAGTTGGTGGCGCGCAGTGACGGCCGAGCTGGGGACCTCCTCGTCGGCGCTGAAGTGCTGCATTTCCCCCGGCAACAGCGCTGCCCGTGTCGTTGGCCCCGGTAAGTGCGGTGCGGCTTGTGACTGGGTCCGTGACTGCGGAAGCGGGCACCAACTGAGTTGCGCCCTGCGAGCTGGGGGCTGCGTCTGTGGGTAGGCGGCTGGCTGGTGCGGCCTGTTGCTGAGAAGTGCGGCGGCGGGAGTGATATCGGGCCTACTGTGGGCCTGGTGAGCGGAGTCAGCAGCATAATATACGCTGAATAAAGCGGAGGCACCTGAGGGAGCACGTGTGGCTGCTGGAGCTGCGGCTGAGACATCTGACTGGTGGCGCCCCGCGGAACCCACATTGCAGACGTTGTCATTGGCTATATTGGTGATTGCGGTGGCACTGCGGGATGGTGCTGCACAGCTGCGGTGGATGCTACAGCCCTGCTTGCTCAATTTTGGTGTGATTGTTGGACATGGACCTTTGATCTGAGGGGAGCTCATTCCCCATCGTGCACTGGTCTGTCCCTCGGTAGAGTCCTTGGGCCTGCTATCCTTCTGAAGCTGTTGGGGTAAAATAACCGCGCCTTGTGTAAAAGGAGCTGGGCGACCACTGAGGCTGGGTGCAGGAGTGCTAGCGACTAAACACTTACACTGAGAGTGCGTCGACTCGACATCTGATAGCTGCGCAGAGGGGGTGTCACTCCGTGAGGTGCTGGCATACTTGGAGTGGGTGTTTGGTACATGGAGCAGGGGGTTGGCGACTAGACCCACTGCTGGGTCTTGGCCCTGTTACTCACGACGTACGATAATACGCCTTTACGCCGCCCTTTCAACACCCTTCTTATCGTTGCGTCCCAGACACGGGAGGCCATGGGTCGCATGGATAAATCACAGCCACGTCTCACATTTGAAGCCCGCAAACCTTCTAGAACTATGCAGAAAGCTGCATCGGACTCTGAGGCGGATACCCAAGCGGACGCCCCCCCCACCTTGGAAGCTACACTGATGGCTATGCAGCGCAGCTTACAATCAATAGAGGGCTCGATGGCTGCAGTTAACCACAGACTAGACCACATGTCCTCCCAACTCGAAAAACATAACATTCGCATGGGGGAGGTGGAGCAAAGGGTGTCAGCCACGGAGGATGGCCTGGGGGAAGTTACAGAAAAGGCACTTAATATGGAGAAGATACTAGCCCTTATCCAGGCCAAGAATGAGGATTTAGAGGCGCGGTCCCGGCGCAATAACATTAGACTCACTGGGCTGCCGGAATCCACAAATGTGGGGAAAATGGAGACTTTCATCGAACGCCTCATCACGGACGTTTTTGGCGCAGAACACTTCTCTAACTTGTTCGTAGTGGAGCGCGCCCACAGATCCCTTGCTGCCCGACCGGCCCCGGGGGCTCCTCCCCGCCCTGTAATAGCCAGACTTTTGAATTATAGGGACCGTGATACCATTCTGAGGTTAGCAAGAGAGAAGGGAAATGTTGTGCATCAGGGAAACTCGCTGGCATTCTTCCCTGATTTCACGGTTGCTGTCCAAACGGCCCGGCGTGAATTTGGTGCTGTAAAAAAATTCCTGCAGACGGAAGAGGTCCCATATGCAATGTTGTATGTCCGTTTGCGCATAGGGCCTGATGGGGATTGTAAAATTTTCTCATCTCCAAAAGCAGCTCTGGAACATGCTAAACAGCTAAAGAGGAGGAGGCACGAGGCCAGTAATGTCACTACTGAAACTGAGTAATTGTGGGGAGCACACCATTACACATGGCTGGGTGCTCTGCCCACGTATAACTCTCGGACCTCTCTCCGCAGTGCTATGCAATTATGTGTGTAACTTAGAATGATCATTACAGTTATGTCATGTATAGTCTTGAAGGATGTATACCCTGGGTTTTGGATCTGTTCATATGCACGCACTCCGTTAGCTATGGTTTCAGAGCTGTTATAATGCTGATCTTTCACTGCAGGCTCTCCGGGAATCACGGTGGCTGCCCGCCCTGCCTTTGAGAAACTATAGAATGGGAAGTTATTATGGGGGGGACCTAGCTGCCTCGACAGATATAGTACGACGTCTCATTATGTTACATGCTACTGATGTATTCCCATCCTGGCGAAAAATCAGACCTGCTCAGCTACCTCTTACTACGTAAGAGGATAGAGGCTCTCAGCGCCTTTGACAAAAGGGAGTACCCCAAATGCATTGTGTTGTTGGATATGTTGGGGAAGGGGCGGGAATTCAGGTGGATGGCTTTGGCAAGTTGGGGATGATGAAGTGGGTGGGGGGCTGGGGGGGAAGGGGTGGGAAGGGCGGGATGGGGCTGCGTGGTACTCAAGAATATTGCAGTTTACATGTTCATAGATGGCATTGCTTTTAGGTACTATCTGACTGATCAATGCAAAGTATGAGTGGTGTCACTAAGTTCGTCACTTGGAATGTCCGTGGTTTGAATTCACCGAAAAAGATTCGCACAGTGTTTGCTCAACTGGATAGACTGGGGGTGTCTGTAGCTTTCCTTCAGGAGACGCACTTAATTAAGAACTCGGCGCAGCGCATCGGTGCGAGGTGGGCTGCAGTAAAACTCGACTCATCCTATTCTACCTATTCCAGGGGAGTGCTGATACTCCTAAAAAAGGGGACAAACTTCACATTAATCAAAACGGATGTAGATGACCAGGGGCGAGTAGCGATCATGTATGGCCAAATGGGGAACAGGCCGGTTTTGTTGGTTAATGTATACGGGCCAAATATAGATGACCCCTCATTCTTTGCTGATGTGTGGCGTCGCATTCAAAGCTTTCCGTCTGCGGAAATAATCTGGGGAGGGGATTTTAATGTCTGTCTGGATGCATCCATAGATAGAACGGAAACTACTGTAGGTAGAAGTAGAAAGGCAGCGGAGGCCATTCTTGGATTTCTAGATGCGGGCCCCTTACTGGATATTTGGCGGCTTCAGCACCCAGGACAACGAGAAAGTACGTTTGTTTCCTCAGTGCATGGTACTTGGTCCCGTATTGATTATTGGCTTGTGTCTGAGATGGTTGGGGCTTGGACCGATGAGGCGAGGCATGAGCCACGCACATTATCTGATCATTCTCCGGTGGTTCTGACTCTGCAGATGCCCTTGTGTGAGAGACCGCCATTTGTATGGAGATTGCAATCTGCTGAGCTTGCGGACCCAGTGTTTCAGCAGACTATTGGGGAAGCTATTCGAAAAAAAAATCGTGAAAATGAGGGGACAGTAGACAGCGCTGGCTTGTTATGGGAGGCTTTCAAGGTGACAGTGCGGGGTGCATGTATCGGAGCGCAAGCTGGGGTATTGAAAGATATTAGACGCAGGATTAGTAGGTTGGCGCTTGAGATATCCACACTGGAGCGCGAATATGAGTCGAATCCCTCATCTCCTATACTGGCTAAAATTAGGGATCTGGTCTCTGAATATAATAACACCGTCGACCAGGAACTAAGGCACTGTTCTCGCCGAGCGAAAGCTCGATATTATGGTGAGGGGGGGGCGCCCGAGTCGCTCGTTAGCGCAGAAATTGTCGGAACCTCGTAGTCAGGACCACATCAAGGAGCTAATAGATGAGGATGGGGAAACACATTATTTGAACACTGAACTTGCTGACATTGTGCTGAAATTTTACACTACACTGTATGCTGCTAAAGATGGTCCTGCATCAGAGGAAATCGACTCCTACCTCGATGATGTAGCGCTAGGGTGGCTTTCCAATAAGCATAGGGAATATTTAGTGCAGCCCTTCGACGAGGAAGATGTCAAACTCGCTATAATGGCGTTACCCACTTGCAAAGCAGCTGGTATGGATGGATTCCCTAGTGAATTCTATAAAATGTACGTTGATGAAGTAGCGCCTCGACTCTTGGCAGTATTTGCAGAGGCTTACGATAGAGGGCAGCTCCCGCCTACGTTACGGCAGGCTCTAATAGTAACTCTACTGAAGCCTGACAAGCCCCCAAACAGATGCGAATCGTACAGGCCCTTCTCACTTATAAATATCGACGCCAAAATTTTGGCGAAGATGATTGCTACCCGGTTACAGCCATTGATCCCTCTTTTGGTCTTGCCGGACCAGTCTGGATTCGTGACCGCTCGATCTACAACACATAATCAGTGCACTGTATTCTCTACGTTGCATTACTTTGAACCTGATTTTCAGGCAGTGGCTGTGCTGCTCGATGCCGCAAAGGCATTTGACTCCCTCCGTTGGGACTTTATGTTTACTGTCCTGCACCGCATGGGCTTCCCCCCTTTCTTTCTCAAATGGATCCAGGTCCTATAGACAAATCCAGCTGCGAGGGTACGGGTTAATGGATGGGTCTCCCCGACGCTCCCTATAGAAAGAGGCACGCGGCAGGGCTGCCCTTTGTCGCCGATGCTTTTCTCGCTGGCTTTGGAACCATTAGCGTGCAAGATTCGACAGTTACATGCACACGCGGCATTCCGGTTCAGGCAACGACCACTGGTGGTTTCGTTATACGCTGACGATATGATGCTATATGTCAGGGAACCTGCAGTTTATTTACCAGCTTTATTGCGGGAATACGTGAAATTTGAGCGCTACTCCGGTCTAGGAATTAACTGGTCGAAATCTGTGATATTTCCATTGACAGCTAGTACCAAAAAAATGGACCTAGATTTCCCTCTGACGTGGACTCAGGAACCGGTAAAGTATCTCGGGGTCTGGCTGCACAGGGACCCTGCAAGGGTGATTACGGAGAACTATGGCCGGACCATCATACAAGTAACTGAGAAGGCGGAGAGATGGGCGCATTTGCCGCTCTCTCTTGCAGATCGGCTTGCGGTCGTTAAAATGACCTTTTTACCCAAGCTGCTTTACTTTTTTGTTAATGTACCCATTAAATTGAACAAAGCCTTCTTTCAGACATTACAGAAAGCACTCCTTACCTTTGTGTGGGCGGGAAAAAAGCCTAGATGCAGTTGGGAGGTGTTGGTGCAACCATTTGACCGGGGTGGATTTGAAGCTCCAGACTTCTATCTTTACTATTTATGCGCTCAGGCGCAATTTGCACATTATTGGCACTACCCGACACGTTTTTTACCTCATCTTGCGATTGAAGCAGATGCTATCCGACCTATGCCCTTACAGGCAGCGACCCTTTCTGGAGGAACGGGGGGCCATAGGACAGAAATAAATCCAGTGTTATGCACCGCTTGGGCCTGGAAAATGCTAGCTAAGCGGGCAGGACTTTCGTATATTTATGCCCAGAAGTTACCCCTGGCCTCTCACCCGGGCATTTCTGCGGCGGGGGAGGCACCGGCGTTGAGGGTGCTAGCGACAGTTGGTATATCCACTCTAGGAGATCTTTATACACAGGGCCGATTCAAGACACTGAAGGAAGTACAGGGTTCCACGGATCGAGGGCTGATGCTAGGCTTCACCTATGTCAGAGTGCGGCAAGCTATAAAATCTGTTTATCCGGACTATCCGACAGAGCCGGTTACATTGCAGGCGCTGCAGAACATGCTGGGAGGGGAGGGACGGAAAGGCCTCATTACCAAATTATATAATGCCTCCTTGCGGGAGAGAGAGATTGAGAAACATCCATCTTATTGTAGATGGCAGCGGATACTGGGTACTGAACTCACACTTGAAATGTGGAGGGACTGCTGCGCACTGACAGGTCGCCTCACGGCGAATTGCAATTTGAGGTTGATTCATTTCAAATATTTGCACCAATTTTACTATACCCCATTGCAACTTCATAAGTATGGTTTGCGTGAGAATGCTAATTGTGTCAGATGTGGGCAGGATGGTGCTGATTTTTTCCACATGTCCTGGACCTGTCCTGGGGTCTCTGCTTTCTGGCTTAAGGTTGTTCATATTCTTACAGAGATTGTGTTGGAACAGGTACAATGTGAGCCGGAACTTTGCCTGCTAGGCTATGTAAAAAAGTTGAAGCCATGTAACAGGCGGGTGGTAGCTGTCTCTACTTTATTTGCAAAGAGGTCCATAGCACTTTGCTGGGGTGCAAAAACCACTCCTACTGTCAAAAATTGGATCCGGGATTTGGTTGGTTGCAGAGATCAATTGGAGATATATGCCGAAGAATTGCCTGAACCCTCGCGCCCCAAGGACTTTTGGGCGCCCCTCACGAATTATCTGAATACTCAACCAAATCTATTGTAAATTACTGTGTACTGTGTATGTTCCCTGAAAGTTCATTCCATTGAAGATGCGGACCACGCTATCAGTGTTACTTATCACCTACTAGAGCGCATTCTGTGCAATGCTGTGTCATCTCTGTGCAATGTACTGCAAGCCACTTCGTTGGGGGGGGGGATGGGTGGGGATGGGTTCTTTGGGGAAGGGTAGTACAAGGGAAGGGAGTTAGGATTGTATAATGTCAGTGAAATGCTTCTGCTTCATGTGCATAAATAACGTGGACTGCTGATTCATATTTAAAATGGCTTGTATCGACTAAAGTTAATGTGTATTGTAGCCCCACATTGGGCCATTGTTTATCGGTTATCACAAGCTGCCTAATAAACAAATTTAAAAAAAATAGTAAAAAAAAAAAAAAAGAAGCCCACTGTCATTGGAGCCTGACTGAGAGGAGGGATGGATGGACAACGGAAGGGCCCTGCCCAGGTGTTTGGTAATATTTGCCTGTGGCAGGGGAGGCCTCTTTGAAGTTGTCAGTTCCTGAGCCCACCCTGCTGGTCATTCTGTCAAGGGAACACAACCACCTCCCCACACCCAGGCTTTCACTCACTGCTCATGGAGCAGTTTTTACATCTCTTCAAATGACCTTGAAATACATCAGTTCAGAATGTGCGCTGTACAGAACCTTTTCCTGTGTTTGATTATAATGTTGTCCACGTATACTAGACACCTAGGCTACCCACAGGGCGCACGTGACAACTGACTTGTCTCTTAGTCTACGTTGGCATTGTTGTTAGGGTGGGGTGGGGAAGCATGAATGTTTCTAAATTCATATTTGAAAACTATCACTAAAAAGATACCTCTCAATGCAATGTATGGTAAAACGCTTCTGCATGTTACTGAGCTACACTTTTTTGAATTTTGAAGAAACCTAATCCTATTTTTACACATTTTTTGCAAGATGTCATTAAAAATAAAGGTGTTCCTAAAGTTAAATGGTGCAGGACACAACCGTAGTTATTTCGTAACTTCATTTAACCTGCAAATAAATGCTTGCCCGTTTATTTACCATTTTGTTCCAGAATATTCGTGCTTAGTATGTAAACAGCAGCCCATGTTGCTGTTCACCAGGGGGGCCACATGTAAATGTCAAAAGGGCTGCAAAAGCCTCCCAGGCCGTGCTTTGAGTATCACTGGCTTATACGGTGCTGGTGAGGAAAGGAGTGCAAATTCTCGACAACAGGCCACAGTGGCATTGGGTTGAAAATGTTGCGAAGTTCGAACAAAGGTAGTCGTAGCCGGACTGGCAAGCTCAGCCTTGGGTTCCTTGGATGTCCTAAAGTCCAGGGGAAAACAGTAGCTGCCTGAAACTTGCTGTAGGTCAGGACTACGTTTTCCACAATGCACTAGACAGTTTACTTTTGGGCGATCCCTTGGTGGGCCTGATGGCCAGTGATTCTTTGGTTATGGGAGTGTGCTTTACCTGAGGGCTGCAGATGACTAGTGCCTCGGATCCAAGGGAGTTCTGGAGTTGGTGGTGGTTTGCAGATGGGTTCCTCTTTCCTTTGGACACAGCCGCTGGTCCAGGACAAGTTGTAGTTGTGCAGTTGCAGGTTGGTTGCCACAGATGCATATTATTGTGCCTTAGCTTTGTGGAGGTCTGAAGCCGCAGACTCTGGTCTCTTCTTTGTCCTTGGTTGCAAGTCGATCAGATCTGAGGTTCTGGTGCTAGGGGAGCCCCTTAAATCCTAGATTTAGGGGCGTTATGGGTGTGGGTGCTAGTACCCATCGGGCTACTAGCCCCAGCGGCTAATCTGCCCCTGAGGGCATCACTTCCCTTGGAGGGTGGCACCATTTCTACTCGGAGCCTCTATTCTGCCACTTTTAAAAATGGCAAAACCCTTCTTCTACTGTACAGACCAGGTAGCCAACCCTAGGGGTGTGGCTTGCCTTCTAGGGGTGTATGCCTCCCGACTGTCTAGTTTAATGTTTTTGCCTACTGTGGTTGCAAATGTGCCTGGGGCCGGCGGTTGGCATTTTCCTTCTCAGGGAGGAAGCCTACTTGCAAATCAGACATGGTGGGTGCTTTGAAGCTAACCGCCTCGATGTGTCACTAAACTAGCCATCCTGTCGAGGAGGGCCCTGACCTCTCCCGCCCAGGCAGGCCTTTGTTTCTGCCCCCTGAGAAAGTTCACACCTCCTGTCAGGGGGTCAGATTTCTGTCTTGACTGCAGCAGCTGTAGGCTGTCAGCCAGGGCACAGGAAAGGCTGGGGCAACCAGTTGGGCAACCTCTAAGGTAGCCACCTGGGTGCATGTCGCATCAAATCCGACTTTGGGAAAAGGTTGGTGTGATGAGACAAGTTGTTTGATACCAAACGTGACATATTTCGGTAGGTCCTTAATGGAGCTGGCAACCTGGGAGTGCCCGGGTGCCAGCCCATGTTATCCTAAGGCCCCCTGAACACTTGTAGTACCCCCTAATGGAAGGAGGCTACTATAAGGACATATAAGCTTGCACTTATATGTTCACACCTTTAATATAATGCACACTGCTTCCTGGGATCAGGAGGCCTACCTTAGGGAGGACTGGCATATATTAAAAATAGTGCTGTTACTTTGCTACTCATGGTGAGGGCAAAGTTGAGTTGAGCAATTGGCACTGCCCACGCAGTAGCAATGACAGGACTACTCCTCTGTTTACTTGGGTCATTCAAGGTGGCACAATCAGTGTTTCAGGCCCTGGTTACCCCGTTAACTCCCATGCCCTGGGTACCACTAGTACAATTTACCAGGGACTTATAAGGGGGTTAAAGTCCTTGTCAATTTGGGTTACCAATTCACATGCATCATATTTTAAGTAGAGAGCACTGGCACTGGGGCGTGGTTAGCAGGCTCCAGTGCACTTTCAGAGTCATAACCATCAGCATTGGAGAAGAAATGTGGGGGTGACCATACAAAAGGTGCACTTTCCTACAATTATTGAAACCCCAATCTTATATTCAACTCCAAGAACACATTAATGCTAACCGGTTTCTGCACAACTACCAGTCTGGCTTTAGATTTCGCTGCAGCATGAAGAGTGCCACCTTATTCATCATAGACTATGCTCTCCTGACCACAGATTAAGATGATCCCTGCCTCCTGATAATGCAGGACCTCCCAGCTGCCTTCGACACAGTCAACCATTCTATCTTCATACGCACCCTGGAGTCTCAGATGGGATTCACGGGCAATGACCTTAACTGGTTTTCCTCCTACCTTTACAATAGATAGCATTTGTTTTCCTGTGGACCCTGCAGGTCCCACCAAAAGATCCCTATCACCTGTAATACTGTCCTTTACCATCTTTACCCTGTATATGGAGCTGCTTAGTGCAGTAATGACACATAACAGCACCAAGATTCACCAACATGCAGATGGTACGCAACTGTACTTTTAAAGTCTCCTCTGCTTCAGGCATCCAGTGTCTCAAAAGACTGCCTGAATATCATCCAGACCTGGATGTCCAGCACCTACCTGAAGCTCAAATTAACCAAGACAGAATTCCAGTCATTTGCCAAGAGCAGCAAACATAATACAGTACAAACTTGTGTCAATGACATGAACCTTGATGGCTCTGAACTCCAACTTTCACTGAATGCCATGTCACTTGAGTTTACCCTGGACACTAACCTCCCCCTCAGGGAACACATTGCCAAAAAAACAAGACCATCTGGTGCCAGCTCTCTCTTCTAAAGAAAGTGAGACCGTTTCTTCCAGAAAGTGACTTCAGAGCTGCTGTTCAAGCCCTGGTTCTTTCGCATCTGGACGGTGGTAACGTCCTGCTTCGTGGCCTTCAAGGCTTCACACTGGCACCTGCTATTAGCATCTGAAATACTGCAGCAAGTCTCATCCAGGGTCTGAAGAAATATGATCACACCACCCCAATCCTATTAGAACTCCATTGGCTCCTTTGCCGGCTGGCACTATCTTCAAAACCAGCAGCATAATTTACAAAGCCATCACAATCGGCAACCTCTTACCTAGCTGATAAGCCCACAATCTCTGCTGGTTCTTGGCACACACAGAGCTAGGTCAATATTAGAGTGCAGGCTAATATGTGTAAAAAGAAGACCGCAGGTGTTTTTTGTGTGTACACCCATGAACTAAAGCATCCTCCTGTTATCCATCAGGACCCACCCCAAAGCTGCTCCAATTTAGGAAAGCGTTGAAGACTCACCGCTTTCAAAAACACTGAATCACAATCCATTAACTAACCACAAACCAGCTACCTCTCCTGTCATCCGTTGACTTTATGCTTGTCTTTACCCTGTACAGCACTTTGCTACCTTCTGGCTTGATTTGCGCTATAGAAATACTATATATACACATACATACATGCATACATACATATTTGACACAAATTGAATTAACCTTTCTCTTGCGTTGGCACCCTCTGTCTTCACACTAAGTAGGCAAGGGTACATGTTCTCCTCTGACACAAGGATTTTGGCGTAGGCCTGGAGCTATTCAGACACGTTTCATACAAGTAACAAACTTTAGAAGTCCTGCACCAATTATACCAGCTCTGTATCATTATGATAACTGTGACATGATTAAAAAGCCATGTTTGGTGACCACAGGTGAACGCTTTCTTGCTTGAATTGTAGTGAAATCAGTTTCTACTGAAAAGCATGTTGATTTGTTTACATTTGTCAAACTGCTCCAAACTGTCCAGTAAGACCACAATTTGAGACCTAGATGAGAAGTAATGGTAGTTTAGGGTCCTGTTGGAATAAACGTGTGGGGAGACACCGCTGGTAAAAAAGTACAAACTGCTTGAGTGTGATTACAAGAGGTATGTTAACAAAAGATAATTCCAAACTATAGTATTGCTTTTCAGCACATTATGCAGTTTGCTAAAGCTATAAGAGTAACAGTAGCTGTGACTATTCTATCACCTTTCCATTATATTTCCACCATTCACCATGACGAATTAGATTTGGGTTGAGGTGCATTGGCAGAGAGCTGTATGGTTGTTTGTGCTAAATAATCATGGATTACTACTGATCAGAATTGGCATAGATTTGTTAGCGGTTTACGAGGATATGTTTTCTGTAAGAGCAGATCTGTATTTGCTGGTCTTAGAGTAAAAGATTAGACTTGGAGCACTGCTTCTGACCAGCCCGAGATGCCTCTCAAAAGCTGTGCTTGGGTAGAAAGGGGGTTGGGAGCACACTGCCTCACATCCCAGCACAGTTCGCCCCTTTGCATCCTGGTAAATGCAGTACAAAATTAGTGCTTGAAATTTAGCTGTAGTTTTTCAACAAAGTTGGTGCAGACATTGCTGTATATCTCTAGACACGTGTTTCTGGGTTCAGCCCTTCTTCAGTAGAGAGCAGCAGTAGTCGAAAGCAAAAGAAAAGTCATCTGGGGTAGCTGGAAATGCTCCCAAATTCCTCTCCGGTCACAGTACCACTCACAGGCACACAGGTGCATCTCCAAAGCTCGTCAGCTTGCTGGCTCAAGGGAGCCTTTTGAACAGAAAGAGAGTTGGGAGCACACTGCCTCACATCCCAGCACAGTTTGCCCCTTTGCATCCTGGTAAATGCAGTACAAAATTAGTGCTTACTTAAAATTTAGCTGTAGTTTTTCAACAAAGTTGGTGCAGACATTGCTTTATATCTCTAGACGGTGTTTCTGGGTTCAGCCCTTCAGTAGAGAGCAGCAGTAGTAGAAAGCAAAAGAAAAGTCATCTGGGGTAGCTGGAAATGCTGCCAAATTCCTCTCAGGTCACAGTACCACTCACAGGCACTGTGCGTGGGTTTCAGCAAAATGTATAGCTG
The DNA here is from genome assembly GCA_963921515.1 of Calotriton arnoldi. Classification (NCBI taxonomy): domain Eukaryota; kingdom Metazoa; phylum Chordata; class Amphibia; order Caudata; family Salamandridae; genus Calotriton; species Calotriton arnoldi. The sequence goes on from CAWUFW010002862.1 coordinate 949,605, forward strand.
GTAATGTCACCCCAAAAGTGTTATCCCGGTTCACTGGAGAAACATTCAGCCTCAGCCTGTCAAAGGATAACCAAGCCTTCTATTTCCTTTCCAAGATGTCTATTACCTTACACAAGAATACAGACGTTTCGGTGTACTAGTCCAAGCCCTTATTTTCACAGCTGATATATTAGACCTACATGAGTTTCTTGTACCAGAAGCCAAGGGCATTGGGCAGAGACTACAGCGGCCATACCTTTTTATCCTGACCCCAGTCACACATTGAAGAGCGTCGGGGGTCAGTGGCTAAATGAAAAGGAACTGACAGGCGTCTGAAGAACAGCTGCAGCAGCCTGGCTGCAGGATGAAAAGGAAAAGTCGAGTAAGGATAGCCCTGCTAATGCACATTTGAAGTGTCACAAGGCTTTGGTCCCCTAGAGATCAGACAAAAAAGTGACACATCTGTGGTACATCCATCTTAATGTCAGACTCGCACTCGAGCACCAATAAAAAGCGTCTGAAAATGAATGTGAAAGGAAATTGCTTTATGAATAAAATAAAATGGAGAAGTCATTGAATGTTTCAAAAGTGTGATCATTGAATGTAGTCTTGATGTGAACTAGTCCTTCGTGCATGTCAGAGAAAGCCCAGTAGGGAGAAGGATACATCACTAACATGCATGACCGTGATGGTGCGACAATCATACTGTACTGGGCTGAACCAGGATGTGAGTAACAGTTTCTCAAGTCAATGGCTGAAGGTGGCTTCCAAAGCCCACTGTGTTCATTGAACACAGTAGGTCTAGCAATTATTAGGTCAGGCTGAATATGGCTTTACCAGACCTAAAAAATAGAACTATGCACATAACAATCAAATCTAAATCATATTTAATAATAATGAAGCTCAGGGAAACATTGTTCACATGTCAAACATGAAGCAGGATCACAGCAGAGAGGCAAGAAAAACTACATTTGAAGAACTATGAGGTACATGGTTAGCTTCTTGGGCGAGCTGCAGCACCTTTTCCACAAGGTTATGCATTTAAGCCCTTGAATATTAGCTGGTGTGTCTATAACTACCCATAGAGATCTCAACATCCACAGGATCTGTACTGGTTGAGGTAACACTGTTTCTTTCCCCCCATCCAGTCAAAACAGGCCCCAGCGGCAGTGCCTCCTGCAGCGCCAATGGAGAAGCCCATCGTGCTCATGAAACCCCGTGAGGAGGGAAAGGGTCAGCCTGCAGCTGAGGGCCCATCCCAGGCCCCTGCAGCTGCAGCCAAGGTGGAGAAAGAAGGACAGCGACCTACACAGCCAGTCTACCAAATCCAGAACCGGGGCATGGGGGCCTCGGCACCTGGCAGCATGCTGGACCGTAAGTACCCATGGGCCTAGACTTGAATGTGCGAACATATTAATGCCACGTTCATCCTGCATTAAGACCTTTCAGCTTTTGTATGTAGACTTCGCTAACCGGTACTTAGTCTCTCTCATAACTTTGGCCCTGTTTGGAACCCACTTTGTTTCCACTGTGGTCACTCTGTGTGAGCAGCTATAATGAGGAACAGGAGGTTAGAACAGGCATTAATGCCCCCAGTACTGGGGACGCTGTGAAGAGAGAGACTTGCGGGGGAATACCATCAGTCCACATGACCTGGAGCTTAAGGACAGATGTACAAAGCGTTTTTCTGGTTGCAAACGGCCCAATTCGCGACCAGAAAAATGCTTTTTCAAATGTACAAAATGCGATTCGCTAACTTTTTACTGAATTGCACTTTGCGATTCGGTATTTGGAAGGGGCGTGTTTTGGAAGTCCCCTCCAAATACCGAATCGGTATGTATGTATTACTGTTTTGTGACCGAATTCTGGTTGCAAAACAGTAATTACTTTACCACCATTTTAAAAGTTGTGGTAACCCGTTTGCAAGTGGGAAGGGGTCCCTCTGAGACTCCTTTCCCTTTGAGAATGTTGAAAAAATATTTTTGAAGAGTACTACTCTTAAAAAAAGAAACTTCAAAGTAAATTTTTTTCTTTTTAAGTGCATCCTATTTTTCTTTAAGGAAACAGGCTGCATTAACAAAAAAGAAACCGACAAAAAAAGGTTGCTTTATTAAAAAGCCATCACAGACATGGTGGCCTGCTGATCCCTGTGATGGCTGCTATTCCTAATGAGTCACACATTGTGACCCATCTCATTAATATTCATGAGGTCGGTCAATTTGCGAATGAAAGTACTTCATATATTAGGAATACAGATGCCCTAATTGCGATACAGAGATAATTGCAATTAGGAAATCGGTATTCTTAATGTTTAGACAGCTGGCCCTTAAAGTCAAGGCTATAATCATAAACTCCTATTGATATAAATAAATTGGCATATTTGATGAGGTTAAAAGTGAATAACAAGTTTAAAGGCCCCCCGATGATGACATTTATTAGTGGTTAGAACGTTTGGTCCCACCCCAGTTCTGAGCACAGTCTTTTCCCCATTCCCCTCATTAAAAGGGAATAAACTGCTCCGGTTGTTTCCCACGTACTGCAGCAGTGAGATAGCAGCACCAGTAAAGTGTTGCAGTGCCAAAATGTTTAAATTAAATTCTTTAAAATTGCCAACTTAATCCCTCTGTCAGAGGTTTCCTGTGTGCAGTGCCCAGAGCCTATGGCTCATCTCAGTACAGCCCTTATTCGGGAAGGTCATGAATGCTAATGGGTTTGTAACAGTGACTGTATCCTGGAATAGCACATCTCTCTAGGTACTGTGGAGAGAGACATCTTACATAAATGGTTCATTTTGGGGACATTGTCCTGGGAGATACGAACTGCTGCAGTGGACAACTGTGGATGCTGCTTCAGAAATTCAGTTTGCACCAGAAGTGTTTGCCTTGAGGTGTGAATGCACATTTTAGGATCTTTTGGCGATGTAGAATGTGTTTTCCCAGTCTTGTGCTGCGTCCTCTGAGAGACCGAACATGCGGCTTCTACTGATTGAAGCACCTGCCAGTCGAGTTGCTTGTCAGACATATAGCTGACTTATGTATGTGCCTCAGCTTTGCATTTCTTGGTGAAACATTAGCTTTTCATTCCCTTATCTGGGTTTGCTCTATGTGGCCTGTGATCTACAGTGCAGGGTAAGACAACAGCTGTGGTATCACTGTGGAGACTGTGACCAGTATGTTCATCCTACCACCTTCAGGCTTTCTATAGATATCTGATAATCCTGCGTCCAAAGAAAATATACAACTTTGACTGTTTTGTAGTGGTTTCAATGGTGTAATATGGTATTTTTGAGAGGACATAAGCCACTGATTGATAATGGCAGTGCATGTGGACCCAAGCAAGGTGTAGTGTGAATTCTGCTGGTTTTAGCTACATTGAAAATGAAGGTTGTACTATTGTAAAGTTCTACAGGATCATTCTGGCATATTTTGTTATTGAGACCGCATATGGTAGTATCTTATCCAGTTCAGGATGGCTCGTCTTAGATATTGAGCACAGTTCTTGGAGGCTGTATCTGCTTCTGTGACTCTGTCCGGGTTTTTTTAGGTTCAACCTTTATAAGGATATAGACTGACTGGAGAAAGCAGAAAGATGGGCAACCAAAATAGTGATTGGTTTAAAGGGCAAGTCCTATGAAGAGAAGCGAATGAATCTTGAATGTGTGTGCATCAAAGGAAAGTGGGCAGATGATAGATAAAATGAAGACACTCACATTTTAAAGGGACTAAATGCAGCTCTAGAACTAAGCATTTTCAGTGGAAGCCTGTGTAGAATTAGTAATTGAAATGTGAGACTCGAAAGTAGGTGGATTGGGTAAAATAATGGGGGGAGCAGGTGAAGAGGGGCACCAAAAAAACTTAGATGGAGCTATGCATAAACAATCTCTGAGGACAAGTAATGTTAGGAGAAATTAGAATTTAGAAATACCCGAGACTGTAGAGTCCGTTTGTCAAGAGCATGCATTAAATTGGGCACCTTTTTCTCATCTGCTGCTTAGTAGGCTAAAGATCTGAAAGAGACCATTAGTTATAGATTCCTTACCTTAGAATTACCCCCAGGCGTCAGACTGGATCTGGAGATTTTTTCTTTAGCAGTACCCCTGTGTGTTGGTAGGTGGCGTCGGTCGACTCTGCGTCCGTCGTTGGCGTTGTGTTCGCCGGAATGACGTTGCAGTGTCTACTTAGACGCCGCCCCTGCGCACTGACGTCAGTTCTTTCTTTTTCCGCGTCAGCCAGTGCAGATCCGGAGAGAGCGGTACCCTTAGTCATTTTTTGCCTAGTGTTTTTACGACTTTTGTCGACCTCTTTTTCGAGACGTTCGACTTCTGGTGCACGGAGGGATGTCCCATCGTTGGACCTGCTTCAAGCCTTGTGACTCCTGTCACAAGCTGATGTCAGTCACGGACCCGCACCTAGAGTCCCTTTGCTGCCTGGAGCGCAACCACGACCCGAAGTCGTGCTCTGACTGTCGGGCCATGAACCCGAAGTCTTTGCGGGAGCGGTCCCGAAAGCTTCTGGAGGCCCGACAGTCAGCTCCACGCCGCTCAAGGTCCCGGTCGAGAGGGAGGTCGCAGGACCGGTCGCGGTGTCACCATCATCACTCCTCATCTATTTCTTCGGGTAAGTCGAAGCACAAGAAGAAGGCGAAGAAGCACCGTCGCTCTTCGCCTTCTCCCCGTCCGTTGGCCGACGGGACTCGGAAGGTCGTCGTCCTTCGGCTCCGCCCGCGTAGCCTACTGTGACTGCTCTGAGCTTCCCTCCCTTCCCGGGAGCCAGAGCTTTCCCTGCCCAGCTTCGTGCATTTTACGAAGCTCTCCACTCCATCTTTGGGCAGCCCGACTCTGCCGGCGCGCCTTCGGGCCCCGTGGACATGGCTGTGGGCTCTACACCTTCAGTGCCAGTGGCTCGGGTGCCGCAGGGCCCAGGGATCCAGACCTGGATACGGTTCGGTGCCGGTCGACCTCACAACACCTGCTCCGGCACCGATACCTTTGACGATGCCTCCGCCACTTCCGACGCCGGTTGTGTCCCCGACCAGTGTTGACCCCAGCCTCCCCCTTGCCTTGGACACGCCGGTACCGGCCGGTACTTTTGTACCCCTGTTCTCCCCTGGCATTCCCTATCACCCTGAGTGGCAGCCAGAGGAAGGTGAGGAGGACTGGGAGGGGTCTGTTGACCCTTTGGCAGATCAGCTCGAGGAGCCGGACTGGAGAGAGGAGTTAAGGGAAGCCAGCGGTCTGGATACCTCTCCAGACCATGGCATGCTTTCTTCTCCTACCGTGGCCACGGAGGAGGGAGCCTCCTATGCTGTGGTGTTGTGTAGGGCGGCTTGAGCTTCCTACTGTGGCAGTCAGGACGAATCTCCTGACTGAGGTGCTTCAGCCGGCAGCTGCCTCTTCGGAGCCCCTGCTGCTGTTCAATGAGGCCCTCAAAGACATCCTTCTAGGCACTTGGTCCAGGCCTAGCACAGGGGCTTCTGAGGATAGGATGATTGCCCGACGCCACCGCCCGGCCCCGGGCGACCCCATTTTCCTCTCCCAACACCCTACCCCTGAGAGCTTGGTGGTCCAAGCCTCAACGTCCAAAGGCATGTTCCTTCTGCTCCCCCAAATAAAGAATCCAAGAAGCTGGACCATCTTGGGAAGAAGAGGTTTTCTTCCGCCAGCTTAGGACTGCGGTCGGGGAACACTGCATGTCTCTTGGCCCGTTACACCCACTCTGTGTGGGATACGGTTGCGCAGGTCCTGCCACAGTGTCCGGTGAAGGCCCAGGTCACACACTCCCGTGCGGTCGCAGAAGAGAGAGATGCAGCAAAGTTCGCCATCCGCTGTGGAGTGGACACCGCTGGGTAGAACAATTTCTACGTCAGTAGCTCTGAGAGGCTACGCCTGGCTGAGATCCACTGGCTTTTCTGGGGATGTCCAGTCAACCCTCCTGGACATGCCTTTTGATGGCCATCGCCTGTTTGGCGACAAGGCGGACAGTGCGCTCGAGCGCTTCAAGGACTCTAGGGCTATGGCCAGATCCTTGGGCCTCGCTTCCACCTCTCGTCCTGCGCAGTCTGCTTTTCGCCCCCTTCGTGGCTACGGAAGGGGTGCCCCGTCACGTTTCACCCAGCACCACACGTTGGCGCATGCTACCCAGCCTCTGCGCGGCAGGGGATGTGGGACCCAGCGCCGTGGGTCTCGGGGCGAGCGGGCCAGTCCACCAGTGCCCCTTCTGCAGCAGCCTTTAAACCTTCCTAGTCCGACCTCTCAGGGCCCCCAGTTGCCAGTGGGCGGCAGGATCCGCCATCACCTCCCCCACTGGCACAACATCAAGTCGGACAGGTGGGTTTTGCAGATAGTCCGAAGGGGCTACTCCCTCCCCTTCAAGACTAACCCTCCCTCCATGCCACCCACTTTCCATCGCATGTCGGAGGATCACTTGGCCCTTCTCAGTCAGGAAGTTACGACTCTCTTGGCCAAGGGAGCTATCGAGCGAGTCCCTCTCCCAGAAGTAGGTTGTGGTTGTTACTCCCACTACTTCCTGGTGCCCAAGAAGGACAAAGGCCTGCGTCCTATCTTGGATCCCAGGGACGTCAACCGCTTCCTCCGGAAGGAGAAGTTCAAAATGTTGACATTAGCTCAGGTCCTGTCTGCCCTCGACCATGGAGACTGGATGCAGACTGCCTCTTCAGGAGGATCTTCTGCCGCAGCAACAGGGGACTGTCTTCCACCCGAACCTGTTCAGCCTCCACCTCCTTGCGTGGAGATTGAGCGGCGACAGTTGACCGCTTTCGACCTTCCTCCCGAAGTCTGTAATGTCATCTTGGCAGCCAGGCGTCCCTCCACTAAAACGGTATACGCCTGTAGATGGAACAAATTTGTGGCATGGTGCACAGCAAACGCTGTGGATCCCCTTTCTGCCCCTCTTTCAGAGGTTCTCCTCTTCATTCTTTTTTTGGCCCAGCAGGGCTCTGCTCTGGGCACCCTTAAAGGCTATCTTTCGGCCTTTCTTCGCCTCCCTGATCAGCCTTCTCTTTTCAAGACCCCTTTTGGTAAATAGATTTCTTAAGGGCATTAGTCACCTCTTTCCTCCTATTCCTTTCGTAATGCCCCAGTGGGGCTTGAATCTCGTCTTGACTTACCCTATGTGTGCGCCTTTCGAGCCACTACATAATTGTCCTCTCAGAATCTTGACCTTAAAAACTGCTTTTTTGGTTGCCATCACCTCTGATCGCAGGGTGAGTGAGCTCCAGGCTCTTTCTTCTAAACCTCCTTTCCTTGCTGTTCATCCGGACAAGGTTGTCCTTCGAACTAGACCTTCTTTTCTTCCCAAAGTGGTTGTCTCTTTCCACGTAGGACAGACCATCACTTTACCCACCTTCTCGCCCCGTATCCTTCTAAGGAGGAGGAGAGACTCCACCGTCTGGATCAAAAACGTGTGTTATCATTTTATCTGGATCGCACAAAACAATTCCGGGTGGAAGATCAACTCTTTGTTGGCTACATGGGCGCCAAGAAAGGTTGGGCCATGCGAAAATGGACCATCTCTCGATGGGTCATCCTTTGCATTAAAATCTGTTATTCCTTGGCGAAAAAGGAGCCTCCGGTAGGGCTGCGCGCCCATTCCACCAGGGCAACGGCAGCTACTACTGATTTGGGACGTGGAGACCCCCCTCAGTGACATCTGCCAGGCAGCCATGTGGGCATCACTGCACATGTTCACTAAGCATTACTGCCTGGATAGTCAAGTCCGGAGAGACGGCTTCTTTGGCCGTTCAGTTCTCCAGGACTCTCTGGTGTGAACTTGGTGCGCAGACCCACCTCCGGGGTTGGTATTGCTGAGGTGGGAGACACCCATCGCAACGAAGTGAATACTTCGCGAGGACATTGCAACGCAAACACAACATCGCATTAACTTTTACACTGTAAAGCACTGCAACGCTTAAACGTTTACATCGTAAGGCATAACAACGTGAGCCAGCAAAACGCAACTTTACGATGTAAACGTTACTGCGATGTTCGGTAAATACTCTGCATTTCTAAATAATTTAGCAGCGCTCTGCGATGTTCGGTAAACATACATGCAATGTGAAAAATGATCTTTAAAAATGCAGCCACAGTCCAAATATGAAAGTATACTCTGCATTTCAAAATAATTTAGCAGCGCTCTTTACAGCTAACAAAAAATAAAATAAATGACAGTGTCAGATTGTGTCACCAATGGGCGCACAAAAGTGACGGCAACAGACATGTAATGTGAATTAGCGATGTTTGGCATGTCGGAAATTCACACAAAAGTGACGGCTATGTAATGCTATGAAAGCGTGGGTGGATGCATGAGGGGTGGATGGATGAATGAAAGCGTGGGTGGATGCATGAGGGGTGGATGGATGAATGAAAGCGTGGGTAGATGCATGAGGGGTGGATGGATGAATGAAAGCGTGGGTGGATGAATGATGGATGGATGAAACGGTGGATGGATGCATGAGGGGTGGATGGATGAAAGGCCGTGTGGATGAATGATGGGTGGATGGATGAATGAAAGCATGGGTGGATGAATGGTGGGTGGATGGATGAAAGGCCGTGTGGATGAATGATGGGTGGATGGATGAATGAAAGCGTGGGTGGATGCATGAGGGGAAGATGGATGAATGGAAGCGTGGGTGGATGAATGATGGGTGGATGGATGAAACGGTGGATGGATGCATGAGGGGTGGATGGATGGATGGGAGGGCGGTATGTTATGGCGATGTGAATTAGCGATGTTGGGCACACAAAAGTGACGGCACTTTGGTAAACAGATGGATGAAACGGTGGATGGATGCATGAGGGGTGGATGGCTGAATGAAAGCATGGGTGGATGCATGAGGGGTGGATGGATGAATGAAAGCGTGGGTGGATGAATGATGGGTGGATGGATGAAACGGTGGATGGATGCATGAGGGGTGGATGGATGGGTGGAAGTGTGTGAGGATGAATGATAGATGAATGATGGGTGGATGGATGAATGAAAGCGTGGGTGGATGAATGATGGCTGGATGGATGAAAGCGTGTGTGGATGAATGATGGGTGGATGGATGAAACGGTGGATGGATGCATGAGGGGTGGATGGATGGGTGGCAGGGTGTGTGGATAAATGATGGATGAATGGTGGGTGGATGGATGAAAGGGTGGGTGGATGCATGATGGTTAACAAACACACTTATTAATAATTGTTGCATGTGCGTCTTCCCAGGAAATGCAAGTGCAATGTTTGGATTATTTGAAATTTCCATTTTACCATGGGATGTTGCGAACTTGGCCCTAAATCCTTTGATCATGTTTTCTATAGCTCATTTAAGCTGTAAAATTAATTAAAGAGAAAACGAAACGGCCTCCTTTTCACAAAGAGGTATGTATTTTACTATCAAACTAAACATATGCAAAGAATTTGCATAATGCTTAAACTATTTTTAAAATATTTGGCAGGGATGTGATCCGAACCCATGCCTCCAGAGAAACTGGAGCCTAAATCCAGCGACTTAGCCCGCTCGGCCACGTTACCTCCTTGTTAACAAAGTACTGTTATGTAAGAGAAATCTTTAATCTGTGTGGCAGCCACACTATCAAATATTCCATGCTGTGCCAATCGAAAAACTAAGGCTGTAGCTGCGATTTCTACACTGTTCCATTCAAAAATTCGGCGCCCCTGAGCCCATCCCGGAGGAAGAGGTTTCTCATTCCACATAGGGGAGTACGGTTCATGTTTTCTTTGCTGCTTGCAAGACTGTGATAGACCTCATCCCCAAGAATGCGAGCACACATGACTGTAGAGCTCTGCAAGTTTTGCTTAACACCGTCACAGGACATGACATGAAACTGAATGTGCAATAAATTATTGAAAAAACATTAACTATGCTTGAGGTGATATTGAACATATTAATGAACAGCAAGACTCGCATACCGAGAAGCCCAGGATGACTTAGAGCCTTGAAGGGCATCATTACTCACTGCCAGGTCAACATCCGGTTCTCTGCGTGCCCTCGCGCCCGTTCTTTTCAAACGTTACTAGCACTATTTAGTAACACAAATTACATTTAAAAAATGTACAATTAGGAACAATAAAAAAGGAAGAATTAGCGTTGTGGGGACGGCGGGGGGGTGTGGGGGACAAGGGGTAGAGGCGGTGTATTTGCGCGCGATTTTGTAGTCTGCGATTTCGTGGTCTGCCAATAGGAATAAACGCATTGGCGTTGAGACGCCATGCGATGTTAAAGTTGGCGAGGCTGGTGACTGTGCGATGTAATAGACGCGTGGTAAAAGCACGCGTTGGGATGGAGCGCTATGTAGCGTCATACATCCTGCTGAGGTATCTATTCTAAGGTAAGGAATCTATAACTAATGGTCTCTTTCAGGTGAACAAGTTACTTACCTTCGGTAACGATATATCTGTAAGAGACATATATTAATTATATATTCCTTACCCATCCTCCCCGTTCTGCGAACTGACTAGTAGCGTAAGGGACTCCCTTTCATGGCCCTAGTTTTGTGCACCAGTGGTCAGTGTCTTGCATGGCTCTGCGCTTCTGGCGTGGAATGTCATGTAAAGAACTGAAGTCAGCGCGCAGGGGCAGTGTCTAAGTAGATACCGCGAAGTCATTCCTTGCGTGGAGATTGAGCGGCGACAGTTGACCGCTTTCGACCTTCCTCCCGAAGTCTGTAATGTCATCTTGGCAGCCAGGCGTCCCTCCACTAAAACGGTATACGCCTGTAGATGGAACAAATTTGTGGCATGGTGCACAGCAAAGGCTGTGGATCCCCTTTCTGCCCCTCTTTCAGAGGTTCTCCTCTTCATTCTTTTTTGGCCCAGCAGGGCTCTGCTCTGGGCACCCTTAAAGGCTATCTTTCGGCCTTTCTTCGCCTCCCTGATCAGCCTTCTCTTTTCAAGACCCCTTTGGTAAATAGATTTCTTAAGGGCATTACTCACCTCTTACCTCCTATTCCTTTCGTAATGCCCCAGTGGGGCTTGAATCTCGTCTTGACTTACCCTATGTGTGCTCCTTTCGAGCCACTACATAATTGTCCTCTCAGAATCTTGACCTTAAAAACTGCTTTTTTGGTTGCCATCACCTCTGATCGCAGGGTGAGTGAGCTCCAGGCTCTTTCTTCTAAACCTCCTTTCCTTGCTGTTCATCCGGACAAGGTTGTCCTTCGAACTAGACCTTCTTTTCTTCCCAAAGTGGTTGTCTCTTTCCACGTAGGACAGACCATCACTTTACCCACCTTCTCGCCCCGTATCCTTCTAAGGAGGAGGAGAGACTCCACTGTCTGGATCAAAAACGTGTGTTATTTTATCTGGATCGCACAAAACAATTCCGGGTGGAAGATCAACTCTTTGTTGGCTACATGGGTGCCAAGAAAGGTTGGGCCATGCGAAAATGGACCATCTCTCGATGGGTCATCCTTTGCATTAAAATCTGTTATTCCTTGGCGAAAAAGGAGCCTCCGGTAGGGCTGCGCGCCCATTCCACCAGGGCAACGGCTACTGGTTGGGGACGTGGAGACCCCCCTCAGTGACATCTGCCAGGCAGCCATGTGGGCATCACTGCACATGTTCACTAAGCATTACTGCCTGGATAGTCAAGTCCGGAGAGACGGCTTCTTTGGCCGTTCAGTTCTCCAGGACTCTCTGGTGTGAACTTGGTGCGCAGACCCACCTCCGGGGTTGGTATTGCTGAGGTATCTATTCTAAGGTAAGGAATCTATAACTAATGGTCTCTTTCAGGTGAACAAGTTACTTACCTTCGGTAACGATATATCTGTAAGAGACATATATTAATTATATATTCCTTACCGCCCCACCCATCCTCCCCGTTCTGCGAACTGACTAGTAGCGTAAGGGACTCCCTTTCATGGCCCTAGTTTTGTGCACCAGTGGTCAGTGTCTTGCATGGCTCTGCGCTTCTGGCGTGGAATGTCATGTAAAGAACTGAAGTCAGCGCGCAGGGGCAGTGTCTAAGTAGATACCGCGAAGTCATTCCAGCGAACACAACGCCAACGACGGACGTGGAGTCGACCGACACCACCTACCGACGCGCAGGGGTACTGCTAAAGAAAAAATCTCCAGATCCAGTCTGACGCCTGGGGGTAATTCTAAGGTAAGGAATCTATAACTAATATATGTCTCTTACAGATATATCGTTACCGAAGGTAAGTAACTTGTTCGTTATGAACAACAGCAGAAATCTTGCACAGCAAAATGCCCCTTCCGGCACATGCTGATACTCGGTGGGTGTTTCATTTATGGATGAAATGAGTTCTGAGTTGGACATCTGATCCTAAAAGTAAAAATCGTGTTGATAATGTGGATCCCTTGTTGCACAAGGTTTAGCCCAAATCAGAGAGGCCCACAGCTCTTTCACATCCTTGGTGTTTCAGTACCTTGTCTTCCATGTAACTGATCTCGCACTTGCCCATGCCCCGCTTTTTAAACTGCAACAGTAATCCACTTTTGGCTCAGGGAGGTTTCCTAGACAGATGGAAGTCTCTCCCAGTCTTCGCCCTTCTTTTTCCTTTTGGGCCCCTAACTTATTAAAGGTTTTTCCATCTATGCCTTGCAATCTGTCTGTAAAGGAAAGAAGTGACCGTGGCTGCTGTAGATCTGGTCTGTCTGTTGCACAGCAGTCGTGTCCGCTCTTTAAAAGAGGGTTGTCTTTTATTCCACAGCTGTGGCTGGCCAGGCAAAGCTTCTGCCTCCCGAAAGGATGAAGCACAGCATCAAGCTAGTGGACGACCAGATGAACTGGTGCGACACTGCCATCGAGGTAGGTAGCACTGCATATTGGTTGAGGTTGTAGCACTGCATGTTGGCTGAGGTTGAGATGCAATCGGAGTTCTGGGCAAAGTTGTAAATGTTCACTGCACTCTGTCTAGAGCATCTCTGTAAGCATGGTGCCTGACTTGTAGGAAAGTCCTTCTCTTTTTGAGCCCAGTACTCAAAATTAGTTGCCTGTAGCCCCATATTGTAGGTTTTTGTTCTAAAACATCATTGTAGTGTGCTCAAAAACCTGACAAATACCAGTCATTCCTAAATACTGAGCAGTTTTGTGCCACTTGCTATCCGCCTTTGCCCCATGCCTAAAGAACTCTGGCAGTACACCTTGATTATGCCAATCAGCAGCTTCAGCAATTCTGTATTGGGGCCACCAGCATTTCAACCAGTGCATCTTAATACAGCAGAGCAGATCCCTCTGCTCTCGTAGTACTGTTGACTGCACATCAGCATAAACACTTTAATACCACTATGCAGCACTACGATACAGCACTGGGACCTAGCCATAGCTCTGCCAATTAACTTCACAATTCTATAGAAACCCTGCTGTTCCAGAACTGCAACCGACCAGCAGCATTGTTAAGGCCTTGCATTCCTACTTTGCAGCACCCAAACTACTGCAGTACTGGACACTTCACACAAGTCTGCCAACGCACCTCCGTCTTGACCAGCAGCACCCTCTGCATTTTATTATTGGAACTCGAACACAACTGTATCAAAATAAGACATTGACATTTGTTTTAGCGACTGAATAGATGTCATGCTGCTGGCAGTTTTTTCTTTTGCTGACTTGTATATTGCAGTGATTTTGATACTGTTCTACTGAAGATCTTCCTCAAGTAACTGCAGTGTTGAATGATTGTACTCTTGTGATGTCATAATGGTCGTATTAAATAAAGATCACTAGGATATGACGCATATGGCTTCTGGTTCACCACATCTCCAATACATTGACTGTGTGCACATGTAACCATTCTATTTTAAATCTTTGTTTGCTTTGTCAGTGATTAGTGGTAAATTCTTTCATTTGTATAAAATCAGGCCTCTAAAAATCATAAAAATGTTACTAGGCCTGCAGGTCTAGTAACTTGAATATTCTGTTCGACCTAACTGTAATGTACTTGACCCATAAACTAATCTCATCATGTTGTCCTAGGCGAATATTTTATTTTGTAGAGCCACCTTTTCTTCATTATCACATGAGATCTCCTTCCAATATGTGAGTTCAGCATTCCTGCTGTACAAAAAGACCTATTTGGTTTGATATAGTAGACAAAATCTTTGCTCCATGCATGATAAGAATCTAGCCCACATATAGGGTACACATGACCCCTGACTTGCCTCTTGGTTTTCTAATAGCATTGCCACTAGGGCATGGGCAGGAATGTTTCTCAGTTCATGTTTAAAAACTCACTTTTAATGAATATATTACTAAAGCCTGAGGTGGGAGCACACCGTCTCTTATAGACAGCACATTTTCCAATGAAATGGCCAAAAATGTTCCCACTAACATGCAGTTTTTCTTATAAAACTATATAGTGTTTAAACAATCTGTGGAAACTGGGTTTCAGCAAACCTATTTATCATCTGCACATCACCAAGTAAAGTGTTCTGATTTGTTTTCATCCTATTAAAATATTTTTTTTCATCACACAATTACAAAACAAGGGCTTTCATAACTGCTGCAACTTATTTTGAAATGTTTGTACAGTACACTTTTTCTTAGCGAGATTCCGTGGAATTCCACTAATGGGTGGAAATAGGCACATTGTGCTGGGATTAAGTGGCAGGAGCTTGTTCCGCATTGAAAAATCAGCACAAATGGCACCACGCTGTGCGCCAGAGGGCACAGCTTCTTGAGTTAATTTTGCTGCAGCTCGTGTAAATTTTCTACAGCTTTCTGACTGCGAACGGATGTGACCTCCCGCAACAGCTTGTGTTGGAGAAATCTTGCTGGGTGCCCTCCTAGCAACCAAAAATCGCACTTGAGGATGGTAAATCTCACTCGCCAACTTACAGTTGGTGAGCCATGCGCAAGAAGAAACTTAGCCATGCGGTGGTTGGCAGAATTATGCCTGCACTCCGCGTTACAAGCATAACACGGAGTGGCCAACTCAGTTGGTAGAGAGGAATATATCGCCCACACCTAATCTACAGCACTCTTTTCTATTTCAATAAGACAATCAGCATACATAGCTGTATCGGTCAATCTTAATCCTGATCTGCAAAAATCTTCTGCTCTACCAGTGCTAACATCAAAGCACAGCTCACACGTTTCACCTTGGATCTGCCTGCAACATATCTAGCTGTTCATTTACAGAGTCTCACTTAGTACTGTCAAGGCATTTCACTCCTGACTCAGAGCCTTTCCTTCTATTAAACCCCTAGGAGTCACTTACTGACATACTGATGCATTTTTCGTTACTTAGGAACATGGAGACTTACCATAGCCTCATTCATGTGTTTGATTTCTGCTTGTTTTTCCCCAGTTCCTGCTCGATCAGACGGACGTGCTTGTGGTGGGAGTCCTAGGGCTCCAAGGCACTGGCAAATCTACCATGATGTCTCTCCTGTCTGCCAACGTGCCTGAGGAGGATCAAAGGTCTCAGCATGCCACTCCTTTCTTAAAATGCTTGTGGGATTGGACTGTTTTTGAAGGGTTAAGGTCTAACAGAGCAATATATGTGTGTGCTGCTTGATCCTACAGGGTCTAGAGTTCCCTGTCTTGCTCAGTCTAGTGCTTGGAAATTGCAACACTTTGTTTTCCAGAAAGGTGTTTATTGTACAAAGGAGCACTGCTTTTTTATGAAAACTGGTTTTGCTGTGGGCCTTCTTTTTAAAAGACTTAAAGATTTGCTTCTGGTGTTTCCCAAGAGCAGTATATTTGATGCCAGTATTCCTTGCCCTGAACCCTGGGGTCATTGCCCATGAGAATCTCTAAGAAAATTTGCTGCCAGAATGAGTTGCCTTCTGCCCTGGGAGTCTCTGTAACTTTGTCTATAGAATATTAGGAATTCCAGAAGCTGGGTATGCTCTTGATTAAGTGGAAAGTCAGTGCTTTGTGCCATCGCCATGGTAGTAATGGAACCGATGCCTCAGAGCTGGTTTGTACTGATCCTGTTTTCTTCCTCCCCTCAACAGGAGTTATGTGTTCAGGGCCCAGAGCCAAGAGATGAAGGAGAGAGCAGGCAACCAGACAAGCGGCATTGATTTCTTTATCACTCAGGAGAGAATTATCTTCCTGGACACGCAGGTGGGTCACTAGTTTATTTTTATTTTTTTAATAAGCACTGGTTGAGTCACACCCGGACTATGCCCACACAGCCCCCTCGGAATAGCGAAGACAGCCATTTTGACAACCGAAGTTGGGTCGTGAATCCTTTCGGACCTGCCCTTATTTGTCGACTGATCAGCTGGCAGCTTGGTCCCTGAGAACCATCAGCCTCAACACCTCTGCGCACCTTGGCCAGTTAATTAGACAATTCACTATCTGAACCTCTAGATAGGCACCATTTTCTCCCATTTGGTCCTAGCTCAGCCATCTTAAAGCTTCATGTATTGTAAGAACCATAGAAATAGAAGAGGTCCTCACCAGTCCTTCCTCATAGCAATAGAAAGAGGACGGATCGAACCTGAGCAGCGGCCATCTTGGCATGGGCACACTCTCACCAGTCCTTCAACCTAACTGCTGATTGAGAACTGGAAATCTTCACTGAGCAATGGCCTGTTTAATTTGAGCAATCCCTTAACAATTAAATCATCAGGATTGCGGAACATTTGAGATGGGTCAATACATCATCAACTGCAACCCCTGCTTATAAATCTCTCATCCCCATACCCAAACACAATTACTCTGCAGCACATTGTTTAAGAAGGCCGAGTCGTAGGACCGACCTTTGTGCATCTAACCCTGCAGTAAAGCTAAAGGTAGGACTTCCTCACAACTCCTCCACAACTCAACAAATCGGTCTTACTGGAATGGTCCTTTCCCGTAGCGCCTCCTACTAGAATGTACTCTTTTCTAGCTCCACCCAGGTCCACATGTAGTCTCTCATAGAATCAGTTACGTACTCAACTATCATCATCTGATTTACTTGCTCATTGTGCTTCCTGATTCACTTTGACCACTACCTGCCCTCTGATTCCAGTTCCTCCTCTCCCCCTTGAACATGAAAATTGGTCGTCCCCCCCCTTTCAATCCTCATTGCGGATCTCTCTCAGAATGGAATTCATTCCTGACTCTACAGGATCCAATGCCTTCACTATCAACTATCCGCTTAACCTCTCCAAAAATGCAGCAAATAAACACAAACACCGAATACTCAAATCTAGACCTGAAACATTAATCTCCGACGTCTACGTCTGCCAAAAAAAGGGCATTCTTTCTAATGACCTCATTTTCTACACCAGAAAATGGGCATGCTGGCGGAAGGTCATCTTCTCCATGCTTCGAATAAAAGACTCTAGGAAAACCCCTCATGGTCTCAAATTAATAAGCTCACTCTTCCTCAGAGCTAATGCCACCATCACTCTCTACAATAATGGTATCATTCTCATACAAGCCTTTAAGTCCAACCTAGCCAAGATGGACTATATCTTCCCTACCCTCAAGATAGCCGTGACTGCTAAATCCTCTGATTCTTCTACACTCCCTTCTAGTTCATTTGACTTTCCCAGCTCTTCTCCCTCCGCTCCATGGAATACGTCTAGATCGCACAATTCCTCTCACCCTTTAGATGTCTCCGAGGAGTCTCCATCCCCTATAGTAGCCTTGCAAACCAAGCGACCTTCTCAACCGGGTGGTGGGCTTAATGGTCCACCCATCTCGCCGTTAGCAAGTCAGACTCTCGGCGTCTCCCTCATCGAGATGCCCTTTCAAGACATACCCCCTGCCCTCTCTGCCGATACTCTTTCATCTTGGGACTCACTTGCTAAGCCTTCTCTACCTATGGAGCACATAAGACCGACATCAACGATAACTCCTTATCCTAACACACTGAGCACCTCCATTACAATTAAGGCTCCCTGTTTCCGTTTTTACTGATTTTTACAGATAAATACAGACAAAACCATTTATTTTCCTGTCTGTATTTATTTTTAAATGTGGACAAAAATGGAAATTGGGTTGTTTTGAAGTGATTCTAAATGCTGTCCATCATGACTGCCGGGTCAATAGCTGGGTGCATTGACAGGCAAAGGGATTAAAAAAATATAGGGATTTTAGTAAAGAGCCTTAAACAGCAGTAGATTTGCACAACCGTGATACCAAAATGTACATATTTTCTTACAAGTGCATATTTTACCATCTGAGTGTATATATATCATTGAAACCTGTCAGGCATTCAGGCACGAGTGCACATTAACTACTTAAATAAATGCAGAAATATACATATTTCAGCTTCATTTTTTCACAAAACCTAAAATAAAAATGGATAAATACAGACGGAAATGACACAAATATAAATACCATAAACCGGGAGCCCTAATTACAATCCACAACTTGCCCTCTACCAACCTTCCCTCCCCTGCCACTCCTTCCAATCGAGCTGGGCTCCCGTATGATCTTAAGGACGCATCCCCGCCCCAGGACCTTCGCACTCCCATCTTACCTCATCCAGATATCATTCGAGGTCCCCCCTCTCCGCAGGTTCCCTCCCCTCAGTTCTGTGAACCAACACTCAGACTTGGTGGCGGGTCTGGACAAGTTATCTCTCCAAGTGAACCTACTCATTCACGAATTCCATGAACTGATAGCCCTCTCACCTAACGATCTGCCCTTGCTCAGTTCGCTTAGTTCCCTAGGAAAGCTGCACACAGTCCCAGCCAGTGCACCCAATGGCCTCGACCAGCACTCCTCGCACCCTATCTCTAAAACATTACCCCTCCCCAACGCCCCCTCCCGCCCTAGAAGAATGATTTTTTTTTTTTTAAACTGAATTTTATTAATTTTCTGAGAAAGCAAACAAAAAGCTTCAGAGACAGCATACATTAATGATTCGGGGAGCAATATATTACAAGTGCTATTAGTGACATAGCTGCAGCCTCCCTTAGGGTGCCGCTCAGCGACTCCCCTGGGTCCTCATGGCCCACTACTGAGTCCTCCCGCAGCCCCCGCTGTATGCAGTTATACCATCCCTAGCAACCCCATGCATATTATTATTCGGAGTGCAGGGTCATCATAGGCATAAGGAAAAACAAAAAGAATAAAGCACCCAGCCCCAACAACCCCCTCCCCAACTACCCCTCAAAGCCCCTTTGACCCCCCCCACCCACCCTCCCAAGCATGCCGCTAGCCACTAACTAAAAGGGTTCCAGGTATTCCCAGGTCTTCCCCATGGATCGCCCGGTACCCCATCACTCAAATCCGCATCCTTGATAGGGCAGAAACACTGGAGGCGATCCCCCGCAGACCCGCCAGCGGCTGCAACATCCCTCCCTGTCAGTTAGAGCTCACAATATCAGGTGTCTGGAGCGCCCCCCGTCTCAGTCAACACACTCTCCTCCGCACCAGGCGGATGCTTAGTCAATTCCACAAGCGCCACCCATGCCCCGGCCAGCTCCATTGAGTTCTCGTTCCCCGTCCGTCTAGCCATGCCCATCCTGCAATTACCTTCACTCTCCGCCCACTTTACAAGCTCCCGTCTCCACCGCTCAAGGGAAGGTCCCTGCCTCGTCTTCCACCGGCTAGTAAGCTCCCTTTTCGCGAGCACTAATCCCAGGTCAATGAACTTACTGGTGACCTTGGTTTTCGCAGTGTGGGGATATACATGTAGTAGACAAACCCCTGGCGTCAGTGCCAGCTCTCTCTCCGTCACAGTCGCTAAGACAGCCAGTAGTCCTCCAACTGCGGGCAGCTCCAGAACATATGCAGGAACCCCGCCCCTACTAGAGCACAACGAGGGCAGGCAGACGACCCCCCCAAAATAGTCGTTCAGTTTGTTTGGCGTTAAGTAAGCCCTCTGTAAGACATAAAATTGAATGAGCTGGAAGCGCGCATTTCGGGAACTCCTCCATGGCCTCTCAACTACCGCCCCCCATGCTCCGTCCATGAAGTGCTCCCCCAGGTCCATCTCCCACTTAAGCCGCAGCGCCGTCAGGGGCTGACGCAGGTCCTGAGTAATCCGGCGATAAAGACAGGTCACCGCTTTAAAAGTACCCGCAGCCATCACCACGTATTGACACGCAAGGGACGTAGTCGGTTCCAACAGACCCCCCCGCCAATGCTGCCTCACTGCCGCAGCCAGGGCCGCATGGAAAAGGAAATCCCCATGCGGGAGATCATGACGCTCCAGGAGGTCATTAAACGGTAAGAGGTTGCCCTCCTCGTATAGATCCCCCAAAGTGAGTATGCCCAGCTCCGCCCAGTACTGCAGTTTGCTCCAGTCACCCCCATGAGGCAATACCTCACACATTGTCATCCCCCCTAGAAGAATGATGGTCGAACTTGCAGCCAGTGATATCGAGGATCTACTCCTCTCCTACTCGATCACTCTTGAAATTGACAAGGTCCCTATGGCCCAAATTCAATACAAATCTAGCCAACCCTCAAGGGAACCCTCTAACAACCACAGAGTCATAAATAGCGACAACCTCAAGCAAGTGAACATCACCCAGACTCCTACATCACACAGGCCTATTCGGTTGAAATGCGCACTACTCATTGTAGATCAGCAAAAAACACATGCTTCAGTTATATTCGACGTCATCCAAAACAATGAGCTAGATATCATAATCCTCACGGAAACCTGGCTAAATCCTTCCTCCACCCCCATATTAGACTTCCTAGTACCTCCTAGTCATGACATAATCCGTCTAGACAGAACCACGAAACAGGGCAGTGGATTAGCTTGTATACACCGGAACACACTATCTGTCTCCCACATGGAGACTTCCACCTCATCCGTAGTTGAATACCTTTACCTCAACATCTCTAGTAACCACCTCCCTGTTTGCAAACTTCATACTTTCTACAACTCTCCTGGCGATAATTTCCTCTTCATCGAACAACTAATGGAAATTATCTCCACCAATGACGACCACTCAGTATCCCAAATCTACCTCGGCGACTTCAACCTTCACTGGTCTAAACCTAATGACCAAGCGGTGATCTGTCTTAACGCTTTCCTATCGGATATGGACCTTACCCAATTCTGTGACAGGCCAACTCACAACAAAGGAGAAATTCTGGACCTCATTATTTCAAAAGGTAATACCATCACATTGGAGGACATTACTCCTTGTGACTGGTCCGACCACTACAGCATCTTCTTCTCTATCAATAGGGAGGTGATACGGAAAAGGGTCCAACCTAAGAAAATGAAACAGTGGAAAAGGGCCTTCAGGAATATTAACACGGACTGCCTAGCTACCGAATGTAAAAATGCCTTGTCTCCCCAAGACTACCTGACTGATGTTCACGATCTCGCGGACTTCTATAACTCTACTATCTCTGGTATCATGGATTCAATAGCACCTCTACAACAAAAAAATGCTGCCTCCAAAATCTCTAAACCCTGGTTCAACGACAACCTAAACTCTGATCAACGTAACTTAAGGGCAGCTGAACGTCTATGGAGATCAAAACCTTCCGTGTACCATCTAAAAGTCCTTAGATCGGTCAGGAGCTCCTACAATAAAAAAATCAAGACGACTAAGGCTGATTACTTCAGAGCCCAACTTAGACAAGCCTCAAATCGCCCTAAAAACGTTTTGAAATTGTCAAACAACAATCGGCGATAGCTCCCAATCACCTCGACTCAGCAGATAATTCACCTTCTTGCACTGATCTGGCTATCTTCTTTATGGAGAAAACTAAACTCATCAGTCTTGACCTTGAATCCAAGAGGGCCCTTCTTACATCACTTGAGAGTACGGCTCATCCTGTCCTCCCTGCGAGCCTAAAGCCTCTCAGTATTAGCACTAGGAATAAGGCCACGTGGGGCTCCTTCTCTCCCCTCAGTGAAAACGACATCTACAAAACCCTTCTTAGCATTAACCCTTCTAATCACTTCAGCGACCCACTGCCACCGTCTGTCTTCAAAGAAATCAAGGAGGCCCTCATCCCCCTCTGGACTAAAATTGTCACTGCCTCTTTATCTCAAGGCAAGATCCCCGAATGTCTAAAAGCAGCTCAGGTTTCACCCATTCTAAAAAAAAAAACGGGTGCGGACAGATCTGATCTCAACAACTTCCGTCCCATCTCCAACATCCCTACTCTGGCTAAGCTCCTAGAAAAATGCGTTCAATCGCAACTTTGCTCGCACATCGAGACTTTCAATCTCTTGGATCAACACCAATCTGGCTTTAGGAGTGGTCACAGTACTGAATCGGCGCTCATTCACATCATCGATGACATCTTAAATATGCTAGACCATAATGAATCCTGCCTCTTAATCCTCCTTGATCTTTCCTCTGCATTCGACACGGTTAATCACGATAACCTCTTAGCCATTCTGGAACACAGGATGGGCCTTTCCGGTTTGGTACTGCAATGGTTCTCTTCCTTCCTTCACAATATATCCCAAAGAGTTAAGGTGAATCATACCTTATCCCATGGGGATCCCGCAAGGATCTGCCCTTTCTCCCATACTCTTTATTATGTTCCTGGAACCATTAGCGAAGGCTCTATCATCCATGATCATTCTTTTCCATATGTATGCGGATGACACGCAACTTTATCTGAAAATCAATTCCTCTGAAGACTTCATCTCACTCAATTCCTCCTTGACGATTACCCAAAATTGGCTAACTGAAAACCCGCCAAAACAGAATTCCTTCTCATTTCCCCTACTAAGCACACCCCCAAGATTGACCTCTGGATGAAACACCTCTCTACCTTTAACTGCTCCCCGCTTATCATCGACTCCGCTAAATCTCTTGGAATCACCCTAGACTCGCACTTGAACATGAAGAAAAATATTAGTAAGATGTGTAAGGGTGCTAATCACCAAATGAGGATACTTAGAAACCTAAAACCATTCCTCCCTCAAGAGGACTTCAAGCAGGTGGTACAAGCGCTTGTCCTACAGAGGCTAGACTATGGGAGCGCGACGCTCTGTGGCCTCCCCAAATATACCTAGGCCCCGCTCAGGGCTTCATTGAATGCTGCTGCCAGACTGATCACTTATTTATTTATAAAGTTTTATATAGCGCGAACTGGACCCCAGAGGGTATCAGAGCGCTTTACAATTTGGATCGTTGCAATACAGGTTACATCATTTACAGGAGTAAGGTAGGTACAGGAAACAAAACAATGTTGCATGAAATCGCAGGAGGGAGACGAGGAAGGAACTGTAACCGAAGTCCGGCTGGGTAGGTGACGGTCAAGGGGGAAAACCAGGGCCAATCTCCTCTTTAGCTGTCTAGCAGCTCCACCGGGCAACAGCCAAGTTGCACAGGTCTCAGCGTTCAGGAAGGAAAGAATTGATTTGATATAATTTGAAAAGATTTTAAAGAGCGCTGGCTAGACCCGGAGGTATCAGAGCGCCCTATCAGAGGAATGTTGCGTTAATGTTACAACAGTTACAATTTAACAGTTTTATAAAGCGCAGGCTAGACCCGGAGGTATCAGAGCACTTTACATAAAAACAGTAATTGCAAAGTTACATTAGTTACAAGAGCATAGCATAACACAGACAAAAGGAAACAAGTCCCAATAGAGCATAGAAGGTATTGGGGATATGGGGGTGGAGTCAATGGGCTGGAAACAAATAGTAGCTGAAAACAAGTTATTTGATCCTGTGTATTTTCATGCTTTCCGTAGGAAGCAGCTAAGGTATGCCCCTTGATCTAGACGACCTCTTGAGGTCAGGCACAGTTCAGGAAGGAATGAGTAGGTAAAAGTACAGCAATGGGGAAGAAGTCAAAAAGTCGGCCATTTTGGGGTCAGGCATCCTGGGACCCTTTTCCAGACCGAGAGAGTACCGAGTACGACAGAGCTTTGTGGGGAGGGAAGGGACGGACTCCCATTAGATATTTCAGAGGACATGAGATCACCCCCGGTGTCCCTAGGCTCTCTAGGCGTAGCGAAGACCCAGAAAGGGCGCTGGGGCACATATCCCATTCCGGTGGGCAGCACGGTGGGAGCCGCCATTTTGCCTCACGTAGGGGGGGAGGGGGTACCGCTCACCTCGATCTTCTGCACACAGATGCCTCTCGGCTCAGGGCCACCAAACAGGCATGTCCGCTGCGGCCAAGGGATGTTATCCACGCGCAGCGGACGGGCCACACAGCTCCGGTATTTCAGACGCGGGTCTGTTCCATCCCGGGCGCCATCTTGAGGCAGTATCGCCGGCCAGGTCATTTGCCGATATCCCGGCGTTGCAGCGTCTGGTTTGAGCTGCGGCCACAGCGGCAGACACTCCCGACCTTCAGACGTCTGGCGAAGGCTCAATTTGCTGTTGAGGTGGGGTATAAGTGCCGCGCTGGTTGTTGAACGCGGGGCTTTTGGCGGAGCAGAAGCTCCGAGCGGCCATGATGGATCCTGGCTCGTACACATATCCCCAGCCTTAAGATCTCTAAAGTGGTTACCCTACGAAGCAAGAATACAACTAAAGGTCGTTGTTTGACGCACAAAGCCCTCCACTTCAAAACCCTTGGCTACCTGGCTCAAAAACTAGAACTATCAGGAGGGGGTAGACCATCAAGAAGTGCAAATTCTCTACTACTGAAACCTCAGACATTTCGCAAAAAGAAAACAAGGCTCAGAGCCTTCTCTGGCTCAGCACCGAAGATCTGGAAATCTCTCCTACCGGAAATCCACAGAATCCCCTACACGGCTGCTTTCAAACATGAAGTAAAAACAATCCTAATGAACAAGTTCCTGCCTTAATTGACCATGGTTCGTCTGCTTGCAAAATGTCCTTTTTTTTTTTTTGCCTAACAACTGTAATGTCCATGATTTTCTGCCTTACCTTGTTAAGTAATATTTGCTCGCATCCTTTTACAATCTTAGTAGCTCATTATGTTACCCTCTCTTACCCCCTCTTCAATGTCCCCTTATTTTGTTCCTCCCTTCCATTACTGTGAAGCACTCTGATACCCGTCGGGGTCTTGTTTGCGCTATACAAAACTTTTAAATAAATAATATATATGTTTTTATTCATTTTGATCAATAACCGTGAATAACGCAGTTCCAGCGATATTTACTGTTCACCAGTAGCAGAGCATCCTTACACCGACCATACCAAGTTGCTTTCTTACTATCTTCAATACAATTTAATTGGTACCAAGACCATCATGACATTGTCATTCACATGATTCATGTACAGATTGGGGGGGTTGGGTAGATGGGCTGCACCACAGGCAATATATATGCATGAGCTGTCACGTATGCATTGTATTCGTTTTCTAACCTAGATTGAATTTCTAGAGCGGATTTCTGGTTTGCCTCCTTTGTTTTGTATTCTGTTTCCTTAGCTTCTGAAATGCGGTCTCCTATAATTACCTCCCGGTACTATCTGCTATTATTCATTCTCGAGAATCAAATGTCGTCCTTTATCTATGGCTCTGTTTAATAACTAAGCATTGGGACAAATTTAATTTTCATGGCTTGGAAAAGTTGTGTTGCACTTTTTCAGGGTGGGCATGGCTGCGTGCACCATACTACTTGTTGTTTGGGACCCACTTCTCCCTGGTTCTGTTCATTAGAAATATGGTGCTATTCTCTTCCCAGTGTTTGGACCAAGTTTCCTTAGTTCTCTTGGAATCCTCACCTTGTCTTCCTGTGTTGCTGGCTGTCGCCTATCAATGATGACATTCTCCTGACCACCATCTGAATCCAATCTACATCTCACCTTGACTTTCCAAGGAATATGACCTGAGCATTCTTTTGCAGATACTTGCTGCAATAAGAGTACAAAGAGAAAGGTGCACTACTTCAGATTTGACGAAAGTGTTCTGATTTTTTTTTAAACGATGTGTTTTGATTGGCTTGGCTTCCCACCTGTGGGCACATCTTGGGATATATAATGGATCTCAGTCCAGTGAGTTTTCCATCATTTGCAGATCTAGGCGAATGCACACCATCCCAGAGAAAATGTGTTACCAAATTTTGAAGCTCTTCTGGTTAAAGTTTTCTTTGGAAGATGTTTTGCTTCTAAGAGTCGTGGAGAGAAGAGTTGATCTGCCCTGCATGAGAGGAGCTGGATTGCCACTGCAAGGAGAGAAGCTTTCTTGAGAAGATCTGCTCAAGACTCACCTCACTGAAGAATCTGCATTCAGAACGCCTCAAGAAACAGAGACCAACCCTGGAGCAACAAGATTCACACAGCCCAGCCTGCTGGAGAACAAAAGGCCCAAATCGCCTGGGTCATGTAGCTGCATAACCTTAAGGTGCTCGTATTGCCCATTTTTCCATTTGGGCCAGAAAGTATGGCGTTCAAACCCCTTTCATTTGGTCTATTTCTGTTTGCTGGGGGTAAGTCATCCTTATTCCAGAACCATTTTAGCCTTCTTTCTCACCTTTGTCTTTTCTAGAGATGATATTTTTAGAAATAAATGATCCCTAACCTAAAGAGAACCTTTTGTGCCCTGGAAATTCCCCTAGTCTTGTGTGTGTGCCCAACACCACCAGAAAAGTTTGACCCGACTGCTAGATATGGGACGTTAAAAATAGGTACTCCTGTTAAATCGGTGCTATCTACCTTGACTTTTACTGAATGTGACCGTTATTCTGTGTGTTTTTTTTTCGGGTTTAGGGCGATTTTACTAGTTGTTGCGGGAAGCTCAGGTGTTGAGGCTCCATGGGGGCCACTCTTGGATCCTGAGCTTTTGAAATGGAGGGACACATTTCACAGCAAGGTTGCTACGATCATTGTATTATGCCGATTTAGCACACTGTAGTACAACTTGTGGTGATTCTGTGAATTCAGCATGTAGTTTTTCAGTTGTACTGTTTGAATACTGCACACATGTTTCTTTGGAATTTAGTAGTCCTATAGTGATGCCGTTGATCTCACACACTATTGTGCAGTGTTTTTTCTGAACTTTTTTAATACTTCTTAAATAATTATTAAGGAAGTACTCCTGGCAGAGCGCAGTATTATTGGGGAGGTGGGGTTTTAGACAGCTGTCCACTCATCTAAAGCTTCTGGCTATAGTGCTTATGGGTAAGAATTCCATAGCAAAGAGAAAAACTCTCCTTTAGCTGGAATAATGTGGCCATTCATCAGATATAGTCCTTCAGGGGAGAACTAAAAACGTCCTCTTCTTCCTGTAACCCTCACCCCACTCCCTGCACCTGTCGAGAGTTCAACTCTCTCCCTCTGTTTGCCTCCTAAAGTGTGTAAGTTTGCATGCTTTTTACATTTTTTATGCATTTTTTTTTTATAGTGCGAACGCGACTTGAAGGTATTGTAGCACTTCACATTACACAATGACACATTCCCAAATACACCCTGGCTCCACTAAGGGCATCACTGAATGCGGCAGCTAGACTGGTTACAGGTACCAAACGAAATGTGCACATATCCCCAGTCCTAAAATCTCTTAAATGGCTGCCTTACGAAGCTCGAATTCAGTTAAAGATTGCTTCTGGCACACAAAGCAATCCATCTCAAAACTCCCAGGTACCTAGCGCAAAAGCTTGAATTATCCTGTGGTGGTAGAGCCTCAAGAAGCGCTAACACCTTCCTACTTAAACCAAAAATCTTTAGCAAAAAGAGAACTTGCCACCAAGCCTTCTCCGGCGCCGCTCCAAAGATATGGAACTCTCTTCCACCGGAAGTACGCAGAATCTCCTCAACGATTGCCTTCAAACTGGAGGTAAAAAGATTCCTAATGAACAAATTCTTACCTTAAAGGGGCTAGGCTCACCTGCTCATAGTCATTGATCCTACAACCATTTGTCCATCATTGGATCCTGCTCTTCTTTACCTTATAGTGTGCCCCACTGGTAGTCCAATATGTACCTGTTTATTGTATTACTCTCCTTGGACCCATTTGTCTTGTAATTATGCGTTTATTCTTGTTTTTATTTGTACCTGATGTTTGATATTGCATTTATTACCTTCCTTCCATCCTTTTTGTAAAGCGCTCTGATATCCTTCGGGATCTTGTTCGTGCTATATAAAACTTTATAAATAAATAAATAATTCATTTTTGATAAGATTCTCCTACTGGCACTTTTGTGCTACTCAACACACTTTTTTAGAAAAAGAAAAAAATAGTCTCTGTGCTACTGCAACCAGCGTGTTGCTGTTGCCACACACAGCCCTCTGCTGCAGCTCGGTGTTAGTTTGACAATAACTAAATACCATCAATATAAAAAAAAGTATTGCACTTGTGCTGTGGATCTCTGACAAGTATCTTGTTTTTTACTCCTGTTTTTTTGTTTCTCTGCAGCCTGTCTTGAGCCCCGCCATTCTGGATCATCTCATCAATAATGACCGGAAGCTGCCACCAGAGTACAACCTTCCACATACCTACGTGGAAATGCAGGTGAGCTGGGTGTGGGATCCACCAAGGATGCTGCCTTCTTTATTTTGGAAAATCGAGATGGCTTGATGTTATGCAGCATGGATTACATGCAGTAAGAGTTGAGGGAAATCAACATGGTCTTTCTTGCAAAAGGTGCTTGTTCTGTGTGGTGGAATGGGCACCGAGATAAATACAAAAGAGGATATCTTTAACTGGATAGCACAGGAGACAAAGTGGGGCATGTGAAAGTATCATTCAATACAGTGGAAAGTGGGGAAAAGCAAGCTGTAAGTGAACCCTAATTGAGAAGGCACACTTCCTACTGAACATACCCATTTCTGTATTTTAATAGTATGGGGTTACATAGCAGGCTTGCCGTCCAGAATCTGATTTCAAAGTTTGCAGTTTTGCATTGTGCGTTGCTGGGAGCAGTGCCTTGGGGAACAATGAGGAGGGTTGCTAATAATGTCTAGCTCACAACTCTTGCTCTTCCACAGTCTCTGCAGATTGCGGCCTTCCTCTTCACCGTCTGCCACGTTGTCATTGTAGTCCAGGACTGGTTCACAGATCTCAACTTGTACAGGTGAGAATTTATAAGCATCGTGGTCTCTGCATTACTTTCGCCCCTTTGTCTTATAATGCCTGATGCTGTCCACATGAACTTCTATAATTTCTCTGGTTTAAACATTTTTGTGTGGTGTCAAGATGGTAGTGTGAATCAAGGTATAGCGACCTTTTTTTCCTTGGAAGAGGCCTCCTCATTGAAAAAGGACAACAGTGTTTCAAATACTGTTAAATACTGTCTGTAGAAAATTGGTTTTTTGTTGCAGTAGTCCCCTTCCCACCCCCCCCCCCCCCCACACGCACACACGTTTTGCTTGGTATTTGATGCAATTTTGACTGAAGTGCACTGGGTTCCTGCTAACCAGGTCCCTAGTGCCAGTGTTCTTTCCCCAGAACAAGTTCCCTGGTCAGTTGATCCCAATTGACCAGGCCTTTAGCACATCTGTAAGCCCCTTGTAAGTGGTACCCCTGGTACCTAGGGCATTGGTACTAGAGAGGGTCACTAAGAGCTGAAGCATAGCTTGTACAACTCTAGGAGACCTAGCACCAAACTCGCACAGACTGTCACTACAAGCTGTGTGACAAGGTGCTCTAGAAAGTGAAAACATAACATGACACACACTTGTGTGCCGTGTCCCCTAAAACACTGCATGTAATATTTCTAAGTCACCCTTACAGCCCTATGGCAGGGTGCATTATATTGCATGTGAGGACATCAGTGTATGAGCAGATATGCCCCTGTGCTGGCCAGTTCCATTACTGACAGTACAAGTGAACAGGGATGCCATCTTAAGGTATGTACTGGGCACTGGTCAAAACGAGTTACCCACCCACATAATGGCTTCACTGAAACATATGGTGTTTGGTATTAAACACCTCGTATTAAACCCACCCTGATTCCATTGATGGATGTATTAATACATGTACCCAGAGGGTACCTTAGAGGTACCCCCTGAAACCTACCAGCCCTCTAGTGTGCTAGCTGACTGGTCCAGTCCAGTGCACCACCACAGACTAGTTTCTGACACCCCAGGGGTGAGAGCCTTCGCTCTCAGGAGGTCAGGAACAATGCCTGCTCTGGAGAGAGAGGTGTCCTCACCTCCTCCTCCTCCAGGAAGGCTGGTAAAATTAGTGTTCCGGGGCAGGAAGTTTCAAAGAGGCCACCGACTTTGGTATACAAATCCAGCTTACCTCACAAGAGAGGATGCCGATCCCCCTGCCCTGGGCCATCTGGAACCAGGACACGTGGGAAGATTAGCTATGCAGTAGGTGTGTTGCAGTGCCAGGCTGGACACACCCCTAGGTGAATGCAAATTTAGAGATTCCACCGTCTTGTGTGTTGGAATTTGGAATTGTGGGACAGGGTGATGCCCACTCCCCAAAGGAAGTGGTCATCTAGGGAGGTAGTGACCCCAGGGGTAAGTAGCCCATTGACTACTACTACTCACTTCCCTTAACACCCCTAAATTGAGTATTTAGCCCCCCCCCCCTCCCGATACCAGGACTTCAGATTTCTACAGACCTAAAGAAGACATGGACAAAGAAGGAGACTGCTGACCCGAGAATAGAGGTGCACGACTGCCTTAGCGCCAATCCTGCCAGCCTGCCTGCCTGCCTGCTGCACTTGACCCTTGTGGAGCAACGGCTTCGTCCTGCCTCAGTGCAGACCTTAAGAAACCCAGAGGGCTGCCAGTGCTTTGCAAATTGCCAAAAGAGTAGAGGAGCTGCTCCCCTGCAGCCGAAGGCACCAAAGAAGTGACTCCCAGTACACCGACCTGCCGTCTACGGGGACTGCCGACGCAGCAGCCGCCCAGGCAGAAGTAGCAGTGTTCCTACAGGTCAGATCCGCCCCCCCCTCCAAGCGTTGGGACGCCAGGACCGATCAGAGCTGCACACCTTGGGTACTGGACTCCTTGCAGCAACCAAGGCTTGTTGTGTCCAGTCTGAACACCAACGTCGAGGAAGATGACCTGCATGTTGAGGGACTTCAGGGACAGTGAGACCTACATCGAGAGTGGCCCAGCTGTCCTGTTTGTCCCTGTGCCACAGAATCAAAGATAAAGAGTGAGTCTGTGACTGCAGCTGTTTGACGTCTCAAAGCACCTATGCACCCGCGCTCCGGAGCCCGAGTCTAAGGGAGGTGAGTGTGCCAACGAGGTCCCCAGACCTACAAGAGTTAAACCCACCCTTGGGTTTGCCCAGACTGGACTACCAGTCGCCACCTGCTGCTTCTTTCTGCTGGCCCCCTCGAACTGTGAGTAACTCCAGCACACCAAAAGACACCACTGCACTCGAGCCCCACAGCCCGAGTAGAAGTGGACGCACGGTGTCCCTAAGTGCCCGAGGATCTCAAGGGTCGAGTCCCCTGTGGGTTCCGCCGGACTAGTGCCCCAGTCCCTGCTTCCGGCCTCCTTGTAACCGGACCTTTCTCCCATTTAAGTGAATGGGACACCCGATGTTGTGAGACACCTCTGCACCCGGACGCCCCAGAGCCTCACTAGGTGACCTGTTGGTGTGGCCTTGGACCTTGCCCCATACTCCTCTTAAGTCCTGAAGACTAGTCCCGTACGTCGCTGCTAAGTGCTGAATGTAATACATGTTTTTCCTCCATAGAATAACAATACCAATCAAGAAATTGCATTGTGTTCATTTTTGAAAATTGTAAAAATCCATAACTCGAAAAGTGCTTACCCGATTCTGATGATCTTGGTATCTAAATTTATATAAATGTACGTGTTGTTTTTATGAATTGGTTTCGGATTTCTTTGAGCGTGTCTCATCTACTGCTTTTGCGTGTGTAATAAATGCTTAGCACTAACCTCGGATATACCCAACTACTCACCCACACTACCACAAAAGAGAGCATTTGGGGGGTAATTTGTGCCTCTGTAATTCCTTTGGGGTTTGCCCGGACTCTTTACACAGTCTCTTTCTTGGTCCACTAGTTGTTATCCATCATGGAATCTTCATTAAATTAATAACCCTTCAATATGCCCAGCAGTGTGAGATCCCTCTAACAAATATTACACAGAAACATTTTATTTGCAAAACATATATTATTTATTTCAACATTTCTTATTTAAAGTGATTACCTATCTTTATATTGATGCAAACCGAATTAAAACCACGAATAAACCATTTAGTGTAGCGGTTCTTAACCTAATCAGGTGGCCTGTGACTATTTCATTCAATCAAGCTGGACTTATAAAGCACGGCTGATCAACCGGAGAGGGTATCCAGGTGCTGTGCTGCGAGTATCATTCGAAGAGCCAGGTGGAGGTCTTTCATGTGCTGGGTGATGTGGGTCCTCCTGGGCAGGTTGAGGATCAGTCTGGCTGCTGCGTTCCGGATCGTCTGGAGTCTTCATGAGTTCGGTGGTGGTGCCTGCATAGAGTGCGTTGCTGTAGTCCAACTGGCTGGTGACGAGGGCCTGAGTTACAGTTTTCCTAGTGCTGGTGGAGAGCCACTTGAAGACTTTGCAGAGCATGCAGAGAGTGTGGTAGCAGGCTGTGGAGACGGCCTTGACCTGAAGTTTCATGGAGAGTACACTGTCTAGGATGATGCCGGATATTGTGGGTGTGGTCTTTCGGGTAGGTCCGAGTTCCGATGGCCATTAGAAGCCATTCTAGAGGGAGGTGTGTCTGCCAAAGACCAGAACTTCAGTTTTGTTTGTGTTGAGCTTCAGGCAGTTATTCTTCATCCAGGCTGAGACGTTCTTCATACAGTTGTGGAAGTCGGTCTTCGTCGAGGTGGGGTCCGCTGAGAGCGAGAGTAGGAGCTGGGTATCGTCGGTGTAAGAGATGATGTTGATGCCATAGGTTGTGACAATGTAAGCGAGTGGTGTCATGTAAATTAAATTGGTATCTTTTAGTTTAGGAGCAGTGCAAGTATGAGAAACAGATACTAGTGTGGACAATTGGAAGCACTGATGTGCTGCCAAAAAACATGCTTTGGGAGGAAAAAAGACAAAGTGATATGCTGGAGTCAAATTTTGCAAATTTCCAACCTCATTAAAATTAATTTCGATATTTTTATTTTGTATATTAAATAATTTGTGAATTCGTTTGAGATATACTTGTTTCTGTATTGTTGAGTGTTGTTTAGAAGTTCAAATTGGAGAAATTGCTTACTCTGGTGATCCAAAGTTCCAGTGGTGGAAGGTTAAGCAATTACTAATCCACAAAAGCAAAAAGGAGCTAGAATTCAGAATACAAATTGGGATTCTTTCTACAAAATTTGGCCAAGAACGTCAACAAAAGAGCAACCTGAGCTACCTTAAATGATAGTTCAGACAGACTGTAATCTTGTTCTGATAGAAATGGTAAGCGTCACATATTGACGGTGGATGACTAAGAAAACCCTCTTCTTGTGGGCGGCCTCACATTTATTTTCCCTTTCTTCGTAACTGCTACTCCACCTCACCCAAAGGCACACCACCTCCTCATCACGGATACATAATATCCATTCGCCCACTGATGGGTAAAAGGCACAAGCTCATTTATTTGACTACTATGAATAAGTTCCCCTACCCGCATCTGGATCCCGACACAAGCTCATCGCCTCACACTTTGTAACACTAAGGGACCGGTTGTCCAGTGTGTCTGATGTAAAAGCTTGTTTTTTCGTCATTGGTTATTTAAGTGTGTTAAACAATGGTATTTAGTTGTTCTTTAACCCTGTATTAAGGCGGGTACGTTGTGTTAATCATTGCTGCAGCATGTTTCCAGTTATTAGTGTACCCCTGTAAAACTTCATTAAAATATGATTACAAACAAAGAATTACTGAGCTTGTGGGTGTACTTTACACTTTTCATGCATCTTTCAAAAGCAAAATACAGTTCATGTGACTGTACAGGTGAACAGCCTCATTAAAGAGGATTTGACGACTGGCAGCAGGTTGCTCCCTCATCTTAAAATGCAGTGCAGTGAGAGAAGGCCTCTGTTCCTTTTTAGGTCTCGCCTGGCGTTGGAGCGCGCATGCGCTCCTCGCCTGCGCGAGCTATAGTAAACAAGTCAGTTTCGAGAAGGGGACTCGAGCCCCGCCCCTCCTTTTCATTGGGTAGCGTCAGCGTTTGTTAAACGCTGGCTTCCCATTGAAAAGGAGGGTTTTCGGTTGCCGCCCTCTGGCTTTTTTGGACGGCCCCCAAGGACTCGGTCGCCGGCATTACGGCTGTCGTGACGAAGTTTCTTAGCAGAAGCTTCGTCACGCTGCCTTGCACGCGCCAGTACGCTCTGCGATTGGTTGGCAACTTGAAAATAAGCAGTGTGATTGGTGGACCTTGTCAACCAATCACAGAGCGTACTGGCGCGTGCAAGCAGCGTGAGCAAGACACGCTGTAGACTCGCTGTCCCAAGGGCAGCAACAGCGCCTATTTCTTTTAGGTCTCGCGGCTCCCTTCCCCCCGCCCCTCAGGAGAAACAGACGCTGCGCGCGCCTTCTGTGTCCCTTCCTCCCCTCGCTACACACAATCATCTGGGGCTTCCTCCTCCCTTTCTCTCACACCTACCCTTCTTCTGAAACTCTATCCCCGCTCCCCTTTGACTCCCTCCGCTCTCACTCTGTCTCTTCCTCTTTTCTCCTGTCCTGGTGCTTTCTTGCCTCTCTTGTCCCTTTTAGTTTCTCCCGCCCGCTGTGGCCCCCTCACTTCCTCCCTCGCAGCTCACTCTGACCATTAAGAGGAGACAGTTCTAGCCCGCCAGATTGGGTGTGAGGTCTTGCGGGTGTCGGGTGTGTGGTTGTTCGTGTGTCTGACTGTACGTGCCTCGGTAGGGCTGTGCTGTTGGCTGCGAGGAGGAGCGCCCAGGCCCGGCCTCGTCAGCGGCAGCCGGAAGGAGCGCAGCGCGAGCGGCCCCAGCACCTCTTTCAGCTCCCGCTGGCATCCGCACGCAGCGCCGAAGCGGAGCCAATGTAGGTGGCTGGCGGCTGGAAAGGGGGCCCCATGGCGCCTTTACTTCACGCCCTCGGGTGTTTGCTTTGTCATCCATTGACCGGCCACCGGACCCGCCTGCCTGAGCCACAAAGGTCAGTTCATGCCGTGCGCCCCCACAACATACACTTGCATACCCCGGCCTCAATGCCGCCTTTAACTGCGGATTATGGCTCTTGAGGGGGGGTACTTGTGCTCAGGAAGGGGAGGAAACTTTCCCCAACTTGCGGGGACAGGGTGATTTATTGGCGTCGCGGCTGACCCCCTTGCGGCTCGCTGTCCCCGAGTTTTGAAATTTGCCAGTAATGAAGAGTGATAGATTGCCCTCGCGCAGCTCAGCAGCTGATGCCTTCATTAGGAACTGTAGTCTGGATAACATATTTGCACAAAAACACAAGTTTGCTCTTCTGTTGCGCGCCTTGTCTCTTAAATCGGACTTTTCCTAAAGTTAGTTACCCAGAGTTAACCCGCCTCACGCCGACCCACTCTGCTCTGTGAATGGGTGCAAACAATGCCTTTGCATTTCTCATGCTCCAGAATAACAGCAGCAGACGTGAGGGACGCCCCCTCCCCAAACTTCCTCTGCCCGGCCCCCACGCTGGCCCCTTCCCGCTCCTCACCCCCTCCCATCCGTGTCCGGTGCATCCGAGGCAAGCCGACCGGCGCAGACTTCAGGCGCCAGCGTGGACATTAGCAGGCCTGCTGTGTGTCTGTTTCCCTGCAGATTTCATTACTCTAAGTCCCGCATAATGATGCACGTCACATGGCGAAGCATTGTTAAAGGCACACACAGACCGCCATGTCTCCAGGACGCATGTTCATCTTAAAGGATGCAAGCAGCGGTGAAGCTGGGACCTGCTGGAGTGGAAGGGCCCGGTACAGCTTCTTAAACTGAAATATTTATGCTGAAAGATGCTAGTTCTGAACATGGCATCTGGCTCGGTCTACACACTGTAGGGACTCCCTCGGCTCTCCTCATCCGCATGTTCAAGCCACATCTCTGATGACCGAGTGTCTGTGGAATTACAGGCCTGGCTCTCTCTGCTATGTATGGACATCCGGGGATTAACAAAGCGACATACCTTAAGTTCTTTCTTGACTATAAAAACATCAGATTAGCGTGGCATGTTGCATAATTGAACCCATCCAACACTAACCCACACCCATCCACCCACCCTTCAACCCGGCCAACACTGACCCACTGCTATCCACTCTTCAACCCGGCCAACACTGACCCACTGCTATCCACTCTTCAACCCGGCCAAAACTGACCCACGCCCATCCGCCCTTCAACATAGCCAACACTGAGCCACTCCTATCCCTCGTTTTAAATCCTATGGCACTCACGGGTTCTGTCTGCCAACAGTGACGTTCTGGACCAACCTGTGATTTCCACTCGCATACATTGCAGTAAATCAACATTTTGCTAGGTCACCGCTGGGAAAGGGTCTTTTATACCGTTTGCTTACAATGAGTATAGAATGCTAGTAGGACCGTCAATCTCTATTACTTCCTGGTATTTATTTTTATCATAGATTCCATTCCAGACTAGGAGCCAGGCAGTCGCCCCCGTTGCTTTACTCTTTTGGCTGGAAGCAACTGCGTGGTGTAGAGCACTCGGCCCCCTGCTGTCAGGCATTACCAGGGAAAGTAACCCGATTATAAATCAGCAGTGCATCAACGGCGCTGTCTGCCACAGTGAGGGCGCGTGGATCACACAGGCTGTCAGCTCGGGTGGGAAGGTCGCCGGGAAGCTGGCAAGGCTCGGAGGAAGTGTTACATAGGTGGACACTATCCTTAGCCGGGACCCATATTATGGCAAGTCCACTATCTTCTCAGTATTCTTAAAACTCTCGCGGCATTTCTTTCTTGAAACGTCATCCCACCTCCTCCCCATTCCCAAAAACCTCTATTTCTGAGCCCTCCCCCACTCACACTCAAGAACCTCTTCCTCCGCGCCATCCCCCACTCAAAGACCTGTACATGTGTGCTATCACACGCTTCAACTCAAAGATCTCAACCTCTACGCTGTCACTCACTCCTACTCAAAGACCTCTACCTCTGTACCATCACTCACTCCCTCCCTCTAATTACTATTTCTACTTGATCACTCACACTCAGACTGCTTCCTCTACACCATCCCTCATTCATACAAATAACTTAAGCCCCCAACGTGCCTTATGGGCAGGGCCACTGGAATTATGCGATTTCTCTGTCTGCGGCTTTTTTCACATAATTATGGATTTACCACATTTGCCACATAATCCATCATCTGCTGAAAAATCTGCAGATTGTAACAAAAAAATGTTTCATACTCAAGAGGTTCAAAAGCTACTAAAAACGTGGCCACATGTGTTTGCACGCCGTGAGGGTCCCTTCGCCAAGTTTAACTGGCTATTTTTCAGTTGCTTCTGTTTGTATTGGGTTGTTAAACTAGTATCAATGAGGCGAAATATTTGCCCAGACAGTATTAGCATGTGTAAACATTACATAATAATGAAGTAATACTATAAAAAAAAGTGCCGCATTATTCCGCATAATCTGCCTTTTCTTGCCACATAATTTGGTGGTCCCCTGCCGCATAATTCCAGCGTCCAAACACAGATCATTTTCTCGCTCTCTGCAGCAAATCTGTCGAGGTGCTCAGCGGGTAAACACAGACGGAAACAACCATTAGTCCAATTACAATGATACGCTTGCACCCCAACATCGCAACTGCTGCCCCATTCGTAGCCCAGCACGGGTACTGGGTGGCCAGCAGGGGCTATGCGGGGCTCTGGTGCCCCCACGCACAGCACATAAACCCCCCCCCCCTTGCGGGTGACAGCAGGCAGGGGGAGTAAACAGCTCTGTTTGTGGCCTGTTAGTGATGAGAAGTTCACAGGATTCGCAGCTTCAAAGCCCTGCCTCAAAGCAGCCAGCTCCCTTTTCATCATCCCCTCCCACATCCAATTATCTGTCCGACAACGGAAGGCGCTGTTCTGCTGCAGCATCTCTTCCGCGTCGGTAAACCCGGCGCTGTGCGCGGGGTGCAGGGGCACCAGGGCTGCCCTACCCTGCTTACAACCACCATCTCTCACCTGCCCGGCTTACAAACGGCCCCTCTCCTCTGCCCTGCTTACACCCACCCCCCTCGGGGTGGCGCAGTCCTGCCTCCCAGCCAACGGCCCTTGCGCCCCATCCTCTCGGCATCACTCAGACGCGCTGCGACCGCCGGCGCAGCAGGCGCAGTGCCCCCGGGCCCCAAGCAGCAATTAAACCCTGATAATCGCTCATTTTACTACCGCCCCAGCAGTGACTGGGCCCGTTTTCCATGTTTGCACCAGAGCCCAGGGCATCCTTTCTACGGTACTTACTTGCACCAAAACTTTACCATACTCACCTCGCCTCAAAAGTGTACACCCCAAACATGACACCCCTCTTTTAAGCCAACTAGTGCGCGTCGTGTCTCGACGTCACAAGGTGCCAGTGGGCAAGTAATGCCCTTGGTGGCAGGTAGGATACCTTTAAAGCTGCACTGAACGAACGAGTACATTTTTTAAAATTAGAAAACGGTGAAACTTTTATTTTGCACCCGTGTTAACACGTACAAAAAGAGACCTTTAAGCTATGCAATACGTACAGAAAGGTTTTCCACACAAGCTAAATATGTTTATTGTTCTCCTCACACGGTTATTCTGCATAGCCCGTGCTTAAAAAAATAAAATAAAAAGCATTAAAAATGCAATAGGTCTCGCCTTTTATTAAGTTAAAGCCATTTGCTTTGCTATACAATACCATTAGCAAAGCAAAGGGCTTTAACTTAATTAAAGGCGAGACCAATTGCATTTTCAATGCTTGTTTTATTTTGCCATTTCGTACAGAACATGTACATGACTATTTCAATATTCCCCTTTCCTGGCACTGTCAGGTAGGAGAAGGTGTTGTCTGTGAAATTAATGAAAATACCAGTGAAAGGGAGCCGGGTTTACAGTTTAGTAACTGTATATCAAAGGATCTTAATATCTGTGAACACTAAATAGAAAAGCAAACTCAACCCCACTCGGAGCGGTTGGTAAGCCGGGTCAAGCTATGGATAATTAAGATGTTGTCAAGCCTGCGTGTATTTTACAGAAGATGATGCAGACCGCCTAAGGTGTAGAAAAGAAGGCTTACGACCTGATTATGAAACGGGTAGAGCGTAATTACAGTGTAGAATTCCACTCCTTCTGATTCCGAGTGGGCCGGTGTTCCCGCACCCATTTTTTTCCGGGTGTTCGAACGACGGTCCCAATTTTGCAGAACAGTAATTCCACCTGGAAAAACCACACAAGGCTTTGGCTGTAGAAGCAGCAGGCAAGCCTCTTTCACCTTTTTATTTTTCTGTTAGAAGGAGTATACAATGTTCTCCTCTGCCAGAACTTAGCTTTTCCTTTCTTACCCTACTTGCCACAAGCCCCAACCCCTTTTCCCACATAGAGGCCATTTACCACTTGCTTAGATCAGGTGGTGTATGTTTGTGTTAAACCCCACGAAATTGGGAATTTCATGTGGTTTTAAAACTAGTAAATTGTCCAATACTGAAAGTGTTACTCTACAGTAACTTAAAGTTCGAGGCATATGAACTGCAGATTGTACACTGTGCATAGATCGCCATCTGGTGTTGGGCTCGGATGCTTGCACTTTGTTGTTGTCTTGGAAGAGTCTTTTGTAGTCCCGAGATAGGTGACTCCTCCCTTGGACGATAGTGCGCATAGGCATCGACTCCATCCTCAGATTGTTTTTTTCCGCCATCGGGTTCGGATGGAACTTTTGCGCTCCGGTTCGGTACCTGTTTTTTTCCAAACCTTTTCGACGCGCAAATTATCTACAACTCGACGGTATTGTTTTTGATCGCGTGATCTTCGACGCGCATCTCCCCATCTCCATTCCAGTCGTCGACGCGGGCCGTTGGGCCCATCGACGCCGTTCGGGCCTACAGCTCATGGAAAGGACTCCTTTTAAAAAATGCCCCCAGTGTGGAGCAAAATTCCCACACAGTGACCATCACAAGGTCTGTAACCTGTGTCTCTCGCCCGAACACAACGAGAACACTTGCCAGGCCTGCGCCGGGCCCGACCACACATCATGGCGCAGAGATCAGCTCCGGCACCAGTGGACATCTTCGATGAAGGCCCCGATGTTCCGGAGGACGATTCTGAAGACCTGCAGATCGTGTCCGAAACAGACTACTCAGACGACCACATCACTCCTGGTCAACGAGTGAGTACTACTGCCCCTACCCCAACTCCACCCGAAAAAACCAAGGCCCTGGTCAACACTTCGCCTGCTGGCCCCAGTCGCGACCAAAAACTTCAGAAGCCCCGCCCTCGGGCTCGGCTTTGAAGACAAAGAACTTGCCTTCCGGCAGCTCGGAACCGAGCAAACCATATCTCACTGTCCCGCAGGCGCCTTCGGCACCGAAGACAGGAGACCAACCTACTCCCAAAAAGAAGTCGGCACCGACCACCTCGACGCCGAAACCATCGGCTCCGAAGCCAAAACCTTCGGAACCAAAAAACGTTCCCGGCTCCATAGCCAAGCCGAAGGGCCCTAGACCAATTCCTAAGGCCTCCGACCACAAATCAAAACCTCGTTCGGACCCGAAGAAGTCGGCGCCGAAAGCGGTTACCGAACGGGAAGAACTTTTCCGACCGGATCCTGTCGATCCCAAGCAGAAAAAGCTGCATATAGACCCTAAAACAGGACATGTGGCTACTGTTCCACACAAGAAGAGGAAGTTGGACTCATCAGACACTCCTGCAGTGCCTGTAAAGAAAAAGACTGTGCCACTTCACCTATAAGGCCCTCTTCTCCTGTTTTTCCTTGTCAGCCTGTTCTTCCTCCTAAGCCTGTCCTTCCTCCTGAGCCAGTTCTTCCTCCTAAGCCTGTCTCTCCTCCACAGCCTCTAACACTTCCACCACATTCACCACCACCACAGGATAATGTTGATGATGACTTAGGGGGTGGGGGAGGCATCAATGACCCTTTCACTGACCCTGACAATGATACAGACGCACCACAGGACGATTGGGAAGATTATGATGACCCAATAGGTCCCCCAGACCTCCCTGCTCCCCAGCCATATCCAACAAAACCATCTCCCCCAGATGACAACATTGGGTTTGGACAACTAGTCAATAGAGCTGCTGTGTACCATGGTGTCCCCATACATTCAGACCCTGCAGAGGAGGACTTCCTTCTAGACACCTTTGAACAGTCCCAGAAAACTGTCCAAACCCTGCCTATGTTGAAAGGGGTCATTAAACATGCCCCAGACATATTCAGAGACCCAGTCAGGACTAGAATTCTGAATCCCAGGATTGATAAAAGTATAAACCCTCCCCTGACGATCCCACCTACATCAAGGGGCAGCTACCCTTAGACTCACTAGTGGTATCTAACGCTAGGAAACGTGCCAACTCTCAAACCTCCAGTGACACACCACCTCCGGATAAGGAATCTAAGTTGCTAGATGCCTCTGGCAAGAGAGTCGATGCTCAAGCAGCTAATCACTGGCGCATAGCAAACACCCAAGCATTACTTGCTAGGTATGATAGGGCTCACTACGACCGACTAGAGACCCTATTACAACATTTGCCTGATCAATACAAAGCCCAGGCAAATGATTTGATTCAGGAGGGCAAACTCATAACCAACGCATCCATTAAGTGTGCCCTAGATGCAGCTGACACAGCCTCTAG
Source organism: Calotriton arnoldi (assembly GCA_963921515.1). Taxonomy (NCBI): domain Eukaryota; kingdom Metazoa; phylum Chordata; class Amphibia; order Caudata; family Salamandridae; genus Calotriton; species Calotriton arnoldi. The sequence goes on from CAWUFW010002862.1 coordinate 991,008, forward strand.
ATCTGTTAACACTAGTGTGCTACTCAGACGACAAGCCTGGTTACGCATTTCAGGTTTTAAACCGGAGGTCCAAACAGCTATCCTTAACCAGCCGTTCAATCAAGAGCACCTTTTTGGACCGGCTGTAGACACCATACTAGAAAAAATGAAGAAGGACACAGACTGCTAAATCCATGGGAGCATTGCAATCTCCATCCACACGCGGTTCCTTTTGTCGCTCCTTCTATAGGGGAGCATCCAAAAACACTGGAACAGACACCGCCTCCTCTTCATATAAAAACACCACTCACACATCCCCCAATAGAGAGTATTTTAGAGGCGGATACAGGGGAAACAACAACAAGGGGAGAGGCAGAGGTAGTAACAACACTCGTACCTCCCCCACTCCTAAACAGTGACTTCCCTCCACTCCCTCCAGACCATTCCACTCCGGTCGGGGGGAGACTTTCACAGTTCCTACCTGTCTGGGATTCCATCACAACAGACAAGTGGGTAAGACAAATTATCCAGTATGGTTACTGCCTCGAACTTACAGCAACCCCGCCCAACATTCCACCCAAACAGCGTCCAATGTCCACAGAACACATTACGCTCTTAAAACAAGAGGTTCTCTCACTGCTTCAAAAGCATTCAATAGAACCAGTTCCCTTACAGCATCAAGGAACAGGGGTTTACTCACTGTATTTCCTAATCCCCAAAAAGGACGGGACCCTAAGGCCAATCCTCGACCTCAGACCCCTCAATCTCTACATACAGTCCGATCACTTCCATATGATCACTCTGCAACAGGTTCTTCCACTGCTGCAACAAGGTGACTTCCTTGCCACACTAGGGGCCATATGTAGGTAGCTAAATACCGGTCGGTAACGGCCGAAATTCGGTAAATCTCCCGTTACCGACCGGTATTTAGGCAATTGAGATGTAGGAGGCCGGATTTAAGGAATCGGTAATTTACCGATTCGTTATTTTAAGGAATCGGTAAATTACCGATTCCTTAAATCCTATGTAGGGAGCACTCAAGTGAGTGCATTTTTGGTTTAAGGATTCGTTATTTACCACCAACTACAGGTTGGTGGTAAATACTGAATACCTTTTAAAAAGCAATTTTGTGCTTTTTTAAAAGTGCCATGTGGAAGACATACATGCCCTTAGGGCATGTATGTGCGCCACATGTGCACACATGCACGATTCAGGGTGCAACAGGGTGTCAATTTGACACCCTGCCACCCTTGAATATGCTCCCCTATTACCGATTCGGTATTTACCGAATCGGTAATAGTGAATGGCTTCCCATTCATTCCTATGGGCCTCCAGGCCCATAGGAATGAATGGGAAGGTATTCCTTATTACCGATTCGGTAAATACCGAATCGGTAATACCGAATATTACCGAATCGGTAAAATTTACCGAATGTTTACCTACATTCTATTTACCGATTCTTAAATACCGAATCGGTAAAATTCGGTATTTAGGAATCGGTAAATAGAAATTACCTACATATGGCCCTAGATCTCAAGGACGCCTACTTCCACATTCCCATGCACCCTGCTCACAGGAAGTATCTAAGGTTCATAGTGGACGGACAACACTATCAGTTCAAAGTCCTACCATTCGAGGTCACCACCGCACCCAGAGTGTTCACAAAGTGCCTTGCAGTAGTGGCAGCACACCTAAGAAGACAACGAATCCACGTCTTTCCATATCTCGACGACTGGCAAATAAAAGCCAAGTCATTCAACCTGTGTGTTCATCACACTCATCAAACTATCCAGCTGCTACACAACTTAGGATTCACAGTAAATTACCCCAAGTCAAATCTCCAGCCCTCCCACATACATCAGTATCTAGGAGCCACAGTAGACACTTCCAAAGCTCTGGCATATCCAAGTCCAGCCAGGATAGCCAGCATACAAGCCCTAAGCAGCAAATTTCAACCGCAGCACTCCCTCCCAGCAAGGGTATTTATGCAACTCATAGGAATGATGGATTCTTGCATCTTTATCGTACCTCATGCAAGGCTTCAGATGCGCCCCTTACAGGAATGCCTAGCACGACAGTGGAACGAAGCTCAAGGACAACTTACAGATCTGGTGTTGGTAGACAGCCGCACACATCGCTCTCTGCAGTGGTGGAACACACCACACCTGTCCAAAGGGCGGCCGTTCCTCGAGCCGGTTCCACAGATAGTACTAACAGCAGGCGCATCACTCACCGGTTGGGGAGCCCATCTCCTAGACCATACAATTCAAGGCAAATGGACCACTCAACAGAAAGTGCTCCATATCAACCACCTGGAATTACTAGCAATATTCCTAGCATTAAAATCATTCCAAGTACATCTACAACACAAGACTGTCCTGATCCGCACGGACAACATGACAGCCATGTACTACATACAGAAACAAGGAGGCACACATTCTCTGCAGCTGTCCCAGCTCGCACAAAACATTTGGAGATGGGCCATTCCACAGAATATATACCGGCTAGCAGAACATCTTCCAGGGATTCACAATCAGATTGCGGATCTACTAAGTCGACAGACACAGCAGATACACAAATGGGAACTTCATCCCCAAGTTCTCTAACCCTTTTTCCACATGTGGGGCCAACCAGATATAGATCTGTTCGCCACACACGCAAACGCAAAATGCCCAACCTTCGCCGCCAGGTTCCCACACCCATTGTCCAAAGGCAATGCGATATGGATGAACTGGTCAAACAAATTTGCATTCGCTTTTCCGCCACTCCCACTGATTCCCCTGGTAGTACGCAAACTCAGACAACAGTCTCTCAACATGATCCTGGTGGCTCCCACATGGGCACGCCAACCATGGTTCACAACACTACTAGAGCTCTCAGAGGTTCCACACCAAAAACTACACCTCTCCCCAACATTGCTAACGCAGAGCCATGGAGAGATACAACACCCCGATCCAGAACAACTGAATCTAGCGATCTGGCTCCTGAAGTCCTAGAGTTCGGTTATCTTAACCTTATGCCAGACTGTATGAATATCATTAAAGAAGCCAGACGCCCTACTACTAGGGCTTGCTATGCAGCAAAATGGAAAAGATTTGTCATCTACTGCAAAAATAATAAAATTGATCCACTGGATGCTTCCATCCAGGACATCATTTGCTATTTACTACACTTACAAAGATGTAATCTAGCATATTCATCCATACGATTACATCTAGCAGCCCTCACCCCTTATTTACAAAACAGACAACATTTGTCATTATTTAGAGTACCTGCAATTAAAGCCTTTATGGAGGGACTTAAAAGAATAATTCCTCCCAGATTGCCACCCTCTCCAGTCTGGAATTTAAACATTGTCCTTACCAGGCTCATGGGTCCCCCATTTGAACCTCTACATAAATGTGAACTTCAGTTTCTCACATGGAAAGTTGCTTTCCTTGTCGCAATTACCTCTCTCAGAAGAGTAAGCGAGATCCAGGCTTTAACCATACAAGAACCATTCTTACAAATACATCATAACAAAGTGGTTCTCGGAACAAATCCAAAATTCCTTCCCAAAGTCATTTCTGCTTTTCATCTTAACCAATCGGTTCAATTACCAGTGTTCTTCCAAAACCCAGACTCTGTAGCACACGGAGCTCTTCATACACTAGACGTCAAAAGGGCACTACTTTATTACATTGACAGAACTAAGCCCTTTCGCAAAACAACTGTTTGTAGCCTTCTCCCCACCTCATAAAGGTAACCCCATCTCCAAAGCTGGGATCGCACGGTGGATAGTAAAATGCATTCAAATATGCTACCAAAAGGCTAAACGCACATTGACAATTCCCCCTAGAGCGCATTCAACACGCAAACTAGGGGCCTCCATGGCATTCTTAGGGAACATTCCCTTAGATGACATATGTAAAGCAGCTACATGGTCTACACCACACACCTTCACCAAACACTATTGTGTTGACGTGCAGGCAAAACAACCAGCTTCTGTAGGCCAGGCTGTTCTCAAAACATTGTTTCAAACTACTGCAACAGATACAGGTGACCACCGCTAAGGGAGACACTGCTGTACAGTCTATGCACAGTGTACAATCTGCAGCTCATATGCCTCGAACGGAAAATGCTACTTACCAGTATGCATCTGTTCTTGGCATGTAGAGCTGCAGAGTTGTACACGCCCACCCGCCTCCCCGGAACCTGTATCTGTTCCAGTATTATCTTAATTAGATACATTCACATGGACATCTCTTACTTCTTACTAACTCCATCTTTTCCCATCATGGCGAAAAACAATCTGAGGATGGAGTCGATGCCCATGCGCACTATCGTCCAAGGGAGGAGTCACCTATCTCGTGACTACAAAAAACTCTTCCAAGACAACAACAAAGGGCAAGCATCCGAGCCCAACACCAGATGGCGATCTATGCACAGTGTACAACTCTGCAGCTCTACATGCCAAGAACAGATGCATACTGGTAAGTAGCATTTTCCTTTTGCATGTGCAGCTTGCACCCTGCCAGTACCATGCAACTTGTATTCAGGGCCTTAATGACCGAGGGAGGAGGGGCATCTGGTCCCCATCCTGGTGCTAGAATGGTCAAGAAAGTTAATCGGTTGTGCTTGCAGGCAGTTCGCCTCACTCTGCTCTACTCACCTAAAACATTTCCGTAGAAAGGAGAAAGTCCTCGGTGGTGAAGACCGCTCTTAAAATCATTCTCATGTTCTTGTCCCCTGAACGAATACTTTTGTCAAAAAAGCTCTTGGAGCCTGTTGGAAGAGCAAGGGAAAAGTGCCATTGTACAAATAACACTTACAGCCAAGAACACATTTTTAATGACAAGACTGAGAGAAATATGTCAAGTGTAAAAAAGATTCTCTTCCAGGGGATACTCCTCAATAGTCATAAGCACTGAATTATCCCCGCCCACGTGCGGGAACCCGGAGCATATATACAAATACATATATATGTGTATGTTTCGGTAAAAAAAGTGCAGAGTACCTCCAAACATAGACATATACATGTATACATAAATAAAAACATGCAGCCTAATCTACTTCAAATAGGCTAGTATGCCAACATTTCAGAAAGGGAAAATAATATCTCATACAAACACTGCAACATAGAACATACACTGTAATAGTGTTCCAACACAGCCCTTTATTTTCAGAGAAAAAGGCAAGTAATAGCAGGCAATTAGCTCGTAGGCTGCATAGAAGAAAAAACATCACAGTATCAAAAAACTGGCACCCTGCCTTTAAGGATTCCAAGAACCTGGACACCGTGCCTTTAAGACCTCCAGGAGCCCCCTGCTCCCATCATGCACCACAGGTGACAGTTAGGTCAGTTCTTTTTTCCGACTCCTTCTGTGAGGATCCTGGAGCTTGAGCTTGTCAGTTTTTTGACTATTTCTAGTCAGAAATTGGTTTCTTTCAACTTTATTCGACATTTTGTACTGCTGGTATTATTCGTCAATCTTTTTCTGACAATTTAACAACTATTTTTTGTCAGAAATGCCAGCATTATTTAATAAATGCCCTTCCTGTGGGAAGAAAATGGCTAAATCTGACCCTCACTCTGTGTGTATTGTGTGTTTGCCATCTTCACACAACCCAGAGAAGTGCTACGACTGCCAGCAATTTTCAAAGAGAACTCTGCGTGACAGAGAGAAGATCAAACTTCATGCCTCAATGGAGAGAGGAAAAGGATATACTAAAAGGGGCCTTGAGAGTAATCCTGCCTCCAAGAAGCCCTCCTCTCAAGAAAAACAGAAGAAACTGTGTCGATCTGCTTCCCCAGCTTCCAAAAGAAAGCAGATTCCGGATTGCTCGCCGTCGGCGTCGAAATCGACGTCAGAAAGACAAGTAAAACACTCAACAACTTCGAGGGACAGATCGCCGTCGAAACGGCGAGAACCTCCGTCGACGACAAGTAAGTCGGCGTAGAGGCATACTACTTCGGGCTCGAAGTATGTTGAACATGAAAGATCTAAGTCTACGTCGAAGCATCCGTCGACGTCAAGACACCGGTCGGCGTCGAGATCGCCACCTCCTTCACGAAGGTCGGCGTCGAGAGGATCGATGACTAGGAAACCCTCACGGACCCATAGACGGTCGACGTCGAGGGCACGATCACCGTCGAGGAAGTCGACGTCGAAGACGCCGAAAACCTACAGATGGTCGACGTCGAGAACTCCCTCACGTTCGACGTCGAAGAGACCGACGTCGAGGGCTTCGCCGCATAGACACGAATCCTCAAGTGTCTCCGCAGCAGCGGTCGACGTCAGTGGTGGCCCATTCCGTGTCGTCGTCGAGGCATCGCTCGACGTCGAGGGAGAAAGACCTCACCATCCCTTCAGGAGATGTACCAGGAAAGCCACGGTCGACGTAGAGAACCATACGTTTGACGTCGAGGGAAGGTTCTTCTTCGCCTGGCATTAACATTATTCAGGTTACACCGGAGGGATATTCGGCTCCTAGAGAGAAGACTCCTCCTATTAACATGTCTCCAAGATGGCTAGAAAGCATACGACACTGGAAGGTCCCACCTAGAGTTCCGGGCTCGGAATTCAGGGTTTCCCCGATTTGATGATATCGGAACTTTCAATGAGGTTCTATGCAGGGGTGCCAGCAAGGTAAATATTATGTCTGCACCACCAGTTTCGACTTCCGTCATATTTGAGACCCTTCACCATAGATCTTCGGCAAGGCCTCTGCTGCCTTTGGTCCCAGGTCTGCTAGAGCCAGCAATGCAGACCTTCCTGACTCCGGCCACGGTGGGATCAGCTCCCACGCGTATTTCTAAAAAATATAAGGCCCCAGATCAGGATCCATTCTTTCTTCGTGCGGACCCACCTCCAGACTCAGTAATTGTGGCGGCAGCCAGAAAGGCACATTGTTACATCCTCCTCCAATGTCCCTCCGGAGAAGGACAGTAAGAATATGGACTCATTAGGTAGAAGAATGTGCAATACGTCTGCATCAGTGATGAAGGTGGCTAGTGCTTCCGCCCTGCTGGGTCGGTATGATAGGTCACTCTGGGACTGTTTGGCAAGATTTACAGAAAAGCTACCGAAAGAGGATCAACAGGATTTCCAAGAAATCCTACAGGAAGGCGGTTTGGTGGCAAACCAAGTTATGAGTGCAGCTGCAGACACATCAGATTTGGCTGCCCATGGCTATTCCCAAGGTATTTGCTCGAGGCGCTCAGCCTGGCTTCGACTCACGGGGCTGAAACCGGATGCACAGAGAAAGATCGTAAACCTTCCCTTCAATGGTTCTTCTCTATTCGGTTCCCATGCAGACGACAATGTCCAAGATGAAAACAGAATTGGACACTTTAAAAGCTGTTGGCTTGGAGAAGCGTAAAGAACTTCGTCGAAGGTTCCGTCCCTATGGCCGACGTTCCTTCCAGCAGAGGGTTCAAACCCCTCACTAGACCATGCAAAATCAAAATCAATCCAGGTCTCACTACCACCAGAGAAGGCCTGGACGAGGAAGAGGAACTACAAGACAGCAGACGACTGCGCCTAAACAACCAGCAAAGCAATGAGGGGTGACTTCCTCCATGCCCGTTAACCACTCCGGTGGGGGGAAGTGTTATGTTACATCTGGAGGAGTGGAAGAAACTAAAAAAGGACAAGTGGGTTCTGAATCTTGTGCAGAATGGCTATTTACTCAGATTTAAATCCCTACCTCCATCAGTTCCTCCGCGAGAAAAATTTCTCCAAGACCATCACTTGTTACAAACGGAGGTGAACATTCTTCTACAAAAAGATGCCATAGAAATGGTCCCTTTCCCTCAAAGAAAGCAAGGGATTTATTCTCGCTATTTCCTGGTACAGAAAAGAGGTCCTACCAGAGAATACAGACCAATACTCGACTTGAGACTGTTAAACAAATTAATCCGCAAAGAAAAGTTTCGGATGTTGGCGCTGCACCAAATCTTCCCTCAACTTCATCAAGGGGACTGGATGTGTTCTATAGATCTACAGGACGCATATTTCCATGTTCCAGTTTCCAAGAAACATCGCACATTTCTACGGTTTCAAGTGTCATTCCAGCATTTCCCTCAAAATGAATCCTGATAAAACCGAGGTTCTGGCCGTCACCACAGACGCCAACCCCTGGAGCGACCTTTTTTGGCCACAAGAACTGGGCACAAATCCTGAACCGGCCCTGGCCGTAAAGATCTTGGGCATCAAAATTGATCCAAGCTTTCGATGACCCAGCAGGTGTCGGCAGTAGTGGGAACATGTATCGGCATGCTGAGACAGCTACGAAAACTCGCCCCCCTCCTCACGTTTGCCACACTTAGAATGGCGGTATCGGCTATGATACTGTCACGTTTAGATTACGGGAACTCCCTGTACATCGGCCTCCCAGGAAATCTGTTGGCCAGATTACAGGTCATTCTGAATGATGCCGCCAGATTAATTTTTAGAGTGCCTAGGAGGACTCACGCCACCCCCCTCCTACGTCAGCTGCATTGGCTCCCGGTGAGGCAGAGAACCAAGTTCAAGGGCCTCTGCATCGCGCATAAAGCCATCTATGGCCAAGCTCCAACATACATCAAAGATCATTTAGTCAACTATACTCCTAGCAGGGTGCTACGGTCCACGGAGGCCGGCTTGCTGGCCTGCCCCCGCTTTAGCTTGACCTCTAAAGGAGGAAGAGCCTTTTCAACCTCCATTCCTCAACGCTGGAACAAGTTGCCAGAGAATGTTCGCAAGGAACACACCCTGCTCCCCTTCAGGAAGAAGTTAAAAACAGTCCTTTTTGCGGAAGCCTGGGGCACAACCTAATTATTAAACATCTCCTCCCGTGCTAGGGCAGGTGCTCTCTTCACAGCGCTTAGAGACCTGACGGTGATAATGCGCTCTATAAATGCGAATTACAATTACAATTTCCAATTCAAGGTTCTCCCGTTTGGGCTCAAATCAGCTCCCCGAACGTTTTCGAAATGCATGGCAGTGGTGGCAGCTTTTCTTCGCAATCAAAGGATTTTCATATATCCTTACCTGGACGACTGGCAAGCGTGTGTTCTTCGGAGGAGAGGTTATTCTCAATCCGTGAGAAATGTCACAATCTTCTTCACACGCAATGTCCCACAGTCAGACAGGTGTCATCGCTACTGGGATCAATGGCATCATGCATCTTCATCGTACCAAACGCCAGGTTAAACATGCGTCCTCTGCAACAATCGCTGGAGGACCAGTGGATGCAGATATCGGGGCGCTGGGAGGACCATGTGCTTCTTTCCCAATCGGCCAAGGATTCCATCAGATGGTGGATGAAGCGATCCCATCTAATGAAGGGAGTTCCTTTTCACCTAGACCCTCCTACCCAGACGATAGTCACGGACGCTTCACTCCAATGATGGGGTGCTCACATGGGTCCTCTTCAAGTTCAAGGTCTCTGGTCAGAGACAGAACAAAGTTATCATATCAATCTCTTAGAGCTGAGGGCCGTACATCTAGCTCTCAAATCACTGTACCCCTCGTTCCAGTCTTGTTCCCTTCTGATTCAAATGGACAATACCACAACTATGCATTACTTGAACAAGCAGGGGGGTACCCGATCGAGACCTCTCTCTAGAGTCTCAGACCATCTGGAAATGGCTTCTCGCAAGAGATTTAACCATTGTGGCGATTCATCTCCCGGGAACACTCAACATCCAGGCGGACGCCCCAAGCAGGGACTTCATCGAAGCTCACGACTGGGTTCTCAACGACGAAGTCACTCTAAGCATTTTTCGAAATTGGGGAGTACCAGACATCGACCTGTTTGCAGACGCGGTAAACACAAAATGCCCCGTCTTCGCATCCAGGTTTCACCAACCAGGCTCTCGGGGGAATGCCCTTTTGATAAAATGGTCTCAGAAATTACTGTACGCCTTTCCACCAATTCCGTTGATTCCCACAGTGATCGACAAGTTCTATAGGGCCAACACCAGAATGATTCTAATAGCCCCGGAATGGCCTCGTCAGTGGTGGTACCCGGATCTTCTTCAGCTATCGGAAGTTCCACACAAGAGGTTACCATGCCGTCCAGACTATCCAAGAACGGGGGGAAGGTGTTTCACCCCAATCTCTCATCCCTACGATTGACGGCATGGCTCCTGAAATCCTCCAATATGGACATCCAGATTTGTCTTCGGAATGTATGAACATTCTAAAAGAAGCCAAGAGACCTTCCACCAGAAAATCATACGCTTCCAAGTGGAAACGTTTTTACTTATGGTGCATGAACAATGGACATGATCCCATCTGGGGTCAGGAACAGGTGATTTTACCGTACTTATTGTATTTACCAAATCTGGTCTTCAATTTCCCTCTATTAAAGTCCATCTTGCAGCTATCACAGCATATAGAAAGTCCCCAACTCAGGTTTCCTTTTTCAAAATTCCTGTGGTCAAAGTTTTTCTTGAGGGATTAAGAAAGGTTTATCCACCAATCGGGGCTCCTTCTCCACCTTGGGAGCTCAATATTGTTCTAACAAAACTGATGGGTGCTCCTTTTGAGCCTATTCACAGAGCTTCCTTACAACATTTGACATGGAAGGCCGCTTTTCTAGTGGCTATCACCTCGGCTCGCAGAGTGAGTGAGATCCAGGCGTTGTGTTGTAAAGAGCCCTACATTGTCTTTCATGCAAACAGAGTGGTTTTAAGAACACATCCGAGTTTCTTACCTAAAGTGATCTCGGATTTTCACATTAATCATACAATCACACTTCCCACATACTTTCCGAATCCTTCAAATCCTCCGGAAAGGTCCCTTCATTCTCTGAACCTCAAGAGGGTTATGAAGTTCTATTAAGACAAAACAAAGATCCTGAGAAAGTCAGATCGTCTGTTTATAAATTATGGTTCCATAAACACAGGTTCTGCAGCCTCCAAAAGGTCTATCTCTAGGTGGATAGTATCCTGTATATCGTCCTATCAACTAGCTAACAGAGCCCTCCCGGGAAAACTAAAGGCCCATTCTACCAGGGGGAAAGCATCGACCACAGCTCTCCCTAGGAATGTACCTATTGCAGAGATTTGTAAAGCAGCTACATGTACACAATTTCACTCGCCATTACTGTTTAGATTCTGACACACAGGCGGATGCCCAGTTTGGGCAAGCCTCGTTAAGAAATTTGTTTGGTCATCCTTGAAATGTTATTTGTGCTGTGTTTATACTGTTGCTCATCCGCGGGAAAGTGGGTATGGGCTTGCTACTCTATTCAGTGCTTATGACTATTGATGAGTATCCCCTGGAAGAGAAGGATAAGTTACTTACCTGTAATCCTAGTTCTCTTCCAGGGGTATACTCATCAAAGTCATAAGCAACCCTCCCGCCTCCCCGGACGAGTATTGACAGTATAGTATTATTTCTGCATCGTGTGCCATGATTCCTTTGTTTGTACACCGTAAAAAAGAACTGACCTAACTGTCACCTGTTAATTACAAACATATGGCCCCTGCGCGCCGCTGCTCACTCCGGATGCCGCCACAAGCACGAGTGCTTGAAAAGTGAAGACCGCTTGTTTGCAATGTAATCGCATTTATGTAGCGCTGCATGCCACTGATGAGGCGCTGAATAGATTTGATGACGGATGCATGTGATGACTGTAATGCAAAAATATGTGGAAAAAATACTGTTGAATGTTTCTACTACACCGTACTTAGGCATATTTTTTTTCTCACTTGTTTTCCCGACATGACTTTAAAGATTCGACAACTGCATTTTAGAAAGTGAAATTGGCACGCAACACTTTTTATGCAATATAATTCTCAGTATCTTATTCCAGAGCCCTTGTGCTAGGCTTCCTCCACGGCTTTGGCATTTGCTTCTGAGCAGCAAGAGATATGTCGGATCAAAAAAAAAACAAGCATTCTCCTTCGGCGTGCCTGAAGAGCGACCGCTCTGCATTTTTTCTCCACGGCCGGCACTGGGGACCGGCACGCGGCGCTATGCGCCTTGGTGAGCACGGCTGATAGAAAACAACTGCGCACGTACCGGCCTGTTATGTTTCGCGCCGCTTCCATTTTGTTCGAAAGAAAAATAACAGTGACAGACCCACAAGCACAGGGAATTGCGGTGGACACCCGAAAAGGCAGTGGCCATTGCCCGTTGTGCTTTTGTGCATCGTCGATAAGAGCTAACTCTTTACGCAGTAGCATCTGACAACTGTAGTTTGAAGAAAACACAATTCTCTGATGGTAAACTGAAGCTAAAGATAACCCCCCCCCCCTCAATGGTTTCAAGCTTGTGCAATACCTTAACCCTCTGGCTTGCTGCTGCACTATGCAAGATGTCATTCGGTGTCGCCTGCTAAGAAAGCACCCTGGGCCGACCTAATGTTGTGCCCTTCCTCATCTTTGTTCCCTCTGCTCTCTTTGTCATCTAAGCGCTATAAATATAAGGAGCTACTTGAAAGGGAGCAACGTCAATTATGCGGAGCATTGAGATAAAGAACAGGCAGCAGTGTCTGGAACGAAAATAAATTATTAAAAGAACATTTGTAGGTAAGGTCAGTGTGCTCCTATGAAATTAGCAGCGCAACTTGCCCCGGGCCTCGCTCCGTAAAAAACACAAAAATACATTACTTATTGAATGTAACGTTATCATGCATTTGAAAGATCTCTGCAGGCATGTTTCTCTCCCTGCCTACCCCTGCAGCCTGTGGGGCAGCAAGACTGTCCCAGTCCCACATACAGCTGAGGAAAATGCCCTCATACCCATTGCTGAGCAGTAAAAGACAGTCATAATTGGAGTGCATTTCACACTTCCGTAGGCAACTCATTGTTGTTTTTCTGTCTTTAATGGATGGCAGGTGGGAAGAAAGCAGGTAACTGTATTGAACAGTTTAGAAGAAAGCTTGTCACTGCCCAAGGTGGGATAAAGTGGCTTTTGACTGTAATCTTTTCTTTGTGCACATCCTTCAGGAGCCTTTCATTCAGGGAGAACGGATCTGTACTGCTTGCAAGGAGCAACTCCCAAAGTCAACTCCTTTGGGAAAGTGCTGATGTCGGCAAGCGAAAATAGCTGCTTTTTGCCATACTGAACTCGTCTCACTCCATGAACTTGTCATTAGACCTGATTCAGGCCTCCGCTTGCTAGCTTCTTTTACACAGTGAGAAAGTCTATATCTGAAAGAGACACGTTAGTGACAGATTCCTTACCTTAGAATATCTCCAGGCGTCAGGCTGGATCCGGAAAGTTTTTGCGTAGCAGTACCCTTGCTCGTCGGTAGGCGGCGTCGTGCGGCTCCGCGTCCGTCGTCGGGACCGCCGGGATGACGTCGCGGGTTAGTACTTAGACGCCGCCCCTGCGCGCTGACGTCAGTTCTTTCTTTTTCCGTGCCAGTAAGCGCAGATCCGGGAAGAGCAGTGCCCTAGTCATTTTTTACTACGTTTTTTGGTGATTTTTTCACTGTTTGTTCTCGAAGTCTCTCGACTCCGAAGGTGTCGGTGGGGATGCCCAGCTTCAAGCCATGCGACGCCTGTGGTCGAATGATGTCGATCACAGACCCGCATCGGGATTGCCTCTACTGCCTCGGCCGCGACCACGACACGAACTCGTGCTCCGACTGCCGGGCCTTGCACCCGAAGGCTTTGCGAGAGCGGTCTCGAAAGCTCCTCGAGGTCCGGCAGTCGGCTCCGCGCCACACCAAGCCCCGGTCACGTGAGAGGTCGAGGGGCCGGTCGCGGAGTCCTCAACGGTCGTTGGGGTCCAAGTCTTCGCACTCCTCCGGTAAGTCGAAGCATAAGAAGTCAAAGAAGCGTCATCGCTCGACGACTTCCCCTCGCCGGTCTCGCGACTCGGCTGAGGGTCCTGTCGGCACCGTCCCCGCGGCTCCGGGAGTGCCTGTGGAGCCGCCCCCGCATTACCCGTCCTTCCCGGGTTCGGGGGCGACTCCGGCCGAGATACAGGAGTTCCTGTCGGCCATGGCCCGCCTCTTCGGGCCTCAAGGTCCCCCCGGTGCGCCTTCGGGCCCCGCAGGCCCTGATGGGGTTTCTTCGGCGCCGCCGGCGACTCCGGTCCCGGCGCCGCCTGTCACACCAGCCTCAGTCCCGGCCCCGGCCTCGACCCCGGCTCCGGTGCTGCCACAACCCCGATCGACGCCGGTTGACCTGACGACACCTCCACCGGCGCCGATCTCTCCGGTGCCGTTCCCGATGCCGCCTGAGGCTCCGGGCGGCGTCGTTCCCCGGTTCTCTCCGGATCCGGACATGGCGCCGGACCGGCGTCGCTCGACGCCTGCTCCGACGCCACTGGGACCTTGGGTCCCACATGTCCCTCCTCCTTATTTTGAACCAGAATTGGAGGACGAAGATAACTGGGAGGGGTCTGATGACCCTCTCACACAGCAGTGTGAGTTTGATCAGGACTGGACTGAGGAACTTTGGGATGCCAGTGGTCTGGACACCTCCCCTGACTCTGGCATGCTGTCTCCTCCTTCCGTGGCAATGGAGGAGGGAGCAAACTTTGCAACGGTGTTGCGTAGAGCAGCTGGGGCCTTAAACCTCCAGTTGCCTACAGTGGCTGTCAGGACTAACATCCTGACGGAAGTGCTTCAGCCGGCGGCTACCTCCTCGGAGCCACTGCTGCTGTTTAACGAGGCGCTTTCAGACGTTCTTTTGGGCACCTGGTCCAAGCCCACCACAGGGGCTCCTGTGGATAGGAACGTGGCCCGACGCCATCGCCCTGCTCTGGGCGACCCCCCGTTTCTCTCTCTACACCCCACCCCTGAGAGCTTGGTGGTCCAAGCCTCTGCTTCCCAAAGAGCCTTCCCTACCGCTCCCCTGGATAGGGAATCCAAACGCCTGGATCAATTTGGGAAGAAGGTCTTTTCTTCCGCCAGTGCTGGCTTGCGGTCCGTCAACACCACTTGCCTCTTGGGCCGATATTCCCACTCCTTGTGGGACTCGGTGGCGCGAGTTCTGCCCCAGTGTCCTGAGGAGGTCCAGACACTGCTTTCCCGCACCATTGCGGAGGGAAGAGATGCGGCAAAGTACACCATCAGATGTGGCCTTGATACCGCCGACTCGCTAGGCAGATCGCTTGCGACGACAGTGGCGCTGCGCCGTCACACCTGGCTGAGGACCACTGGTTTCTCGGGTGATGTCCAGAACTCTCTTATGGACATGCCCTTTGATGGAGTCGGTCTTTTTGGGACAAAGGCAGACCATGCGCTGGAGCGCTTTAAGGACTCGCGGGCTACAGCCAAGTCCCTGGGCCTTTCTGCTGTGCGCCCTCCGCAACAGTCTGCTTTTTGCCCCTTTCGTGGCCCAGTCACGTCCGCTGCCCAGCCACCGGCCCGCGCAGCAAGCGTCTTCGCGTGGCCGAGGACGTGGCTCCCGCCGTGGCGGGTCAGGTAACCAGCGTGCGGGTCAGGCCACCCACCCCGTCCGCGGCCTCCAAGCCCTCCTAGTCCTTCCTTTCAGGTGCACAGCACGCCAGTAGGGGGCAGGGTCCGCCATCACCTTCACCACTGGCGTGCCATCACCTCGGACAAGTGGGTCTTGGACATTGTCCGAAGGGGCTACTCCCTCCCCTTCGAGACCATCCCCCCAGCCATGCCGCCTCAATTCCACCGCATGTCAGGGGATCACTTGGTGCTTCTTCAGAAGGAAGTTGCGGCCCTCTTGGCCAAGGGGGCCATCGAGGACGTTCCGACCCCAGAAGTAGGACGTGGTTGCTACTCCCACTACTTTCTGGTGCCCAAAAAGGACAAGGAGGACATGCGTCCTATCTTGGACCTCCGGAACGTCAATCGCTTCCTCCGGAAGGAGAAGTTCAAGATGCTCACCCTAGCTCAGGTCTTGGCTGCCCTCGACCCTGGAGACTGGATGGTAGCGTTGGACTTGCAGGACGCATATTTCCACATCCCCGGCCTACCGGCGTTACCTGCGGTTCACGGTAGGCCTCGAGCATTTTCAGTTCACCGTGCTCCCTTTCGGCCTTACCAGCGCCCCTCGGGTGTTCACGAAAGTGATGGCGGTGGTCGCAGCTCATCTGCGCTGGGCAGGGGTTCCAGTCTTCCCCAACCTCGACGACTGGCTGCTGAAGGCGGGCTCGTCCCAGGCAGTCGTCTCCAACCTCCAGACTACGGCCGAACTCCTGCACTCGCTGGGGTTCTCCATCAACGTGCCGAAGTCGCACCTGATTCCTTCTCCACAGCTCCTTTTCATCGGAGCAGTTCTGGACACAACGCAGTTTCGGGTCTATCCTCCCGAACGGCGAGTCCGGGATATTCAGGCTATGATTCCGATCTTTCGGCCTCTATCCTGGGTTTCGGTACGGATGACCCTGAGGCTGCTGGGCCTCATGGCCTTCTGCATCCTGCTGGTCGATCATGCCAGATGGCATATGCGGGCTCTGCAGTGGGACCTGAAGTTCCAGTGGGCGCAGCACCAGGGGCAACCTGTCCGATCACGTCCAGATCTCGGAGGGGACTGCAAAACAGTTGCAGTGGTGGCTCTCGAACCGGCAATGGGTCATGGGCAGATCCCTCTCCCTTCCCCAGCCAGAGCACACAGTTGTGACGGACGCGTCCCTTCTGGGATGGGGCGGTCACATGGGAGAGGCGGAGATCAGAGACCTCTGGTCTCCGGCGGAGTCCCGGCTCCATATCAACATTCTGGAGCTCCGGGCGATCCGACTTGCACTCAAGGCATTCCTTCCCTCTGTCAAAGGGAAGGTAGTGCAGGTGTTCACAGACAACACCACCGCCATGTGGTACTGCAACAAACAGGGCGGGGTGGGGTCGTGGACCCTATGTCAGGAGGCTCTGCGCCTCTGGACATGGCTGGAACATCAGGGCATATTCCTGATGGTTCAACACCAGGCTGGTTCCCTGAACGCCAGGGCGGACGAACTCAGCCGCAGGTGCATGATGGATCACGAATTGCGTCTTCACTCGGAGGTGGCGCAAGGTCTCTTTCAGCAGTGGGGAGAGCCTTGGTTAGGTCTGTTCGCCACCGAAGAGAACGCGCAATGTCAGCAGTTCTGCGCGTTGGAATTTCCAAGGCGGCACTCGCTCAGCGACGCTTTTCGTCGCGAGTGGAGTTGCGGTCTGTTGTACGCCTTTCCGCCTATACCACTTCTACCCAGAGTGTTGAAGAAGATTCGGCACGACCGGGCCCAAGTCGTTCTTGTGGCTCCGGACTGGGCTCGAAGAGTTTGGTATCCCAAGCTACTCAGTATGAGCGTCGATCCCCCGATCCGTCTGCCTCTTCGGGAGGATCTTCTGTCGCAGCAGCAGGGGACGGTCCTCCACCCGAACCTGTCCAGTCTACACCTGCTTGCGTGGAGATTGAGCGGCGGCAGTTGATTCCTTTCGACTTGCCTCCCGAAGTTTGTGTTGTGATTCTGGCAGCCAGGCGTCCCTCCACTAAGGTGGTATACGCCTGCAGGTGGAACAAGTTTGTGGCATGGAGCACAGCAAAGGCTGTGAATCCCCTTTCTGCCCCTCTTTCTGAGGTTCTTCTGTTCCTTCTTTCTCTGGCCCAACAGGGTTCTGCCCTGGGTACCATCAAGGGCTATCTTTGTGCAATCTCGGCCTTTCTCAGGCTTCCTGATCAGCCCTCTCTTTTTAAGTCCCCTGTTGTTAACAGGTTTCTTAAAGGCATTACACACCTCTTCCCTCCTGTTCCGTTTGTAATGCCTCAGTGGGACTTGAACTTAGTTCTTACTTTCTTAATGTGCGCTCCCTTTGAGCCTCTGCATAACTGTCCTCTTCGTCTTCTTACTCTGAAGACAGCCTTTCTGGTGGCCATCACTTCCGCTCGGCGGGTGAGTGAGCTCCAGGCTCTTTCATGCAAACCCCCTTTCTGTCTGTTCATCCAGACAAGGTTGTTCTTCGGACACGTCCGTCCTTCTTGCCAAAGGTGGTTACTGCCTTCCACATTGGGCAGACCATCACTTTGCCCACCTTCTTTCCGCCTCTGCATCCTTCCAGAGAGGAAGAGAGGCTCCACCGTCTGGACCCAAAACGTGCGCTTTCTTTTTACATCAACCGCACACAACAGTTCCTGGTGGATGACCAGCTCTTTGTTGGCTACGTGGGCGCCAAAAAAGGTCGGGCGGTACACAAAAGGACCATCTCCCGCTGGGTCACCATGTGTATCAAAGCCTGCTATTCTTTGGCTAAGAAGGAGCCTCCTGTTGGGCTGCGTGCCCATTCCACCAGGGCAACGGCTGCTACCACGGCTTTAGGCCGCGGTGTTCTGTTACAGGATATATGTCAGGCAGCTACGTGGGCCTCGCTGCACACGTTTACCAAACATTACTGCCTTGACAGCCAAGTCCGGAGAGACGGCTTCTTTGGCCGTTCTGTTCTCCGGGACTTCCTCGTCTGATCTTTGTTCGCAGACCCACCACCGGGGTTGGTATTGCTGGGGTATCTATTCTAAGGTAAGGAATCTGTCACTAACGTGTCTCTTTCAGATGCACAAGTTACTAACTTGTGTAACGATATATCTGTAAGAGACAGTAGTTAGTGACAGATTCCTTACCGCCCCACCCATCCTCCCCGTTCTGCGAACTGATTTCTAGGGTTAAGGACATCCCTTTCAGGGCCCTAGTATTTTTCAGACACCTATGTCAGCTTCTTGCATGGCTCTGCGTTCCTGGCGCGGAAAGTCGTGTACAGAACTGACGTCAGCGCGCAGGGGCGGCGTCTAAGTACTGCCTGCAACGTCATCCCGGCGGTGCCGACGACGGACGCGGAGCCGCACGACGCCGCCTACCGACGCGCAAGGGTACTTCTACGCAAAAACTTTACGGATCCAGCCTGACGCCTGGGGATATTCTAAGGTAAGGAATCTGTCACTAACTACTGTCTCTTACAGATATATCGTTACACAAGTTAGTAACTTGTGCATTAAAACTGTTTGCCACGAAGCCCAGTGCCTTTTCTATGGCAAGCATTAGTAATATTTAAGACACTTCCAGATGTTTTCTTCTAAACTTGTCTTCCTTGATCTATAGGTCATCCAGAAGGGATGCAGCTCACAGGTCTTGAATGAAAAGCTGCACTCTTTGTCTATGATTTCCAGGAGGGCCTTCTCGCGTCGAGACGCAGTTCTCCATCTCTATCTAGGCTCTCCGCTCACATTTCTGTGCACCTAGAATTTTTGGTCTCACCTACTCTCTTCCTTTCACTGTTCTCTTATAGCGAAGACTGCCTCTGGAACCGTTTTGTGGCTGGTGGCATTGCCCATATTAATGCACATCATAAAAGGGTTTCAGAGGCACCGGCAGAGCAATCTCGACAGGCCGATGGAATTTTTCTGGACAAGATACCTATTGCCAAACTATCTACTTTGTCACAAAAATCTTTTTTTTGCTATCTAAAGCAACAATGTCAAAAGAACATCTCGCAGTGCTAGACCCAAGCCTCGTTTTCAATATATTCATCAGATACATTTGCATACGATTCGCAGGTGAACTTCCATATTCAGTGATTAATGTAAAAACCAGGCTTGAATCTAGACCTCCTGGATCTACTTTGTACACTACTGAGTTCAAGGAACATTCAAAAACCTTTAGAGGGCATCTAACAAGAAACTCAAAGTGACAAATGCCTTTGCATGGTTGAGAAGGCTGCAATCCCTGGTAGCAGTGGAATCCACTAGGTCAAAGTCCGACACTGACCAGCTTTGAGGACTCCAGTCGACTGCAGCTACCTGTCTCAAACCTGCCTTCTCCTCATGCATGTTTTCTCTACCCCTGACAAAGTAAAAACAGGCATTGGCATAGCCAAAATGTCTCGCCTTTGGGACCTTATAAGTGTTTAGCCATGCAACAGTTGATGTTGTTGCACCAAGGATAATGTGCTGGATAACTAAACACTTATAAGGTCCCAAAGGCGAGACCTATTGGCTATGCCAATGCTTGTTTGATACTGTGATGGTGTTTCTTCTATGCAGCCTATGAGCTAATTGCCTGCTATTTCTTGCCTTTTTCTCTGAAAATAAAGGGCTGTGTTGGAACACTTTTACAGTGTATGTTCTCTGTTGCAGTGTTTTTATGAGAGATTATTTTCTCTTTCTGAAAAACCCGTGTAATTTTGGCATATTAGCCTATCTGAAGTATATTTGGCTGCATGTTTTTATTTATGTATACATGTATATGTCTATGTTTGGAGGTACTCTACTTTTTTTACCGAAACATACACATATATATGTATTTCTCGCAAGTTTCCCCAGGAGTATGTACGCGGCGCTTCCAGGCCGCGGAGACGACGCACCATCTTTGAACGCTTTTAGGACCCGCAGGGTGAACCTTCACTTTGGAATGGGCTGAGCGGGTGAAATTAATTCGGCATCTGCAATCTCTCCCTGGAGCCCACTGGAGGGCTAACAATGGTCCCATAATGCGTGTAACAGACAGACCCACTGGAGGGTATAAAAATGGTTTAAAAGACTACAATTCCCAACGTGCAATGTGAGTAATCAATTAATTATGCAGGCACACCGGAAGCCTTTTAAAGTGAATAAATGCATGGAATGGGGTTGTGGCAACCGTAATTGACTTTCTGACTACACGGCCTCTGAAGAGAAGCGCAAATGCTTTGAAACGCGTCAGGCCAGGGACAAGATACGGGGGAGAGAATCCAAATGCTGTTTTCTAAACAAAGGCTGTCGCCTACCTGCTCGGGAGTGCGGTCTCGAATCTGGGGAAACTTGCGAGGAATATATATGTATTTGTATATATGCTCCGGGGTCCCGCACGTGGGCGTGGATAATTCAGTGCTTATGACTTTGATGAGTATAACCCTGGAAGAGAACTAGAATTACAGGTAAGTAACTTATCCCTACTACACCAGACATTTGAGAAGAAAAAGAGCTGGAGGATATATAACCTTTGCTCCACAGAACAGAGCTTAACTGTCAATACATTATAATATTGTTGTGATGAACGTTCCATGTGTAGAGGTGATGAAGTAGACGTAGCCGAGTAGTGTCTTTGTAAGATATTTATTAAGTCCATAACATCAGTGGGTGCAGCCCGACCAGGAGCAGCCTCCCTGCTGCGATACTACAAATATGAATGCTGCATGTGTTACTGCATGTTTAATGAGGCTGCTGCCTTTAACATCAGATATTTTTCATGTGTATTTTTACTCTGTTCCTATGTAAAGCTCTTTGCCACCCATAGGATCTCTCTGCACTTTATGAAAATGCTAATATTTAAATGAGAGCCTCAGCATGTCACTTTCTATGGGTGTCACTCCTGTTCACAAATAGGATTCTATTTATCAGTCCCTTTTTCTCACGGATCCTGTGATCCTAATTATTTACATTCTGTAGAGGTTTTCTCTAGAGTTCCCAGCCTGTGCATGCATGAAGATTCTTGTTTTATTGATAAAGATTATGGGAATTGTCTAAAAGCTGTTGACCTCAACAGTGATTTCATGAGAGTTGTTCTTATGGCCCTGACCCTTTTCATATCAGGACTGAATTGTAAATTAATGTTGTGGCCTTGTGAGGAGAAACCTGGAGATAACTGTGTGCCTCCTGAAATATTGTTAATTTGGTCTCTCCTCCACAGGTTCCTTCAAACAGCAGAGATGTTGAAACCTTCTACACCCTCTCCCAGCCACGAGAGCAGCTCCTCTGGTGGGGACGATGGCAGCGAGTATTACCCACAAGTGGGTAAGTACAGAGGCATTAGCGAACTGCTGTGGTCCTAGAAAGCTCTGAGATGCCTTTAGTTGCAGAGCAATTCATGGGTTGCTGTAGATTAATGTAACATTACATTTAAAGCAGCTGCTGGGTGATCCAGGCAGAGTAGGCAAACGATCCTGGGTAGGAATTTAATGATAGAGGGAAGATGTCTCATTTTTTGTGTCTATGTCTTAAAACTAAGTATTCTTTAGCTTTGGGTGTCATATCTTAATGATAACTGCAACATTACTACAGAGCCAGAATGGTTATCATGAAAGCATAAAGAAAAGTCAAACTTAGGGAAGAGTTTTATTATGAAAGTGGGCTTTGACTGGTAGTGTCTAAATCTTTCACTGCAGAATGTCCCCCGATATGTTATGTTAACACTTTTATAAAGCGTGACTACCCCATGGGGCTTCCTGGCGATGAAAATGTATAATGCTTGAATATGCTGCCTGCAACTCTATCACAGCAAAGACTGATCATTGGTGTCAATGACTCAATTGTCTTTCATAGAGTATTGTACTCTAATTTTAGCAAAATATCATTCTGTGGCTGCGTCCTCTCCATGAATGGCCTATCTCAAGATAGCAGCTAGAGTTATAGTAATCGCACAGTGTGAATTGTACCTGATAGTCTTTCATATAGTATTGTACTTTAATTTTAGCAAATATCCTTCTGTGGCTGCGTCCTCTCCATGAATGGCCTATCTCAAGATAGCAGCTAGAGTTATAGTAATCGTACTTTGTAGTGGTAGAGCCCAGATGAGCCTCAGTTTATTGATTGTGACATTGGTGGAGGTGCTCAAGGATTCACTTCCTTCTAGCGTCTCTCCCCTACCTCGGAGAGGATATCATATAGTTACAAAATCGGACCTTTAAGCCCTCCCACCCCCTTCATAAACCTTTCTAATGATATCGGTGATCCTCTGACCCTCTACTGTCTTGATGCTTCACTATCTGTTGGTAAGGCTGTACTTTTGGGAACCTAGAAGTCCCACTTGCAAGTCTCAAGTGATTTAACCGAGACCCTTGTCCACATCTTCTAGCAATCCGCATTGTTACTGTCTTCGGTACATGATGGCTTCTTCTTTGCTGCTCTAAAGTGTGTTTTAAAGGTAAGGGGAGAGTGCAAATAGGAGTGTAGTAAGACCCTTTTTGTTTGCCATATCATCCCGGATTTCAAGTGTGGTCTTTGTGACCGGGCTACAGTAAAGATTATTAGGTGAACACTATCCAGGTAGCTTTGCGACACCCTAAGAAGACTCCAAGCTGACCATTTGATCCATATCCCATTATTTTCTTTGTTTCTTCATTAAAGCACCTATTGTGCATACATAAATGAGCTGCTTGGTAGCATTCAAGCTATCTGAGCAAGCCAGACATCCTACATCTTTTGTGACCAATAAGGCTATCCTTGCCTTCGTCCTAGCCCAGATAAAATTAGTAGAGTTTTAGGAACCGGTACATCTGATATCACCTCTGTTGAAAAGTGGATTATTTGAGGGGGGGGGGGTTTAGGGGGCAGGTGTCTATCTCTAAAGATAAGGCCACCACCTACTCAGTGTCACACAAATTACACTCAATTATGCTCAATCCCTAGTAATATGACAAGAAGAAGACTGTCTTAAATCAATGACAATGTGTGAAGTATTTAAGCAGTGCATATGCAGTTGAAAAAGTCACACAAAACATAATAAAATTCCACAAACAATTTTAAAATAAAGAGAAACATTTTATGAGTAAAATAACACCAAACTGGCAAGTCCAACCAGGGGAACAGGATATAATGAATTTTTAAACATTTAAGTGAAAAAAGCGACATAAAGCTTAAAGAGCCAATGATAGTCTATAGACGTGGAAGACTAGGACCTAGGCTCGATTTGAGGCTTACTGTGATCCGAGCCCTCCTCGGAAACAATTAGTGAATTGGTCCCAGTGAAAGTCTGGAAGTCAGAAAAAGTTCAAAAAGTTTTTTAATCCCAACACAGAAAAGGACTAACTTTTTGAGAAGAAAAATCCTCCTGAGTGGTATACCACTGAATTTGTAGCCGCCTTAGTAGAAACAAAGGCTGTCTCCAGCTAGTGGGTGGGAGTGACTCTTGGGCACTCCCTAACTAATAAGGTAAAGTTCTTGAGGGCAGCCCTATCCAGTTTTTCAGTACCTCCTGTTTTTCCTACTGCAGACAATCCCATAGTGCTCTTACCCTCAAAATACAAGATGGGGAAACCCTTCTCCCCTTGTTCATAGCCCGTGTGCCTACCCAGAGGTGTTGCCTGGGTACTGAGCAGTCCCCTCCTCTGTGGTTGCTCAAAAGCTGGGGCATTCCAAGTGTTAACTAACATTTGCCAGTGGCAGGACAAGCCTCCATGAAGTTAATTAGGTTCTTGGGCCCACCCCAACTGGTCTTCCTGTCAGGGGAAGGAGACACTTCCCTCTTCCTAGGTTGTCTTCTTGAAGCGGGTTTTGCACCTAATTCAGGCAAAGTAAAGCTGGACAGTTACCGAACGGCTAATGCAAATTAGCCTCCAGCAGCTTTAGGCAGGGTGAAGGTGACTTTCTTAAAGTTACATTTCCATATATTTAATACAAATCCAACTTTACCATTAGTTTGGGGTTATATTTAATATAAAAATAAGTCTTTAAATTGAGTCTATAGCTGGTACCGTTAAAAATTGTCGATTAAATTGTATAATCTATACTGTGGCTTTTCCTATGTGCCAGTTACAGCCTGACCAGTGACAATGTTGTTTTGGGCCTAATCACTGGAGGAACATGGCCATTTCTAGTGTCACACAGGTTCTACTTCAAATATTATGCACTCTACCTTGTGGGCAGCAATGTTTGTTTCCCTACCTGATTTTTGACAGGTCCGGGCAGGGGGATTGAAGGTTCTGGTGTCAAGCTTCACAGAGCAGGCCTGACGCATGTTTTCACAGTCGCTGTAGTGAATGGCACAATAGATGCTGCTGTCCACGTGTAATATTTAACCTTCCATGCCATGGATGTATTTCTGTACCATAAACTTTGGTCTTATAGGTAAGTTGAATCTTCCAATTGTGTTTTAAGCCAAATGAGACATCTTTAAATATTTGTAGTAGGTGTGTCCCCAAAAGAATTTGAAAAAGTGGGGGTGACCACCGAAAAGGGTCTCTTTGCAACATCCTCCATGAGGTTAGTGGTGGGCAGCGATTTAAATAGGTAGATATTTTTACAGTTTTACAGGTGCATATAATCAAATTCCCATATATTTAACAAAGTTTCTCTGTTCACTGTACGTACATTCCTGTTTTGAAGAAGTGTCACACTATTAGGTGGGATCAAAATGTTAAACATCTTGGATTTGTCTTTGTTCACCTGATATTTTCCTCTGTCCCCACAGATCCTGAGGTATAGTCGGATAAGATACCGCAGGCTATTGTCAATAAGAAATCACACGTTAACAGGCATATCTTAGTATCCATAATGTGAGACATCCCAGGTCAATGAGAAGTTACTGTTCCACAGGTGTGTCAATAGGAGTCTTTTACTTGTGGTGAACTGGGGCCTCCCTATCACAGACACTCAAATTGGATACCAAGTTTCCCTGACTCAGTAAGGTGTTTTTTTACACACAAGTAAATCTATGCTCACAGTGGCAAGTATTTCCATAAATGTAGGTGGAATTAAAAATCGCAACCCTCCAAAACGGGCCTTGCAGGATAAACATGGTACAAATCACATACAGTAACTTTTAGAAAAGGAGCGTCCACTATATTGTTTTGTTTCCAGCCCAAATTCAGGCAATCCAATCTTAACAAATGTAACAATGATGAACAAAAAATGAGATTCAGTTATCAGGAGTCTTAAGAATGTGTCTAGTATCCAACTTTTATTGATTTTTCAATACATTAAATTTTCCAATCTGCCCAGTCACCACGTTTCGTCCTCTATGGACTTCATCAGGGCTGTAAATCAAATTAAAAGATGTATACATCACTCCTATGTAATGCCTATTTGACATTATTACAAAAACATTTATACATATCTATAAAATCCCTGATGGTGCCTTCCGCACCCCAAGACTCCACACACATTAATGACATCTTTCTTTTTAACAGAAAAACAAATAACCACTTTCCACTGTTGTCATTATTAATGCAATATGTACATAGCCCTACACACCACCGTTCCCTGCCTATTTACAAAACGTTTTGGTTTTTTTAAATTGTAATAAACCTTTACCTTTTTTCACATTTTAATTTATATTACAAAAATACCCTTCCTAAATTTGTCAAATCTAAATGTCAGTCTGTTATGAAACATTTCCCATTAAAAACTTTTTTCCAATAAAAAACTATTGCACATAACCATTATTGAATTTCAACTTACTTGTGCTTTCCACACTTGTATGACTTTGAAACAGGAGGCTATACTTCTTGCTTTTTAAGTGACTTCATGGGTAATAAATCCCTTTTCAGGTGGTGTACCCCCTAAATCATCTATAATTAAAACATGGCAATAATCAGCATAATATAAATTATCTTCCTCCCAAAATCGCATTTAATGGTTTGTATCTCATTGAAAAGTAGTTCTTAGTCCCCCTAAGGTTCCCCTATCCAGGCCTTAAATCAACAAATTCCTCATGCTTCTTTTCAGTCCACTAATCCTATGAGAATCTGCATATTTAACTACCAATCTAGGTGCCGAATCCACATTTAATTGTTGCCCACTTCGCCACTGATAATAACTATTCTGTAAATCACTAATAGTCTACCTCAATCCCACTGTATCTATGCGCTTGACCTCCCATATCTCCACTCACCTTTCTCCTTCATCTGTCAGGGCTCAAGTGTTGCGGAAAAATGCCTCTAACCCTGCTACCGGGCATCCCTGATTCAAAGAATAAGGCCCCCCAATCCGTCCACCAATCTGCTCTCAATATGCCTCTGTGTCCTAGCACTCCACCAATCACTGTGGTTACTGACCAGACCAATGCTAAACATATCCGTCGGCAGACAGAGTTCCCTCTCTGGTACACTCTGCTACTACCAATCACCGGGCTCACTTCTGTAGAGAGGTGTGAAGCAAGATTTCCCTACCACCTCCCCGTATTAAGCTGACACATTGGCCAACAGAGTTTCCACTCTGGTCTACTCTGCTTGCTCCAATCGGAAGACTCACTTCTGACGTGAGGCATAATGCAAGTTTTCTCCAACATCTCCCCTTATCACGCTGCCACGTCATACTTCCCACCCAATTACTGTGCTTGTCTGCTCTTCCGTTTTTAAAGAAAAATATACTCCAAGAGTTTCCTCTCCGGTTGGCCAAATATCAAGGCCAATCCACAGCTAGATAAAACAGACTATTTGTACAAAGCGACCCCCAATTATACATCCGGCGTTCTAATTTCAAAATCAGCTAAAGCCGGGATCGGGCTCAGATAAAAAAACATTTACACACGAATCCCCATGAGTCGATGCAAATGGGTTCTGCGATGATTTAGATCATATCATACGCAATTTTAATAGCTAGTTAACTCTTGTATTTTTACCGAAAAATATATTCAGAGAGTTTCCTCTACGATCGGTCAGATAACGCTGCCAAACCCAGAGCCTCTTGTCAAAACACACTGGTAATATAACACTGTTAATATATGATGATATATCTGGCTCTTTATGTCCCCTATAAACAAAATGTTCGAGGCATGTGAGCTGTAGATCACATGCTTTGCATAGCCTGCCATCTTGTGTTGGGTCCGGATGTTTGCACTTTGTTTTCCTTCGAAGAAGTCTTTTCCAGTCACGAGGTAGGTGACTCCTCCTTTCGGTGATAGTGCGCATGGGCATCAACTCCATTGTTAGAGTGTTCGGGTTCAGGCGTGAATTACGGCTCTCCGGTTCGACACTGTTTCTCGGGTTCCCCTCGGTGCGCAATCCCCTACCCTCGACGGTATTGTTTCTCGATCGCGTTTCCCATTCTCCGCTTATCGTTTCGACTCAAGGTCTTCGATCAGAAGATTCGTGGAGGGCTGTTGGGCCTATCCGCATCCGCCCCGCTAGCAGTCGATAAAACTGACTCCATTTAAATAATGTCCCGGGTGTCGCACTAAGTTTCCGCGCACCGACTTGCACGAAGTGTGCAACCTGTGTCTATCCCCGGAACATAACGAACAAGACTGCGACGCGTGCTGATCGTTTCGATCTAAGAAGACGCTCCGTGACCGTCGGGCTCGACGTCACGAAATGCATCAGCAAAGAGGCTCCGCACCGGACATCTTCAGAGAAGATTCCGACCAGGAAGAATTCCACGCACATGGAGCTGAAGGAGAGGGGGAACACATCTCTGTGTCCGAAGTCGACTCCGACACGAAAGAGCAAGTGACACCAGGTCAGCGTACAATGAGTACTGACACTCCCCTGCCCCAATACTTACCGGAGAAAAAGGCTCCGGTCCTTCCTCTGCCCTCTGGCCAAGGTCGGCACAGAGAAAAAGTTTCAGACGCACCGCCCGCCGGCCCGGCACCGAAACATAAATCAAAGCCTTCCGGCTCGGGATCAAGTCGGCCCCATTTGGGTACCGAACCGAAGCCTTCAGCATCGAAATCCAAACATGACCATCCCTTCGTTACCAAAAAAGAAACCTTCGGAGCCAAAACCGAAAAATACGGCACCCAAAGGAAAAACACCTCTTCCATTTAAAGAGCCTCGTTTCGACGTTCCGCCTCTTAACACGGATCCGAAACAAAAGGAACTGGTTATTCATCCAGATACTGGGCATATTCATGCAAAATTGCCAGAGAAAAGGAAAATGGGCTTACAAGAGGACTACCACATTCCTCTGAAACGCAAGAATGTGGGTACTAACCCTTCTCCTCCTCCTATTACACCTCCTTCACCCATTGACCCAAATTTACTCATTACACCCACAGATTCCCCACAATCATCTGATCCACAAGATGAAGGGAATGGGGATGAAGATAGGCCACAATACATTGTTAATGACCCCTGGGAGGATTATAATACAGATCCCAACACCGATAACGATCCGGATCAATACCACTCCAGACCCTCCCCACCTGATAACATAGGGTATATAGAGCTACTTAATAGGGCTGCTCAATACCATGGGGTAGAATTACGTAAGAAGGCTCTTGAAGAGGATTTTCTATTCAAGACCTTGAGTTCCTCTCAAAGATCAACACAAACACTGCCTATGCTCAAGGGAATGCTTAAGCATGCAGATGAGATTTTTAAAGACCCTGTGCGGGCAAGGATTGTCACACCCAGAATAGATAAAAAATACAAGCCAGCGCCTACTGACCCCACCTACATCAAGGGTCAAGTTCCATTAGACTCCCTGGTAGTCTCTAACACTCGCAAAAGAGCGAACTCGCAAATCACAGGAGATGCCCCTCCTCCTGATAAGGAGATCTAAATTGATAGATGCCTCCGGCAAAAGAATAGCGGCGCAAGCAGCCAATCACTGGCGAATTGCGAATACACAAGCTCTTCTAGCTCGCTATGACAGAGCTCATTATAATGAGCTAGAAAAATTAATTCCGTTTTTACCTGATATACATAAAACTAAAGCAAAGGATCTAATTCAAGAGGGGAAATTAATTTCCAATACATCTATTAGGTGCACTTTAGATGCAGCTGACACCGCAGCTCGCGCAGTCAACACCAGCGTATTGCTACACAGACACGCTTGGCTCAGAATTTCTGGGTTTAAACCCGAGGTCCAAGCCTCTATTCTAAATCAACCTTTTTGATAAGGAGCACCTCTTCGGTCCTAAAGTGGACACTTCTTAAGAAAAGATGAAGAAAGATACGGAGGTCGCTAAATCCATGGATGCTTTGTAACTCCCTTCCAATCGGGGCTCCTTTCGTCGCTTCTTTTACAGGGGGGGCTCCAAGAACACCTCATCAGAAAATCCCTCCTCATCTTACAAGGGCAATAATCAATCGCCCTCGTCAAGAGGTTACTTTAGAGGAGGATTTAGAGGGAAGAGGCAGAGGCAACTCAACACGCACTTCCCCTGCAAACAACAAACAGTGACTTCCTTCCTCTACCCCCGATCATTCCACTCCTGTCGGGGGACGTCTCTCCCAATTTCTACCCATCTGGAATACAATCACCTCAGACAGATGGGTTCTACAGATTATCCAATATGGTTATTGCCTGGAACTTACCGACACTCCGCAAACATTCCTCCAAGATCACACACAATGTCACAAGAACATTTAAACCTTCTCAAACAAGACGTTCTCTCTCTATTAGAAAAAGGAGCTATAGAACCAGTCCCATTACAATATCAAGGGGCCGGTGTATACTCCCTATACTTCTTAATTCCCAAAAAAGACGGCTCTCTCAGGCCTATACTAGACCTCCGAGATCTGAATCTATACATCCAATCAGATCACTTTCACATGGTGACACTCCAGCAAGTGCTCCCACTCCTTCAGCAAGGTGACTTTCTGTCCACTTTAGATTTAAAGGACGCCTACTTCCACATTCCAATACACCCCGCTCATCGCAGATACCTCAGGTTTGTGGTAGCGGGACAACATTACCAATTCAAAGTGCTCACATTCTGAGTCCCTACTGCTCCCAGAGTTTTCACCAAATGCCTGGCAGTAGTCGCAGCTCATCTACGAAGGCAACACATTCACGTCTTCCCATACTTAGATGACTGGCTCATAAAAGCCAGCTCACAAGCAAACTGTCTACAACACACTTACAAAACAGTTCACCTGCTCCACGATCTAGGATTCACAGTAAATCTGTCCAAGTCCCATCTCCAACACTCAAACGTACTTGGGAGCCACTTTCGATACACAAAAGGCTCTGGCCTGTCCCAATCCGGCCAGAATCCGCAACATTCGAACTCTAGTTTCCCAGTTCCAGCCTAAACACTCATTGCCAGCTCGGGTGTTCATGCAGTTACTAGGAATGATGGCATCTTGCATCCTAATAGTCCCCTATGCAAGACTTCAAATGCGTCCCCTTCAGGAATGCTTAGCACGTCAGTGGAATCAGTCTCAGGGTCAGTTATCAGATCTAGTGTTGGTGGACGGCCGCACTCCTCGCTCTCTGCAGTGATGGAATCACAAAACCTTTCCAAAGGGCAGCCCTTCATCGACCCGGTTCCACAGACAGTGCTAAGAGCAGAGGCATTGCTCACTGGCTGGCGAGCTCATCTCCAAACTCGCACAATTCAGGGCATGTGGAGCATGCAGCAAAAGCAGCTTCACATAAATCATCTAGAGCTTCTAGCAGTATTTCTAGCGCTCAAAGCCTTTTTAAGTTCACCTTGTAGGCAAGGCTGTCCTGATACGCACAGACAACATGACAGCCATGTATTATATACAGAAACAGGGGGGGGACACACTCTCTCCAGCTGTCACAACATGCACAGATCATCTGGAGGTGGGCCATACGTCACAAAATATATCTCTTCGCAGAACACCTTCCAGGAGTAGACAATCAGATTGCAGATCTGCTCAGCAGACAGACAACAGAATCAAGAGTGGGAACTCCACCCTCAAGTTCTCCTCCCGTTCTTTCAGATGTGGGATTTCCCAGAAATAGATCTGTTCGCCACACACCAAAAAGCCCAAGCTTCGCCTCCAGGTATCCACACCCATTGTCCAAAGGCAATGCACTATGGATAAACTGGTTAGGGATATTTGCCTACTCTTTTCCACCTCTCCCACTCATTCCACTAGTGGTTCGGAAGCTCAGGCAGGCGTCCCTGACACTAATCCTAGTAGCTCCCACATGGGCCCGTCAACCTTGGTTCACCACCCTGTTGGAGCTCTCAGTAGTTCCTCATCAAAAACTACATCTCACATCCAATCTCCTCACGCAGAGCCGTGGAGAGATAAGACACCCAGATCCCGGTCATCTCAACCTTGCGATCTGGCACCTGAAGTCATAGAGTTTGGCTACCTCAATCTTCTGCCAGACTGCATGAAAATTATCAAAGAGGCTAGACGTCCTACTACAAGGGCTTGCTATGCAGCATAGTGGAAGCGGTTTGTTATTTATTGTAATAACAACCAAATCAACCCACTTGATCCTTCAATTCAGAACATCATTTGCTATTTACTGCATTTACAACTTTCAAATTTAGCGTACACATCCATACGCTTATATCTCGCTGCAATAGCCGCATACCTTCAAAATAGACAACATCTGTCTCTTTTCAGAGTGCCTGTTATTAAGGCATTTATGGAATGACTCAAAAGAGTTATTCCCCCAAGACTTCCACCTGCCCCAGTATGGAATCTCAATATTGTCCTCACCAGACTGATGGGTCCACCCTTTGAGCCATTGCACAAATGTGAACTGCAATTTCTCACTTGGAAAGTTGCTTTCCTCATTGCTATTACATCACTGAGGAGAGTGGGTGAGCTTCAGGCACTAACCATAGAAGAAGCATTTTTACAAGTACACCAAAACAAAGTGGTTCTTCGGACTAATCCTAAATTTCTACCTAAAGTAATTTCTGCCTTCCATATCAACCAATCTGTTGAGTTGCCTGTGTTCTTCCCTCAACCAGATTCCATGGCAGAACGTGCTCTACACATCTAAGACGTTAAAAGGGCATTACTCTATCATAGAAAGGACGAAACCTTTCCGTAAGACTAAACAACTCTTTGTTGCTTTTGCTCCACCTCATACAGGCAATCCCATTTCAAAATCAGGTATTGCACGGTGGATAGTCAAATGCATTCAGACATGTTATGCAAAAGCAAAAAGAACCTTAACAATTCCCCCTAGAGCGCATTCCACTCGCAAACTAGGGGCTTCTATGGCTTTCTTAGGAAACATCCCCATAGATGACATCTGCAAGGCTGCAACATGGTCTACACCTCACACATTCACAAAACATTATTGTGTAGATGTGTTAGCAAGACAACAAGCTAATTTAGGCCAGGCAGGTCTACGTACACTTTTTCAAACCACTGCAACAGCTTTGGGAGAATACTGCTGTATAGTCTATGCAAAGCATGTGATCTACAGCTTGCATGCCTCGAACGGAAAATGCTACTTACCCAGTATGCATCTGTTCTTGGCATGTAGAGCTGTAGATTCACATGCGCCCTCCCGCCTTCCCGGGCACCTATACCTGTTGCAGTAATATCTTACTTAGATACATACACATGGACATCTCTATTCTACTACTCTTACTAAGTCCGTTATCACCCTCTGCGGGAAAACAATCTAACAATGGAGTCGATGCCCATGCTTAAAGCCTTTTTAAGTTCACCTTGTAGGCAAGGCTTTCCTGATACGCACAGACAACATGACAGCCATGTATTGTATACAGAAACGGAGGGGGCACACTCTCTCCAGCTGTCCAACTTGCACAGATCATCTGGAGGTGGGCCATATGTCACAAAATATATCTCTTCACAGAACACCTTCCAGGAGTAGACATTCAGATCACAGATCTGCTCAGCAGACAGAGAGAGCAGATTCACGAGTGGGAACTCCACCCTCAAGTTCTCCTCCGTTCTTTCAGATGTGGGGATTATCAGAAATAGATCTGTTCGCTACACACCAAAATGCCCAAGCTTCGCCTCCAGGTATCCACACCCATTGTCCATGCGCACTATCAGCGAAAGGAGGAGTCACCTACCTTGTGACTGGAAAAGACTTCTTTGAAGGAAAACAAAGTGCAAACATCCGGACCCAACACTAGATGGCAGGCTATGCAAAGCATGTGAATCTACAGCTCTACATGCCAAGAACAGATGCATACTGGGTAAGTAGCATTTTCCTTACAGCCATCAAAGAACAATAGGCCAATGATGCATTCATCAGGGCTGTGCGCATCATGGACTTTGACAATCCATACATCGTACCGAATCTTAAAACATGCACATGATGTAATAGAATCAACTAGACATATATCACAACCTGTCATTCACTTCGCCTTCTACAAATCAAACACCCTACTAAGTCCAAACCAATATATTTTAAAACAAATCATACTTCTGTATCCAGTATTTACTCAAGTATCAATTGTGATTGCACCTTTATCTTCAATCCATTAAGCTCCTACATACAAAATTACAGATTTAGCAAGAATATTCCAATTAAGGAAATTGCTGTGACTCGTTTTTCTGATAAAGACCAGACATCAACCCTCACGGGCACACCTTCATTCTCAATCAATTGGTCCCATATGCGAGTGGCTTCCGATTACCAACATCACTCCTCCTCTGATTCCAAAAACAACTCTATTTATAAAAAATAATGTAGCGCGTTTTCCAGATTAAGACCAACCTGTACAGTTCTCAATCTACTTAGCTTCTTCCTGTCTGAGCTTCAATTCCATGTCTCCCCCTCTTGAACCTTTCTCTATTCTCTGCATGCCATGGAATTTAAAATCTACATTATTGGGATGGCAGTCACTAATATGTTGCACTATCTGGGATCGTTCATCTCTATTCAATATGGCTCTCCGGTGTTCTTGGATTCTTAATTTAAGAATTCTCTTTGAGCTGCCAATATACACTTTATCACAATTACATACAATTGCATACACCACCAAACAACTATTACAGTTGATAAATTGGTTTATATGGTGTATTTTTTAGTGTTGTACTGAAATGTCTTTATCTATGACTGCATATAATGCAAGCTGCACATATGTAAAAGCCCTTTGGTTGGGAGGGGGTGGGGGGTAACCAGTTAGTCCCAATTGCTACAACAGGTTCCAGATAATTTTTAATCACTTTGTTTCTAATAGTGACACCTTTCTTATATGCTACCAGGGGTTTGTTAGTGATTATATTGGTGAGCCCTGGAACACCCTTCAACAAATTCCAATTTTTACACAACATTTTGTATATTAGGTTATGTTCTGAGCTATATGTTGCTATGAATGCAAGTCTGTCAACAGATTGTTTTCTTGGCTTTTGTGCCAGGGTATCAGTTTTTTTGATGTTCTGCACACTTGTCTCTGCTTTTTTTAAATCTGCTCGGGGTAGCCTCTTAGTCTATTTTTCAGGTCATCAAGACAAGTACCAAACGCCTCATCATTATTACAGTTTCTCCGGATCCATGTTTCACCAAAAGGAATACCTGAGATCACTGAAGTAGGATGCGCACTGTCTGCCCTCAAGATATTATTTGTGGCTGTTTCTTTCCTGAATAATCTACTTTGAATAAGGTCATTTGAGATGTATAGTTGTACATCAAAAAATCAATCTTACATTGGTCCTGACACATTGTGAAAAGCACATTATATCTGTTGTCATTAAGGTGGGCAACATATTCTTTCAAGTTATCTTTAGTGCCTTTCCAAATAATCAGAATGTAGTCAATGAAACAACCCCAAAATAAAACATCATCCATCCACTTTCCTGCCAGTGTGGACCAAGCATGCTCCCTCTCAAATCATCCCATAAATTGGTTGGCGTAAGAGGGAGCAAACCTCGATCCCATAGCTGTTCCTCGAATCTGGTGCTACCGTTCCCCTCCGAAAAGAAAAAAGTTGTTTCTTAAGATTAAGTCACTCATTTCTAGTAACATTTTCGATTGTTCAAAAAGGCTGGCATTCCTTTTAAAAAGGTCGTACTTCAGTGCCAGGTGTCCTAGATCATTTTCTATGCATGTATATAAACCTACAACATCAAGTGTCACAAAGCTCATGGTAGGGTCCCAAACCACATCCTGTAACTTATTCAACACATCCATTGTATCCCGGATGTATGATGGCAAATTTTCAACTAAAGGTTTTAAGAATAGATCTAGAAATTCAGAGAGATGTTTCGTTAGGCTACCTGTACTAGAAATAATCGGTCTCCCAGGAAGATTGTGTCAAGGTTTATGGATTTTGGACAGCGTGTATATAAATGGAAATCTAGGATTGACAATTTTTTTTTTTTTATTACGTTTTTATTGAAAAGCATAAAGCAGATAAATACAGTGACTATTAGCAGTTACAGTGTATACACGTCATGACCAATTACAGAGCATTTTTACCTCATATAGTACAAACTTATGACATTTACTCCAGAACATAGCTGCTTTGCCAGCCCAAAGTCCACATCTCGCGTCCCACTCCATCAGCACAGTAAACTTCAGTAACATTGTCTTACATAAAAATACAACATGTGAGTGGGTCCTCAATAATTTGCAGAGCATCGTCCATTTTTTCCGCATCTAAATAGGGCCTGCGCCCTCAGCCTCCCCCGTCTCCTTTCCAACCAAGTACTGCTGGTACAGTCCCCAGAAGCTTCTAGGGCGGCTCTGAGGCGGTAATAAATCATTATACAGTTCAGATTGTGTGTTGCAATAAACCATATCTTTAGACCACTCAGTTACAGTAGGTACAGGTCCCCGCGCCCACCGCATAGCAATTCTTCTTTTGGCAAGCAACAATCCCATACCTATAAGTTTACGCATTTCTTTCGGCGGCTTCCCAGTATACCCCAGCAGCGCCAAAAGCGGGTCTATTGCAATCTCCAAGCCTGTGATTTCGATCTGAAAGAGACACGTTAGTGATAGATTCCTTACCTTAGAATATCCCCAGGCGTCAGACTGGATCCGGAAACTTTTCGTCAGCAGTTCCCCTGCGCGTCGGTAGGCGTCGTCGTGCGGCTCTGTGTACGTCGCTGGCGTCGTAGTCGCCGAGATGACGTCGTCGGAGCTACTTAGACACGCGCGCTGACGTCAGTTCTTTCTTATTCCGCGCCAGCAAGCGCAGATCCGAGAGAGAGTGGTACTCCTAGTTATTATTTTAACTTGTTTCTCTTGTTTTGTCGAATACTCGACTTCTGGTGCAGTAGGGGACCATGTCGGTGGCGGGCCCGCATGACGTGTGTCTCTTCTGCTTCGGGCACGCCCATCACCGAGACGTGCCCCGATTGTCGGGCCATGGCGCCGAAGGCTTTACAGGAGTGTTCCCGAAAGTTGTTGGAGGCCCGGCAATCAGTTCCACTCAAGGTCCCGCTCCCGTGGGAGGTCGAGGGACAGGTCGCGGAGCCGACACCACAGGTAAGTCAAAGCGCCATAAGAAATCGAAGTAGCGACGTCGCTCTTAGTCTACCCCTCACCGGTTGCGGGACGCGGTCGAGGGGGTGGGCGGTCACTCCCCCCGCGGCTCCGGTGGAGCCTCCGTTGTTGCCTGCGGCCTACCCGCCTTTCCCGGGGCCGTACGTGACTCCGGAAGAAATACAGGTATTCCTGTCGGCCATGGGCCGTTTATTGCCCCATCGGGTCCCTCCGGAGCGCCTTCGGACCCCGTGGACCCGTTGGGTGGTTCTGCCCCTGTGCCGCCGCCTTTGGCCCCGGCTATGCCGGCAAGATACCCTGCGGCGCCGTTGGCTCCGGCCTCGGCGCCCCCTCCCGGGTCCCTCCGGAGCGCCTTCGGGCCCCGTGGACCCGTTGGGTGGTTCCGCCCCCGTGCCGCCGCCTTTGGCCCCGGCTACGCCGATGAGATACACTGCGGCGCCGTTGGCTCCGGCCTCGGCGCCGCCTCCGACGCCGGCAAGATACCCTGCGGCGCCGTTGACTCCGGCCTCGGCGCCGCCTCTGGCGCCGGGGCCGACACCGGACACGACGCCGTTGCCTATGGGCCCGGTCTACGTCGAGCCTGGACTATTATCCCCCAATTCCTATTCCAGGAGGGGAATTTATTCCATTTCCCCGGGCCCCTCGTCCTTACCAGCCTCTTAAACAGACGGTGGACGAAGGGGAGTACTAGGAGGGGTCTGAGGGGAGGGCGATGTGGAGGGTCCAGGCGATCTGGATTTCTCTCCGCACCCTGGTACATTGTCCCCTTCTTCCGTAGCTCCGGAGGAGGTTGGGTCCTTTTCTGTGGTGTTGCACAGGGCGGCTCAGGCTCTTAACCTCGAGCTCCCATCCGTGCCCATCAGGACCAATCTCCTGACTGAAGTGCTGCAGCCGGCGGCCTCCTCGGCGGAGCGCTACTGCCCTTTGATAACGCGCTTACAAATATTCTATTAGGCACCTGGACGCCATCGCCCGGCCCCGGGCGACCCCAGTTTTCTCACGCAACACCCAAAGCCTAAGAGTCTAGTTGTCTAGGCCTCTGCCTCTCCGAGCGCATTCCCTTTCGCACCTCTGGACAAGGAATCCAAAAAACTTGAGCTCCTAGGCTCAGAACAACTGGCTTCTCAGGGAATGTCCAGAACACTTTGTTGGACATGCCTTTTGATGGCACATGCCTCTTTGGTGACCGCACATTGGAACGCTTTAAAGACTCCTGGGCTACGGCCCAGTCCTTGGGACTTGCCACCACGCGCACTCCCTTGGGGTCTGCCTTTCGCCTTTTAAGGTCAAGGTCCAGGCGCACACACGCGTTCCTTTCACAGCTGCCGGCCTGCCCAGCTACAGTCTCAGCGCAGCCGCGGTCGGGGGGCCCGCCGCAGTGGGTCACGGGGCCAGCGGGTGGGTCGGTCCACCACCGCCCCTGCCACCACTGCCTCAAAACCTTCCTAGTCCGGTGTTTCAGGCCCAACGAACGCCAGTGGGCGGCAGGATTCGCCATCACCTCCCCCACTGGTGCACCATCACTTCGGACAGGTGGGTTCTGCAATTAATCCAAAGGGGCTACTCCCTCCCCTTCCAGACTACCCCTCCAGCCATGCCGCCTCAGTACCACCGCATGTCGGGGGACTTTTCCGGCAGGAGGTTACGGCCCTCTTGGCCAAGGGGGCCATCGAGCACGTTCCGACGCCAGAAGTAGGTTGTGGTTGTTACTCCCACTACTTCCTGGTTCCAAACAAAGACAAGGGCCTGCGTCCTATCTTACACCTCCGGAACGTCAATCGCTTCCTCCGGAAGGAAAAGTTCAAAATGCTCACGCTTACTCAGGTCTTGTCTGCCCTAGACCCGCAAGACTGGATGGTAGCGTTGGACTTGCAGGATGCTTATTTTCATATCCCCAACCTACCGGCGTTACCTGCAGTTCACGGTTGGCCACGAGCACTTTGAGTTCACCGTGCTCCCTTTCGGCCTTACCAGCGCCCCTCGGGTGTTCACCAAAGTGATGGCGGTGGTCACAGCTTATCTGCGCAGATCAGGGGTCTCCGTCTTCACCCATCTCAACGACTGGTTGTTGAAGGCGGGATCGCCCCAAGCAGTTGTCTCCCACCTCCAGACTACGGCCGACCTCCTGCATTTGCTGGGGTTCTCCATCAACGTGCCGAAGTCTCATCTGATTCCCTCTCAGAAGCTCCTCTTCATGGGAGCGGTTCTGGACACGGCGCAATTTCGGGTTTATCCTCCCGAACAGCAAGTCTGGGACACTCGGGCTATGATTACGTTCTTTCAGCCCTGGTCCTGGGTTTCGGTCAGGAAGACACTGGGACTGCTGGGCCTCTTGGCCTCCTGCATCCTGCTGATCAATCATGCCAGATGGCATATGCGGGCTCTGCAGTGGGACCTGAAGTTCCAATGGACACCGCATCAGGGAAATCTGTCCGACTACGTCCAGCTCTCGGAGGGCACTGCACAGGAGTGGCTCACGGACCAGTGGTGGGTCAGCGGCAGATCCCTCTCCCTTCCCCAACCGGAGCACACAGTGGTGACGGATGCGTCCCTCCTGGGATGGGGCGCCCACATGGGAGAGGCGGAGATCAGAGGCCTCTGGTCTCCGGCGGAGTCCAAGCTCCATATCAATCTTTTAGAGCTCAGGGCGATCCTACTTGCACTGAAAGCATTCCTTCCCTCTGTCAAGGGGAGGGTAGTGCAGGTGTTCACAGACAACACCACCGCCATGTGGTACTGCAACAAGCGAGGCGGGGTGGGGTCGTGGACCCTATGTCAGGAGGCTCTGCGCCTTTGGACGTGGCTGGAATGCCAGGACGTTATCCTGGTGGTTCAACACTTGGCAGGTTCTTTGAACGCCAGGGCGGACGAACTCACCCGCCGGTGCATTATGGATCACGAATGGCGTCTTCCCTCGGAGGTGGCACAGGGTCTCTTTCAGCAGTGGGGAGTACCTTGGTTAGATTTATTCGCCACCACAGAGTACGTGCAAGGTCAGCAGTTCTGCGCGTTGGAGTTTCCAAGGCGGCCCTCGCTCGGAGACGCTTTCCGTCGCGAGTGGAGTTGCGGTCTGTTGTATGCCTTTCCACCTATACCACCCAGAGTGCTAAAGAACATCAGACGCGACCGGGCCCAAGTCATTCTTGTGGCACCGGACTGGGCTCAAACAGTTTGGTATCCCGAGCTACTCAGTATGAGCAAGGATCCCCCGATACGACTCCCTCTTCGGGAAGATCTTCTGTCGCAGCAACAGGGGACGGTCCTCTGCCCGAACCTGTCCAGCCTCCACCTCCTTCGTGGAGATTAAGCGGCGACAGTTGATTCCATTTGACTTGCCTCATAAAGTCTGTAATGTGATCCTGGCAGCCAGGCGTCCATCGACTACAACTGTATACGCCTGCCGGTGGAACAACCTTGTGGCATGGTGCACAGCCAAAGCTGTAGATCCCCTTTCTGCCCTTCTTTCTGAGGTCCTATTGTTCCTTCTCTTTTTGGCCCAGCAGGGCTCTGCTCTGGGCACTCTCAAGGGCTACTTTTCAGCCTTTCTCAGGCTACCTAATCAGCCCTCTCTTTTCAAGTCCCCTGTTGTCAATAGATTTCTCAAAGGCATTACTCACCTTTTCCCTCCTATTCCCTTTGTGATGCCTCCGTGGGACTTGAACCTGGTTCTCACATACTTAATGTGCGTTCCCTTTGAGCCTCTTCATAACTGTCCTTTGCGGTTATTAATTTTAAAAACTATCTTCCTGGTGGCCATCACCTCCGCTAGGCGGGTGAGTGAGCTCCAGGCTCTTTCATGTAAACCTCCTTTCCTGGCGATTCATCCGGACAAGGTTGTGCTTCGCCCACGTCCCTCCTTTATACCGAAAGTAGTCACTGCCTTTCATCTTGGGCAAACTGTCACTCTGCCCACTTTCTTTCCGCCTCCGCACTCTTCCAGAGAGGAAGAGAGGCTCCACCGTCTGGACCCGAAACGTGCGCTTTCATTCCATCTCAACCGCACACAACAGTTCCGGGTGGATGATCAGCTCTTTGTTGGCTACGTGGGCGCCAACAAAGGTCCAGCTGTACACAAGCGGACTCTCTCCCGATGGGTTGTCTTGTGTATTAAAGCCTGTTACTCTGGCTAAAAAGGAACCTCCGGTAGGGCTGCGCGCCCATTCTACCAGGGCGACGGCAGCTACTACAGCATTGGGACACGGTGTCCCCCTGCAAGACATCTGTCAGGCAGCCACGTGGGCCTCGCTGCATACTTTCACTAAGCACTATTGCCTTGACAGTCAAGTCCGGAGAGACGGCTTCTTGGCCGTTCGGTTCTCCGTGACTTTCTGGTGTAATCTCACTTCGCAGACCCTCCACCGGGGTTGTATTGCTTGGGTATGTATTCTAAGGTAAGGAATCTATCACTAACGTGTCTCTTTCAGATGCACAAGTTACTTACTTGTGTAACGATATATCTGTAAGAGACATTAGTTAGTGATAGATTCCTTACCGCTCACCCATCCTCCCCGTTCTGCGAACTGTTCTCTAGGGTTCAGGTAGTCCCTTTCAGGGCCCTAGTTCTATTGCACCAGTAGTCGGTCTCTGGCTTGGCTCTGCGTTCCTGGCGCGGAAAGTCGTGTACAGAACTGACGTCAGCGCGCGTGGGCGCGTCTAAGTAGCTCCGACGACGTCATCTCGGCGACTACGACGCCAGCGACGTACGCGGAGCCGCACGACGACGCCTACCGACGCGCAGGGGTACTGCTGACGAAAACTTTCCAGATCCAGTCTGACGCCTGGGGATATTCTAAGGTAAGAAATCTATCGCTAACTAATGTCTCTTACAGATATATCGTTACACAAGTAAGTAACTTGTGCTTTAATGTTTGGAAGATCTGCTCCCAGAACTTCGCTATCCCCGGGCACAATCCAGGCTATATGCAGAAACCCTGCCGAGTCAGCCCCACATCTCTCACAGGCTGCAGAGTCCCATAGACCATACCGAAACAATCGTGCTGGCGTATGATAGACTCTGTTAAGATATTTAAAATGGATCAGGCGATGTCTGCCATTCAGAGACACTTGCTGTGTAGCGTCGCAGCAATATCGCCAAACAGTGTCCTCGAGTGCCACCCCTAGATCTGTTTGCCATTCCAGTCTAGCTTTAGTATAGTGATTTCTTCTATAATCCTGCATTACATTGTATACAATAGAAACGATCCTTCTGGGGGTCGTGCAGCTCAATAGGTGAAAGAAAGCTCCCGGCTCCAACATACCATCTCCCAGCAGTTCGCGCAACACGTGTCTCACTCTATTGAATTGGAAGCTAGCCAGAGGGGTATAATCGCGGCCTTCAATATCAAACTCATTCTAGCCCCGGACCGTACCCTCAGAGAACAAGTCACCTATCTTGGTGACCTCCATCGTCTCAAGGGCCTGTACCGCCCCCTGCTCTCCGATTATCGGCAGCCAGTTGCACCAAGCAATCGGGGTCAATAAAGAATATAGAATAGCGCCCGCCTGTCTTTTCAGCAGATTCTGCCGCGCATGTACCACCGAATTAACAGAGTCCAGGACACCGGTCCTTCTGAGGGGGGCCTGAAATAGGACCCTTGACAATGACTCAGGCGCTGCTGCCACCTTTTCGATTAGCAGATGAGGAGGACGCATTTCCTCGTGCAGCCAGTGGAAGTCATGAGATCCCTGCGCCGTTCTATAGTATAGCTCCAGGTCTGGAGCCCCCAGTCCCCCCATAGAGTATGGCAGTGTGAGAACATCCCACTTAACCCGGGGCTGCTTCCCTGCCCATGCCAATCTCGTCAATAGAGAGCGAATTGTCTTAAAAATGTGGGCAGGTAACACAATCGGGATGTTCAGGAATAAAAACAAGAATCTGAGTAGCACCACCATCTTCATTAAGGATATGCGTCCTAACAAGGACAGGGGGAGGCGAATCCACCTATCTACTTCTTCCTCTAATCT
Organism: Calotriton arnoldi; assembly: GCA_963921515.1. Lineage (NCBI taxonomy): Eukaryota > Metazoa > Chordata > Amphibia > Caudata > Salamandridae > Calotriton > Calotriton arnoldi. The sequence goes on from CAWUFW010002862.1 coordinate 1,033,621, forward strand.
GCTGATTGCTCTGTCATATTTTTCGCTAATCACCAGGGCCGAATCCGTATGCACACGTATGCCCAAATAGCAAATCGGATCTGAGGTCCACTGTAGGGGATAGTCCAAGCCAACAGGTACCATAGTAGGGGACAGAGGGAAAATTGTCGATTTAGCCCAGTTGATTTTTTTTTTTTTAAATTCTCTTTTTATTGAACAAAAGTGATGGTACAATGGTGAGTCACACAGCCACGTAATAGTAACACATAATAATGAAGCCTCACAGGCATGGTCACATATTAAATCGTGCCTCAATACAACTTTAAACAGTAGGTAGGTCAATGTCCAAAGCATGTTTCCGCAATTCAATTGAAGGAGATATACAGAGGTCACCCCGTGATGTGTTCCATTTCGCCCATTTGCGGTCCCATTTTGCAGGACAACCTCTATGCTTGAATACATCTTTTTCTGCAACCATGGCATTATCCATATCCATTGAATTTGAAAACCTAGGTAGGTCTCCGACTCCCCACCCCTGAGCAATATTCCTCTTTGCAACGCCCATGTGCGTTCTGTTTGAGTCAAGTCTGTGGCCTCCCATACATTTAGTAGACATAAACGCGGAGAGTGAACAATGGTTTTCCCACAGACCCTCGCTAGTGTAGAGACAATTTTCACCCAGTAGGACTGGAGCTGCGGACACTCCCAGATCGTATGGAAGAAAGTTCCCTCGGCAGCGCACCCTCTAAGGCACCCAGGACCCGGGCGACTACCCATCTTGACCAGTATATGTGCTGATAGATATGTTCTGTGCAGGATTTTAAGTTGGATAAGGCGTAGGCGCATTGGGATGGCAACTTCCCTGGGGGAGGAGAGGGCTTCCTGCCAGTCATCGTCCTCCAGGTATCCTAAGTCAGTCTCCCAAAGTTGTCGGAGGCGCACCAGTGGGTCGGGTTTATTGTTTATCAGTTTGCGATAGGTGAGTGAAATCGCTTTGCGTGTCAGAGGGTCAGTCAGAAGTCGATCCTCCAGCGGGGAGGCCTCGGGCAGAGCCTCACCGTTGGCAATGACAGAGGTGAGTGCATGTCGGATTTGGAGATACCAGAAAGTCTCAGACTCCGCCAGCTGGTATTCTTTTTGGAGAGCTGTAAAGGAAACCATAGCATTGCGTTTCCAAAGGTCCCCCACCGAGGAAATACCAATTAGGTCCCATTTGTCAAAGCCCGGGCACCTGCTCAACCTGCCGAGTTGTTCGGATTCCCATTGGGGAGTGAGCAGTGTTAGTTTCTTGTGCCACCCAAGTTTTTTCGTAGCATAGTGCCAAAGTGTCACTGTGTGGGCCATGGGGCCGGTAAGATGTTGCCGTTTTGGGCTGGAATATAGTGCTCGTTGATAGCCTCCCTTATCCATGACCCATCTGTCCGTGAGGTATGCCGGCTCGGATGGCGGGGCAAAGACCCATTGGTTGACTACCGCTAACTGGGAAGCCCAATAGTATTGTTTCAGGTCAGGAAGCGCAATCCTGCCGTCGTACCACCCTCTGGTCAATTTGTGTCGCGATGCGTGGGCTTTTCCCGTTCCACAGAAGAGTTCTGACCTCGCTTTCCACGCTGATAAAATAGGCATCCGGGACCCTATGGGGGTATTCTGTAGCACATATAAAAACCGGGGAAGAGCCAGCATTTTAAACAATTCCGCTCTTCCCAGGAAAGTTAGCGTCAGTGTCCGCCTGGTCAATGGGGCTCTGAGGTTGGCATCATAGAAGCGAACTGGGTGTGGAGTGATGTAAATGCCGAGGTAGCGGAAACCATCAGAAGCGACAGTGATATTGGTATCTTTCGGCATCCGCGGTATAGGGACCTGTAGCATAAACAAAACAGATTTTGTCCAATTAATGGTATATCCCGAATGGGCAGCAAAAATGTGCAAGATTCTGTGGATTGAGGCCGAAGGGGCTGCTACGTAGAGCAGAACGTCGTCGGCATAGAGGGATATTCTGTCCTCGTAATGGTGGTTCCAGTAGCAAAGCAAATATGAGGGGTGACAGGGGGCAACCCTGCCTAGTTCCCCTCTCTAATTGGAAGCATTGAAAGGTATGTTGGTTGACTACCACCTGAGCGGTGGGACCTGTGTACAACAGCCTAATCCATTGAATAAAGTGGGGGCCGAACCACAGGCGCTCGAGGAGTGCGAATAGATAGGGCCGCTCAATAGTGTTGAACGCCATTTTAGCGTCTAGTGACTGCAATGCAGCGTCCTCCAAGATAGTGTGAACTCTCCCCATCACCCCGTGGAGTCTTCGGAGGTTTAGGGCCGTGTTGCGGCCAGGCATAAGCCCGACTGGTCAGGGTGCACAATCTTGCAAATAACTGTGATTAAACGATTGGCCAATACCTTGGCCAAGATTTTAACTTTGGCGGTCAACAACGAGATGGGACGATAAGACTCGCACCTCGTTACTGGCTTGTGTATGACTACAATGGAGGCCAGCATCAAATCTGGGGCAGCGATCCAGTCTGATAACTCTCCAAGTACATAGCCCGGAGAGCAGGCGTTATCTTAGAGGATACTAACTTAAACAGTTCTATTGGGAGCCCGTTGGGGCCCATGGCCTTGCCTGATTTAATTCCGTTGATGGCGGTCGCAAGTTCCTCTTCTGTGAGGTCACCCGCCAAAGAGTCACTGTCTTCTGGGGCAAGTACAGTCACTGGAATAGTGGCCAGGAGGTCTCTTGAGTCTTGTAGGGTGGTGTGGGTTGTGGAGGAGTATATGGATGTAAAATGGGAGGCGAATGCCTCTGCAATGTGCTGTGGGTCCGTCACCATGTCGCCCTCATCCGTCTCGATAAGGGACACCCATCGCTTGGAGGTCTCCCGCCTCTCCAACCATGCAAGCATTTTACCCGTGGCGTCACCCAGCTCATAAATTCTATGGAGAGTCGCAGTGTGTTTCGCCCTGGCAGTCTCTGTCGCTAATTGACGATAGTCTAGACGCTTGACACTCGGAGAATGGGCGAGCCGCTCGTCATCGCTGGTTTCCACCTCATCCTCCAACTCCTGAATCTCCTGCTCTAGGGACTCCAATCTAGCCGGCCGTTCCTTCTTGTGTCCCGTCATTAGGGAGAGTGCCTGACCCTTGATTACCGCCCCAAAGGCCCCCATAGCGTGTAATGGGATTGGACTGTGTGTGTGTTTTCAGTATAATAATGGTCTACTCCTTCAAGCAGAGCACTCTTGACCTGTGGAATTTTCAAGCACCAGGGGTTGATGGAGAGGGCGAGGCGGCGGTGTGCCTGGGGCAGAGTCAGCTGAATAAAGACTGGGGAGTGATCTGAAATACCACGTGCTAGGGACCTAGCGTCAGTAAAATAGGAGAGGTCATCGGTGTGTGTGATAAGATGGTCAATTCTGGATTGACTGCCATGTGCCCCGGAGTGAAAGGTAAAGGTCCGCGCCAGGGGGTGAAAATGACGCCAGAGGTCTACCAACCCAAATGCCAGGAGAAAGTCCATTAGGGGGGGGAGGTGTCATGCGGGTCCCGCCGATGGGGACGGCGGTCAACCCGGCCATCTACTACAAGGTTAAAGTCGCCGCCCAACACCAGGAGACCAACCGGGAAACCCAACAGGAGTTTACCCAGGTCCGATAACGTGGTGGTCTTCAGCGCCGGGGGGATATAAATTGAGAGTACATTGAGGGGTTGCCCCTCCCATATCCCCGCTATCGCCGTGTATCTGCCCTGGCCATCAATGCAAGTATTATGTATTATGAATGGGCATTGTTTACGGATAAGAATGCCGGTCCCTCTAGAGCCAATCGTAAAACCCGCGTGTGCTACCAACCTATAGCCCCAACGATCCAGTGCTTTGCAGGTGTTACCAATGAGGCGCGTCTCTTGTAAAAGGGCGATATCTAGGGCTTGTCTCTTGAGATATTGGAGTACCACCCCTCGCTTAAGTTTGTCTCCCAGACCGTTGACATTCCATGTAAGTATGCGGAGTGTTCTATACACATTACGGTCTGTCATGGTGCGTGTGGATAAGTTGGAGCACCGTCTACCCCTGTCTCAGGTGTAAATGGCAGATTTCGATACATCGAAACTGTGAGCCCTGGGTATATCTGAGTGGATAGTCCATTTCTCACCATCGCTATCACACAAAAACAACAATGAAAACAAATTGAACAAAACCCCCCATTCCTGAAACATCCCACTCCCTCCCCCCCCACCCTGCCTCCCTGCTCGACGGGCACTGAACCACCCGCCTCCCCCAAACTTGCAGAGTGCCTATCGCCCACCCTTAAAATAGTAAGGAACGTGATCCAACCCCACTCCCCGGGGCATCAATTCGGTTTAGCGCATTTACCCAGACATCAGCCCCATGTACATTGGATTAAGGCCAGAGAGTCAGCAAGATTAGGAAAATAACGACACCCCTCAACAGGTAGCAAGTGTGTCCCGAAAATTGCAGACAGCAACACCAAGTCACATAGTAGTATCAATATTAGTCAAGTTCACTACAAGGCAGCTTAGAACTGCAGGGACATAGTTGCGTAGGCCATTGGTAATAGAAAACCTTCATTACGCAACCTCAATCAGCTAATCCCTGTTTCGCCGAACCCTCCGTCCTGGATTCGCCGCTCGGCGGGGACCCAGGCAGGTGGCTCTAACTGTTCTCGCTTCCGGTGGCCCTGTTTGGGGTACGGTTCCGTTTGCCGACCGTGCACCAGCCATCGAGCCAGTCCCAGGCATCTTCAGGCCTAGTAAAAAACCACTATTCACTACAAGGAGCTATAGAGGGAAATCACCAGGCCACCCTCCTCTCACAAATCATCAATACAATAGAGACCTGGCTATGAGAGAGTTTCTTCAATGTTACTCTTAGGAGCTGCTTCTAACGTGGGAATCCCTTTTTCTACCCACTCTCTTGCACCCTGTCCAATTTCCCGCAGTCTCAGAACTCTCAAATTAATATTTTTATAAAAAATGAAGAACCGCTGTCAGTCAAGCCGCCCAACCATGCATATCCTCCCCCCCCTCCCCACAGCATGTGAGTGAAGAACACTTACTGTCACAGGGTTTATGTTTTGGGACAGTTGACTCTTTTTTTCTGCTCTTCTTGTCTCTCTATTGGACACTAATTTCTTTGTTCCCGTGAGTGGGCAACCGATGATGATATACGTGGGCATACTGGCGAGAACCTGCTGGTAGCCTCCCTGGTGTTGCATCCGTGAGGTGCCCTCTCACTCTTTCACTTATTTTTCAGTAAGTGTTCTTCACTCACATGCTGTGGGGGGGGGATATGCATGGTTGGGCGGCTTGACTGACAGCGGTTCTTCATTTTTTACAAAAATATTAATTTGAGAGTTCTGGGACTGCGGGAAATTGGACAGGGTGCCAGAGAGTGGGTAGAAAAAGGGATTCCCACGTTAGAAGCAGCTCCTAAGAGTAACATTGAAGAAACTCTCTCATAGCCAGGTCTCTATTGTATTGATGACTAGTAAATAACCACACCTTCCCTTCGGATTCAATACGCAGCTTTGCTGGGAACAGCATGGCATATTTAACTTCCTGGTCGCGCAGTGCTCGCTTTACTTCCAGGAAACTGCGACGTTGTTTCTGCACTCGCAACGTGAAGTCTGGAAAGAAGGTGATTTTGCTATTGTCTATAGTAATTGGTGGGGCCGCTCTTGCTGTTTGGAGTATGGCGTCCCTATCACGAAAGTTGAACACGCGTGCCAAAGGTGCGCCAGGTTTGGATCGGCCGCCAGTTACTCGATGCGCCCTTTCGATAGAAAAGTACTGGGACAGCCCTTTTGGCTGGAGGTGCTGCAATATCAGCCCCTCAACGAATAGGTCTGCAGCTTGCCCTTTGGCCCGTTCCGGCACACCTAAAATGCGAATGTTGTTGCGTCGCATTCGGCCTTCGTAGTCATCAAGTTGCCGTTCAAGCACATCTTGATTAGATTGAAGTTCGGTTACTTGGTGCTTGAGGAGGTCAGTATCGGCTGTTAGGCCCTTGGCCGTGACTTCGACCTCATTGACGCGCTCAGCCATTTTACGCATATCAGCTCTAATCAGGGAGACCTCTGCGGCGACCGTGTCAATGCGGCCTTCCAGAGAGGTGCATACCGTCATTATTGCAGTTAAGATGTCTTGCAACGTGGGGTCTGGTTGATTCCCACTAAGCTTGGGGTTAGTTTGTGTCTCCTCCTGGCCCTTCTGCCAGGCGTATCTTTCCAGCTTTGTTTGGTGCGTGGTCCGGCCGCTGCGGCCACTCGCCATTTTGTAGTCGATGTGCGTGGCACGGAAAATGAGGGACCCGGACGAACCAGCTACTCACCGCCGCCTGCGCAAGGGAGAAAGCCCTCACCGGCCTGTCGGGTTTTGCCAGGTAGGCCCAGACCAAGAAGTAAAACACTTCAGGAAGATGCGCACATCGAGGGGGGGGCACCAATGAAGCATAGATATATCCGCCGGCTGGTCGAGAAGCCACATGGGGGTGAGCCCCTATTATGTAGAAGTTTTGCGGCCTAGTGCAATCAGGGGTGTAAAATGCAGCTCCCCCTCTCCAGGCAAATAGTCCATCGGGTTTGCCACCCACTCAGAGGCGTACCAGTGATCAAGTGAGTCGTAGTGTGTCTCACGCCCCCACCGCCAGTGAGAACAATGAGTGTTGTTTAGCCGGGGTTCCCCCCCCCCCTCACAAAAGCAGTCAACGGAGGCAGGCACCGAACCTGCGCCACAGCGTCCTACCGCAGAGTGTCGGGCCCGCTCAGTCTCTACAGTTAATGGCAGGTGGGCCCTCTCCTTAAGCCTCGGCCCGGGAGTAGGCCTTTGATGCGCATGGAAATCGCCGCTGCTGCGGTTAGCTGGTCGTTTTTGGGCCGAGGGCCCGCAGGGCACACTATGCGGAGGGGGGGGGGAAGGTCCTGCCAGACAGGCAGAGTCAGGCGCTGTGCTGTTGGTCCTTTCAAAGCGGCCCTTGAAGTCCGGGCCTCCAGACGCCACCGCGGTTAGTTATGCGGGCGCCCGCCGGCCCACTGGACGTGTCAGGGTTCCGGGTTGCACGCCGCGGGGGGGGATGGGGGTAGATGACTCACCGAAGAAGTCGCTGCAGGCTATCCGGCTCAGCGCGGCCCCCTCGAGGACGAGATGGGCCCAGGATGCACACCGCAGCCGCGGTGTCAATTACTAGGGTGCGGCCGGGGACCTGCGCACCACACCTCTCGTCTCCCGTCTCAGCCACCCAGAGCCAGCTGTTTATCTTCGCCGGATCGCCGCAGATCAAGGCAGCCTTCTGTCCAGCGGCCGGTCACGCTTCGGGGGCCAGGCGAGCTCCTTGTCCGTCGTTGCAGCTCGGGGCAAATCAGTTTTTCAGGATGTTGAAGGGAGTGGTGCGACGGAGCTAAGCTACCGTGCGGCCATTTCCCTCGGCAGTTGCCCCCCCCCCCACTCCCCCAGCCCAGTTGATTTTAAGTCCGGACATTTCACCGTATCGCACAACCTCATCTAGGATCGGGGTCAGGTTGGTCTCCGGATATCTGACATATAGCAGCGTATCATCTGCATATGCCGATATAATGAGGTTATATTTAGGAAATCTGATCCCCCCTATGACCGTGATAGTCCCTTAACGCACATGCAAGGGGCTCAGCTATTAAGGCATAAAGCAAAGGGGACAGCGGGCATCCATGTCGCGTGCCTCTCGATATTCTAATAGGGGATGTGACCATGTTGCCAATTCGTATCCGAGCAGCAGGGGAGTTGTAGAGCACCCCTATCGGTCGAGGAAATCGAGGAAGATTTCCCCTACCCCCATGCGTCTAAGTACTGCATGCATAAAATTTCACTCCACGGAGTCAAAGGCCTTTTCTGCATCCAGAAAGACCGCTGCCGCTTTAACCTCAGGCCTAATGTGTTGTATGGTGCCAAAGACCGTTATCAAGTTGTATGACAAGTTACGCTCTGGGACAAAACCCCGACTGCTCCGGGCCAACCAATAGTGGTACCAAGGGGGCAAGCTGGTTAGCCAAAATCTTCGCGAATAGCTCCGCGAGCATTTGTCCGGGGGTTTGCCATGTTTTAATATAGTAATAATAAGTGCTTCTCTCATTGAGGGTGGCATCGTCCCCTCCTCGCCCATCTCCTCAAATAGCGTGATCAAATGGGGGATCAGAAGGTCCTTGAATTCTTTATAAAATGCTACAGTGAGGCCATCCAGTCCAGTTGCGCCTCCCACCCGCATCAAGTTTAATGCAACAAGGACCTTGTTAGGATCCAATGGTTTCATTAGATGCTCCCTATGTTCATTTAACAGCCAGGGCATCTGCATATGCTCTAAATATTCTGAGATTGCTGCCTCATCTGAGCTCGTTCTCGTACGATATAGTTCTGAGTAATATTGACTAAATCTTCCTGCAATCTCCATAGGGTCGGTCAGCAGCTCTCCCTCTGCAGTCTGTACCTCCGTCACCCTTCCCGCCTCCCTCTTGTCACGCAGCAATGCTACTTCATACTTCCCTAAGTGCTTTATTTCACAGTCTGCGACCTCGTGATACTCTGCAAGTGTTTCCTTTAGGTTAACGGCTGCCCTAGGGTTGCCATCTTCCTAGGCTTCCTTCTCTAATTCTGCCAGTCGCCCCTCCAGGTCTACCAGACGTTGTCGGGTAGAGAGGAGGACCCCAGAATGCTTGGACATGGCTACCCCTCTGATGTACACTTTGAACGTTTCCCAAACCGTGGAAAACCGTTGGACAGACCCAATATTTGTATCAAAGACGGTTTCTATGGCTTCAGCTTATTCAGACCTAAATACACTATCCATCAGAGAGTATGGAGGGAATCGCCATGTGAAGGGAGCTGGCTTCTTTCTAGAGCTTTCAATATCTAACATTATTGGGGAATGATCGAAAGGGAACGGGGGAGTACCTTGCAGTCTCGAATCTGCTGGAACAAAGGCCTCGATATAAACCAATAATCTATTCTGGTGTGTAAGTTGTGCGGGGCTGAATGAGTGAATCCCCCTACTCCCGGGGAGCGCTCCCTCCAGGCATCTATCGGGTCCAGTTGGACAGCAATGTCACATATGACTCTGGCACTGGCGGATGGGCGTTTCGCCGGGCCTCCAGAGCGATCCAACGAGGGCTCTAAGACACAATTCAAATCACCACTCCCCCCCTCCCCCAAGAGAATCAGCAACCCAACCTTTGCTCTCAAGCGGTCTAGCAACTCCCGATAAAACTGTGGGCAGTCATAGTTGGGTCCATATACGTTGACTAGGTACCAATCAGTGCACCTCGATATCGCATATCTACCACCAGGGTCCGCTTCAAGAGCTCCTAGTGTAATTCCTGATTTTGGGTTGACCCAGGTAAGTGCACCCCTGGCATGGGATGTGAACCCCGCTCCGTGGAAGTAGCCATGCAGACGCCTGCGTGTAAGCATACTGCTACCTATCGGGAGGTGGGACTCTTGTAGTAGCGCAATGTCAATCTCGTGTCTCACGAAGTATGCAGCTCCCCTACGCAGCTTTCTAAAATCATTCAGGCCCCTTATATTCCAGGTGAGCTGCCGAATTCTGCTGCCACTAAACTCAATCATTGCTATGCATCTCTATCATAACTATGTCGACTGCATATATCCTACTTCACTGCACTCCATCAAGGCGAATCCTCAATTCTTGGACTTTAAATGCACACTGTGTGCACACTGCATAGTCATAAAAAACAATAACATACCCCCCACCCACGCCATGCAGTCCCCAACTTGGCATGAATCATGCCATCCCTCACTCCCAAAACTCCATTGCGTTCTAATGCAGGTTGGTGAATTAAGATAACTATCACAGTCTGTTACCATGTGGTGGGTAACACACAGGGGCGGATGTTACCGGCAGTGCCCTTAAGTGCGTTTGCAAAGAATGAATAAACTTACCCATCATCTATCATTAAACACTTCCTAACAGAGCCAGTATGCTAGGTGCCACTAGAGCAAGGCGGGATGCCGCCGTCAGACATATAAGTCCCATAACAAGGTCAAAGTAATTTTAAAAGCAATTAGCAGCGACAGCCATGTCTCTATAAATGTTCCATCGTCCAATAGGGATTGCTGCCCATAGTCCCTGTTGGCAAGCCAGCACAGTCTCTGTCCACTGGGCAGCTACCTCCTTATCTTAGGCATCCCAATCCAAGTAAAACACACAACATACCTGCTTGTAGTATATGTAAGCAGGCCAGCTCACCAGCCCAAATTGTCTACTCCTCCAAGTCGCCTCCTGATGCCTCCGGCTGCTCCGCCGCCGCTCGCTTTTTTGTCTCCGGTCTTTTGCCTTCCTTGAGGGCCTTCTGTAATGACTTGGGGTCCGTAAAGATTTGTGCTGTCCCATTCATCGTGACCCTAAGTCTGGCCGGGTTCAGCATAGCGTAGTCCAACCCAAGTTCTCACAGCCTTCGCTTTAGGGGTGCAAACTGCCTCCTTGCTTCCTGCACCTTCTTAGTGAAGTCTGGAAATAGTGAGAGGGAGGACCCCTCAAATTGCAATTCATGCAGCTCTCTAGCACGTTTCAGCGCAGCGTCTCTGTAATTCAACAGCTTAGCAATTACAGGTCGAGGAGGGGCTCCAAGCGGAGGCCTAGGTCCCAGGGATCGATGAGCTCGCTCAACAATAAACATATCTGAAAACGTGTCTCGGCCCAGTAAAGTCACCAGCGACTTCTTGACAAAGACCTCCATATTTCCCTTGGTCATTGTTTCAGGCAGCCCCGTGATTCGAATGTTGCTGCGCCTTGACCTCGCTTCCAAATCCTCCGCTTTATCTTGCAAGGCTGTGAGTAGCTTCCCCATCTGCTTTTGCGCATTGTCAGTCTCCATTTGGGCGTCCTCCACCTCGGATACTCTCCTTTCCATCATGTCAAGGTGCTCCGCATGCTTGTCAATGCGCTCCGACATCCGGTCCATCCTGTTGGCCAGAAAGTCAATTTTTCCATCTATGGTGGAAAGGTTCTTCTGCATTGCAGACAATATCTGCCGGAAGTCCCCCTCAGGCTCCTCGGTGGTATTGCGCTGGTGCGCAGCTGCTTGACTTGTATCGTCATCTCTGTGGCGTGACTTACGTTGCTCAAATTGCAGTTTAGGCTGCGACTTGTTTACTTTCCCTAGTGTCCGCAAGTTTATCCAGTGTAACACAGCTCACTAATTCCCTCATGGCAGAATGAGGGATCCCCGCCGCAATCGCTGACGAGCGAGGCCACACGCTGCACTGTAGGCCTCGTCCTGGAGGCGCATAATTATTCCGGCCCTCTACCTCTTCACGCGTCGATGCCTGAATAGTAAAGCACACGCCTCTCAAGCCTACTACAATCAAATAAAAGGCACAGCTCTTTCAGTATCTCGTCACGTAGTGCCAGGTATGGTCACCATCCACCTTACCTAATGATTGAGCCAGCAGGCCTCTCCGTGCCCAATATCGTTTAGCTCCCTCCCGCTGTCTTCTACCTTATGAGACTCCGTGTTCCATGGTGTCAGATCCACCGAAGGCCCAGTCGCCTCTCCTCTTCTGCAGTATAGCTATGGCGGTTGCCAGCACGTCTTCAGGCCTTCCTTCAGGTGGATCTCCCAGCAAAGCAGCGGGCGGGGCCCATTTCTCTCAGCCCGTCTGATCTCAGGCTTTGTACTTCTTGGGGCCCGTCAACTCACTCCGCAACACCGCTTGGTCCGGGAAGGGGCTGCAGCCCGCTCCTCTGATCCGGCCTGTCAGCCGCAGTCCCTGCAGTCTCACAGCGACTCGCAGCAGGCCCTAGGGTGTAGCAGCTTCGCTCCGGGCACCGCAGAGTCTCCGCAGCAGGAGGCTTCTCCACGCTTCCACAGCGTGCCGTCGATCCTCACCTTGCGATGCCGCTCCTGAGCCTCGCAGCGCGTCCCAATTCCAATTGCGGCCTCAAGCTCACTCTACTCATTTGGCGACGGCTGGCCGATTAGTCGCGCTCTCCCCCACTCCGCGGCACTACGTAGTGGGCCAAAGAGTGTCTCTGCCTCTCACCGGGCACCGCAGGATCTCCGTCGCAGCAGGCCTTGCCTCGTCTCCACAACAGGCCGCAAGTCCTCTCAGTGCGATGCCGCTCTTTAACCTCCCGGACCGCCCCGATACAGGACGCGGCGGATAGCGCACTCTTAGCCCACTCAGCGACCGCAATTTGCAGGTCTTTATTACGCGGAAATGTTAGGATTCATGTCGGATAGACTAGATGGCTCGCAGAGCTCGCTCAAGCAGCGGCCATCTTCGAGTCAGGCAAGCTCCGCCCCCCAGGATTGACTGTTTAAACATCTAAATTCACTATCATCTAGAAGCCCTATTTCTTTCCAGGTGAAGAGTTTGTCGGCTGTACATCTTCTTGCTTCCCATGTGGGATTATGTAAAAGGTTCTGGTAACATTTATCATCACTCAATTGTCTTTTTATTTCATTAGTGTAATCCGTTCTACTCATAATGACAATATTCCCACCCTTGTCAGCCTCTCTTATTACTATTGATGGAGCTGAACCTAGATCTTTTAAGGCTTTTTTCTCTTCAAGGATAGTATTAGCTCATCTACTGATGTATCCATCTTTCATGGATTTAAGATCTTCCACTTTATGTATTTCTTCTATTGTTTTTTTTACAAACAAGTCAATAGCCGCAAACTGGTTTCCTTGTGGCGTGAATTTCGATGGTAATTTTAAACCACTAGTACATCCATAATCCATTTCTATATCAAGCATGGCAGGAAGATCTTCCACTTCGACATTTACTTCGTTAGATAATGATAAAAGCATGTGTAGGTCATGGACAGCCGCAGTTGTCAAATCAGATGTTTTTATTTTTTTGTTTGTAGGTACATCACATTTTTTATTCATAGCAAAATAACTCTTCAATTTTAGTCGCCTGGCAAATTTGTACAAATCAATCTGTAATTCAGTAAAGTCACAGCCACTATCCGGACTAAAGTTGAGGCTGTGTTGTAAAACATTCAATTCAATGTTACTCAAACATCTGTCAGTAAGGTTGATCACTTGAAGAGTTCCCTGGCCCTGAGGCGGGAACCCCTTCACCCAGACTTGTTCCTGTTCTGGCTGCGCATGCCCATTCTTGTATTTTCTATGTTTTCGCTGTCCCCCTCCTTGTTTTCCTTGATACCTTCGTACGCTGAATCTCTTTGGAAAAAGAGGAGCATTGTGGAGGTTTAGATCCAGCCATAATACTATGACCCGGATCATCATTAGATGACAAGTAATAGCTGCTATAATTCACAGAGCTTAACTCCGCTGCCTGTTCATTAATTTGCATCCCCTTTTACTTATTTACTTCATCATAACATTTTGAAAACGTAAATACTCGACCTGTACTGTAGTCTTTCTCATCCCTTCTGATTTTGAGTTTTCTTTCCTTGATCTGTAATTGGTGTTTGTTTATCACTTCCTTAAGAGTAACATAATTCTTTTCAATGAGATCCTGTAATTTCATTTCTTTAATCTTTTTCTAGCTCAATTATTTGTAATTTCAATTTCTCCACTTTTTGTTCTGCATTCTTCATCAAAATCTGCATCATGCAAAAAGAGGACGAATATAAATTATCTTCCCATTCTTTCAAATTATCATCCTCCAGATCATCAAATGTGGGGAAAATAAGAATTCTTAAACCTCTGGGTATGCGTTTGTTGTAAGTTTTCAAGGTAACTTCATTGCACCATTTAGAGAGTTCTGGTTTTTTTAATTTCTCCAGCTTAAGGAATTTACTCCTAAGACTATCTTTAGAAGGGGTTTTAGCCCCCTCTGTTATCATAGTTTTACTTTGCTTGAATAGATCCACTGCTAGCTTTTCACGATCATCATCCATGGTTGACCTCATTAAATTATCAACAATATATCAGTACACTGTGCGAAACCAGCCCCTTCCAAACATACACAAAAGATGAGCAAAAGCAGTTTATGCCCTACTGTGGCACAAGTGTATCGTACCAAATATCATCAGTGATCCCACGTTCAACTTTTCATGGCCCCACTGCCTGGAAGCCACAACTATTCAATTTACACCACAACAATTAGAAAAGGAATGTCCACTATATTGTTTTGTTTCCGGGCCAAATTCAGGCAATCCAGTGTTAACAATATAACTATGATGAACAAAAAATGAGATTCAGTTGTCAGGAGTCTTAAGAATGCGTCCAGTATCCAACTTTTATAGATTTTTCAATACACATTATTACAAAAACATTTATACACATCTATAAAATCACCTATAGTGCCTTCCGCACCCCAAGACTCCACACATTAATGACATCTATCTTTTTAACATGAAACTAATTTTCATTTTACACTGTGGTCATTATTAATGCAATATGTACATAGCCCTACACCCCATGTTCCCCTGCCTTTTTACTAAACTTTTTAAAAATAAAATTGTATTAAACCTGCCAAGGACTTTTTTTTTAACCTTTTTTCACATTTTAATTTATATTACAAAAATACCCTACCTAAATTTGTCAAATCTAAATGTCAGCCTGTTATCAAAAGTTTCTCATTAAAAACCTTTTCCCAATAAAAAAATATTGCACATAACCATTATTGAATTTCAACTCACTTGTGCTTTCCACACTTGTATGACTTTTAAATAGCAAGAAGTATAGCCTCCTGTTTCAGTGTCTTCATAGGTAAGAAATCCCTTTTCGGGTGGTGTAGTACCCCCTAAAATATCTATAATTAAAACATGGCAATAATCAGCGTAATATAAATTATCTTCCTCACAAAATCACATTTAATGGTCTGTATCTCATTGAAAAGTAGTTCTTAGTCCCCCTAAGGTTCCCCTATCAAGGCCTTAAATCAACAAATTCCTCATGCTCCATTTCAGTCCACTAATCCTGTGAGAATCTGCATATTTAACTATCAATCTAGGTGCAGAATCCACATTCAATTGTTGCCCACTTCGCCACTGATATTAACTGTTCTGTAATTCACCTAATAGTTTACCTCAATCAAGTGTATCTATGCGCTTGAGCTCCCATATCTCCACTCACCTTCCTCCTTTGTGCGTCAGGGCTCGAGTGTCGCGGAAAAATTACTCTAATCCTTGTACCGGGCATCCCTGATTTAAAGAATAAGGCCAACCAATCCACTCTCGGTATGCCTCCTTGTCCTAGCACTCCATCAATCACTGTGCTTCCTGACCAGACTATTGTTGTTATTGTTAATTGGCATTTGTATAGCGCGTAATCACCAACGGTCTCTTAGCGCTTATGAGAGAATAGCCAAACCCCACCAGCAGGTACCCATCAGTGCGCCTCCCTAGTCAGAGCACCTCTTGTCCCCAAACCTGTGTGAACAACAGGGTCTTAAGCTTTTTCCTGAATGGAAGGAGAGAAGTTTCCCTACGCAGACTTTCCGGTAGCTTGTTCCACAGTTGGGGGATCAGGACTGAAAAAGCATGTCCGCCCATGGTTGCTTTATCAAATCGTGGGCAGGCCAACAGGCCTGCCTCGGATGAGCGGAGGTCACGTCCTGGCACGTAGCTCCTTAGGCAGTCCTTGATGTATTCCGGTGCCTGCCCAAAGAGCTTACTGTGCAATGCAGAGGCCCTTAAACCTGGCCCGCTGCATAATTGGGAGCCAGTGCAGCTGCTGCAGAAGTAGTGTAGCATGTGAACGCCTTGGGAGCTTGAAAATCAATCTAGCTGCGTCGTTTATTACTACTTGTAGCTTGCCTAACGGCTTATCTGGTAGCCCTATGTATAGAGCATTGCCGTAGTCCAATCGCGACACGATTAGTGCCGTCGCCACCATGCACAGAGTTGAGAATGATCGGAGGGATGCCAGTTTCCCAAGTTGTCTCAAAAGGCCCACACAGGTCCCTACCACAGTGAACACTTGATTTGACAGTGTAAACTTAACATCTGATTTAATGCCTCTGATTTAATGCCTAAGCTCTTCACAACAGAGGCCGGCGTGGGTGTAGTACCCAACTCTTCTGGCCAGAAAAGATTAGACCAGGGGTTGCGACCCGTGATGATGGCTAGTACCTCGGTTTTGTCAGGGTTCACTTAAAGCGAATTGGTGGTCATCCAGTTTACTGTATACCTAAGCATGTTCTGTACACACGATTGCACTTGAAGGGAGCTGTCGATCCGAAGCATCAATTGAGTGTCATCCGCATAGTTAAACACTTGACAGTCCATTCGAGCCAAGGCTGCAACCAATGGCTGGAGATGGATGTTAAAAAGAAGTGGGGACCGCACAGAGCCCTGCGGGACTCCGCAAGACAGTGCACCTTTACTGGACACACGGTCCTAAACATATCCGTCGGCAGACAGTGTTCCCTCTCTGGTCTACTCTGCTTCCACCAATCAGCGGGCATACTTCTATCGCGAAGGCCCACCAATCCACCCACCACTCCGCTCTCAATATGCCTCAGTGTCCTAGCACTCCGCCAATCACTGTGCTTCCTAACCAGACCAATGCTAAACATATCCGTTGGCAGACAGAGTACCCTCTCTGGTCCACTCTGCGTCCACCAATCAGCGGGCTTCTGTAGAGAAGGCCCACCATTCCGTTCTCAATATTCCTCAGTGTCCTAGCATTCCACCAATCACATACCCTAAAAAATTGGTACCGGTGCAACTAACCCTTAATCTCGTCTTTTCCTGGTATTTGTGAGTTACGATCTGACACTTTGCGCAACTGCAGGCCCTAATCTTAAAAATACCAATATTTCTATACATGTCTGCAGCAAAAATATACAAGGATTTGCCCAATTCAAAAGCATTGTCAGCTGACTTTGCTAAAATATTCACAATCTATATCATAGGCTGAAGGCCTTTGGAAATGCATGATTCATTTCAATACATAAGCCTGTTAGCTTTTTTGCATTTATACACTGTTTGTGCAGGTGCTTACAATAACCAACATATATATTTACTAAACCGCTAATTCCCAAGGGCTTTTTGCCTGTATCATATTACACACATTCATACAAAAGTAAGGCTACAGCCCTCATGATGAACATTTTACTTTCCTTTACTGGTTCCCAGACCACCATACCCGACTCCACACCAGAGCTGCCCCAACGCCTTTCAACAGTCCTTTGTGGCTTCTTGGTGTAGCTAGCCTTGTCCTTCCAGGGCACCCAATTCTTCCTCTTGGGACACAGTGTTGAAAATATCCTCCTTCTGTGGGGCTACTCTGTTGCTCTGGGTATTCACCCCAACAAGTGCTGGTGTCTTGCGAGTGCCATGGTCCCTCAGGTCACCCACTGTAGAATATGTAAATCTCTTCCATAAAGGCTGTAGGAGAGCAGACCTGTAATGATGTGTTGCTTCTCCTGTGGCTGTCCAAAACTTTGATGTTTTATTTTCATTCTTCAGCCCGTCGGCCATTCATGTCTTTTCACTTATTTTATGTTGCACAGATATGTAAGAGTGCACTACCACCCGGAAATGTATTCTGGTACTTAGCAGGCGTGAGTCTGGCAAAACTTAGGAAGTAGTGGCACCGCTCAAAAAGCCAGGTCTTCAGCTTCTTGCGGAATACAATAAGTGAGCTGGAGGCTGTTATGTGTAGCGGCAGGTTATTCCACACCTTTGGAGCCAATTGTTGTGTGCTAGGAGATGGTTCAACTACCAGATCTGGTTTTCTTTCTATGTGGGATGTGTGCAAGTATGAGGCCAGGTGAGATGAGGTGTCTGGAAGATCTGTGAAAGCAGATGTGATTGTTGAGTTATGCTGGGCCAGTAATAACTTGCTACCGAATCGCGATTTGGGTTTTGCTATTCGGGTTTTGCTATTCGGTATTTGAAAGGAGCGTGTTCAGAGCGCTGCTTTTTAATACCGAAATGGTATGTGCGATTGTTTTGCGACACAAATGCGCTTGTAAAACATTTGCAATTTACCGCCATTTAAAAAAAGGCAGTGACCCATTCGCAAATGGGATGGGGCCCCTTTCCCCATTGAGAATGGTTGGCAAAATATTTTTTATTAAAAAATTAAACTTCAAATTTTCATTTTTTTTTTTTAAATATAAAACATATTCCGTTTTTCTTTAAGTAAAGCGGGCTGCGTTTAAAAGAAAATTGCTTTATTCAAAAGCAGTCACAGACATGGTGGTCTGCTGACCCCAGCAGACCACCATCTGTGATGGCAGCGATCATAGTGGGTCGCAAATTGCGACCTACCTCATTAATATGCATTAGGTTTGTCTATTTGTGACCCACTCTGAATAGCAAAATGAAACTCCATGAGTTTCATACATAAGGATTGGCGATTTCCTAATTACGATTCACAGGAAATCACAATTAGGAAATTGCTATTCTGATCTTTGTACATCTATCCTGTAGTGCCTTGAAAGTGTGTGTGAGGAGGTTGAATTGTGCTCATTTGTGTATGGGGTGCCAGTGGAGCTCCTGCATTGGGAGCCACTGGAGTGGATGATCTGCCTTCATGGGACACCTGCACACACATACTTAGTCTCGCCCGCAACAGAGTGACCAAAGGGAGGACTCTAGGCAAGCTCTTTAGATGCATACATGTCCTGATGGATTTCATGCGGCCTAACACTCTCTCAGTGAATTGGGCAGCAGAGCTGGCTTCCCTAACCTTCCCTCCTTGCTTTTCCTTGAGCGAGTTCCTCAGAGGGGACCTCTCCACACAGACTTATTTTGGTAAGGCCTGGGGCCTTTTCTAGGCTGAAGGAGAGTTCCTCTAGTCTGCGCTACTTTTAAGGATCAAGAACGGGAGTACCTGTTGGAGGTACTAAACGTCCTAGAGAGAATGTTATTTTCACACTGTAGTTCAATTCTTAGGCTAGTGTGCAACACCAGCCCTCGGGGCACGATGGCATGAGTTTCAACTTGCGCATAAGCAGCAAGTATAAAATGTAACAGCTCAGTCCCAGCTGGACCATTTCTCACATTGGTGGGTTGCGTTGGCTCCTGATGAATTGTTCCAGCTTCCAGGGCCACCCTTCAGATGCCTCCTGACTCTCAGAATCGAGAATGAGAATTTCTTGCTGCCTGCCATGAACCTTTGCCACTGTTGCTTTCTTCTCCTTAGCGAATCACCCTCCTTGCCTGCACTCCTTAACTTCCCAGTCCTTTCACCACTTCAGGGCGACTGTCCCCAATAACAATATTCTGCAGCCGATCTTACCTCCACGGGCCGCGGCTGTCCTAATGTTGAGCCTCAGGAGCATCCCAACCTTAGATTAGCAAGCTAAGGGTAAGAGGATGATTTATGAAGATTCTGCCCTGGCGAAGGAAATTGTAAGCCCATCAACTTGCTCCAGTAGGAGATGCTTAAACCTCTTGTCTCCTTTGGTTTGTGACCCACCAATGAGAGCAGCAAAGTAATTAACTCAGAGCAAAGCATTTCAAATCACAAAGGTCATTTGGAGGGTTCAAATAAATAAGGCAAATTATAAAATATGCTAAGGAGTAAATATATGTTAAAACTGACCTCATATCATAAGAAAACACTCTGACGTTTGCACCATGTATCAACCTGCAGATGAAGCAAAAAGAAAATGTACAAATATAGTGCACAGTGAAGCAGAAATACACTATACACAAAATGGTTGTGTTTGGTCTCAAATTAAATCGTATGAAGTTAGCCTCCGTCCATCACAGTGTTATCTGTGCGCAAATGTCAGTCTGATGTCAGCAGATATCATCCTGAGTCAGAAAAGTCTTTCTTGCTCAGCCTGCACGTGTGCACACACAACCTGCTTACAGCTTCTTTCCCTAGCTGTCCATAACAGCTCACCTTATTTTAAAAGGTGGGCACTGAAGATTGCATCTCAAAAAAATCATTTTCCATAGCCCATTACAGGGGTAAGCCTTCATTAGAGGGGTCACCCCACAACAATGTTAAAAACACCTGAGGTACAAAGTGAAAAATCTGAGGCTTTGTATATACATAACCCACTTCCTTACACTTGCCAACAATGAGTCTTTGAATGTTGGTGAATTTGTTATTTTTATCATCAGGAGTTCAATGGTGAGAGGAAAAAGAATGGTAGATAATGGACACCGCTGTCAACTGCCTCTTTTCAAGATCACTCTCTTCGTTTTCTGACTATTGGCACTCATTTTTGCTTTAGGCTAGGATCCAAAATCTAATATGAGGATGCCGTTTTCAATCCTAGCAATTAAAGCCCATACTATGAAACTCGTTCCCGGTGTCAGTTTCCATGAATAGAACTAGATATCCTTTCTACCCATCCTCCCTTGCCCTGTGCTTGCTTGCCCCTGATAAAGGCAATCTGGCCAGACCCTATCAGAAAGGGGTGCCTCCTAAACAATATGGTCTGGTGACATATCTATTAAGTAAGGCGACCTTGCAGCCTGTTTGGTAGGAAGGCAGAAATTCATGAATGAACAGATTAAATAATCTTGTTAGGTGTACCAGGGTAGGTTTTCAAATGTTTAGTAAACTATTGCTGTCCTAACCGTTGGGCCAATATCCTTATTGAGCTTTAAATGCCTTATCAAGTTTCTATAGGCATATCTAACTGTGCCACCAATTGCTTAGTTCATTTCAATATTTGAATTTCAGCTAGTTATTTTCTGCTGCCACTTTTAACCATTTCTTATTCAATTCTTGATAGAATATATAGAAAATTGTCCCCTTTTTCCTGCTTTCTGTGACCAGTGCTCCTCCAGAGATGGTTAGGTCTTTCCTAGACAGCACATGCCCATTGCTTACCACTGGTTGGCTACATTGCCACACTCATTTTCTTGCTTCTTATTGGTCAGCTGCCATAGGCTTCCTTCCTCTTCGTGTGCTTGTCCCTACCCTGGAGCATGGACCCATTACTTATGACTTCCACTGCTTATTATTTAGGCACTACTTTTATCTTTGTGTTTAACCACTCTACCAGAGTATGTCTTTTTCAGCTTGTTCCCTCGTATGCTTCTCCCTCTCCGTTTTCTTCCCCTTCTCTCTTCCTCATCCATGTTGCTTGCCACCCCTGCCTCTTCCCCTCCCTCATCCGTGCTGCTTGTCCCCATACCTCCCCCCTCCCTTGTCATTGTTGCTTACGACCACCCTCCCTGTGCTGCAGTGGTTGCCCCCTTCCCTCCTCCATGTTGCTTGCCTCCAACCGCCCTCCCACGTCCAGTGCTGCTTGCGCCCAGTAGCCTTCCCTCCCTCATCTGTTGCTTGCACACCCAGCCGACCTCCCTCCCTCTCTTTTTTGTGTTGCTTGCCCCTACCCGTCCTCCCTTGTCTTTGTTGCTTGCCCCTTCCGTTGTCTGTCATTGTTTGTGCCACTCCCCCACTTACCATAGCAACAAAAAAAGTGTGATGACATGGACATCCGTGGATGCACTGTTGCTTCCCCTATACCTCTGGATTGCTTCGCACCGAACAAATGTGGTCCGTTTACCCCTAGACCCTGTGCACATGTGATAGGAAGGAGTCGTTCTTTGTCCCAGGTGCCGCAATCTCTGCATACTTACGAGGCCAAATTCACTAAAGAAATTTTGAACCTTCTTGCTTGCTATCTTTTTTTTTTTACTGGGATAAGGCAGGTTTTAGCAGTCTGCTTCTGGGTCCTTACCGAATTGAAATCTGCGCTCATAATGAAATCCTCTCCACTTGATTTATCATATATGTAAGGCTAGATGCAATAAATTAGTATTGGAAGTATTTGGAGGTGAAATGTTTAAGTCCAAAACCAAGAGAATTTACCCGCACCAGGTCTCTTCACTTTAATCTGTAAGGCGTGCAGGCCATGGTGTCAGACGATTACTTCCATGTACTATAGGCCTAAAATAGTTGGGGGTATGCCTTGTGACGCATGAGGTTCTTGAGGGTCTTTATCAAATGTCAATTTAAGGTATAGAATATCCAGATCCCTGATTTTCAAGTCGCTCCATATCTTTTGTCCCATATTTACTTAGGAAATTCATACCCTTTACTGGGATATTAGCGTGAAGAAGTCAAAATTGCCTCCAATTTGCCCAGCTCTTGTCCGGTTTGTGTACCCCCATCTTCAACCGTTTCAGTTCCCTGTGCTATAAAACCCTCAAAACGAACTACTCCCTGGACAACCTGACAAAGGCAGTGCTATTTGCGTGGGCTCAGAGATGCCACCAATGACTCACCAAGTTTGGGCATGTTATTTGGACACTAAATAACCTCTACTTACAAACATTTCAATCTGTATGACATACGAATTTCACAGAGGTTGTTGGAGGTGCCACCATTCACCTACCAGCGTTTGTCTCTGTTGTCTGGTACCTTTGGTCTACAATTTTTCATGACTCCTTTGGTACTTCTTTTCTTGTATATAGAAGCAGCGCCCTCTTTAGTCATGACTGTGATCTTTCACTTTCCATTTAAACTGCGTTTCTCTGTGAACATCCACATATAACTGATTTGTCTCCTGTTTCCTGTTGAGTTTCTGAACCATCATAAAATATTACTTCATTTTTGTAAGCGTTGCTGCAGCCTAGTTCTGTTATAGTGTCACCAGGTTATCTCATGAGGTGATCAGTCCTCTGATCATTGCCATTTGGTACTTTTAGCAGGTAGGATATCATTTTCTGCAGAATAGACCTTGGGCGATCAAAGTAGGTTTCTCTTAGGCACTGAATGAGCTTTTTCTATTCCCATTGGGAATTCTAGGCTTGCTTTGAAGAACCCGCAAACCTGTTTTCTTGGCCATTGTTGCTGTTGTTTCCCTCTGTATCCTCCTTTAGAATGCGTATGTATGTATTGTCTTGCTGGGAACTATTGCAAGGCCTTCACATTTCTCAAATAATATTTTTGTTTTGTAAAAGACTTCTAGCTGGAGATTCGTCACCTTTTAAATATTGCCCAGGCATCAGACTGAATCCAGAAACTTTTCAGCAGTACCTCTGCGCGCCGGAAGGTGGTGACTTGTGGCTCAGCAGTGATGCCATTCTGCTCTGTAAATGACGTGTAGGTGCCACTCCTGCGTGCTGACATCAGTTTCTTTCTTTCCACCCCACCAGATGCGGATCTGGAGCTTCCTCTCATCTCTCGCAGACACTTAATTCAATATTTGCAAATCTTTCTTTAGTGTGCAAACTACAATGACTGGTTGCAAGCCCTGGAGGGACTGTTTCAAACAAATTTATGTGACCATTCCCCTTCAGGTGTGCCTGGGGTCAAGCCTGACTCCAAGGCCTGCGGTGGCTTCGCTTTGATGAACCCGGAGCTATCAGGGAATGCAAGGTGAAACTTTACGTCGCCATGCATAAGAAGACTCTGCAATGGGACCGTTCCAGTTCTTCATCCAAGGTTTCCTCTTAGTCCTGTTCCCAGAGTCAAGAAGGCCCCCCCCCAAAGGTCGGTCTTCATTGCACTGCAAGTCCTCAGGTAAGCGTAAGACACACAAGAAGTCGAAGCAGGATTCTGCTCCCTTGCACCATTCACATTTGCCTGAGCAAGTAGGGTGGCACCGCTACTTCTCGATCGCGCTCCCATCAACAGGACTCTCTTATTGAATGTGTATATTAAGTTTAGTTGGCCGACGTCAGAGCCGGTCCCACAGCTGGGTCCGGCAAAACCAGAGTTTCTGGGACACAGCTACCCCCCATCCAACTCTGAGTGGGCATAAACCTCTGCCAGCACGCACCAGCACCCACTACAGGGTGCTGACCTCTGCCGACAGGGCTCAGGGCCCATAGCTCCTGCCAGGTACAGGCCCTAAGTGGTGCACCACCAAAACCCAGCACCGAGGCCTGGAGTGGGCGACACGGGCCGGATCTCCGCCCAGCCCCCGTAGGCTCGCCACTCCCTTGGTGCTCAGAGCATTAACTGGAACCGGCAGGAGAGACGCAGCACCCGGGATCCTGGGGGAGAAGGGCGAGATCTACTACACCGGGCTGATAGTAGAGGCCCAAAAAAGAACAACACGGGGCCCGCCTGCCCACTGCTGAGAACGTTCCGGACGTCTGTGGAGAAGCCCGTGGTCTGGCATTACTGGAGCACTTAATCGCGTACAAAGGCTCCCACTCCCCATGAAAAGCTGGTCTCAATCGCAGACGACTCAGCGAAGAGTGCATTAACACTTAGTAAGAGCACCTCCCGCTGACGAAAAGCCACCCGGGCCTACTGTGAAGCCTACCAAAGATCCACTCGATAACAAACTAGGGAGGAGCAGCCCAGAGATCTGGTCGGATCTAGAATTTATCTAAACAAGAACCGAACAGAGGCCCATCCTGGACTAGCAGACCTACTTGTAAAGGGTCCTCTCGACTTCTCGACAACTTACACCCTGAGCACCTACAGGACTTCCCCACTCATGGCGTCTGGGAAAGGAAAGAAAGACCGTAATCTCAAAGATATGCTTCTAAAGACCACCGGGGGCCAGGGGGAGCGACGTAAAGTCGACAGAGCCTGCAGACTGGCCCCCAGATAATAGCTCCCTGGAGGAACCAATCACACGCCACTACCTGGAGTCACTGTTCGCCTCCCTATGCGAAGACCTCCAGTCCTTCAGGAAAGACATCACACAAGAGCTGAAAGACATCCGGCAGGACATAGATGGACTCGGGGACAGAGTCTCCACGCTGGAAGTTTACGAGACAAGCAGAGAAGAGGAAATAGAACTGCAGCAAGAGATACTCCGTCTCGGAGACCAACAACTGGACCTCCAAGCGTACACCGAGGATCTGGAGAATAGATCACGCCGGAACAATATCTGCATACGAGCGGTCCCATCTGGGACGGAGGGATCGGATATAGCTTCCTTTGTGAAGGAAGTCTTCAGATCTATCCTGGAAGTCTCTTCAGAGATGGACATTGAACTATACAGAACACATAGGGTAGAGCCCAATCGATCCTCCGCCCAATTACTATGCATCTTCGTTCAACTGGAGTACGATACTCATGGGGCCATCCCTTCCGTCTAATCTTTTGCCACAAAGGGAAATTGCACCAAACACGATCATTAGACGAGGCGCGCCACATTTTAAACCTGGAGGACAATCTACCGGACCCCATGCAAGGCGAGACGCAGGACTCTAATACAAGGAGTACCCGAGGTCAGAGTAACACAAAACCTTCATCTGCAGCACACTGCCCGGACCCTCAGACCATAGTCAGGGAGAAACAGGCCGTCATAGATTCTCTGTCCGGAAGATCCTCAAGACCAGTGACGCCATGAGGTACTGCGGGCGCTTCTTCGGTGACTAGCATGCTTTTCTTAATGTGATGCTCCTTTCTCTCTTCCACCTCTGTCTTTTCATATTGCTCTCTCCTCTGATGCGAGTGGGCCGGGCGGGGGAGGGACGCACCCACGACCCCCGTTTCCAGAATATACTATGGACCTCCGGGATATTGACAGTGATAAAACTCTAGTTAGTTTAAGTTTGTTGTTGTTACTCGCCACAACTGTAGGTAAATTGTTGTTTCTTTATGTTGGACCTGGGACCCACCTACACGAGCCCTTGACATTGTCGTCCCTAATCATGGAATTCACAGCTTATACTGCCCACACACCAGCCCAGACAACTAGAAGAGACCCTAGTAGCGATTACACCCCCACTACTCAATGGCAGACCCATTGATAGTCCTCACCCTAAATGTTAAAGGCCTTAACCACTCTCTGAAAAGACGCTCCATCTTATCATATATGGAGCAGTCCGGGGCACATATATACCCATTACAAGAAACGCACCTCCTCCCTAAGGATGAACACAGACTCCGCTCTAACAGATTCCCCCTCCAGTACTTCTCACCTTCCCAAACAAAACTGGAGGAGTAGCTATTTTGGTCTCCCGACACTTCGTGGGTAAGGTTCTAGCCAAAAAAGCCAAAATAAATGGCAGGATGTTAGCCTACTTATTTCAGTTAGGTTCTAGCGCCATTACAATAGCGTCCATATATTCGCCTAACAAGGGTCAGGAGCCCTTCCTCTGGAAAGCCGTGACAGAAATCCTGGGGTCCCAGTCCCGCTCAATTCTGGTGGTTGGAGATTTAAATCTCGTCTTCGATAATGAGCTGGATAGATCAGCTCACAAACACGGCCAGACAGGCACCCTATCCAAAGGGGGAGTAAAATGGCTGAAAGACACGGGTTTATCTGACATTTGGAGAAATTCCCACGCACAAACCCGAGACTACACGTACTATTCATACGCACATAAAACCTATGACAGGTTAGATTACTTCCTGGGCTCACCTGAACTTGCCTCCCGGGTACAAGGAGTCACTATTGAACCCCGATCCCTTTTGGACCACGCTGCAGTGGTAGTCACAATAGATGCCCCACGACATAGCCCATACACTAGAACCTGGCACCTCCAGGAAAGTCTCCTGCAACGCCCTGATAATATAAACCAAATCTCCAAAGCTATTGAGAACTATCTGGCCATTAACGACAAACCAGATACGGCCGTCTCCACCTTGTGGGATGCCTTGAAGGCGGTGATTAGGGGAGAACTGATAGCTATATCTGTGGCCGAAAATAACATTTGCAGAGACAAAAAGGACAAGTTGTCGAACTCGAACGCATCCACAAACAAACCGAGGCACCTAGGCTCTGGAGACAGCTAGAAGCTGCCAGAACCCAACTAGCTGGCTTAGACAATGATGGGTCGGAATATGCAGCGCTTCGTCTCAAACACCGATATTATATTGGCAGGGACAGAACCAGATGTCTCCTAGCCAACAGATTGAGGACCCAACGGCAGGAGCGCTGGTTCAGGGAGATGGTGGACCTCACAGGCCAGGTAAAGAAAGAAGACCCTCACATAGTAGAGGCCTTTCAGGACTATTACCACAAACTATATATAGCACAGAATCTCCCATCGGAGAACATAACGGCATATCTCCGCGAAGCACACCTACCCACCCTGACTCCTGAACAGAGAGCTGACCTAGGCTGCCCTATCCAGATCGAGGATGTTATCTCCTGTATAGCCTGCCAAAAGCCATCCAAATCCCCTGGTCCAGATGGCTTCCCTGCCATCTTATACAAGACTTTCTGCCAGATCCTAGCACCTCTTCTCACCCGACTATTCAACGCTCTGGGGAACACCTCAACCCTTCCCCCATCTATGAAGATGGCATCTATTGCAGTGATCCCCTAGCCAGGGAAAGACAAAGCACAATGCTCCTCGTATATGCCGATCTCCCTCCTAAACGAGGACCTTAAAATCTTCCAAGAATCCTAGTGGCCCGCCTTAACCCCCTTCTCCCGGGCCTCATCGACCCGGACCAGGCAGGCTTCATCATGCAAAGGCAATGTAGTGACAACAAACGCAGGGTCCTTCACCTTATAGACCAGGCCCAAAGACACGATCAAGAACGGATGATCTTGGCAGTCGATGGCGAGAAGGCGTTCGACAGAGTGCACTGGCCCTATCTTGAGGCCTAGGAGGCAGATTCCGAGGATGGATCTTTAGTACATATGACCACCCTACAGCGGTCATCCGCCTCAACGGTCACACATCAACAACTCATTCTCAATAGCCAGGGGCACCATGCAGGGATGTCCCCTGTCGCCACTATTCTTCGCTTTGTATATGGATCCCATGGCGTACAGAGTTCGGACCAATCCGGCGATCACAGGGATTAAATTTGGATGTGACCATCACACAATCAGTCTCTACGCAGACGACATATTGGCAACCCTAGAGACATGATCCGCCTCCCTACTGGTGTTCCTCGAAGAATTAACGACATTCGGCCAAGCAGCCGGATTCAAAATGAATGTCCACAAATCGCAGGCCCTTAGTCTGACTCTGCAGCATCATACGCTAGACACCCTTCGGCAAACATTTCCTCTCCACTGGGCTCCGTCCTATCTCCTACCTAGGATTTCAAATCGCTCCTACAATCCACATGACAGTAACTCTCAATTATCGCGCCCTGCTCCGCCAGGTGTGTTCCAACCTCCGCCGCTGGCGGCAACACTCTTTCTCCTGGCTCAAAAGAATGGCAG
The DNA here is from genome assembly GCA_963921515.1 of Calotriton arnoldi. Lineage (NCBI taxonomy): Eukaryota > Metazoa > Chordata > Amphibia > Caudata > Salamandridae > Calotriton > Calotriton arnoldi. Next base: position 1,061,539 of record CAWUFW010002862.1, read on the forward strand.
CAATAAAAATTGCGATCCTACCCCGGATCCTGTACCTCTTTCAGGTCCTGCCAGCAAAGCCTCCACCGGTTTTATTGCGTTCCCTCCAAGAGCAGATAAACAGCTTTTTTCTGGGCAGACAAAAGACCACGTTTTCGCAGAGACCTGGCCTACCGACCCCCCCCTCGAAGGTGGCCTGGCATTCCCAGACCTAACCCAATAATATCAGGCCACCCAATTAAGAATTTTTGTAGAGTGGTCACGCGCGGAATCTGAAAAACACTGGCTTTTCATGGCTAGGGCTTTAGCGAGACAACCTCTCTGGAGGATCCTCTTCCTCCCCAAAAATGCTCGGCCCCCAAACCTTTACCTTTCCTCAATCATCAAACCAGCACTAACTACATGGGACAAACTGGCGATCCGGAGGGACCTCACCTCCGTTCCCTCCCCCTTGACTCCCATAGGAGGGAACCGCGACTTCACTCCGGCCTTGAGAGATCCTGCGTTCCATTGCTGAAACCAACCTGGATGTAGATCCGTCGGACACCTGTTCGAGACAGAGGGCCCCATCCCGTTTGAATCCCCCCGTGCAGAGCATGGACTTCCTGAAAGCCAACGCTGGCATTACACCCAGATCCGTCACTGGGTGATGCAGCCTTCGGTTCGCCCAGGAGCGCAACGACACCTTACTCCATTTGAGTGCTGGCTGCTCTCAAGCTCGACTAACTCACGCCTCATTGCACAACTTTACAGGCTCATCAGCCCTGTAAACACAGATATCAAATCCCCAGGCCAAAAACGCTGGGAGACGGAGATTTGGCGGAAGCTGACCCCGAAAGAATGGGAAGACATCTACTACCGGGTACGACACTCGGCCTGTAATGTTCCGGGAATCGAAACGGCTACAAAGGTTGCAACATACTGGTACCTTACCCCCACTAGAATACATACTATGGGATTGCCGGAAATTGGCATCATACTGGACACAGGTTCTTAACGATATTGATGCACATTTTGAAACAGAACTTCCTAGATTCTCGGCCTACATCCCCTTAGGCCTCCCTAATGCACTTACCTTTCCATTAAAATCCCGCAGAGGCAGACAGATTGGACTTGCACTAATAGCGTCCCTGCAGAATATATTATCACACTGGAGTACAGGCCTTATTCCCACACACCAGGGGTGGCTGCGCAGAACGTGATACATAATGGGTACGGAGTGAATCACCCTCACACAAATGAACCAAAACTCCGCATTCCCCAAGCTTTGGAAGCCATTTTTGAATCTCTTGAAGTCTGAACTTTGCGAACTCACATGTCCCAAATACGTACGCCTCTTACGTCTATCGGAGGCCACCGAGGACACCACTTAAAGGGTTCCCAAGGAGGGCACAACATGCGGGAGACAATAACGCCCTATGTATTTATCTCTAAAGGGACTGGGTCCGGGGGTGGGTGAGTGGGGAAGTTGTGGGACTATATAACATTGTTATGTACTATGATTGAAACTACAATAAAGAAATTTAAACCATAAACTTATCTTGCCTCTGGCTCTTGTTCCAACTCGAACCGGGCACGTCGACGCAGGTGCTGACAAATGTCTCATCCGAATCTGCCCTTAGCACCATTACCCCTACTTGAATTATCACAGGCTCAACAACACTCTCTGCATTCCCTTTCTGGGGCTGATTCAGATAATGATTGTGACCTAGGTGATGAGTTCGCTCTGCCCTACCAAGATGATAATTGGTACAAGGACTTACAGGAGGCAAGTGGCCTCAATACCTCCATGGGGACAGGTTTTCTTTTCTCCCCCAGAACCAACCACAGAGGAATATGCTTCCTACACAATGGTTATACATAGGGTGTCCTAAGTACTTGATCTCCAGCTCCTTATCTTGGAGGTTAAAACCAATGTATTGACAGAAGTCCTCTAACCGGGACACTAACGGATACATTATTGAGGGCTTGGGACAAACCTTGCCTTCGTCCCCTTATTCAATAGACAAATTACCAGGCACCATCTCGCGACCCAGCTTTTCTGTCACAGCACCTCTTGCCAGAAAGCCTAGTGATGTCAGATTCCGAACACATTACCCACCACTCCCCGGATTAGGAATCTAAGCGAGTTCTGCAAATGTATCTTTTCTTCTACCAGCTTGACCCTCCGATCTGTTAACACCAACTGTTTGTTGGGACGCTACTCACACACCATTTGATATTCAGTTGCGCAAGTCGTCCCTGTTGTGCCTGAAAATCTTCACTCAGTGCTCTGTCAGGCAATTCAAGATGGTTGTGATGCTGTCAAGTTCATGATTCGTTGTGGCTTGGACACCACTGATTCAATGGGGCAGCCCATATGCACCACCGTTCCCATTCGCCGCCATGCATGGCGATAATCGACTGAAATCTTCAATGATATCCATTTGTCTCTCATGGACATGACCTTTAATGGCAATCACCTGTTGTGTTCCGCAGCAAAGCAGATTCATCTCTCGAACGTTTCAAGGAGAGCAGGGCTACTGCTCCCCCCCCAGGCCTCTCCGCCCCACCTTGCCAATCGCAACAGTTCCATTGCTCCTTTCGGAGCTTTGGCTGAGGCGTCCCTTGCCGCCATCCTGCCCAACCCCCACAGCGAATCCAGCAGTTTCGCAGTAGAGGCCGTGGTGCCCCGTGCCCCCGCAGCTAAGGTCAGCACACCACAAGACATATCCACCCCGTGGCCCCACTTGCCAAACCTCTTTACATGCCTTGCAGGGACACAGCTACCAATAAGACGCATTTGTTTATTGCTGCTACTTTCTGGGAGAAATTCAAGATGTTCATCCTGGCCCTGATCTTGTCTGCCCTCGACCCTGGAAACTGGATGGTAGTGTTGGACCAGCAGGACACCTATTTCCATATACCTCCTGCCGGCCCATTTGCGTTACCTGCAATTTATTGTGGGAGAGGAGCATTTTCCGTTTGCTGTGCTCCCCTTTGGTCTCACCAATGCCTCTTGTGTGTTCACAAAAGTGATGGCAGTGGTGGGAGCACAACTTTGGATGCCAGGGATGCCTGTCTTCTCCTACCTCGATGACTGGCTGTTGAAGACTGGCTTGCCCCATGACAGACAGTTGTCAACTACCTCTAAATTACGGTGAACCTCCTGTCGTCTTTGGTGTTCACCTTCAACGTGCCGAAGTCACACCGGACTCCTTCTCAGACGCTCCCTTTCATCAGAGCCATTCTGGACACCATTCAGTTTTGTTCCTTTCTCCTGGGAAGAGAGCCCAGGACATTCAGGCTAAGATCCTGATCTTTCAACCTCCGTCTTGGATTTCAGTGAGGTCGACTCTGAGGCTGCTGGGACCTGTGGCCTTCTTCATCCTTCTGGTCAAGCACACCAGGTTGCATATGCAGGCTCTGCAGTGTGATCTGAAGTCTCAGTGGTCCCAATATCAAGGGGACCTCTCCCACCATGTTCACATTTTGGAGGAGACTGCAAAAGATCTGCCGTGGTGGCCGTGATTGGATTTGTGGCAGACCGCTATCCTTGCCCTACCCAGAGCTGACAGTGGTGACCGAGGAATCGCTTCTGGGTTGGGGCGGCCGTCTAAGAGAGGTGGAGATCAGAGGCCTCTGGTCTCTGGCGGAGTCCCGGCTCCACGTCGACCTTCTGGAGCTTAGGGCCATCTGCTTGGTGCTGAAAGCCTTCCTTCTGTCGATCAAGGGGAGACTGGTACAGGTGCTCATGGCCAATGCCATGTGGTACTGCAACAAACAAAGCGAGGTCACGAACCGTGTGCCAAGAGGCCTTGTGCCTCTGGACATGGCTGTACCAACCAACGAATCTTCCTGGTGGTGAACCACCTGGCAGGTTCATTGACTTTCAGAGAAGACAAGCTCAGCCGTTGACACCTGGTGGATAACGAATGGCGACTACATCCAGAGGTGGCTCAAGGTCTCTTCCGTGAAAGGGGAGAACTTGGCTCAATCTTTGCACCTCCCCTGAGAATATGCAATATCTGAAAGAGACACGTTAGTGACAGATTCCTTACCTTAGAATATCCCCAGGCGTCAGGCTGGATCCGGAAAGTTTTGCGTAGCAGTACCCCTGCGCGTCGGTAGGCGGCGTCGTGCAGCTCCGCGTCCGTCGTCGGCGTCGTGATCGCCGGGATGACGTCGCGGCCAGTACTTAGACGCCGCTCATGCGCGCTGGCGTCAGTTCTTTCTTTTTCCGCGCCAGTAAGCGCAGATCCGGATTGAGCAGTGCCCCAGTCATTTTTTGACTAAGTATTTTTTGAGACTTTTTTGTCCAAGTTTTCGAGTCGTTTCGACTCCAAGGTGTCAGTAGGGATGCCCGGCTTCAAGCCATGCGAGGTCTGTAATCGCATGATGTCGATTACGGATCCGCACCGAGAGTGTCTCTTCTGCCTGGGGTGCGGTCACGACCCCACGTCGTGCCCCGAGTGTCGGTCCCTCGCCCCGAAGGCTTTGCGAGAGCGGTCTCGAAAGCTTCTCGAGGCCCGGCACTCGGCTCCGTGCCGATCGAGGTCCCGGGAGAGGTCGAGGGGCCGGTCGCGGAGCCGTCGTCATTCGTCTGGGTCGAAGTCTTCGTCTTCAGGTAAGGCGAAGCACAAGAGGTCTAAGAAGCGTCACTCTAAGACCTCCCCTCGCCGGTCTCACGACTCAGCTGAGGGTCCTGTTGGTACCGCCCCCGCGGCTCCGGGAGTACCCGATGAGCCGACGCCGGCCTACCCGCCTGTTCCGGGTCCGACGTCGACTCCGGCCGACATCCAGAACTTCTTGTCGGCCATGGCTCGCATCTTCGGGCCTAAGGGTTACCCCGTTGCGCCTTCGGGCCCCGCGGGCCCCAGTGGGGGTCCTCCTTCGGCACCACTAGCGGCTCTGGCCCCGGTGTCTCCGGCGGCTCCGGCCCCAGCGCCGCAGGACCCCCTCGGATCCAGGCCTGGATCCCGGTCGACGCCGGTTGACCTGACAACACCTCCACCGGCGCCATCCGAGGTCCCGGGCGACGCCGTCCCCAGGTTCTCCCCGGAACCGGACACTGAGCCGAATCAACGTCGGCCGACGCCGATACCGACGCCGATGGGACTTTTCTTCCCTCATGTCCGCCCTCCATATTTTTCACCTGTTTTGGAGGACTGGGAGGGGTCGGAAGACCCTCTCACAGCCCAATGTGATCCCTATCAGGACTGGGCAGAGGAACTGGGTGATGCCAGTGGCCTGGACACCTCTCCAGACCTTGGCATGCTGTCTCCTCCTTCCGTGGCTACGGAGGAGGGAGCAAGTTATGCAACGGTGTTGCGTAGGGCGGCCGCGGCCTTGCGCCTCGAGCTCCCTACAGTGGCTGTCAGGACTAACCTGACGGAAGTGCTTCAGCCGGCGGCTACCTCCTCGGAGCCACTGCTGCCGTTCAACGATGCACTTTCTGACGTTCTTTTTGGCACCTGGTCCAGGCCCACCACAGGGGCTCCTGTGGACAGGAACGTAGCCCGACGCCATCGCCCGGCCCCGGGCGACCCCTTGTTCCTCTCCCAACACCCCACCCCCGAGAGCTTGGTTGTCCAAGCCTCTACATCTCAAAGCGCCTTCCCTACGGCTCCGCCGGACATGGAATCCAAAAAACTGGACCAATTTGGGAAGAAGGTTTTTTCTTCCTCCAGTGCTGGCTTGCGGTCCGTGAACACCGCTTGCCTTTTGGGCCGTTATTCCCACTCTCTGTGGGATTCGGTGGCGCAGGTGCTGCCTAAGTGTCCTGAGGAGGTCCAGACACTACTCACCCGTGTTATTGCAGACGGGAGAGACGCGGCGAAGTTCACAATCCGATGTGGCCTAGACACCGCTGACTCGCTGGGCAGATCGCTTGCTACGACAGTGGCGCTTCGCCGTCACGCCTGGCTGAGGACCACTGGTTTCTCGGGCGATGTCCAAAACACCCTTATGGACATGCCCTTCGATGGTATCCGCCTTTTTGGCAATAAGGCAGACAGCGCGCTGGAGCGCTTTAAGGACTCGCGGGCTACGGCCAAGTCCTTGGGCCTCTCCGCCTCGCACCCTCCGCAGCAGTCTGCTTTTCGCCCCTTTCGTGGCCACGGAAGGGGCGCCCAGTCACGTCCATTGCCCAGCCACCGGCCCGCGCAGCAAGCGCCTTCGCGTGGCCGAGGTCGTGGCTCCCGCCGAGGCGGGTCGGGTAACCAGCGTACGGGTCAGGCCACCACCTCTGCCCCGTCCGCGGCCTCCAAGCCCTCCTAGTCCATCCTTTCAGGTCCACAGCACGCCAGTGGGGGGCAGGGTCCGCCATCACCTTCACCACTGGCGTACCATCACATCAGACAAGTGGGTCTTGGACATTGTCCGAAGGGGCTACTCCCTCCCCTTCGAGACTACCCCCCCAGCCATGCCACCTCAATGCCACCGCATGTCGGGGGATCATTTGGTGCTTCTTCAAAAGGAAGTTGCGGCCCTCTTGGCCAAGGGGGCCATCGAGTGCGTTCCGACCCCAGAAGTAGGGCGTGGTTGTTACTCTCACTACTTTCTGGCGTCCAAAAAGGACAAGGAGGACATGCGTCCTATCTTGGACCTCCGGAACGTCAATCGCTTCCTCCGGAAGAAGTTCAAGATGCTCACCCTAGCTCAGGTCTTGACTGCCCTCGACCCTGGAGACTGGATGGTAGCGTTGGACTTGCAGGACGCATATTCTCACATCCCCGTCCTGCCGGCCCACCGGCGTTACCTGCGGTTCACGGTAGGCCTCGAGCATTTTCAGTTCACCGTGCTCCCCTTTGGCCTTACCAGCGCCCCTCAGGTGTTCGCGAAAGTGATGGCGGTGGTCGCAGCTCATCTGCGCCGGGCAGGGGTTCCAGTCTTCCCCTACCTCGACGACTGGTTGTTGAAGGCGGGCTCATCCCAGGCAGTCGTCTCCCACCTCCAGACTACAGCCGAACTCCTGCACTCGCTGGGGTTCTCCATCAACGTGCCGAAGCCGCACCTGATTCCTTCTCCACAGCTCCTTTTCATCGGAGCAGTTCTGGACACAATGCAGTTTCGGGCCTATCCTCCCGAACGGCGAGTCCAGGATATTCAGGCTATGATTCCGATCTTTCAGCCTCTATCCTGGGTTTCGGTACGGATGACCCTGAGGCTGCTGGGCCTCATTGCCTCCTGCATCCTGCTGGTCGATCATGCCAGATGGCATATGCGGGCTCTGCAGTGGTACCTGAAGTTACAGTGGGCGCAGCATCAGGGGAACCTGTCCGATTACGTCCAGATCTCGGAGGGGACTGCACGACAGTTGCAGTGGTGGCTTTCGAACCGGCAGTGGGTCACGGGCAGATCCCTCTCCCTTCCCCAGCCAGAGCACACAGTTGTGACGGATGCGTCCCTTCTGGGATGGGGCGGTCACATGGGAGAGGCGGAGATCAGAGGCCTCTGGTCTCCGGCGGAGTCCCGGCTCCATATCAACCTTCTGGAGCTCCGGGCGATCCGACTTGCACTAAAGGCATTCCTTCCCTCTGTCAAGGGAAGGTAGTGCAGGTGTTCACAGACAACACCGCCGCCATGTGGTACTGCAATAAACAAGGCAGGGTGGGGTCGTGGACCCTATGTCAGGAGGCTCTGCGTCTCTGGACATGGCTGGAACATCAGGGCATTTTCCTGATGGTTCAACACCTGGCAGGTTCCCTGAACGCCAGGGCGGACGAACTCAGCCGCAGGTGCATGATGGATCACAAATGGCGTCTTCACTCTGAGGTGGCGCAAGGACTCTTTCTACAGTGGGGAGAGTCTTGGTTAGATCTATTCGCCACCGAAGAGAACGCGCAATGTCATCAGTTCTGCGCGTTTTAATTTCCAAGGCGGCACTCGCTAGGCGACGCTTTTCGTCGCGAGTGGAGTTGCGGTCTGTTGTACGCCTTTCCGCCTATACCACTTCTACCCAGAGTGTTGAAGAAGTTTCGGCGCGACCGGGCCCAAGTCATTCTTGTGGCTCCGGACTGGGCTCGAAGAGTTTGGTATCCCGAGCTACTCAGTATGAGCATCGATCCCCCGATCCGTCTGCCTCTTCGGGAGGATCTTCTGTCGCAGCAGCAGGGGACGGTCCTCCACCCGAACCTGTCCAGTCTCCACCTCCTTGCGTGGAGATTGAGCGGCGGCAGTTGATTCCTTTCGACTTGCCTCCCGAAGTTTGTGATGTGATTCTGGCAGCCAGGCGTCCCTCCACTAAGGTGGTATACGCCTGCAGGTGGAACAAGTTTGTGGCATGGTGCACAGCAAAGGCTGTGAATCCCCTTTCTGCCCCTCTTTCTGAGGTTCTTCTGTTCCTTCTTTCTCTGGCCCAACAGGGTTCTGCCCTGGGAACCATCAAGGGCTACCTTTGTGCAATCTCGGCCATTCTCAGGCTTCCTGATCAGCCCTCCCTTTTCAAGTCCCCTGTTGTTCACAGGTTTCTTAAAGGCATTACACACCTTTTCCCTCCTGTTCCGTTTGTGATGCCTCAGTGGGACTTGAACTTCGTTCTTACCTTTTTAATGTGCGCTCCCTTTGAGCCTCTCCATAACTGTCCTCTTCGTCTTCTCACTCTGAAGACAGCCTTTCTGGTGGCTATCACCTCCGCTCGGCGGGTGAGTGAGCTCCAGGCTCTTTATTGTAAGCCCCCCTTTCTGTCTGTTCATCCAGACAAGGTTGTTCTTAGGACGCGTCCGTCCTTCTTGCCAAAGGTGGTTACTGCCTTCCACATTGGGCAGGCCATCACTTTGCCCACCTTCTTTCCGCCTCCGCATCCTTCCAGAGAGGAAGAGCGGCTCCACCGTCTGGACCCAAAACGTGCGATTTCCTTCTATCTGAACCGCACACAACAGTTCCGGGTGGACGACCAGCTCTTTGTTGGCTACGTGGGCGCCAAAAAGGTCGGGTGGTACACAAGCGGACCATCTCCCGCTGGGTTGTCTTGTGTATCAAAGCCTGCTATTCTTTGGCTAAGAAGGAGCCCCTGTTGGGCTACGTGCCCATTCCACCAGGGCGACAGCCGCCACCACGGCTTTGGGACGTGGTGTCCCATTGCAGGACATTTGTCAGGCAGCTATGTGGGCCTCGCTGCACACGTTTACCAAGCATTACTGCCTTGACAGCCAAGTCCGGAGAGACGGCTTCTTTGGCCGTTCTGTTCTCCGAGACTTCCTCGTCTGATCTTTGTTCGCAGACCCACCACCGGGGTTGGTATTGCTGGGGTATCTATTCTAAGGTAAGGAATCTGTCACTAACGTGTCTCTTTCAGATGCACAAGTTACTAACTTGTGTAACGATATATCTGTAAGAGACAGTAGTTAGTGACAGATTCCTTACCGCCCACCCATCCTCCCCGTTCTGCGAACTGATTTCTAGGGTTAAGGTCATCCCTTTCAGGGCCCTAGTTTTCAGACACCAGTGTCAGTTTCTTGCATGGCTCTGCGTTTCTGGCGCGGAAAGTCGTGTACAGAACTGACGCCAGCGCGCATGGGCGGCGTCTAAGTACTGGCCGCGACGTCATCCCGGCGATGCCGACGACGGACACGGAGCCGCACGACGCCGCCTACCGACGCGCAGGGGTACTGCTACGCAAAGCTTTCCGGATCCAGCCTGACGCCTGGGGATATTCTAAGGTAAGGAATCTGTCACTAACTACTGTCTCTTACAGATATATCGTTACACAAGTTAGTAACTTGTGCGTCAGCACTTCTGCATAGTGGAGCTTTCAAAGCATGCCTCTTGCTGGGAGACACATTCTGACTCGAGTATGTCTTTCCACCGATACCACTCCTGCCCAGAGTTCTCAAGTAGATCGGGACAGACCGGGCCCAAGTCATCCTAGTGGCTCTGGATCGGGCACTGAGAGTATGGGATCGAGAACTCATGGGCTTGAGCATATGTCCTCCAATCAGGCTGCCCCTCCAGGAGGACCTGGTGTTGCAGCAACAAGGCAGGGTTCTCCATCCAGGCCTTCACAATCTCCACCTTCATGCTTGGAGATTGAGTGGCGACAGCTGAACACCTTTGACCTTCCACGAGAGTTGGTTGATGTCATCTTGGCAGCCAGGAGTCCCTCAACAAAACACATGTTCTGGGACAAAATTTGTGGCTTGGTGCTACACATGTCAGATAGACCCCCTCCAAGCCAAGCTATCTGACATTTTATTGTTTGTTCTTTCTCTTGCCATGCAAGGCTTTGCTTTGGTCACAGTTATGGGTTATCTTTCAGCCCTTTCATAATTTTTACGGTTACCAGGTGTGCCCATGTTGTTTAAGTCAATGGGTGTGATGCAATTTTTGGAAGGGCTGCAGCATGTTTCCCCCTGGGTCGAGTGAGGTGGGTTGAATCAGTTGCACAAGCCCTTAGGATGGTAGTTCCTGGCGATGGGCATCCTCTTTGCCAATCCTCTCTTCAGCTGCTAAGTATCCGTCTATCCCCATGCCCTTCGCTGCCCTCAATTTACTTCCGAAATGCTGTCTGCAATACTTTCCATAGACTTTTCTTTGGACCTTTGACCAATAGCTCTTCTCGCTTCTTGGCATCTATCCGATATCTCCAAAGGGTTCCTCCTCTCTAGCTTGGCAATGCTTATGTTGTGTACAGCACCTTGCTTGTCCACTTCTCGCAGCTCACCAGTTCAGGGTACTCTGTCTGCAGCAACAGATCACAGGAGTGTGATCACTAGATCTGCCCCATTTACATTCCTATTTTTGGTGCATCAGAAATCCCAGTAGCCACGCTTTAGTGATGCGGACATCAGTTGCATGGGAACTCCATGAACTAGCCTCTATTCAGTTACCATCATGTGCATAATACAAGCAGATTTCTTTTTAATGCATGTTTAGTGAAGGGGTCTCTGTGTGGAATAGTGCATGTGGGAGTTTGGCATTTGTCATTGAAAATTGTTGCCAGCAGGGACGTTTCAAAAGGCTTGAGGAATGCCTATTATAGCAGTAATGCATGTCTTATCCAACACTGTAAAAAGTATGTATGTACGTAAACGTTCTCTGGGCTCGTCTTACAGATTCACAGGACTTCTGTTGTTTGTGTCACATCATTTAGGGCAAACAGGCAAATTAAAAAAACCTCTCTTTTTGGGGTCAATCAGAATCTAAATCTTTTATCTATTTGCTCATCCTACAAGTAAAACTTGGTAGTAGGACAATTTAGGTTTGAGGGTGTGGCTGAACCTCTTGCAGTGGATCAGAAGGAAGCAGTTGGTGCTGTTTTTCACTTGCTCCAGTCAGACAAGAGAGCCGTTCTCTTAGACACCCTAATGCCAGGGCTGGCAGATAACAAGTAGAAGGGAAGGAGCAGTTACCCAATAAGTCTTAACTAGCTTTAATTACCTGTTTTGCGAGTGACTCGCTTTATTTGAGGCTAAGATGGCACTTCATATCTGAAACAGGAATCCAAAGTGTTCTGAACCTAGAAAACCTGCTCAGGAAAAGATGGATCACATGATTAATCAAGTCTCTGCACATGCTAAGACTAACGTGCTGCTCTCTTTCTATTTCCAGTCTTCTTACAGAACAAGGCAAAGCGGGAAGACTTCTGTCCACGCAATCTCAAACAGATGCACACAGTTATCGATAAACTGATGATGCACTCTCATCTCAGATACAAAGGTAATGCCGTGTACCAACCACATACTCCATGAGGCCCACAGTAGGCCAGGATTACACAACCGCATGCCATAAAGCACTAACATATTCTTTCTCTCTGTAAGAGGGCTGTGGTGTGAATTCTCGTTCATAAAATGTGATGAGTATCCGGCTGGGAGAAAAGACCAGAACCTGCACATCTTGTGCAAGATTATATTTTCTCTCATGGCTTCCTCTCAACCTTGGGACCCAAACTTAAACAGGTCTGTGTTTATTGTTCTTTTCAGGGACACTTTCCATGCTGGACTGCAATGTTTTTCCTGGATTACCTCACAGTTTCCTGGAGTGTGAGGTGAACCTCTTTCTGATCCCCTGCATGGACACCGATAACGATGAAGCCATATCTCGAGCAAGTAAGGCTCTGATCCTCAATGTTGAACCTTTCCAATTCTTCCTTTCTAAACTCTTCACCACTTTTAATACCATTTGTATGTTGTAATCTGAGAGCTGGCCATGCGGAATGGGCCCCTTTGTAGGTAGCCTCTAGAAGTAGGCACAGTGACCTGCTGAAGACAAATCCCTCCCTTCAAAATAAAAGCCATTCCAAAGTGTCTCTTTAATTCCAGTCCTTCCTGAGTGGAATAAAATTCATACTTGCTTAGTCAGTATTTCCTGTGCCTTACCAACCTCAGCGACGAGCCTTTCCCATCACAGTCTGAGAATATTTCAAGTACAGAAATTGAGAAAAACAAATTAAATGACTGACCTGTCCCACTACAGAAAGTTCTCTACGGAACTTAGTCTAGTGACCTGGTCATGTTCTGAAGAACAGAGGGGTAGGAATTTGAACGGGCTGCATATCCAACCAAGAATTTTTAGTGTAAAATACACAACTTGCTTTTGTGCTGCCACTTGAAGGTTTTACATTTTTTATTATATATATAATGCTTGGAAATTTCAATGTCACATCTGGGCGGTGTTATTCTTCTTTTTTTTTACATTTTGTTGGGTCTAAGGTTTTACAATAAATAACTAGAGGGTTTTGGACTACGAGTCTTCTAGTTTGGCGCTTTCATCTTTAAAAGTCTTGTGATTGGTTTGGTACATCGTCTTGATTAGCAGAGTGGGCGTCATCTTGGGCAGGGTAAAAAGCTCATTGAGGAGGACAGTCTAGCGGCTTTGGGGATATACCAAGGAACAAAGGAGGTCAAATTTGAACGAGGTGTGCAGCCACGCAGTGGGTGTGCCAAAGTAATTCCTGTCTGCGCTCGGAGCGAGCAGGCCAGCAGGAGAGGCTGATGGTTTCAGTATAACTCCAAAACCCTGGACGAATTAAGATCAGCCAGTGCCTCAAACAACACTCTCCCTCTGGGGAACCAAAAACTAAAACAGACATGCAAGAGGAAGCAGTAAGAACCAGTTCTAGTTGCAGCAGTCCTAACATATGTTGTAGGGAAAGAGAGAATACTCCAGGTAGGGGTTTCTTCCATTTAGCTACTCGCAATAGTAATTTTGCTGCCATCTTGATCAGTACTATGTCTTTACTAAAACATAAATGCAGAGTCTCAGAATTTCTAGGTGAAAAATCTCTGGATGTAGATTTCTCTTTTTTTACGAACTGCTGGCTGTGAGACTGCGCTGGTCCAGGCTTAGTCTTGGCCATTCCCCTAGTTACTCAATCCTGTGTAATTACTGGAACAAGGGATTAGGTGGGATAGTTATGTTAGCATTTAAATCTGAGTAAAAGATCTCCCTAATTAGTGATTTGACACTGGAGTTTGATGACATTTTGGCAGCACGCTGGTCAGTTTCAAATAGATATGTAGATTACATGGACCTGGTCTTTCGACCTCCGAGGGAGCAAACTACTTTCCTTGGTGACATTTTTGGAACAGCTTGCTTCCTTGGTAAGAGAAGGCAACAGCATATACATTTTGGCAGATTTTAATATACATGTAGACTAAGATGTGGAACAGAGACGGCACTGCTGTCAGTTCTTACGTTTCTAAGACTAGAGCTGGACAATTCATGTATGCCACGTGATGTTCGACCTCTGCAGCTTTTGATATGGTAGACCATGCTGTATCAATCAGGGGGATTGAGAGGTTGAGCATCAAGGGGCTTGCACTCCTATGGTTGAATTCCATTCATGTAAAACAGACAATTCATGGTAGCTGCCATCACGCAGCTCCATTTTCTCTCCAGCATGCTATGCAGTACCACTGGGCTCTACGTTATTGCCAGTTTTCGTCAATATTTGCATTTTGCCCCAGCTTAAGTTATCACCGTCTTCTTGTATGGAGGTAATTCCCAAGTCCTCCACTGCTGTGATAAGTCTTTGGATACATTGAAGAGCCAGTTTATCAGTTCCATAGTTACAGTGAAACAATGGATGGACTGCAGTTTGTTAAGACTCGGTCCCACTAAAGACTCAGTCCTTTGGAAGAGGGAATCCCAAGTTATAATTTCTCTGGCTGGAAACCTTTAGTTTCCCCTCCTAGGGCAGCAGAGAAGATTAAAACCCTTGGTTTTTCTGTGAATAAAGGTCTGAGTTTTATGCCACAGATCAATAGTTGTCTCCAGCAGCTTACTGCAGGCGAAGCTATGGCAGAAGATCCTTCCTCTCAGTCTTTCGAATAATGTTAGGTCTGTGGTGGCAGTGCAGCTCTTAACTCTTAACTAGTCTACACCAATACAAGTTATCTGGGGCTTCCTTATAAAGCTGCAGTTGGCTAGGACGATCTTTAAGTTGCATGGGTTTGACACAGACTCTAAAGAATGAAGACATCTCCTTAGTTGCCGGTAGAGAGATGTATAAAGATTAAGGTCCCCTGTTGTAGCCGCAGCGGCGCATTGTAAAGATCATTCCTTTATTTTATACAAAGGGTACTTCAGAGGAAACAGTCACAGAAGACTGAAATTTAATGAAATGTGACAAGACTTCTATCCTTTAGAAAGGAATTGGAAAAATTATGGTATTGCTAACTTGCGTGTTTTACTGGCTGGCTTATTTCTCTCTGCAATTTCTTCCTGATGCGTTAGAACTAGACTACACCAGATAGACTATCCACTCACTCAAGATTTTTACTTTGGACCTATTCTGTGTCTCACAGTCAGAACTCCGAAACATTTATTTACTTCTAAAGTCTACTATTTCTTTCTTTTTTTTAAAAAAACCAGTTCAAACTGAAACAAGCGTTAACAAAGCCAGTAGTTCTGGCTTGAGCGTAGAGAGCTTTTTAGTGTTTTACTGCAGTTGCCTTGTTTAGGCCTGTAGGTGCATTCAATCCAGTACCAGTGTTATTGTTGACACTGGCTCTTTGTCTCAAATTTGAGAGTCTCCTATCATGATTCTCACACTTTAGGTTAAAAGTCATTGGCTTGGCTGGATGCATATTTTGCAAGGAAGTGGATCAAATCAGACTCCTTCCTAAATGAGTGTCACTTCAGAGCTGTAAATGAAGGCTGTGTTATTCTCTAGTGTGCAGGCATATGGACTTGAGATGTAGGTGCCTCTTCTGTCACTCGTCATCTCTAGTGCTCTCAAATGTTTGCTCTTTAGTTACTCGCTGTACACAACAATTAGGAGTCGGTACCAAGAGGTCACCTATTGATGATGGGGCGCTACAAAGAATTGGGAACATGCAAAACAGGAGAATGGGGTGAGGTTGGTAAGCATGTGGGTAATGGGCCATGCTTACTCTTTCTTTGCTGCCCTTTCCCACTGAATTTACACTTTGGCTTTTAGTCCTCACCAGATCTTGGCTGATCCCAACAGGCCTTTAAATTGTCTTTGCCATAATGGGCAGAAGTACTTTGGACGAACGGCAAAGTATCATTTAGTTCTTGCCTGAAGTCAGGAGATTGAAAGAAGAAGCTAATGCAGCAGTGGCCCAAGATAAAGACATTCATTGCACAAAATGCTGATGACGCCCAGTTTAATTTCAGATTCTCCAACCTATTGATTTTAACAAGCTTGAACATCTTGCTAGAGAACTTGATTGACTGGATGTCCGCCTTCTCCCTAAAACAAAACCCTAACAAGACCGAATTATCTCTAATGCACTAAACTGATCCTTCCTTCACCAGTTCAAAAATAGCCCCGTATCCGTTCTCCAGTTGTCAGTTTGCTAGGTCCAGCATCATACATCAGATCTCTTGGCTTCACCATTGATCATAACTTTAGCATAAATTAATATCTCAATAGACTGGCAAGAGTTTTTTTACCAACTCCGCTTTCAAGGGAAGATTAAACTAACCATCCCTAAGACTTCAGGTCATCATTCCAAGCCTAAGTGCTTTTCCGTCATGACAGTATTGATGCTCGGGTAGCTGGCCTACCCAAAACTACAATGGTCTCTCAAAGCTTTCCCACATTTTGCAGCACAATAGATTTCCACTGCAAATAAATCTAGTCACATCCCCCCTATCCTAAACTGACTCCACTAGTTATCATTAGAAGGAACCAAAGTATCCTAGAACAACTGCACTGGTTAACATTAGAAAGACACAACTTCATATAACGCGGATAACACATAAGGTGCACCCTACCTCAAGGATTAACAACTCACTACAGTTGGAGAAATTGACTTGTTTCACTCCCATATTATGGAACCAATTCCCTGAAATATTCAGATTTAACTTTAGTCTCCATTTCATGAAAAGCTTTAAGACTCCCCTCTTCAAACTCCTATCCACCAGACAACCTTCACATCCCCCTTCTCCTTGCCCCCTCGCTTCATAATTCTGCTGCTCCCCTTTCTCCCCTCTGTCCACTTCCTGCAGATCACCCACTCTTATTACAGATCATGAGTGCTTCTGTTGCTCTGATTGATTACTTGTTTTCCTCTTCTTAAATACCATTGTACTGTGTTTTTTAAATGTAGCATGCTTTCCTGCCTCTACAGCTGGGTCTGCACTCTATAAATACCTGAAATAAAGATAAAATAAATATTGTCTCAGAGGGTCGAGCCAAGAATCTCCCTAGATGTAGCAAACGTGTCAGGAAACGAGGCCCCCCACAGGGAGGTCATTAGGATGCCAGCATGATCCTAGCTTTCAGGGCTTAATCCTGAAGACCAGCAATGAGTGAGATTTACTATTTTCGGTCCTGCAGTGTAGAGTAAGTGAAACACAGTATGGGTACACACCACTTAGTGGGGCTTGAAAAAAACATTTTACAAAGTTTTAAGATTCCATTTAAGTGTGGCTCATGCTTTCATTTGGTGGTTGGAATTGTTTAAAAAAAAAATAAAGTGTTTCCGAGGTTTGGCCTGGCGATACGCTAGTCTGTGGGTAGGATACCCACTCTGGGGAGGAATAGTTTTAATTGAGTAACTCTCTTCTTAACTTGTGATTTCCTCTTTCACAGCCCCCAAGACTCAGTTTGTCTTGATGCAGGCACTCCACAGCGAACCGCACCTGCCACATTATTTATTAGAAATAATGGGGCGACCCGGTGTCCCTCAGAACTTGGGTATTAGTAGTATATAGAACGATTGGTTCTGTTGGGTGGTACAATTACTGTGCACACTGTATTTACTACAGATGAAAGGGTGTCTCACAATTCCTTATTTGTGACACACGAAAAATAATTTGGAAAGGAAGAACACACAAAAGGAGAAATTCACAAGTAAAGTTAATTTACTCTTGTATTTCAAAAAGTACTGAATAATAACGGCTGTCACAGATACACATAAATTGCAACAAGACAACAAGTGACTAAGGTGATAAAGTGACATACAATGAATAGTGAGAGAAACAGTACACTATATACATGACAAATGTAAGTGACATAAAAATAAAAGAGTATTTTTGAATTTTTGTCCTGTCTTAATTTTTCACATGTAATGCAAGACCCATTCATGAATCAATTTATGGTCAAGAGAACTGTGTGGACATGTGTAATGATAAATGTCGACGTTTCGACCCTGGAAACATCGCAGATTTGGTGTGCGTCAGAGCAGGTCTTCCTCAGGACTGGAAGGGGGTTGGTGAGTGGACAGCCAAAGCAGAAACTTCAGTCAATGAAATCAGAAAGGATAAGGCGTAGATCAAATCCAATAACGTACTCCACTAAATATTCACGTGGTTGGGTTCCGTTCTATTAATCAGGAAGCCTCTTTTTAAATAGGAATAATAGTTTGTTCAGAAGATCTCCACCAGTGCACTTAAATGTCCAGAAGCTGACAACCGGATGCGCGTTGCTACTTTGAAGTAAGCCGACCTTCATTGTCGACTTTGATCATTACGTGAAGGCTCGAACACGAGACTCCAACCGGCTGGTGGATGTCAGACGTGTTCTTGTAAAAAGACTCCAACCGCTGGTGGAGATCTTCTGAACAAACTATCATTCCTATTTAAAAAGAGGCTTCCTGATTAATAGAACGGAACCCCACCACGTGAATATTTAGTGGAGTACATTATTGGATTTGATCTACGCCTTATCCTTTCTGATTTCATTGACTAAAGTTTCTGCTTTGGCTGTCCACTCACCAACCCCCCCTTCCACAGTCCTGAGGAAGACCCGCTCTGACGCACACCAAATCTGCGACGTTTCCAGGGTCGAAACGTCAACATTTATCATTACATATGTCCACACAGTTCTCTTGACCATAAATTGATTCATGAATGGGTCTTGCATTACAGGTGAAAAATCAAGACAGGACAAAAATTCAAAAATACTCTTTTATTTTTATGCCACTTACATTTGTCATGTATATAGTGTACTGTTTCTTTCACTATTCATTGTATGTCACTTTATCACCTTAGTCACTTGTCTTGTTGCAATTCATGTGTATCTGTGATAGCCGTTATTATTCAGTACTTTTTGAATTATAAGAGTAAATTAACTTTACTTGTGAATTTCTCCTTTTGGTGTGTTCTTCCTTTCCAAATTATTTTTTCGTGTGTCACAAATAAGGAATTGTGAGACACCCTTTCATCTGTAGTAAATACAGTGTGCACAGTAATTGTACCACCCAACAGAACCAATCGTTCTATATACATTATTTATTAGTACCGGTCTTTAGCAGAGACTGAAGGCAGCAGGAAGGCTGCATTAAATAGGGTCTAGTTTTAAAAACAAAATTCCTTATCTCTTATCCTATGGCTTATCTATTGATGACTTGTTCTTATGGATATGTGGCCTGTATTATTTCACTGCTAGGTACCTCCACTCTTACTTAGAATTAGTTGAACAGTTTGTGTATTTCTTCCCTTGATCTCGAAAACCTTCTCTGTTGGATAGGAGCCTGGTTGTTCGCTCACCTCTGAGTCATAAAGAATCAGTTTGGTGCCCCTTAATGTCTGAGCTTCCTCTCTCTCATTGCCTTTGTCTTTGTGTTTCAGGCACAGGAGTCCCCCTGTTCTCCATGCTGCCAGGGTACAAGGGACACCCCAGTTTCCAGTCACTCATCAACAAACTAAGGAGCCAGATAATGTCAATGTCTCGGCCGCAGCTGTCTCACACCATCCTCACCGAGAAGAACTGGTGAGTGTTAAGGGCTTCAAGGCGCCCATTGTGCACTGTGATTTGTGTATCTGAAAGAAACACGTTAGTTATAGCTTCCTTACCTTCGAATTACCCCGAGGCGTCAGACTGGATCCGGAATGTTTTTTCGTCAGCAGTACCTCTGCGCGTCGGAAGGTGGCGTCGGTCGGCTCCGCCGTCGGCGTCGTGGTCGCCGGGATGACATCGCGGCAGCTACTTAGACGCCGCCCTCACGCGCTGACGTCAGTTCTTTCTTTTTCCGCGCCAGCCAGCGCAGATCCGGAAAGAGCGGTACCTGAGTCATTTTTTGACTAA
Source organism: Calotriton arnoldi (assembly GCA_963921515.1). Taxonomy (NCBI): domain Eukaryota; kingdom Metazoa; phylum Chordata; class Amphibia; order Caudata; family Salamandridae; genus Calotriton; species Calotriton arnoldi. The sequence goes on from CAWUFW010002862.1 coordinate 1,080,938, forward strand.
CTTTTTCTCGACTTTTGTCGACGTCTTTCTTCGAGTCTCCGACTCCCAAAAGGTGCACGAGGAATGCCCAGTTTCAAGGCCTGCGGCTCCTGTCATCGTATGGTGACGGATCCGCACCGCGTGTGTCTTTTTTGCCTGGAGCGCGACCACGACCCCAAGTCGTGCTCCGACTGCCGGTCGATGGCGCCGAAGGCTTTGCGGGAGCGCTCCCGAAAGCCGAGAGGGAGGTCGAGGGACCGGTTGCGGAGCCACCACCATTCCGGTTCGAAATCATAGAAGTCTTCGCACACTGGGTCGGGTAAGTCGAAGCACAAGAAGAAGTCGAAGAGGCATCGTCGCTCTTCGACTTCTCCTCGTCGGTCGGCCGATCCGATGAGGCACGCGGGTGGTGCCCCTCCCGCGGCTCCGTGCGCGGAGCCTGACGAGTCGACTCAGAGCTTCCCTCCCTTTCCGGGACCCGGAGCGACTCCCGCCCAGCTTCGTACGTTCTATGAGGCGATGTATGCCATCTTTGGGCGGACCGACCCCGCCGGCGCGCCTTCGGGCCCTGCAAACTCGGTTGGGGGACCTAGGTCTTCGCGGCCCCGGCGTTACAGGGCCCCCTTGGACCCAGGCCTGGATCTGGATCGGCGCCGGTTGACCTCGTTACGCCTCCACCAGCGCCGCTTCCAACGGCAGCACTACCGCGTCCGACGCCGGTCGGCCCCCCGGCCTGCGTCGACCCCAGCCTCCATCCCAACGTGGTCACGGAGCCGGACCGGCGTCGCCCGGCGCTGGGTGGGGTTTTCATGCCCCTGTTCACTCCTGGGGTCCCTTTTCAACCACAGTGGCACCCAGAGGATGATGATGAGGAGGACTGGGAGGGGTCAGGTAACCCTTTAACTGACCAGTTGGACAGTGAACAGGACTGGAGAGAGGAACTGGGGGATGCCAGTGGTTTGGACACCTTCCCTGACCTTGGCATGTTATCTCCTCCTACCGTGGCTACGGAGGAGGGAGCATCATACGCAGTGGTGTTGCGTAGGGCGGCCGAGGCTCTCAACCTCGAGCTTCCTACGGTGGCGGTCAGGACTAACCTCCTGACGGAGGTGCTTCAACCGGCTGCGAGCTCTTCGGAGCCCCTGCTGCCGTTCTATGAGGCCCTCACCGACGTCCTTTTGGGCACCTGGTCCAGGCCCAACACGGGGGCTCCTGTGGATAGGATGATTGCCCGACGCCACCGCCCGGCTCCGGGCGACCCCACTTTCCTCTCCCAACACCCCACCCCAGAGAGCTTGGTTGTCCAAGCCTCCACTTCCAAGAGCGCATTCCCTACCGCTCCCGCGGAAAGGGAATCCAAGAAGCTGGACCACCTTGAGAAGAATATTTTCTCTTCCGCCACCTTAGGACTGCGGTCGGTAAACACTGCATGTCTCTTGGGCCGTTATTCCCACTCCGTGTGGCGCAGGTGCTTCCTCAGTGTCCGGAGGAGGCCCGGACAGTGCTCTCCCAGGCTGTGGCCGCTGGGAGGGATGCAGCAAAGTTTGCCATACGTTGTGGGCTGGACACCGCCGGCTCTCTGGGCAGGACCATTTCAACGTCAGTAGCGCTTCGTCGCTACACCTGGATGAGGTTGACTGGCTTTTCAGGGGATGTCCAGAACACCTTGATGGACATGCCCTTTGATGGCCGTCGCCTCTTTGGCGACAAGGCAGACAACGCTCTAGAGCGTTTCAAGGACTCACAGGCTATGGCCAAGTCCTTGGGCCTCTCCACCCGCCCTGCGCAGTCTGCTTTTCGCCCCTTTCGTGGCTACAGAAGGGGTGCCCCGCTACGTTCCGCCCAGAGCCACAGGCCGCAGCAAGTTACCCAACCTTCGCGCGGCCGGGGACGTGGGAACCAACGCCGTGGTTCAGGGGGGCCAACGGGTGGGCCAGTCCACCAACCCCCCCTCTGCAGCCTCCAAACCCTCCTAGTCCGACCTTTCAGGCCCATTAAACGCCAGTGGGTGGCAGGATTCGCCATCACCTCCCCCACTGGCGCACCATCACGTCGGACAGGTGGGTTTTGCAAATAGTCCGAAGGGGCTACTCCCTCCCCTTCGAGACTACCCCTCCAGCCATGCCACCGCATGTCGGGGGATCATCTGGCCCTTCTCCAGCAGAAAGTTAAGGCTCTCTTGGCCAAGGGAGCCATAGAGCGGTTCCTGTTCCAGAAGTAGGTTGTGGTTGTTACTCCCACTACTTTCTGGTCCCCAAGAAGGACAAGGGCCTGCGTCCTATCTTGGATCTCAGGGACGTCAACCGCTTCTTCCGGAAGGAGAAGTTCAAGATGTTGACGCTTGCTCAGGTCTTGTCTGCCCTCAACCCGCAAGACTGGATGGTAGCGTTGGACTTGCAGGACGCTTATTTTCACATCCACGTCCTGCCGGCCCACCGGCGTTACCTACGGTTCACGGTAGGCCACGAGCATTTTCAATTTACCGTGCTCCCCTTTGGCCTTACCAGCGCCCCTCGGGTGTTCACGAAAGTGATGGCGGTGGTCGCAGCTCATCTGCGCAGATCAGGGGTTTCAGTCTTCCCCTATCTCGACGACTGGCTGTTGAAGGCGGGCTCGCCCCAGGCAGTCTCCCACCTCCAGACTACGGCCGACCTCCTGCATTCGCTGGGGTTCTCCATCAATGTGCCGAAGTCACACCTGATCCCCTCTCAGAAGCTCCTCTTCATCGGAGCGGTTCTGGACACAGCGCGGTTTCGGGTCTATCCTCCCGAGCAGCGAGTCCGGGATATTCAGGCTATGATTCCGATCTTTCAGCCTCTATCCCGGGTTTCGGTCAGAATGACTGAGGCTGCTGGGCCTCATGGCCTCCTGCATCCTGTTGGTCGATCATGCCAGGTGGCATATGCGGGCTCTGCAGTGGGACCTGAAGTTCCAGTGGGCACAGCATCAGGGGAATCTGTCCGATTGTGTCCAGATCTCGGAGGGCACTGCACGTCAACTGCATTGGTGGCTCACGAACCAGGACTGGGTCAATGGCAGATCCCTCTCCCTTCCCCAACCAGACCACACTGTGGTGATGGACGCGTCCCTTCTGGGATGGGGCGGCCACATGGGAGAGGCGGAGATCAGAGGCCTCTGGTCTCCGGCGGAGTCCGGGCTCCACATCAACCTTCTGGAGCTCCGGGCGATTCGTCTTGCACTCAAGGCATTCCTTCCCTCTGTCCGGGGAAGAGTAGTGCAGGTGTTCACGGACAACACCACCGCCATGTGGTACTGCAACAAACAGGGCGGGGTGGGGTCGTGGACCCTATGTCAAGAGGCCCTTCGCCTCTGGACATGGCTGGAACATCAGGGCATATGTCCCTGGTGGTTCACCACCTGGCACGTTCATTGAACGCCAGGGCGGACGAACTCGGCCGCAGGTGCATGATGGATCATCGCCCTAGGTTGGCAGGGTATGCCCAGACGTGGGTCCCTTGCTCACTTTGCCACTGGATTCAAGCTAGCCTAGCTGATGACGGCTGAATAGCCAGAAACCGGTCCCAGGATGCTTGTTTCCGGTCCAGGGAAGACATGGCTTGGTAGTTCGGGCTGGACTGTTCCCATGAGGCACAGGGTCAGACTGATTTGCATATGGCCATGTCTGAACTGGGGTGGTGGAGTGAGCTAAAGAATGATGATGGATTAAACCCAGATCAGTTGACTGGGGGTGAGTGTTTGATTAGCTCAAGCGCTCCGTCCATCATCCCCTTTGGTATCGCTTTGTTCGCCCTAGGTTGGCAGGGTATGCCCAGACGTGGGTCCCTTGCTCACTTTGCCACTGGATTCAAGCTAGCCTGGCTGATGACGGCTGAATAGCCAGAAACCGGTCCCAGGATGCTTGTTTCCAGTCCAGGGAAGACATGGCTTGGTAGTTCGGGCTGGACTGTTCCCATGAGGCACAGGGTCAGACTGATTTGCATATGGCCATGTCTGAACTGGGGTGGTGGAGTGAGCTAAAGAATGATGATGGATTAAACCCAGATCAGTTGACTGGGGGTGAGTGTTTGATTAGCTCAAGCGCTCCGTCCACCATCCCCTTTGGTATCGCTTGGATCACGAATGGCGTATCCACTCGGAGGTGGTGCAATGTCTCTTTCAACAATGGGGAGAGCCTTGGTTAGATCTATTCGCCACTGAAGAGAACGCACAATGTCAGCAATTCTGCGCGTTGGAATTTCCAAGGCGGCACTCGCTAGGCGACGCCTTTCGTCGCGAGTGGAGTTGCGGTCTGTTGTATGCCTTTCCGCCTATACCACTTCTGCCCAGAGTGCTGAAGAAGATCAGGCGCGATTGGGCCCAAGTCATTCTTGTGGCTCCGGATTGGGCACGAAGAGTCTGGTATCCCGAGCTGCTCAACATGACCATCGATCCTCCGATCAGACTGCCTCTTCGGGAGGATCGTCTGTCGCAGCAGCAGGGGACGGTCCTCCACCCGAACCTGTCCAGTCTCCACCTCCTTGCGTGGAGATTGAGCGGCGGCAGTTGACGTCCTTCGACCTGCCTCCCGAAGTCTGTGACGTAAGCTTGGCAGCCAGGCATCCCTCCACTAAGACGGTATACGCCTGCCGGTGGAACAAATTTGTGGCATGGTGCACAGCAAAGGCTGTGGATCCCCTTTCTGCCCCTCTTTCTCAAGTACTCTTGTTCCTTCTCTCTCTTTAGCCCAGCAGGGCTCTGCTCTGGGCACTGTCAAGGGATATCTGTCAGCCATCTCTGCCTTCCTTCGGCTGCCAGATCAGCCTTCTCTTTTCAAGTCCCCGGTAGTACACAGTTTCTTAAAAGGCTTAACACATCTTTTTCCTCCAATCCCCTTCGTTATGCCTCAGTGGGACTTGAATCTTGTACTAACTTATTTAATGTGCGCTCCCTTTGAGCCGCTTCATAGCTGTCCCTTACGGCTCTTAACTCTTAAGACTGCTTTCCTGGTAGCCATCACTTCTGCTAGAAGGGTGAGTGAGCTCCAGGCCCTTTCTTCTAAACCTCCTTTCCTGTCTGTTCATCCGGACAAGGTGGTTCTCCGCACCCGTCCATCATTCCTTCCTAAGGTGATCACTGCCTTCCACATTGGGAAGACCATTACTTTGCCCACCTTCTTTCCGCCTCCGCATCCTTCGAAGGAGGAAGAGAGGCTCCACCGTCTGGACCCAAAACGTGCGCTCTCCTTTTATCTAGATCGCACGAAACAGTTTCGGGTGGATGGTCAACTTTTTGTTGGCTACGTGGGCTCAAAGAAGGGTCGGGCTGTACACAAACACACCATTTCTCGATGGGTCGTGTTGTGTATTAAGGCTTGTTACTCTCTGGCTAAAAAGGAGCCTCCATTCGGGCTACGCGCCCATTCCACCAGGGCGACAGCAGCCACTACTGCCTTGGGAAGAGGAGTTCCTCTGAATAATCTAAACAACAAAAGAGTGTATCCCCTGAACTAGAGAGCAGGGAAGGAGAATCAGAATTTGATTCTATAAAAAGCCCTCACTCACCAACCTAGTTGGTGACATGCTTCATCATAGGGCCCCACCCGGGAGGTCGAATACCTCCCCGGTGTGCTTCGACGCCAGAGTTACTGCGGAGCTGGTAAAACATTTTTTTGTTGTGACCTGATAGTGAAAGTGAATGTTAAAAAATGCCTTGGTTGTAACCAATAACTTTATTCGCCGGTCAACCAGGCACGAATAAAAACAAAGTAGGTGATGAGAAGCTGAAACGGAATAGTCCGCTACATCTCACTACTGGTGAATGGTCAACATGTTTCTGCCACTGTCAAGCAAATAGCTGGGCATTCGTCAGGACCAGTGTGCATAGACCCCGGTGGTATGAGCGCGCTAAGGCTCATCCAGCCGTGGGTCATTAAATGTAAAAAAGGGGTGAGCAGGGCGTGAAATTACGACCTGCGGTCAAAGGGGATCCAACCTTGTTTCAGAGGATCCCACATGTATACACTGGGTGAAAGCTCATGACACCATGGGTCTCGGGAGGGGGGTGGTGGCTAGTAGGCACACCGCCAGCGAAGCCAAGCACCCGCTTGGTACCTGCGTGACCCTCTAATCACCGGACCCCCGTCGATGGGGTGCTCGGCTCCGCTGGCGGTGTGCCTACTAGCCACCACCCCCCTCCCGAGACCCATGGTGTGATGAGCTTTCACCCAGTGTATACATGTGGGATCCTCTGAAACAAGGTTGGATCCCCTTTGACCGCAGGTCGTAATTTCACGCCCTGCTCACCCCTTTTTTACATTTAATGACCCACGGCTGGATGAGCCTTAGCGTGCTCATACCACCGGGGTCTATACACCCTGGTCCTGACGAATGTCCAGCTATTTGCTTGACAGTGGCAGAAACATGTTGACCATTCACCAGTAGTGAGATGTAGCTGACTATTCCGTTTCAGCTTCTCATCACCTACTCTGTTTTTATTCGTGCCTGGTTGACCGGCGAATAAAGTTATTGGTTACAACCAAGGCATTTTTTAACATTCACTTTCACTATCAGGTCACAACAACAAAAAATTTCAGGGGATACACTCTTTTGTTGTTTAGATTATTGACTCCGGGGGGATAAGAGTGCCTCATACCCGTTCCTTTCCCTCTCTCTCTTGTTGTTCAAATGGAGTTCCTCTGAATGACATCTGTCAGGTGGCCACGTGGGCATCACTGCACACGTTCACCAAACACTACTGCCTGGACAGTCCAGTCCGGAGAGACAGCTTCTTTGGCCGTTCTGTTCTCCAGGACTTTCTGGTGTGATCTTGGTTCGCAGATCCACCACCGGGGTTGTTATTGCTGGGGTATCTATTCTAAGGTAAGGAATCTATAACTAACGTGTTTCTTTCAGATGAGCAAGTTACTTACCTTCGGTAACGATATATCTGTAAGAAACATTAGTTAATTATAGATTCCTTAACGCCCCGCCCATCCTCTCCGTTCTGCGAACTGATTTCTAGGGTTAGAGACATCCCTTCAGGGCCCTAGTTTTGTGCACCAGTGTTCAGTGTCTTGCATGGCTCTGTGTTTCTGGCGCAGAAAGTTGTGTACAGAACTGACGTCAGCGCGCGAGGGCGGGTCTAAGTAGCTGCCGCGACGTCATCCCGGCGACCACGAACACGACGGACGCGGAGCCGACCGACGCCACCTTCCGACGCGCAGAGGTACTGCTGACAAAAAACTTTCCGGATCCAGTCTGACGCCTGGGGGTAATTCTAAGGTAAGGAATCTATAACTAACTAATGTTTCTTACAGATATAACGTTACTGAAGGTAAGTAACTTGTTCTTTAGATTGCTGTGTAGGTAACACAGCCCCTGCATTCCTAGTGGGTATGTACACCTAGTGAACACTGCTGAAATACGTGGCCAAAATGGATCTCTCGCTTTGACCACTTCTGTATCCTCCTACAAGGGTGTTGAACAGACACGAGGGATGCCTTATTCATGCATAGAAGGTGTCTTAGAAATACCCCACTCAGACACCACACACTGGATCTGTGGGGGCCCCCCCCCATAACTTGCAGCCCATACGTTTTGTGAGGCTTGTAATTTAGCTGGAGGCTTGGATTGCAGGAGTTCTGTAGTTGGAGGTCATGACTGACGTGCACAAAGGCAGCATTTATATCCTGATGAGATGGGGCTGCACATTGTAGTTGCAGATAGCACTCCACTCCAGGTTTCACCTGCTGCAGATGGTGGGAGTAAACACCCTCGGTTTGTGCCCATATTATAATCCCATTTTGGGCACAGATGTTTTGGACTCTCACGCTGTGTTTGAAACTGCCATCTCATGCTATTCCTGGCCACTCCAACCAGAAGCAGTGTTTCAGGGTAGCTTTGTGGCAGTCGAGTTCTCATCAGTTGTGTTTTACGTTTTATTTTTTCTTCTGCTTATGTTAAAGGGCCCAGGGTCTAGGGCTGGGGCAGTTTCTAGCACGAGTGCCGCCTTCTCTTTAGGCTGCACTTCCCAACCGAGCTAGTTCTGAACTCTCAGGCGAGGAGCTGTGATAATGTTCAGCGTATTTTGTTCCTTCATTCAGTTAATGTATATAGTGCTTTAATGGCCATAAGGAGCTGCAGAGCTCCCAGCAACAATGATACTGAAACCTACGGCTATACATTATTCTATATTTTGTGGATATGATGCATATATTTGTTGGATCTGTTCCCCACTTGGGTGTAACGAGGTTGTAGGGCTGGACGCTGGCGCAGGCATCACAAGTACTCAGACTTATTCCACTAACAAAGTGGTGAAGGGGGACATGGGGCTACAGATATAGTTCACTGTCTGGGGAGGAAAAAGGGGGCTTACGAGGGATTACCTTGGTGGATTAATCAGTGAAGTCTTGTGTTAAATATAATTAATTCAGTAAGCCTTTTGAAAAAGATTTGTAGAGAAATGCACTGTAGAACTGATAACTGAACAACAGAACAAAATCGTAATGTTAAGATAAAAATCTAAAGACTGCAGCAAATAAAAACTGATATTGAACAACTATATTGGTAAAGTCTGTAGTCATATCGAAGTCCATCGGTAAAGCCTGTACTTCTAGATCTAAGCCCCGCTTTTCACACCTGTGCTTCCTCCCGTCCCCTCTCTCTGGTTTACCTGAGAAGCCTTCCTGCTAAACACCGGAGAGTAAGGGACTTTGAAGTGAGGCATGGCTGAGATGCAAAGAACCCCAGAGCTAGTTAGAGAACCCCTGTGCGGTCATCTGTGTGTAGTTTCCTGTAGTAGCAACATGGTGGCAGTACTTCTATAACCTGTCAATGGCGATGAGTGTTCAGGGCTGCAAGTACAGAATTGGTAACATTTTTCAATTTTGCTATGCCTCAAATTTCTTCTATTTTTGTATGTTATATTATCTTTTTTGTTTGTGTTGATTCCTATGATTTTGCTGTACACCGTCATCTCATGTTGCTTTGTTTTGCATTTTTTGTTGTTTCCTGTTACTTTGCTTTGCCTACATTTTCGTCCATTTTTCCCCACATCATCTTTTTTCTCAGGGCTCCCTTCCATTTGTGTTTGTATAATTTTGATGCCTCTAATTTAGCTGTCTTGCCACTGTGCCTTACCTTTCTTTATTTTATTTTTCTTTATTTATTTTTTGGTAGGTTCCATTATGCGGCCCGGATCTGGGATGGTGTGAAGAAATCTTCTGCACTTGCTGAATACAGCCGGCTGCTTGGGTAGATGTGTGAGAGCTTATGGTCCTGCGGTAACAAGGCATGTTACAGTGAGCACAACCCTACCTTAAGGAGGGCAGTGTGCCAGGTTCAATGGGGGAATGGTGGAAGACACTGTACTACCCTAGATAGTTGGAGTGAGACAGTTGAATGAGGCCTTTCGATGCCTCGCAGCTCTAAATGGATGTTCCACGTTCAGTGTTCGTCTTGGAAAGAGAGGAGAAGGATACAGGTACACCGGCCCCATGCTAAATTCATACCACTCAATGTTTAGAACCTGGAAATGGCCGCGTCTGCCTGATTCAAGAGGCTGAATCCTTGTTTTTGAGGTTAGGTTGGTGACGCCTTGCATTGCTCACTACACAACTGGTGTGGTATAGTCAGAAAAACACCAGCGAGAATGTCTGATTGAGCAGAAAGACATAGGCTTATCCAAGTGGGTAGCAGTGCACGATGAGAGCAAGAACTTAAGTGTATATTAAAAATGTTTAAATGCCTTTCACGTGACATTCAGAAAAATTATGAATGCAGGTTGTGGTACCACAAGCAGGGAGGCTACACAATGGGATGCCCTCACAGCCTTACTACTGTGTAATCCAAGCGTTGCTCTTGCATCATCAGTGCATTCAGTTAGCATGAGCTGATGCATGCCTAGCCGATTTTGCACAAACAAAAATGTTTATCGTTTGGTTTTGGCTTCAGTGCATAGGCTTCTGTTATTTGTGGGGTCCTCATTGGTAGCAGTGACTGGTGTCATCTGGTGGGGCGTGTATTATTTCAGGTTGGAATTTCCTGGGAGGGAACTGGAGGTTTGGTGATATGGTTAGTATGCAGACAAGTGAGGCAGAATAACCTGCCTCAAAGTGTCACTTAGCTCAGAGGTGACCAATCACACTTGGAGCACAGAAGGTGAACATCAGCTGTAGAAAGGCCAGAGACCATGTTCAATGTCTCTAGCTTTACTGTTTACCCTAAACATGGATAGATAACCAGGTACATGTGTAAGTTATTATTCACTGAAGTTAGTACATTATCTGTAGATAACAATAGATGATATGTGGTAGGTAATATTCATAGTTCATTAGAAGGAATGTTATTTTGATGATCCTCACGTTGGGGAACTGATTTTACACCATTTATTTCTCGAAGGTCCCTTTTTACAGGGCTTCGTTTAGTCTGTGTTTTTTATAAATGTTCATTTTCACAATACCCTGAGGTGCTTGGAGGAACTGAATGAAGTTCTGTTAGTGCCACAGAGGCACTATTTCACAATACCATCATCTGTCCAATGGGTTTCATCTTAAAGTGGCCTCTACAGATGTTGAAAGTAGTAAAATGAAGGGGTCTCCAAGGTTGAAATCTAGACAAAACGAGTAAGGGCGAGAAATAGAAAAGAGGAGATAACCTTAAAAGGACTGTCACCTCAGTAAGAGTAAGAATCAGGAGCAGAGTGCAGTGGCGCTTGTGAGACAAGGAGCAGGCCATCGCATGAGCCTAACACTAGTGAGCAGGTAGGCATAGACCTTGTACATGCTCAGTTCCAGAATGTCATTGAGCCCTTGAACACCTTGCGTTCAGTTCAACATCTACCGTTGAGGGGCTTCAGGATCCATGTTGGTACCCAGCTTCCACCAGTGAATGCCTAACTCTTCAAGCCTGCAAGAGTCCTCGAATAAACTGGATTCTGAAAGCACCTTTATAGGAGGAGAGACTGGGGCGTGCACAGCTACACCACTGGAGAACCCCTGTCCTAATGCATGCAAGCGATCTACCCGGAGTGTTATCTTTCAAAGTCTTGTGTATGTATTTAAAAAATAAAACCTGATAAAAGAAAACAGATTAAGATGTCCTGCAATTTTGTTTGCGCATGCGAGTTACGAGACTACTCATCTTTTAAATAGCTGATGGGAGGGTGATGCTAACATGTGTAGGCAAATCGTCAGCTTTGCCCATAGCTCCATTGAAGAGTGTACATGTTCTATGATTCCAGAGAAGATGCTGGCCTGTACTTTCTGAGTTGCTAAAGTTAGTTGCCCCTTGTGCCACACTTTCCCATCTCTGAAAGAATGCAGCTAAACCCCCAAATATTGCAAATTCTTTTTTGTCTGTGTGTCCTCCCAGGAACAACCAGAAGTGTACTTTTGTCTGCTGAAACACTTTCTACATCCTTAATAATTTATCAAGTGTGTTTACCCATTGAACTCCTTTTATCAGACCTAGTTACAAATGTATTCCTTGACACCTTTGTTTGTAGTTTGGCCACCACAAAACACTTAGTTTCCTCTGTCACTTTATATGGCAACTCTTGTTGCAGGTTGATTTACACCTAAGACTTCCTGCCAACATATTTTCCCTTTGGTGTTATTATCTCGAACACTAGATCCATTGTGCATTTATGAAACAGAATATTAGTGCCACAGAAACCACCTGACCTTCATGTTCCAACAGCAAAGAAAAGAGAATTTAAATGAGCTTTTTTTTATCTCTCGGTTGAGTATTTAACCCGGTTTCACCTACTTTACCAAAATAAGATGTCTTGTGAGAATGCACTCGATAATCTCGAAAGCACTAAAATAGCTATTAGTACTACCCCTTCACTAGAAGCAATTGGCACTACCCTTGCACCACAACTCAATTACCACAAGTGTTCTTTTGCTTTGCTACTGGTGCTGGGTTTTTTTTGGGGGGGAGGGGGGGCAAGAGCCACACTTTTCCATCATACCCACACATTCTTCTGCAGGTGATATACTGACCGTCCTCTTCACCTTCACCGTCAACCTGCAATGCGAGACGTATTGCATTGCAATAAAGGGCCTTCTCGACTGCTTGTTAGATTGTAAATATCAGAGGAAGAGACCGGCCTGCGACGTCTTCAAAGTAGTGATAAATAGTGCAGTGAAGATGATGTGTAAGCGTTGTAAATTACACAGAGACAAAGTGTGAAGTGAGAGTTACATATGATCCGAGCTATAAACACTAACAAAGTGCTCCAACACCTTTCGCTCTGTGATTACACTGTCGTGGGTCAGGAGGAAGAGCGGGTGGGGGGGGCTATTTCCTGCCCTCTCCGTGATTTGAGTGTGCAGTGTGGCATTGCTATCTTTGGCATAATAACGAACACTCAAGCTGTAGTAGGGCCCTGGCTTCACCTCCTGGTGCAGGGTGGGCTGTGCTTTATGGCAGGGATGGAGGGATGGTCTCGGCTGCAGCTCCGTCCTCGTACAGTGCCCTTGCTATTAATAGTGAGCGAGAGGCGCTGAGGTGGTGGTATTGGTATTGGTGGTGGTGGTGGTAATGGTGGTGGTGGTATTGGTGGTGGTGGTGGTATTGGTGGTGGTGGTGGTATTGGTGGTATTGGTGGTGGTGGTATTGGTGGTGGTGGTATTGGTGGTGGTGGTATTGGTGGTGTTCGTATTGGTGGTGTTGGTAGTGGTGGTGGTATTGGTGGCGGTGGCGGTAGTGGTGGTGGTGGTGGTAGTGGTATTGGTGGTGGCGGTATTGGTGGCGGTATTGGTGTTGTTAATAAAACAGGCGTTTGAAAACAACCCGCCAGGTGGCTTTAGTACAGATGACATGTAACACAGATGTGCTGTTGTCCGCTTCAGCCCATTAGCACAGGATTTTGTGCTACCTGCAATTCACATGACCTAATTAGCTATTCATTTCTAAATCCATTTTACTTGGGGGGGGGGTGGGGGGAGGGGGAGGGATGGGTTGAAACAGACACAAGATAATGTCGGGTTAAAGTGATTGAAAGCAGGTGCCCATGCTGCTTAAAAAACACAAGCGGTTTCAGCTTTAGCAGCGCATGTCCGGCCTGCATTAAGAGAACTCAATAAAGTAAATAGTGCTTACAGACTAAATAACAGGTCCCGTGTAACAGCTGAAGTAAAAAGGCAAGTTGCCATGGGAGGGTACAAAAAGACAAGGCGGTACTAAGGAGGGACTAACAAGCCTATTAATGAATCTGAAGGCAGCATTTACGAATGACAATGACACAAGCCAATGAAAAATATGGGAGGAGAGTGGGCGCGGCTTCTCTCCCATACTCTTCTACAGCAGTCTCGTAGAGCGAGCAGCACATGCGCGCTGCCGCTAGGCTCGACCTAAAAAGAGCACAAGAGAGATAAAATAAACTAAGTACCAGTCATAGCTGCTTAAATAAGTGGTTTTTACTGTCTTGCAAAATGAAAACGGGTGGGGAGGTTGAGCGGATTTTCTCTAGAAGCCTGTTCCATTCTCTAGCAGCTTTGACAGAGAATGGTCTGCCCAAAGGTTTTTGTTCTAGTTCTCGGAACAGCCAGCGTCCAAAGACCTCATGGTCTCAAGGTTCAAATGTGAATCTGTTCTTTAAGAACTGCAGGCTATACTGTGGAGATTGCTTTTGGGTATGACGGTTTGCCTGCAATTGAGCGGGCTGCCAAATTCGGAACCACCTATAGCTGCTTCCAAGTCCTCTCTGATATCCCCAAATAAGCATTACCATATTCAAGATGAGATAAGACTAGTTGGTGCTTGTTTGACAGGAACATATGTATGATCCCAAAATGGGAGCATTTGCTTAACCATCTTGAGCTGCCAGATGCAGGTTCTAGCTACTTGGGTTGCCTGATGTGCTAACATTTTTCCCATCACCCATCTGCACAGGAAGTGACATAACTGGATTTCCCACTATCCATCTGCACAGGAAGTGACATAACTGGATTTTCTATTATCCACCTGCACAGGAAGAGACGTGGTTCCCCGCCAAAAACCATCTTTAAAAGAAGAACCCAAATAAGGGGACTTCATTTCCCATCACTCATCTGCACAGGAAGAGACATCACTGGATTTCCCATCATCCATCTGCACAGGCAGTAGCATCACTGGTTTCCTGCCACAGCACCTGGGCCCCCTTCCCGCACCTACTTAATGGCTCAATGGCGGACGCGCCGCTGTTGTGCTGAAGGTAACCTGGTCTTTGCCAGTCCGTGCCTGGAACGTGTCCAGAGCCAGGAACCCTGGTTCTACCCTACCCACTGCTACCCTGCTAGGTTCCTCCTTCCTCTCAACCCCAGCCGCCACTCGCCGCACTGCTGCCTCACAACACGGAAGGAGTACTCATTCTCGCATGCATGCTCCCGAACACCTGCTTGCTCACCAAACACGCCACGGAGATATGGGACTTATTGCACAACCATGCTCCGGACCTGCTCTTCCTCACGGAAAGATGGCTAAATCCAACCTCTGCACTGGACTTCGCTGCAGCCATCCCAGCCAGCTACAAGATCTCCAGGCAAGACTGTCCGCACAAGGCCGAAGGGGGATACGTCATCATAGTCAAAGATACCATCAGCTGCACCACCTTCGTGGACACCTCACATTTAGAGAATGCATCACAGAAAATTGCTCCCTGGGCGGAACCCTCGTATACAGACCACCTAGACCAATTTTGCCAGTGACATAATCGACTTCGTTGCACCCCTCATCATTAGCACCTTCATCCTCCTCGGAGACCTTAACTTTCACCGACCCAAACTCTACGGTTCTTCTAGAAAACCTTGGCCTCGCCCAGCATGTTACCAAACCTACCCACACCACTGGACACCTTTTGGACCCGATTCTGTCCTTAATTAGCAACATCACAGTCGACAAGCCAGCAAGTATGACCTGGACAGTCAACGATGTCGTCAGTTTCAGCATATCCATCCTGCACTACCACAGACCTACCGCCCCTGGAACCGCTTGCTACAGCTGGAAAAGCTCCATAGAAGTGGAGTAGGCTCATGCCCTCTCCGTGCACTGGCCCATCCACACCAGTAACTTGCCAAAAGCCATCAAGAACCTGAACAGCTGGGTCACCGCATATGCAGACACCCTGGCTCCCCCCAAGTGCAAACCAAAGGCAAGAGCTCGACCACAGGCCAGCTGGTACACAGACGAACTCAGGCTGACTAATCGGCACTGTAAGCAACTGAAGTGTAAATGGGGAATAAGTCAAGACAGCACAGAGAAAAACATTTTCAAATCAGCCCTCAGTTGCTACCACCAGCAGATATGGAATACCAAATGCACAGCAAGAATATTTTCTCTATCAACAAAGATTTCTTTCACCCTCATGCAGCAACATCGCCCCATCACAAGACCCTTGCAACAAGCGCTCGGAATTCTTCTGTAACAAAATATTCTCCATATACAGCAACTTTGACCCTCAGAGCCAGGGACTGTTATAACTCCCCTTCCCATCACAGCCAAAGAATAATTCCTAGCCTAATGGCCCACTGGCACCACCATTGAAATCGCTGCTACCATGAAGATAATCCACCCGGGGGACCCATCTGACCCTTGCCCCCACTGCACCTTCAACGGGCTCCTACCGACCAGCAAAGTGCTAACACCCATCTTCTATGCCTCCATTGACTCAGCCACATTCCCCTTACACCTGGAAACATGCCACCATCACTCCCCTGCTCAAGAAACCATCTGCTTACCCAGCCACGCTTTCCAAGTGCAGACCCAGAACAGCACGCATCACCACCACAGACATTTGTATGATCCTTGACAGAGGAGACACGGCAGCCCTCAGCCTACTGGATCTCTCTGCAGTATCTGACACGGTCCCAACCTCATTAGGTGTCTGCCCACAATTGGTATCCAAGCACCTGTTTCTGCTAGATCTGCTCCTTCTTAATGGGTAGAACACAAGAGGTCAGCCGGGCACCTTACACCTCGGAAGCCCGGAAACTCATCTGCGGAGTGTCTCAAGTTTCATTGCTCAGTGCCACCCTCTTCAACACATACATAATCCCTCTGGCCGTTATCAATGCATATGGCATCAACTTAGTCTCTTATGCCAATGACACACAACTCTTACTCTTCCTCTCGGACAAAACCCCCGACAAAAGAAACAAGTTCACCGCCTGCATGAACAAAGTCGCTAACTTGCTGTCTCAAGCTCAACACCGACAAGACACAAGTAGTGATCTTCTGCAAGACAACCTCACCATGGGACTCCAACTGATGCCAAGCTGAACTTGGACCCACATCCCTATCCAACATCCATGCAGCTCTGATACTCCTGTACATGTCGGCAGCCTTTGATACAGTCTCTTACCTGTCTTTGATACGGTCTCTCCCCCCACACTCCTCACAAGACTGCACAACATAGGCATCCAAAGAGCCACTCTCAGATGGATTGCCTCTGTCCTCACTGGAAGAACACAAAAAGTCTGTCTTTCCCACCGAACCCAAAGAAATCTGTGGGGTACGCCAAGGATCCTCGCTCAGCCCCCTCCCCCCCCCCTTTTCAACACCTTTATGACACCCCTGGCCTGCATCGCCAGAACCCATGGACTCAACATCATAATCCTGCACCCGGTGACACAAAGCTCATCTTCTACCTCTCCGAAGACACTACCAAGACCAACTTCCACTGATGCATGACAGACGTCGACCACCTGGATGAAGTAAAACTGCCTGAAGCTAAACACAGACAAGACGGAGGTACTGATTTTCGGAAACAGAAGCTCCCCATGGGACCCATCCTGGTGGCCCTCAGAACTCGGACTTACTCCTACCCCCACTGACCATGCTAGGCATCATTCTGGACAACGAGATAACCCTGACGACTTCTTCCTCTTGCTTCTTCATCCTCCACATTCTTCATACGATATTCATATAGTTACCCCAGAGCTCAAGATGCACCATCACCCAGGCCCTCATCTCCAGCCGACTGGACTACGGCAACGCTCTTTACGCAGGGATTACAGATCACCTCCTCTGTTGACTACAGACCATACAGAACTCCGCAGCCAGACTCATCCTGGATCTCCCTAGTCGAACCCACATCACCCCTTACATCAGGGAACTCCACTGGCTCCCTGTACAGAAAAGATGCCAGGTCAAGCTCCTGACCCATGCATACAAGGCCCTACACAACTACGGTCCCACATACTTGAACTATCACCTGAGCTTTCATCAGCCCTCCCGACACCTCCGCTCCTCGTCCCTTTCTCTAACCATCACCCCCTGCATCCGATGTAGCAGATGCAGAGGTCGCTCATTCTCCTACCTAGCAGCGAAGACCTGGATCAAGCTACCCTTTCATCTATGGACCTCCCCATCTCTTCCAGAGTTCCAAAAGTCCCTGAAGACCTGACTGTTTGGGTAATCACCTGGACCCTACCGGCGCCTGAATACCCTCACTAGTGACCAGTAGCGCTCTACAAATCTACTGATTGATTGATTGCCAGGAACCTCAAAATAATCATCAACAGCAAACTGGACATGACCGCACAAGTCAGCGCCATCACTGCATCCTGCTTCCAGACCCTGAAGATGCTGATGAAGATGTTGAAAAGGCTTGGCTACGGCAACACCCTTTAAACTGGGATCAACAAGCAACTCGCTAGAAGACTACCAACCATCCAGAACTTGGCAGCCAGACTCATCCTCAACCACCCACCCACACATCACTCGCATCACACAACACTTCAGGGAGCTCTACTGGCTTCTGATACACAAACACATTAATTTAAAAATCCTCACACAAATTCAAGGCATTACACAACTTAGGCCCTACTACCTGAACAGTCCCGTTTCCTTCCACCAACTACCCAGACATCTCCGCTCCTCAGGACTCCTACTTCCTCACAGTTCAGGCATAAACAGAACTAGATCAGGAAGAGGGGTGTTCTCTTGTATTGCTCCTAAAACGTGGAACAGCTTCCCACTCCACATCAGAGCCTCTTCCTCTCTTGAATCCCGCAAGAAGCTGAAGACCTGGCTTTTCAATTAACCAAACTACCATAGGCTGGGCAAAACACACACACCTGCTCAGTGCCAGCACACCCTTGATGGTGATAGTGTGCTTTACAAATACAGATAACATAACAATAGCTCTGTATCGTGATGGAAGCCCAGGTAGCGCACAATCCTTTCAGGGGAGGGGCATGGCCACATTCTAACCAAGCCAAAGGATTTCATTTACTGATGTTGTTTCTAGTTTGCAATACCTCTGACTTAGTGGGGTTCAGTTTTAAAAAGTCATCCACTGCTGAATTCCCACCTAAGTGTGCTCTAAAATCTGCTGGGATTACATCTATTGGAATCTGCCCCTTTCTTTTGGTGCAACTTAATCAAAAGCGGAGTATCATTAGCTTGGTGTAAAAGTGCATCCCTGTTTGTCCAGTTGTCATGACAAAAGTGGCAGAACTGTGGCCTGTGCATGGGCTGATCCATTGTAAAGTCAATGGATAACATCACAGCTTTCTTATCTTCTGCAAGAGTATGACATGGTCGATGCTGTCCAATGCCACCGACCGATCCAACAGGACCAGTAATTTTCCAAGCCCACCCTGAGCCGTAAGTGGTCTAGGACTAAGAGATAATCTTGGTGTTGGTATTGCAGTCATATCTATCTCCATTAGAAATGGGTTCTGTTCACATAATGCTGTTCTGTAAGAGATTTCAGAGGCATGGTATCACATCTGCTTTAATATTGCTATGTTCGTAGCACCATTGCTGTAGATGCACATGGTCTGTATACGCCTGCCATCTAGTGTTGGGCTCAAATGTTTGCAACTTGTTTTTCTTTGAAGAAGTCTTTCGAGTTAAAAGGCATAGTGACTCCTCCTTTAGTTGGTAATGCCAATGGGCATCGGCTCCATTGTTAGATTGTGGTTTTTCTGCCATCGCGTTCAGGCGTGTACCGGTCGGGCACCATATTCAGCACCTGAAGACACTACTCCTGGGCCTCTTCGACTCTGTTGTCCCGGAATAGTCTTCACGGATCAGTGATCCCGCTTCATCGCTTTCGAGGGACTTCGACACCTGAGCTAATTCTGACGCCTTACACCGGGGCCTTGGCCCCATTCTGGGGCTTTACCCCTTGTCTCCTTCTCAATGACAATGCAGGCCAGTGGTGGAAAGGACGCCCTTCCAATACTGTCCCCTGTGTTGCTCCAAGCTCCCCTGGATTGACCACCATCAAGTCTGCAATCTCTGCCTTTACCCCAAGCACGACAAGACCACGTTCCAGGCCCTTTGGTTGAAGAAGACCGTTTGATACTGACACAAGCGAAGGTGGGTCCATCAAAGAATGCAGAGGCCAGACAAAGATGACGTCCCTGAAATCTTCAGGGAATGCAATGTGGAGGTGAGAAAGAAGTTGGCTCTTCTGAGGCCCAGCTTGTTCAGTACAGTTCTGATGCCAGTTCACCCTCCGAAACAGAGGGGGAGTGTCATGAAGATCCCAAGGTTCAACAACTCCCATAAGATTTCGACCATAATTATGGTCACTACCCAGTCACAACCCACGGCTGCACAGCGACTCAATGGACAGGCAGAGCACTGTCCCAGTGGGGGTCAGGTGTCAAAGCAAGTGACTCACCCAACAGCCAGCTGATCCACCACTGCCTTCAGGCCATGGAAGACTCTGACAAAAGCTTTCAGAGCAGACACTGTTCCCTTTTCCGGCCGTAATGGCCCTGCATAAGCCGTGGCCTTCCTTGAGCCGAGGGACTGCCCGACTCCTGCATCGAGGGTGATGCTCAAAACGGCAACAAAACGGACCTCGGCAACGAAGTTGACTTCAAAGTCGCCGTCGGCACCGAAGACTACATTGACCCCGAAAACCCATTTAGCTGTGAAAGCGCCATCAACAGGTGGCTCCAACGACTCGGAGCAGCCTATTCTCCATGTGTTGTAGAAGTTGGATGCTCGCCAAAAGCTGCTTTTCATTCATCCGCAGACTGGCAAAATCTCCATCATGTTGCCACCGTAGCCACAAGAGACCCTGCCAAGGAAGTGGATGTTGTTTTTTGAGGAGCAACTTATCTTGAAGTCCACAACTCCTCCAAGGTGCAAAAAACATAAGGGCAGGGGCAATAGCCTCTGCTCGATGTTGTCGTCCTCCTCCCTTACTGACACCATCATATGTACCACCTCCTCCAGCTTCACTGGAGCAGCCACAACACTCCTCTTATAGAGAGGGCAGTCCATTGTATCCATTGATCCTGAACCCTGGTACGACCTGTGGGATGACTAGGATGTCAACCGACGGCCACCCCCCTCTTTTACCCCCCCCACCCCTCTGGGTAATACAGGCCCTGATCTATATCCGGCAAACCTTCCTCACCTGATGACACTACCTCGTACCTTAAGGTTATACAAAAGATGCTACTTTTCGTAGTGTAGGCACAACACCCTCTCCAGTTCCTCCCATGCTAAAAAGGATACTCAAACAAAGCCCAAGATCTTCAAAGAACCGATCAAGGCTCTGTCATGACACAAAATACAACCCCTCATCTAGTGACCCGCCCTACATCCTCTGCCACGTTCTGCCAGACTTCCTTATGGTCCACTCGATGCAGAAACATGCCAACGCCGAGGGTACAAGGGACTCCCAGCCTCCTGACAAGGAGAGTAAAAAGATCAATGAAGCAGGCAAGAGGGTGGCAGCACGATCAGCCACACATTGGTGCATTGCTTACTCCGTTGGCCTTCTCTCCTGGTATGACAGAGCATTGGGATGAGATTGACGAAATCCTCTAACAGCTCCCTGAGGAGTATAGACTGCATGGACAAGACCTTACTGAAGGCAAAACCATCTCACATGCCACCATTTGCTGCACTCTTGATGCAGCAGACACTGCAGCTAGGGGTGTTAATACAAGCATCTTGGTCAGGCATCATACCTGGCTTTGTCACTGGCTTTAAGCCTGAACTACAACAGCATCTTCCAAACCTCCGTTCGTTAGTGAACACCAGTTTGAACCGCAGGTAGACCAGATGCTTCAAAAGCCCAAAAAAAAAAAAGGACACATATACAGCCAAGATGATTGGTGTCCTTCAGACAGCCACTCCCTGGGGATTCTTTCGCTGCTCACAGCACAGCACAGGTGAGGAAGTGAGACTACTTGGCTCCTATCAGAGGCAGCAGCAACAATACCACCAGCAGTCAACACATTGGTATTCAAGAGGAGGTTACAAAGTTAACAACACCAGAGGGAAGGCCAAAGGAGCCGCCTCCTTCAAGCAGTGACTCCTTTCCACTCTCCCCCAATCACTCCACACCTTTTGGGGGAAGACTACAGCGGTTCCTTCTGCGCTAGGAAGAGATCACCTCCAACCAATGGGTCTTCCCCATCATAGAACACTGTTACTGCTTGGAGCTCAATACAACCCCACCAAACATACCACCCCGCACATACATCCTGCAGAACACCAGCACCTTCTTCAGGAAGAGGTTCAGGCACTTATCCTCAAATGGACAATAGAACCAGTACCATTGGACATCATGTCAAGGGGATGTACTCCCTGTACCTTCTCATCCCCAAAAAGTATGGGTCTCTAAGACCAATACTCAACCTCAGGCCCCTTAACAAGTACATCCTCTCCGAACATTTCAACATGGTCACTGTAGGATGTCATCCCTCTGCTGCAACAAGGCGACTTCATGACTGCTCTCTGTTAGATCCATCAGCCTTAGGGTGGTCTTCCCCCAAACTTTTTGTCTTCACCCTCCTATTTTGCTGAATTCATTTTTGTTGACTTTAGTATTCTGTGCCCTTTACCACTGCTAATCAGTGCTAAAGTGCTTGTGCTCTCTCTCTCTAAACATGGTAAAATTGGCTTACACCAAATTGGCATATTTAATTTACTTATAAGATCCTAGTAAAGTGGTATACCATATACCCTGGGCCTATAAAATAAATGCTACTAGTGTCCATCAATTGTTCTTTTTACATTTGTCACCCCGAGTGGGACGGGTATGCCCAGACGTGGGTCCTGTGCTCTCCATGCCACTGGAGTCAAACTATCCTGGCTGATGAGGGCTGAAAGCCCAAAACCGGTCCTAGGATGCTTGTTTCCAGTCCAGGGAGGACCTGGCCTGGCAGTTCGGGCTGGACTGTTCCCATTGGGCGCAGGGTCAAGACTGATTTGCATATGGCTGCGTCCAAACTGGAATGGCATGGTGAGCAAAAAAACGATGGATTTAGGCCCAGATCTCTACTGGGGTGAATGTATGACATTGTTCTGCATTCTGTCCATCAATTGTTCTTTTTGCATTTGTCACCCCAAGTGGGACGGGTATGCCCAGACGTGGGTCCCGTGTTCTCCATGCCACTGGAGTCAAGCTATCCTGGCTGATGAGGGCTGAAAGCCCGAAACCCATCCTAGGATGCTTGTTTCCAGTCCAGGGAGGACCTGGCCTGGCAGTTCGGGCTGGACTGTTCCCATTGGGCGCAGGGTCAAGACTGATTTGCATATGGCTGCGTCCAAACTGGAATGGCATGGTGAGCAAAACAACGATGGATTTAGGCCCAGATCTCTGTACTGGGGTGAATGTATGACATTGTTCTGCGTTCTGTCCAATTGTTCTTTTTGCACTAGTGAGTCTGCAGCACTTATCGTGCCACCTACTTAAGTAGCTCCATAAAACCTGTCCAGGCCTGCCATTCCATCCTGAGTGCAGTTTAAAACTGTCAATTCGACTTGGCAATATTACCCCATTGCTAAAGCCTGAACGCCCCCTTTATGGCATACGTCAACCCTAAGGTAGGTCCTTCTTAGAGTCTGCGGTAGTTGTGCCCATTCCTCGCTCTCACAGATGCAGAAAGTTTCAACAAGATGTGGGAAAACACATGGCATGGGGCCATAAGTGGTGGAGATGCTGGTTATAAGATGTCCGCCGCCTTTACTTGGACGTTCAATGGAATGCAAAGTGGCGTAGACAAGCTCACTGGTACAAAAAAGTTGGAGATACAGACGAGCATCTACTATTCTGGCCATTTCCGGGTACCGTATTTTGGATTCTTCTTGGAGGCTTCGCATTGCGGGCGGGGCAGGGGCATATCATAATTCCCCTTTGACAATCTGTAGAGAAGTTACAGTTTGGAGCATAGCGCAATTTGGGGCTTACTGCTTTCTCCTGGACTATTGGATAGCAGTATCTGAGCGCAGTACGTGGGAACTACATCAGTAATTGTGCTCCTGTTTGACCTGCACTAATTGTGGACTGTGGCTTGGGTGCAGGACGTTATTATCTGAAGTAGTGCTTCCCACATTGACATTGATTTGGAGGCTCTTTGTTGGGGACATTTGATTGTGGCATCAAAAGTGTTATAATCCTAATTTATCTGTGCAGCATGTGCCGGCTAAAATTCAAGTCTGATGACTCAATTCGTTTGGGGCTCAGTTAAAATTGTATTTAGTCATCTTTCATACACATGAAGTTTGAAGCTGTTTAACCACCAGGGCGGAGGGAGCACACTGTCTCTCAGCCCAGCACAGTTCACCTCATTGCATACTAGTAAATGCAGTACGCTTACTTCAAAGTTGCTGTAGTTTCTCATCAAAGTTGGTGCAGGTAGTGCTTGTTATCTCTAGACTCGTGTTTCTGGATTTATTCCTTCATCAGTAGAGTTCAGTAGTAGTAAAGAGCAGAGAAAAGTAATCTGGGGTTGCTGAAATGCTGCCCACATCTTCACAGGTCACAGTACCACTCCACAGGCACACAGGTGAGCTCGCCAGCTAAAGGGAGCCTTTTAAACACAAGTGGGGAGGGAACACAATGCCTCTCATCCCAGCACAGTTCACCCCATTGCATTCTGGGATGCAGTATGCTTACTTCAAAGTTTCTGTAGTTTTTCACCAAAGTTGATGTAGGTATTGCTGTTATCTCTAGACTCATGTTTTGGGGTTTAGCCCTTCATTGGCAGAGAGCAGAAGTAGTAGAGAGCTGAGAAATGTCATCAGGGGTTGCTGAAATGCTGCCCAAGTCTTCACCGTGTCACTCCACAGGCACACAGGTGCATCCCAGGTCAAGTCCCACCTACAGCCTCTTTAGATTCAACCCTTTTTGGGATCCAACTAAATGCAGTCACCTGCAAGGCTTATGACAGCCAGGCAAGAGTGTATACACTCAACCATTTGCTGCTTCTTTTTCAGCCAAATCGTTAGTTTCTGTAACAGTTATGTGTCTTCTTGGAATGATGGCCTCATGCATAGCCATAGTGCCCCACACCTGGCTTCACATGCATCCACTTCAGCAATTCCTGTCTACACAATCATCACAAGCAGAGGGTCACTGGGAAGATTTAGTGTTGATTCGGGAGAGCACCCATCACACTGCAGTGATGGAACAGCAACAATCTGTTTGCAGGACCGTCCCTTTTTAGACCCTGTTCCGCAGGTGAGCATCACCAAAACACCTCGCTCTCAGGTGGGGAGCATATCTTCAGCAACTGACCATTCAGTGAATGTGGTTGTCACAGCATAAGAGACCTCCACATCGATTACCTCAAGCACCTGGCCATCCAGATATCTTTCAAGGCCTTTTCTCACCAGATTCAGCATAGTATTGATAAAAGCAGACCACATGACTGCCATGTATTATTTCCAATAGAAAGGTGCTGGTCGGGATGGTAGCCTCGAGCGCTACACCAGTAAAGTCAAGGAGACCTGAAACAAAGAGGATGCAATGAGGGACTTGGGCACAAGTCCGGCTGAACCTAAAGGGGGGCAGGGGGCTCATGTCGGGTGCAGAGGTGCTTGACTGGCTGGCCACGTGCGTTTGAGGCTCTCACGGTTGATGGGTAGATCTGCAGTGGGGAGAAAAACAAAACAGCTGGCCCACTCTGGTCGTGGTTCTCATCTGTCATGAAGTCCCTCGATGTGAAGGAAGGCTTCCAAGGAGGGGGTGTCCGGGCTGGATGCAAACAAGCTGTGGCTGGTCCAAGTGCCCCGGTACTCAGGGTATTGGTGCAGGGGGGCTCCTGGAGGCTCTGGCGTCTTGAAACTCGGCAAAGAGACTGGGCTGACCTCCTAGAGCAAAACAAACCTCCTCCTGAAGTGTTGCTTCCTAGGTGGGCCCAATGGCCAACCACACAGTGAACTTGGTAGATGCTGTCAGTGCCTGCAGATGCAGGGGGATGGCTCCTCCACCCCAAGGGAGATGCTAGATGGTTGTCAAAGTGCTGGGCAGACCTCCAACTGTTGGTGAGGATGCACAGCAGCAGGACAAGTCGGGTCTTTGCAATCTTTAAGGAGCAAGCAGCAAGGCAGGGTTTGGTATCGGTTTCTGTTCAGGTCCTTGGTTCTCGTGGTGCCGTCTCTTCTTTGTCCTTCTGTTCCCAGGTAGTCGAAAATGAGGATCTGGTGTCCAGTGGACCCATATATACTCAATTTAGGGGAGTATATGGTAGTAGCCAATGGGCTACCTGCCACTAGGGCGACCACGCCCCCTATATTCTCACTTCCTGTGGGGTGTGGGAATAAACCTGACCCAGAAGTCCTTATTTCACCAAAATTAAAGATGGTGAAACCCTTTTTTAGTTGTTTACTTCAAGTAGCCCACCTTAGGGGTGTGGCTAGCCTGTGGGTGCAACACGCCTCCTGAATATCTAATTTCCCACCTGCTGTGGTGCCAAATGGACCCCAGGGCAGGGGAGGATGTTCCCCATTCCTGGGGAGAAGCCGGGGTTGCATTTTAAAGGCGGGAAAGGATTTGAAGCCTCTGGCCTTGATATGCTAAAACGCTAGCCATCTTGCAGTAGATGGTCAGAACACCTTCTGCTGAGCAGGCATTGTTCCTGACCTCTAAAAGTGCTGGCTCTCTCTTGCAAGGGGTCAGAAACTTATCTGTGGTGGCAGGCTTGGAGAAACCAGTCAGCCAACACACTAAGCGACTAGTATGGTTACAGGGGGCACCTCTAAGGTGCCCCTGGGAGCATGTCTACATACATCTGACACTGGCATCAGTACGAATTAAGACAAGGTGTTTGATACCAAATACCATTATTTTCAGTGAAGCCATTGTGTAGCTGGGTAAGTCATAATGACCAGTGCCCAGTTCATACCTTTAAAATGGCTTTCTGATCACTTGCAATGACTAGCAATGGAACTAGGCATTACAGGGGTATATCTGCTCATGCAGATGTGCCCTCACATTTACTATAACGCACCCTGCCATAGGGCGCTAAATGCCTGCTGTAGGGGTGACTTACATGTAGTACATGTGGTGTACTTCGGCATTGCCACAGGGAGTGGACAACGTAGTTTTTTTCAGGTTGGCTTCCACCATTTCCCGCATCCTGCAAAGGCAGTCTGCATACAGTTTGTGTGGGTCCCTTTGGATGGCATAATACATGCTGCAGCCCTTAGGGACCCTCTTTAGTACCCATGCCCTGGGTACCAGGTGCCGTTTACCAGGGTCTTACAAGGGGGCTAAAGTCCTTGCCAATTGGGTTGCAATCAACATTTGTATCGTTTTAGGGAAAGAGCACTGGCACTGGAGCCTGTTTAGCAGGGACCCAGTGCACTTCTGATCAAAAGCATCAGTACCAGTGAGCAAAAAGTGGGGGGGACCATGTCAAAAAGAGGTACTTTCCTACAATATTTGCCTATGCTTTTCCTCTTCTTCCACTCCCGTATATGATCCAGACGTTTTGGCAAGCATCCCTCACTCTTATCCTGGTGGCTCCCACATGGGTCTCCACCCTTCTGGAGATTTCGATGATTCACAAGAAACTCCTCAACAGGCCAGACCTTCTCATGGAGAATCACGCCACAATCAGGCAACTCAATCTAGCAATCTCCTGAGGTCCTAGAGTTCAGCTATATTAACCCCCTCAAGGGTGTATGTCCATTCTTAAAGAAGGACACACACCCACTATACAGGCTTGCTACGCTGCCATGTTGAAGAGGTTTATCCATTGCTGCATCCCTAAGCACATACATCTGCTTAAACCTGCATTGTCTACTATCTCCTTTATCTTCAGAAATCAGGCCTCTGCTATAATTTTCTATGCCTTCACTTAGCCGCTATCGCAGATTATATGCAGAACAGAGAACTCTTTTTTTCAGAAGCCCTGTCAGCAAGGCTTTCATGGAAGGACTCAGTTGGGTTATACCGCTGAGTGTACCCCCGCCTATGTCTGGAACCTTAACACTCGTGGGCCCTCCTTTTGAACCCCTACAGCATGTTAGTGAATTGCAGGCCTTCTCCCTGGAAGATTTCTTTCAGGTTCATAATGACAGAATTGTCCTTGGAACCAACCCCAAATTCCTTTTTAATGTGGTATCCCCATTCCACTGTAATCAAACCATTGAGTTCTCGGTCTTCCCACAACAGACTCTGTGGCAGAGAGGGCTCTTCACACACTTGATTTCAAGCGTTCACTCTTGTATTACATCGATGGGACCAAGCCTTTTCGCAAACTTTGGCAACTTTTTTTTGCTTTTGCCAAGCTGCACAAAGGACACGCTGTAACAAAGGCAGGCATAGGTAGATGGATTGTCTAGTGTCCCTAGGCAAATTTTACTCCAAACCTTTTTTTCTGCCTTGTGGAGTGCCGCAGGGGTCATCCCTTTGCCCTACCCTTTTTAATGTGTACGTAGCGCCCCTAGCTCCCCTGATTAGATCCTTTGGCTTTAGTCTTACCTCATACGCGGACGACACGCAAATTGTTGTGGCGCTGTTGCCAGGACAAGAATCAGGGATGAGCAAGAAGTTCCATGATTGCATGGAAGCAGTTAAAACCTGTATGACACAGAATTGCCTAAAACTTAACGCAGGCAAAACTGAGATCCTCATGTTTGGAAATAAGACCAATTTCTGGACCCCGTACCGGTGGCCGGTAGAACTGGGTATCCTCCCTAAACCCACGCGAAAGGCCAAAAACCTGGGAGTTATAGTGGATGGCAGATTGAATTTCGGGGATCAGATAAACGCTATGGCCTCAGCCACTTTTCACTCTCTTAAACTGATTAAAAAGATAAAATCATTCCTGCCGGAAGACAGTGAAAGTACTGTTGTTTCATCTCTCATTTTATCACGGCTGGATAACTGCAACGGGCTCTACTTAAATATTCAAGAGCGCTATTTAAATAAACTGCAGATCTTGCAAAACGCTGCAGCAAGACTTCTGTCAGGTACATCCAAATTTGTATAGGTCTCCAAGGAAATTAAAAGACTACATTGGTTGCCAATCAGGAAACGGGTGTATTTCAAATCTTTATGCACAGTTTTCAAGGCTTTACATGGCCTGGGTCCAGAATATTGGAAACAACGGTTTCAATGGTACACTCCCAAAAGAACTTTGCACTCACTACGAGCCAAACTAGTGAGAAAGTAAGAAAGTTACGTGGGGGGGGAGAGAAGTTTCATCACATGCGCGGCTAAGGCCTGGAAGGACCTCCCTTGGAATCTTAGGAACTCCACTGACCTCCTCGTATTCAGAAAGGAACTGAAAACTTGGCTTTTCAACGTATAGAATCCTCCACTGATAATCTCCTCATAAGTTCTCAAACTCGGAGAGTTAGCCATCAGCGCCAGGACACCCCCGGGTAACCGTTGCGCTTTCGAAATGCTTATAACATAATATAATGTATCCAAACCTGCTACATGAAGGCTAGAAGAAATGTGCCTGCCCCTCTTAGGCCCGATACCACTCTAAAAAAAGGAACCACTATGACTTTCCTTGGAAAAATACCCATAGCTGACATATGGAAGGCAGCCACATGATCCACTCCACACACATTCACCAAACACTACTGTTTGTATGTCTTAGCCTGCCAACAAGCAAGAGTTGACCAGGCTGTTCTAAGAACTCTGTTTCAGTCCTCTGTAACCACTTCCAGCTGGCCACTACTTACTGGACTATTGCTTTATAGTCTATGCAGTGCACGTGTATCTACAACCACATATGCTACAAATGGAATATGTTACTTACCTTTTGAACATCTTTTTGTATCATGTAGTATTGTAGATGCACATTCGCCCAGTCACCTCCCTGGAAGCCTATGGTTGTTGCAGATGAGCATTTTTTTTTTCTTAAACTCTTGGTATATACTTTCTTGCATGATCATCACACTTTTCTAACTCTCCATCTTTATGCTCAGCCGCTGTGCAGAAAACAATCGAACAATGGAGCCCGTGCCCGTGCGTATCACCAACTAAATGAGGACTCTAGACCTTGTGACTTGAAAGACTTCTTAGAAGAAATACAAGTTGCAAACGTCAAGCCCACACTAGATTGCAGGAGCATGCAGAGTATGTGAATCTACAGCGCTGCACGCTAAGAACAGATGCTTACAAGGTAAGTAACATATTCCTTCTTGCCCATTCCACTTCCGAAGGTGCAAATGTGTTGGTCTTTGCAAACACTATAAAGCTGTGCAATTTGTATGTGCATGGTCAATGCTTGTAGCATTTAGGTGCTCACAACCAAGCGGGCATGCAGGAATATATTTTATTAGTGGTGGCAAAGTGTGGTGACCTTAGATTGTTTGGAGAGATTATTGCCATAGTATGGGGAGATCTTGATAAGCATTGATTGACTGTGTAGCAGGTGCATGTGAATAGCTTCTGTCAGTGGTTGGGCTCCAGTAACTACATAGATATTGACTATTGGGTTTCTGCAGCGTGAATCTTTCTGGATTCACTATGCTGTGCATTATTCCGCCATCTTGTGGTTGGGTCCGGAATCGTAGTATTTTTTCTCTTTTTTTTTTTTTTTTTTTTCCGTGGCCCAGGTGGGTGGCGACATCCCACCATTTGGTGTCCTTCGTGACGACGAGCTTCCTGCGGAAGCTCCCACCTTTGGTCGCCATCTTCAGATTCTTTTTTCCGCCGTTGGGTCTGGATCGTCGCCGAAGAGTTCCAGAAGTTTGGAAGAGGAATCAAGAAAAATCGAAGAAAACCTACGAAAATAAGTTTCAACTACACCGGACTACAGGTCAAGTAACCGGGACGACGAGGGAGATGGTTTATGACCTGAATCTCGATGCCCTACAGAGAATGCGCTCACAGGGGGCTCCCTGAGCGCGGGTATGGACAAGACACCGTTCAAGTTTTGCACCAACTGCCACCACAAGTACGCCCAGAAGGACCAGCATCCAGTCTGCAACCTCTGCTTGCCGCTCGACCACAGCAGCGAAGACTGCAACGCGTGCTCGGCGTTTACACCAAAGACCCTCAGAGTGAGGGAGAGGCAGAGAAGGGCGAACCACAACATGCAGGGGCAGGGACCACCCCCATCGCTCCGAGACCTGGGCCTCTCCAGTGGAGAGTGGACAACATCGCCGAAGGACCGGAAGACTGCGCAGTCGTCTAGGTCCAGAAGAAAACGTCGAAAGAGGTAAGGGAGTCGTCGACCCCTAAACACTCGAGCGACACTCGAAAGGGTGAAGCCAAAGCCCTGAGCGACACTCGTAGAAGTGAAGCTAAGTCCTTGAAGGGAGCATTGCCGCCGAAACATTCGTCAAAGGCAACAGCGACCAAGGACAGTCAGTCGAGCGGATCCTTCGAAAAGGACTCCCAATCAGCAAGAGCCCTCGAAAAACCAAGGGCGTCGAAGGTTGCCCCCGAGAAGCACACCTCGGCGACGAGAATAGAAGGGCAGACATCGTCGTCGGCATCGACGGCCCCGAAAAGAGCCGCTCCAGCCCTCGATGCCGAACAGGCACAAGAGATGGAGAGGAAGAAGAGGAGGCTCGAGGCCGAAATGGCGAGCATCCTGCAGCGGAAGAAGGAATTCGACCACAAGATGAGCCAATACTCCATTCCGTCGAGACCCGCGCTCGAGGTCGAAATAGATTGCAAAGACGCCGAACCGCCGAAAACGCCCAAATCTGTCGAGGAACAGGGGGACGAAGACTATTACTTCGAGGGAGAAGGCGACGAAGACCTGCAATCCTACCGGGACTCGACGTCCTCGAAGGCACAAGACCTGGAATGGCAAGACCTCGACGCAGAATCGCCGGAAGAAGGGGTAGACACTTACCCTTCGAGGCCCTCGCCGCCAGACGACATCGGGGTCTACAACGTGGTAGTCCTGAAGGCTGCACAAACCTATGGGGTGAAAATGGAGGAAGAGAAGCCCAAGGCATGTTTCCTCCTGGAAACTCTACTGCCTCAACAAACCAGGAGCCTATTCCTACCCATGCTCCCTAGTGTCCTGGACCAAGGGAGAGATGCCTTCAGGGAACCAGCAGTATGCAGGGCTGTGACTCCAAGAACTGAGAAAGTATAAACACTCTTCACAAGACCCTGCATACATACAAGGATCAGTGCCAGCTGACTCCATAATTACGGCAACGGCCAGGAAAAGGGCCAATGTGCCCACTAATGCCGGACCACCTCCAGACAAGGAGAGTAAGAGGATGGATCTTACAGGGAGAGAGGTGGAGAGAAATGTGGCAGTCCAGTGGCGTATCGCAAACTCAAACGCCCTGATCAACAGGCATGCATACCATCACTGGGACGAAGTGGGGCAACTCCTCAAGCATCTACCAGATGAGTACCAACAAAGGGCAGCTTACCTGGTGGAAGAAGGCAAAAGCATGGCAAACACATGCTTGAAGTCAGCCTTGGATGCTGCAGAGACATCCAGCAGACTAATGATAGGAGTGACCGAGAGGAGACACGCATGGCTCAGGATTTCTGGATTCAAGCCAGAGGTGCAAAGTAACATCCTGAATACACCCTTCAACGGCGAACAACTGTTTGGCACGCCAGTTGACGAAAGCTGACGCAGCTCAAAAGGACAACGAGACCGCAAGGTCCATGGGAGCGCTGCAGTTCAGAGGGATGAGAAGAGGGGCACCTACCAGAAGGCCGGGCGGTAGAGGAGGCAACGTGCCTGCCACATCGCACCAAACGTTCCAGCAAGGCTACCAAAGGAACAACCAAGGCCAGCAGCAGCAAGGACAGCAGCAGCAAAATTGGCAGTACCAGCCCCGGGGCCAGTCCTTTCGAGGGCGCGGAAACTGACGAGGACAATCTCCTTGATGGTGAAGTCACCTCCAAGTGACTTCACCATCAAGCCCACAACCACCCTACAACACCTCGGGGTGGGGGCAACGACAAACAGAGAAACAAAAACCTGACGTTCCACAGGAAACAGTCCCTCAAACACACAACACCGGTAGGAGGCAGGATAAAGAACTTCCTCAAGCAGTGGAGGAAGGTCACTACAGACAAGTGGATACTAAACCTCATACAATACGGATATTGCATAGAACTGGAAAGACTACCTCCAACAAAAAAAACAAGAAACCAAGCCCACTCAGCAAAAGAACTCTCGCTCTTGCAGCTGGAGGCGAAGGAACTGCTCAGCAAAGAGGCAATAGAGACAGTACCGCACAACCAAAGGAACAAGGGGGTTTACTCAACTTACTTCCTCGTGCCAAAGGTGGACGAAACACTACGACCTATCCTAGATCTGAGATTCTTAAACAAATTCATAAGAACTCAAAGATTCAAAATGACTTCCCTACAGGAGGTAATACCTCAAATGCAACAAGGGGATTACATAGCAACTATAAATCTGAAGGACGTGTACTTGCACATCCCCATCAACCACAGGCACAAACGTCTACTAAGGTTTGTAATCAACCAGACTCACTACCAGTTCACAGTACTAGCATTCGGACTCAAGTCCGCACCAAGGGTGTTTACAAAGTGCCTAGCAGCAGTAGCAGCGCACCTACGAAGGCAAGGAATACACGTATATCCCTACCTCGACGACTGGCTCGTAAAGGCAAGCTCTTACAAACACTGCAAAGAACACATCCAGCAGGTCGTGCAAACACTGAGGCAACTGGGTTTCTCAATTCATTGGGAGAAATCGTCAACCGAACCAGAGCAGATCAAGATATTCTTGGGGGCCGAGATCAACACCATACAGGCCAAAGTGTTCCCCAGCAGGAGGAGAACATTGGCGATACTGAAGGAAACACGTCCTTACCGCAAGGTGCAAGTTCTGACAGTGAGGACGGTGAGCAAGCTAATGGGAATGATGGCGTCATGCATCCACCTAGTCCCAAATATCCGGCTACACATGAGACCATTCCAGGAATGGCTGACCGGTCTTTCCAAGTGATAGCTCCACCTTTTGCTTCCCGTGTTCACCCACTGCGCTGTGGGGTTCCCCAGGGCTCGGCACTGAGCCCCACGCTTTTCAATGTATACATGTGCCCATTGGCACGGCTGGCTAAAGCGCGAGGAATCTCCCTAGTGTCGTACGCAGATGACACCCAACTGGTGATCACCCTGTCTAACAATTCCAGCCAGGACAGAGCGAGATTTAAAGAAAATATAGTGGCCATCGCAGAGTGGATGACAGCTAACTTCTTGCAGCTGAACTCTGCTAAATCTGAGATTCTTCTGATTGGCAAAGACTCCCATCTCTGGAACAATGACTGGTGGCCTTCGGCCCTTGGAGCCCCCCCAGCTCCTAAACCTGCAGTGAAAAATCTGGGTTTTATGCTTGATAAGGATCTCAGCTTTGAGACGCATGCTAAATCAGTGGCCGGAAAATGTTTTGGGCTACTGCGTGGCCTTAAACCGATACTTGGTCTATTTGACGCCCAAACGCGTCAGCTGATCATTCAGGCCTCTATACTGGCCCGATTGGATTATTGTAACGTGCTCCTCCTGGGCTCTAATAAGTCCGTACTGAACCGACTACAGCGGGTCCAGAATGCTGCAGCACGTGCCATTTTTGCCCTCCCCAAGTACAGCCATGCTTCCAATCTCCTCCATCGTCTGCACTGGCTGCCCCTTGAACATCGAGTGCGTTTTAAGGCGCTCTGTACCATGCACAAGATTCTGACGGGCATCGGCCCAGATATTCTGAGCGACCTGTGCGCCCTCTATTCTCCATCGCGAGTGCTGCGCTCGGCAAACCAGATGCTCGCACGAATCCCACGTATACGAAGGACCAGATCTGGTGGGCGCTCTTTCAGGCGTCTGGCCCCCGCCTTATGGAATTCTCTCCCTCTACACATTCGTAGCAATTCTGATCACCAGGCCTTCAGACGGCTTGTGAAGACTTGGCTTTTCTCTCAACTGTAACTCCACGTTGCTTCCCACTCCGTCTTGCTTCAGCGCTGGGACGCCTCATTGCCGAGGCAGCCATGCGCTTTACAAATATTCTAATCTAATCTAATGGATTCAGCAGCAATGGTCACAGGCAACAGGGAGTTGGGAAGATCTTGTGGTTGTCACACACGCAGTGCATCAGGAAGTGGCGTGGTGGAACAAGGAAAACATATCACAGGGGAAGCCATTCACACAACCAACTCCAACAGTGACCATCACAACGGACGCCTCCCAGCTGGGGTGGGGCGCACACATGAACAAACTCAGGGTGAGAGGTTATGGTCGCAGCAAGATGCGGTCAGACACATCAACTACCTGGAGCT
The DNA here is from genome assembly GCA_963921515.1 of Calotriton arnoldi. Taxonomy (NCBI): domain Eukaryota; kingdom Metazoa; phylum Chordata; class Amphibia; order Caudata; family Salamandridae; genus Calotriton; species Calotriton arnoldi. The sequence continues at coordinate 1,115,317 of CAWUFW010002862.1, forward strand.
AAAGACTGTGTTCCTAGCCTTAAAAGCCTTTCAGAAACAGCTGTATGGAAACAGGGTGTTGATCCAAACAGACAACACAACCACCATGTTCTACATCAACAAACGAGGAACACAATCAGTGGCACTATCAGGGCTAGCACAGGAAATATGGAAATGGGCCATCCCGCTAAAAATAGACCTACTGGCAATACATCTCCTGGGGAAGGACAATGTGGAAGCAGACCGACTCAGCAGGCAGACGTCAGCATCCCACGAGTGGGAGCTCAATCAACAGGAAACAGAGAGGCTATTCCTGAAATGGGGTACACCGCAAATAGACCCATTTGCAACACACCAGAATGCAAAATGCCAAAACTACGCATCCAGACAACCAGACCATTGGTCACAAGGGAATGCGCTATGGATAGATTGGTCAAAGACATTTGCATACGCTTTCCCCCCGATACCACTGATACACAGGGTACTCAGCAAATGCAGAATCAGCAACATGACGCTAATACTGATAGCACCTCAGTGGGCCAGGCAGTCCTGGTTCTCACAGATAGTGGAAATGGCACAAGAACCAGCACACAGGTTCCCAAGAAGAAAGGACCTGTTAACAATGCAGAACGGAAAGGTGCTACACCCAGAACCGGAGAGCCTCAGCCTAGCAGCATGGCTCCTGAAGACTTAGAATTTGCACACCTCAAATTACCACCAAGTACCATGGCAGTACTCAGGGAGGCAAGGAGACCTTCCACAAGGAAGTGCTACGTAGCAAAGTGGAAGAGGTTCTCCCAATGGTGCATCAAGGAGAATCTACAACAAAAGATCACAAGGGAATCAACGGTACTAAAATACTTAACACACCTGCTACAAAGCGGATTAAGCTACACATCCCTGAGGGTGCACTTGGCTGCGGTAGTGGCCTACACAAGAGGAGAGACGGGGAAAAGTTTCTTCACCTCCCAAATTGTGAAAAGATTTCTGGAGGGGGCGTAAAGAATCGCACCCCCAAAGAGGATGCCAGCACCAGCATGGAACCTCAACGTAGTGCTAACTCAGTTGATGAAGGCACCCTTTGAACCTATTCACAAAACTACACTGCACATGCTCACACTAAAGACGGCCTTCTTAGTGGCTATCACGTCACTACGAAGAGTAAGTGAGTTGCAAGCGCTGACACTCCAAGAGCCGTACCTGCAAATACACAAGGACAGGATTGTAATGAGGACGGACCCACACTTCATGCCAAAGGTGGTGTCTCAGTTCCACATTAACCAAACAATCCAAATACCAAGTTTTTCCCAAAACCCCTCCACACAAACCGAAAGGGCGCTGCACACATTAGACGCCAGAAGGGCGGTAATGCACTATATAGAAAGGACAAAGGAGTGCAGGAAAACAAAACAGTTCTTTGTCTCCTTTGCCAGCAGTTTTCTGGGACGACCAGTCACCAAAAATACCATTGCACGATGGATCGCGCAGACAATTCAACTCTGCCACAAACAGGCAGGACAACAGTTACAAGGAGCAGCTCACTCAACAAGGAAGAAGGGAGCAACATTTGCATTTCTAGCGAACACACCTATCCAAGACATTTGCCAAGGTGCAACATGGTCTTCAGTGCACACGTTCACTAAGCACTACTGTGTGGATATTCAAATGAACAAAGAAGTGCAAGTAGGACAAAGGGTCTTACAACACATTTTCAGTAACCAATGCTCATCTTCCACCCAGCCACCGCAATAAGGGAAAAACCGCTACTAAGTTTATGCACAGCATAGTGAATCCAGAAAGATTCACGCTGCAAAACGTATAGTTTCTTACCTGTTTGTGTAGTTTTGCAGCTTGAAGACTTTCTGGATTCACTAGCGATCCCACCCTCCTCCGCCAGAAAGATGAGACATAAGGACAAAGGAGGCTAAAATTGCATACATAGCTAAAAGGGATCAAGCAAGGCGGACAACAAAACAGGAAAAGAGAAAAAAGAATCCGAAGATGGCGACCAAAGGTGGGAGCTTCCGCAGGAAGCGCGTCGACGTCACGAAGGACACCAATTGGTGGGACGTCGCCGCCCACCTGGGCCACGAAAATGCAACCTCACACTGCCATCACAGACTTTAAAATGGACAGACAGTAACATATAGTTTCTTACCTGTTGGTGTAGTTTTGCAGCTTGAAGACTTTCTGGATTCACTATGCTGTGCATTATTCCGCCATCTTGTGGTTGGGTCAGGAACAGGGGTGGGCGGAATTTGCGTAGTCGCGTTACGCAAATCCTCGCGAAATTGCTAACAAATTCCGCGAGCTCGCGGAACTTCCGCGAAATCGCGGAATTGCTTGTGCCGTCCGTTCGCGATGTGTTTTTGCGTGCTCGCGGGGAAATATATCGCTAACTTGCCCATGCGGTCGCTAATGGGCGCGGCCATCTTGTTTTCACTTGTCCCGCCCGCTCGCGATGGTATTTCCTGTTCCGGGTCGCGTATTGCATGCTCCCGCCCGTTCGCGATAAGGGTTTCCTGTTCGGGAACGCGTATTACGTGTTCGCGACGCTTTTTGCGTGCTCGGGGGGGAAATATCGCGCGAACTTTCCCATGCGGTCACAATGGGCGCGGCCATCTTGTTTTTCACTCTATTTCTATGGTTCTGGGCCTGCTTTTCAATCCTCCCTCTATCTTTTCAATCCTTTGTTTCTGTAAACTTATTTTGGGTCTTTTTTGTTTATTATCTATCTCTCTATTTTCCTGATTCTATATTTTGTGTTTTCCTCTACTTTTTGTGTGTTTTTAACTACTTTTTCACACATTTTCTATTACCTGCTTTTTCATTTCTTTTACTTACTTTATTTAATTCCTACCTTTTCTTTTCCGCCCCCGCCTACCCAGAACCATGGCAAAGGGACACAGGGCTCGAAGTCGGAGCCAGAGCCGCGACCGCCTTCCTTGCGGAAGACGGCGCCAAAGAGGGGTGCAGGCACGGGCCTTATTTAATGAGGCGGAGGTGGCCGCACTGGTTTTTTCGTTCAGCGCCACCTCCCCTTAACCCTGGCAGCAGGCGGCAGGCCTGGGTCCGGGTACGGGCTCCGGGAGCGTCGTCAGCGGTGGGGCAAGGTGCGTCGGGCAGTGTTTCGCTGCTCTGGTGTCCGGCGCACCCAGAATCAGTTGACGCACCGGTGGTCCGATATTCTGGACCGGGAGCAGGACCTGCTGGACCTGCTAGGAGTGGAGGTCCCGGGGCTTGGTGAGTAGCTATTTAATATTACTACTTTGTGTTCTTCTGCTCTGTGTTATATATTGCGAATAATTTTTTTCTCCGACCAGCAAGAATGCTGCTGCTTACATTGCAGGTAAATGACGTTTAAAAATCGGTGATTGTTATGACACAGGCGCTCGACGCTACTAATCTTACTTGTTTGCAACTTTGCGCTCGCTTGGCCTGATGATTATGTAAGAGTTTACTTTAGAGAACTTAAGTGATGTAATGCTAGAGAGAGTAGTCCTTCCTTTGTCCTCGTGCCACTAAGAAGGGATAGTGGTGGATTGCTAGGTTTAGTTACTTATTAGTTGGTAATTTCTAAGTTGTGTGCGTGACGCATCCTCTGTCACGTCACGGGCTGCTGAGTGATGCTTACCCCAGTCCTTAGCAGAACCTTTTGTAGTTTGTTTACTGAGTGTTAATAGGCTTATATCATCACTAGCAGAACATTAGCAGCAACCAGCCAACAATTTGGTGTATGCAAAAATGTATGCATGTGTCCTCCATCTATGCATTTTTGAGGACTAAAATAAATGGAAATGCAGACTTACTGAACAATTGGCCCGTCTGGATTGGAATTGGTGGGCTAGGTCAGGTGGTAGTTAGGCTTGCTAGACGGTCCGTGAATCTCACAATACTACCAGTCGATCTGATAGGTCAATTTTATAGCAATTTTTGTAACCAAAAATGTTTTTGGTGCCTATTTTCAAATTTTTGATTTATTTCACACCAAACTTTAATTTTTGTCTCTTTCTTTATGGAATCTTACATGATCAGCAGCACCCAGGGACAAGAAGACGGGGTCGCAGGCGGTGGGCCCACAAGATCTGGACGATGCCTCCCAGGGACAGGACCGCTCCTCTATGGAGGGCTCTGCTGCTGGCCCCAGTAAGTCCACCAGTGGTTAATATTAATAATTATATTTCCTAAACTTTTCCTGCACCTTATTTTTTCCGAACTATTATTTCGGTATCCTGATTCGCATTTTTACAAAATCTTCTTTGCTCTATACTATCTGTTTCTAAATTATTGTTATCCCTGCCTCTAACTGCATCTATGACTCTCTGTACTACTACTATTAGTCTGTCTGTAGCCAAGCTTGCCCAGTTGCCCACTCTTTATTTCAAAAATTTTAAATTAAACTCATTCACCAATAGCTATAGCCATTGAGTTTCGGTTGTCCTCTTCTACTACTTCTAGTCTTCTTATTCTTGAGGCTTTTTGACAATTCCCACCAAGAAAATGCCCAACCAAATTTTAGAAGTTTAGATAGGATAGGACATACTACTACTGTTGTAGGGATTCTGCACATACTGAACTTTGCACAAGAAAATAGGTCGTTGGTGATGGGAGGTTGGACCTTCCTCACACCTCAATCGGAAGCCACCACAATCCCCTGACCGACTTGTTATAGTGTCTCATTACTCCGAAAGGCCCCCCACCCCCAAAATACCCAATGAGTAGACAACCCAGACAACATAACACTCCCAACCTGTGTCGCGGAAGCAATGCACACCCTTTTGCTCACTCTTGTGTAAGTCCACACCAAATACCACCGAGTCTATGTAAGTTCAAAAGGTTTCTTTTTATTTCCAACTGACAAGCTCTGTATGTTGTATAATGCAGCAGCAACAGCAAAATGTATAAGATTAAAACAATAAACATTGTTACAGTTAGACTTACAAGTTACTTACAACTAAAAGTCCATAGAAGCCAAAAGGCGAGATCATGATAACTGAACAGTGGTGGGCGAACCACCCTCCCCTTGGTAGGAATCGAGTTTATATAAAATTCTAAATGGAGATGTGAGAATTCTGGGGAGCCCTCACCTTAGAATAACCTAGTAGTGGTGACATCATAAGCTCTGCAAAGCTCTGGTTCTTCTTATAAGTGAATCTTCCGTCTGTAATGAGAAAAATGGTGCGCGTTAGTATAGTGCAAGCATTTCTCAGTCGTGCCAAAAACTGTAATTTATTTTTTATGGATAAGCAATATGGACTAACACCATAACTCCATAACAAAGTCGCTTGTTTCTCGACCTTGTACGCAGTGCTCAGACAGTAGCAGTATGAGCTCATGTGGCCTCAAAGGCGTATTTCACAACAAGCTGCGAGGTAACTTGCGCAAAAATAAAAGACAGAGCTAAAATAGTTGCATGGCTCGGGGTAACTTAGCAAAGACTAAAATGACCCTAGGGACCATATAACACAACTAGTGTCTAGTCTACTACCTGATTTATACTAGTGATGTATGTTGTATATCTATTAACTTTTTTTTCATTCATGCTATTGAAAAATAGGGGGAGGTGTATATGGCATCTGAAAAATGTGTAATGTTTTTTCTAGGCGTACTACCGACCACCAGTACCGGGGCCAGCGGTGAAGGTGACGCGGCCGCTGAGGGTGCAGGCGATGCGGCAGTTGGAGTAGCTGCAGGGGGTGAGCCAGCACCAGTGGCGGGCGGTGGTAAGTTATATTCCTAATCCTTACTTATTGACATTACACTCGCTGCAAGGGTGTAATGTATACTGTACTGTTGAGACTTAAGTAAGAAGTAGTTGTGAACGCCGTTTGAAGAAGACACCCTTTACTTAGCAGCATTAGCAATAGCATTAGCGACAGGAGTCTGAGAGTAACCAATGGCCTCTATCGGACTTCAACTCAGCTGTGAAATTTTTATGGAGACGAATAAAAGTCTGATCAGATGACCTTGATGGATGAGTTGAACTAAAAGGGAAAGAAGGGTGGAAGGAGGCAGGACGGGCGAGATTTTATGTTTATGACTGGCAGAGAAGGATACGTGGCATGCATGCATAGGTGTGTGATATGAATCAGATGCATGGGTGGCGGAATGCCTGAAACTCTCCCAAATGTTCGAGGCTGAGGTAGTGGGAGGATAGATACATACCACAAATGTTACGTACTGTGCTTGCTAGTGCTACTGTGCCACTATGTGTAGAATGTATTTGTCTGACTGCTTTGCTAAGAGTATATTTTACAATAGTCTTGTTTTTTCTTCTTGATATAGCTACTCCTAAAGTCAACCGGAAGGAGTTGGCAGCCAAGGCCCGGCGCCGTAAGCTGGAGGCCATACAGGCCGAATACCGGCGCCTCGTTGTTCTAGAGGAGGAGGAGGAGGAGGCGGCAGCAGCTGCAGCCTCCTCCAATGCCCCGGGCCCCAGACACCCCACCCCAGTCTTACGGCGTCACCGCCTGTCAGCCACCCTCCGCCACACAGGAAGAAGCACTGCTGCCCACCCCCACTGTGGATGCAACTGCCGCGCGCTGAAGCGCCGCGTGGCCCGGCTGGAGGAGCGCATCCGTGTCCTGGAGAGGCGAGCCCGCTGAGACCCCGTTAATTTATTGCCCCTTTTTTCTTTCTTATTTGGGTGGGTGGGAATCGGGCGTTGGGTTTTGGACTTGGACATTTGTTGGACTTTTTCGTTGCGGGACATGAACATTGGTTGGGGTTAGGGAGGGGGGTGGGTCAGGTGTTGTGGGATTTTTTTACATAGTTTATTTTTGTTAGGGTATTAAATTACATATTTAGACTTAATATACGATGTGGTTAATGTTTTGTGGGTGGGGTTACTGTTTTACGTCACACGGTTTCCTTGCTGGTGCAGTGCCACAGCCAGTGTTTGATTTTAATAATTGGCTGAGTTACTAAGACACAAACAGACAGATGCGGTACCCGTCACTGAGGGACTTGTCCTACTAGTACTGTCAGTCTCCCCTGATAATCGATGCATTCTGCAACTGGACTCAAAGGGGTGTGTGAAATAGAATTAATGAAAAAAAATCAGTTATTAATTATGCCTCAGCCAAACCTCTTCTCTTACCTGTGCTTGATGTTTAACTTGGGCACGGCGATGGCTGCATGGTGGTGATGGTTTTCTTTCCCAACATGCCATGGGTGTGGTGTAGTAGTAGTAGACCCTGGCAGTAGCACTTGCAAATAAAAGAAAATGAGACAGTCAGTCGCCTGAGAGAGACTGTGGGAGGAGTAGTAGAACAAAGTACAGTACGGAACTTACTGCCAAACAATAATATGCCAAAATACAAGGAAACATAATGGTTGCGGGGATAGCCTAGTACATAGAGGTACAAACTCTAGCTGTGTCGAGTCACTCGACTAGGCCTACAGTACACCGTGGTCCGTGACTCGACACAAGCGTAACCGTTAGTGCTGTTTCGGATGATGACAAATCCAATCTATGATGGCATTTAATGCTGATGGATTCGGTTCCTTTGGTACAAAAAACCCAAATATACTGCTCATAGGAGGGTGGGCAAGCAGAAGAAGATCTGCGCCCTGCCTTGAAAATGCATTTATGTTGCTTTAGCCACATCCGCCCCAGCAAGCGTGTGATAAATTATTGGTGTACATTTAATTTAGTCACACCTCAATAAGCCACACAGCCCGGGGGAAGAGGATTAGGGTTTGAAGAATGGTTGGGAAGGGGGTGTTTTGGGAAAGGTTTGAGAAAGAAAAACAGTACGCATGGACAACAACAAAACACAATATTGGCAGAGAACCATATCCATAAATCAGTTAAGGGAGAAAAAGGAAATGCATGCATGGATGATAACTTGATGGTTAATGATATTACTAACTACTACTACTAGACAATTAGACAGTACAGGGCAGCAGTATATTATGCTATTTGCCTTGCCTGTCTGCCCTCAGAGAGACCCGAATTACATACAGTTTCTGTTCTTTTGTACCCGCCCGGGCTTAAAGATAGCAAAGAAAAGTCCAAAAATGCTGTAGGGATGAATTGAATTATATAAGCAGAGAGCAAACATAAAAACAACTACACACAGTAGTAATGATTGAAGACAAAAAAAAGAATCGAAATGTAAAAGATGATGAAAGTTGATACTGTCACTGTATGTTATCCTGGTCAAAATGGGGAGTTGCATCTCGGCATTCGTCTTGCTCCTCCATCCCATGGACGCTCCGGCCATCAATCTTGCGTGACGCCACTGCCTGCCTGGCACATGTAGATTCATTGGTAAGGTAAGTGAAAGTTGTTTTTCCCAGTCTAGCACAAAGTAAGGGCCGGCCTGTAATTGCAGATGGGAAAACCAAAGGGATATTGAAAAATCAAGTATAAAAAAAATGCCAAAATTACGGTGGAGTGCAACAAGAACACTTTCAGAGGCGGCATGGATTTGGATACATCATGTCTAACTTAGTCTGTTTCCAACATTAACCTCCAACAACAACAGGACTGAGCAGGCCCACGGCACCCGTGACACATCCTCCATTTAGCGTACCTTTTTGGACAGAGGCAGACAAGGCAGATATACAGCAACATAGCATTTTACAAACTAAGTGACTAAATCAATGCCCCGCTGTCAGTCATACCATACCACCACACTCGACTCCACCACTACACAGACATGTAGGTCTGCAGTGGTTGTTGTTGACTTGGTTACCTTGTTGTAATGCACTCATTAAACGCACTGAGTTATTCCATCAATCATCTCGGATCGTACTGAGTGACTGGAGTGCGAAGAGATAATGTCACTGTGGTCATCATCATCATGGTGTGTTGTCCAACTCAGTGTGCAGTAGTGTACAGATTGAGTCCCCTTTCCATATTCAAAATGCAATGGATCGGCCTGCAGTAGAAGTAGAAAATTGTTATTGAAAAACCATATTGGGAAGAAACATTGCATTGGGTTACTTTTAGTGTGTAGATTAGATAATAGTACACAATGAATTACCTTCATGCACTACAGTACAAACAACAACAACACAAATCACTCAGTCAGCGTCCAATGCATGTCATCATTCATTACCTGTTCCTTCTCATCTTCAGTTAATGGGCAGTCTGTATCGGCTCTGAAAGGGTGATAGCTATAGTAGTCATCATCATGTTCCACTTCTTTTGGCGAGACTCAACGAGGCAAGATTTGGTTTTCTTCGATTATGCTACATCCAATAATCATCTGGCTTGAGGGCAATACATTTAGGTCGATTCAGGAGGATGGAGGAGCAGGACTCGGAGGAGTGGACTGAAATGCAGAGAGCTGAAACTCATAAGGCAATAAAAATAAAATAAGAAGACGGTGGTGATGGATTTGTTGTGATTTGAAGTTTCCAAACAGAAAGACAGACACAGAAATAGAAGTAAATAAGGGAGAACCACAGTAAGAACTGGAAGCCTAGTTGTCACCGTCAGGGAAGTATAGCTCGTCCTCAAACTCTGGAGGTTCAACCAGAAGTAGGTAATCAGCATCCAACACGCTACTTCCATCACCTGAGCCGCTGTCCTCATCTTCCTGCGGTGATTCATGTATTGTATAATTAGGTGGTATAAATTGCTGATTCATTTTGATCATGGTTAACCTCTCCACGTTTATGGGTGAGAGACTGGTCCTTTTCACTGTTACAATGGAACCAGCAGCACTGAAAACACGTTCAGAAGAGACACTTGCGATAGGGCAAGCCAGATAGTTGATCGCCAGCCTGCTGAGCACTGGCCATTGGCCCCTTTTGCCATACCAATACCGCAATGGGTTTTGATCAATGAAGACCTCTGTTGGGTCATCCAGGTAGGCCTGGACCATTCGGTCAATGTTCAGGGGTGCTAAACTTAGTGCGCCCTCTTTTGTCTTTGCATCAGCACTGGACCTAGCAAGTCCTTGCTGTAAATACCAATTCTGTGCCGTTTGTACTGGGGCTGAAGATGATCCGGTTCTTGCTGTTGTCGATAGTGTTGGTGACAGCTGTGAACCAAATGCACTGCCCACAGGCTCTGAAGTTGAACTTGAACTTGACGCAGGATGCCCTGCTGCAGTACTTGATGTGGGTTTGAGGCCTTTAATTACCAGCCGTTCATTTTCCAATGTACTGGCTGCCTCAGCTATCCAAGTTTTGTACCGGGCAACATCCGCTTCTGAAAAAGGGAGTAATGTCTTACTGTGCAGTGCCGCTTTGTACCGTGGATCCAGAATTGTGGCACAAATGTAATGTTGTTGTGACAGAATCTTATTTTGCACCCTTGCATTTTCACTTAAGCGACATGATAAGCTCTCCGCCAACTGGTATGCTTCTTTTTTTCCTCCACACCTATGTACGCTTCACACACCCTCTTCAGCTCTTGCTCTAGCATGTGCAACAATGGGATAGCTTGGCCCATAGTACAGTCCTCCTTGCTGACTTCACGTGTGAAGACCTCGAAAGGAAGAAGCATCTCTGTAAGAGATTTAACTAGGCACCATTGGTCCACCTGAAGGGTCATGCCTTTCACAGCAGCATCCGCCCTTTGCATGACATATTCATTGATTGGTCTGTACTGCTCAAACAGACGGTCAAGCATGTAATACGTTGAGTTCCAACGTGTTGCCACCTCCTGGATCAGTGCTTTGACTGGCATTCTATAGTCACGTTGAATGATCCGCAGCTGCTTCCGGGCTTTAAAAGAATGGCTGAAATGCGTGCATATTCTGCGGCAGGTGGTCAGTAAGTTGCTGACTATGGGTTCTTTTTCAGAAAGTCTTGAACTATAATGTTAATGCAGTGCGCCAAACACGGGACCCTGAAATACTTACCAAGCGTCATGGCCTTAAGTATATTACTGCCATTATCCGTGGCAACAAAACCAATGTGAAGCCCTCTGGGGCGCAGCCATTCAAAGACCTTGTTGTTAAACTCTTCCAAAAGGTTTTCAGCAGTATGAGATTTCTCCATGGCGAACATGGCTATAGTTGCATGTCTCCGAGAAGCATTAAAAATTGCAGCTGTGTCAACAGCACCTACTTCAGATAGCTTGTCTCTAACCCCCACAAAAGAGACCCAGTGTGCAGTGATGCACATGTAATCAGTGGCTTGGCAACTGGTCCACATGTCTGTTGTCAGGTGGATTTTGTGAACAGCACTCTGCTGCAAAGCTTGTCCAACCAATTCAAGCACATCATGATGTAGTGCTGGAACAGCAACTCGGGCAAAATAGGAACGGCTGGGAACCTTCCATTTAGGGCAGATGGCCGACACAAATTCAAGGAAACCCACCCCTTCCACAAATGAAAAAGGGAGAAGGTCCAGCGCTAACATTTTAGCGAGCTTCGCATTGTACAACCGTGCCGTTGGGTGGTTGCGTTGGTACTGCCCCTCCGACCAAAGCATGCTGTCAATGGTAGGCTGGAATATTTTCCTTACTGCTGCACCTTTCTTCTTTAACCCAGCTAGGCTCAACGACGCTGCACTTTTGCTCATTGCAGTGCCCGGTTGCCTTGCTGTCTCATGTTGACTCTTACTACTGTGCCACTGAGATGTTGCTGAGGATGCGGGCGTTGCCAGTACACTGCTGGGGGTAGGGCTATAAATGTCTCCCTCTTGTTGACCTTCCTCCGCGATCATATCTTCCCCTACTTCTTCATCCACAACAACAGCAATGGGTCCAGTTTTACTTTTTTGTAAGTGAAGTAGGTGAGCCTCCCACCTGATAGTGTGGTGTTTTTTGAGATGACTTGTTTGTCCTCCGGTACCATAGTTTGTACCAAGCTTACCCCGCCTAACAGCCTGCCGACAAATTGAGCATATAGCAATGTTCTCCTCCTTACTGCTAACCGAAAAGAAGTCCCAAACTGGGGAGGAGAACTTTCTGGCACTGCTGTAGGTGCCACTTTCAATACCAGATGAAATGGAGGGTGTGCATGGAATTTGACTCTGTGCACTTACATTACCACCACCTACTGAGGTGGTGGTTGAGCTTGATGTAGGTCCCTGCCGGGCCTTTGCAAAGGCAAATATGGAAGCTGGAGGTCGTGTTGGCGTTACCTGTGTTGGTGGTATCCGTGCTACATCCCTCGCAGCGATTTGGGATAGTCTAATAATGTTGGTCTCCATCTCCGCAGGCCCAGGAGTGATGTTCGTGATGACTGGCTCTTCATCATCATCACCCCCTCGTCTAAATCGACCTCCATAACTGTAAGGCTTTCGGGAACCTTCCTTTTCACTAGCCTTGTCTTGTGGTGTGCATCACTCTCAGGCTGAGCTGGTGGCTTCCAAGTGGCATCTAGATCATCAGAAGCGGGGCTTGAAGAAGAAGTTGATGTACTAAGCCTCCTTTTCCTTGCTGGGGGTATGGAAGACACTGGATCTTCTGGAACAGTGGCTTGCTCCTCTCCGCCTGCAAAAGCTCGATTTCCTGAACTGCCCCTACTTCAGGTGGAACAGCTACTATTGTGGGCTGTGGTTCCGGCTGTGGTTGCGTTTCCGGCTGGGGTTGCGTTTCCGGCTGGGGTTGCGTTTCCGGCTGGGGTTGCGGCTGTGGTTGCAGTTCCAGCTGCGGTTCGGGTTGCGGCTGGGGTTGCCCACTTATCTCCTGAGTTTGCGCCTGCGAGTGCGTGGATTGGGTACTACTTTGCGATAATGACATTTCAACATCACTGGTCGTTAGTAGACTGGCTACCTCTGCCACAGTCATGGGCTTGGGCCTAGGTTGCTGGGGTGGGGCCACTGATGCAGAGGTGCTGCTCCCAGCTTGGTCCCCGCTGGACACCGCTGCTGCAGGCGTACGTTTTTTTCCCAAAAAACACATCGGCCGGCACCCCAGTCTTGGCAAGTGCCACTTCCTTCTTCTCTCCCTTCTGACTGGCAACTTTATTGCTACTGGAGGACCTTGTATCTTTCTTTGGGGCCATCTTCTTCAGATGTCAGCAGGACGCAGGTGCACAAGTTGCAGAGATGTCTGTGGTCACACGTGGACGTGACGCGCAGCAGGACTTCAGCCTGGCAGTACAACGGGTGATGTTGATGATGACACCTCCTCCTCTGTCTTTTTGTGCACCTAAAAGCAAAGAAGCCAGGAGAAGAACATCAGTGAAACGTTGCATTTGTTGTTGTGGTTCAATTACTAGTAGTACAAACAAACAAATAAAAGATATAAATTAGTGTAGCCATTTCTGAGACTGTCAACAAGGGCTTTCCTGGTATACTGTGTACACTGTCAGGACAACCAAAATACAAATGTAATACAAGTGGACCCTGTTTGGCAATCAATTATTTGCTCATCACATCATTCAGGGAGCTGCAGCTGGCAAAGGGGATGGATGCAAGCAGTAAGCCAAGAGGAAAACCATGCAGGCCTAAATGGCAAAAGCAGCACACTTATAACTCCCACCAGAAATGGCCACCAGCCACATGGAAACTCACAAATCACAAGCAACAAGCATGAGGCCTGGAAAACAATGTACTGAAAACAGGCCTACGATAGCCAGGCAAAGGATGCATGCTAAACCACACTGCTTTGCCTGTAATGCAATAAAATGAAAAAACGAAAATCCACAGGGCTAAACAAGGCCTGCAACACACCACACACAACTAAGGCATGTAACACCCCCAAAAACTGAAATACACCCCAAAAATAAATCCACTTTTTGCAATTCAATTCAATGCCATGCATGTGCCCTAAATGATGTTTATATTCAACAGAACACACAGAAACAGTTGTTTCGTGCACCCCTGACTACCTCTGGGCCCACTGGATGAAAGGCCTGTTGGCAGACTAGGCTACAAGCTTGCAGGCCTATGGCAAAAAGCACACTACCTGGCTTCAAAATGGCCGCCAGCCTCATGGCCAGGCCCACAACAACAAGAAACTGAAGACAGACAATGCAGGCCTATGGCAAAAAGCACTATGCCTGGCTTCAAAATGGCCGCCAGCCTCATGGCCAGGCCCACAACAACAAGAAACTGAAGACGGACAATGCAGGCCTATGGCAAAAAAGCACACTGCCTGGCTTCAAAATGGCCGCCAGCCTCATGGCCAGGCACACAACAACAAGAAGCCTAGGTCACAAAGGAAACACATGCAGGCCTATATGGCAAAAAAAGCAGCACACTTAATACTCCCACCAGAAATGGCTACCAGCCACATGGACACTCACAAATCAGAAGCAACAAGCAGGAGGCCTGGGAAACAATGTACTGAAAACAGGCCTACGATAGCCAGGCAAAGGATGCATGCTAAACCACACTGCTTTGCCTGTAATGCAATAAAATGAAAAAACGAAAATCCACAGGGCTAAACAAGGCCTGCAACACACCACACACAACTAAGGCATGTAACACCCCCAAAAACTGAAATACACCCCAAAAATAAATCCACTTTTTGCAATTCAATTCAATGCCATGCATGTGCCCTAAATGATGTTTATATTCAACAGAACACACAGAAACAGTTGTTTCGTGCACCCCTGACTACCTCTGGGCCCACTGGATGAAAGGCCTGTTGGCAGACTAGGCTACAAGCTTGCAGGCCTATGGCAAAAAGCACACTACCTGGCTTCAAAATGGCCGCCAGCCTCATGGCCAGGCCCACAACAACAAGAAACTGAAGACAGACAATGCAGGCCTATGGCAAAAAGCACTATGCCTGGCTTCAAAATGGCCGCCAGCCTCATGGCCAGGCCCACAACAACAAGAAACTGAAGACGGACAATGCAGGCCTATGGCAAAAAGCACACTGCCTGGCTTCAAAATGGCCGCCAGCCTCATGGCCAGGCACACAACAACAAGAAGCCTAGGTCACAAAGGAAACACATGCAGGCCTATATGGCAAAAAAAGCAGCACACTTAATACTCCCACCAGAAATGGCTACCAGCCACATGGACACTCACAAATCAGAAGCAACAAGCAGGAGGCCTGGGAAACAATGTACTGAAAACAGGCCTACGATAGCCAGGCAAAGGATGCATGCTAAACCACACTGCTTTGCCTGTAATGCAATAAAATGAAAAAACGAAAATCCACAGGGCTAAACAAGGCCTGCAACACACCACACACAACTAAGGCATGTAACACCCCCAAAAACTGAAATACACCCCAAAAATAAATCCACTTTTTGCAATTCAATTCAATGCCATGCATGTGCCCTAAATGATGTTTATATTCAACAGAACACACAGAAACAGTTGTTTCGTGCACCCCTGACTACCTCTGGGCCCACTGGATGAAAGGCCTGTTGGCAGACTAGGCTACAAGCTTGCAGGCCTATGGCAAAAAGCACACTACCTGGCTTCAAAATGGCCGCCAGCCTCATGGCCAGGCCCACAACAACAAGAAACTGAAGACAGACAATGCAGGCCTATGGCAAAAAGCACTATGCCTGGCTTCAAAATGGCCGCCAGCCTCATGGCCAGGCCCACAACAACAAGAAACTGAAGACGGACAATGCAGGCCTATGGCAAAAAGCACACTGCCTGGCTTCAAAATGGCCGCCAGCCTCATGGCCAGGCACACAACAACAAGAAGCCTAGGTCACAAAGGAAACACATGCAGGCCTATATGGCAAAAAAAGCAGCACACTTAATACTCCCACCAGAAATGGCTACCAGCCACATGGACACTCACAAATCAGAAGCAACAAGCAGGAGGCCTGGGAAACAATGTACTGAAAACAGGCCTACGATAGCCAGGCAAAGGATGCATGCTAAACCACACTGCTTTGCCTGTAATGCAATAAAATGAAAAAACGAAAATCCACAGGGCTAAACAAGGCCTGCAACACACCACACACAACTAAGGCATGTAACACCCCCAAAAACTGAAATACACCCCAAAAATAAATCCACTTTTTGCAATTCAATTCAATGCCATGCATGTGCCCTAAATGATGTTTATATTCAACAGAACACACAGAAACAGTTGTTTCGTGCACCCCTGACTACCTCTGGGCCCACTGGATGAAAGGCCTGTTGGCAGACTAGGCTACAAGCTTGCAGGCCTATGGCAAAAAGCACACTACCTGGCTTCAAAATGGCCGCCAGCCTCATGGCCAGGCCCACAACAACAAGAAACTGAAGACAGACAATGCAGGCCTATGGCAAAAGCACTATGCCTGGCTTCAAAATGGCCGCCAGCCTCATGGCCAGGCCCACAACAACAAGAAACTGAAGACGGACAATGCAGGCCTATGGCAAAAAAGCACACTGCCTGGCTTCAAAATGGCCGCCAGCCTCATGGCCAGGCACACAACAACAAGAAGCCTAGGTCACAAAGGAAACACATGCAGGCCTATATGGCAAAAAAGCAGCACACTTAATACTCCCACCAGAAATGGCTACCAGCCACATGGACACTCACAAATCAGAAGCAACAAGCAGGAGGCCTGGGAAACAATGTACTGAAAACAGGCCTACGATAGCCAGGCAAAGGATGCATGCTAAACCACACTGCTTTGCCTGTAATGCAATAAAATGAAAAAACGAAAATCCACAGGGCTAAACAAGGCCTGCAACACACCACACACAACTAAGGCATGTAACACCCCCAAAAACTGAAATACACCCCAAAAATAAATCCACTTTTTGCAATTCAATTCAATGCCATGCATGTGCCCTAAATGATGTTTATATTCAACAGAACACACAGAAACAGTTGTTTCGTGCACCCCTGACTACCTCTGGGCCCACTGGATGAAAGGCCTGTTGGCAGACTAGGCTACAAGCTTGCAGGCCTATGGCAAAAGCACACTACCTGGCTTCAAAATGGCCGCCAGCCTCATGGCCAGGCCCACAACAACAAGAAACTGAAGACAGACAATGCAGGCCTATGGCAAAAAGCACTATGCCTGGCTTCAAAATGGCCGCCAGCCTCATGGCCAGGCCCACAACAACAAGAAACTGAAGACGGACAATGCAGGCCTATGGCAAAAAGCACACTGCCTGGCTTCAAAATGGCCGCCAGCCTCATGGCCAGGCACACAACAACAAGAAGCCTAGGTCACAAAGGAAACACATGCAGGCCTATATGGCAAAAAAGCAGCACACTTAATACTCCCACCAGAAATGGCTACCAGCCACATGGACACTCACAAATCAGAAGCAACAAGCAGGAGGCCTGGGAAACAATGTACTGAAAACAGGCCTACGATAGCCAGGCAAAGGATGCATGCTAAACCACACTGCTTTGCCTGTAATGCAATAAAATGAAAAAACGAAAATCCACAGGGCTAAACAAGGCCTGCAACACACCACACACAACTAAGGCATGTAACACCCCAAAAACTGAAATACACCCCAAAAATAAATCCACTTTTTGCAATTCAATTCAATGCCATGCATGTGCCCTAAATGATGTTTATATTCAACAGAACACACAGAAACAGTTGTTTCGTGCACCCCTGACTACCTCTGGGCCCACTGGATGAAAGGCCTGTTGGCAGACTAGGCTACAAGCTTGCAGGCCTATGGCAAAAAGCACACTACCTGGCTTCAAAATGGCCGCCAGCCTCATGGCCAGGCCCACAACAACAAGAAACTGAAGACAGACAATGCAGGCCTATGGCAAAAAGCACTATGCCTGGCTTCAAAATGGCCGCCAGCCTCATGGCCAGGCCCACAACAACAAGAAACTGAAGACGGACAATGCAGGCCTATGGCAAAAAGCACACTGCCTGGCTTCAAAATGGCCGCCAGCCTCATGGCCAGGCACACAACAACAAGAAGCCTAGGTCACAAAGGAAACACATGCAGGCCTATATGGCAAAAAAGCAGCACACTTAATACTCCCACCAGAAATGGCTACCAGCCACATGGACACTCACAAATCAGAAGCAACAAGCAGGAGGCCTGGGAAACAATGTACTGAAAACAGGCCTACGATAGCCAGGCAAAGGATGCATGCTAAACCACACTGCTTTGCCTGTAATGCAATAAAATGAAAAAACGAAAATCCACAGGGCTAAAGAAGGCCTGCAGCACACCACACACAACTAAGGCATGCATTTAGCACACAGCACAAAAACGGAAATACACCCAAAAATACACATTTTGCAATTCAATCCAACGCCATCCATGCCCCTAAATGATGTTTGAAATTAAAAAATACATCACACAGCAAAGGAACAGTTGTTTCATCATGTTTCATCATGCACCAACCCATGACTAGCTCTGGGCCTACTGGCTACAGTGGCTACCCACCACTATATTTATTTTTAAAAATGATGAAAATTAAAAAAATGTAATTGCAGCAACTGCAATGACCCAATCAAACAACACCAACTTACTTGTAAAATCTCAAATCGAAAAATCCTCAAATCAAATCAAATGATAATGATGCAGCAGACACAAACAGTGATCCTTCCAGCTCAAATCCAAGTGAAAAATGAACAAGAGATGGAGAAAGCACTGGGAGGAGCCTGCTGGAAAGGAACAGGAAGTAGTAGACTCTGTGGCACTTCCTCCCTCTCCCCCCGCCCACAAAATGAAAAAAAACACACCCAAATATCAATCTGAGGTTTTTTTCCCATGGAAATCATCAGTTTATAGAAGGTTTTATGCTGCTCGCGATATTATTCTTCTCCAGATTGAAAATTTTGCGTGTTCGGGATCGCAGGTTTACAAAGATCCCGCCGGAAATCCGATGGCGCGCCCGAATGACGTGTTCGCGACCGCAATCTCTCTCGTGGTGCACGATGGCGCATAAGAATGACGTGTTCGCGATCGCACACTCTCGCGTTGTCCGATGGCGCATCGAATGACGTGTTCGCGATCGCAAACTCTCGCAGGATCGCGCGGCCGGCTACCGAAATCTCGTGGCGCCCGCGAACGAATAGGAAAACCCGTCGGCGAACGCAGGAATCCCGGTAAGTCATAATCGCGCACGCTAGAATGCATTTTTAAAGCGCGAACAAGAAAATAATTCCGCTTCGCCGCGGATCGCGGAATCGATGGCAGTTCCGCGCTCTCCGCGGAACGCGAAATTGTCCATTTTCCGCAAATTCCGCGAGCGGAGCGGAATTCAATGCCCAGGCCTAGTCAGGAATCGTAGTATTTTCTCTCTTTTTTTTTTTTTTTTTCGTGGCCCAGGTGGGCGGCGACGTCCCACCATTTGGTGTCCTTCGTGACGTCGACGCGCTTCCTGCGGAAGCTCCCACCTTTGGTCGCCATCTTCGGATTCTTTTTTATCTTTTCCTGTTTTGTTGTCCGCTTTGCTTGATCCCTTTTAGCTATGTATGCAATTTTAGCCTCCTTTGTCCTCATGTCTCATCTTTCTGGCGGAGGAGGGTGGGATCGCTAGTGAATCCAGAAAGTCTTCAAGCTGCAAAACTACACTGACAGGTAAGAAACTATACGTTACTGTCTGTCCATTTTAAAGTCTGTGATGGCAGTGTGAGGTCGCATTTGGCTAATCAATCAATCAATCAATCACGGCATTTATAGAGCGCGCTACTCACCCGGGAGGGTCTCAAGGCGCTGGGGGAGGGGGTAAGTTACTGCTCGAACAGCCAGGTCTTGAGCTGCTTCCTGAAGGAGAGATGGTCCTGGGTTCGCCGAAGGTGAGTGGGGAGGGAGTTCCAGGTCTTGGCTGCCAGGTAGGGGAAGGATCTTCCTCCGGCAGTGGTTCTGCGGATGCGTGGTACGGTGGCGAGGGCGTGGCTGGTTGATCGTAGCTGGCGTGTGGGCGTGTAGAAGGTCATGCGGTCGTTGAGGTACTTTGGGCCCAGGTCGTGGAGGGCCTTGTGTGCGTGGGTGAGGAGTCTGAACGTGATTCTCTTGCTGACGGGGAGCCAGTGCAGGTCTTTCAGGTGTCCGGTGATGTGGCTGTGTCGGGGGATGTCCAGGATGAGTCGTGCGGAGGCGTTCTGGATGCGCTGGAGTCTCTTTTGAAGTTTGGCTGTGCTTCCGGCGTAGAGGGTGTTCCCATAGTCCAGTCGGCTGGTGACGAGTGCCTGGGTGACGGTCTTCCTGGTTTCAGTGGGGATCCATCTGAAGATCTTGCGGAGCATGCGCAGGGTGTTGAAGCATGAAGATGAGACGGCTAATAGAATTGTCATCAATGTTGGGGTCTGTTTTGCTCGACTCGCCTGTGCAACAGCTTCAGTTATGTGATATGTTGGAAAGAATTACTAGGCCTGTGTATTCATGATGCACGAGTCTCCTCCTAACCCTTCCCTATTTATATCCTCCTTCAGAGCACAACCGCTTCATCCAGGGCATAAGCAGTACTTTTTGCAGGTGCTGCAGGGTGTCCTTTAATGTGGAGGGATCAGAAATCTTTGCAGGTTTCTCCTTTACAACGCTTTCTTTTCTGCAGAAACATCCAGTTCGGGCCTATGCTTACCGTCATGCGAGAGAAGCTTGCACTACTGCTGTCCTAGCTGTACACGTATATAAAGCAAACTCTCAGATCTTCTGCCTACATTAACAGATGAGTTAAAGTTTAGCACCAAAACAGTGCTATGACTGCTAAAAGGGCGAAGCATCCAAGTCCATGCTTCTCACTTACACTGCTTGTGATGTGACTGAGCTGCCAGAGTCTTTAGAACTTGCCAAGCAATCTAGATGTGACAACGTTGGTGATGTGTACTATTTTAATGGAACCTCCATTTTCTTCTGGTACATTTCTCCTTTTCCACCCCAGTACTTTTCTTGCAATCTCCTCTGACCTGACAATGTTTACTCACTTTACTGTAATTCATTACTTTGAGATGCTCAATTAATATTGATGCTTACCTTGCTGTTGACCTAGGGGCACCTATTATCTGCTTTACTGCAGCCTTAGAAACATTTCTTACTTTCCTGCACTTTTCTGTAAATTCACAAATATCTTCCTCATCTATGTGAGAAAAAAGACTGACATTCTGACTGAAACTACTTCAACAGCAGCAATAATCTGTCAGTTAATTCCCCAGTACTCTACTGTACCTTCTCCATAGAGTTTTGATGAACAACTAGAGCGCTAACATTGTACTTCATGACAAAAGGGAGGTACATATGAATGCCATGTTACTGGCATTGGAACTGTAGAACTGTAAAAGATTTCCTAGTGAGGAAACTACAGCAAACGAACAAAGTCAACGGCTTCATTTTCTCATAGAAATGGTAATTAGTACTCCAGACAGCTAAAATGGGACTCTCTGTCTAGAAAATATGTTTCTCATCCATGTTAGTAATAAAGTCTGGTATGCTTAGTGAAACCTGTACCAGTTGATTCCTTAGTGTTGCAGTGTAGCTTCACAACAGAGTACTAATGAATACCTAGAGTGTGCAGAGTTCTAATGAACACCAAGGCCTGATTCACAAACTCCATTTTGTAGTATTTAAAGTAGTATTACAGTAGTAGTGCTTACTTATTACAAAATGCAATTCACAAACCTACATGTAAATATCCACCTCCATTCCCCTACCCTTTTTACGGGGAGATCCTCACATCACATGTGTAAATACGCGGAGATCCTTGCATCTGTAAGTTTAGTCATTAAGATGGGGGGGCTTGAAAAAGGGACATACAAACTACTAAGTGGGAGAAGTTTAGGGAGGATTAAAGAGCGGTTTAAGGAGGGACATGCACCCCCTCACAAAAGAGTAAGCCCTTTGCCGTTCATAAACTGCACTTCTAAAAGTTACTACAGCCAAAAGGACCCAAGACAGTAGTGTACACCAGCTCAGAAGAAATGATCTAAAAATAACACATATTTATTCTTTTATATTAAAAACCTTTTTAATTAAAACATTTATGTAACACTATTTTGTTTTAAAATATAATTACTTTTAATTATTCTATGCATGAATTTTATTGCTTTTAGTACATAATAAAATTAGTTTTTTGAAGATTCAATAAAGAAAATCCTCATCTACATAAAAATTATATTTAGTTGAATGTATCCAAAATAAATACATACCTAAATTAATATTATGTTAGTAATGCTGTAGCATTTTTATATTTTTTCTACATTTAAAATAAATATAAATAATTAATTTACATTAATATTTAACATAAAAATATTTTACCATTTTTTTTCCAAGTTTAACTCTATTACTTTTCCTTAAGCTTCTCCATGGGGAAATTTCTGCTAATGGGGTACAGGGAAGAGTTAAAAGGTTAATTACATTTGAGTAAAAATATTTTTGTATTTAGGGGCTAATTAAATGTACGGGGATCCCAAGACCATCATACCGTCTGTGGCGGTCCGACCGCCGCCGCTGCCTCCTTGGCGGTCGGACCGCTCGATTGCGAGCATGGCAGTGGGACTGCTGCCACTGCCAGGATCTTGGATCCCGTCGCATCGAGAAAAGTGGCAGGCCATGGAGGCGATGCCGGCACCAACGTGCTGATCATGACCTGCCTTTCTGCCAACCTTTTCATGGCGGGGACCCAGTCATGAAAAGGTTGTTAGAAAGGCAGGGAATGGGCCCCAAACAGGGCCCTAGTGTGTTTTAGCCCATTGGGAGTTGTGGCTGGGGGCACGTTGTGCCCCCCCTTATGCCAGGACTGTCGTGTGCGCACTGTGTGCCATGCATGACATGGTGCATGACAACAGTGCGCCCGATGTGCCGCTACACTGTGGCAGCATGTGCTTCAGGCTCTCTTTATGAGCCGAAGAATGCCAATGCCACCAACACACCGCCAGCCTGGCGGTAGTGTCCTAATACGGTGGTTGGAATGCTACCGACTTGGTGGTGTTCTCCTGACCACCGCAGCGGCGGTCTGACTGCCGGACCGCCGAACTCATAATCAGGGCCTAAGTATTAATTTTAATTAATGTTGTGTATTTATTTTAAGTGTAGAACAAAATCAAAAATGACACAGCACTATTAGTTTAATTTTGAATATTTAATTAATTTAAATCTATTAAATAACATCATTTTTAAAAGATTTATTTAAAACATTCTACCTAAAGTAAAATGTTCATTTATTTATGTAAGAAAAATTACACAAAGTTGTGTTGAATGAATTTTAAAAAAGTAATTATTTTTACAATAGTTACATGTGTATTTAAATTTAAAAACAGATTTTGTTATAACATGATTGTTTAATTATGTTTACATTTATTAACATTAATTTGATTATATATATATATATATTATCTACTGGCGGTCGCCAGTAGATAGTTATAGTTAGGACCTATTTTCCATAGGAAATCCGCAACATTCTATTCCCAATAACTTTGGCGCCGGTTGACGAATCTTCGCGAAATTTTCAAAACTTATGGCCCGCTCTGGTCCGCTCCTATCTTGAAAGTTTTGGTGTGTTTCGGCAAGCGGGGGCCGAGAAAAAAGGGGGGTCCCAAAACGTGTTTTCCCCATGCAATTTTCCATAGGAACCTTTAGTCGCAGCTACAGCCCGAACTGCTGAACGGAATTACACCAAATTTGGCAAAAAGGTAGCCCTTGGTTCAGAGTCGTGCCTTTTGGTTAAATGGTGTAAATCCGTTCAGTAGTTCCTGAGAAAATCAAAAGTAAAATCACATATATATCTGGGCGGAGCCTAACCACACATGTCATTGTGAGATCTGATTGGCTGTCAGCACTTCATCCTGGAATTGCTGGCAGCCATCTTGGGACCAATATACATGATAGTACCCCATTGAAATGCATTGTAGTGAACCAAAGATTTTGAGGGTTACCAAAGGAGAACTATAAAGGGTGATAACAGACTTTAGTTACATTAGAATTCATTTGTTGATGGTACCATACTAATTTCAGGAATTGTGGTGTGTTCTAAGGTGATTTTACCCTGTCAAAAACCATCTGCTGGGATATCATGAATCATGTTTGAGAGAAAACTATTCTCACATGCTTGTCCCATAGAGTTTTGGAATGTGCTCCAGAAGCTAAAATGGGAGCATATTTTCTGTAAATTCACATTATCTTTCTCAGTCATGTACATCCAACAAGGGCAGAGACTGTCAGTTGATTCCTTTGTGTTCTACTGCAGCTTCCCAGAGTGTTCTAAAGAACAACTAGAGCGCTAACAGCCTTACTTATGACAAAAGTATGGCACACCTGAAGCCATCTTGATTGGAATAAACCGGTAACACTTAAAACATTTAATTTAAAAAGGAACAAAATGAGGGGTTCTTTTTGAAATAGAAATTATGGTTAGTGCTGCAGAAAGAAAAATTAGGGCATGTTTTAAGTGAGATCTCAAATCCTCTTCTATTTCATTAGAAAATTCTGACATGCAGACTGAAACAATCACTTTCAATACCAGCAGCAGACTTCCAGTTAGCTCCCTGGTGAGCAGTAGCTTTACTACAGTGATCTAATGAGCAACTAGAGTGCTAACATTCTGAATTTATGGCAAATGTGAGACACATCTGAATGCCTTCTTGATGGAATCAAAGTAAAAAACTGAAAGCATTTCCTACTGAGGAGACTGCAGTAAATGAGGAAATTAGGAAACTTCATAACAAAGAAGTCTTCCAAGATGGCCACCAGAGAAAAAAGAGCCCAAATGTAGCACAAATATTACCCAGATGTAGCCCACATATAGCCCAATGACAAAAGTGTGCAAAACACTTTTTATTTTTAGTTTTTTGCAGTTTTATGTAGTGCAGACTGGTCAGGTATTGGAGCGTTGCATCTTAAAACATGACCCCCTACACTACAAAAACACCACTGCACTACCCTAAACCCTAAAACACTACCCCCAGCACGACCCCTACACTACACAAGCACCACTGCACTACCCTAAAACACAACCCCTACACTACCCAAACACCACTGCACTAACCTAAATCCTAAAACACTACCCCCAGCACGACCCCTACACTACCCAAACACCACTGCACTACCCTAAAACATGACCCCCTACACTACACAAACCCCACTGCACTACCCTAAAACACTACCCCCAGCACGACCCCCTACACTACACAAGCACCACTGCACTACCCTAAACCCTAAAACACTACCCCCAGCACGACCCCTACACTGCCCGAACACCACTGCACTGCCCTAAACCCTGAAACACCACCCCCAGCACGACCCCCTACACTGCCCGAGCACCACTGCACTGCCCTAAACCCTGAAACACCAGCCCCAGCATGACCCCTACACTGCCCGAACACCACTGCACTGCCCTAAACCCTGAAACACCAGCCCCAGCACGACCGCCTACACTGCCCGAACACCACTGCACTGCCCTAAACCCTGAAACACCAGCCCCAGCACGACCCATACACTGCCCAAACACCACTGCACTGCCCTAAACCGTGAAACACCAGCCCCAGCACGACCCCTTACACTGCCCGAACACCAATGCCCTAAACCCTGAAACACCACCCCCAGCAAGACCCCCTACACTGCCCGAACACCACTGCACTGCCCTAAACCCTGAAACACCAGCTCCAGCACGACCCCCTACACTGCCCGAACACCACTGCACTGCCCTAAACCCTGAAACACCACCCCAGCACGACCCCCTACACTGCCCGAACACCACTGCACTGCCCTAAACCCTGAAACACCACCCCCAGCACGACCCCCTACACTGCCCGAACACCACTGCACTGCCCTAAACCCTGAAACACCACCCCCAGCACGACCCCCTACACTGCCCGAACACTACTGCACTGCCCTAAACCCTGAAACACCACTCCCAGCACGACCCCCTACACTGCCACGAAACACCACTGCACTGCCCTAAACCCTGAAACACTACCCCCAGCAAGACCCCCTACACTGCCCGAACACCACTGCACTGCCCTAAACCCTGAAACATCACCCCCAGCAAGACCCCTACACTGCCCGAACACCACTGCCCTAAACCCTGAAACATCACCCCCAGCAAGACCCCCTACACTGCCCGAACACCACTGCACTGCCCTAAACCCTGAAACACCACCCCCAGCACGACCCCCTACACTGCCCGAACACCACTGCTCTGCCCAAAACCCTGAAACACCAGCCCGACCCCTACACTGCCCGAACACCACTGCACTGCCCTAAACCCTGAAATACCAGCCCCAGCACGACCCCTACACTGCCCGAACACCACTGCACTGCCCTAAACCCTGAAACACCACCCCCAGCACGACCCCTACACTGCCCGAACACCACTGCACTGCCCTAAACCCTGAAACACCAGCCCCAGCACAACCCCGTACACTGCCCGAACACCACTGCACTACCCTGAAACACCAGCCCCAGCACGACCCCCTACACTGCCCGAACACCACTGCACTGCCCTAAACCCTGAAACACCACCCCCAGCAAGACCCCCTACACTGCCCGTACACCACTGCACTAAAACCTGAAACACCACCCCCAGCAAGACCACCTACACTGGCCGAACACCACTGCACTGCCCTAAACCCTGAAACACCACCCCCTGCATGACCCCTACACTGCCCAAACACCACTGCACTTCCCTAAACCCTGAAACACCACCCCTGCACAACCCCCTACACTGCCCGAACACCACTGCACTGCCCTAAACCCTGAAACACCACCCCCAGCACAACACCCTACACTGCCCGAACACCACTGCACTGCCCTAAACCCTGAAACACCACCCCAGCACGACCCCCTACACTGCCCGAACACCACTGCACTGCCCTAAACCCTGAAACACCACCCCCTGCACGACCCCTACACTGCCCGAACACCACTGCCCTGCCCTAAACCCTGAAACACCACCCCCAGCACGACCCCCTACACTGCCCGAACACCACTGCACTGCCCTAAACCCTGAAACACCACCCCCAGCACGACCCCCTACACTGCCCGAACACCACTGCACTGCCCTAAACCCTGAAACACTACCCCCAGCAAGACCCCTACACTGCCCGAACACCACTGCACTGCCCTAAACCCTGAAACATCACCCCCAGCAAGACCCCCTACACTGCCTGAACACCACTGCCCTAAACCCTGAAACACCACCCCCAGCAAGACCCCCTACACTGCCCGAACACCACTGCACTGCCCTAAACCCTGAAACACCACCTCCAGCACAACCCCCTACACTGCCTGAACACCATTGCTCTGCCCTAAACCCTGAAACACTAGCCCCAGCACGACCCCC
This sequence comes from Calotriton arnoldi, assembly GCA_963921515.1. Taxonomy (NCBI): domain Eukaryota; kingdom Metazoa; phylum Chordata; class Amphibia; order Caudata; family Salamandridae; genus Calotriton; species Calotriton arnoldi. The sequence goes on from CAWUFW010002862.1 coordinate 1,142,327, forward strand.
TACACTGCCCGAACACCACTGCACTGCCCTAAACCCTGAAACACCACCCCAGCACGACCCCCTACACTGCCCGAACACCACTGCACTGCCCTAAACCCTGAAACACCAGCCCCAGCAAGACCCCTACACTGCCCGAACACCACTGCACTGCCCTAGACTCTGAAACACCAGCCCCAGCAAGACCCCTACACTGCCCGAACACCACTGCACTGCCCTAAACCCTGAAACACCAGCCCCAGCATGACCCCTACACTGCCCGAACACCACTGCACTGCCCTAAACCCTGAAACACCAGCCCCAGCACGACCACCTACACTGCCCGAACACCACTGCACTGCCCTAAACCCTGAAACACCAGCCCCAGCACGACCCCTACACTGCCCGAACACCACTGCACTGCCCTAAACCCTGAAACACCAGCCCCAGCACGACCCCTACACTGCCCGAATACCACTGCACTGCCCTAAATCCTGAAACATCAGCCCCAGCACGACCCCCTACACTGCCCGAACACCACTGCACTGCCCTAAACCCTGAAACACCACCCCCTGCACGACCCCGTACACTGCCCGAACACCACTGCACTGCCCTAAACCCTGAAACACCACCCCCTGCACCACCCCCTACACTGCCCGAACACCACTGCACTGCCCTAAACCCTGAAACACCTCCCCTGCACCACCCCCTACACTGCCCGAACACCACTGCACTACCCTGAACCCTGAAACACCACCCCCAGCACAACCCCCTACACTGCCCGAACACCACTGCACTGCCCTAAACCCTGAAACACCACAACACTGCCCGAACACCACTGCACTACCCTAAACCCTAAAAAACTACCCCCAGCACGAACCCCTACACTACCCAAACACCACTGCACTACCCTAAACCCTAAAACACTACCCTCCAGCAGTACCCCTACACTACCCAAACACCACTGCACTACCCTAAACCCTAAAACACTACCCCCAGCAGTACCCCTACACTACCCAAACACCACTGCACTACCCTAAACCACTACCCCCAGCACGACCCCTACACTACCCAAACACCACTGCACTACCCTAAACCCTAAAACACTACCCCCAGCACGACCCCCTACACTACCCAAACACCACTGCACTACCCTAAACCCTAAAACACTCCCCCCAGCACGACTCTCTACACTACCCAAACACCACTGCACTACCCTAAACCCTAAAACACTACCCCCAGCACGACCCCCTTCACTACCTAAACACAACTGCACAATTTGTTACAGGCGTTGCAACGCAGGCCTGTGGTGCTTACTGGAAGTACCTGGTGGTCTAGTTGTGCCCCAGGGACCCTCAGGATTCAAGGTGACCTAATCCCCCAACTTAAAACGCGCCACGGGGCGCGTTTGCACAGTGGTGAAGGGAGGGGCGGGGCCTCAGGTGACATGTGCGCAAACACGCCCTGTGGTGCGTTTTAAGTTGGGGAATTAATTCCCCTTGAATCCTGAGGGACCCTGGGGGCCAACTAGCCCACCAGGTACCTTCAGTAAGCACAACAGAGTTGCGTTGCAGAGAGGTGAAAAAGGTGCGTGGCCTCGGAACGCCTCTCTGCAACTCAGCTCTGTGGTCCTAACTGTAGGTACCTGGGGGCTAGTTGGGCCCCAGGGACCCTCAGGATTCAAGGGGACTTAAACCCGCAACTCAAAAGCGCGCCACGGGGCGCGTTTGCACACATGTCACCTCAGGCCCCCCTCCCTTCACCACTGTGCAAACGCGCCCTGTAGCGCGTTTTAAGAGGTAGTTTTAATCCCCCTGCCCTATTATGTACTAGGGACTTACAGAGGAGGTCATGCTAATCACAGGGGTACCCCAACGCATAGTGTTCCCTAGTGTATGTAGGTGTTTTCACTGTATTCTAAGTGTCTTTTAGCATAGCACTGGCTCTGGTTAGTCAGAGTCAGTTACCACCAGTACCCGTCTGAAAAAGTTGTGGGCACAGGATGATTTTGCAACAAGGCCTCTTTCTGCTCCTCTGTTGGTTCTTTCTGCACATCTTTTGCTTCTTCCTGCACTTTTCTTCGTCTTTGTGGACTTCTGTTGCTTCTTTCTGCATTTCTTTTGCTTCTTTCTGTGCGTTTTTTCTTCTTTCTTCACATGTCCTACCTCTGTAGGCATAGTTAGAAACTAGCATTTAAAAAACCTTTGAAATTCACTTAAAAATCATAGGTTTCAGGCACGTTATAGTTAGAAATTAGCATTTAAAAAACCTTTGAAATTCACTGAAAAAACCATAGGTTTCAGACACGTTATAGTTAGAAATTAGCATTTAAAAAACCTTTGAAATTCACTGAAAAAACCATAGGTTTTAGGGACAGTTATAGTTAGTTGGACATTTCACTCGTACAAAACCATAGAAATTCCCCCGTTATAGTTAGTTCAGCTAACTATAACTCGCGCCCTGCAATGCACTGCTGATGACGTCACATATTACATCACTCATGACATGGTCAGTGACATCACTGATGACATCTCAAATGACATCACTGATGACATCATCCATGTGATAATTTCATGCATCTTCTCACACCCTAATATAACTTTTGATACACCCACTCTAAATTACAGACTGCCATTCTCAAAACCATACACACTCCAATACCAATAACTACATACCCACTCACTGATTCTTAGGTCTACACACACACATCTACTCACTCACCCGTACAGTCACTCATACTTACAGTCACTCAGTACAGGACTATCATATGCACTCATACATCTATATAAACACTCACACACCGCCTCTCATCCATAGAGGTACTCACACACCTAGTCAGTCATGCAAAAATTAATCACACACCCATTTACTCGCCTATACAGTTATACACACACCAGCTCACTTACTCATACAAATACTAGCACATTCTTACGCTCTTATACAATAACTGATACAAGCACACACGCATCCATACAGCCACTCTCACAATCACACACTCTCACTTATAGCCATTTAAATACTCTAACACACATATATACTGCCTTTTACATATGTAGTTACTCGCACATGTACCACTGAGATATACATTCACTCACTAACACACCCATACACACACTCACCCACCCAAGCAGTCCATCACAGATGCACTCTTGAAATCATGCACCCAGTGAATCACCCACTCACACATCTATGTACAGAGTCACACACACCCCACCCACACAAACACTCAGGCAGCCATACAGATACTCAGAGAACCAATCAATAACCCATATAGACACTCATGTAGCTATTCGCAAATCCATGCATCCACTTACACACCAACAGACGGATACAGACATTCACACAGTTTAGTCACTAACCCATGCATTCAGTAAGATACGTTTAATCACTCACTTGTAGAGTCAGTCACGCACGTACTAAATCATCCATTCAGACACTTATACACCCACTCATTCTTCAATACGCCTTTCCCTATATATATTAAACATATTTAAACTTTACAGAAACACACAGTCACTGGATGATGTCATCAGTGATGTCATCAGTGATATCATTTGAGATGTCATCAGTGATGTCACTGACCATGTCATGAGTGATGTAATATGTGACGTCATCAGCAGTGCATTGCGGGGCGCGAGTTATAGTTAGCTGAACTAACTATAACGGGGAATTTCTATGGTTTTGTACGAGTGAAATGTCCAACTAACTATAACTGTCCCTAAAACCTATGGTTTTTTCAGTGAATATATATATATATATATATTTTGAAATTCAAACATTTTCTGTGGGTTTCTATTTTAAACTCCCTGCCTCAATTATTTTCTATGGGAGAGTTTTGTAGTTTGGCCATGTGTAGTGCTGGACATACTACTACTCCTTTTTGTCAGAAGTACCTTGGTCTTAAAATTGGTTTCCCCCCCCCCCCATTTCTGAGGGTGAAAACATGCAAGTCTTCACTTTTTATTTTTACACTCGTAAATGGTGGATCGACAAAAAGTAGTAAAGTTACTCGAAAGTTAAGTTTAAATATACATGCGTAACATACTCAGAAGTGTAAATGACCTTTTTTTTAATAGCCCAGGTAGAGGGTATTAAAATTCTGTGTTCATGACCTAACATGAGGTACTCCTGAACACCATTTAGCTGAACCAGGAGCTGTTGAATTTAAAGCATTTTCTATGGGGCAGGTTAAAGAAAATGAGCACTGAGGGGCACTGTATCGCATTTGATACTAGTGTCACATTTAAGCTAGATTGGAGTAAAAGATGGCGCAGTAGAATGGCTTACCTCCCTTCTATAAGACAGATATCAGGCAGTTATGTTACCACCCTAAACATCTACATTTGTTAAGATGGAGTCCCTCAAGGGTACTTCTTGATCCCAACGCTTTTCAACATTTCTGAGGCCCCTCTTTTCTATTTAATAAGATCTAATGGGCTGATTTTATGACATATGCGGACAATGCTGAGGGCCTCTTACACTTTTGAGTAAGTGTACTGAGTTTTGCTTACTTTCAAAATCTTAGTGTAAGTTTCAACTAACAAAAATAGTAGAAAATGATGAAGATAGGAAATTAAATTTAAACCCCATATGAAATAATGTTGAAATAAATTATTTAAAATAGTTAAAATGTAAATAAATTGAATGTTAAAAATACCTAAATATACAGTATATTTATTAATGAATTATAAAATAGTCATTACTAATTAGGAATTCAAAAATTAATGTAACAATAATTGTTAATTGATGACCTCTTCAGTGAGGATCAAGTTCCTTCTGCCTCCAAAGTCGACTTCAGGAATCCGTTGGGAGAGAATATGTTCTCACCCCACAGCATTAAACATCCTAGAAGCGCTGAAAGATGGCCAGTTGAAGATGTGGGCAAATTCATTGAGAAGTGGGTCACATTTCCACTAGAGAAAGAAGGGAGGAATGTCCTCAAGGCCGAATGTTCGAGGCCAGTCATCAATGACAAGTGCGTCTAACTGGCAGGGACCCCAGGAAGGATCTTGAGAGATTGGTCAACAAATGTCAAGATTGCCTCCTTGACGTTGTCGGCTCACCGACAAGGATCATTGATATGTCCGAAGAGGCATATTTTAGGGGCTTCCATTAGACCTGGAGGCTGGCGCCTGCGCACTATGGTTTTCTTGGGCAATGCCAACACAGGACTTAAAGACCGAAAGCGCATGGCGGCCCTAAAGAAAACCAACTCCAAGTTGGGAGCTTTAGCGGAGAAAGAGACCACAGAGAACCATATGGGGATCGTTTTCAGCGAAGAACTGGGGAAAACCCTGGGCAAGGGGCCAAGGTCACACTGGCTATCAGGGCGAGTACTATGTTTTCTCATTCTTCTTCTCAGGGAAGAGTGGGTGGTCACCTCAAACATTTTACCCAAGTGTGGGAAGCCATTACACAGGAACCATGGGTTTAAAGAAAACCGTCCAAGGTTTCAGATTTCGATTTTTGAGAAACCCCCCCTCTTTTCAGTGTACTCCTCCAAGGGAGTTGGTTCTGAATGCAGATAAACAAAAAGTAGTACACAAGGAGGTATAATCTGTTGTTAAAGGTAGCGATTTTAGAAGTGTGCAAAGAAAGAAGAGTTTTCGTAAGTACACTTTTCCAAGTACAGAAAAATGATCCATATTTTTAGAGGCATGTTGCTGACGAGACAATTAGTTGGTAAGTAGGATCTGAAGGATGCCCATTTTTAAAATCTCCATGGCAAAGGATTACCAACCTCATTTTCAGTTCACTAGCCAGAATGGACTTTACCAATTTTGTTCACTTCCATTTGGCCTTCCTTCAGCACAATGGTGCTTCACCAACGCTATGAGGGAGAGAAAGGGGCGTAAGCATGGTTTTCTTAATTGGACAATATTCTGTTTATGTCCCAATGCCAATTTCAATTATTGTACGAAAGCCTTCAGGTAAGTCTGGGGTTCATAGTGAACACAGAGAAATCAATCCTCATCCCTTCACACACTCTAGAGGTTTTTAGGGTTCACAATAGGTACCGTCAACTTGGTTTTCCTTCAGGCTACAACTCGAAGAGAGCTTGCAAGCCTGCTAGATCTACTATTCTCTTCAATTCAGGCAATATTTTGTGGTCTGTTACACTATTGGGTTCTGCACCTGTGGGAACTGCAGTGTGCGCCACATGACAAAAGTCACAAAAACTGTGGTTTTCAACAATGAGATCACCTGGCAGCTCCGGAATTTGACCAATTGCAACACACAAAGAACAGTATACCTTATAACCTGCCCCTGCAATTTACACTTCGCTGAAAACGAGCCCCATATGGTTCTCTGTGGTCTCTTTCTCCGCTAAAGCTCCCAACTTGGAGTTGGTTTTCTTTAGGGCCGCCTTGCGCTTTCGGCCTTTAGTCCCGTGTTGGCATTGCCCAGGAAAACCATAGTGCGCATTGGCCAGCCTCCAGGTCTAATGGAAGCCCCTAAAATATGCCTCTTCGGACATATGAATGATCCTTGTCGGTGAGCCGACAACGTCAAGGAGGCAATCTTGACATTTGTTGACGAATCTCTCAAGACCCTTCCTAGGGTCCCTGCCACTTAGGCGTACTTGTCATTGATGACTGGCCTTTAGATACGTGTCAGTCTTCTGATTAAGTGGTCTGAGGAAGGCATCCGTGAATTTAGACAAAGGTTCCAATATAGAACCTATCCCGGATGCTATGGGGCATCCAGGAGGGTTGGCCAAACATTTATGGATTTTTGGAATTGTGTAGAAGTACGGGGTGATAGGATTGCTGTTGTTCAGAAAGTCCTTCATTGCGTGTTATCCAATCATGTGCCAATCCTTCTTCAATCATGCTGGTCATCCGTATTCTAATGTGTTCCGTTGGGCCCACAGTTAGACGTTTGTAATTTTTCTCATCGTCTAGAAGTCTCAGACATTCACTCCGGTAGGCATCCGCTGTCTGTATGACTATTGCGCCTCCTCTATCAGCAGGTTTTATAGCAAGACTATCATCTTTGGATAGTTTGTGGATTGCCGCTTGTTCTTCTTTGGTGGTGTTATGGAAGACTTTTATAGTCCTGGGGTCATTGTCCCCAACCTCCTTTAGAGCCGCCTTTTCAAATGTTAGAATTTCCACTTGTATCCTGCAGTTGGGTGGGGTGAATGAAGATTTTGGTTGTACTCCAGTATCCCCTTGGTGTTCATCCTGGGGTGGCTTAGTTGCAAAGAAAACTTTCAGTTTAATCTTTCTAATGAATTTGTTCACCTCACAACTCAGCTTGAATTTATCTAGGATAGCTGTAGGGACGAAGCCAAGACCTTTCTCTAGAACCTCTAATTGTGGTTTTGAAAGGATTTTTGTGGTATGGTTCACCACTAGGCTGGTAGGTGGCTCGTGCCCGGATGGCTGGTCGAATCCATACTCCTGGTGGTCATCCTGGTTTGTTCCGGTGTATCGGCCCAGTGCACCTGGGTTCTTTTCTTCATTCTTCCCCTCTGTTGTCCTCGGCCTCGCTCTAAAAAAGGCATGGGTTGTCGTATATAACCAGGGTATTGTCACTGGGCAGGTGCCCAGTACTTTTGTGGATGCTGTGACATAGGTGGGGGGGCATAGAAAAATGGTACAGGGAAATATGGAGGGCCATTGTATGGGGCCCAGCCTCTTCCATTGCCATACGTATGCCCTGCCGCTCTTCTGTAATTCCTCCTCCCCTTTTGGTTGCCTCTTCTGCTCGTGTTGGAGTCGGAGCTGTCTGATCCTGTGTCCGAGCCATCAGTGTCGGTATTGTAACCCAGATTTCTCCCAGAGGTATTGTAATCATCCCTTATGTAGGGGTACACCCCTTCATGTGAGAAATTGCTTGCATCTTTCTTGAATTTTTGAAACTTAGTTTGTTTCAATGACTTCAAATTCTCTCATCGTCTTGTTCAATTCTTCAAGTCTTTTTTTTTTTATATAGCTCTGTCACAGACTATGATTTCAGCCGTACTTCGATGGTGTGTATTTAACTTTTCATTTCTTGCGAAAGGCGTGCTGCCGTTTTTATAATTAAAACAAGCCAATCTCTAGTACAGTGCCATGATATTAGGGACCAATCTTTCTTAAAGATCTTATAATTCTGAAAGATAAAAGGTTCATTTCGTACTATGATGCCCCGGGATGCGGCATTCACCCTTAGGTACTCCGTCATCATTATGCCATGTATCATGGTCTTGATTTGTGTTCTTTTGAGTTCTGTCATCTCGTCCCAACTTGTACTATCAGCACCCATTTCCGAGGTAGCCGTCCAATCAAAGGGAGAAACTGTGGATAAAATTCTCTCTACTTCCTCTTCTGAGAAAGTTAGTCCTGTGATTTCGGCCATGGTAAGGTTTTGGAGTGATGATTTTTAGTATGTGGATTCTGAAAAACTCTGTTTGTATGTTTGACTACTCAATTCGTTCAAGGAACTCCCACAACTCAACTGACATTTCAACTGAACAAGTATTACAGTTCGATGCCAGATTCAGAACAGCTGGCAGTGAAGACATTCATTGGACTTCTCAAGCGTGGTTTCCAATGATTTTGGAGCTCGCTTGTGACATTCCACTTTTATTCTTCCTGCTATGGAGGGTCTGTTGAAAGACATAGATGGAGAGGAACGCCCTCTGGTACAGACAGGGACTTTGAAGTATCTTGCATCGAAAGTATCAGGAGATCTTCCCAGATGTCAGGGTCCAGGAACCCGTAACTGGTATATAAGAATTTGAAGAATGTGGTTACCTTGGTGCATGAAAAGGAATGTGGATCCCGTGGAAGGTCCTATAGTTGAAGTAGATATCTTTCTGGTCGATCAGTTTGTAAGGGGCCTTAGTTATAAAGCTTTTATCTTCTACAGATCAGCAGTCTCTGTGGGTCACAGTCTGATTATTGGCAAGAGTGTAGGGCATTATGTTTTGGTTTTCAGAGTCCATAAGAGCATCAGATTAAGAAGGCCTCCTAGACCAAGATATGAAACCCTGTGATGTCAATTCAGTTCTTGTTCTTATTTACTAGATGGCCAGGTAAAAGATATTTAGAGGAGAAAAAAATTGCTATTAAACTAGCCTTTTTTTATGTCTAACCCCTTGTCGTAGAGCTTCAGATATTTAAACATTGGAGGTAATTAACAGGTGCTATGAGCTCTTCGGGATAACTTTATCCAATAGTTGATTCGTGCCAAAAATTGTATGTAGTGGATTGCATGAAAGAATATGATTCTCGAATGAGTGTCGACCTGATGGTAATGACCAATTTTTTATTTAATTTCTGAAACCGTTTTAAGCAGACACCACAGTTTATATTGCAAGATGGGTGAAATGTTCCATGCAGCAGACTGGTGTTAATTTGCAAAAGGTTCACGCTCATTCTCTTTGGCTACTCAAACCTTCTGGAGAGGTGGTAGTGATGGAGCAAGGATTCAAGAAAACGAAACTTGCTCGGAGCAATCCTCCTTTAACTTTCACTAATTGTTAAAACTGTAGATGAGACGAAACTAATATACACCAGACACCGACACATGGGGAGAAAAGCTTATGCATGCTTAAATTAATGAGGAATAAAATACAACGCGACTAAAACCCGCTTTAATTTGCGAAAACGCGCATGCGCAAACCTGAATTACGTAGAGATAACGTGACTAACTCGCTTTGAGAGGGAAAAACCTCACGCATGCGCAAGAAGACTAACATGCGGTCTTAAGGTAGCGCGTGCCCGGCATCTGCTCGCTTGAATTTAAAGGAAAGCTGCTGCTGTTAATGCTTTTGCCCAGAGAGATAATAATAACCAGGGATAGAGTAGAAGTGGGTGGTGAACAGTGAGAATTATATGTTTAAGAAAATAACATCTGTTTATGATCCCTCTATTAATAGAGTGCATTCGGGCCTGCTAAAGCATAACGAAAGAAGAAAATGGCGACAAGTAACCAAAAGCTGCGCATGCTCAGTGAATTCGTGATGTGACCCGGTGACCGAAAGAGCTGAATGACTGCCAAATATCAAGGACGAAAGACATGAGAAAAAGAAGACATGTATCACTTGTCTATGTAGCCTGTATTGAATGAATTATTACAATGGCAACAATATATGCATGGGAAGAGGACGACATGAATGAGCTAAAGGGGAAGGGCTAGCAAACAATAAGTACTTTAATAAAAATGAATATGTCAGCATGGTGTGATAAACTCCCCTAGCCCCGTCCAATCATATTCCATATTTTAGTAAAATTTGCAACTCTTGAGGGTGGGACATGTAGAAATAAAGACTATAACTAGAGTAAGTTGAGTTAAGTTAGTGTGCATCATCATCGACGCTGAGACAGAGACGAGTATGCTGCATCGAGAGAGAGCATCAAGATCATCATAGAGAGAGAGGCGAGAGCAGACTGGGAAGATTCAGATCCGAAACGACAGCCTGATTAGACTCAAAAATTGCGGAAGAATATCGAGGAGGAAGAGTGTGTAAGAGAGGGAATCGCCCTGGTGCATCATGTTTGTAGAGAAGTCTAGTAAGTATCAGCCCTGTCCTGATTCTGTCCTATAGTCTTTGTCTCCTGATTCTAAGTCAGGGGACCCTCACCAGTCCTTTGGCCAGAGGGTTGGTTTTCCGGTCATCTCTATTAGGTAAATGTCATTTTGTCTCAAACATTTGCATATTTCTTTGCAAATGTATGTTAAAATGTCTTTTGTCTCTACATCTATCCACTCTTATGCATTGATTTGTTGAATGAGGTTGTGTAATTGAATGTATTTGCTAAATTAATTTTCTCTCTCCCATTGAAGAATGATTGAGTTTGCACTGTTTGTTTGTTTGAAGAGTTTTATATAGCGCTGGCTAGACCCGGAGGTATCAGAGCGCTTTACATGAGAACAGATTGTATATAAATCTGTTAAATCTGTATTGATGTGCGTTCAACTTTGACTGAAATTTTAGATAAAGCTTATGAATCTTACTCAGAGTCTGTGGTTATTTCACTAAGAACTGTGAATTAGTTAAGAAATTTGTTAATATCACCATCAACTAACTCAACTAATGGTCCATCGACCAGAGAAAAGAGTGTTGATTCGTGAAGATTAGTTAGGCATTGAAATGGTATTTAACCCGATTTGTGGTTACAGGGAAATAACTAATCAGAACTTAAGTGAATTATAAAACTTGACCCCCCAGCGGATCGACCAGGGAGTGTGGATGAACATTTTGGATAAATGTATATGGGCCCATTGAAATATTCAGGTTATTGTGAAATATTCAGCCGTGGCCTTCCGCTGGATCAGTAGTCTGGAAGTTCTAATGAGAACAGGTTGGTCTAATGCCAGTTGAACACGTCTGATGTGGTATTAGAGGGCTACTAACATGCATAATGGTAGCCTCCGGTCTTGTAATGAAATAGTCATTCTCCAAATAAAATGCCAAGAGAATCTGAATTTTATTAAAGACACAGCACCTCACTCTTCAAATAGCCCACCAAACCTAAAGATCTCTGGCAAAGAGACCCCCTGAGGGGCCCATTGGGAATTGCAGCGCCGACCCAACGAGGAGCTGCCCGATGATGAAGCATGACACCCTCTGGGGTGTGTGAGGGCTTTTGTTCCTGATGGAACAGATCCCTTGATCGGACTTCTCAAGAGCTACTGACCTGTCTGACCTTTTCTTTTCCCCTCCCTTTCCACAGGGACTGCACACCATTGTATGCTCACATCCCTGTGTGCCATGCCCATAACCACTGCCTGTGGCATAGGTAAGTCGCCCCTCTATCAGGCCTCACAGTACTATGGCAGGGTGCACTATACCACAGGTGAGGGCATAGCTGCATGAGCAATATGTCCCTATAGTGTCCAAGTCCATTCTTAGACATTGTAAGTGCAGTGAAGCCATATTCAGTACATGGGCTGGGAGATTGTCATTACGAACTCCAGAGCTCCATGATGGCTTTACTCTATGCTGAGAAGTTTGGTAGCAAACTTCTCAACATAATAAACTCACACTGATGTCAGTGGTGGATTTACTGCAAAATGCCATCAGAGGGCATCTTAGGGATTTCCCCTTGAAAAACGACCAACTCCCTTGTGTTCAGCTGACTGGTCTGCACCAGCCTGACACAGACATGTTTCTGACCCCTGGAGGTGGGATCCCTTGTGCTCTTGTGGGTCAGGAACAAAGCCTGCTTGTGGTGGAGGTGCTCTCACCTACTCCCAAGCAGGAACAGCATTCAGGGTGGTGAGCCGCAAAGGCTTCCTGCCCTTTGTTATGCTGACCTGGGCCTCTCCAGCTAGAGGAGATGTGTCCCCACCCCCCTGACCAAGCCCCACTTTTGGCAGCAAGATCGGCTGGAAAATTAGTAATCGGGAGAGGTGTCCCCCACCTATCCCCCTTCCCTCTGCCAGGACCATCCCTAAGGTGCCCTGGACCAAGGTGACCCACTCCTTTGGCTAAAATCCTTCCATTCAAGAAGGAGGATTTTCAATCAGGTTAGGGTATCCCCCCCTCCCCAAAGGGAGAGGACATACTATGGGTGTAGTCACCCTAAAAGGCAAGTAGCCCTTAACTACCATCTGCCACAACCTGTAACATCCTTAAATTCAGTATTTAGGGACACTGTTGAACCTTGATCCTCAGATTCCTGCGACCTAAGAAAAAAAGGACGAAAAAGACGCTGTGCAGCCGAGCCTGAAGACGACTACTGGTTTGGCCCCAGCCCTACTGGCCTGTCTCCTGCTCAAAGACCTTGCGAAAAAGATGACGCCTGTCTTGTGACCAGTGACTGTCAGAACCCGAGGCAGACTGCCCATGCTTCAACAAAGACCAGATCTCCCGAGGACAGTGGCCCTGTCCAGAAGAATCCAACTAAAAAGGGCTGTAGATCCAGCTGGAACCGCGATCCCTGCCCACTCTGCACCCGACACCCACGGCCCGAGTCTGAGTGGCTCACCTGTCCAGTGAAGTCTCCCCAGCAATCCTGACCTCGACTCCAGCATTGACTGACCTCTCCTGGACTCCACGAAGACGCCTGCAGCCTCATCTTGAAGAGTCCCCCTGACCGCGACCAGCTCCGGTAAAGAAACTCTGACACCAAAGGGCACCCCTGCATCCTCAGCCCCCAACCTTGGCGAACCCAGCCGACGGTGCCCAGCCCTCCTCCGACATATCAACTTACCTGCCCTGCCGGTGGTCACCTTCATCCAGCCTCCTGGTCCGAGCCTGTAGCCTCTTTGTCCGACCAAGATTCCCCATTGAAAAGCATTGGGTGCCTGCCGCTTGTTTGCACTCTGCACCTGACTGCCCCTGTGCTGCTGGTGGTGTAAGGTTAGTGCTTTCTTGTGGCCCCCCTTGTACTTGCTTTAACCCCCGAGGCCTGTGCCCTGAAACCGAGGGTACTTGCCTGCAAACCGCACCTCGTGTGGGTACCCCCAGTCTCAATTGACTAACATTGGGCCCAGTGACCTCTGCACCCGGCCGGCCCAGTGCCATTGGTGGTGTAGTACCTACCTAAATCTGATCCTTGCCCTGTGATGGTCCCCCCCCGAAGAATGGACGTGTAAGTGCTACTGTTTGATTTACATTGCTAAAGTATTTTCATATTATTGAAAAGTATTTGACTGCCTTTACAAAACAAAACCTACTGCATTTGAAAAGTCCTACCATTCTTAAAATTGTTACTTACCTGCAACTGAGTTCCTCTTGGTTCTAAAATAAAAATAACATATACAAAACAATTGGTCTTGGATTCAGTCTTTGAGTGTGTGTAATCCTTTCTTGCCCGAGTGTGTACAACAAATGCTTAACACAGGCTTCTGATAAGCCTAACTGCTCGACCACACTATCACAAAAGAGAGTTTTTAGTATTATCTACTTAAGCCTCTGTAAGGCTCTGGGGATCCACTAGACTCTGTGCACACTATACCTTACTTTGGTATAGTATATGCAGTGCCATCTTCCTTCAGACCTCCACTATGTGGGGAAACTGCATTCCTGCTCCACCTTGTGCTATGTTAAACCAGGAGCTATCCAAAATTGGTACCCCTGTTCTCATGCTCTCATCACATTCCTCACATGCACATACTCAACACAAAAACGGAATGTCAGTTTCACAGGAAGTTGGGTCACTCAGGATAGAGATAGATGCCCCTTTACCATTATAAACCATGCACTCGACATTCCCAACACAGCAGAAGGTAATTAGAAGCAGGTGCTGCCAAACAAGTGCACATAATTACTTGATCATCGGAAAGTGCTGGCCCTGCACATAACATCAGAAACTTTGTCAATGTGGTCAGTAGCATTCATGATTCTGGTAAAATGTCATGCTTGTGTCAAAGAATATCTCCGAGGGTCTCAGAGAAACAAAATGCTGCTGTTCATCGGTCTGTGAAGGGTTACAAAGCTATTTCCCATCAATAGGAAGTCATTATCCCAACGTGAAAAGGATTGACCCCAAAGGGTGTAGCTGTAATCCACACGTTTGGTGAAAACCAAATACTGCTTATCACCACAAGACCATGATACTCACTGGCTTGCATGGTTATTGAGGGGTTATGATTTTGGCCAGTTTTGCAAATTCAGGTCCCAGATTCCTCATAATCATTGTGTTGACCATGAATTCCTCTCTATAGGACTGCATTCTAGAGAAACATTGTGAGGCCATCTTTTCAACAGCTAAAGCTCAGCCCAGGGTGGTCGTGCACCATGACAATGATTCAAAAACACTCCAGTAAATCTACAGCCTAGGTTTCTAAGGAGCAGAAAGACTCCGCCTCTTTCTTGAAGACCATGCACTCTCGGAGTGAGGAAGAACACCCCTGAAGGTGGCGCATTCCAGGAAAAGAGTGAGAAAGAAAAACAACTGATGGGAATGCTGCCCAGGAATTCACACAAACTTGTCAGACCTTTGGGTTTCTAGAGCAAAAAGCAAAGAGTACATTAGAAATAAGACTTTAACAAGTGTGCATCACTCCAAAACCCAGAATCAATATAGTGCTTAAAGGAATAAAATAATGGTAGCTTTGTAACTAGCCACCTGGCTACAGCCAGAGAACTGAAAGGTAAGGGAGCATGGGCAGAGTTTTGGTCATAGAGAGCACCAAGAATGGAGGAACGCCAACTGGTAAGTCACAAGGAACAGAGGGAAGAGGCAAAACTAGTAGAGACCTGCTTAGCAGGGAAACAACTACAGATTGAAGGGAAAACACACAAAATGTGAGGGGGGGCAGAATGGTTGCAAACTGAGTTGAAAGCGGATAAAGCCGAGCAGCTGCTGCCGCCAAGCACAGTACTCCATGCTTGCTGTCCTATTAACTGACACTGCCTCTCATAGGGCCCGATTCAAAAAGAAAAAACTTACACTTTTGTTTAAGTTTACACTTGCTGTAGTAACTTGACTACTTTTTGCTATCCACAAACTAAGTGTAAATTTAATAGTAGTAAATGTACTAGTGGTAAAGTTTCACTCATAGTTTGTGAATCCCAATAACAGTAGTAAACGTCCCAGTGGGACTGATTCACAAAGGTATACTTACACTTTTGTGTAAGTTTACATGTGCTGTAGTAACTTTGCTACTTTTTGGGAATTCACAAAGTAGTATTAAAGTTACTACAGCAAGTGTAAACTTAAACAAAAGTTTGTTTACCTTTGTGAATCAGGCCCATAGCCCAAAAGTGAAACCACATCAGTCTGTATTCCGACGAGGCTCGTTTAAACCGACGTCCCGCTGCCCAAACAGTAAGACGCCGACTGTTTGGGCAGAGGGACGTCGGTTTAAACGAGCCTCGTCGGAATACAGACTGATAAGTATTTTGGACTAAAGGGCGGACAAATTACCACATTTAAGGTTGCAGCTCTATAACTGCCCGCATTTAATGCTGTTACAAGTGGAAGGCTATTGAGCCACCACTCGATCTGATTGTGGATAACAGAATAAAGTTTAACTTTATCCACATCACTTTTGAAGGGTCATTCATCGTTATACTAAATGTCCTGAGGATGGTCTAGCGGATGTACACAACATTAGACTGAAACGTCGACCTTCACACCTATTTTCTGTCCTATTGGATTGAAGGACATGCTGTCTGTTTAGTCAGTCACATTTTCCTATGATTGTTGTGAAAAGATGTTCACAATTGCAACAAAGAAGTGTTTGTAATATCTAAATCATTGTAAACTTTGTTACATTGTGCTTTTTATTGAATAATTTTTATGCTTGTTTTTGTACCCTTTGCAAATTGTTTTGCTAATATAAATTTACTTGTTGAATACATATATTTGTGTTTAAAAATTCTTTTGATGATTTGTTCATATGGAACTAGCTGAAATTATATTTGAAGAAATTGAATTATAAGCTACTGGACAGAGCTTGTTAACATTGAATGCAGAAATGAATATGAATATGAATTTATAGTTGAACGAATCCCTTGTAGGCATATGTACCTGATCATACTTGAATTGCCCAAGCCTCTAAGGGTATATTGGGTTTTCCACTTGTCTTAATACTCCATTGTAATGAGGCTGTCGGTTTTGAAACCGACGATCTCGGTTGGAAAGCCTCCGACCGAGATCGTAATCAGCCCACTAGTGTTCAAAGGCCTGGGTACTTTCTATATCAAACTATCAACTCAGATGTTTGGCCCTCACTGATTCAGTGCATTTGGTATATTAGTAAAAAGAACTTGATTTGAAACCTCAAAAACAATTTTGTTATGTATTTATTTGCCAAAACGCATCTATAAGAAGCTTGTACCCAAGCTGGCCCATATATAATACACAATGAAAACATAACTTGTAAGTAGTGCACATCTTGCTGTATAAATAAATAGTTATTAAATAAATGTGTTGAATAGAGAGAGGATTATTAAATTAAATATCTTTGTTGAGGAGCAGTCTGCACATTATGCCACAAACACAGATACTCTATTTTCAACTTGAAACCGTGTGTGGTTTTTTTTTTTAGCTTGGAAATCCAATACGTTTGCCTGAAAGTGGTAAAAAAAAAAATCCAGGCTCTGTGTAAAGTGCATTGCTGGTGCTGCTGCTGCAAAGCCAGATGGGTTGGTGTGTGGAGAATCACATGTCCAGAATGACTCTACCCCAGCACCACCAACCTGTCCTGCCTTTTCTTTGTTTCCTTTCCGACAAGTCTACCTCCGGTCTAAAGCTGCCTTGAGCACTCTGTGTGCATCCTCGGCTATCTCATCAAGGTTGTTCCTCAGCATATTGTATGTGGTTCCAAATGAAATGGCAGCAGCGGCCAGAGATCCGAAGACTGGGAGGTGTCTGAGGACAGACTCCGCGATCTTTCTTCCCCCACCTGTAGCGCTGGCCAACAGTGTCACCACCAGGTTGGCTGATAGTTCCTGGATCAGTGGGGACTTGATCAGAGCTCTCAGATCCACAACAGATAACTTGGTTTTGGCCGCCAGCTGTTCCAGAGAGGTCCCATCCAGACCAAATGTTTTGCAGTAGCCTTCGAGAGACCTTACCAAGATGGCAACATCACAAACCACCGATAGTCCTGGAATAGGTAGAGCAGAGACGGCACAAGAGACGGTGGCAAATTTCCAGATCTGCCTCCTCAGAGCTGTTCTTTTCTTCTCCAAAATGGTCACGGAAACGTTGGGAAGGGAGAGCAGGAACACGTGCCTCTTGTGAGTCGGGAGCTCTTCTTCCAGATCTTCCGCCAGCATCTCAAAGTCGTATTTACCCAGGTCAGAGCACGACAGAAGGTAGACATGAGGCTTTTCCAAACCTTCACCCTCTATGTCTGAAACGCTGCTCTCACTGATCTCCTGCAGAATGCTGTCCTTGTCGTAAGTTGTCCCTCTAAGACTTTTTTCTTCACGGTCAACATCTGTTGTGCACACAAGGAATACCTTTTTTCCTGCTGTTTGAAGTTCATGTACTAGCTGGCCATGAGGCCCCTCAAGGGCTTGTGGCGTGATGATGATGCAGACATCATACCTGCTGAAGTCGACCTTCTGGCGGTACGCTGCAGTGGTTAAGTCTGTGCTGAAGATACTCGGTACCACCCAGAATGTCAGCTTTGGATACTTGGGATGTGGGTAAGGTTTTGGTCCATTTGTCTTGTCCTCCACTGCGGGCGCTTGTTGTTTGTCCTCTTCCTCCCCAAAGCCGAAGAAGGACCTGATGAACTTTGACTTCTCACTTTCGGACTTCCCAGCTATAGCAATATCCAGGGAGGAGTTTTCCAAATTCCTCAAGTGTTCAAGAACCTTGGTGGCCACATCTGGGAGCCTCCCCTTCTTCAAGTCGGGTGGGAAGCCCTCCAACTCTTCGTCCTCCTTGAACTGTCCATCAGTCTGCGTCTCCGCTGGCCATTTCTCCAAGTCTACGAAGGTCTCTATCTCCATTGAGGATCTGTTAAAACAAAAACCACAATCTTGAGAGCTTTCAATTAAATTTTTAAGACAGAAATAAACAAAATTAATGAATGGTGAAGAAACACAATACGTTTCCTATGAGTGGTGCTGTGAGATATCCAGGCATTACCATATCTGTCCCATGTTCCGCATCCTGCGATAAATAAACACCTGCTACTGAAAAAAACTTTAATTTGCTGTTCAGCCACCAGCACTTCGCGAGGTCAGGGTCAGTGGTTGTTATTTTTTTTTTGCCTTACAACTTCCGGTGTCAATAGAAGCAAAGGGACAGACATTATTGACCTCTGGTCTGGGCGACCGCATTATCAAGAACTTAACAACCTAGCTGCCAGAATTCTAAGAAAAACCCGGGACTGGACTATCTGGTCACGCGTGGACCTGGGAGGCATGGCAGCTGTTGAACACTCGCTGTCTAACCATGCGGGAGGTGTTTTAAGGCTCATGATAACTCTCTGCACTCACAGAGCCGATAACATCCTGATAACATCTTTTTCTGGCGCGCCCATGGGCACGATTCCTTCAATTTTTGTCAGTTAGAAGAGTCAATGTTACTAAATCCCGAGGGCATTAACCGCAAATTAAAATGTAAAGAAAGCCCAGTGGTCTTCAGTTTATGTTTGTGCTGAACGAGCTGCTTTGGAATAATAAGAGGACTAGAGGGCGCCAATGAGTCGAGGTGGGTAAAGGATGCTTAAAGGAAAGATAAACCCCACACGAGGTATTAAAGAACGACGAGGGTGGGGGGAGATTTATACTTTATCGTCCATTTTACCAAGTAAACATTCAGTAGACCCCACATCGAGTATTTACTACATTTAGAGCAGCAGGATATCAACCCGCCTCCCCCCACACACACACCCCACACCATCTGTTGGAGCCCCTTTACCCCAGACTGTGTAGCCACGTGTACCCCACCTGCTCTCCAGGCGCACCTGCACTCAGGATACTCCTACTCTGTTCCAAGATGTCATTCCTTCCCCTCCCTCTATCCGCACCCATCGGGTCCCTCTTTCCATGGAAGCGGAAGTACTCATTCCTGCAATCAGGACTAGACAAGCTGCTTACGAATTACTACAAGTCCAACTAAGGGAGGTCTTCTCTGCTCCTGCCTGCGCCTACTAATGCAGCTCACATGTTGACAATACTTTTAAAGCCGGCAGAAAACCCAGGCAAAGTGTCTTTTCCAATGATATAAAATAAATGTTTTTTACCCCGAGTGGCTGTTACTGAGTTGAAAGTGGTGTGAAATAAGGAAATGCGTCATCTGACAATGTTGAACTAGAGCCCTGGACAGGAAAGGCCACATGACAGAATTTCTGCTGTAGATCGCCCCCAACTTGTACCAAACCGAATCATAATCACTAAACATTTATAGCGCACCCCACTATTTGCCAGGACTCTAGGTACTGATAATATGTGCTAATTACCTCTTACCACTTCCACCGTTGATTCCCCTAGTCTTTTAAAATATATGCTATCCGCAGGTTTGATCTTGAATTGTGAATCTGTTTTCTTTTTAAATTCCTGACATTGTATTGACTTTTTTTTTTTTTTTACCTCACACTTGTTTACCCTACGTGTTGTTTTCTCATTCTTTTCTTTTTTTGTGAAGTACACGCTAAAGCTGTGTATAAGAATTGCAGCTCACAAACCTTTGATAAGTTAAGAGGGCCATTAACAACCGGAACAGCCTGAGGAAGAAGGGCGTTAATGCTATTAGAACATTCCACCCATTGAAAGCAGCAGGTTCAAGAGAACCTGAAACCACAAAGACAACCTTTGGAAGGTTGAAGCAGAAGGCCTCTGCGAGCCATTAATGGCCCTTTGCCACTCCCATAGGGCGCCCAGCACCCCGGTGTTCTTAGCGAGGTCTTAAGCGGTCAAATAGAGGCTGCTTTAAATTGGCGTGGACACTATAAATCCCACGACTCCTCAACACACAATATCGTATCTCACAACTGTGTCACCAGGGCAAGTGTGTAGTCGGACACACTAAACTCAATCTAGAAAAGGAGATAATATTAGGAATCAGGATTCCCACCATTGGAGTCTACGTGAGGTCTCCAAAAGGGCACGTGTCTGACTCTGCCCCAGCCCTACTAGGATATCTCCCTGTTCCTAGAGACCGCCCCGCCCCGCCTGAGCAGCTGTCTTCCAGTGAGGTACAGTGAAGGCACACGTCCTTACCTGGATGTCTGTCCCGGCAGGGTCGGGCTGGGTACCGCAGCAGCAGGAGAGCAGTGCCAGTCTGACAGACCGTGGCTTGGAGTGGACTGGCCAACTGGTGCCAGGGCAGGAGTACTCATCCCTGCGGCACACCTACCTGTCGTAAGGAGCATTCCCACATTCCGGGAGTCCCGTCCAGCCACCCCTCCCAGGCGGGTGTGGGCTGGCCCAGGCTGTTATTAATAGCAGCCATCATTGTGCGTGGCTCACTCACTCTCTTGACGTGGGTTGGTGATGATACCGTTTGTTTCCCTCTGCTGCTTTTAATAGCAGTGGCCCCTTGGCCCAGGGCGCGGACTGGGCCCTGATAATGGCCCCGTGCGGTGCAGGGCCTGTGCTGCTCGCCCTTGGGCGGTTTCGTCTCTGGATTCCTCTCCTTGACTCAGGTGCTCTTTCCTGCTCGACATGTCGGAGACTCACGGCTCTGGCAGCCGCGGTTACATAATCGGAATGTAATACTCCGGAATGAGAGCCCTGCATCATCATCATCATCATCATCATCATCACCATCAGAGACGGGTTCTCTGATGACGTCATCGCGTAGCGTACCCAGCCTAGGGCGCGCTGGCCCTGGAAAATACCAACTAGCAGCAGGGCCGACGTTAGGCATGGGCAGTGTGGGCAGCTGCCCAGGACCCCGTAGTCCGCCCTCCAACTTGGGGCTCCGCACCCAAGCGACAGTCAGACCACGGCATGCAAGGGGCCACCTTAAGAGGCCCCTCTCCCCTGGCCTCACTGCTATGGTGTAGCAAGGGGAACCCGAGGGGAGGGGGGGGCCCCATTCCCAGTTGCAAGAACACACAGTCCTCAGGTTTGTCCGGCAATTAGGCCTCCACCCCCTCCCCACCCACGACGAGGCACAGCGGGATGGCTATTGCCCTGCTGTGTAGCTCCCAGGCATTATTAACCCTCTCTGGAGATAAGCAACCCTCACACCTTCAGCCCTCAATCTGTTAAGAGGTGCTTGTAGGTGGCTGAGAGGGAGGGGCTAGAGCTTCAGGAGCAGGGGCATCTATTCAGATGCAAACAGCCCTGAATGTGTCACGTCTATGCAATTGAGAGAGGCCTTGCACATTCCCTTTCTGCCCAGAGCCCCAAAAATACTAGAACCGGCCCTGACTATCAGAGGTGTGAGAGGTGGGACAGGGACAGAGCAGTACGGGGCCTCACTTCTGGGACACGGCAGTATGGGGCCCCGCGCCAGGGCAGTACAGGGCCCCGCGCCAGGGCAGTACAGGGACCCGCTCCCTCTTCCACCCAAAGACACACAGGCTGTTGAGGGAGCAGCACTCGTGATTACACCTGTTGTTTTTCCCGCTCCCTCAAGAATTTGGATTCTGTTGTTTGCAGTGGTTCGCCACTTCCTCCCTCTGTGCCAGGGGCGTAACACAGCCCCCTGCGGCGCAGGGGTGGTTGCAAGCCTCCAGGGGCCCCTGGCCCAAACCCTTCAGAAGGGCCCCATTCTGCACATGGCCAATGCAAATTTGTGAGATATGGGAGACTGGGGCCCCTCTTCACATTCTGCAGGAGGCCCATCATCTTACCTTACGCCACTGCATTGTGCCCTTGACGGTCCAGCGGTAGATATGGGTGAGCACTAGAGGCTTATTCTAGGAAGGGAGTAGCACGCAGTTCATCCTAACCAAAATAAAAGTCACTTTCCACTCAGTAGAATTACTTTATAAGAGAATGCTTCTCTATTGACAGAGTTAGAAATGTGAAACAGGTAAAAATAGACTTGTCAGGGCAATACAGTAACCACTTTTAATAGTGCAGAAAGGTGACCTCTCCATTGATCAGAGGAGAGTTAAAGTTTAATACAAAGGTTGATCTTCGGCCCGTCATGACATCCCACCAATGTCCTGAGTGCAGAGTAAGTACCTCCTCCGTCCCACCCCGCCCGCGGTTGTCCTTCAGCGGGACTCAAGCACAGACTTTGCTGGGCCAGAGAGGTATCGTCTTGTTGGGGCTGCTGCAAGTCACCTTTAAGGCTGCTGTCAAGCCACGGATATGGAAGGAAGGCCTGACGCCTTGAGCTAGAAGAAGAGGAAGCTATGATGTCCACTGTGGAGAGGGGCAGACCCCAACCAGCAAGACCCACCAGCAAGGTCCAGTGGACGTGCGGTCTGCATGGAGGCCGTCACAGCAAGCCATAAGGACCTTGCATTGCAGATGAACTGAACCAACCCAACTCCTCTAACAACACTTGAGCTGACAAGATGCAGCCGCTGCATGATTCCTGACCTCCCTACACCAGCCCTGATGTCCTGGGAGCTTCACCCACCCGCGTCCAGCACAAAACAGACCCTGAACTTTTCTTGCGTGCCCTGGGCTCTAGCGCATTCTTCTTTCTAGCCATCACAGTGCTAGAATCATCACATTTGATGTTGTCCTTGAAGCCAAGCCAGAATCTGGTAAACCAGAGGGTTCACCACCCAAAAACTTTGTTTAGGACCAGCAACCTTTACGTTATGCAGCCTTACTATCTTGGTATCTCTGTGGGAGGCACTAAGGATGTTAGCCAAACTCCCACAACAAATTAAGATTCTGAGAACAGGCCCCCGGTTACTCTTAATTATAATTTCTATTGCATATTCCTTCTTGCAGATTTCTCAGCATGAACACTCTTCTCAAGCTTCAGGCCGGATCTGTAAGATTTTTGGCAAATTTATTTCACCCGCACACCAGGAATCCTCTGGCTTATCAGGGCCTCAGTGAACATGTGTGCCTCTGGTTGGTTTGAGGAGCATCACCAGAACTTTGGTGTTTTTTTTAATCACCACCACCTCCTAGGAAGCATGGACCTCTGGTGCTGTAACATCTTCTTCAGATGACCTGTCTATGCCCGTGGCATTCTGTAGTTGTTGCAGAAGGGCCGTGTATTGCTTTCATAGGAAAGGTTTTTTCTTCTCTCTCATTGTTTTTATCCAGATGGGGGTTAAGGATAAGTGATGCCAAAGGCATCAACATGTGTTATGTTATGTAGATTTATACAGCGCAGCATTTACCTGAGGGTGTCTTGGCTCTAATAGAAGGCAAAGTAACAGAACATGCTGAGAGATTACTGGTTAAAAAGCCAGGTCTTGAGGAGCCTTCTAAAAGCCAGCAAAGAGGGTGCAGATCTAATGTGGAGAGGAAGGGCGTTCCAGAGCTTAGACGCTCCTACTTGGAAGCTACCACCTCCCCATCTCGCTTTCTTAAACCTGGATGGGGTAACGGACTATGAACCCAAAGATCTGAGGTTCCTCTTAGGAATATGAATTTTAGTGGTGTGTCGCGCACTCCTATTAAAACATAAACTGTATGATCCAATGTACTCTGTATTTCTACAATTGAGCGTGCTGGGTGGGAATGAGGTGGCCTGCCTCTGATCAAAATATGCATGAATTGCAAGTGTAAAAGTGCACTTGCCCCTACCCGCTCTGCTGTATGTGCAAACACTTTGCTGAAATTTTGTTCAAACTTTACTCAATGCTGTATAAACTTTTTCAATACATTACACTGTACTTTACAACCTCAAATTAAATTATTTTATTGCGAATAACTCTCCGCAATAATATCATATTTGCATCATACATTTACAGACAAAATCATATACATGAACATCAAATTATTTCTTTTTCTGTGAAACGGTGATATCAGTAGATATTTCTCAATGCATTTCGGGATCAACTAATCCTTTCATCAGGGGAACTGTAATAAAACACAAATTTCAATGTTAAGCATTCAGGGAGAAACTGATGATCTATACATGGTATGTTATACTATTCACATGTGAGATGATGTCCCGCACCAGCGCGCTCATTTTCTGTGTGTTTAGTGCAAACCCCTAATGTGATCTCCTTATACGAAACAAAAAGACAAATGAACCACCGAGTGCTGCATTAATGCTATCTGAAAACGCTCCACCAACCTCGGAGTGGAAAGTGCATGAAACCAAATGAAACAACTCGAGAAAAACTCACTCCTACTACGTCGGTATGTCTCAATGTCGTGCCCGGTCATGCACGAAAAGGAACAGTTTTAGGGAAACAAAAAACACAACATATGTGCAGCTCGTGAAATCAATGATACAAATGCTTCAAAACGCTGAACTCTCGATAAAGGTTAAAAGGTTATCTCTCGGTGCCACAAAACTCCACTAATGAAGTCACGATGTATCCGAACACTCTTACACGTCAGTACCTGTAATGTTGTGAGGA
Organism: Calotriton arnoldi; assembly: GCA_963921515.1. Classification (NCBI taxonomy): domain Eukaryota; kingdom Metazoa; phylum Chordata; class Amphibia; order Caudata; family Salamandridae; genus Calotriton; species Calotriton arnoldi. The sequence continues at coordinate 1,167,116 of CAWUFW010002862.1, forward strand.
CAGTGGAAGCCTCCACGTCCCTCACGGTATTGAGGGGTGGTCCTGTTAGCCCACCCCCCCTTGAGCGTAAGACTAATGAGCCAGCCCGGCGTACGCCGGTGCGACGTGCGGGGATGAATAAATAGCCCAGGGCTCTGGGCGTGGCGCAGTCTGGATCTGGCCACTAACACACACAAGCCTCCAGGTCTCATTATTGTAGTGACCCCCAGGTCTAGGCCACTACTTTACAGTACCGTGCCGTATTCCGCTGAAAATAATGGAATATAGCCGTTAATGCTAATATTCTAGATATCTAGATCACTCAATTCTGCCCATAATCTCATGCCTCTCACCTCTTAACTCCTGCCAGTAGTCTCCGCGTACTCGCGTCTGAGCGCCTGAAAGCATGCGTTACCGGATCACAATATCCCATATATCTCCACGTTGCTGTAAACATCATAGAAGGACATACCCAGTCCGTCAAAGTTCTCGCTGCCACTGTGGCGGCCATATTGGACTACCTATCTTGAATGCAATAGCAGAAATGTGTCAACAAAATTCCACGATAAAAAGCTGTGATTAACTAATCAAAGAATCTAAAAATGCAACTTCTTTGCCACTCGGTCCCAACGGATAGAAGATATACATTTACCAATACCGAAGTACCTGTGTGTACCACACCGGATCAACGACTCATCATGAAGCAAAAGTGCAAGAATTGCTGATAGAAATATAACTCAAACTACACGGTGGTGTCCTAAAACCGGTGTTGTGCACCAACTTGGATGCCCACATCTACTGCCTTTGTGAATGTTAAGTGTTGAACGTATCCCTCTGAATAATACAGTCCCAGTCTGTGTTTTTAAAGTGATCTGAAAGCTTGAAATGTATGAGTGAATTAAAACATAACCAAAACAGTCTCATAACAGAAACAACTTGTGCAAAGAAACAATGACATGTTCAAAACAATGTATGTTATTCTAGAGAATGAACACAAACTATAATCACTATGAATCTGGCTGTGAAATCAAAAATCTGGAAACTAGCGCGCTTATGTATGATCATTCTAGATGATGGAGGTGAAAATGTGTGGTTAAAGGTAACAGCTCATGTCTAGTTTGTCGTTTAATCCGGCGGGCATCATGGTGTTCAGATGTTTTATCCACCATATTTCCCTTTGCAATAACCATTTAGCGTTATCCCTCTCGGGAATTAAGGTTATTTTCTCAAGTATTAGGAATCTCAATTGTGGTATATTGTGATTTGACTCCATCCAGTGCATGGCCAAACTTGAACTCAGATTTTTGTTTCGAATGAGGCTCTTGTGCTCTGTGATTCTGATCTTTATTTTTATTTCTGTTTTCCCTACATACATTTTACGGCAGGGACATTTGATACCATGAAATTGAGTTTCTCAAAAATTCTGGACCAATGCCATGTAGGGCCCTATAAGTGAGACAGAATGTTTTAAATTTGATGCGGTTTCTGACCGAGTGTTTATCTGGTCTAGGCGGAAATTTAAGTCTCCCAAAATAGTGAGTTCTGAGTTACAGATTTGACCTTCTAGTAGAGTACTAATGGAATTAAGAAATCTGCTTCTCATGCCTGGAGGGCGATAAATGAATAGGCCTCTAAAAGATATATTTTTAGTTACTTCGAACCAGTATGAGAGTGCCTCACAGTCTTCATTTGATGAGGCATCAAATCTGGCTTTAATCTGGTCTCTGTAAATAATTCCCAGACCTCCTCTTTAAATAGGTCGGTCAAGTCTAAAGATAGTGAAACCGGGCGGGACTGCAGATACAAGATACGGCATGGATGAACCGTTAGCCCACGTTTCAGTGATAAACAGAATATCCAGCTTCTGGGACTCGATGAGCATGGTTATTTCTATAGCGTGTTTTACCAAGGAGTGAGCATTCTCAAGTGCACATCGATATAACGGAGGAGAGTGTGAGTCTGATGTAGTGCAGACTATTCTTAAGGAGTAACCACAAACTACACAACTGTCCCTGATCACCCCCCAGGGATGCCATGTCAAAACTAGGGCACCCTCCAGTACCTTTCTTAAGCCTAAGTAACTCCTTCTATATTTTATGATACTCAGCTGCTCTGAGACGCTGGGGGTTGTGGCTCTGGACGCTATCCAGGCACGGATGGGCGCAGACGGGCTTGCCCTTGACACGCCTTCGGCGTGCAGCGGGACGCCCACTGCGCGCGTCCGCTGCGCGTCCGGCCCAGCATGCGGTCTGAATAGCTAGTGTTCCAAAAACACTAGACTGCCACCCTACCGGAAGCTGGTGCAGCAAGGGGAGGAGCCGCGACCGTCTGCGCAATCGGCAGGAACCTGCCGCGGCGGACCAGGGAAGCAGCCGAAAAGGCAGGTGCGGAAAGTGCAATTTGTAATGCAAATTGAAGATTCACAAAATTTAAAGCCCTTAGCGTACTGCTTACTAGCCTTCTATGCAGTGTGCGTACGGCCAAGCATGCGGTCTAAAAACCACATGCTGGGCCATTGTGATCAAAAATGGTCAGAAAACCTTGTAAAAACCTCTGGCCTCGAAATGTTGGTTATTGAGTACAATTCTAGCTCTTTCTCCCAAATAGTATGCCGACCTTTCTTTTACAGCACATAGGATTTGATATGTGAAACGGACATTATGCTCCGAAGACCTTTATTAATTTCCTCGATACTCCGAAGTCAGAGAGTGTATGGGGAAATATGCAGGATCTACATCTTCTCCAGGAGAGAGACTAGCTGAGATGATGATCTGAACTTTACTGAATTCTTGCTTGATTCTGTACTTTAACTGAGCTTTGCACTCTGATTTATTGACTAATCGATTTTGACTACATTGAATTAACTTCTGTATGGCAAAATTCTTAAAATAAAACCTCTAAGGTTGAAACTTCATGGTCTTTCACTTCTGTTATTTGAAACTGCCACCTTTCACTTCTAAAATTGTTCAGCGGGGAGCACCAAAGTCCATGTAGAGACTACACTGCTCCCAGTCCATCAAGGTGCACTCTGGGGCAAGATCAAATGGGTTTTGCGTGCATTCAGGCATAATGCAGGCCCCTGCGGTACAGGGGGGCCTCAATTCTCAAAGGGCCCCTCAGCCCTTCAGGGGGGGGCGCCATTCAGCCCAAGACCGATGAACATCTGTGAGATAAGGGAGGCTTGGGTCTCTTCATCAAATTCTGCAGACGGCCCAATGATTTTGCGTTACGCCACTTGCTTCACTCTATCACTTGCCTCCTATGACACGATTCCCCTGTTATTGCCATGGTAAAGTAAACCCGGGCACTACCCAGAAAACCAGCATAATCAGCCCCTTTCAAATGAACCAAAGCAAATATTCCTGCCTCTACTCAACAACTGTTTCTAATATTCCATTTAATCCCCATGATATTTATAAGACACCAACAGAGGCCAAGGTGGGAGGGTGACAACAGTTGCACATTAAGCTCATTGCTGAAGCATCTCACGGCTGCCAGTAAACACTGCATCATGAGTTAGGATGTGAGGGCCCAGAAGGTTCCTGCCGCCACTTTGGATTTTGGTGTCTTATATCGTGAAAATCACATCAGTTATGGCTCAGAAGGCGCTGCTCCAGTCCCAGATATAGGGTTATACGTATGAAAAACCTCACGCAGCGCAGGAAGGCATCGTGCAGTGCTGCGTGATAAGGAAAGGGCAGGAATGTGCCATAATTAACACTATACAGCAAATTCCTGCCACTTCCCAGTGCTGGCGCACAATGTGCAGCCTAGCGCCAACGCAGACACCCTTGCACCATGGTGTAAGGGTGCCTGCGTTGGAAACAGGATGGTTTTTGTGCAGCAACGGACACCGTTGTTGCACAAAAACAATCCCCTGAGACATTTTCAATCAATGAATCAAACATTTATAGAGCATGGCAGATCACCCGTGAGGGTCTCGAGGCGCTGTATTTTCCTCTTTCTGTGTGGGCTGCAGAACGCAGCACACATAGAAAGAGAAAAAACGAGGAGAAATAAACATATTTATCCTCGTTGCACCTCATCAGGGGAAGTGTAGCATTTATCGCCTTCCCAGGGTTATCATTGTTGGTAAGTCTGGTAATGCTCCAAAATCCATGGGTGGATGCATGAGAACGCCCTTGCTCCACCCATGGAACGCCTCCCTGGGGAGAATATCGCAACGTTGTGTTACTCTGGATTTATCAAGCCACGCAGGGCCTCATAAAGTAGCCTTGCGTGGCTTGATAAAGCCGAGTTAGGTTTTGCGTCACTTTTGCACCATGCAAGGGCGGCTCAAAACCTTCATAAATATGACCCTCAGTTTAATGCTCAGACCGACATGCGAAGGAGCACAAGCAAAATATGAAACCACCAGCCATGCGGGTTCAGCACATTACGTTACTGCAGCTGGTTGAGCAAGAAAGCCCTCCTTTGTGCAGATTGCTTAAGGACAGCAATACATATTCTCCCACTTATTGCCAAGCATTAACAGCGCCAATAGATCGCGCCTAAAGGGACGACAGAAAATAACAGTTACCAGAGGAGCCGACACAGAGGGAGAGCAACACAGGATGATAGGGGCAATGTAGGAGAACTTAAGAGAGGGGAGCAATGGAGAGAGGGCAGGGGCATGGACTAAGCAGTACGAGGGCGTGCAACATAAGCGGCAGGGGACAGAAGCACACAAAGAAAACAATAACACAAAGCAGGGGTGCATGCCAGTGATAGAAATAGAAAGCACGTGCACGGGGGGCGCTAGAGGGCGCCAAGCAAGATGGCCGCACTTACGTGAGGCTCCTGCAGCTCAGGGTATAATCCGCTCAACATCCTCCTCATCTCCTGCCCCTAACCGCTAGACGAACTGCTGAAGGGGTAGCGGAAACCATATACTATCCACCGGTGTGGAGATATCGGCAGAAATTACACCACAGACTACAAAAGACACCTCCACAGTCTCCGGCCTTGCTGACCTAAGATGGCGGCCGTCACTGCCACAGCGCTCAGAGATCGTCGCCACGGCGCCGGAGACTCGACCCACGATGATCCTGCTTCCACATCGCCACTTGCGGCGGCTGGCGGCCCCGTGAGCCTCCTGGGCCGGGAGGGCGATTGCATCTGGACTACTGTCGGGGGCTCTTCTGCGGCGGCCTGGGGAGGGCGCGGACGGCGCCGGCCTGCTGCACCCCTGGGAGCCCGGGCCTCTCCCTGATGCCTGTCGTCCCGTGGGGATCCCTCCGGAGGCTGCGAGATCCTGTGGCGACTTGGCCCGGTGGGTGCGCCTGAAGACCGCGCTCCGCCTTGGCCCATCACCGGATTGAACGACCTGCACTGAGAGCTGCCGCCTAGCGCTGCGAGGGCCGCCGCGGGTCCAAAGGCGCGGCCCGGAATAGACCTGCCGCTGCGGCGCTGCTTGCTCTGTGTGGCGGATTGGGCGGCCCTGGCCTGGCGAGACTTACACCAGCCTGCTATACAACGAGGGGCCTGCGCCTCTCCCTGCTGCACGTCTTCGCCGCCTGGCTTGCCCGCTCCGGGGGCCGTGGAACCCTGCAACTACTTGCCCGGTGAGTCCGCTTGCTGCGGCGGCTGCGCTCCGATGCCGCCCAACGCTCGCTTCCCCACTGCCTGAGCCACTCACCCGGACTGCACCGCTCCCTTGGGCAAATTCCCACGATGGCGATCCCGGCCCCATTGTGCTCTACACCGCTGCCGCCTCGCCCTCCCGGCCCGCTTGAGGAAACACTGCTGCACCGTCACTTTCTGACCTCCTCCCCCGCACTGGATTGAAAGGCTGCTGCGCCTGCCGTGCCTGCCTCCCGGGGACGACAACCTCCTCACGGCCTGGGGCCTGCATCTCCCTGCCGACCTCCCTACATCGCTTGGCCCTGCGTAACCCCTTCATGACCGAGGATCCTGCGCTCTCTTGCTGTTGCGGTCTGCCGGCTCATTGCGGCCCTCCACGCTCCCTCAGTCAATCAGAACATCCTCCAATGCCTCCTCGCCGGCCCGGCCGCCTAGCAATACCCGCCTACCACCTCCCTCCGCTGACGCCCTCGGCTTACTGCGGAGCCTGCACGGCCGATATCTTCCTCACTGGGACCATCCATGGCCCCCTCCTAGGCCTCTCCGAATTCTGGCCTCCTCCCATACGCCTCATCAACTGCAGATCTGCACTTGTCACTGAGCGGTGGAGGATCTGACACTAGCCCGCTCTGGCTGCCGCTGCATCTCAATCTCACCCACCTAACAGCCCTCCACCACCTGCGGAGCCCAACATCCTAATCTCCCGCAAACACGCCTCCCCAGGCCTCCCGGACAGGCTATAAAAGACTGCATATCTTCTGGTATTCAAACTTGCCTGCGGCGGCCCGCGAGACCCCAGCCACTGCTACGGCCCCAGGTGCTTCAAACAACAACCCAGTAGGCACACCCACCGCTTGCCTCCCCCTGACTCGCAATCGTCGCCATGGGCAAAGCGGACGGCAAGCAGCCCAAACTTACCTTCGAGGCCCGCAAGTCCGCAAGAACGCAAGCGGACATGGATGGTGAGTGAACCGGAGCCCCCACTCTTGATCAACCCACTTCCACGGAGGACCTGAAAGAAGTCCTCCTCGTAATGCAATCCAGTCTGACCTCCATAGAGTCCAAAATGGACGCGATGAACGCTCGCATGGACACTCTCATGCACAAAAGCGAGCGACATGAAGAACGGATTTAAGAAACGGAGCGCCGCATTTCCGACTTGGAAGACACCTCCACCACGACCACAGACAAAACACTCGACATGGAAAAAGTCTTGAGGGTCATAGCCGCAAAAAACGAAGACCTAGAATCTCGCTCGAGACGCAACAACCTGCGGATCCTAGGAGTGCCGGAATCAACCGCCACGGGAAAAATGGAGGACTACGTGGAGTGCATGCTTACCACGACCTTTGGCAGAGAAGCCTTCTCGTCGGCCTTCATTGTCGAGAGAGCGCACCGATCACTGGCCCCTCGCCCTGTACCTGGCACCTCTTCTCGCCCCATCATAGCGAGGCTCCTTAACTATAGGGACCGAGATACCGCACTACGGCTTGCCAGGGAGCGCAGGCAGGTGCTCTTCGAAGGCATAGAAGTGTCACTATACCCTGACTTTACCATGGCAGTCCAAGAGGCGCGCAGGAAGTTCCTCCCAATGAAGAAAAAGCTTCAACAAATGAACATTGCCTATGCTATGCTCTTTCCCGCACGCCTCAAAGTTACTTACCAAGGGAAGCAACACATCTTTACTAACCCCCAACATGTCCAGGACTTTATAAAAACCTTACCTAAGAGATCCACGGATCGTGCTTCCCCCTCCACTCGTTCCACTGAGGCTGGCGGCACATCAGATGTTGAATGATGGGTATACCTCTCTTTAAGGTGTCTGACACTGCCTTTATTTGGTAACTTTCACTGCCGCTGATCCCATCAGATCACCGCTTGAAATGCAACACCCTTCATTATGGTCAAGCTACGAGGCCCCTGTTGGGCCTCTCCTGCGGGTGTAATAGCCGCTACCCCACCTGAAGACTACACTGCAGAACTCTGGGCAAGATGAGACTTTCTACTATCCTCCCCCGAGCACCCTTGCCGATGCGAGGTGTCTCTGGTTTGCCCTCTGGCCGCTACCCACTTAGGGAACCCCTATACTGCTCTGGTTTATCAGGTTCACAGCCCTGCATCCACCCTCCCCCGTTGGGAGCATGGAGCATGAGGCATTGGGAAAGGGAAGGAGAGAATCACGACACAGCAGTATTGGGCTGCTGATGTGGGTGGGGGGAGGGGGGAGAATTTGGTTACTGCCACTTACTGTTGACTTGACATGCATAGGCACAACTGACTCAACTGACCTGCTCGACACGTACCTAACGTTCATTACAACACTCCCGACATGTCACCATGGAGAACCGACCTAGCCCCCCCCAAATACAACCTCTTGACGTGGAACGTGAGAGGTCTGGGTGACCCTCGCAAACGCCGACACATCCTTTCTTACCTGGACCGACACAATATACACTGCGCTATGCTCCAGGAGACACACCTTAGCCCCACAACCCCAACCTCATTTGCATCCCGTTGGGCAACCTGCCGATGTTTCTCCTCATACTCCACCTATGCACGTGGCACGGTCATTTTAATTAAGCGCACACTCCCTCATACCCCCTTTGGGTCCTACGCTGACCCGCAGGGTCAGTACAGTATCGTATGGGGCAGACTGGCTGCTCAATCCATAACGCTTGTCTCCTGTTACGGCCCGAATACTGACGACACCGAATTCTTCCGGGTCCTCTGGGGCAAGATCCTGGACACTGACTCAACTTACGTGGTGTGGGAGGGGACTTTAATATCACTCTCGATCCCCCGCTAGATCGCTCACACCCACAACCCCATCACTACTCCAACGCACATCATACCTTTAACCACATCATCACTGACCACGGCCTCGTCGATGCTTGGCGCAGCCTTCACCCGCAAGATAGAGAGGGCTCCTGCTTTTCCACTGCCCATTCCTCCTGGTCCCGGATTGATAGCTGGATTATCTCTAGAGGGTTAACCCCGTGGCTGTCCCACTCTTCCCATCTACCGTGCACCTACTCTGACCACTCACCGGTTCTCCTCACGCTCACGCCCCCTCATGAACAGTCCCCATACTTGTCCTGGCGCTTACCCACGCATGCCCTGCTGGACCCTGTATTTAAAGCTGAACTCGAGCAAGAAATTGTGGATTTCTTTCCTCGCAATGAACACTCAGTCACACAATACTCCACGGTATGGGAGGCCTTCAAAGTTACCATGCGCGGAATCTGCATCGCCAAAAGTGGGGGGATTCTGAGGGACATTCGCTCCACACTCCGTAAGTTAGAGAAAGAACTTAAACACACTGAAGCTCAGTTGCAAGCCACACCTACCCCAGAGCTACAAACGCGCCTGCGGGAACTACTCACTGACTATCAAGAAACAGCCGAAAGGGAGTGTAAGTTCAGAGGGAAATATCACCAGGCCCGCTGCTATGGGGAGGGTGAGAGACCAGGTAAAGCGCTTGCGGCCCTGATTCGCCCACCTAGATTCTCCAACACTATCCTAGAAATCACGGATGAGGACGGCCACACACACAGAGGCACTTCAGACATAGCCGCTACCTTTAAACGCTTTTACAAAACCCTGTACACCTCACACAGGACACACCCTGTCGATTTCACCCCTTTCTTTGATGACACGGCGATTGCCTGGTTTGGGGACACCCAAAGAGAATTTCTCCTTGCACATCACGAGGACGACGAGATCATTACCGCCATAATGCAGCTGCAGTCTGGCACGGCCCCTGGCCCTGATGGCCTCCCGGCTGAATTTGATAAAACCTTCAGTACTATACTTATCCCCATCCTACGGCAGGTCTACGAGGAGGCTAGAGAAATGGGCATACTCCCCCAGACAATGCGAGAGGCGCTCATAATATCCTTACCGAAGCCAGGGAAACCGGCTGCGCAGTGCGATTCATATAGGCCCCTCTCCCTCATAAACGTAGATGCTAAAATCTTAGCAAAGCTGATCGCAAACCGTATCTGCCCCCTCATGACCGCCCTGGTCCTCCCCGACCAGTCAGGGTTTGTGCCAAGCAGAGGTACATCTCACAACCTTCGCACCGTGTTTGTTGTCCTACAGGACATTGACCCTAACACAAATGCGGTGGCTGTCTTCCTTGATGCCACCAAGGCATTTGATTCCCTATAATGGGACTATCTAGCGTTTGTTCTTCAGCGCATGGGCTTCCCCGCTCCATTCTTGGCATGGATTAACTTGCTCTACACAGGCCTGCAGGCTAGCATATTGGTCAAGGGCACTAGGTCCTCCCCCATTACAATAGCCAGAGGTACCAGACAGGGGTGTCCTTTGTCCCCCCTCCTCTTTGCCCTTGCAATTGAGCCCCTGGCTGCCAAGATTCGCCAGCATTTCTGTGACAATGCCCTCATATACCCCGAAAGGCAGATCCTGATTTCCCTATACGCCGACGACCTCACTCTTTATCTGCGCAATCCGGAAGATAGCCTCAACCCCATTTTAAGGTTGTTTATCCTCTTTGGACACCTCTCGGGGGTCAACATAAACTGGGGGAAATCCCAGATCTTCCCCCTTACTGAAGCCACTCCACGGATCACACCAGACTACCCCCTTGCGTGGTGTGAGGACACAATCACATATCTAGGAATAGTAATCACTCGAAGTCGGAACGACTTGATGGCAGCTAACTATGGGCGCGTCCTAGACCTTCTTACGGACAAAATCACCAGGTGGATTGCCATGCCAATTTCAATGGCTGGGAGAGCCTCACTTATCAAGATGGTAATCCTGCCCAAACTGCTCTACCTTTTCATCAACATCCCCTATGCCCCCAGCAGACATTTCTTTAACGCCCTAAAAACTCAACTCATCCATCTTACCTGGGGAGGGAAACAGGCTAGATTGCGCTGGGACACTCTCACTCGGCCCTTTAGTGCTGGGGGTTTTGAGATTCCCGACCTGGAACTGTATTTCAGTTGTGCTCAAGCCCACTTTGTGGCGTATTGGATGGACCCCCCTCCTTATATGCCTCACTTAGCAATCGAGGACGGGTATATGACCCCGACCCCCTGTTCTGCATATTTAAGCGCACCTGCCATCCCGAGGCGTCATGCCTCAACCACAGTAGACTGCACCACCAGCGCTTGGCGTGATCTGGCCCGTCGCCTCCACATAACCACATTATACTCCCCCTTGTTGCCCCTCCAGGGCAGGCTTGACCTCCCGGTTGCGTGGGAGGGAGGCTGCTGCCAACTCCTCCGAAAGCTTTCCATTCAGACCTGGGGTAAGCTCTATGTAAATGGTAAATTTAGAACCAGTGAGGAATTCTTCGGTGCTACCATACCCACCCCCCTGGAACGCTTTTACTACATCAGATTGAGACAGGACGTTAAGGCCCTTACCCCGTGCTTCCCACAGGAGCCCCCTACTATGTCTCCACTGCACAACCTCCTGCAGAAAACTACCCCCACACATGTTATTTCACTGCTGTACCGCACCACCCAAAGAGACTGCACCCACGACCCCCCTTTGGCTATGTCCCGCTGGGAGGAAGAACTTGACTCCCCCCTCACTGACGATCAGTGGTCCTTCTGCTGCCAACAGACCAGGAAAGTATCTGCTAGCAGCAGGCTGCGCATCATTCACTACAAATACTTACACCGTCTCTATTACACCCCTACGCGCCTGATGTGCCTTCGCCTCCGCAACACCGACCGATGTGACCGATGTTGGAGTGAGGGAGCGGATTTCAGACACTTAGCTTGGGATTGCCCTCCCATCCGACGCTACTGGATGGAAGTGTTGGTGGCGCTTGATCGGATGACCGGACTGCACGTTCCCGACGACCCCCTTGTTACGCTACTAGGCTACACCGAAGCACTGACCGCTTCAGTGCGGCGATACATCTCCCTGGCACTCTTGCTAGCTAAGAGACGAGTAGCCTGTAGATGGGGCAGAGAGAGGGCGCCCAAATTCAAAGACTGGCTGAATGACCTAATATATTGCCAAGACCAATTGCACACTTATGCCGAACTCCTACCACCCTCTTCCCGACCACGTGACATATGGTCTCCCCTCCAGTCATACCTCCTGGAGCAAGCCGCCACTGATGACGCAGATGTAGAGCCCCGACCGGGTGGGTGACGGGGATCACGCATGGTATGGGTTTTGAATCATAAGGGACCTAATAGTGTCTAGAAGACAAAACTTAAGATGGTCGCGCACGAGCGGCTTTGGTCGGCTCACACATAATGCTCAGGATATTTTGATGTTGTATGTATGGTCAATTTGTATTGTCGAATTATTTGAATGGATTGCGCACACGATTTTCAATCAATATAAAAAGTGTAATCGTGAGTGTGCCACGTTGGATATATGCCTGCCTGACATATAATGTAATGACTGAATGAGGTGGCCAGGTCCTAAACGGGACTTGGACTCCAACGCGCACAACAAATTGTGTGATACTCAAAGTTTAAGCACAAAATTTTACTTTGTAAACCAAGATTTTCACTATCAAATAGTATTTACATGTCATAAACTATGATCAATGAATTAAAGTATAAACATTCAATACATTTCTTATGTATGAATTACATGATGACTTTCGTGATTTAACATGTGAAAACAAGCCCAATGCATTTCGGGATATGATGTCCCTTCGTCAGGGGCAACCTATAATAGTAAAAAAAATGGGAGAACCATTCAAATGATGTTTATGAGGACTTCACTGTAGTTAGTTGTAAGGATCGTTATGTCGTGCACTCTTCACCAATTGATTTTGTGCTCAAGGTGATAAATAACCTAAATTCCATCACTTACTCTTCGGCGAACAGACGCTGACAACACTTGAAAGGAAATTGCCTAATGCAAAGAAACAAAGAAACAACAGAACGAATCTCAAAATTCCATCTGTCAAAACCAAATACATAATATGGTATTACATGATTTAAAGATCATCATTATACTCTCTATGAACAACAAAACCAACTTAATCACCATGTTCAACATTGTGAACCGTACGTATCATACCTCAAAAGCGTGTATCGCTACTCAAATTCGCTCTTTAACAGCTACACCGCCAGCGTTGACCCAAGCATAGTGTTCGTATAACGATTGGAATAGTTCTCCGTGACCTACTGTACACAAATAGAAAATATCCTCAATACTACAGTTAAAAAACGTTCTATTACGATAACTTCCCCCGTTAACTAAAACGCTTACCGAAGAATACAACTGACTGCTTGAAACGGCGCGAAAAAATCAAGTGATTGCACTGCTCGAGGCGGCCACTTAAGAACTAGCGTGCTTCCGGGTAATCAAACGATCACGTGTCTGTGCGCTCAAGTTGAAATGGAGGAATTACTCTCCCTCGATATGCCTGAACTCAACATCACTCATGGCAACCATGTTATACGAAAGAAGTCTGCCAAAAAATTAGGTTGACTAATCAAACCACGTTCGTTGAAAAATGCTAAACGTAATGAATGTCCGTGTAAAATAAATGATTTAAGTATACCACTTCGTATAAGGATGCTCCCGTGTCACCTAAGTGAAAATTAAAAAGGCTCAAAATTCACCTATCGTAAACTCGAATGAAAGTGGAAAAAATACTCTCCCTCCATATGCCAGAACTCAACATCACTGTTCACAACCACATTATACAAAAGAATTATGCCAACCGCGTTTATTAGCAAACGGTTAACGTGATGGATATCCGTCTATAAAAAAATTAATTGTGTATTTTACATCGTGTAAGAGTGCTCCCGTGTCACCTTGGTGAAGATTAAATAAACTTAAAATTCACATTCATGTTACACATTTAACAAATTGTATACAAACTAATAATCACATATAACATGACATAATGATGAACCATTCCATGAATGTCTAACATAATTATTACTAATAATAGCTAATGAAATGTGTTCTAAAAAAACGAGTATAATTTGTGGACTAAAGAGAAACTAATGAATGTTGTCAGATGCTGTTTGAGTGAGATGATATGAATAGTAGTTTCTGAAGGCACGTGCGTTAATCAATGGCATAATTCTTTTGTATAATGTGGTTGTGAACAGTGATGTTGAGTTCTGGCATACGGAGGGAGAGTATTTTTTCCACTTTCATTCGAGTTTACGATAGGTGAATTTTGAGCCTTTTTTAATTTTCACTTAGGTGACACGGGAGCATCCTTATACGAAGTGGTATACTTAAATCATTTATTTTACACGGACATTCATTACGTTTAGCATTTTTCAACGAGCGTGGTTTGATTAGTCAACCTAATTTTTGGCAGACTTCTTTCGTATAACATGGTTGCCATGAGTGATGTTGAGTTCAGGCATATCGAGGGAGAGTAATTCCTCCATTTCAACTTGAGCGCACAGACACGTGATCGTTTGATTACCCGGAAGCACGCTAGTTGTTAAGTGGGCGCCTCGAGCAGTGCAATCACTTGATCTTTTCGCGCCGTTTCAAGCAGTCAGTTGTATTCTTCAGTAAGCGTTTTAGTTAACGGGGGAAGTTATCGTAACAGAACGTTTTTAACTGTAGTATTGAGGATATTTTCTATTTGTGTACAGTAGGTCATGGAGAACTATTCCAATCGTTATACGAACACTAAGCTTGGGTCAACGCAGGCGGTGTAGCGGTTAAAGAGCAAAATAGAGTAGCGATACACGCTTTTGAGGTATGATACGTACGGTTCACAATGTTGAACATGGTGATTAAGTTGGTTTTGTTGTTCATAGAGAGTATAATGATGATCTTTAAATCATGTAATACCATATTATGTATTTGGTTTTGACAGACGGAATTTTGAGATTCGTTCTGTTGTTTCTTTGTTTCTTTGCATTAGGCAATTTCCTTTCAAGTGTTGTCAGCGTCTGTTCGCCGAAGAGTAAGTGATGGAATTTAGGTTATTTATCACCTTGAGCACATAATCAATTGGTGAAGGGTGCACAACATAACGATCCTTACAACTAACTACAGTGAAGTCCTCATAAACATCATTTGAATGGTTCTCCCATTTTTTTACTATTACAGGTTGCCCCTGACGAAGGGACATCATATCCCGAAATGCATTGGGCTTGTTTTCACATGTTAAATCACGAAAGTCATCATGTAATTCATACATAAGAAATGTATTGAATGTTTATACTTTAATTCATTGATCATAGTTTATGACATGTAAATACTATTTGATAGTGAAAATCTTGGTTTACAAAGTAAAATTTTGTGCTTAAACTTTGAGTATCACACAATTTGTTGTGCGCGTTGGAGTCCAAGTCCCGTTTAGGACCTGGCCACCTCATTCAATTTGTATTGTCGACATGTTAAGTGGTAATGGTTATCTTCAAAGTACTGTAACCTATGCTTAAAACTCAATAAAGAAATAAAAAAAAAAAAGAAAGCACGTGCACTTTCATGGAGTGTTTAAACAAAAATAAAAAAGTAGCTTCCTAAAAGTGAGCAGTGGCAGGATAGACATCAGCCAATCAGAGAAATGGTAAGGAGGCTGTGTTCCAGGGGAGAGACAAACACAAGATGGACAAGCTGGGACAAGGAAAGCCATCAAATTAGAAGCAAGGAAATGAGGGTGACAATAAAGCCAATCAATGGTAAGCAATGAGAGGGCTCTAAGCACCTGTAAATTCTTCGTAAGCTCACAATAGGACTGATTAGAGGCTTACCAAAAACTTACAATGGGCTTAGACCCACCCATTACTCACCACTGGTTGGCTTTATTGTCACTTTCTTGTGTTTGCTTCTTATTCGATGGGTTGCCTTTCACTTGTGTGTGTACCTCCACTGTGTTTGTCCCTCCCATGAGGCATGTCCTCTGTACCATCCCTTTGATAGGCTGTTTTGTATCCTTCCACTGCTCACTTTTAGTGAAATACCTTTTTCTTTATGGTTAAAGACTCCATGAGAGTGCATTTGTTTTCCAGTTCTCTCCCTCGCGTGCCCCCCCTCCTGCCAAATACCCCGCCCCCACGCTCTGTGTTGGTCTCTCCCTTGTGTGCTGCTCCCTCTCTGTCTCTCTTGTTCTTCTCCACCTATGCTATGTTTCTCCCTTGGGTTCTGTTTTCCCCCACTCCCAGGCACCTACCCCCTCCCACACTCTGTGTTGATTCCCCCCTTCTGCCAACTCCCCATGGCTACCCATTCCTGCCAACTCCCTGTTGCCACCCCTTCTCCCGCCCACTCCCCGTTGATATCCTCCTGCCACCCACTTCCCGTCTTGCCCACTACCTGTTTGTAGCTCCCTCCAGCCCACTCCCGTTGATAACCCTTCTCCCCTCACTCCCTGTTGCTACCTTTTCCCACCCACTCCCGGTTGCTTCCCCACCTTCCACCCACTTCTTGTTGCTTGCCCACCTACTTCCCTTCTCTAGCCCACTCATTATTGTTTCCCCTCTGTCACCTACTCCCCTTTGTTCCCCCCTTCCCGCACACTCCCGTTGCTTCCCCCCTCCAACACACCCCCAGTTGCTTCCCTCTCTGGCCCACTCCCCATTGTTTCCCACTTCCCACCCAATACCCATTACTTCCCCCTTGTACTTACTCCCTGTTGCTTCCTCCCGTTACACCTACTCCTCGTTGCTTCCTCCACTCCTGCCCAATCCCTGTTGCTCGCCCCACACACCCATTGTGGCAAGCTTTTTAAAAATAAAAATTGTTAGCTTTGTAGGGAATGGAAGCTGCCATTTGCTGCCTAATTGCTTCACAATTAAAGCATTTTTGCATTAACAAATTTACATTTAAAAAAAAATGTATTGATCCATGTGATGCCATCTTGGATCAGTAAAATAAAAAGGGGAAAATGGCACCCGTTTCATTAAGTTGACGTGCACATGCGCGGTTACACATAGGCATTATGCAGCACACAAAGAAAGAGGAAAATGCCTTGGGGATTGCTTTTGTGCAGGAAGGTGTTTCTTCTTGCACAAAGTAACCCTGCTTACAACGAGGGCACCCTTGCACCATGGTGCCTGCACTGACGCTAGGCAGCCAAAAGGGCATCAGCGCAAGGAAAGGACAGGAATGTTTCGTATTATGTTAAATACGGCACATTCCTGCCCTTCTCTTTCACACAGCGCAGCAAGGTGGCTTGCTGTGCTGCGTGAAAGCAACATTAATATGCCCCCTAGTTACTATAAAAATGTAATTTACTACAAAAGGGCAGTTTGTGAATACTGAAAGGTAGTAAAATTACTCAAAATGTAAACTTACTCAAAAGTGTAATTTACCTTGATGAATTAGGACCACAGTGATTAAAGTTTTTTTTCTTTTACTTAAAAGATTGTTGCTGGGCTGGAAAATACTATATTATGTCTGTTGGTTGACTGTTGAGATCTGAACTCTTGGCCTCCCACACACTACCTCCCCGAGAAACCTGTGACTGCTGGCCCTTGCTACTCAGAGAGTGAACTTGGCCCAGTTTGCTGAGCCATAATAGATGTAGGCACCAGTGGCGGCCCGTGCAGGTAAGCGCGGTGAGGCAGGGCGGGGCAGGGGAAGGTGTGTGGGGGTGGAAGTGACAAACTACGAAATAGTGAAAATAAATAAATAAACCCACTTGGTTTGCGGCGAGCGCAAGGTAAGGGGTTTTATTTATTTATTTTATTTTCACTATTCCGTCAGCACGGTTGGCTCTTAATATGCCTCCCAGAACTGCTTCCATGCCATTATTGAAATCACTTCACTGGCTCTCCATCCATGACAGAATTAAGTTTAAAATCTGCTGCTTGGTCCATCAATCTATCAATGATAGGGGGCCCAGATATCTGGCAGAAAAACTCGTCCACTATCGTCCTAGCAGATCTCTGCGCTCTGGAGAGAAGGCTCTGCTAGTAGACCCTCGATTTAATAAACTTCGAACCGGGGGCAAATCTTTTGCCTATCTAGCCCTGCGTTTGTGGATCTCGCTCCCCACCGCCTTACGCACGTGCCCAAATCTGCCTAAATTCAGGAAACTATTGAAAACTGAACTCCTTAATAACTGAGTGTTCCTCTATCCTCTATCTCCCTCCGCTCTCAGCGCGGAGATACCCCTTCGATGGTGATTCCAGCGCTCTACAAATTCATTCATTCATTCATTCATAGGAGTGTAACCTCTAGCTGCAGATGCTCAAATAAAGGCTTAGATGGCCAGCAGAGTTTTAAGGACAGGCAGCTGGGCCTGGAAATGTTTGGATGGCATGCTGACTGGCAGTGGACTGGCATGACTTCCGCCCAAGGGAGGGACATTACTGCAGTTATGCACACTACGAGAGCTTATTGTGCACAAGCATGCTGACAGGAGGGGATGCAGCTGGAAAAAGTCTGCTATATTATGATGTTACCTTAGTGTAATATCACACTCTACCACTGCAAGATTGTGGTGGTTGCCCCCAGTGCCTGGATCAGGCAGTAGCAGTGTCTAAGGTAGGGCTCTGTGACAGGCAAGGGCGCACCCCTGAGAGCAGCAGGGAGAGGCCTTGCTGGTATCCGAGTAACGCAGGAGCTGGTAGCAGCAGTTCTCCTATCGGGCTCCCTTCACTCATTGAACTGCCAGGCAGCAGGCATCGCAGCAGCTCCGGCAGTACAAAGACTTAGACCCATATGTACAAAGCTATTTAGCATTTCTTAACGGACCGAATCACTATTTCGGGCGCTAAGAAATGCTAAATAGCCTTTCCATATGTACAAAGTCAAAAACGAGGCCGCAAAATACGATTTCTACTTAGTAGCATTTTGCGATTCCCAAAATAGGAAACCGCAAATAGAAATTTCCTATTTGCGTTTTCCTAGGTACATAGCATTTCCTAACTGCAAATGGGCATTTAGGAAATGCTATTACCATCGAATCCAATCTAATGGTAACCATGTGCAAATAAAAAAAAGGCACACAAATGCTGTTTTAGCAGTGCCACATAGAGCGCACCATTGCCCCGAGGGCATTGGAGAAGTTTATACTAGCACCACTTATTTTTTAAGGATATAGAAGGGGTGCCTAATCTCCCTAGGTATGAAAGGTTTTGCATTTCAAATTTTGCGATTTCCTATTAGGAAATTGCAAATTTGCGATTTCCTAATAGTGACTGCAGCTCCATAGGAATCGCTATTAGGAAATCGCAAATTTAGTGCATTCCATTTTGCATTTCCTAAATAGTGATTTTTAGGATTTGCTATTTAGGACATGCAAAATGGAAGATTTGTACATATGGGCCTTAGTTATTTATGAAGCCTCTGTGTTGTGTTATTGCATCAAACAAGGTGACGCAAAGATAACGCAAAGGCTTTGGTAATATTTACTAAGCCACGCAAGGATTGATTTGCGTGGCCTTGCTTGTTTTTGTAAAGAAATGTAATGCAAGGCAGCAGCTTGAGGTGCATTATGTTATATTTCAATCTGAGTGGCGTTCCAGGTGTGGAGCATGGGCGTTCCCACTCATCCAGCCATGGATTTTAACGCATTTCCAGAGTTACTAAAGCTAGAAAAGCCAGGAATGCCTCAAAATGCTATGCCTTCCTTAGTGAGGAATAACAAGGAAAAACATCTTTATTTCCCCTTGTTATTTCCTGTTTACACATGTGCTGCTTTCTGCAGCACACATAGAAAAGAGAAAAATGCCTCTATTTTTTTGCAGGAAGGTGTTCCTTCCTTCACAAAAACAATCCTGCCTGTAATGTAGGTACCTTTGCGCTATGGTGCAATGAAGCGTCTGTTGGTGCTAGACTGCACACAGTGTTCCAGTGCAACAAGAGAGCAGAAATGTTCAATATCTTTGAAAATATGGAGTATTTCTGCCCTTTCACGCAATGCAGCGCAGCAACTTTGCTTGTTGCCCTGCGTTGTGTGAAAATTTTGGTATTGTACCCTAACACAGGATACAAATCAGCAAATGAGCAGGGGAAAAGGGAAAATAGTTCCAGCAAATAGTACCATTTACAGTGGTGTCTGTCACAAGCAGTAGAAATCAAGAAGATGCGACCCTGGTGCAGTCCCATTGTACCATCTTGAGATGCATGGCAAGACTGAGAGGTCTCAATGCACAGCAGTGGCCAACACGCCTCTGTGCTGCAAGTGCCAGACAGGATCTGTAGTGGAGCCACTAAGAGCTCTGAATTCCACAACAGTGCCTGGCGAGAGGAGCAGTACTGTGTTATGTCGTGCAAGTTCCACTAATCCGTAGGACCTGAGCATTTGTTGGTCAACATAAACTTTGTGTGATGTGCCTAGACTGATCCCGAGCACTGCCGCAGGATATGTTGGCCTAGGGACCAGCTGGCTCACAGTGCCACCATAAGCCCCACTAAACTTACCAGGGAGCGAATGGTTTCTGACAACCACTGAACATGACAACCCTGACCCCTCAGTGATAGTGGTAACGGAACAGGACCTTTCGCTCAGTCACTCGTGCTTACTTGTGCTCAGAGAAATATACAGAGAATACACAGTGGCACGTTTTCAATATATTTATTAAACCAACGTTATTCTTGTATAGAATACATGTGCTGCCATAATCAATAGACAGAAGCAGATGAAAGTGATCACAAGCACCAAAAGAGTAAATAGTAAATACAGTTCTACCATGGTGCTAAAACAGTGTAAATATGCAGGCGTATAAACAAGGTAGTAATCAGGAGTACTCCTACTATGCTTAATGCTACTCTGTGTGAACTTAGAGTGTGTCTGGGTGTGAAGCCAAGAATCCCCCCCAAGGGAGGATCCAACCCCATTACCTGGCGTGAGAGAATGTAGGGCCTCGTCTTGGTCACAAACTGGACACCCCTCATGGAGATGTCAGACCGCTGTGTGGTGAAGTCTCAGCATGCAGGGACCCTCGGTGTCAGCTGAAGTGGCTCCACTGCTAATCTTTTGGGATGTTCATTATTTATATTAGAAAGCATCCTTGTGATGTACGCATGGATTAGCAATGTTATGGATATGTAGATAACCCTCTCACCTGTGGATGAAGATAGAACGACATTTGTACATTGTGCGTAAATAGGCCTTGTACATGAGGTTCGAGGCATCATGATAATGTTATGCGAAGCTAGATGTGTAAACAGAAGTAGTTTCAAATAAACTAATCCAACATTGTCACGCACGCAAATATGTGCAAACGGTCACAGCAGAAATGTTATTGTGCAAATGAGGACAATGTAAGAAAATGTGCAGCTTCGTTACTTGGGCCTAAGCCAGGGACATAACAGTTAGACCTGTCATCCTTAGGATGGTCTTCCCCAAAACGTTTTGCTTTTTGCCTCCACATTTTGCTGAATCTTTTTGTTGGCCTTAGGACTCTGAGCACTTTACCACTGCTGACCAATGCTAAAGTGCATGTGCTTTTTCCCTAACCATGTGTGCAATTGGTGTAAACCTGATCGGCATATTTGATTTACCTGTAAGTCTCTTGTAAAGTGGTATACCATATACCCAGGTCCTGTAAATTAAATTCTACTAGTGGGCTTGCAGCACTGGTTGTGCCACCCACAGAAGTAGCCTTTCAAACCTGTTTCAGGCCTGCCACTTCAGTGCGTGTGTGTGTAGGTTATTGCCACCTCGACTTGGCATTTAAAACTACTTCCAAAGCCTCAAACTCCCCTTTTCTTACACATAAACTGCCACAAATGTAGGCCCTTGGTAGCCCTATGGGCAGGGTGGTGTGTACGTAAATGGTTGGACATGTACTTTTATGTTTTGCATGTCCTGGTAGTGACAAACAGCTAAATTAGTTTTTCCCTACTGTGAGACCTACCCCTCTCATAAGTTAACATTGGGAATTCCTTAATACACTTTAAAGCTGAAATTCCTGATCAGAGAGGAGTACCCAGTTAATGTTTTATATCTTTGGAATGGTAATGATAAATCCTCCTTACTGGTGAAGTTAGATTTAACATTACTTTTAGAAAGTGGACATTTCTCTGCACTTACTGCTCTATGTGCCTTGCAGCCTGTCTCCGATACATGTCTGGGGTGGGTGACAGCTACACTTTGTGTATTCCCTCTAGACAGCCACAAACATAGGAAGGCAAGGTATGTCTGAGTCCCCATCTACACATATGCACTCTAATGGCCCTGCCGTGGCAGAATGGAAGGGAGGGGCTGACACTTCACTGAATATGTTGTGTCCTGTCCCCACACAAAGGGTTGATTTTCCCTCCATAGAAAGCATGGCAGGCAGGGTTGGATTGAAAGGATAATTGTGTACTTAAAAGACCACTCTTTGAAGTCACCCGCACTTCAAAGGCACTTTTGGGTATAAGTACTGGGTCTCTGACCCCTAAAATCAGACACTACTGGACTTGTACCTGAAGCTCTGCCAGAAGAACATGCTGCGCTGCTTAAAGGACTCACCTGAACTGCTGATCTGGGAGGCCTGCTTTTCTGTTTGTTGCCCTGCTGCCTGCTGCTCTCTGACTTTGCTGAAGGAGAGCTGGACTCTGCCTTTCCTCCAAGTGTGCTCCAAGGTCTTGTTGGCTTGTGTCCTGGTGCTTGAGACTCAAGGAAATCAAAGTCTCTACCGCTGCTCCTGTGCCTTTGATCACTGGAAGTTTTTTTTTTTTAAACTTTATTTACCAGTTTGACATACAAAAAAACCAACCAATATCCATAGGTACATCTTCATGTAGTGACAAAATTCCAAAAAGAAATACAGCAAAACACACAACTTAATGGCGTCGCATCATAATTGCATCCTCTCCGTCTCTGACCCTCCCCCCTGCTTGTGACTAGTAACTGAACATTATACCTTACGTATTTAAATGGTATTTCAGGTGTCGGTGAGTAACTCACCACACCCCTGTAGGGACTATCCCAGCCGGAGAAAGGGGGGGGAGGACTGTTCCAAGTCTAACAGGTAGGTTTTCAGGGGACCCCAAATGTCTCTAGGTCTGGAGGTAACCGGCAGTGTGGAGGAATATAGGTCACTATTTGTGTTGCAATAAATGCGACTATTTAACCAGGCTTTAACAGTAGGGGTACGCTTGCTCCCCCAGACCACTGCTAACTCTCTCTTGGCTAACAGCAATGCAATAGATATGTATCGACAAAGTGGCTTAGGAATATTACGAACATACCCCAGGAGGGCTATCTGTGGTGTGGGCTGGAGATCCAAGCCCGTCATCCGACACACTTCCACATAGACTGCCCTCCAATAATTTGCCACTTTCATGCAATTCCAAGTCATGTGTGCAAAATCTGCTGATTGCGTCCCGCATTTGGGACACACATGTGATCTCGTGTGGTCAAATGAGTGTAACTTCAACAGCGATATATACGCCCGCCACAAGAACTTAAAATGTAGCAGTTTGTCTGCTGTTCAGTGAGACCTCCTTAATTTGTGAGCAACAAAAGGCCCATTGCGAGTCGTCTATAGGGTGCCCCAAATCACCCTCCCATTTAGTGCGAATTTTCGCATCTTTAGCTTTTATCAGCGACAATGAGTTTTTGTATAATTTTGAAACTAAATGGTCTCCTTTTGTGCTTGAGATTAGGGTTGTCAAGGGCAGATATGATTCTGGTTCTAAAGGGTACTCAGGCAACAGTGTTCGTAGGGCGCAGCGCAGCCTATTCAATATAAATTTATCCATAAATGGCGCTTCGCTAAATCGAGCATCTTCAGACAAATGATATACCTGCCCACCTGGAAAAAGATCTCTGCATGTAACCAGCGAGTATGTAATGAGTGTCTTTTGGACAATTTTTTCAGCCGTGATGGGTATCCATGGATTGTTTACAATTGGAATGGCTGAGGAGTATAGCTTGCGTCCTCCCGTAACTGTCACCAGCTTCTGCCATGCCCAGCTCGTTGTCGAGACGGTTTGAATATCAACTGGATCTCTGAGAAAACCCTTTGGTAATATCGTTTTTAACGGGGTAGGGCTCACTAGATCAGCCTCCAACTTAGTGTAAGGTATGCGAGCATCTGGGTGGTACCATGAATACGCAAAACTGCATTGCGCAGCTAAATAGTATACTTGAAAATTCGGGACTCCCAGGCCGCCTCTATCATATGGGAGCATTAAAGTGTCCCAACTAACTCTTGCCATCTTACCCCCCCATGTGAGCCGAATAAGATGAGAGCATAATTTTGTAAAAAAATGAATTGGGGAGTGGAATAGGAATGTTTTGGAACAAGTACAGGAACCTAGGTAGGACTATCATTTTTATAAGGGACACTCTACCTGCCAAAGAAAGAGGGAGTTTAATCCAATGTTCAACTTGCTGTTCTAACGTATGTATTGCAGGACCATAGTTTAATCGTAGTACTTGATCTGCTTCCCTATGAAGATGGATTCCCAAATACTTAGTGGTGTCATCGCACCACGTTAGGGGAAACTCGCAGGCCCATCAAACCGTACCTGGGGTTAACGGAATGATCTCAGATTTACTCCAGTTAATAGCTAAACCCGAGAAAGCTCCAAACCTGATAACTTCTCTAATTAAAGGTTCAAGGTTCTCTTGTGGCCTACGCACATAAAGGATCACATCGTCTGCATAGAGGGATATCAGCAGCGACCCGGTAGTAAATTGTAGTCCCTGATGCAAGTGTCGCTCCTGGAAATGTCTAACTAATGGATCAAGCGCAATAATGAAGAGGAGTGGGGACAACGGGCAACCCTGTCTCGTGCCACGTGTCAACGGAAAGGTCGATGAGAGTGTGCCATTCATTCTAAGTCTAGCGGTAGGCGAACTGTAAAGAAGTGCGGTAAGTTCAATGAAGCCCCTAGGCATGCCCATCTTTCTCATCACTGCCAAGAAAAAGGGCCATTCGAGAGAATCGAACGCCTTTTCTGTGTCCAAAAGTACAGCCGCAGCTGGGGTATTCGGATCAATCCTATTTATGGTGGCAAAGAGTGTGCGAAGATTCAATGCCGTGGATCTGTGCGGTACAAAACCGGATTTCACCGGGGAAATTATACAATCTAAAAGCAGGGCTAAGCGTAGTGCTATCATTTTAGTCAATAATTTATAATCCAGATTTAGCAGCGATAGCGGTCTGTAGGAACCGCATAATAAAGGATCTTTGCCTGGCTTAGGCAGTAGTACAATCACTGCTTCACGTATTGTGGGGGGAAGTATCCGCCTTTCCAGCGCTTCACTGTAAACTTCCAATAGATAAGGGGCCAATATATCTTTGTATGTTTTATAAAATATACCCGTATATCCATCCAGCCCCGGGGCCGCGGAGCCATTGATGGCATCAATGGCACTTATAATTTCTTCCTTAGTGAAGGGTTCCGCTAAAAATTGTTGCATGGGTTTTTCTAGCCACACCACTGCGACTTCAGATAAATATTGAGTCTGCTCTTCATCACTGTGTGATCTATGAGAGGTGTATAAGTTAGTGTAGTAGTCCAGAAATTCGTCACGAATCTCCTGGATGCCGGTTAGTAATTTCCCTTGCTGCAAGTGTAGTGCCGTAATGTAAGCCCACCCCATATTCGGGCGTAGCAATCTCGCTAACGTGCGACCTGGGCGATCACCCTCACCATATCGTCGTGCAGTTGAGTATTTACTGAGGAAATGTGTCTCGTGTTCTGCTGCCTCTCTAAAGTCCATCAACAGTGTCAACCGTCTATGCTGCACCTCACAATCCGGGCTGTCAATTTGTGCTCAATCCAGCGAGACTAACTGCTGCTCAATTTTTTGGAGCGAATTTCTCAAATCTCTCAAAACACCCGCATGCTTAGAAATGCACACTCCTCTCATATATGCCTTAACGGCCTCCCACAATGTAGACCATAAAGTGACTGATCCCACATTAATCTAAAAAAACTCTAAGATTGCCTCCCGGAGCTCCTCCCGAAACACATTGTCCAGCAAGGACTGCCCAGGAAACCTCCATTGCCTCTCGCACCCCTCCGGTCGTGGAAACCGAAGAGACATGACCACTGGTGAATGATCCGATAGTGTTCTAGTCAAATGCTGGACCTCTCTAAACCAAGCAAGTAAGGAGGGAGAGACAAACCAGTAATCCAATCTTGTCCAGGTGTGGTGTGGCGCGGAATAGTGAGTGTATGCTAATTCCCCAGGGTGGCAATGGCTCCAGACATCTAATAAATTTAGCTCAGCGCAAAGATCAAGTAACGCCCTGCGCGCTCGGGGTTTAGTGTCAACTGCATTAGACGTACCATCCCTCTTTGGGTCTAATAACAAATTGAAGTCCCCCCCCCAAACATATGTGATCAGCATCCAGTTGTAATAATTGAAGATGTATAGTCTAAAAAATTCTGGGTCGTCTATATTAGGCGCGTATATATTAACAAAAGCTATCTTGTGCCCTATAAGGGATCCTACTACTATGACATACCGGCCTTCTCCATCTATTCGTGTTGCAGAAAGTTGAAAGGGGAGCTGCTTATGTATAAATATAGCTGTACCTCTAGCATAAGAACTGTAATTAGCAAAGAATCTATGTGAGCCCCAAGATGCCGCAAGGGTCGCGTTCGCCCTTTTTGCCAGGTGAGTTTCTTGAAGAAAGGCAATTCCTATTTTATGTCTCTGCAAATAATGTAAAACCAGCTTGCCTTTCCTGGAGTTGTTAAGCCCTCTAACATTCCAAGTAAGGAGCGACACATCAGTGTACTTTAACATCGAATCATACGTCATCTTGAAAAGCGATCAACATCGTATCCAGTCGTGTGTTTGCGTGTAATTATGTACCTGTTCCGTAACTGGTAGCAAAAGCCTATGCAAAAATAACACCAATGATTTAACAACCCTTCCCCCTCCCCCCACCCATCCCTGCTATCCCAAGTGCAAGGACATTTCCCTATGTCTAAAAACAAACATGCAACATGGAACCTCCCACATAATGAGAAATAATATTAAAACTTGTGCATTTCAGTCTATGAATGAACAGTATAGGTGCTTAAGCACTGGGGGAGTGGCAACACTACGCCGAATCTCCAATAGCATATATCATTGACGTATATATTACCCTAGGCCTCCCACATAAAGCAATAAAACAATCCAACATTTAGTAAGGCGATATAGTTCAATAATACTCATCAGTTCTTTCCACGGCAAACATTCTCTTAATTGTTCGAAAATAATTCTGCGCACGCTCCAGAGGCCGGTATCCCAGGTGAACGATCCGGTGTTGGAGTCTTCCTCTGCCGTGCATTGGCCTCGCGGGAACGAAGGAATTCTTGCACTTCCTCTGGTGTTTCAAATATTCTGGACCGACCCTCCACGTCCACCTTAAGTCTAGCAGGGTACAGCATGCCATATCGTTGTCCCGCCTTCCTCAAAGCAAGTTTAACCGCTACAAACTTCATACGTGCCTCCTGCACCGTCACTGTGAAGTCCGGATACAAGGATATGGTAGATCCCTGCCAGTTCGAAGTTCCCTTCTCACGAGCCATACGTAAGGCGGTTTCTCGGTCTCTAAAATTTAGGAGCCTCACCATGATAGGGCGCGGAGGGCAGCCAGGATTCGGACGGGGCCCTAGAGTGCGATGCGCTCTTTCTACCACAAATGTAGAGGTGAATGCTACCCGGCCAAACATCTCAACCAACAACTCTTCAACGAAACTGTCCAAACGGCCTGTATTCGTGGTCTCTGGCACCCCCATGATGCGTAGATTATTGCGCCGCCCTCTGGCTTCCAAGTCTTCGTTCTTAATGGCCATAGTTTTCAGTATCCTTTCCATTCTGTCGATTTTTTTAGTAGTTTGCGCCGCGCCATCTTCAAGATCGGACACCCTGCCCTACGCTTTCTCCAATCTACCTTCATGCTGGTCCAGCCTGGCACCCATCTTGTCAAGCCGTTTGTCTAAGGAGTCAAAGCGCGTATCAAGCGTATCAATCCTGCACGCAATTCCATCATTAGCGCATCAGTTCCTTGGGGGTTAGTCTGCTGAGGACCCACTGTATCTCCTCCTTCCGCCATGGTGGTATTTGTGGTGTCCTGTCCACCCCCGGGCTTCTCGAAAGTGAGCTTCCTCTGTTTAGGATCCACTTTACCCATGACCCTCCTGCTCAATATGCACTTTGGGTGGTCTCTCACACCATGAATCACCAGATCGCGCTGTTCAAGAGCTGATTGCCATTAGTGTACTCCAGTACCAGGCACAACACCGACCTCTTCTCAATTCGATAGTCGGCCCACTCCCACGCACAATGTGATCCTGTGCTCCCTCGCAAGCACCACCCCAGCAGTCCGGGAGCTTTCCAGCCCCCTCAGCAACCAGAGGACACTGCCACAACAATATGAGTAAATGAGGTCGCTCCCTTGTGGGCTCTATTCCCAGCACTTGCCATGTTCTTGCCCCCGACTCACAAATTTACTGCTGCTGCTCTGCTGTTCTGCATCGGGGGTATCCGGTGTGCGCCTCTCCAAAAGTAACCCCCCTTCTGCTGCAGTAGTCGCTCAAACGCTCACAGGGTTCTCCAAATTTAAAACAGGCCCCCCCAAATTACTGATCGGTGCTTGAGGGAAGGGGCGCTCACCAACCAAGAACGCCTTCTGCTAATTACTCCTTACCGGCGACAGTCCAGTATCCATTTAATAGACCCAGGCCGCGAGCGGATGTTTCCAGCTAACAACCGCCGAAGAAAGGCTCATGTGTCTTGCCGCCATGCTCTGTTCCGTTGAATTTTGGCCGCATCCGCTTCACTCCACGCGGCCATTTTGCGTGGGAACGCTCCGCGCCCCAGGGGCAGCTCCGTCCTGCTTCTCTACGTCCGGCGCCGGCCCAACGGAACTCGAGCCCCCGGCTCCGTTGTGGCCACGCCTCTACGCAGGCCCCGATCTGATGAGCTGTGCAGCTCCGGCCCGGCGCCTTATTCTTTCACCGGAGCGGGAACACCACTCCGTCGTCCATTCCGGAGCTGCCCGGTGTCACAACGCGGCCTCTAGCATACAGCTCTCAACCAGGAGGCCGACATTCGCAGGGGATGACGGCGGAGCTCGGAGCTACGCGGCCATCTCAGTCCGCGGCTCGGCCACGCCCCCTTGATCACTGGAAGTTGACCCAAATACTTGCAACACGGACATTGACGCATTTCCTGTCTGTGTGTATCAGAACTGACACATCGACCCAGTTGCGGGAGTAAAATTGGCGCTTCACTCTCTGAACCAATCAGCGCTGCGAGAGCCCGATGCATTCGTACCGTGCATCGCCGTCGCAGCAGCTCGGAGAGATCGACGTATCCCTTGACTCCATGGAGAAACCAGGTGCATTGCTCTACAGAATCAATGCATCTTGGCCTGGTGTCTCGCCTACGGAACCGACACATCGCCGTCCCTGCGTGGAGAAGAATTAACACACCCCGACCTGCGGGATCGACATCGATGCATCTCGCAGTTGCGACCAGGAAAGGTACTTTATTCACGGGGGCCTGCGTGGGTCCTGAAGCCGGCTGGCGCTCCATCGCCGTCAGCTCAAACTTTGACTTTGCCCCCGTCCAGTACGACCTCAAGTAACCTCTAACGCGCTATTTACTTCTAAGTGTTATTTTTCACTTATTCTTTTGAAATTCAATATCTCAACTTCTATACATTGGATTTTTGTCATGTTGGTCTTGTTTTGTTCAGAATATAATAAATATTTTTCTAACCCTTTGTGGAGTATTTTTGTGGTGTATTCATTGTGTTACTGTGTGTGTGTGTTGCACAAATACTTTACACATTCATTGCCTCTTTAGATAAACCATCTGTCCTATTTTGTATTTTATTTTTTAAAACACAAGCAGCCTATCAAAATGCACTTTAAAATATTCTCATTACATGAACTGATCAAACCTGCATGATTGGCAAGCTAAAACATAACATAGTAAAAAGAAATAATGTACCGATCCTTCGTTTAACTTTACCTGGCACTTTAATGGACTTGATTGTCTAAATAAAGTATGTTTTTATTTGATTTGATAAGCCTGACTTCTCTGTGTCAAGCTACCAGAAGGTTAGCACAGGCTATCTTTTAGTGTGTACTTAGCTTACCCTGACTAGAGTGGTGGTTCCTGCCTGGCCTGGGTGCATACCTCAGCCAACCAAGAATCCCAGTTCTAACATACTGGTTATAAGATTATGCCAGCTACTGTATTATGTGTTAGTACGGGATCATTCAGAGTACCTGTCCTACCTACTACTTTGCAAGAATTGTGGGGAAATATAAACATACACAAAATGATGTGGGCTGGTCTGAAAACGTGAAAGGCAACCAGCTAGTGAATGCCTGAAGGAGGGCTGCTCAAACAAGCCAATAACTGAAAGCGTAGGATTCAAAGGCTCTTTCTGTATGTTGTGTATTGTGTGTGTTTGGTGGGTGTTGAGTGACAACACTAGGTCTTGCCAAACATGTAAACTGACTGTAGCCAGACCTGAAAATGGTACTTTGCTACCACTGCTAAATGTATATGTCGCAAACATGGATGGTCATACCATGTAGGCTGGAGAGACCTTCCAGACCTCAGAGACAGGCCCTGGATCTCATGCTCCGGTAAATCCTAGGTTTCAGCACGCATGCAAGATTTTCATCTGTGCCGGGTCGACAATGTTAAGATGCTAGATAACCTACAGAGCAGGGGTGCATGTCTGTTTTACCATTCAGTAGACATTCCCATCCCAAAATCGCTTTTGCTCCTTAATTTTTTAGGTCGAGCATTCGAGATCTGTTGTAACTTCTCTTGTTGGCTTAAAGCCATCCCCCTGCTTTCTATTTGTTTGGTTTAGTGTCCTTTAAAAGTCCTTGCTTGCTAGTGGTCAGTCCTGCCTCTTTGTCCCTCCTTATCCTCTTTGATTCCTCCCAGGCAGCAGGGACTAAGTACTGAATCATTACGCTTTGATTGTATATATGCTCTTTGGGGGACTCATTTATTCTTGGGTTCCTGCTCAGCGCCAGAGCTGCTTGCATTTTATGATCTTGTCAGCGCTCTGAGCTCTGCCTTTCTATAAACAGGCATGGGCAGGCTCCCTGGTCACGCAGCTCTTCCCCCTGCATTTCGATTTTGAGCACGATGAAAAACAGGCCTTTTATTTACTCAGCAGGGAATCGGATATGTGAAGCAGTTTAATACCACAATTTGACATATCACCAGCAGGATTTCGAGCATTTTTCCTCTACAAGAACAGCCAATCGCCGTTTGGAGCTGCCCTGGAATATGTGGCTGTAACTAGACTGTACCAAACCTATATGTGGAGGAAGATAATAAGCATGCTTTTATCCACATTCAGCAGCACAGTGTGTCTCTCTTTGAATGTTAACAATATAGCAATTAAAAAACAAAGAACTTGTGCCTTTAGTCAAAGGAAAGCAGCATTTTAGCGGAACATTTCCCCCTCCTCCTCCCTGCCTTGGTAGATCCCACGGCCAGCCCTCTTCAGCTCTGCTCTGGCTCAGAAAGTGGCACTGTGGCAGGCAGCTGGACAGGGTAGGGTGACTATTTGTGGCTTTCTTTGCCAGGCTCTCACCTCTCGCTGCCAGATGATTGTTTAACGTCCTACAAGTGGGGCTGACAGTCCCTCACTGCGAGTTATCTTCATACGAGGGAAACGCACTTCAACTTTAAAATTTGTTTACATTTATTTCGGCAAAAAAGTGTTGCTCACATTATTCATTTGGCAGCTAGTGGATACAAATATGTCCAGTGTGTTTCTTGATTTAACCCAGATAACCTCCCCTCCTTCAGTGCCCTACCCCACCCTCTGGAATTCCTTGTGTGTGAACAGCCGAGCAGGAATGTTACTGTCATCACCTGCGTTGTTGCTCTGAGTGCACACGATCGCATGCCATATTTATTTACTTCTTTCTTTTTGTGTGCCTGTTAGGCATGGAAGCTGAAGTTTGGGAGATCAGGGAAAGGGGTAAATGAGGGGCGCCAAGAGAGAAGGCCCCGATTTCTTTGAAAACACTTTACCTTCTGAAGCACTGCTGGTTCTTAAAGCAGCTTTGTGTTGAAACGTTTTTTGAAAGTGAAAGCGTCGGCTCCTATGTAGGCTGTAGTATTACCACTCCTGTCGTTTTGTGGATACTTTAATATCCCAGGTTAAAGGATGCTAAGTGTATGTGCAATAATGCCTGCCGCGCGTATTTTTAGATCTCCAAAATGAAGCCAGGAAATTTCAGATAATATTTATAGTCCATGCTGCATAGTACCGAAACAGGCATTCAATTTTGACCAGTAATTTACTTTACGTGCAGCATATACGTTACTGTCCTGCCATGTTTTTAGACATGTATGTGCTAAGACCGGATCCATTACAGTTTTGACTCGTTTTTGTTTTTTTAAACTGACATTTACATTTAAATTTATTTTTGTGAAAGCTCTCATCTTGAAAACGGGAAAGTGGCTTAAATTAGACACGGTTTGTCACTGAAATGTGAAAATACTGTTCCTCAAACATGATACTTTGTTGTATTTAATCTTATTTTAATAATTCGTTTTCACAACCCTCAATGCTAGCCAAAAAAAGTGTCTCTATTTCACAGGAAACTCAGTAATTGATTGCTGCTTATCTGCAGATAATTTATGTCTGGATCGAATTTCCATTTTTATGTTTCTGATCAGGATCAAAGGCCATCTTTGCATTAGAAAAGCGCAGGATTGGCTCAGAACATGCAGTCTACATTAACAGTATGCTGCACTTACTTTGCTGCATGGGTTTTGTGTAGATGCATGGTATGTGCTTGCTGCATCAGTCTGGACAGGTCATCCCTATTTTCAGCAAGAATTGCAGCCCAGCCCATTTGGAAGCTTCTCCAGCAGAAGCATCATTAATAAAGGGCCTGGCTTCACATAGGGTTGTTTACTTTCTCGACAACTGTGGGAGAGCAGCAAGCCACGATGGATTTGTAATAAGGTTGTCCAGGGGTTTTGGTGCACAATTTGTCATTATTAGTCCTCTGGACAGTGCTGCAGCTGCGTCTCTGGACCCAGTGGTAATTCCTCATTCTTAGTCCCCTGGACCGTGCTGCAGCTGCTTCTCTGGTCCCATCAGTAATTTCTCATTCTCAGTCCTCTGGACAGTGCTGCAGCTGTCTCTGTTCATACATCCACTACACTCCAAACCAAAACACATGGGTAAAACACATAGTCATTTACAACACCATTAGCTCTAACTCTCAAAAATGCGAGATCTATTGCATTGAAAATGCTTGTTTTTTCAAGGCGCAGCGACCGAGTCCCAATGTCCTGTAATGCCATCCACAACACTTTTCTCCAAATTGCAGGAGCCATTCAGAGCTTTGGGTCCATGACCCGGCTTTTGGGGTCATGGACCCAGAATAAATTACTGAAAAAAAACTCGCTCATCCTACCAGATTTGTTTATTTTTTTAATTTAGGCCCATGGACTAAAAATCCAAATGTGTATCTATTTTTAATCCTTTCAAGCCCATCCCAAAACTCTCTTTAAACTCTCTTTTCTCGAATAGATTTACACCACACGAAGCAGCAAAGGAACCTCCTTGAGGAGAGTTTTACTTCCATTCCAAGTTGGGAGTAATTCTGTTCATCTGTTCTTTTCTGTATTGAAAAGCAAGATTCCTTAAATTGGCTATGTCACTTATTTGACCCTGCCCGCCCCTTTTTTTGGGTCCTTACGCATGATGGATCTGCATTTTTCATTGAAAAGTATTATTTTGATTTGCCTATAACTCTGTTAATGGATTTGCATGAAATTCGGCAAAACACCACCATAGGTTCAGAATGCCAAATTTCATGCACATCCGTAAAGTTGAGAAAAAGATATAACAATACTTTACTCAGAAAACGTGTTTTTGTTGATCTGGTGTGAATCCGCCCATTCGTTTAATATAGATCAGCATTTTAAAAAGTTGCTGGGCAGCTTGAAAAAGTTTAACACTTCTGTACCTGTCAATCACATTGGAGTTTTTGCTCACCGTCCCTGGTTCAGTGTCAAGCCAATAAAGACAATGGCATGGTGGTATAGTCAGTCACAAGTAGGACGTGTTTAGCCACTGTCGCTCACTCACACATACTCATGGGCAGCGGTAGGGACCTGACACTGTCATTGACCCAGCGACACACCATTGGGATTAAGGTCACAGCTACTAAACACGTTTTATATAATCCTGAAGATTAAAGAAATATAGATTCTCAAAGAATTATGGTAAATGAAAAAGAGGTTATAAGTGATAGTAGTTTAAATGTATGAAATGCAGAGTCATGATATATTTAAAATGTTTATTTAACCTTCCTTTTTTTAAGTAAAAAACGAGTAAATTCACTGAAAAACATAGAAACAGTCCCGGTTCTGGCTCACCAGTTATTTTGCTGCACGAGCGACAACTCAGGTCACCCCTTGCACTGTGTATGACAACACACGTGACATAATTAATGACAGTATAAGTGACATCATTTATGATATCATTGATTACATCACCGTGTCTATAAAAAACAAAGCATATCAATGCATAGAAAGGGAAATAATAAGAACCTGCACTCAATCTTAGACCAAAATAGCATTTGCTGCAGGCTTGTCTCCCACACAGACTCATGTAAGCATAGAAAGACTCTCATAAACACATACAAAGACACACCTTAGTAGCACACCACACACACACATTCACAAAGACAGATGCACATTGACATATTCAGAGCCACACTTAGGAACACCATTTGCAGAGCACTACAGTCTCAAACCCAGAATCACAAAGACACAGGGTACCCCTTCCTGCACAAAAACAATCTTGCCTGTAACGCAGCCACACTTGCACCAAGGCGCGAGGGTACCTGCACTGGCATTAGGCTGCCTGAAGTGCACCCGCCGCTATGTGAGGGCAGAAGTGCAGCATATCTTAGTAGATATGACACATTTCTGCTCTCTCCCTTTCAAGCAACGCAGCGTAGCAGGTTGCCTTGCTGCAATGTGTTGCGTGAAAGGTTAGTACATCTGGGCCTGGACGTCAAGTGCCTACCAGCATGATTACTAAGGAGCGAAGGTCTCCCTATTTGTATCACTTTGTGCAGCCCAGAATTATGATCAGGTCCAGAATAGGTATGGAAGAGGGGGTGTGGTGCTTTTATTAGGTCTCGCCTAGCGTTGCAGCGCATGCGCTGCTCGCTTTGCGAGGCATGCAGTATACACTATAGCGTGGAATCTTCGTGGAAGCTCCGCCCATCTTTTGATTGGCTTGGGTCCTAAGTGCTGCCTTCCCATTGGTTTTAGCCTTGTTAGTCCCTCCTCCTGACGGCCGTGTCGTCATTTGTATACTTCCATGGCTACTGGCCCCATTACTTTCAACACTATTTTGTTCCCGTGGCTCCCCCCCTCCCCTCCCGCAGTCCGTGACTTCTCGGCCCATCACCACCCCTTCCCCCCGCACTCCCGTTCGTGCCTTTTTGCCCACCCGCACTCCCATTTCAAATGTAATAGGACTTGCGTAAATGCGAGTTCTATTGCATTGTAAGTGCTTGTTTTTAAAGTAGTTCGCAGTCATTTACATTTGACATGCGCGCGATGCCTTACATCACAGCCACCGCCCCTTCCCCTTCCTCCCGCACAGCCCGCTCTGCTGACTCAGTGCCTTAGTCAGTCACCCACCCACCTCTCTCTCTGCCTCCAATGTCGCTGAGTTAAGACGTTTTGTGACTGTTATTGAATATTTCGATATGTTTTCCTACTTTGCAATATGTCTGTTGAAGTAAATTTGGCTAGGTCCCACTCCATTAAAGTGCTCTTGGTTTTGAGATGTTTGCGAGTGTGGCCCATACCATTGCACGGGTGAGCGCACTGTAAGTTTTCTGCTTGAAGAATACAGACATGCACAAACTGTCACGGCTCATTAAAATGTCATTTTGATACGTATGTTGCACAAGTAGACTATCAATTGCATCCCTTAACCAGAAACTATACTCTTACAAAGTTTATTTTGTATTTGCACTGTGGGCTAGGTTTTTTTTTAAGGTGCAGTGAAATGAACCGGGTTCCAGCGGCTATCTAATTTAACTTATTACGCTCAATATTGTCCGTTCTTCTAGCGCATCGGACTCGGTGTACACACACTCCTTCTCTATCTCAACTCCTCTGCTCCCACCCCTCCCAAGATCAGCAGAAGACGTCTGGCTGGCTATCACTTCACTCAACGACGGGGGAACCAGAGGGAGAGACTAAATTTGGAAGGGGTGCTATGCCTGAGGGGGTGAGTGACAGCACAGCTCTCGAGGCCCGAGGGTTGCTGTTGGTGCTGACAGAAGGCGCGTGGGCATCCTGCAGATGCTGCAGTGATTTACTGAGCAGCTCCCGCTGGCTCGCAACGAGTAGTGCTACCTGCCTGATTCCCAGCCTGCACAAGGCCTCGGCCACCCTCCTTCATCGCCCCCTCCCGGGCATCCCCCTCCACTCCGGCAAAGGTGGCTCGAGGCACTCCCCTAAGATGCGTTCATCTAAATGTGATAGCATGCGGCGCAGAGAGAGGGTGAATGGGTGATCAGCGGATTTCGATTGTGGGTTCGTGAAATGAATCGATACCCTTTCCTATGTAGACTCGCAGGTCGGGGTCGATGGATGGCTATTATCCTCAAAGCTTGCCCCCAAATTTTCAGGGGCGAACCCCTCTTGCTGCCCCTGCTCTGTCCTTTGCAGAGAGCTCCTGGGATGTGTAGCGTTCCTCTCATCTCCATGGTGCCGGAGTGAGTGAAAGCTGCTGGCTGGCCGTCTACATGGAGGCTTTCAGCTTTGGGAAGATTTCCAAGCAGTCAGGGTACGTACAACCTGCCCCTGGACCCCGGTGCACAAATGTGTATTTCCATTGCCACCCATGCGGCCGTGATGCTGAGCACAAGGTCCTGTGCACGTGCGGCGAGAGTGAAAATTTGAGGGCTGGAATTTGGCAGCTCATCAAGTTGACAAAAGAGGAACGCACGGACCTGCTGTAGGGGGGCAGGCCTGATAACTTCCTAGTCTCTTTTTAGCACAACATTAGGAATTGATTGCACGTGCACAGCTGCAGTTTAGGAATTGGCCCCTGAACAGAAAGGCGGCACAGTTTACATGATATTCGAGTGACTAGTGCGTGGGCGACTCGTAGATTAGTTGCTTGCCACTGAGATCCAAAAGAAAGTTTGGAATTTATTTTT
The DNA here is from genome assembly GCA_963921515.1 of Calotriton arnoldi. Taxonomy (NCBI): domain Eukaryota; kingdom Metazoa; phylum Chordata; class Amphibia; order Caudata; family Salamandridae; genus Calotriton; species Calotriton arnoldi. The sequence goes on from CAWUFW010002862.1 coordinate 1,203,716, forward strand.
ACAGATTATTTGACGTTAACCCTCCTAAATAGGTAATGTTAAACTATATGCACAGTGAGATAATCATGGTTTATTGCCGTTTGACTTGGTATTTCTGAAAATATCCAGTGGGCAGCAGAGGTTAGTAAAATACCAGAATCACTTTAGCATTCTCTAGATTCCAGTCCATAGAAATTGTCTTCCATGAGCACCCGTTGACAATAATATATTTTTCAAATCTTGTATTTTCAGTGATATAACCACCGAAGGCCCTGCTTTTATATTAAAAACAGAGCTTTGGACTATACCATTTACCGCTGAAAGGCAATATTTCTCTCCATGTGTTACCATACCTGGCGTGTCACGCAGTTTGGTGCTTACTTTCCCTCCATGTTAAAGAACAGTAGATGTTTCAGCACCCAGGCTAATGTGCTGCATAGCTAAATACATATAAGGACCCAAAGGCGAGACCGATTGCATTGCAAATGCTTGTTTATGTAGATGCAGCTCCACTGTTTGAAGTCAGTGTTGGCTATTCTCTCTGTGTTAGCACCCAACATACAATTAATTGAATATAGTGTTTCATGCACCAGACACAGAAATAGTGCCCAAGAGCCAATCATGTACCTCCTAAAATCTTACTGGTCGTCATTCACTCGCCATTCTCTTGCATAGCAAGTCATCGATGCCGAAACACTTAGTCATTTACAGCCAATTGTTTCTCCTTCTCATTGAAGGAGAGAAACCATCTCTTCACCCAGAACACAACTTCACTGCCAGTTTACTTCCCTGAGAAATTAGAGGCTTCTCCCTGCTCCCTCTGAACCTCTCTAGGGATCTAGCCCTGTCACTGAACACTAGGGGGCATATTTACCATAATGTCACGCAGCATAGCGCAGCAAGCCACCTTGCTTCGTTGTGTGAAAGGGAAAGGGCAGTATTGCGCCGTATTTAACATAATATGGCACATTCCTGTATTTTCCCAGCGCTGACGCACAATGTGCTGCCTAGCGCCAACACACACACCCTTGTACCGTGGTACAAGGGTGCCTGTGTTGTAAGCCGGATTATTTTTGTGCAGGAAGGGACACTTTCCTGCATAAAAATATCCCCGAGGCATTTTCCTCTTAATAAAGATATTTCTCCTCATTAAGCCTCACCTGGGGAGGTGTGGCATTTTGACGCATTCCCAAATATACCAGTAATGGTAAATCTGAGCATGCACTAAAATCAATGGGTGTTGCATGGGTACACCCATGCACCACCCATGGAACACCTCCCTGGGGCACAGAAACGCAACGCAGCGATTCACACTACGTTGTGCTACTCAAGAATTATCAAGCTACTCAGGGCCACGCCAGGGGGCCTTGCATTGCTTGATAAATCTAATTTATGAGTTGCTTCACTCTTGCACAACATTGTGTGGCGCAAGGACGATGCAACTAAGTTGGTAAATATGGCCCCAAAAGTGTACTCAGGTCAAGTGGGCACTGCCTTAATGCTAATGAGAAAGACCACCCTCCTCTGGTCCATCAGGGAACTCTAAAGAAATTAAGTATGCTTAAGACGCTGACTGCGAGCCTTACTGACTCAGTGTGTTCTCATCGCTCTCTCCTATTAAGAATACTAGAACTGACGGTACACACTGGTCATCTTCAGTCACTCTAGCCTATAATATGTCATGCTGCTTCAAACACCAGTTTAAACATGGATCTATCATTTTATCAGCCCCAACAGACCATTTGCACACTGAAATCACTTCACAACTTGCATCCAATGAGCATCCAGTCATAGTCTTTCATTCTTCAGCCAATCAGATGTTCAGTCTCCTCCGTGCCAGTACAAATCTTTACTAGATCTAATTCTAAAAACAGGACTTCCTTTAGTTACATCTAATAGTAATGATATTAACCAAGCAATTTTAAGCTATTCAAATAATGCATCCTGAATCATTTTGTGAGCAAATATGTTGATCAACAAACATTAATCTTCCAAGGACCTTAGAAGCACTCTTTTGGCATCTTCTGCAAGATCATCTAAGATGCTGCGTAATAAGTAATAAGTAGTAGCAAAAGAAATCCCCCCGGAGAGCAGCGGTATGTTGCTCATGAAATATTCAAAAGTCATGAAGGCGCCATTCCCATTCTTCATCAGCAGTTGTATTACCAGTTGAGTGGTTATTTCTGTAGAAGCCACCTGTGATCGTATCACTGATCTTATTGTTTCCACTGGCTTATTAACTTTTGAGCAACTCTTTGGAGCGACTCTTCATCCAGGCCAAAGTCCCTGAGATACCCTCTTATCGCTTTTATCAAAATGGCGATGTCACAGGCGATTGATAGGCCTGGGACAGGCAGAACAGCAATGGTGCATGATAAGGTCGCCAGCTTCCATATCTCGGTTTTCAGGGCCTCCTTCTTCTTGTCCACAACATCTTGGGAAATGTTGGGCAAAGAGAGCAGGAAGGCCTTTCTCTTATGTTCGGGAAGTTCCTCCTCTAACACCCTTTGCATCTGCAAAAAATCAAACTTGCCAATGTCGAAAGAAGAGAGAAGAAAGATGTGGGTGCATTTCACCCCCTTGCAGTTAGGCGCTTTGTGCAATCGTCTCTTATCTGTTGGAGTATTTCCTCCTTGTTAAATGGTTTCTTTCGACGTTTTGATGCATCAATATCATTATCAATTTTTGAGCGCACAAAGTAAAACTGTTTTCCCATATTTTGAACTGCAACCGCGAGCAGGATTAGGTTTTCCCTAATTCTCTCCGTAAAGACCAGGATGAAGAAGTCATAACGATGAAAGTCCACTTGCTGAAGGTATGTCTTGGCCATAAAGTTTTGTGTTCCAATTCCAGGCAAGTCCCATAGTTTTACATTTTCCCGATGTTGGTAGGGATACGCCTTAGGCACGGTTGTTTGCTCCACCGCACTTGTGGGGGCAGCCCCTTTGTCGTCACTGGTCATGCCTCTCATGGCATTGATGAATGTAGATTTGCCACAGCCAGATTCCCCTGTGACAGCAATATCAAGCTGTGTTTTCTCTAAGAGTTTCTTAGATAAACTTAGTCCACAATCTGGCAGTCGAAAGGCAGCTTCTATGTTTTCAAATTCCTCCTTAGGAATTTCAAATGGTTTAGCATTAGTGCCAAAATGAGCCATGTTAAGTTGGATCTTCTGAGTCTGAGCTTCTTTCTCTCTCACTGTAAGTTCTCAAGGTGGCCTACAGTCAAACGAAAGGGAGAAAAGGTAGTACAAGAAACTATTAGTGATTGAAAGTTAGACAGCGAAAAGTGGCCAAAATTATGTAGCTATGCATAAATAAAATCTTCCAAACTATACTTGAACGTTTAGACATCATAGAAAAATTACATTCCTATCACCCTTTGCAAACATATACTCAGGGGCTTATTTATGAGCCCCTTGCGCTTCCGGTGCGTCACTATATGTGATGCACTGGCGGCGTAAAATATGCACCACACTGCGACATATTTACAAAGTGACGCATCTAAGTAGATGCGTCACTTTGTAAATCCCTGTGCTACATTATACCTGCATCAGGTATAATGTATGCAGGGTGGGCGTTCTCCCGCAAAAAAGGCTCGTAGAAGTGTTGCAGTGAAATCTATGAGATTTCACTACGACACTTCTAGGACGCCACTGCGTCAAATCCTTACGCTGCCTCACAGCAGGCGCAAGACTGACGCAGGCCCTTTAACATGGGGCCTTCCCCATGTGAAAGGACACATTGCTGGAGTTGTGTCTGTTTTCAGAACACCCCAGCAATTCGCCAGTTTTGCGCCTACAGATACGTCAGGAATACTGACGTATCTGTAAATCCTTGTGATACGGAGCGCCGTATTTACTGTAAATACGGCGCATCCATGGTGTCGCAAGGAGGGCGCACTGAAAAGTGTTGCATCGCTGTTTTCACACAGCGATGCAACACTTTTCATAAATGAGGCCCAATGTTTGTACAATTTTCATGAGCAATGTCGATGATATGATGAGGGATGCACAGCTGGAAGTTGCAGAGGGGGTACAAAGTTTGGGGAGAAGAGTATCTATCTACAAGTGATACAATCTGAACAGTTAGGGGGCAGCTACTTACGTAAAGGTAGAGTCAGGCCATTCGAGAATAAATTTGTATCTGAATATGGGAGAATGTAAGGAGCATTACAGGAAGTAACTGGTTTTCATGAAGGTCAAGGTAGGAAATGTGTTGACGAATGATGCAGAGAACTATAGAAAGTTGGTATAAATGAAGTATAGATTTACTACTCTTAATTCGACTTCTATGTTCCTAGATAATATGAAACCGGACTCCTGTAGAGGATACAGATGGCCAACACAGAACAAAGTATCAGAAGTAGGGGTGGGCAGAGAACCGTTGGCGGAGCTAGCCAGCCACCCCCGCCCCCTGGCCCGGTCCCTGCTTCTGAACGCAGCCAGGTCGGGTGAGCCTGCCCTGGCCCTGATGGACCCCCGTCCCCAGCGCCCGGACCCTCGGCCGGCCTGCCGGACGGAGCTCGAGCCCCGGGCCCGGTCCCAGCTTCCGAACCCTAGCCAGGCCGGGGATAGCCTCCCCGGGCCCCGGTGGACCCCCGTCCCCAGCGCCCGGACCCTCGGCTGGCTTGCAGGACGGGGGCTCCCGCATCCCGGGGCCCACCGGACGGAGCTCGAGCCCCGGGCCCGGTTCCAGCTTCTGAACCCTAGCCAGGCCGGGGAGAGCCTCCCCCGGCCCCGGTGGACGCCCGGACCCTCGGCTGGCTTGCTGGATGGGGGGCTCCCGCACCCCGGGGCCAGCCGGACAGAGCTTGAGCCCCGGGCCCAGTCCCAGCTTCCAAACCCTAGCCAGGCCGGGGAGAGCCTCCCCAGGCCCCGGTGGACCCCGGTCCCCAGGTCCCGGACCCTCGGCTGGCTTGCAGGACGGGGGCACCCGCACCCCGGGGCCCACTGGACGGAGCTCGAGCCCCGGGCCCGGTTCCAGCTTCCGAACCCTAGCCAGGCCAGGGAGACCCTCCCTGGGCCCCGGTGGACCCCCGTCCCCAGCGCCCGGACCCTCGGGTGGCTTGCTGGATGGGGGGCTCCCGCACCCCGGGGCCTGCCGGACAGAGGTCGAGCCCCGGGCCCGGTCCCAGCTTCCAAACCCTAGCCAGGCCGGGGAGAGCCTCCCCGGGCCCCGGTGGACCCCCGTCCCCAGCTCCCGGACCCTCTGCTGGCTTGCAGGACAGGGGGCTCCCGCACCCCGGAGCCCGCCGGACGGAGCTTGAGCCCCGGGCCCGGTCCCAGCTTCCGAACCCTAGCCAGGCCGGGGAGAGCCTCCCCGGGCCCCGATGGACCCCCTGTCCCCAGCGCCCGGACCCTCGGCTGGAACAAAGGAGGATTAAGCCCAGGCCCAGTGGCGTAACGAAACTTGAGGGGGCCCCCTGCAAAGCACAATGAGGGGCCCCCCCCAGCGGCCCGGCTCACCACTTTGCCCACCGACAAAAATAAGCAGTCACCTAAAGCCGTATTTTCAGCACTTATCTGTGCATACTTCGAACAGCAAACATAAATAGAATGCCCTTTAATTGTGTTCTAGGGCTGCCGGAATGATGAGATCCATGACTGATAATTAAAGGGAACAAAGAAAGAAAAGTCACATTACAAATGAATACATACTTTTTTATTTATAACCCTATTTAGTGCCAAGACGAGGTCTTTCCAGGCTCTTTAAACACATGGCTGGCATTTTTCTTTTGGCAACCCTACTTTATATTCCTTTTCATGAAATGCATTCTCACACTACAGCAGTAAATGTAAATTTCAAATGCAAGGAATAGGCAGAGTGGGGGCCCAGGGGGTACTGGAACCAGAAAAAAAGGAAGCCTCGGTAGCCAGTTTACAAAGGTATGTTGACTGTGCACCTCAGATAGAGCGTACAGCTGACTGTTGTGGTGCACTGTAGCACCCAACAACACTTTTCAATAATGTACATCACACGCCGACATGTAATAGCGCTCACTGGGTAGAGCTTATATAGCACATAGCTCAGAAATACCATATAGATGGATGGCACGCAGCTCCCAAGAGCATTGTAAGTAGTTTAAAACACACGCAAGCATCGAACAGAACGTTCTGGACAGAACTTGCATACACCCCACAAAGCGCAGATATACTATACAGCTGGCTGCAATGTGGCCCCGAAGAGCACTTTTCAATGGCATGGAACACACACAAACTTCCAACACAACACATTAAATAGAACATTTTGCTTACATCTAACTAAGCACAGACATGGCATTTGGGCCGTGGGCCTTATTTTCCATAGAATGTATTATATAAACATAAATAACGTACCATAACATGTAATTGCTGCCCCTAAAGTTGTGTAGCTCTATCTATAACTTGGTCATCAGAATGTGCTACAACAAAGACGATGATGCTGCGCTTGTAAACAGGAGAGAGGAGAGGGGCAACCCGTCTTCACTATTGAGAGGCTCAGAAGCGCACCATTTAATTTATGAGGCAGGCCGCCTGGCCGCAGTACTGATATGAAGCAACTGGTGCACCCATGCTGCAGCTGCGCGCTACAACTACTGCGCTGATGGTCCGAACTCTACGCCACTCTACTCTATGCCACTGCACTTTTGGGTAGAGGTGCATCAGTGAGTGAGGTGCCCCAGTACTGGGCTAGAAGTGCCAGCTGCAGATCAGAAATGATTGGGCACATATGCAACTCTGAGTGGATCTCTGTACTGGAATTGCAGAAGGGGGCTGTCCTACAGGCCAGACACATGCTGGGAGAGTGGCCAACTAGACGCTGAGCACAGGGGTCATCCCCAGAGTGCAAGTGTCACGGCCCAGGCACATGCACAACGTTTTGACATTGGTCCTCACAGTGCTGGATTGTGTGCGTGAGTTGACAATATATCAGTGGGCTTCAAGGACAGGTCCTCATACCAGTAAAAAACTGTTTTTAGTGTTTAAAAGTGCTGTTTTTTCCCCCAAATGTTTTAGTCCACAAATATTCACTTTGGTCCTATGTATGACATTCGAGACTTCCCAAGTGCACTAGCAGTCTAGAACAGAAAATACACAATTGATAGAAGCCATAGCAAGAATGAGAGGAGTTAGAGGCAAAGGAAATGAGAGTGGTGAAGGGAACCCCTGGGTGCAGAGGGAGTGAAGTGAGGAATCGCTTGGATGCTGCAAAGCCGTGGGATCCCAGGCTTGTCAAAAGATATTGTGGGACCCGGGTAAAAAAAAAACTAGATACAGGGCCCTCTTTCCTTCATTAATGCCAGGTGGCACAGGAATCAGATTCAAAGTATTGAAAAAAAGGTGCTCGACAGAAATAGAACAGGTATTGCTGGTTATTATACATGATCTGATGCCATCTAATGCCAATTCGATGTAAGCTGCCTCATCATTAATATTAAAAGAAATGTCAGGCTTGCTTTATAAATCTATAAATCGATTTAGAATCAGGAGAGTGTGGCCCTGCAAAAATGCAGGACCCGGGGCATAATGGGGCAGTGAAATGCGTGGCTCTCAAGAATATGGAAGTGTGGGGTCCCTGTGGGGAGGGAGACCGTGAATGTTGCGATAGCTGCATGATGGGGCAGAAGAGTGTGAAATCATAGAAGCATGGGGGTGCTGTGGAGTCTGGGCTCACTGAAGGGGGCAGTACATTTAAGGAGCCTGGTGGGATAGATGGTACAGTTGAGCACTGGATGCCGTTGGGGCGAAATCCCTGTGGCCAGTGGTGCATAGAACGCTAGATCTCCATGCATAGGGCTGCGAAGCATCTAGGATTCAATATGACGCTATACTCATGGATAACTTGTCTCCAGTCCTAAGCATTCATTGACTCCATTAGTGGATTCTGGGAATTGCAGTCATGAAGACAGTGAGTTTTTAAGGGAAAGCTCACGCTGGAAAAGAGGTATTCTCGTGACATTGGGTCACATAACAGAACCTGGAGGATGAGCAGTGGCGTTTGGGATCCCTGGGGTAGAGGAGCGATCAGTGGAGTGGAGGCCACTGGAGTCGGGGGGAGGAACTGGTGAGAAGATTGCAAAGTGAATGTATGATCCCTGCAGGGCGGATCTAGGGGGGGTGGAAATGATTTCAGTGGGTGTTGGGGAGGGGGTGGTGGTGGAGAGTGCAGGTGGAGAGTGTGGGATACCATGGGTGGGATGACTGTGAAGAGCAGTTCAGTGTGGGGTGCCCTGAGTGCGGGACGCATGGAGTCTGAGAATCTGTAGGGGTGGGGGCCTTGGAGTGAATGATGCTCTCTGAGAGGGCAGTGGATTTTTTTAGACTGCCCTAGGGTGCTGTGGGATGCAGAGTGTATACAAGGCAACGCCCTCACTCTGCATGAATGATTTGATTGGACCCCTTCCCACACTTAATTAACCCGGGTCCATCCCCGTCTCCTGAGACAAGTGGAACGCGCAGAGAGTCCATCACTCGGCGTCATTCATCCATCCCAATGTATTGCAATGGCACCTGTGCAGCGGAGGAGCTGAGGAACCGCGTTACATGTCTGACAGGTCGAGAGCTATGCAGAGTTCAGTGGGTGGAGGGGGAGGGGTGAATGAGTGCAAAGGAGATGAAATGTGCTTGGCATGCACGCCGTAAATCACTTAGCTCACAGCACAAAAGAGGCGCCCTGCATCAAACGCTCCTTCACTTCCCTCTCACGACATTAACACTTCCTTCTCTCCCTGTCACGCTGTCTTTCAATCTTTCTCTCTCCCTTCCATCCCTCCCTGCCTAGAACCGCTCTTTCTGCAACTCCCGCCTCTACTCCTTGGCTTGCTGTCTTCTTTCTTCTCGAACATTTACCCTCTCCGTCATCTATTTCCTCATCTTTCCCTCCCCTCGTCCCTCCTTTCAATTCTTCCGCCTCCCTTCCTTCCCCCATTACCCCCGTCCCTCTACTGTCCCTTCTATCACCTCCGTGCTTCACCACCCTTGCCTTTCCTACTATTTGGGGCCCATCTTTCGCCCTCGCTTCCTTCACAACCGAGTTTCCCCTTCCTAATCATCACTTTACTCCATCTCTCCTCCCCCCCCACCCTTCTCATCCATCCCCCCTTCTTTCCGCATCTCTTCCCACCTTCAGTCCCAATGGCGACCACCTTTACATTTCACTCTCTCATTTTACCTTCGCCTCAAGTGACGATTTCTTCTTTTCTCACCAATTATTTCTCCTTCCTCATACCCAAGCCATCCCGCCGACCCCCCTCCCCCATCGATCTTTACAACCCTCCTTATTGTCCTTGTCCACGTGCTACATTGCTTGCCTTTTCTTTTGCATCCTCGTGGACTTTCTCCAAGAGTGTTACCACTATTGCAGTCACAGCTGAGAAGGCAATGTGTGTAGGCGCATGGACCGGCTCGGCAGAGATGTAGGGCCAAGAAGAAATGCTGGGGATTTGGGGTGATGACGGGGCTGTGGAGAGATGATGGGCTGTGTAGAAATTCTGGGCTGTGGAGAAAAGGTAGGGTCAGGAAGAGATGCTGGGGATGTCCAGTGATTATGGGGCTGTGGAGAGATGGTAGGGTCAGGAAGAGATGCTGGGGATGTCCAGTGATTATGGGGCTGTGGAGAGATGCGGGGCTGTGGAGAGAAGGGAGGGCCAGGAGGAGATGCTTGGATGTGGAGTGACGGTGTGGCTGTGGAGAGATGCGGGGCTGTGGAGAGAATGTAGGGTCAAGAAGACATGCTGGGGATGTGGGGTGATGATGGGGCTGTGGAGAGATGATGAGGCTGTGGAGAGATGCTCGACTGTGGAGAGAAGGTAGGGTCAGGAAGAGATGCTTGGGATGTCCAGTGATTATGGGGCAGTGGACAGTGGCTTAATAAACTTGTGGGAGGGGGGCTGCAAAGTACATGGTCCGCATGCTCCAGACCCAGTCAGGAGCTCTCAGGCCAGTGGTCCGGCATCCGTGCACAGTGCCGGAGCAGGGGTTATGGTTACACCGCTTGCTGTGTAGAGACTGTAGGACCAGGAAGAGATGTTGGCGATGTGGGTTGATGATGGAACTGTGGAGAGATTCCGGGTTGTGGAGAGAAGTTAGGGTCATGAAGATATGCTGGGGACGTGGGGTGATGGGGAGGCTGTGGAGAGATGCTGGGCTGTGGAGAAAATGTAGGACCAGGAAGAGATGCTGTGGATGCGAAGAGATGGGATGGTTAAGAAGAGATGATTTGGCCCTGGAAAGAAGGTCAGGGTATGAAGTGATACCTTGGATGTGGAGTGATGCTGATGTTGTGGAGTGATGGTGGGGCTGTGGAGAGGAGGTAGGGCCAGGAAGAGATGTTGAGGAGGTGTAGTGATAGTAAGGTCAGGAAGAGATGCTTGGGATGTGGAGTATCCAGGAAGAGGTCCTGTGGCTGTGGTGTGGGGTGATGCTGGGGCTGTAGAGAGATACCACAGCTGTGGGAGAAAGTGGGGCTAGGCAGGGGTCATGTGGTTTTGGGGTGATGCTGGGGCAGTGGAGAGAAGGTAGGGTTTGGAAGAGATCCATGGAGAGGAGGTAGGGAGTGGTACTGCGGCTGTGGAGAGATGCTGCTACTGTATAGGCGAATACACATAAGTAGGCGACGAAGAGCTGTTGGGCTGTGAAGAGCTGCCCGGATGGCAGGGATTAGACAGGACTATAAACAAAAGCAAAGGCTGTGGAAAGAAGGATGGAGCAGAGACCGTGGAAACATAGGACAGTGGAGAAATGCGGCAGCTGTGGAAAGGTATTAGAGTCAGTAAGATCCATCCGTGAAGTCTGTGCATTTCACATCCTCGTGAACGAATTGTTTAAATCCAAGTTAAAAGTTAACGTTTCTGCACTTTCAGAAGATCTCAGTAGAAATAAGAGAAACAAGAAAGGTGTTGTCTGAAAATAATCTATTAAGTTGTTGCTGAGGGCAGTTACAATAAGCACGTCTGGGTATACCCTTCCCACTTAGGGCGAAATGCAAAACACACAAGATGATGGACGGAATGATGCACATTGGCAAACATTCACCCCCAGTCACAGATCTGGGTTTAATCCATCGTTATTTTGCTTCACCACGCCACCCCAGTTCAGACATAGCCATATGCAAATCAGTCTTGACCCTGTGCCTCATGGGAACAGTCCAGACCGAACTGCCAAGCCATGTCTTCCCTGGACCGGAATTAAGCATCCTAGGACCGGTTTCAGGCTATCAGCCTTCATCAGCCAGGATAGCTTGACTCCAGTGGCGTAGTGAGCACGGGACCCACGTCTGGGTATACCCTTCCCACTTAGGGCGAAATGCAAAACACACAAGATGATGGACGGAATGCTGCACATTGGCAAACATTCACCCCCAGTCACAGATCTGGGTTTAATCCATCGTTATTTTGCTTCACCACGCCACCCCAGTTCAGACATAGCCATAGGCAAACCAGTCTTGACCCTGTGCCTCATGGGAACAGTCCAGACCGAACTGCCAAGCCATGTCTTCCCTGGACCGGAATCAAGCATCCTAGGACCGGTTTCAGGCTATCAGCCTTCATCAGCCAGGATAGCTTGACTCCAGTGGCGTAGTGAGCACGGGACCCACGTCTGGGTATACCCTTCCCACTTAGGGCGAAATGCAAAACACACAAGATGATGGACGGAATGCTGCACATTGGCAAACATTCACCCCCAGTCACAGATCTGGGTTTAATCCATCGTTATTTTGCTTCACCACGCCACCCCAGTTCAGACATAGCCATATGCAAATCAGTCTTGACCCTGTGCCTCATGGGAACAGTCCAGACCGAACTGCCAAGCCATGTCTTCCCTGGACCGGAATCAAGCATCCTAGGACCGGTTTCAGGCTATCAGCCTTCATCAGCCAGGATAGCTTGACTCCAGTGGCGTAGTGAGCACGGGACCCACGTCTGGGTATACCCTTCCCACTTAGGGCGAAATGCAAAACACACAAGATGATGGACGGAATGCTGCACATTGGCAAACATTCACCCCCAGTCACAGATCTGGGTTTAATCCATCGTTATTTTGCTTCACCACGCCACCCCAGTTCAGACATAGCCATATGCAAATCAGTCTTGACCCTGTGCCTCATGGGAACAGTCCAGACCGAACTGCCAAGCCATGTCTTCCCTGGACCTGAATCAAGCATCCTAGGACCGGTTTCAGGCTATCAGCCTTCATCAGCCAGGATAGCTTGACTCCAGTGGCGTAGTGAGCACGGGACCCACGTCTGGGTATACCCTTCCCACTTAGGGCGAAATGCAAAACACACAAGATGATGGACGGAATGCTGCACATTGGCAAACATTCACCCCCAGTCACAGATCTGGGTTTAATCCATCGTTATTTTGCTTCACCACGCCACCCCAGTTCAGACATAGCCATATGCAAATCAGTCTTGACCCTGTGCCTCATGGGAACAGTCCAGACCGAACTGCCAAGCCATGTCTTCCCTGGACCGGAATCAAGCATCCTGGGACCGGTTTCAGGCTATCAGCCTTCATCAGCCAGGATAGCTTGACTCCAGTGGCGTAGTGAGCACGGGACCCACGTCTGGGTATACCCTTCCCACTTAGGGCGAAATGCAAAACACACAAGATGATGGACGGAATGCTGCACATTGGCAAACATTCACCTCCAAACTTCTGAGACGATGGATCAGGATTTGGTGGTTGACCGTGTCAAAGGCCGCGCTGAGGTCAAGGAGGATGATCGCTGTTGAACCTCCAGCATCATGAATCTTTTTTGATGCTTCAACAACAGCCAACAGCACGGTTTCTGTTCCTTGATGCGGGCGGAAGCCAGTTTGGGAGGGATGGAGGAGGTGATGGAATTCCAGGTATGTTGAGAGTTCCGCGTTGACATACTTCTTTGCTATTTTACTAATCCCTGGAAGGAGCGAGATAGGGCGAAAGTTACTAAGTAGGTCCGGATCCAAGCTAGGTTTTTTCAGAAGAGGCTTCACCATCGCTTTTTTCCACAAGGGTGGGACCACTCCAGTAGAAAGGGAGGCATTGATTAAATCAAGGATGACCGCAAAAACTGTTTCGGACACTTGTTTCAGAATATTAGGGGGAGCTGGGTCACTAGGCGACCCACTCTTTACGAGTGCCGAGATGGTTTGAAGTGATTCACGGTCCATCAGAGGAAAGGCCTCCAGATAGTGGTCTCTACTACGTAGACCCGCCTCCTCTTGGGTAATGTTTGTTTAGGCTATCCACCGGGGGGAATAACGAGTAGATAGTTTGGATCTTATTAAAAAAATAGTCTGGAAGTTTATTGCAACGTTGGCCGGTGGCATCAGGCCTATCTGGGGGTGAAGGAACTTTAAGAAGTTTTTTCGCTATGCGAAAAGTTTCACGGGGGAATTGGCTGCCTGGGAAATTCTTTCCTCATAATAATTAGCCTGGGCCAGTATGATTTCAGCTTTATATGATCTTATGACGTCCCTGTATTCTGATTTCTTATTTGGGGCGAAATCCTTTCTCCATGCTCTTTCCTGTTTCTTACAAATTTGCTTTAACGCTCGAAGCTTGGAGGAATACCAAGGGGTTCTGTTCGCCTCTGCTTTCAGATGGGAAAAGTTCTTGGGGAGAACAAGATCTAATGTGTTCTCGATCCAATTGTTGAATCTATCGTTGATCGCGATTGGATCAGTAGCAGCCAATGGCTTAGAGTTTCCAAGCTCTTATACCCATTTTTCTAGGGGGAGCTCGGGACAGGGGCGTGACAAGATTCTTATTGGCCTAGATGAGGGGGTGACACAGACGGGGGTCCAAGAAAAAGGAATTAAAAAGTGATCCGACCAGGGT